>CM070770.1:209666639-211042919 GCA_036346955.1 Dipus sagitta
TGCCTACTATGCCTTTGGAGTGAAATTCTTCTCCTTCTACTATGCCCTGTATTCTTATGTTTGATCTTTTCAGAGTGCCCCGAATATCTTGAAATTCCCATTCATACTTTTCTATTAGTCTGTCTTTCTCTTTGTTGGACTTTATTAGATCTGCCACCTTGTCTTCTAGCTTAGATATTCTGTCCTCTCCTTCATCCATTCAACTGGTGAGATTTTCTGGAGTTTTTTATTTCATGAACGGTGTTCTTCATTTCTAGTAATTCTGACTGTGTATCTTTATTATTTCTATTACCTTATTTATGTCTTGTATTGACTTCTTTGTTTCATTAAATTGGTGTCCTGTGTCTTGTTTGATTCCTTTGATTTCCTCTTTGATTCCTTTGATTTCCCCTCTGATTCCTTTGATTTCTTCTTTGACTTCTTTGAGCATATTTACAATCATTCTTTTGAAATCTTTCTCAGGCATTTCTTCTAACTCATTCTCACTGGATGTCATTTCTGATGCATTAATACTTTTTGGTGGATTTATATTGTCTTGATTCATAGTGTTTCTTGTGTTACAATGTATATATTTTTGCATCTTGGATTAGGTTAATGCTTGGATTTTCTAGTTAACTGGGTATTCTTAGGTGTATCAATAGATCTGATGTTATGTATCTTCAGGATAGGAGCTTAAGGTGTTAGGTGTAGTTCTTAAGACTCTCAGAGTATCTACAAAGGTGTTCCTAGGGGTTGGGTTTGCCTGTTTTGGGAGTATTCAAGTAGGCTGAGTGGAACAAAATGCAGATAGATTCTAAAATATAACTAAACAATGTACACATTCAATTGAAAACAGCACCGAGTATTTATGTAAGAGTAGGTATTATAACAACCAGGTCCCCTATCAACAAAGAGTTTAAGATTTCTGGTCTGTTGAGGGTTCCAAGTCAGCTTGTGACCAAGTGAGACCCTTCCCTGGTGTAATCCCAGTTACCTTTTTGGATGAGTTTGGTCCCAGTTATGCTGCACTCTGCTTGCGTCCTTCTTTGGTGCCCTGTGGGTTCAAGTAGGCTGGCTGGATCGCTGGACTCCTGTTCTGTTTTCTGGAGTTGGGCACTGGCTTTTCCTGTGGGGCAAGCCAAGCCTGGCAGCTGTGGCCCCACGGACCTGGCACCACCACTCCTGGAGCCATCACTGCCACTGCTGCTGCTGAAGCTGGAGCTGGAGGTGGTGCTGCTGCTGCTGCTGCTGGATCCACCACTGCCAGAGCCACTGCTGCTACTGCCAGAGCCAGCACTGCCAATGCCAGAGCTGGAGCCTGAGCCGCCACTTCTGTTGCCACTGCTGGAGCCACTGAGGCCTGCCTGTGTGGGCTCTGTATGCTCTGGATCTCTCCTACTTCTCTGTTGCTGTTTTAATTTCTTATACACCTCACTTTTCAGTAAAAGTGTGTATTTTGTTGGGTATTCTTTGGCTTTTTCTCCCCTAGGCTGCTTTGGTGTGGTTCCTAAGCTGCCGTCTTAACTGGAAGTTGTTCTCATGTCTTTTTATTTGATCTTGCATGAAGGAACATTATAAGATTCATTTGAATACAGTTGTGTGGCACTCCCAAACTTTAAGGAAAGAAAAGAGTTTTTATTTGGGAATTTATCTAGTACTTCTTAAAATCGGTTTTTTAAAAAGACATATTAATTTAAAACCATTCCTGACACTTGTGGCTATCTGATGGGTTCTTCTCCACCCCATGGAGAATTGGGAGTTGGAGAAACAGGTATAGAAATTTTATGGATGAATGGACAAAATCCACTCCATTGAACATAGGGAATGGTCCCCACAGAGTTGCTGTGGTCTACAGAATATGATCAGATAACTATCACTTATAAATACACTTCCCATTCCATCTTTGGGTTGATCTGTATGGGTGCATGCTTTAAGCCCTGCCCTGTTTGTAAGCTTGCAATTGGATCCTCCACTCTAGTCCAGGTCCCATCTTGGTCCAGGGGTATGGAGCCCTGTGGGAGATCTATCCTGGAAGCTTGGGTCCTACTGATATCCTGCCCTCCCAGGAACTTAGCTGGGGCCTGCTTGTCATTTTGTCCTCTCAAGGCACCTGCCATCCAAGATTGGAGTAGGGGAATGGGGGAGGTGATTGGTCTCAGTCCATTGCTCCCCTCCCTCTTGTCCCTGCCTCTTCCCAAGCCATTTTGATGGAAAGAAACCCTTCCTTGTGTTCTTGTCAGCTAGTGGCAGGGGAGCAAAATCGATTGTAAGGGCCTAGACCAAGAGGATGAAAGAAAACTCACTTAAAAAAAAAATCAGTGTACGGTTTCACTGTAACCCAGATTTACCTGGAATTCACTATGTAGTCTCAGGTTGGCCTCAAACTCAAGGTAACCCTCCTTCCGCTTCCTCCTAAGTTCGGAATTAAAGATGTGTGCCTCCATACCCTGGTAAAAATTCACCTTTGCTGAAATGAGCAGAAAGTTCATGCACTCACTGCTCAGGGCTTTTGTCACCTGGAGGTGTGTCTGCTTTTCTCTTCATCACTATGGATTTCACTTGTGGTTAGAACAATGTCCTTTGTTTTCATCCTTTCTATTTGTTTTGGATATTTTATTATTATTTTTATTTTTTAATTGTTATTATTCATTGCACATGGTGTGTACATAAAGACATTTCCATACCAGCATAGTCCTTTCCCACATTTCCCTCCCTTCTCTTTTATCACTTCTTATCCTTCTGATAATTCCCCCTTTTCTCCCTAGACAGTTTTCTTCTACTTTCATATCATATAGGCATACAGGATTTTATGTTTCTATATAAAAACCTAGGAACCACAGGAGAGGAATCACATAATATTCATTTTTCTGAGAATTACTTAATGTGATTATTCCTTTGTCACTTTGAGGACCAACTTTGAACTTCCTTCCACCAATTTCTGCCTCTCAGGTGTTTGGTGGAACAATGACCAGCAGTGTAAACTTCAGTCTGCAGTGATAGTCTTCAGTGAGCCACAACCCTCAAAACCATGACTCTCTTGTTTCCACTGGTGTAAGGACATGGATGTCTACTCTAGAAAAGTAAGTACAACTGCTTGTAGTTAACCCAACAGGCTGATGGTACACCAAGGGCATCTAAGCCATGACCAGGAGACATTTTACAGAGCGAAGGAAGGCACTGTATCTCCTGCTAACTACCTATAATTTTTTTCCATAGAAAGCAAAAGAATTGGACTTTTGTGGAGAACACAGATCCCAGGCTATCCCAAGGATTTTTTTTTTTTTTTTTTTTTTTTGGAGAGCACACACTTGTTTCTCTTTGGATAGTATTTGTTTCGTATTGTCTTTGGAGGCACTGACAGGCTCCAGCCTAGGTACATCACACCAGGTGTATAGAAACACACCACCAGATCTCCAAGATGGGTTTGTGGAATAAATTAGGATGAAGTAAGCTATTTTTAGCATTGGAGGCTTGAAGAGCCATGTGGACTCTTCCCAGGTTGCTTTTGGGTTCTGGTGGGTATGAACTAAGATTCAGAGAGCTGAAATTTCTAGGCAATTGTTTGGAGAATAGTTGTTTGGCTTGGCTTTCTCTTTTTCGAATGACTACATTTATTTCTGGACTAGACAACTAAGTTTAAGTTTCATCAAAGTCTTCTGAACCACATACAAGTTGAGAGATAAGTTTCAACTGTAGTTCTATGGCCAAAGAGGAATTAGAAATAAGTTATCATGTGGCATACATCCCTATTTGTTAGGTTTTGATAAAAGCTGCTGCTTGAGGGATCTTTATAATTGGAATTTGTTATCAAAACTCAGGTGACTATGATAAAATATCTTATATGCAGGCTTTCATACTCTTGCCTAATAAAGACTCTGACAAGGAGGTAACTAGATCAATCCTTTAGAAAGACAGCTCTTCCTCTCCAAATAGTAACACTCAGGAGGGAAAGAAAATTATGTTAAGCTATTTATTCTAAATGCTTTAAATCCACCCCATAGGAACAACAGACAGCTTCACCAGGCCTCATGCACAATATCTTCTTGTTTCTAACTGTGTGTTAGGGTTCTGCATACCATTATTTTATATTTTGCTCTGCTGCTTCTCCAGATCACCAGCTCCTGTTTATGACTACAACTTTGTCTCCTTGAATACATACTACTGACAAGAACCTAATCTAATGGTAAGAGGTATGTGAGCCTTACCCAGAGAAGTAGTGCCTGGGGCACCTTTCTAGGACATGAAACAGCTTCACATACTCCATTTCCAGTTTAAAACGATTTTATTAGCTCTTTCAGGAGGACATATGACTGTTAAATGCACAGTACTTGAGCTCCTCAAGTTCATATCATAAACATGTACGACAAACTCTTAAACCCAAGATAGTAGAACCAACAAGTCTACGGTTACACCAGTGGAAGGCAGTCCTACAACCAGCACATAACCTACCCAAAACATGATTCTATCAGTTATGGAAAGTTAACATTTCAGTAAAAGGGAAGCATTAACTAAGATGAGACATTCAACTGAAGATGGCTTTATATTATCAGCAGCAGAAAATATTTGATACTCAAAACTGATATACAGAGAGAGAGAGAGAGAGAGAGACTCTCTCTCTAGCCTAACCTGACCTGGAATTCACTATGTCATCTCAGGCTGGCCTTGAACTCATAACAATCCTTCTACCTCTGTCTCCCAAGTTCTAAGATTAAAGGTGTGTGCCACCATGCCTGAATAAAATAGTACTTTTAAACCTAGAGCAAGCTCTTTCTAAAATTATTGAGGACTATGTTGTGTCAGGTTAAGTCGGCATAAACTGTGCTCTTTGTAAATCCCCCTACTCATTGAGGGGATATATGTGATTTGAAAATATAGTAGGAAAAAAAAAAAAAAAACAAGAGAGTACAGCATAGTGGAACACACCTTTAATCTTAGGAGGCAGAGGTAGAAAGAGGTAGAAAGATTGCCATGAGTTCAAGGCCACCCTGAGATTACATAGTGAATTCTAGGTCAGCCTGGACTAAAGCCAGACTCTACCTTTGAAAACAAAAACAAACAAACAAACAAAAAAGTAGGAATGGAAAATGAAAATAAGAAATTATACTAAAAGAAAGGAACAGAAAGAAAAGAGCAAGGCATGAAGAAGGAAAGGAAAGGGGAGGGGAAGGGAAGGGGAGGGGAGGGCAGGGGAAGAGAAGATAGGAGGTACAGAGAGAATGGGAAGGAAGTTTGTATACTGGTCAGGGTCTGTACCCCTAGAGGTCCCCTTCCTTTCTTTTATCTTCTTTTCCCTCTCCTCTCCTCTCTTCTCCTTTCCTTTGCCTTCCATTCTTAGGTGGGACCTCACAAGGGACTTTGACCTGTGAAGCTGGTTCACTAGAGCATGAGGAAGGACTGACTTCTCATCTGCCCAAAGGATTAGAAAGGGTAGAAGGCAAAAAAAGAGGAAGATGGAAATTTCAAATGAACCTGTTACAATTTCTAGTTGTTTATTCTCAAATTCTATAGACTGAGAAGTTAAAATTTAATCTAGAAGTAAATTTAATCTAGAATCTTACAATAAAGTGTAAACACACTGAAAAAATGCTGTAAACTTTTGTTGTGTTGATTTAATCATTATTATACATAGTGTTTGCCTTGTCAGCTCCATATGATGATATATTATTAAGATACCAAAGAGCTTCTAACACACACACACACACCAAGTACTCACCTATTTCAGGATAAGAGAGGTAGATATAGGCACTGGCATATCTTGAGCCTCACTCACAGATTCTAGTGTACAACTAAGATTATGGACCAAGGTCTAATTCATGGACAAATCAGGCAATTGAAATCAAATATGATATGAATAATAACAGATTGAAACTATCAGAAAAGGCTGAGAGGAGGAAATTTCAGATTAGAACTGACAACAAAACAGTTTTCCATGCAGAAGGACTTCAGGTTATCATGGCCTAGGACTTGGTGAGACACTCTATATGTCTACTTTTTAAATTGTAACAAAGTGGAACTTTAGGAAGTATATATTTATTTTTTTAATTCCATAGTTTTCCCTAATCTATTTTCTGATGCAATATATAAGTTTATTAAGAAAAAGGTTTTTCGGGGCTGGAGGGATGGCTTAGTGGTTAAGGTGGTCGCCTTTAAAGCCAAAGGACCCAGGCTCTATTCCCCAGAACCCACATTACCAAGATGCACAAGGGGGAACATGCATCTGGAGTTTGTTTGCAATGGCTGGAAGCCCTTGCAAGCCCATTCTCTCCCCTTCTTTCTCTGTCAAATGAATAAATAAATAAAAATAAAATATTAAAAAAAGAGAAAGGTTTTTCTTTGCTTTTACTATTTTTATACCATAGTATGTATGCGGGTGTATGTGTAGAATAGGTATAGAGTATACACATGTATGTGAGCATGCAGTGTCCCATGCACTCATCTGTGGGGGCCAGAGAAAATCCTCCCTCTACTCACATACCTGTTCTTATCCTTAGAACAGAATTTTTTATTATTCCAGAGCTTGACCTTCATGAGTCCATCGATTTTCTGATCTCTGTTCCCACAGGACTGGAGTTACGAGGATGCATGACCACACCCAGGTGCTAATATGGGTTCTAGAGATTTGAATTTAGTGGCTTTATGCTTGCTCAGGAAGCACCCTTAATTGCTGAGTCATTTCTCCTACCCAAGAAAAGGTTTAATAAAGATTTAAAGAGTGAGACAGGTGGGAGAGAGGGAGAGAGAGAGACTTCAGAAAATAATAATAGTCATTCAGGAATTTTGTGGTTCCTCAGCAGTGCACCAATAATTCTGGGGTATCTTCACATTCTTGTCTTATGAATTTGAAGAATAAAATGTACGGACCAGAGGATAAGGTTCAGAAAGATTTTGTTATACCTTAGAGTTTTAAAAGGGAAAGCTTTAAGAGAAGGACAGTTTAACCTCAGAACATAAGAGAAGGAAGCAAGGCAGAGCTCTTGCCTAGGGAGGATTTGAGAAGCATTTTTTAAGAGAAAGCAGTAAGGCAGAGCTCCTGCCTAGGGAATCAAAAGGAGGTAGGAGAAACCCCAAACTTTATAGACAAAATGAAGGCAGAGGTCTTGCCAAAGAAGGCAAGATTATATTTGAGAAGCCCACCTACAGCCTCAGGTTAGGCTTCCTTATGAACCCACAGATGGACAGCTGGTTGAGCCCATCTAGTCCTAACAACAGATGTCTAGAGTCAGGACTTTCTGGAAAAAGGCAATCTCAGAATCTTAATTGCTTAGGAAGGGCCTTCTCAGAAGGGAATAGAAGATTACATAAGGGAGAGATAGAAAAGGCCAGATCCTTTTAAACTTTCTGACCTGTAGTAAAGTATAATGAACTAGAATGTCCCTACAGCTCCAAGGACAATGTCAGAATTTAGCCAAGAGAAAGATATTCATTTTTGGATCCTGTCACCCTAAGCTGCCCAGCTAATTTCTATCTCTTACAGTAATATAACAACCAAGGGTGTGGGCTTCTCAAGAGGGAATTTGTGTTTAACTGTTTGAACAATATCTGTCTTTCCTTCCTTTTCTTTCTTTCTTTCTTCCTTTCTTTCTCTCTCTCTACACACATGCACAAACACACACTCAAACACACATACAAATGTTATAAGATATCAGGTTGTATACACTGTTGGGGTAGTCATGTCTATAGATGACTTTATTATTTATTTATTTGAGAAAGAGAGAGAGAAAGAGAGAGGCAGATAAAGACAGAATTGTTGTGCCAGTGCCTATAGCCACTGCGAAAGAACTCCAGATTCATGTGCCACCTTGTGCATCTGGCTTACCTGGGTCCTGAGGAATCTAACTTGGGTCCTTTGGCTCTCCAGGCAAACATCTTCACCACTAAGCCACCTTTCCAATCCTCTAGATGACTTTAGAATGCAACTTGTCCATAACTTTAGATTCAATTACCATTCTACAATATTTTTTCTTCCCAAAGTTATATACCAAAGCTGGAGAGATGGCTCAGTGGTTAAGTTGCTTGCCTGAAAAACCTAATAATATAAGTTTGATTCCTCAGTACTCACATAAGCCAGGTTCACTAAGTAGCATATTCATTTGAAGTTATTTGCAGTGGCTAGAGACCATGGTGCTTTCATTCTTCCCCTCCTTACACACACACACTCTTTCCCCTCTCTCTCTCATCTCCCAGCTTACAAATAAATAAATAAAATACTGAAAAATAAAGCAAAATAAATAAACACCAAACATGTGTGCATTTCTTTCCAATTCATAAAGAAATAGAACATTTAAATTCCTTGAACTTTTATGAATTATTTACTTTTTCAAAATTTTTGAAAGCTAGTTTATTTAAATTATTTGAATCAGGCTTTTATGATATATTCTATTATTTAAACAGCTGAAAATATTGATTTTGCAGTTTGATTTTTAACAGAATTATTACTAACTATTAAGGTAGCATTGCCATAACAAATAACTCTGCCCTTCTCTTTGAAATATTTGAAAATTTGAAGAATTAATGAATCTTTTGATGGAAAACTGGATGGCTGTGAATGAACTCGCCTTCACCTGTCAGATCAGGTAAAGCAAGGCAAGTTTAGTGAGTAGGCTGCACAGAAGCAGGGCCAAGGACACTAGCAAAGAAACTACCTGTGTAAGATGATGGGCTATGGCAATTTTTGCTTGGGAGCTCTTCTTCCCTTTTGGAGAGGGTGACCACCTTCAATTCCCATCATACAATGAGAGCAGTCATGACTGGCCAGTGTATGATTCTGGGCACAGCAGGATTCATTCTGATTGGGAATTCTCAGTTAAGTCATTCTGCCACTCAGGGTTTGGCTGGAAATGAAGGATCTGCTACTTCCTTTGAGAGACAATTTCTGGGTCAAGCTTATATTACAGAATTCCCTGTTAAGGACCTATTCCCTTTCTGGTCTCTCAATCATGGCATTTCATTTCCATTAATCCCTCATTCTGTTATTGAAATTTTTTCTTCTTAAATATTATTTTTAAGTTGGCTCTATATAAGAGAGAGGAAAAAGAATACAAAAATTAAAAGTTTAAAGAGAAAAGTTTAAACTTTGGGAGTGAACATGCAATATTCACATTTACCAATGCAAATAAAATGTTTGTCAACTGGACAGTTCAAAGAAAAGATGGAAATGACATCCATTTTGAAAAAATAAGCATACATGAAAATTCTTAAAAATAAAGAGAAAACATCATACCCACACATATGTGAACATGTGTGCACGTGTACTACACACAGGCAAAAATATGTAAATGAGGTACTAGGGATATAGCTCTATGGTAGAGTGACTGCCTGACATACACAGCTCCTGGAGTCAATCTCTAACACTAAAAAGGAAAATTTAAATGGAAGCCAGTATAGTGGTGCAAACCTTTGCTAGCACTTGCAAATTGGAGGTAAGCAGATCAGGAGGTCAAGGTCAGTCTCAGCAACATAATTTTCATAATGATTTTGAGGCCAGCCTGAGCTACATGAGACCCTGTCTTTAAAAGAAAGAGTTTGTGGGGGTTGCTGAGAAATGGCTAAGCAATTAAGACACTTGCCTGCAAACCACAGGACATAGGTTTGATTCCCCAGTATCCACATAACATCATATGCAAAAGGTGGCACATGTGTCTGGATTTTGCTTGCAGTGGCACAAAGCCCTGGCACACCCCTTCTCTCTCTCTTATCTGCCCCCTTTTCTCTCTCTCAAATCAATAAATAAAGTTTAAAAAGGAAAAGGCAAAGTTGGGTGTGGTGGCCTTAATCCTAGCACTAGAGAGGCAGAGGTAGGAGGACAACTGTTAGTTTGAGGCCACCTTGGGGCTACAGAATGAATTACAGATCAACTTGAGCTAAAATGAGACTCTACCTCAGAAAAACCTAAGTAATAATAATAATATAATAATAATCAACATCATCTCTATTTACTTATCCCAGAGTAGCTAATGGCTACTTAAATGATCTTTTTTTAATATAGATATTAGATTTTTGGAATGATTCTTTTTCAGAGACAAAATGTTTGGCACTTGTGTTTAAAAGTTTTTTTCATAATCTATAAAACATCTCAAAGTTAAAATATTTCTTCTGTTCAGTAGTCTTCCATGCTAGAAAACAACATTAAGCTACAAAGGCTTATGTGATTTAGTTCTCATGGAATTTGACAAGTTAAGGGAATCTAAACCTGAAAGCTGCATAATATTAACTCTTCTAAGAAGGAAGGTAAAGCAAGCTGGGTGCATACTTCCTCTTAATTGCTTTGCAGTTTGTTCTTTTGGATGTATTCAGCTGAAACACCATAAGCACCACCAGAAGTATGAAACCATTTTCTTAATCTCTCTTAAACTGTTCTAAGAATGTGGTATCACCACAGTTGGGGTTGGTCTGGACAGTCTTCACAGGTGTATAAAGTATATCTTCTAGGCATGGATCAACTACTTTGCACCTGCATTTAAATTCCTAAATCTTTACTGTATTTCTGTCTATAATGAAGGGAAGAAGCCCTCACTTGGAAAGCAGCAGCATGAATATTGGCAATCCAAGCTTTCTATGCAATTTGAATTTCAAACTGCACAACAACATTTGAGGGGAATTTTCTTTAATTTCATGTCCAACAAACACAGTTTTTTAGAAGAATTAGTTGCTGCCTTATTTTGTTTATTTTATTTATTTATTTTTTATTAATTAGTTTTGTACTCAGCGAATACAAATTGGTACCATTGTTAGGCTCATCCATGACCTACCCCCTCCCTTGGCCCCTCCTTGTTGAGGTATATGGGTCATGTGTTCTGGAGTTAGCCCACAGTTATGGGTAGGATAAATGTCTCTGCATATCATGACCCAGCATGTGGCTCTCACATTCTTTCTGCCCCCTCTTCCGTAAAATTTCCCTGAGCCATATTGGATTCATTTTTGGTCTGCTTCAGTGATGAGGTGTTGGGGGCCTCTAGATCTCTGACTGTCTGATTTGGTAAGGGTTTATTTTTCTCTGTATTGATCTCCTTCACCCTTGTGCTGGTACCCGCTTCACCAAGAAAACAGCACCCTTGCTTGTTTCGCCAATTGTTCTTAGTTTCAGCTGGGCCCCTTTTGAGATATCATGGTGTGGCTCTCTCCTTAGGATCTACATCTATCTCCAAAAGAGAAGCAGATTCTCCAATGGAGAGTAAGTTAGCACCAGAGAAATGAGATAACCCTTACTTTTTTATAGACAATTTAATAGGTGTAGGCCCTCTTGTAGCCCACGATTGGTGGTAGCTTGCTAATTATTTTGTTTATTTATATGACAATTTAGCCAATGAATTCAATGAAATTACTTATTCAAAAGCAAATAAATTGGAAGTTCCTTGGATTTCAATTTTTAACTAAAGGGGCTTCACTGGCTTGATGATAGAATATAACAGATATTTTGAGCTATATTGACATAAACATTTTTCTTTATTTTATACAGCTGAACACCTTACTTGTGGCTTCAGTGATAATTTTCTGAGTCTCTGCAAACATATAATTCACTTTTTCTGTTTGAATTAACCCTCCCTCACCAAAAACTCATGTGTTCTAAAGGCTAGATCCCTAGCTGGTGGCAATTTGGGAATTTGAGCCTTTCTGAAGGAGGTGTGTTGTTGGGAACATGGTTTTGGAGGTTATAGCCAGCTTACCCTTGTCAATGTTCAGCTCATTCTCCTACTGCTGTTGTCCACTTGATGTTGACAAGGAGGTGTTGTCCAGCCTACGTTCTTGCTATCCTTTCCCAATTATAGGGCTTCCCCTTGAGACTATAAGCCAAATAAAACCTTTATTCATTTAAGCTGCCTTTGGTCAGAGTCTTTGTGCCAGCAACATGAAAATAACTGCAACAGAAAATTGGAACCAATGAAGTGGGTTCACTTCTACTAGAAACTTGACTTGTGGCTTTTTGGCATTTTGGAATAAATCTGCAGGAAGAATATGGAAGAATTTGAAATCTTGGTCTAGGAGAGGCCATGCAAGTGCTAAAGGCAGAGTTTGGTGGAGCACTCTGGTCAGAGAATTGAAGGACCTAAATACACTAAGACTGTGAGGTTTGCCTTATGAGGAGAATAAAGAGAACGTTGTCTGGACTGGGATAGAAGCTGTTTTTTGAGAGACTTACTGAATGCATTCTTCCTATATCCCAAGAAATTGTTTAGGGTTTTATCCCATAGAAATACACTGGTGTGAGCAGAAGGATGTGGCACAAAAACAACAACAACAACAACAAAAAAATCAGGCTGGAGACAGAGCCCTGTTCAGCTGCAATTGTTTAAAAGATTATTGCCATTGAGATTGAGCCAGCTGTTCTGCATTGGAACAGCAGGATGAATGCTGATTCTTGAAAGCAAACACAGAATGGTGAAGAAATTCCTTTTTATTTATTTGTTTATTGCTCTTCAAATTCAGCTTTATTTCCCTCCCTGGATTAGCATATTTGGTGGCCCACTTGGTACTGTGTACTATAACAAAAGCAAGAAAGGGCTTTTTGTTTTGTTTGTTGGAAATGATCATTGAGTTATGTGAAGCAAGGTTGTTTGATTCCCTGTGTGGAGGACTACTGAAAGTATTGCATGAAAGAACCACGGTTTGAAGTAAAGACCTAAAGATGGTTTTGGGATGGCTGCCAAAGAGAGTTGCTAGCTTGGGATAGAGATTTCCTGGGCTTTGACCAGCCCAGAGCTAGAGTATGAAATTAGAATCCTAGATATTTTATCACTGGTTATGATGCTGTATTTGGAATTATGAAACATGTTTGTCCTGTTTGGTTTACAGCTTGCATTGGTTCAATCTTTCCTTGCTATGGTCAATGCCATCTTTGCAGTGTGAATGTTTACTCTGTGCTACTATCTTATTTTTGTTTTGTAGGCTAACAGTTAAGAGACTGTGGAGATCTTTAAACAGTAATGGAATTGATAAAAATCTATTTGGGCTTTTAAATTTGGACTGAATATATTACATTTTATGTCATGGATGATTATAGTTTATGTGGCACAGGGGCAGAATTTAACTTCCTAAATCTTTATTGTGTTTCTATCTATAATTAAGGGAAGAAGTTATCACTTGGAAAGCAGTAGCATGAATACTGGAAACCCAAGCTTTCTATACAATTTGAGTTTCAAACTGCACAAGAACATTTGAGGGGAATTTTGATCATGTGCTTTGAATACCTCAGCTACTGGCAGTTTGGGAGTTGGAGCCTTACTGAAGGAGGTTTGTTTTGGGAGACAGGTTTTGGGTGTTATAGCCAGCTTTCCCTTGCCAATGTTTGGCTCATTCTCCTACTGCTCTAGTCCAAATGATGTTGGCCAGAAGGTGATGTCCAGCACGTACTCAGGCCATCCGTTCTTCTGCCATCATGGGGCTTCCTGTTGAGATGGGAAGCCAAAATAAACTCTTTCCTCCCATATGCTAAGTTTAGTCAGATGCTTTGGACCAGCAAAATTAAAGGACCTATAACATTCACAATAAAACATTAAGACACATGCTAGCATTATAAAATAGAGAAAGCCATAAGCACAGTCATCTCATGCAGACACAGTGATGCAGCATAGATCACATAGGAATCCAGTGAAGCTTAGCACTGACAGCGACAGACAGCTATGCAAGTCTGAATGAGTCTAGGTACACTTTTTTATTCTCTTCCACCAAAATGTGGATGGAAATGCATTAACTATTCTAAGGTTAAATGTAGTTGTAATATATTATTTAAATTGATTGTTTGGTTGCCTAGAAATCTTTATATCAATCAGTACTCAATATTTTTATGAGGTAGATATTATTGTTATTATACAGGAAAGGTATTCGAGACAAAACAACCTTAAGAACTTCGCCAATATTACTCAGCAAGTAGGAAACCATGTGGGCAGTTCAACATCAGCAATTGTAATTAGCAAGAATCTCACTCTCTCAAATAAATTAATAAATATTTAGATAAATAAATATACCCAAAACCTAGCTCTTTAAACCTTTTAAAAAATGTATTAAAGCCGGGCGTGGTGGTGCATGCCTTTAATCCCAGCACTCAGGAGGCAGAGGTAGGAGGATCACCGTGAGTTCAAGGCCAGCCTGAGACTACATAGTGAATCCCAAGTCAGACCCTAACTCAAAAAAAAAAAAAAAAGAAAAGAAAAAGTGTATTAAATACTGGGCTGGAGAGATGGTGTAGCAGTTAAGGCACTTGCTCTCCAGATCAATCATTAGCCAGATGCAAAAGGTGAGGCAGGTGCACTGTTGCACATGACCACCAGGTGGCGCAAGTGTCTGCAGTTTGATTTCAGGGGCTGAGACCCTTGTGTGCTAATTCCCTCTCTCTTTCTCTCTCTATTTCTATCTCTCTCTGTCTCTCTAATAAATAAGTAAATAGTATTAAATATCGATAATTTATACTTAGTCACATGTAAAAAGGACAAAGTGATGCAATGGCAGTTGTATGCAAAGTATAAGGAATGGTATTGAATTTACAGAGACACAAATCAGAATAGTGATTAACAGAGATGGGGTAGAGAAACATCATATCAAAGGATATCATGCTTTGTTTGTATCTATGTGTGCATGTGTTGTTGTTTATGTTGGTGTTTATATGTGAATATGACTGGAGATATATATGTGTGATTGTAAGTGTGGAGTCCAGAGGACATGTCCATTTTTCAAAAGTATTATTTATTAATTTGTAAGCAGAGACAGAATGGCAAACAGCAAGAGAGAGAGAGAAAGAGTGAGAGTAAATATGGGAATACCAGGGCCTCTTGCCACTGCAAACAAACTCCAGATGCAAGTTCCACTTTGTGCATCTGGCTTTACCTGGGTACCGGGGAATTGACCTGGGTTGGGAGGGTTTGCAAGCAGGTTCCTTTAACCCTTGACCAATCTTCCCAGCCCTCATATACCTTTAAAAAAAAAAGAGGGCCTCTCATTGGCCTGAAGCTCACAAATTCGCAAGCTTCATGGATCTTTTTGTCTCACTGGGTTATAGGAGTGGACCCTGTTGTTGCTGCTGAGGCTGTGGTGGTTGTCATTAGCTGGGGCTGTACTGGTGGCTGTGGCTGTGGCAAATACCTCAGGGAAACAAGTGGGAGGGAATGTTGATTTACCTCAGTGTTATGGAGCTTTCAGTCTATGATGACTAGCTGGATTGTTTCTGAGCCTGTGTTAAGGTGGAGAGCAGTTTACCTCACAACACTCAGGGAACAGTAAGAGACAAAGGAAGGAACTAGAATCCCAAAATACCCTGAAAGGACATACCTTCAGTGTCCCATCTCTTCCAGCTAAGCCACACCTTCCAAAATTCATCACATTCCAGGAGTCTATTCAAATTTTAAACTACTTATTAGGTCAGGGTCCTTGTCATCACATTATCTCTAGAAGCATCCTGACATACAAACATGCAGAGGTGCCCTGCGTAAATTAGGATTAACCATTATAAGAATACAGAATTTGAATCCACTTTTGTGAGGCTTTCTCACTTTCCTGTATACATACAATTCACATACATATATATGCATAATGTGTGTGTATGTACGTGTGTGTGTGTGTGTGTGTGTGTGTGTGGCCAAGAAACTGTTTCTGTCCTGTTAATCTCTTTTTTTAATACTTTTTAAAATTTTTATTTATTTATTTGAGAGTGACAGAGAGAGAGAGAGAAAGACAGAGAATGGGTGTGCCAGGGCCTGCAACCACTGCAAACAAACTCCAGATGCATGCATCCATTTGTGCATCTGGCTAACGTGGGTCCTGAGGAATCAAGCCTCCAACCAGGGTCCTTAGGCATCTCAGGCAAGTGCTTAACCTCTAAGCCATCTCTCCAGCCTTGTTAATCTCTTTTTATTACATGGATTCCCAACTAAAAAGAAGAAAATGACTCCTTTTTACCTCTATAGTGTTTATTTTCAGCCATTTTTTCTTGCTCACATGTGGTGGTAAACAGTGATTCTTGTCTATACCAATGCCTTAGTCATTAACATTTAGAGGAATTATCAAGTATGTATAGTACATAATACTTGATTATAATAGCATATGACTATATTAGTGGTTCATGTATTTCCTGCACTATATTTTATCCTTCCTTTAGAAGCACTTCTTCTATGATAAGCACATTCTTACTGTAAACTTCCAGCATTTGATATGGCATCAGCCTCATAACTCTGCATGGATTCTGCCTCTTGATGACATGAAGAAGTCATATTGAGTGACTGACCTGCTACCACCTGAGTTTGTCTAAGTGGACTGCATGATACTCACAATGAAAAATTCACTGCATGATATGTTTCTCAGGATGTATGCTCACTGTAGACAACACATAACTATATTTCAGTCTTTTAAAGTGATTGAAGCTTGTTTTATGGCCAAACAGATGGTTTATCCTGGAGCATGTCCCAGGCTCGGGCTCATTTTCCTGAGAAGAATCTGTGTTCTACAAATATCTGTCATGTCTAGATAATTTATAGTGTTGTTAAAACCTTCTATTTTCTGTCTTCTGATCCTAACCTTATTTCTCTGACTACCACATTTGATTCCATCTTTCAGATCATTACTCTAGTGTGAAGGTCTCTCCAACTGGCAGTTATTCTACAGATAAAAAATAATTCCCAGGGCAGGACAGATTGCTTAGTGGTTAAGGCAGCTGCCTGTGAAGCCTAAGGACTCATGTTCAACTCTCTAGGTCCCACATAAGCCAGATACTCAAGGTGACACAAGCACACATAGTCACACATGCACACATGGTGCCACATGTGTCTGGAGTTTCAGTACAGATGCTGGAGGCCCTGGCACACCAATTCTTTTTCTATCTCTCCCTCTCATAAAAATAAAGAGAAAAAAAAAGATAATTGTATTTGAATTTCTTCTGACGTATACTCTTATAGGTAATATCAAATGTTTTAAATCCATTTAATGTTTATAATTTATAAATATTCTCATCTTATAGTATGACCTAATGTCAAGTGAATATTTGTTGAATAATTCAATTGATGTTGTTTTTCCTTAGTATCCAATTTTGAACTTATAATCCATAAGAAATTTAACTTTTAAAATTTTTCTACTGAAAATTTAAATTTATAAACAGAATAAAAAAGAAGTAACCAAATTTCTTAATTTTTAGGAAATGTATCCATTCAGACAATCTAAGTGGAATTTAGTGCACAAAATGAAATTCTTCCTAAAAATTCCTTTTTTTCTTTATCCTATTTACCCCTATAATTTGGGGGCTTATCCTTAACTCTCAAGTTGTTTTATTTAAGACTATAATTTCAAGATTCTAATGCATTAAATAAGATGCATCAATTTTATTATTTGGTTTTGTCCTATAATTCTAACTTTAATAAAACATGGACAGCTACTTCTGCATTGAAGTGCTATTGCTTTTAGGTAACTACAGAATAAGCTATATTTTGTCTTCAGTAATTGCTCCACTGACATAAAATGTCTTCAGTATGCAGGGTGCTGTGTGCTTATAAAATCTCATTCATGGAAGGTTGCAGGACATTATTCATATATAGTCAGCTTCCCATCACTGTGACAAGTACCTCATATAAATCAGTTTAAAGAGAAGAAAGGTTTATTTTTACTCTTGGCTGTAGAGGATTTAATCCATGATCACTTGGCTCTGTTACTCTTGGCCATGGTAGGGTGTACTTGGAAGGGTGAACTGAAGTGAAGAACTATAGAAGAAAGGAATAGTGTGTCAAGAGCTGCTTCAAGGGCATAGCTATCAAAGATCTCACTTCCTTCTGTTATACCCTTTGCCTCAATAGTTGACTACCTCCCACAAACACTATAGGATATGAGTCTTTGGGGGACAATTATGAACCAATCTGTAACAGTGTGGGTCATTCTTCTTAACTGTGTTAGACTGCTGTCATTCATAATGAACCACATAACCTTCAGAGACCAAGCCTCTAAACCTGCCACTTCATCGACTTTGCAGTTTACTTTTCAAAGTAAATTTTAAATTATTTATAATAGAAAATGGAGAATAAAACTCCAATTCCCCAAGCCAATCTTTCTAAGTTATCTGATGGTTTCTTAAAAAGTTAAAATGTATGCATGAAATATAAAAACTATACTATTGTAAGCCACCAGAGGTGAAGGCTTCATTTAGCAACAAAGAGAAAGACAGATAAATGGTGTAGAGCTGATGCAAATCTGTTCTTTACATATAACTATGAAGAATGCAGGACTCTTCTTTGAAATAAGAACAAAAAACTATATCTTTTCATAAAGTTTTATAAAATGTAACTACTATTGAAAAATGTAACATAAATGCCCTGTGACACATGATGTTAAAGATCGAAGAATATAGGTAGATTGTGTTTCAGGAAAGACTTGTCAGGATACAGACATAAAATCTTAAAATATGGCAGCTTGACATTTGAGGAAATAGTAGAAGCAGGAAGGTCACCATCACCTTGTCTACTAATGAACTTCATGTGACAGCTGCCCTGTCTCTCCCCAAAGGCAGAGTCACCACAGGAACTCCACAAAGCCTTTCCAAAAGTCTACTTGGTTTATTGCCACTAAGCCACACCCCTTTTGCCCCAGTAATATTCCTCTATGATTGTTCATAAAATGACAAATTCTCCCTGGGTCTTTGATTCTTCATTTCACAGAGCTGCTGTGTCATGTAGACCTTATGCCTAACTATTATGCCTCTTTTGTAGTGATCTGTATTTTGTAATAGGAATGTCAATAATTAGACCTGAAATGGAGGAGGAAAAGAGTTTACATTTTCTACCTGACAGGTTCAGTGCTTGGTCCAAAACATAATTTGAGTTACATAATTTCCTTAAGTTATTTATTTATCCAAAATTCAAGTTTTTCATTTTAAATGCAGTTTGTGGAATTCTGAGGCCACATTCAAGTGAAGATACAATGCCATTATAAATTGAATTTTAAATATTTTCCTGGTTTGTTTTCTACTAAAAGCATCATCAGACAAAACTAGTTTTGTAAAAATAAGTAGCATATTTACTATACACTCTATTTTTCTACATGCAACTTTACTCATGGCATTCAGATTTGTACAACACAGGCATAGTAAAATGAATTTAAGTGTTGAAGTCCTATTTTGAATAGTTTAATGAAGTATATGTATAGCTCCTGTCTATATAGAGCTCAAGCTTTTAGAACTTCTATTCATTTATTTTTAGTTCATGGAACTTAGGAATTTTATTGGTTATGCTATGGACTGGAATGGTATGAAGTACTTTGGGGAGAGCCTGCAAAAGAAAATATTACTTCTTATAAAATGTGAAAACCCCTGTGGCCTCTCAAGTGTAGGAAATACATTTATTAAGGGTCAGTCATTCTACAAAGGGTGGGTGAAATGTGGAGAAATCCGAGATTTGGAAGTAACTAGGGACAGCAATGGATGGCTATTTAATTGTTTTATAGGCATTCTGAAAAAGGGTTCCTTCTCATTTTACAGTAAGAAGACACACTCTAAAACAAAGCTAGTTCCCCTGGCAAAAGTCTTCTCATTTCATTTCCTCCTTTTCTCTGTTGAATACTCAAAATAAATAGGATAACAATCTAGTTTCTGCATGCCTGTTCCCTCTGTGGCAACATTGTAGATAATAAGCTTTTCGCAATGCAAAAACAAAGCCTCTACAATTCTTATGAAGTCTGTGACTTTCTCATCACTGCTGAAAATTAGAAAAGCAAAAATTAGTTATTAAATGATTACAATGAGTAATTCCTTATTTCCTGAATACTATATATAAACTGTTACTTAACTTTCACAATATACCTGCAAGACGAGGTCCCATTACTATCCTCAAATGAGGAAATTCAAACCCAGAGAGGTAAAGTCACTGTATCAAATCTTTGAGTTAATAAGCCATAGCTCAAGTAGGTCTGTCTGACTAATGATCATGGTATGTAAAATTATTACCAAAAATGGCTTTACAAAATTTTGCAACACTAAATTCTACATCAATGATTTTATGTTTCTCAAAGTTATAAAACGGATCACAGATAAGTCCTAAATGTCTCATAAATACTCAAGTTTGAAAAATGAAAGATTATTCAGCTATTGTGTAACAAGTAGTAGGCTGTGGATACAACAGAAGATTCTAAACTGGTTTTAGTCTTTCATGCTTTGAAAATATAAAGAAAAACTTGATATTCCCACCATTCTCTTTAGAGTCAGTGTATTATAATTTTACATAGTAAAAATATTAAACAGAATCTTGCTAAAAGTACTTCCTTTTCTGTATCTCACATTTTATATGGTTTTCAATTTTGATATTGTTTTATGTAATTTTAAATGTTTTACCTATATACTGATTTACACTTTGGGTATTTATTTATGGGAGAAAGAGTGAGAGGCAGATATATAGAGAGAATGGGCATGTTAGGGCCTCCAGCTACTGCAAATGAACTCCAAGTGTATGTTTCACCTTGTGCATCTGGCTTATGTAGATACTGGGGAATCAAATGGGTCCTTAAGCTTTGCAAGCAAGGACCTGAATAACTGCTAAGCCATCTCTCCAGGCCCTCCCCCCTTTTTTTGCTGCATGTGACTATGTGCATTGGAGAAAGCATATGAATTCTTAGGCATGTTTGCATGTGTATGTTAAATGTCCACTGATTTCTACCTGTATCAACCAGTGAAAGTAGGTTGAAATTTATAATAAAAACATATGCATAGATAGTACTTTAATCAAATTTTAATACTATTGCTAAATTGAATATTTGTGAAATATTCAATTTGGAACTCTATAGAAATACATTTTCACTTTAATTTATTGAATTAAAATTAATTTATTAATTTCTTTTCTTTTCTTTTTTTCTTCATTAGTTAGTATTGTATTCAGCAAATACAGTCAGTTTGGTACCATTATTAGGCTCATCCGTGACCTACCCCTCCCCTAGGCCCCTCCTTGTTGAGGTATACGGGTCATGCACGGTGGAGATAGCCCACAGTTATGGGTAAGCTAAATGTCTCTGCATATCATGACCCAACATGTGGCTCTGACATTCTTTCCGCCCCCTCTTCCGCAAAATTTCCCTCAGCCATGTAGGATTCATTTTTGGTCTGATTCAGTGATGAGGTGTTGGGGGCCTCTGAGGCTCTGGCTCTCTGATTTGGTAGGAGTTGATTTTTCTCTGTGCTGATCTCCTTCCCCCTTGTGCTGGTATCCGGTTCATCAGGAAAACAGCCCCCATGCTTGTTTCTCCAACTTTTCTTAGTTTCAGCAGGGGCCCTTTTGAGGTATGATGGGGTGGATCTCTCCTTAGGATCTACATCTCTCTGAAAAACAGAAGCAGATTCTCCAACAGAGAGTAAGTTAACACCATGACAAATGAGATAACCCTTGCTTTTTTTTTTATAGAGTATTTTATAGGTGTAGGACCACTGGTATCCCACAATTGATGGGAGCTTGATATTGGAGAGTGGGCTTATATTTGGATATGGTTCTGACTTGTTTCCCAGCTCCAACTATGGGTCCCATACCAGTGGGGATCAGTTAGCCAAATTGAGAGCAGTTGGTTCCCCACCATGGCTGTGTGCCACCACTGCACTTGTGTGGGCATCACAACATGTTATTCGCTGCTAAGTAGGTTAGACCATGCGTTGCTTCGACAGATATTGGTCATTTTACCCCAGTCGCCCATGTAGCACCTTCTGGCACTAGACGCGCTGACTGTCTGGGGACTGACTCTCTTCCAACTTCCAGCCATGCCATTCTAATTTGCATGTCAATCACATAAGGTGTCTTCAGCAGTAGGGTCTTACCACTAGCCTTTGGTGGGTCATCAAGTATTCTGACAGAAATCTTTATGTCTTTTAGGAAACCTTGTAGGTCTCTCTGATCAAAAGCTCATTGTGGATGATACCCCATGATGGTTCTGGGAGTTACAGGTCAGTGCCCACTAAGAAAATGAGGAAAAAAGCTAACTAATATACAAGAGTTGGAGATAAGAGAGAGAGAGAGAGAGAGGGAGGGAGAGGGGGAGTGAGGGAGGGAAGAAGTAGAATATTAATGTTAGTCTTGATCTTATCCTCTCCAGTGTCTATTGGCTTTGCTTATTGTCTGCTGTCTGTAAAGAAACTCTTCAGCTTCATGTGATCCCATTGGTTGAGTGATGGTTTAAGTTCATGAGCTACTGGTGTTTTGTTCAGGAAGTCTTTTTCCATTCCTATATCATGGAAAGTATTTCCTAAATTTTCTTCCAGTAGTATTCGAGTTTCTTGTCTTATATTGAGATCTTTGATCCATTTGGACTTGAGTGTAGTGCATGGTGAAATGTGTGGATCAAGGTTCAGTTTCCTGCATATAGTTATCCAGTTTGTCCAGCACCATTTGTTGAAGATGCTGTCTTTTTTCCAGGCTATATTGTTTGGGCCTTTATCAAATATCAAGTAGCTATAGTTGCTTGACACAAAATCCGGGTCCTCAAGTCTATTCCGTTGGTCTATACTCCTGCTTCATGCCAGTACCATGCTGTTTTTATTACCATGGCTTTGTAATATAGCCTTAGGTGAGGTATGGTGATGCCTCCAGAGGTATTCCTTTTGCTGAGGATATGTTTGGATATGCGAGGCCTTCTGCCTTTCCATATGAAATTTGAGATCATTTTTTCTATCTCTGTGAAGAACACTGTAGGGATTTTTATTGGAACTGCATGAAATCTGTATATTGCCTTTGGTAGGATTGTCATCTTCACAATGTTAATTCTGCCTATCCAGGAGCATGGGA
The DNA here is from genome assembly GCA_036346955.1 of Dipus sagitta. Classification (NCBI taxonomy): domain Eukaryota; kingdom Metazoa; phylum Chordata; class Mammalia; order Rodentia; family Dipodidae; genus Dipus; species Dipus sagitta. The sequence goes on from CM070770.1 coordinate 209,689,334, forward strand.
GGTCTTTCCACTTTCTCAAGTCGGCCTCAATTTCTTTTTTGAGTGTTTGTATGTTTTCGTTGTATAGATCTTTCACTTCCTGGGTTAACGTTTTTCCAAGGTATTTTATTTTATTTTTTTGTTGCTATTGAAAATGGGACTATGTCCATTATTTCTTTCTCTGTATCTTTGTCATTTGCATAAAGGGAGGCTACAGATTTTTGTACATTGATTTTGTATCCTGTTACTTTGCTTTAGGAGTAAATCACCTTCAGGAGTTTTGAGATGGAGTCTCTTGGGTCTCTTACATATATAATCATGTCATCAGTGAATAAAGCTAACTTAACTTCTTCCTTTCCAATTTGTATCCCTCTTATTTCCTTCTCCTGTCTTATTGATTGAGCTAGGACTTCCAGTATTATATTGAAAAGCAGAGGTGAGAGTGGACAACCCTGTCTTGTTCCTGATCTTAATGGGAATTCCTCCAGTCTCTCTCCATTAAGTATTATTTGGGCCTTCGGAGCTTCGTATATTGCCTTTATTAGGTTAAGATATGAACGAACCATGCCAATTCTCTCCAATGTTTTGAACATGAAGTGATGTTGAATCTTGTCAAAGGCCTTTTCTGCATCTATTGAAATGATCATGTGGTTTTTATGTTTAACCTTGTTTATGTGGTGTATTACATTGACAGATTTCTATATGTTGAACCACCCCTGTGTTCCTGGAATGAATCCCACTTGGTCAAGGTGGATAATGCTTTTGATGTGTTGTTGGATTGGGTTTGCAAAGATTTTGTTTGGGATTTTTTTGTTTGTTTGTTTGTTTGTTTTTGTTTTTTGAGGTAGGGTCTCACTCTGACCGAGGCTGATATGGAATTCACTATGTAGACTCAGGGTGGCCTTGAACTCATGGTGATACTCCTACCTCTGCTCCCGAGTGCAGGGATTAAAGGCATGCACCAGCACGCCCGGCCACCGCTTGCTTTTTTTCTTTTTTTAAATATGCTATCTTGTGCATCTGGCTTATGTGGGTCATGGGGAATTGAACCTGGGCCCTTTAGCTTTGAAGGCAAGCACCGTAACTGCCAATCCACCTCTCCAGCCCTTGTTTAGGATTTTTGCATCTAAATTCATCAGGGAAATAGGCCGGTAGTTTTCTTTTCTTGTGGCATCTCTGCCAGGTTTTGGAATTAGAGTGATGCTACCTTCATAAAAGGAGTTGTGTAGCTTTCCCTGTTCACCAATTGTGTGGCACAGTTTGAGGAAGATTGGTTTGATTTCTTCCATGAAGGTTTGATACAATTCAGCTGAGAAGCCATCTGGTCAGGGACTCTTCTTTTTTGGGAAGTTTTTTTATTACTTTTTCAATCTCCATGAGTATGATGGGTTGATTGAGGTGATTAATCTGCTCTGTGTTTAGCTTTGGTAGATGGTATGCGTCCAAGAATTTATCCATCTTCTCCACATTATCCAGTTTTGTAGAGTAGAGGTTTTTGAAATAAGTCCTGATGATTCTCCCAATTTCACTTATGTCTGTTGTGATCTCTCCTTTTTCATTTTGAATTTTGTTAATTTGAAGCTTCTCCTTTTTTTGCTTGATCAGATTGGCCAGGGGTTTGTCAATCTTGTTTATTTTTTCAAAGAACCTGCTCTTTGTTTTGTAAATTGTCTTAATTGTTTCCTTTGTTTCCAGTTCATTGATTTCTGCTCTGATTTTAATTATTTCTTTCCTTCTGGAGCTCTTTGGGTTGGATTTTTCTTGTTGTTCCAGTGCCTTTAGGTGGTTGGTTAGGTCATTGATTTGGGATCTTTCTGTCTTTTTATGAAGGCATTGAGTGCTATGAATTTTCCCCTGAGGACCATCTTCATTGTGTCCCATAAGTTTTGGTACGATGTGTTCTCATTGTGGTTCAATTCCAGAAAATTTTTATTTCATTTTTTATTTCATCCACTATCCATTTATTGTCTAAAAGTGTGCTGTTCCATTTCCAGGTGCGATTGAGATTCTTGGTGGGTCTTTTGTTGTTGATTTCTAGCAATATAGCATTGTGATCTGATATCATGCAGGGAATTATGTCAATCTTCCTAAATATGTGGAGGCAGTCTTTGTGACCCAGTATATGGTCTATTTTAGAGAATGTTCCATGTGCTGCAGAGAAGAATGTGTAATCTGTGGTTTTGGGACAGAAGGTTCTGTAGATGTCCGTTAGGTCTAAGTGATCTATGGTTTGGTTGAGCTCTCTTACTTCTCTGTTGAGTTTCTGTTTGGATGATCTGTCTATTACTGATTATGGTGTATTGAAGTCCCCAGCTATGATGGTGTTTGTGGTTTTTTCTGTTTTATTGTCAAGTAGGTTTTGTTTTATGAACTGTGGTGCCGCTGTGTTTGGTGCATACAGATTTATGATTGTAATATCCTCTTGATGGGTCATTCCCTTGATAAGTAGGAAGTGGCCTTCCTTTCTTTTTTGATTATTTTTGGTTTGAAGTCTATTTTATCCGATATTAATATAGCTACACCTGCTTGTTTCTTATTCCCATTTGCTTGGAATACTGTTTTCCACCCTTTCACCCTGAGGAGATGTCTGTCTTTAATGGTGAGGTGGGTTTCTTGAAGGCAACAGATTGAGGGGTCTTATTTTTTGATCCATCCTGTTAACTTGTGTCTCTTGATGGGTGAATTAAGGCCATTAATATTTAGGGTAATGACTGTGAGATTTGATTTGATCCCTGCCATAATGTGATGGTAAATGTGGGTTGGTGTTTTCAGGGACGTTGAAGTTTTTTAGCCTACTCTGAGTTTGGTTGTTGTGATCTGTTTCTTGTAGGCAATTGTGTTTGATCATTTATTTCTTCTCTGTGGAGAATTTCCTGAAATACTCTGTGTAGGTTTGGTTTTGTGTTCATATAATTGCAAAGCTGAGTTTTGTCGTGGAATGCTTTTCTTTCACCATCTATTATGAGGGATACTTTTGCTGGGTAGAGTAGTTTGGGTTGGAAGCCATAGGTTCTTAGACTTTGCAGTGTTTTATTCCAGACCCTTCTAGCTTTCAGTGTTTCCGTTGAGAAGTCTGAAGTAATTCTGATGGGGTTACCTCTGCAGGTGGTGTGCTGTTTTTCCCTAGCTGCTTTTAGGATTTTCTCTTTGGTGTCAATGTTTAGAGTCATAATGATAATATGTCTTGGAGAGTTTCTCCTTTTATCCAGTCTGTTTGGAATTCTATTGGCTTCTTGTATATTGATGGGCCTTTCTTTTAAGAGACTGGGGAAGTTTTCTTCAATTATTATGTTAAATAATTTCTCCATGCTTTTGTTCTGAATTTCTTTTCCTTCTGGTATTCCAATGATCCTGATATTAGGACGTTAAATGTATCCCACAATTCCCTCATGTTCTGTTCACAGGAACTTTTGAACTTACTGAAATTTTTGAACTCTCTAACTGTTTCTTCCATCTTGTCTTCCAGATCAGAGTTTCTATGCTCCACTTGGCTGACTCTATTCTTGAGAGCTTCTAGCGAGTTTTGGACTTGTTCAATTAAGTTTGCATTTTCTATTACTTTTCTATGTATAATTTCCATCCTTTTGTCAAGCTCCCTTTTCACATCATTTTCTGATTTTCTTGATGATTTTTGTAGTTCATCCTTGCATTTCTTTATGTGTTCATTTAGCATGGCCAGCTGATTTTTAAGGTCTTCTTTTTTTTTCACTCTCCCTCAAATCTCTTAACTCTCTTTGAAATCCTTCCAATTTCTTATCTAATCCTTCCAATTTCTTATCTATTAGTTCTTTTTTACTGATGGCAGCATCCACACGATTATCGGCCCTTTGTTGCTTTCCTGCAAGTTCTACCAGTAGGTTGGTCAGGGTTGCATTGCTCATAGCTTCAATTTGGTGTTCTGGTCCTATTGGTTCTTCTATGTTTTGGTTAGATGTATTCATTGTGGGACTGGATGATTTAGCTGGAATTTCTTGCATTTGATTTTTTATGTCATTTCTTTTGCACTGCGTTCTGCCCATGACAGTGTATGGGCAGGTAGGTAGGCATATCAGCCTGGGCTCAAGAACAATGTGAATCTTATGCAGCCTGGGGCAGTTGCCAAGCAGGCTGGGCTTTTGCTCTTACTTTCCAAAGCCACCTATCTACTGCCTGGCAGCGGCGCCAAAGTTGCCTGAGTTCTCAAGCGGTAATGTGCCAAAGCTGCCTGTGTTCAAGCTAGGAGTGGCACTGAGGCACCAAGCACTGAAGCAGCCTGAACTCTGGCTGGGAACACTGAGACCTGGAAGTAGTCTGCGCTCCTCTGCCACAGGACAATGCCAGGTGGCCGGCATGGCAGACAGGTAGGGGATGGCACCTGAGCTGGCGCAAGTGAGAGACACAGTCTGAGCTTGCGTGGCACCTTCTGTGGGACTGGGCTCGCTCAGTAAGTGGGCAAGTGGAAGAAAGTGCGGAGCAGTCTAAGCTTCCGCACACAGGGAACAATCGACGCGCAGTGGCAGCAGTGGCGGCCCGCGCAGCGGAACTGCTTTGAACACGGTGGTTATTTGGGGTGAAGGGTGGCTACCTGCCCAGGAGGGGATCCGTGATTCCCTGTTCCCCCGCCTCTGTGCCCTCCCAGATTTCTCTCCCCTAGAAGCCACTATGAACCCTTAATATCTTTCCTTTCTTTTCCCGGGATTTGCAGCACAGCTGGGCGGTCACCATCTTGGCCGGAAGTCCTTACCCTAGCCTTTCTAAGCCTAGCTATTATATATAAATTGTCTATAGATTACTCTGTATTTTGTATACACATATATATTATTCAAAGGAAGTTATTTTCTTCTATTCAGTCTTCTACATTTAGTGTATCATTTTACATTTACTTACTTTCCCAAGATTTCAAATTTATCACTAAAAATTGGTGATGATACCTTATTGCAATGATGTAATTGGAAATATGTAATCACATTTCCATTTTCCTTTGCAATGTTACTCGTCCTTTCAGTAATCATTTTATTTATCAGCCTTTTCAATGACTCTACATTTCTTATGTAATTCATGTTTAGTTCTTTCATGCAACACAATGAAATGAAAGCAATGGCCTTTAATTGCTGAGCCTTCTCTCCAGTCCATATGTGTAGCATTACACATATTAAATATCTGAACTCCAAACATTTTCTAATATTTATTATTATTTTTGTGAGTGAGAAGAAAGTAAGCGGGAAGAGAATGTAACAACAAGAAAGGAAAAGATGGGGGAAGAAAACAAGAAATGGGAGGAAAGGAGACAGGGAGTGGAGAAAGCAGGTAGGAAGGTAGGCATAGGAGAGAAAGGGAAAGGAAAACAATGAAAGATTAAATTAAATACCAATCTTATGTTACACACAGAAATCCACCCCAAGCACATTAAAGACAAAAGGGAAAAGGTGTCCATTTGATCTTGAACCTGATTTTTTCTTCAAAGCATAATGTTAAGAAAGCACATTTAATAATGTAATAAAGCCTATAGCTATTACAGATATTAAATTTAGAATTTGGCTTATAAAAAAATCACAGACTGAAAAATTAGAACTTCAGCAAAGTGAAAAATTTGAAATAAAATCCCAAGTACATAACTTTCATAAACAGACCATAATTATTCTGACATAATTATTGTGGCTACGCATTAGAGGCAGGGAGAAGAGCTGTTCTTAAGCACAAACCATGCTCCTCCTCACACATCAGTCATATCTTTTTTTGTTTGGTTTTGTTTTCCGAGGTAGGGTTTCATTCTAGCTCAGATTGACCTGGAATTCACTATGTAGTCTAAGAGTGGCCTCAAACTCATGGTGACACTCTTACCTCTGCCTCCTGAGTGCTGGGATTAAAGGCATGTGCCACCACGCCCAACTTCATCAGTCATATCGTAAAGGTACATGAGTGAAAGTCAAGAATGAAGAGACACCTCCCCGAAAGCATTAATGAAGAATCTGCGATCTTCAGCGCTACAGATGTGGACACTTTCTATAAAACATTCATGAGAACAGAGATACCCTGCACCTGAGGGTGTGCACCACATGGAGTAAGTAAGCCAGATCCCTGTTCCTTGTTTCTTCCAGTGCCCTGGTCCTAGTAGTTCCCCTGCAGCTGGATGGGGGGATGGCTTGGACCATGCAAGCTTGCTGAGAAGCAAGCCCATTAGTCCACCTTCCTGATTGGAGTGCCCCTGGGTCCCGAATTCCCAGGTACCCTGCACTGGAGAGTGTGTGCAGCAAGGAGTGATGAGGCCATATCCCTGTTCCCTGGCTCCTCCAACTTGCCTGGCCTTGGTAAGTCCCCCTGAAGCTGGCTTGGGGGGCCCTGGGCCCTGTGTGGGGGCTGCAGAAGCAGGCCTTTTTCTCTGGTATCCTGAGTGGACCCTGGATACCGACATCCCTATTCCCAAGTCAGAGAGTGTATGTGCCACTGTAGGAGCTGGCCTCTTGCCTCTGGCTCTCCAACTTCCTGTCTCCTGGCTCCCCAACCTGTGATCCCTGTGTGCTGAAGAGTATGTGCCAGTGGAGTGAGTAGGCCAGAGCTCCCAATTCCCCAGGCACCTTTGAAGTACCTACAAACTCCATAATCTGTGCATCTGTGGTTATAACCCTTTGTACATCAGCACACCAACCCATTTCACATATAAAACAGAACACCCTCCAAAGATCCTACAAGAACAAAAACTTGCCTCCTCCTCAATAGAATAAAGTGTCTCTCCAGGATGGGTAGATCACAAAGCAAAAAATAAAATAATCCAAAGAAAGTCATAAAACTGAGAGACCTCCACCAAGGATACCTAGCCCCACAATGGAAACCTCCAATGAAGTCATAGAAAAATCAAGAGAAATTCAATCCCAAAATGAAAACAATCAATGGATGAGACCCTGATCAAAAGAATTGATGAACTGGAAGCAAATCATCAAAACATCAACAATCATATCAATGAAATTGAACAGGATCATCTCTTAGAATGTTCACTGCTTCACAGCAGGGTGAACTTGATTGAAGAAAACAATAGCACCCTCAAAGGGATATAAATGAGTGGAAGGTGAGTCAAGAAATGGAAGATCTTAGCTGGGCGTGGTGGCACACACCTTTAATCCCAGCACAGGGGAGGCAGAGGTAGGAGGATCACCATGAGTTTGAGACCACCCTGAGACTCCATAGTGAATTCCAGGTCAGCCTGGGCTAGAGTGAGACCCTACCTGGAAAAACCAAAAAAAAAAAAAAAGAAAGAAAAAGAAATGGAAGATCTTAATAACTGATTGATTAAGAAATTGTTGATTAAATGTCAGGATGAATTTCAGCAAACATGAAGAAAATGAGAACTCAAACTGAAATTGTCCCTAAAAAACATGTGGTCATGATACAAAATAACACAACAGAAATCAACAATCAAATAGAGCTTATAGAAACCTCTCTAGAACCCTACACTAACAGAGCTACTCATGTGGAAAACAGAACCTCTGACCTGAAAGACAAGACAGAAAAATGTACCAGGAGGCCAAACACTTGACTAAGTTCAAAAAATCCAGTGAACAGAATATGAGGGAACCATGGGATATCCCAGAATGACCAAACATCTGGATGATGGGTATAAAAGAAGGAAAGAAAATTCAGGCCAGAGGCATGGAGATCATATTCAACAAAATTATTTAAGAAACCTTTGCCAATTTCTCAAAAGAGAGGCCCATCCAGATACAAGAGGCCCATGGAACACCAAATAGACAGGACAAAAGCAGGAACTATCCAAAGCCATCATAGTTAAAACTCCTAACAATGAAAACAAAGGGAGAGTGCTAAAAACAACAAGATCACTACTTACAGAGGCAATGCCATCAGAATTACCACATATTTCTCTGTGGAAAACATAAAAGACCTGGAATGGAATACTTCAAAGTCTAAAAAACTATGGTTTGCAATGTAAGCTACTCCACCCAGCAAAGTGTCCCTCATAATAGACTGTGAAAGGAAAACTTTCAATAAAAAAATATCTCAAGGAATACTTCCCAAAGAAGAGTCAAACAACCAATCTCAAGAGCCAGCAAGAAGAAGATCACAATAACCAAAAGTAAACCAGACTCAAAAGTATACAAAGCACAAGTAAGCACTAAACCCTATAAAGAACTTCATAATGGCAGGAATTAATTCGAAACTCATAGTAATAATCTTAAATGTTAATTGTCTTAACTCACCTATCAAAAGACACAAGTTATCAGTGTGAATTAAAAACATGGATCCTTTTATCTGCTTAAGATACCCACCGCATCCCTAAAGAGAGATACTTCCTCAAGGTGAAAGGATGGAAAATGATATTCTAAGCAGATGGAAATTAAAAACAAGCAGGCATTGCTATATTAATATCTCATAAAATCGACTTAAAATCAAAACTAATCAAAAAGGACAAAGAAGGTCACTTCCTGCTCTTCAACGGAATGATCCTTCATGGTAACATCACAATCATAAATCTATATGCACCAAACACAGGTGCACCACAGTTATATATAAAAAAAAAAACTACTTAACAACAATAAAGAAATAAACACCAACACCATCATAGTCAGAGACTTCACTAATATACTATCATCAATACACAGACAATCCAAATAGGAAATTAACTGGGAAATAATAGTACTCAACAACACAAAGATTATCTACACCTAATGGACATCTAGAAAACTTTCCACCCCAACTATACAAAATACACATTTATCTCAGCAGATCATAAAACCTTCTCCATAATAGACCATATGTTAGGCCATAAAACATGCTTTCATAAATTCAGGAATTTAAAGCTAGAAATTAACAATAATAGACATATCATGAACTCCACCAGTTACATGGGACTAAACAAAACACTTTTAAACAATTAATGGGAATTATAAATCCTAGAATTAAATGACAATGACAACACAACATACCAAAACTTGTGGGACACAATGAAAACAGTCCTAAGGGATGAAATTCATAGTGCTAAATGCCTTTATAACAAAGAAAGAGAGATCCCAAATTAATAACCTAGCTGTCCACCTAAAGACACTTGAAAAACAAGAAAAAAATCTAACCATAAGAGCTCCAGATGGGAAGAAATAATCAAGATAAGAGCAGAAATTAATAAATTGGAAACTAAGAAAACAATTTTAAAAATTGATGAAAGGAAAAGCTGGTTCTTTGAAAAAAACTAAACAAGATTGATAAACCCCTGACCAATAGGATCAAGCAAAAAAAGAGAAGTCTCACCAGGTGTGGTGGAACATGCCTTTACTCCCAGCACTTGGGAGGCAGAGGTAAGAGGATCTCCATGAGTTTGAGGCCACCCTGAGACTACATAGTGAATTCCAGGTCAGCCTGGACTAGAGTGAAAGCCTACCTCGAGCAACAAACAAACAAAGAGAGAGAGAGAGAGAGAGAGAGGTCTCAAATTAACAAAATCAGAAATGAAAAAGGAGAGGTCACAACAGACATCAATGAAATAGGAAGAATCTTCAGGGCATATTTCCAAAACCTCTACTCCAAAAAATTAAATCATCTGGAAGAAATGGATGAATTCATACCTACATACCACCTACAAAAACTAAACTCAGAGCGGATTAATCTAAAAAAAAATAAAATAAAACTATTGCGTCTATGGAGATTGAAAACGTAATCAAAAACCTCCCGCAGAAGAAAAGTCCAGGACCAGATGCCTTCTCAGCCGAATTCTATCAAATCTTCAAGGAAGAACTGAAACCATTTTTCTCAAACTCTCTGCATAATCAGAGACCAGGGGATCCTCCTCAATTCCTTTTATAAAGATGACATTACCTGGGCTGGAGAAAGATGGCTTAGCTGTTAAGTGTGGGGAACCAGTGGACACTAGGAAAGCAAAAGTGCCTCCATCTTAAATAATGACTCCATTTTGTAATAAGTTGTCTGTTCTGGAAAGTCACAAGGCCTGCAGTTGTTTGTTAATTCATGCACCCATAAAGAATGAGGGAGTCGTTATCTCATGGCCTTGAGGCTGGGGCCTTATCCTGCAGCTGTGGAACGTCTTGTGGCCTTGGGGCCGGGACCTTATCCTATTGAAACAGAACTGTAGCAATACCTAAACTGCTGACAAACTCCTCTGTTCTGCTGTATAAAAGGCACCCTGAGAAAAATAAAATTTGGCAGCTTGATCAGACTCTTGTCTTGCTGTCCGTTCCTTGTGTCTCTTGTCCCTTTCATTTCAGGTTCTCTGGGGTCCGTGCTCCCGTTGAAGCCCCGCTGGCTGGGGCAACTGGCGCCCAAACGTGGGGCACGAACCTAGGATCGCCTGAAACACCGTCTGCTACCTGCCCATTGGGATCCCGCACCGAGGCCGCCGCAACCCAAAGAGGGGGTTAGACACTGGCCCGCTAGTGATCACCACGGAGTCGCCCGCCCGTGAGACAGATCCGTTGGAACACTCGGACGGTGAGGTAAGATAAGATTTTTTCTTTACCATGGGACAAGCATTTTCAAAAGAAGACTCTTTTGTGACTGGGCTAAAACAAGCTCTCAAGGTACGAGGAACTAGGGTTAAAAGAAAAGATTTAAAGATATTTTTAGATTATATTGGTGATCTCTGTCCTTGGTTCCCAAAGGAAGGGACTATAAATGAAAAAACTTGGTTAAGAGTTGGAGATTGTTTACGTGATTATTATGAAACCTTTGGCCCCAAGAAGGTCCCTGTTTCTGCCTACTCTTATTGGAATCTTATAAATGATGTTCTCAAGGTCCACAATCATTCTATGGCTGTACGGGTTCTTGTTAATGAGGGAGAGGCTGCTCTTAAACGCTCTTCTAGGCCCCCTTCTGCTTGTGCCTCTGTCATTGTTGAAAATGAAACTCCGGAGCGACCTAAGTCTCCTGCCTCTGAAAAGCCTTCCTGCCACCTTTATCCTTCCCTAGTGGATCTTGAAGCTGGTGAAGTTGGTGAAGCTGGTTCCCCCCTTCCCCCGTTGCTTGATGTGGGCCCCACCAATAAACCTCCTCTAGTGCCTCCTCCCTATTGCCCGCCACTCTGCGCTCCTGTCCTCGACTGCTCTGCCGCCTTACTTCCCTCTGCGCCTGCTGAACCTCTCGCTGACTCTCCTTTCACAGAACTACAGTCTGCCGCGTTAGCTTCTGTCTCTGACCTCTGTAGGGCACTTCAGGATAAAAAACTTCAGCTGCAGCTTCTCCAGGAACTTGATTCTGTCACAAAAGAACTTGCTGCCTTTTCTAATCCTTCCCCTGACAGCCGTAGGCGCAAAACAAAAGCAAACGCACACACCCGCAATACTGGCTTTCTTGCTTTTCCTGTTACGCGCACACAGGCACAGGCACAGGCCCGCTCTGATCCTGCTTCTGCTCCCTCCCCTGCGTCCAATACGGACTCTGATGAGGAGCCTGCTCCCTCGGCTGCTCCAGCTGATGGGAATGCTGCCTCCTCTGATTCTGAGGATGAACCTGCCCCGGAGTCTGTTCCCCAGCCTAAATATAAAACTCTTAATTTAAAGTTTCTTGAGCGACTAAAAGCGGCCATCTCCAATTATGGGCCCACAGCTCCCTTTACTCTCACTCTTCTGGAAAGCTATAGTGACAAATGGCTTACGCCTAATGACTGGAATCGCCTTGCTCGCGCGGCTCTCTCTGGCAGAGATTTTGTTCTATGGCGCACTGAATTTAATGAGAACTGCTCTGACTTTGCTCGCCGTAATTTACAAAAGGCTGTTTCTAAAAATTGGACAAAACAAAAATTGTTGGGGGAACATCCCTACGATTCCAAAGAATGGCAAGCACGCTATCCCCCTGGACTTTTAGTTCAAATACAACAGGCAGGCCTCGCTGCCTGGCGGCACCTCCCTCTTAAAGGGGCCACCACCACTTCCTGGCTAATATTAGACAGGGTCCAGAAGAGCCTTACAGTGACTTTATTAGTAGACTTAATGAAACTGCTGAGCGCCTTTTTGGTGTTGGGGAGACCAACAGCCCCTTTATCAAACACCTGGCCTTTGAGAATGCTAATCCTGCTTGTCAGTCTATTCTCCGCAGTCACAAGCGGGAGACCATATCTGATTATATCAGGTTATGTGCAGGTGTGGGCTCCTCCCATGCCATGGGCTTAGCAATTAGAGCTGCTCTCCGTTCTGCTGGTCTCACTCAGGGTACGAAAACATGTTATAATTGTAAACAACCTGGACATTTCTCTCGTGAATGCACTGCTCCTAAACAGCTTTCTGTTTCTCACCACCCTCACCCCTTAAAAATTCACCCTCTCCCAGGGAAGGCTCCCCTGCCCCCTGAGGATTTGTCCTTTCCTTTTCAGGACTATGGCTGCCCCTGCTTTCGTTGGCCTCTTGCTCCTGACATCTGGATTGATCACTGCTGGCCATCAATCCATAAATTTCACCTGGACCGTGCTCAGTGAAGTCGGTGATGTGATCTGGGCCCACTCTATGATTTCTCAGACCATCCCTTGGCCGACCCTAACTCCAGACCTCTGCAAAATGGCCCTTGACAGCCTGAACGCTTGGAGACTTGACACCATTTTTTCACAACATATTGCTCCTAAAATTGATCTTCACCACTCTTATGGTGAAGGAGATGTTATAATTCTTACCAGAGGTCCTACTTACAGTCTTTCTCCCCCTATGTCGCCCCCTGGCCTAGGTGCTGAACCTTCGCCCTAGTTTGCAGGTGTGCCCCATATCTCCTCCCTTATTGACACTTATCTAAACTTAAAATGATCTGAGTGACTCCCCTCCTTTAGGAGCTGCATAGGATTCAGACCTGTGCATGTTGACTCACAAATGTGTGAGTACAATATGGGCACCAACATGGGTGCGAGGCATAGCACCGCAAGGGAAGGTCCCTTTTGACCGCTTCTGAATTCCCTGAGAGTCAAACCTGACTTGCATGGAGGTTGGTACCATTCTTTCTGTGTTAGCTCTGCCTCCCCTCCCCAAAAGGTACCAAGAGCAACCAAGGTGGGGTACGAACCCCACGGGAGGAGTCAGGTCACTGCTCCCCAAGTTGGTTACAGGCCCACTGTGAAATCATGGGACCCTGGGAGTCCTACCAAAATTTACAAAAATTGGCCGCCACAGAAAACACCTTCTAAAACTAATAGAAAGGGAGGAGATGTGGGGAACCAGTGGACACTAGGAAAGCAAAAGTGCCTCCATCTTAAATAATGACTCCATTTTGTAATAAGTTGTCTGTTCTGGAAAGTCACAAGGCCTGCAGTTGTTTGTTAATTCATGCACCCATAAAGAACGAGGGAGTCGTTATCTCATGGCCTTGAGGCTGGGGCCTTATCCTGCAGCTGTGGAACGTCTTATGGCCTTGAGGCTGGGGCCTTATCCTGCAGCTGTGGAACGTCTTGTGGCCTTGGGGCCGGGACCTTATCCTATTGAAACAGAACTGTAGCAATACCTAAACTGCTGACAAACTCCTCTGTTCTGCTGTATAAAAGGCACCCTGAGAAAAATAAAATTTGGCAGCTTGATCAGACTCTTGTCTTGCTGTCCGTTCCTTGTGTCTCTTGTCCCTTTCATTTCAGGTTCTCTGGGGTCCGTGCTCCCGTTGAAGCCCCGCTGGCTGGGGCAGTTAAGTGCTTGCCTGTGATGCCTGAGGACCCCGGTTCAAGGCTTGATTCTCCAGGACCCACGTTAGCCAGATGCACAAGGGGGCGCACACATCTGGAGTTCGTTTGCAGTGGCTGGAGGCCCTGGCATGCCCATTCTCTCTCTCTGTCTATCTGCCTCTCTCTCTCTCTCTCTGTCCGTCGCTTTCAAATAAATTAAAATAAACAAAAAACAAAATTAAAAAAAAGAAAGGAAAGGGCTTATTTAAAAAAAAAAAAAAAAAAGATGACATTACCCTAGTATCAAAACCAGACTGAGATGTAACAAGAAAACTATAGGCCTTATATCCCTGATGAATTTAGATGCAAAGATCCTGAGCAAAATCCTCACAAACTGAATTCAACAACACATCAAAAGCATTATTGATCTTGATCAATTAGGCTTCATGCCAGGGATGCAGGGATGGTTCAACATATGCAAATTGGTCAACATAACACACCACATAAATAATCTAAACCATAAGAAACCACATGATCATGTCAATTGATGCAAAGGTTTTTTTTTTTTAATTTTTTTGAAAGCAATGGACAGAGAGAGAGAGAGAGAGAGGCAGATATAGACAGAGAGAGAATGGGCGCACCAGGGCCTCCAGCCACTGCAAACGAACTCCAGATGTGTGCGCCCCCTTGTGCATTTGGCTAACGTGGGTCCTGGAGAATCAAGCCTCGAACCAGGGTCCTCAGGCTTCACAGGCAAGCACTTAACTGCTAAGCCATCTCTCTCCAGCCCCTGATGCAAAGGTTTTTGACAAAATATATCACCACTTCATGATCAAAACACTGGAATGAATAGGCATGGAGAGTTTATAATTCAACACAATAAAGGCTATAAATAAAGCACCAAAACCCAAATAATACTTAATGTGGAAAAACTCAAGGAGTTTCCTTTAGGATTGGGAACAAGACATAATCACCACTGCTCTTCAGCATAGTACTAGAAGTACTAGTCCATGCAATAAGACAGGAGAAAAAAAAATTAAAGGTATTCAAATTGTAAAGGAGGAAGTCAAGTTAGGTCTATTTTCAGATGACACATGATCCTATCTATAAATGACCCAAAGTCTCCATCTCAAAACCTCTAAAGGTAATCAATTTCTTCAGTAAATTTGCAGGATAAAAAAAAAAAAAAAAACAGTGCACAAAAATCAGTAGCCTTACTATATGTAAATGTGCACATACACAGAGAAAGAAATCAGTGTGTTGTCCCAATTTCAATAACAACAACAACAAAATAAATACCTTGGAATAACACTACCAAGGATGTGAAAGACCTATGTAATGAAAACATAAAATAAATTCTAAGGAAGATATCAAGGAGGACTTGAGACTATGAAAAGACCTCCCATACTCCTGGACAATTAGTATTGTGAAAACGGCAGTTCTACCAAAAGCAGTATGCAGAGTTAATGCAATACCAATAAAAATACCAGCATTATTCTTCAGAAAGATTGAAAAAATGATCTCAAAATTTATGTGGAATGTCAGCTGGCATCAGATACCCAAACATATCCCCAGCAAAAAAATAGAAAAAAGAAAAAAAATCACCTGTGGAGATATCACCAAAATGGATTGAAAACTTTATTACAAAGTCATAGCAACAAAAACAGCATGGTACTGGCATAAGAACAGAAACAAAGACCAATAGAACAGAATGGAAGACCCAGACCTTAGATCAAGTAACTACAGCTACTTGATCTTTGACAAAGGTGCTAATAGTATAAACTGTAATAAAAGATAGCATCTTCAACAAATGGTGTTCCACAAATTGTATGACCATATGTAGAAATATAAAACTAGACCCACCCATCTCTCCATACACAAAAATCAATTCCAAATGGATTAACAATGTCAATGTAAGACCTGAAACTCTTCTCCTACTGGAAGAAAAAAATAGGAGAACTTTCCACAACATAGGAGTTGGGAAAGACTTCCTGAACAAAATCCCAGTACTCTAGAAAATTAAGCAATCACTCAACTAATGGAATCTAAAAAGCTTTTGCACAAACACACCATAAGCAGAGTCAATAGATTACCCAATGAATGGGAGAAAATCTTTGCCAGCTAAACCACTGAGTGAAGCCTAACATCTGGAACCTAAAAAGAACTCCAAAAATTAAACAATAAACCATCAAACAACCCTGTCCAAAAGCAAGGCAGAGAACTGAATAGGGAGTTCTCAGAGGAAGAATCACAAATGGCTAAAACACACTTAAGAAAATGTTCAGTATCCCTAATCATTAAGGAAATGCAAATTAAAACAATCATGAGATTCTACCTTACTCCAGTTAGAATGCAATCATTAAAAAATCTGACAATGACAAATGTTGGCAAGGATGTGGGGAAAGAGGAACTGTCATTCACTGTTGGTGGGAATGTAAACTTTTATAACCACTATGGAAATTAATTTTGAGATTCACACAATCACAGAAAGACAAATGCTACATGGTGTCACTTATCAGTGGTTCCTAACCTGGGCCTGCTCAAGTTGCTGTCATACCTGATAGTCAAATCAAGGCCCATACAATAGGCATGGGAGGGGATAGGGAAAGGAAGGGGGGAAACAAACTCTGTATTAAATCCAAAATGAGCTGATACCATAGAAACCTTTATCCTTAGAGATAGCCTAAAATATCAACCCTCAATAGGAGTAAGGGGGAAGCACCTGAAAAGTAAGGCTCTGGTGAGGGAGGGATGAAGCCTAATCTTAACAGAATTTTTTTTTTTTTTCTGGTCTCTGACCTGCAACTCTAAGTAGCAGAGATTGGTTGCTGCCTACATTGTGCTGTTGATCAGAGACTTACAAAGTCCCCAAACCAAGACAGGTTTCTGTCAGTGCACTTGGTTACCTGCCTGAAGCAAAAGCTATTGCTGAAGACACTACATGCTTTTGACACAGAGCACAGAGAGACCTAGCTGGAATTCAGAACAAAGCCAGTCTCCAAACAGCCTATCTAGTGTTGGAAAGCATTAAAAGAGCTACTGGGAGAGAGTGGCCAACAACAGTCTGACCAACCAGAAGTCTAAGCTTCCCAGAAGCAAACACCATGATATGATGTCCATGCCAGTACAACAGTAACACACAGCCTTTGTGGTTGGCAAAGAGATAAACTCAGTGTAAAGGAACCCATATTTGGAATTGAGAACCACATCAGAATCCTATGGAGGCAAAGATTATGTTGTTCAGTGTCAAGCTCTCATCACTCTTGGGCTAAAAGAGGGGTTACATACATCAAATTGTCCCTAAATTAAAATGCTTACCCATTTAAAATATGCTGGCTTCTGACTTCACTCTCTGTTGGAGCATCTGTTCTTTTTCAGAAGGTTGTGAGATGGGAGGAGATAAACTATCCCTCACACTTCAATCAAGCCACAGCTGAAACATCAGAGGAACTGGGGAGATGAGCACGAATGCTGCTTCCATGCTGAATCTGATAATCAGTGTCAGGGTGTAGGAGACAGATCCTGAGGATACTCAGCACCTACCCAAGCAGAGATCCAGAGGATCCTAAGAGTTCATCAATGAAGTAGACTTAAAACTCACTCACCCAGTCCAGGGAATTTTGCAAAAGAGGGAGTGGAAAGATTATAAGAGCCACAGGTTGAGGCAACATGCCCAGACGCATTCCCTCACCCCCAAAATAACTGACTACTGCTCCCAAGATGCATAAGGCACTACCCCATGGGGAATACCCACAACTCTACTGAGGAGCATCACCACTGAAATGGAGGCAGGACGAAGGAAAGAGGGTACCAACACATGATGTATACATATGAGACATATTGTTAATAATAATAATAATAATAATAATAATAATATAAAAACAAAGAAGTAATTAAAAAAGAAAAAAGAATGGAAAGAACAAATTAAGCAAAGGATATGCAGACTATATGATCTGAATTTTTGATGAATGGAGGACAAAGAGAAAGGGATAACCATTATATTTATAGAGATAAAAGTTTGAAGGCTGACTTATGAAATAAGAATTCATATACCACAGCAAATCCCAGCCAGCATAAATGCAAGTAAAATCACCACAAACACATCATATTCAAACTGCTACAATTCAAAGACAACAGGATAAATCTTAACGACAGAAAAGGACACATCATTTTTAAAAGCAACAATATTTACTGCTGAGTTTTAACAAAGTACACAAGGGAAAATATTAATGAAATGAAAGTTGCAGCATTCTAGAAAATCATTTTTATATTATATACTATATATTCATGTTCACATTCTCCTTAAAATTCATTAAAAATATACTTTCAGAGGTTAAAATTGAGAACAATCTATCATGAATTCTGGATTACCAAGAAGTCCTAAGGGAAATGTACTCTGCTGATAGGAAACAAGCCAGTACTAAGACACAGGACGGATAAATGTGGGTGACTTTAAGAGAACATTGGAAAAATGGATTTAAAATGTTCTAAGGCTTTTTCATTGTTTGATAACTGGTAAAAAATAATTGAGTCTAAACTGAGATAGGTCAAAGATGCATATTGTAAAGACTAGTGACTAATAATAAAATATGAACAATGTAGCTAGGGATAAATGGGAGGCAAAATAAAATGTTTGGGATTGAGTTAAATCAAAAGAAGACAAAATGATATGCTATATCAATAGCAATGAATCATGAGGTATAAAATCATATTAGTTCAAAAATAAAGGCTCTAAAACACAACATATAATGTGACTGAAGTATACATCATTTATAAGGCACATTGTAAATTCTTGGACTACAGGTTAAAATTAAATTGTTTAGAAACATACCCTATTCAGTCACTAGCCAAGGAAAGTGGACAATATTTTACTGGTATCAGTACTATGCTAAGTCAGTGTTTACATGTATGTAAATGTTTTATACTAGTTTTAAAATTTATCTACATATTTCTTGGCATTCCTTTCAAAAGTTAAGAGTGTCAGACTGGAGAGATGGATTAAAGGTTAAGTGCTTGCCTGTGAAGCCTAAAGAGGGCCTGGTTTGAGGCTCGTATTCCCCAGGACCCACGCAAGCCAGATGCACAGGTGGCACATGCATCTGGAGTTTGTTTGCAGTGCCTGGAGGCCCTGGTGTGCCCATTCTCTCTCTCTCTCTCTCTCTCTCTCTCTGCCTCTTTCTCTGTCTGTTCCCTTCAAATAAATAAATAAATAGAAATTTATAAAAATTTAGTGTGTCAAACTTTCCCTTGAATGTAGTCACTTGTCCTTGACTGAGTGACGTGAATCTCATGAAGAAAATAAGCAAATGAGACAGCACAATGTCAGGACTGTCTAAGTTATAAAAGGCCCCACTTTTGTGTCTGAGATTTTGCTTACTTTGGTAGAAGCAGAAACTGTGTTCCAAGGGCTTTTAGCAGAGCCCCAAGAAGAGGCTAACATTGTCAGACAACAGCATGGAACTAAGGTCTATAGTATATACGTATGAGATTAGGAAGGGAAGACTTCATCCAGGAAAAGTTCAGCTCCCACATGATGTAACCTATGCAGCAATCTGATGGGGAAAGCCAGAAACCAGGCTGAGCTGAGCGCCTAAACCACTGAAAATTAGCACATTGGCTACTTTAAGCCATCTTGTTTGTTTTATATAAATATTGATTACCAACATAATATTTGAACTTGTATTTAACATTTAGATATTATACTATACAAAAGGAAAATGTACAATTGTATAGTATAATATATAAACATTAATAACATAGCTCAAGTATATATTATGTAATATATAATTATGCCCTATATTACATATGATATGTTATTTTATATGATATGTAATTTTCATATTCTAGAAATATATATAGCCTTAAGAAGGCATTTTTGTAAAGATTTACATACAAGGAAGCAATCTCACAGTGTTATTTCTAGAAGGAAAATAGAATTATTTTATAAAAGAAAAATGAGTGATTTAAACACTTAGAATACATATGTAAAATAGTTTCATTACTCACGATATTGATTCTTACACAAATATAAGTGATGAAGAAAATCCATCTAATTTAGACAAAGTTTCATCGATTACAATATTTTTGCATATCTTTTTGTTTTTCTTTGTTTTGAGTTAGGATCTCATTTAGCCCAGGCTTACCTCCAACTCACTATGTAACTGGGGATAACCTTTGAACCCCTGATACTCTTGTATTTACCTCACAAATTGCTAACGTTACAGGTAAACCTTACCATACCACACTTGTTTGTCATTCAGTTGACTTATGGACTACCCAAAGCAAAAAGATTGCAGGGGGATTTGATACAAGTTTCTTTTCAACACAAGACAAGTAAAGCCAAAACTGAAGTGACTATTCAGTACCAGGTTGTTAGGAAGTGATCTCAAACTAGAACATAAGGCTTCAACTGCTAGTTGGACGTTTTTCAGCACAACTTGTGTAGAACTTTGTACTTTATGGAAGTGCAAATTTGAAAATGTCTATTTGCTGTTTTTTAGGGAAAATATTGTATTCATACATATACTTTATTTTTTCCCTTTTCCAGGATGTAGCATTGCAAGCTGCCACACACCATTAAAGAACTGAATTTAGCTAGTCTGTCTCTGTTCAATGGAAAGGATATGGAATTATTTTCAGCTGGTCAAGCCATATTAGGTACACAGCAGCACCTCCAGCTGGAGCAGGCATCAGGGGAGCACCATGCAAAGTTCACAAACACGATCAATGGTTTATTATGATATTGAGCCTCACAAAGTAGACATCAAAAATAGATGCTGCAGGAAATTAGAGCAGTGAACATCACCCAATGGCTTTCTTGTTGGCTTCTTTAAGAGAACTTCAAGTTAACCAGTACTCTCTCCTATTTCTCTGCTAGTTGTCACTCATTCAAATGCCGCTGACTCTTGAGGCACAGTATGCTACCATACAGAAGAGAAATCAGGCACTTCCTGTTCATATTCTTCCTCTCCACAAGACCATTACGGGAATAAAATACTTCTGACTCACCATGTGTAGTAAACAGCCTCATGTCCCCGGTATGAACTTCGAAGCCAGGTACAGTTTATGGGAGGAAGAAGGGATTTATTTGAAGCTTACAGATCCAGGGGAAGTTCCATAATGGCAGAATAAATTGGCCCAGTTTCACAGGTCTAAGCAGAGAGAAAAGCCACCGCCCAAAGTAAGAGCAAAAACTAGCAGCCAAACCTCAGGGAACCCGAACAGAATTCAGGCACTTTGCTTACCTTAGGCTGCAGGGCGGTCCACTCCCTGGGGACCATCCATTTAATCCATTTAAAATGGGGGACATCCATTTAAACTATTGTACCATGTGAATATGATGATTCAAGTTTCTCATTTTGTGTATTTAGCTGCTTCTTATTTATCTGGAAGTGTTCGTGTACTTTGAATTTTTCAGTAAATTTCTGTGTTTTCTATTTGCTTTTTTTATTTGTACTTATTTGCTTGTACCGGGGGTGGGGGGGGAGAGAGAGAGAGACAGAGAGAGACAGAGAGAGACAGAGAGAGAGTGAGAGCAGTGCTGCTGTAAACAAACTCCAGGCATGTACACAACTTTGTTCATTTTGCTGTATGTGGTACTGGGGGATTGAACCCAGGCCCTCAAGCTTTGCAAGTGAGTGCCTTAAACCACTTAACCATCTCTCCAGTCTCTCTGTTTTTTTTTTTTTTTTTGTTTTGTTTTTTTTTTTGTGAAGATTCCAAAGAAGGTGGCATGTCCATAATTACAGAAATTGAAAACAAAATCTTGTAATTTCCCCTGGATTATCAGGAGGCAAGTAAAGGTCTTGCTTTTGTTTCTGTTTTTCACAGCACCCCATGTGCCTCTTACTATAAACCTGAGGAATTTTGTTGGGCTAAGAGCTCTCATTACATCATCTCTGATGATAAATAAGGTATATTTATTTACTAAGGCATATTTATTTATTTTACATAGATTATGTTCAAAGTCCTCATCAACCTCCTTATAAAATAGAAAGCATAAGAAATAATTATTTTCTTAGTTTTTTATTTTTATTTATTTATTTGACAGAGAAAGAGGGAGAGAGAGAGAGAGAGAGGAAGAGAGAGAGAGAGAGAGAGAATGGCCATGCCAGGGCCTCTAGCCACGAACTCCAGACGCATGCACCCCCTTGTGCATCTGGCTAATGTGGGTCCTTTGCAGGCAAATGCCTTAACCACTACGCGATTCCTCTAGCCCAATTTTCTTAGTTTTAAAGGATATTAAACTTTATGAAGAGCCTTTTTGATTCTCTATAATATGGAGAATTAGGAAGGTTTATAGCATATGATTACACTGACTCTTCTCATGAAGAAATAGCTTGCTGCAGAATCTTGTGTGACTAGCAACTTGGAAGTATTTAATCTTAAAGACAACAAATCATTCCTTTTTGCTCATAACTATAGATTTTATTCACTAAATAGGGTGTAGAGACAGTTAAAATGCAAAAATAAGGAAAAGAAATAGAGACAGTGAAGGAGGAAAAAAGGAAGGAAGGAACAATGGAAGGTAGTAAAGGAAGAAATGGAGGAAAGAAGGAAGAAAAAAGAAAAGAACAAAGAGAATAAACAAAAAAGTAGAAAATAGACTTTCTCACTAGTTCTTTTGTGCCTTAACCAAAAAAGAAAGTCTTGACAAAGGCTGGTACTAGTGAGATAGGTAAAGCTATTGGGGACAGAACATGTCACATGTTGTGTACAGTTTCTTTTTCCTGGGTTTCTGCCTTAACCTGTTTCCTCAATATCAGTCTGTCTCTCCTGTGAAGGAATGATAGTTTACCTATAACCTTATTTGTTTTATGACTTTGAGAAGAGCTGATGATTTGCTCAATTTCTTAAACTTGTTAAGACAAAGGGTCCTACCAAGATCCTTACCTATAGAAGTGAAAGTCACAGGTATCCTGTAAAGAGGCAGAATAAAGGCTGGAACTCATAAGTCCTCCATTTACTGCTCTTTAATTCTTTTCACAGACCAGAAGAACCAATTTGAGCATTGCTCATATTGTAAATCTGTTGACAAAATTCTATTTTTAAATTTATTTTTATTAGATATGGACATACTTAGTATGCAAAGAACACATGTTGGTACAATACTTGCCCTCATCCCTGCCCCTTTCAGAAGAGGCCTTCCTCATTGGGGATGCAGGTCCACCCATGGGAATTGTTGGTCATGCATTGTAGGGGCAGCAGTCAGTTATGAGGGAGAGGCAATGTCTATGTGCATAATGTCCCAATTTGTGGCTCTAACAATCTCTCCTCCCCTTCTTCAGCAAAATTCCCTGAGCCATGGTGGGTGCATTTTAAGTCTACTTCAGTGATGGACTCTTAGGAACCTCTGGATCTCTGCTTTGGTAGGTGTTGAGTTGCCTCAGTGTCTATCTCCTTCACCCTTTGGCTGATATCAGGTTCATTGAGAAAGCAGCAGTCTTGCCCATTTCCCCAATTCCTCTGTGGTTTCAGCTGGGGCCAGCGTGAAGTGTGCTGGGTTGTTTATCTCCTCAAGGCCAGTTCCCATCTGAAAAAAAGAAGCAAATTCTCCAATGGAGAGGGAAGGCAGCACCAGTTAAATGGATAACCATTATTAACTAGAGATAATTTAATGGTGTAGACCCTCTGATAGCCCGAGATTAGTGGGAGCTTGACACTGGAAAGCAAAATCATTATCTGGATATGATTCTGACTTGTTTCCATTTTCCACATATGGTTTTCTTTCCACTGAGTTCAATTTGGATTCGGTTTTGTGCCCCCCACCATTCCTCTTCCCCCAAGTCCTACCCTCCCTATTTCCAAGCCTGAAGATCCCGTTCAGTTGTATCAACAAGTGGGGCTAATCAAGGTTAGGAACCACAGATGAGTGAGCCCATGTGATGGATATCTTTCTGTGATTGTGTGAGTTCACTGGGAATGATCTGTTCCAAGTTTGACCATTTTTGTACAACTTTCATTGTGTCACCTTTTTTCTTACTGCTGAGTAGAATTCTATCATATAGATATACCACATCTTGGTTATCCATTCATCCAATGATGTGCACCTGGGTTGATTCCAGTTCTTAGCTATTATGAATTGAGCAGCTATAAACATGGTTGAGCAATTGTCTCTGAACTGTGGTATGGAGCTCTTAGGATAAATGCCCAGTAATGGAATAACAGGGTCTGTTGGTAACTCTATATTTATCTTTCTCAGGAGTCTCCACATTCTTTTCCATAGTGGTTTTACCAGCTTACATTCCCACCAACATCCTGCTATCCTTACTGGAGTGTTTTAATTTGCATTTCCCTAACAGTTAGGGATGTTGAACATTTTCTTAAGTGTGTTTTAGCCATTTCTAATTCATCCTCAGAGTGCTTCCTACTCAGTTTTCTGTCCCACTTTTGGAGTGGGTTTCATGTTTTTTTTTTAATTATAGTTTAGTTTTTTGAGTACTTTGAATTCTATACAGCAGTAAGAAAAAATGACACAATGAAATTTGAGGAAAAATGGTTGAACCTGGAACAGATCATTCTCAGCGACCTTACCCAATCACAGAAAAAAAATCGCCACATAGTCTCACTCATCTACAGCACCTAACCTGAATCTACCCAAGATACCTTCCATACCCATCAAGCATCTCCTAGACTAGACACTAGGATGGAAGGGGAGGGAGGGGAGGGCATCAAAGGGGTGGGAAACACAAATCTAGAACCAAACGGCAATGGTGCCATAATCTTCTACTTACTAAAAGACAGAACAAATGGCTGATCCTTCACCAGGCCCTTACAGGGAACACCTGAACCACAAGACACTGGAGAAGGTAAGATTAAGACTAACCTTAATCTCCTACATCTTCCCTCCCTCACTTATCTCCAACTCTTGTATATTAGTTAGCTTTTTCCTCATTTTCTTAGTGGGCACTGACCTGTAACTCCCAGAACCAGTATGGGGCTATCATCCACAATGAGCTTTTGATCAGAGAGACCTACAAGGTTTCCTAAAAGACATACAGATTTCTGTCAGAGTACTTGATGACCCACCAAAGGCTAGTGGTAAGACCCTACTGCTGAAGACACCTTATGTGATTGACTTGCAAATTAGAATGGCATGGCTGGAAGTTGGAAGAGAGTCAATCCCCAGACAGTCAGCGCGTCTAGTGCCAGAAGGTGCTACATGGGCAACTGGGGGAAAATGACCAATATCTGTCAAAACAATGCATGGTCTAACCTACTTAGCAGCAAATAACTTGGTGTAATGCCCACACAAGTGCAGTGGTGGCACACAGCCATGGTGGGGAACCAACTGCTCTCAATTTGGCTAACTGATCCCCTCACTGGTATGGGACCCATAGATGGAGCTGGG
The DNA here is from genome assembly GCA_036346955.1 of Dipus sagitta. Lineage (NCBI taxonomy): Eukaryota > Metazoa > Chordata > Mammalia > Rodentia > Dipodidae > Dipus > Dipus sagitta. The sequence continues at coordinate 209,714,227 of CM070770.1, forward strand.
AAACAAGTCAGAACCATATCCAAACATAAGCCCACTCTCCAATATCAAGCTACCATCAATTGTGAGCTACAAGAGGGCCTACACCTATTAAATTCTCTATTAAAAAAAAAGTGAGGGCTATCTCATTTGTCGTGATGCTAACTTACTCTCCATTGGAGAATCTGCTTCTCTTTTTCAGATTGATGTAGATCCTAAGGAGAGCGCCACCCCATCATACCTCAAAAGGGCCCCAGCTGTAGATTCGAGATATTAGGCTTCTGTCAGTGGCTTAGCTGGCAAAGATATTCTCCCATTTAGTGGGTAATCTACTGCATCTGCTTATGGTATGTTTGTCTGTGCAAAAGCTTTTTAGTTTCATGAGATCCCATTGCTTAAGTGCTTGATTAATTTCCTGGGCTACTGGCATTTTGTTCAGGAAATCTTGTACCAGTCCTATATTGTGGAGAGTGCCTCCAATTTTTTTTCTTTCCAGTAGTTGAAGAATTTCATGTCTTATATTGATGTCTTTAATTCATTTGGACATGACTTCTGTGTATGGAGAAATGAGTGGGTCTAGTTTCATTTTTTTCCCTTATGGTCATCCAGTTTGTGCATTTGCATCATTTGTTGAAGATGCTGTCTTTTCTCCAGTTTATATTACTGGCACCTTTGTCAAAGATCAAGTAGCTTTAGTTACTTGACCTATAAGGCCTGGGTCTTAAATTCTGTTCCATTTGTCTATGTTTCTGTTTGTATTCCAGTAACATGCTATTTTTGTTACTGTGGCTTTGTGATACAGCTTAAGATTGGATATGGTGATACTTCCAGAGTATTTTGTTGTTGCTTGGTTGGTTTTTTGTTTGTTTGTTTGTTTTCTGCTGAGGATATATTTGGATATCTAAGGTCTGCTCCCATTCCATATCAATTTTGAGATCATTTTTTCAATCACTGTTAAGAATGATGCTGGTATTTTTATTGTAATCTGCACATTGCTTTGTGTAGAATAGCCATTTTCACAATATTAATTCTACCTACCTAGGAGCATGGGAGGTCTTTCCATCTTATCAAGTCCTCCCCAATTTCTTTCTTGAGATTTTTTTTTAATGTTTTCATTATATAGGTTTTTTACATCCTTGGTTACTGTTATTCCAAGGTATTTAATTTTTTGTTATTACTATTGAAAATATGACTGCCTCACTGATTGCTTTTTGTATATTTGTCCTTGTATGTAGAAAAGCTACTGATTTTTGTGCATTTATTTTGTATCCTGCCACTTTACTGAAGAAATTAATCATTGGGGGCTGGAGAGATGGCTTAGCAGTTAAGGTGCTTGTCTGCAAAGACAAAGGACCCAGGTTCAATTCCCCAGGACCCATGTAAGCCAGATGTACATGGGGACACATGCATCTGGAGTTTGTTTGCAGTGACTGGAGGCCCTGGCATGCCCATTCACTCTACCTATTTCTGTATTTTTCTCTTAAATAAAGAAATAACAATAAAAATACTTTTTAAAAAAGAAATTAATCACCTTTAGAAGTTTTGAGATGGATACTTTGGATCATTTATATATAGGCTCATATCATCTGCAAATATGGCTAACTTGACTTCTTCCTTTCCAATTTGAATCCTTTTTTTTCTTTCTCCTGTCTTAGTGCTTGGGCTAGTACTCTAATACTATGTTGAAGAGTAGTGGTGAGAGTGTCTTGTTCTCAGTTCTAATGGGAACTCCTTGAGTCTTTCCCCATTAAGTATTATTTGGTCTTTGGTACTTTACATACAGCATTTATTGTGTTAAGATATAAATCCTCCATGCCTATTCTTTCCAGTGTTTTGATCATGAAAGGGTGTTATATGTTTTCAAAGCCTTGTCTACAATAATTGAGATTATAATGTGGTTCTTATTGTTAAGTTTATTTATGTGGTGTATTATGTTGAAATATTTCCATGTGTTGATTATCCACGTACCACTGGAGATGAAGCCTATTTGGCCAAGGTGGATAATGCCATTTTGTTTGTTTTGGCCTTCCAATCAATTTCTTCCAGGTCAGAGGTTCTGTCTTCCACATGAGTAACTCTGTTAGTGAGGGGTTTTAGAGAGGTTTTTATAAGTTCTACTTGATTTTTTTTTTTTGTTTTGTTTTCTCTTGTGTTATTTTGTATCATGGTCATCTCTTTTTTGAGGTATAATTTAAGTTCAAGTTCTAATTTTCTTGATGTTTCCTGGAATTCATTTTTACATTTGATCAAGTCTTCATTAAGCTTAATCAACTGCTTGTTGAGATCTTCAATTTCTTGACTCACGTTCAATTGATTCATATCTATTTTGATGGTTCTAACATTTTTTTTCAATCAAGTTAAGCCTACTGTAAAAAACTGAATGCTCTAAAAGACAATTTTGTTCAATTTCATTGATACAATTGTTGGTTCTGTGATGGATTGCTCACAGTTCAACAATTCTTTTGATCAGAGTCTCATTGGTTCTTGTGTTTCCATTTTAGGATTGAAATTCCTGTTAATTTCTCTGGAGGCTTCCATCATAGGAGTTGTAGTCCTTGGTGGATATCTCTAAGTTTTCTGACTACTCTTGCTTTTTTGTGTTGTATTCTACCCATTTTAGGGAGACTGTTTATCTTATCAAAGAAGAATCAAGTTTTTGTCCTTTGGCCCATGCACCTTCTGACTCAGGTGAACAGGAATGTTGGTACCCAGTGGCCAGTCAGGATACCAGAGCAGAAAGGCCTATTTCCACAGCCCACACAGGGACCAGGCCTCTTCAAGCAGGGCACAATGGTACCTACTAGAACCAGGGAACTGGCAGGAGTCAGGGAACAGGGATCTGGCCTACTCATTCCACCTATGCCTGCCTGCACACCCTCTGTGGCAGGGAATTGGGATCAGGGAACTGGGAGGATCTGGGAAACAGTGATATGGCCTAGTCATTCTGTACTGAGTCTGCCCACACACCCTCTGGTGCAGGGAACCAGGACCAGGGCAACAAAATTCTGTTTTCCTTGGCCATGAAATCTCTTATTTATCTTTAAATATGTACAAAGTTATTCTTAGTAGTTTTTGAATTTTTAGTTGACAGTTTGAGCTCTTTTCCATGACTTTGAAATTCCATTCAGTTTACTTATGGAAGATGGTATTTCTTGATTATGGTATCATCTCCCCTTAAAGGTTAAATATGGTAGATGTGATTTCTGATAATAATTTTCTTCTAGTTTTACCCTAGTTACTGTGTGTGTGTATGTGTGTGTGTGTGTGTTTTTTCTCATTTAAGATTTACTGATTTTAAGATGTACTTGTATGGGGTTGAGGAGATGGTTCTATGGGTTGAAGTGTTGACTGCACAAGCAAGAGAACCTGAGTTTCAATCCCTAGGACCCATGTAAATGTCTGGTGGGATGTCAAATTGCTGTAATTCCAGTACTGGTAGGATTCCCAGGGCAAAGCTAGCTAGTTAATCTAGCTATATTGGAGTACTCTAAATCCACTACAACACCCTGTATGAAAAAATAAGGTAGAGAGTGACTATGAATGACACCCAATATCAGCCTCTGGCCCACACACACATGTGCATGAATACCTGCACACATATGCACCCACATACATACCAATACTTATGTGGACACCACACACACAGTTATACATGCAACAAATATGTTTATTTGCCTTGATTCAGAATACTTCTTGGGGTCTTTTTTGAGATATTTGATTCTATAGTTTTAAAATAAGATTGTACAATTTTGAGCATAAATTTTAAATATTTCCTTGTTTGCTAGAACATTAGAGAACACATCATTTTCCACAGCTCAGTTTTCCTCTGCTGAGGGGCTTACAGTCTGTGCTTAATTTTGGATAATTACTAGCACTGAGCTGTTAAGTTCACTAATCAAATAAGAATAATTTTCATATTTGAAACTGTGCTTTCTATATAAATATATCATTTAAAGATTTTTTGTATCTTCAGCTTATATCATCTTCATGTCTATTAACTTGAGCATGTTTATAAGGTTTGCAGTATCATTTTAAGATATTTTCTTCTACTAGTTTGATTATCTTTGTTATCTCTGGTAGGTTTCTTATGATTAATTTTCTCATTTCTGTAATTGATGTTCATTACATGATTAGTATTTTTTTTTTCTCTTGGGTGACTGTGAATTTTCAGGTGCTTGTGCTAAATTTTGTTCTGTTCTTTTAATGACTGTTGGGCTTAGCTTATTCATGCTAAAGGATCTTTATGGATCATTTTATTTTATTTTATCTTATTGAGTTTTATGTGGTGGGCCCAGAGCAGCCAATGTTCTTGTGCCAATTTAAGTTTAATAAAGTATAAAATACACATTAAACCTATATATTGTGAAATGTCTACTTTGGGGCTGGTGGTAGATATTTCTAACTCTGTTTTGGTGGGGAATTATTTTGCCAGCCTCATGGATTTTCTTCTCAGATCTTTGAGGAATAGTTCTCTGCAGCAAAGTAAAACAAATAAAAACTAACAATGTCTCCTCAGAAGATTTTTGAAGCTCATTCAGTATTTCACACTACTTGCAACTCAATAATAGTTTTCATTTCCAAATTTCAGCAGTATTATTTTCTCATGTAATTTAGTGCTAAACATTGTTGTGGAGATAAACTGTTTGACGATAACAATGTTTAACACTAAATTACATGGGAAAATAATACTGCTGAAATTTGGAAATAACAACATTTTTATATAGGTTATTCAAATATATAGTAAACATATGTATGATTAAATTTCAGTAGACCAAAATGAAGAATTAGTAGGAGTGAGGGTCCTAAAGATAATAAGATATGTTTTCTTCACCCAAATTTCTACAAAAAGCTTTTAAGTTATCATTCATTTTTATAAATATAAAATATTTTGGATGCCACATAGGCTCTAATAATGTTTTCAGCATATCTACATTCAATAGAAAGTCTTGAATATTAAAGAATAAATTTATAAGAACATGCTCTAAATTCAAATTAAACATCTACACTCTTTACTATTTTTAATTCTTCATTTAAAGTATTATTTTTATGACACATGGAACTAGAACAAACCTATGGAATTATTTATTTTGTCTTGCTTTCTCCATGCAGCCCACATAGGCCTTCTCTGATTATCCTTGCTTCTATTCTATCCAAATTTGTAAACTATTCTTGTTTTCTCCTATCACTCTCTAATTTTATTTTTATGAAACTGTCTCTTTTCTTTGGTAATACATTTCTTCCCTTCTATGGACTTTAGTTCACTTTCATCATACTTTACTCTTTTTTTTAACTTTTTAGTGAAAACCCTCATTCGTGTTCACAATGTGCACTGATTATAATCTTCTCACCATCCTCCTTTGTTTCTACTCCCTTTTCCCCTCCAGTAAAACCCTTCTTCTTTCAAACTCATCCTTCTAATATTTTGTTGTCTTCACTTTTTTGCCCTCATATTAAGAAGGTCTTGAGTAGTTAGCATCAGCTACTATGTGACCATGAATGCAACAACCACTTAATATATGAAAGATAGTATACTCAAACCACTTCTATACTTCCTTTGGCTCTTACATTCTTGCCTCCATCTCTTCTACAATTATCTCTAAGCCTTAGAGGATATGACTGAAATGACTTACCTAGAGCTGAACACTCCACATTCTACTGACACTTCTAACACTTTAATAAGTTTTGAGCCACCCCAGTAGTCACTGTCATCTGGGGCTTAGCAGTTAAGGGACTTGCCTGTGAAGCCTAAGGGTCTAGGTTTGATTCCCCAGTACCCATGTAAGCCAGATGCACAGGGTAAAACTTGCATCTGGAGCTCATTGGGAGCAGCTGGAGGCCCTAGTGTGCCCGTTCTCTCTCTGCCTCTTTCTCTTTCTCTAAGATAAATAAATAAATAAAATAGTTTTAAGTGGGGGTACTATAAATATATGGGCAGAAAATAAATAAGAGGGCAATTTTGTGGGCATACAATATGTATTTGGCCAAACAGTAGTAGCTTACCCTCTAGGGCTTACAACTTCCCCAGCCACAGGCTTTAGATTAGGCTTTAAGTACCAAGTATGAATTCCCTCCCAGGGAGAGGCCATAAATCCAATCAAAAGATAAGTTACTTTCCTCCATAATAGTAAAGTCACCATTGCACCAGTTGTCACGATTTGTTCAGCAGGCCAGCTGTGTGGCATGCAGGCTTTACTGTTGGTTAAGATTTTCTTTTTTTGTGTGTGTGGGGGGGTGAATTTTCTCTCCGAACAGGCTGCATAGTACCTTCCAGCTTGATTTCTCTGTCCTGCAGTCCAAGTACATCAAGTTTAACTATTCATAGATGCAATAAGTTAATCAAAACCTTCTTTAAAATAGAATGCATTATTTTGATAGTTTTGATGAGCTTTAAAAAGAGATTGTGAACACTATTGGATTCTTTTAGTAAAATGTCATGTATCCTTTCTATTTCTTCAAATCCACAATGATTGCATTGTACCTGAAACTGAATTTTAAATCTTGTTACACTTGGGGGATTTCTCCACACTGTTGAATGGGAACTCAGCCTTATTTTTACCCTGTTATTTCAGCATAAATCAAATCTAAATATTTTGGTCAAATCATTATGACTTATACTTAGTGAAAGGAAAACAATAATCTTATGAAAAACTTCACCCAACTCACTTTTTGTTTCAATTATTGTTAACTGAATAGTTTCTTTGAATTAGCAAATGAACTATTGATTTCTTATTCACGTCTTTGCATATAGGAAAAAATATAAGAAAAAAATGAAATGGATTTAAACTTTCCCAGAAAGTGTGTTCCTGTGTCTTAGGTGTTTGTTTCTGAACAAGAATTTGCTTCAGAGGTTAAAGATAAAAGTTGTAAGACTTCCATAATTAACTCTTGTTGAAATACCCCTTTGGTATTGAATTTTTCTGTTTATAAATATAATATTCTTCCTACTGTAAAATTTGGATGAATTAAAAATTATAAGTAATAATTTTATATACTGATATATCAATAGAGAAAAGAGATCAATAGTCTAAGTGTAAGATGTCCATCAAGGTATTAATACTCAATGTGCTATGAGTTTATCAAGACCCTCAGAAATCATCCATACTAGAATAGAACAAAAGTGCATCTTACTGTTTAGTTAAGATTTATAGAACATTGTCACTCAATTATATTCTTATTTTATTTAATATAGCATGAGTTACTTTTATTTTCTCTTTTTTCATAAGAAATATATTTATAAACAATATTAACTAAAAATAACAAAAATACTATTAGCCAGTATGTTTCAAACAAATTTCCACTCAACTACCCTGTTATCAGAAGTACCCATTCTTTTTTTTTTTTTTCCTTTATTAGTCAGTTCTGTATTCAGCAAATACAGTCAGTTTGGTACCATTATTAGGCTCATCCGTGACCTACCCTCTCCCCTTGGCCCCTCCTTGTTGAGGTATACGGGTCATGCATTGTGGAGTTAGCCCACAGTTATGGGTAGTTTGGGTCAAGCAACTATAGCTACTTGATATTCGATAAAGGCCCAAACAATATAGGCTGGAAAAAAGACAGCATCTTCAACAAATGGTGCTGGACAAACTGGATAACCATATGCAGGAAACTGAAACTTGACCCACACATTTCACCATGCACTACACTCAAGTCCAAATGGATCAAAGATCTCAATATAAGACCAGAAACTCAAATACTACTAGAAGTACCCATTCTTATGTTGAGGTTAGCATGAAAATAAAATAGAATAAGAAAGAACCAAAAATCCAAAGTATTTCCCCAAATAGTGTTCTCTTGTGACTCTTTTATTTAAGTTACATATTTGCTCATCATTATATACAATGTATTTCTTATTGCAGATTGTCAAAACTTTGAAAGTCATTGCTTGAGACAGCAGAATGGTTGATATTAAAATAACTGATTAGAAAATCATCTGTTCATGGTGGGCACAGTTTTCTCTATAAAAATTCATAAAAGTTATTTAGCAGAAGAATTTGTGCAACTCCAATATGCCAGACCTAAACCATGCAGTGCATCTCAGCAGAATTCTGACCATTTTCTGGAATTTCACCCTCACCACAGTTTAAGAAACACAGCAGTCTCATTGGCCTGGCCTGGCATGCCATTTTTATAAGATTGTTAAAGTCTTTTTGAAACACTGATATCTCTTTTCCTTTTAACTTGATCATCAGTGAAATATCAATTGCTAAACAAACTATCTTTATCTATGCTGACCTCCAATCAGCCACTTTTCCATTAATGTATTTACCTGGATTTTCAATTTCTACTTTTGGAGATCATCCCCATAGTATGATCTCATTGAACTCCATGAGAAAAAATCGAGAGCCATGATGAAATGTTGCTGTCTGCCCCCTTCTCACCTACTGTTTCTTCACATATAGTACAGGATACTTGCTGCTTCAGTAGCTACAAGTGAAGCATTACCAGGGTACAACTTATTATCACGTTTTAGCTAGTTAAGTCATCTCATGTGTAATCAGTGGAGACTTTCACATGGGTCTTCATATTTATAAGAAAAGTCATTACTCCTTTATTCTAAAAACTGAGAAATTGTTGAGGTTTCATGAGATAATGATGTTAAAATGTTGGGTACAGAGAAGGTTATATGGAGTCTGGTCTTCATGATGGAAAGTTCTGAGCAGAAGATACAGAGTTGAAGAGTCTTCATGAGTGTCTTCAGGACCCTCCCTGTGACTCTGTCAATGTTCCATGAAACTGTATCATCAAGCTGTGCCTTCACTGAGGTAGAACAATAAGTCACACCATGTAACGATAACAGCCCAAGTATTCTATCTTCTCCTCTCATGCCTTTCCCTGACCATATTGTTCTGCTATATCTCAGCATTCTCTGTCCAGATGTTATCACTTTGGACTAAGGAGGAATTGTATTTATACTGATCATAATTTTCACTACAAGCTAAGTGGACACACAAATCATTTATTCACATACTTGTGTCCCCAACACATGAACTTTTCTGCTGCTTGGGACCTTCATGTCTGAAACTTGCTACTCATCTTTAGATGTTTAACTCTCTTGAGTGGCATCCTACCATGAGTTCACTTTAATAGATAACATCTGGGACTGCCTTTTCTTAAAAACAGGCTTTCAAAGACATTAGTGATTTATTAGTTCTACAAATAGTTCTAATTCAAAGCTTTCTGTTCAGATCCCTGAATATAAAAATGTTTTTCAGCTTAAACTTTTTTGTTGTGTCTATATATTGCAAATAAATAAAAATAAAACAAGTTACCATGTCTAGCACTTTTAAGAATCCCTTACCTCCATAATGGCAGAGCCATGATGATTACATACTGGATGCATTTAAATAGAAAAATAATTTAATCAACCTGCACATGTTCCTTCTTGCCTGCCAAGAGCTAATCATTTGAAATGGCTCCCTTCCAGATGACAGTGGCCACTGTCCTTATTTCATAAACAAGAAAAATCTAATACTTTACACATATATATTGTTTGGGGATCCGACATCATATTCTGTGAGAACTACATGAAGTAAAATGCTATAGCCATTATTAGAAAAAGTGGGGACAAGTTCAGAAGAAAGAAAAGAATCAAATGATTTCGGAATGCCTCTTGACTGAGAAAATACTCATGCAAATGTGCATGGCCCAGTAAAACCATAAAATTCAATTAGACCTAAAGTCTAATCCAAGACAATAAGGCTTTGGATGTAATATTCCAGAACATTACTGCATGGCCTCAGAGCCCCAGCCATTCTAGAGACATCCACTACTCAATGTCAATGAGATGAATTTCAAAATAATTGAATGAAGACTATATGCAATTCTGGAATTATATTTGTGTCAATTCTTCAGATGAAAAGGAAGAATCCTAGGGGTATTGAAAAGGATAGGGAAACCACTAAGTCCACAAAGATAATCATTGATTCATTTAACTTGAGAAAGTATGTGGTGGCTATGAAAATTGAACAGCTCCTGTCAATATTTCCCCTCTTTATTCCTGTAGTTCTAGTTATTCTCCAAATAAATTGACTATTTTGATATAGCAATTATCCATGATACTCATTAGAATTGTGTCTTTGGTCCATAGTTCACCTCAATCAGCACTCTTCCAAGGGCCTCTCACTCATTAGCTTGCCTTAGCCATTACTTAAATGTAAATGGCTCATCTTTTCCATTTTTTTCCCTATATGCTTCTCTAAGCTTTCAAATTTCATCAGTTTGCCTCAAATGTATGCAAGATTCAATGTATCAAAATGGGACTATCTCTTTTCCTTGAATGTGGTCCTCTTCTAAAATTCTTTTTCTCCACTAGGGAAATTACAATTCAGTTGGTCAGCCGAAGCAGAAAATTTAACAATCCTTGGGTCTTCTGCTGTATCTCTATATCCAATAAATCATCATACTTCTTAAATCTGGAATTCCAGGGTGAGGGAGATGCCTCAGTGAATAGAGCACTCGATAATAAACATGAGGACCTTTGTGGGTTCCTGGGTCCTTGGGCCTGCTGCAGTGCCCCAAGGTGTCCCAGGTAACCATATAGTTTCAGGAGATAGTTTCAGTGAACAGCACTCTCAGTTTACTGTCAGGGAAATGGGTTTATAAGCATCTGAGGGTGGGGAAAGGGTCCTAAGGTGATTGGATGAACAAGGTTCATTGCTGATGCCTAACTAGCATATGGGGACATTCATTCCAGCATGTAGGCAATGGCAGGAGGGTCAGGCAAAGGGAGGCAGGTGATCTAGGGTCTCAGGGGGATGGGCTGTGTGAAGGTGCTGGCTGATAAGGAGTTTCCTAGACAACTGGCCAAAGGTCACAGGCCTATGGGCAAAGCCTAAATTCAAGTGTGCAGGGCTTGGAGAGGGAGTGGCCTCCTGTAGTCCAGTGGTCCTTAGCTGTGCCTCACAGTTTAAGCCCCTCTCCTGAATGCTCCAGCCTGTGCCTGGCAGTGCCTGACAACTCCACCTTTGTTTTTATAATGGGAAGTGTCATCCTGAATGAGTTCTTTATAATTTACCATAGGTGTAGATAGGTAGTGTACAAGGACTTGATTAGTAGCAACCTCAGCAATATGAGTTATATTTTAGCTGAGAAATTTGATGATACAGAGAACTATGAGCAATAGGGTTCTTATACTAAGGAGGGGGTTAAGAAGAAGCCAAGTAACTAAAGGGTTAGAGAACCAGGTGTTGGGGTCCTCAGGCTTGTAGCAGTCAAGCAGCTTAACAACATTTGATTTGTTAACAACAACAACAACAACAAAAAAAAACAATATTAGTTTTCCAAGATCATACATGACCTCCATGTTCAGCAGTAATGAAGTCTAAGGTTAGACAATTTTGAAGTACCACACCTGCGAGAAAGTTCGATTGTCTCTGGAGAGATTCAAGGCTAGTGGTCACCAGACGCACCCAGGGACAGTGACATGTCAAGGCCCACCAGCAGAGGGCTGAAGATCTCTTTTGGTTGGTGCAGGTGGAGTCTGTAGGCTGATTTTTCTCATAGAGATACACTCATGAAGCAATCAAGACTGGGGGACAATAAGTGTGAGAGGAAATATTTATGCATGGGGTGGTTAGCCCTTCACACCATAGTAGAGCAGGTGTCTTGACACAAGTGGTCCTGGTTATGGAAATATCGAGGAGGCATTCAGCTCTGGTTGGCTTAGAGCTGGACAGGCAGAGAGGCATACATTGACTGGAATCAAAGAGAGGAATATCAGTAAGGAGGGGTTGGAAATAGCTTGTAGTAGATGTAGGGTATTCTAGGGTGGCATTAATGGGAAATGCAGTAAGCAAGGGACAGGTAGGAGATGTACAAAAGAAGCAGTTAGAAGCATTAGGATGGTTGATAAAGGGGAGAATGTCGGCTACATATTGGATATATTGTGCCCATGTTATAGTGGCTTATATTTTTCTGTGACTTGTTTTTCCTGTGAGAGAATATGATGGTTAGTTTGCACTGGGCAGGAAGCAGGGATATACTGTCTAGAAATGTGAAGAGTACCAGAGGGAGATGATGAGTAGTAGATACTAGCATAGAGTTTTCCCATTACCCCTATCCTCCAGCGTTCATTCCAGGGGTCTTGTATGGAGAGTGTTCATTCTGTAGCTTTCCAGGAGGCTTTAAATACAGTGTGTGGATGCCTAAAGCTGTCAATGACACAGTAATTTTGTTGGCATCCTCCATAATAGTCCTGGTCTTTAAGGCACTCTTTGTTGGTTTGGTGATAGGCAAAGCATGCCATGCTATTTGCACAAGCCACAGACTTAGGATAGATACTGAAGGTGACAGTGTCTTGGCAGCCCTTAGTAGGACAATATCTTGTACCAATGATTTTAATAGGTCTCTCAGGCTTCAAAGTGCCATCCTTCGGGGGGGGGGGGAGAGGCAATGAAAGAGGGGTGAGAGACATTTGCATTGGAATGTAAGATTGTCAAAGCCACCAACAAAATGAATGAGAAGGAGGCCTGTGGTGGGCATATGGCTTTGGCTGCATCCACAATGTCATGGACATCCCCGCAGGGCCCTCTCTTTTTCAACCACTGGGGGAGGTGCTTTCTCCATTTCTTCTATCTCTGATTTCTCAATGTCAGGTGAGCCATCTCTTTGGTCAGTGGGGTGGCACTGGACATTTCAAGCTGGTTCCCAAATGGGCCTGGGCTGGCTCTGTAGGAAGACATAAACAAATCCCCTCCCTGTGGTGAGGAAGGGGGTCTGGTCCCTTCCATATTCCATCTAAGGGATCTCCCCATCACACCAGAATGGGAGGGGCACTCTCTGGTGTATGCCAGGGGAGGGTGAGGAGGGTATTGGGAGGTTTTGTATACACTGAAAATGTTTAAAGTAGTTACAGCCATGGCTAACTGAAGGTTGGGTGGATAGGTATTGGGCTGTTGTTTCTTAAGTTGGGCTTTTAAGGTTTGGTGTGTTCTTTCTACTATACCTTGGCTTTGTGGGTTATGTGGAATTCCTGGATGATGGGTAATCTTCCATTGCATGCAAAACGTTTTGAATGATGAACTGACAAAAATTCCACAGAACCCACATAAAGCCATATGTTGTAGTCTTATCATCTGCAATGCAAGTGAACATATGGTGTCAAGAAGGGAGGTGAAGACAGGCGAATTCATATAAGTGCACAGGCCAACTATCCTGGCACACACTGCAAACGCAGCTGTTAACAAGAGACCTTACCCCAAGAGTCCCATGGTTGTCCTGTGATCTCCACAGTTGTGCAAAGGTTCATGCATATTGACACTCACACACACAGACATGTACACATGCACACACACAATCTGCCCTTCTGTCTGCATCTCCTTCACTTATTCTGCAATTATTTATTGAGTGTTTCTCAGCAAACATCCTCCAAGCTGAATTTACTTTGAAAAACAAAAGAAATAAAACAGCAACTTCTTTTCTGCAGCTTACACTATGCTTGAGGGAGACTGAAAAAAATAATAAAGCACAATAAATAAATCCATCATCAGTAGCTAGGGCATGCAATATCCTAGCATTTACAGAGCAAGATAATGACCTTTAGGGATGTAGAGACAATGAGATTGCTACTTTCAATGAGCACCATGGAATAGACCTCACTGTTAAAATGATATTGATCAAAACATACAAATCATAAAAGAGTTAGCAGAAGGGTATGATTGTGAGAGACCAGAGTCCAGTCAGGAATAAGGATGTCACTGAGGCTACCAATGGCAGTCTTAGTGGAGACCATCATTATTATTTAACTTCAAAATTGTTATTCCCAACTGTGTCCTCTCTGCTTGTTTAAGGGACATCTTATGGAATTCAATACATTTATTTGGTGCATAACAACCAAACCTGGGTACAAGAATTGACATCTCTTTAAGTGTTAGTCATTTTTACATGTGAAAAATTTATTTCTCTTAGACATTTTTAACTTTTTAAATATTTTATTTTTATTCATATTTGAGAGAAAAAGAAGGACACACAAAGAGAGAATGGGTGTGCCAGGTCCTATTTCAGACGAACTCCAGAAGCATGTGCCACCTTGTGCATCTGGCTTATGTGGGTCCTGAGGAATTGAACCTGGGTCCTTTAGCTTTACCCGTTAGTGCCTTAACCATTAAGCCATCCCTTTGGCCTGCTCTTAGATATTTTTAAATATGCAGTGTTTAGGGCTTGAGTGATTGCTGAGTGTTTAAAGGCACTTACTTGTAAAGCCTGATGACTAAAGTTTGATTACCCAGTACCTATATAAAACCAGATTCACTATGTGAGGCATGTATCTGGAATTTATTTGCAGTGGCAATAGGTCCTATTGTGCCCATTCTCTCTCTCAGTCTTTCACTCTCCCTTTCTCTCTCTCATTGCAAATAATTTTAAAAAATAAACAAAGAAAATATTTAATAAAAACAGAAATACACAGTGTCTTAATCTGTAGATGCTCTACTGCTTTAAAGAACATTAATAATTCCCCCACTCTGTTTCGTGCTGTTACTAAATTTCTTTCCATTCTTTTCCTGTTCCCTTAACAGTCTCTAATTGCCATTTATTCTTCTACAAGTTTGACTTACCAGTTACATCAAAAACAAAAAAAATGAGTGGGAACATGCACTAGTTTTTCTAGGTCAGACATATTTCACTTAACATAATGTTGCAGTCAGGTTCACATTACTAGTAGAAATCACCCAACCAAGACCAGGTTCTGGGAAAAAGAGGATTATTTTGGCTTACAGGCTCGAGGGGAAGCTCCACAATGGCAGGGAAAATGATTGCATGAGCAGAGGGTGGACACTACCCCCTGGCCAACATAAGGTGGACAATAGCAACAGGAGAGTGTCAAACACTGGCTTGGGGAAACTGGCTATAATATCCATAAGCCTGCCCCGACCAATATACTCCCTCCAGGAGGTGTTAATTCCCAAATCTCCATCAGCTGGGAACCTAGCATTCAGGACACCTAAGTTTATGGGGGACACCTGAATCAAGCCACCATACATAATGTTCTCCAGTTCTATGCATGTTGGTGCAAATCAAAGGATTCTATTCTTTATGCCATAACTAATAGTCACTGTACAAATATAACACATGTTCTTTACACACTTATCTTATGAGGGCTAGCTGGGTTGATGTCATATACTAACTACTCACATGGTTTTTAGTGTTCCAATAAATATAGAAACACAAGTATCTTTTAGACTTAAAGAGTCTATATCTTTTAGATACAGTGTAATTGATGGTTCATATTGTGGTTTTATATCTGATATTGAAGGATCTCAATATGGTTTTCCATAATTGCAACATTAATTAAAATCCCTTCCTACAATGGGCATGAGTTTTCTCATCTATACAAACTCATCATCATTTCTTTTATTCTACTTCATGGTAGTTATTTTAACAGAAACAACAAAACTCTCTTCCCTGGTATAGAAAAGTATACTAAAGTTCGTTTGTGTTAACTTCTATAGACCTCAGTCCTCCTTCCCATTGACTTTATTCCAATGATTCTAGATAGCTTGCAATTTTATAAACCCCAACTTTTGACCCTAAGATTTTATTCATGCTATGCTATATATCTATATCTGTTATTTGGCTAAATAATCACAACTACACTACATCTCTATTCACACCCAACACAGATTAAGTCAATGCAGTGTCATTGTCTTCACATCTGTAACAACACTTTTGTTAACTATGTGAAAAATAAACATCTACGTGTATCTTTTTAATAACTTTATCTCAACTCCTTAACTATCAAGAATCTATGTTGTATGCATAGTATATATTCAGTAAGAGTGGAAGATGAGTGATTACTATCATTCTAACTTCTTATAAAGTAAAGGAAGAATGAGCCAGGCGTGGTGGTACATGCCTTTAATGCCAGCGCTTGGGAAGCAGAGGTAGGAGGATTGCTGTGAGTTCAAGGCCACCCTGAGAATACAAAGTGAGTTCTATGTCAGCCTGGACTAAAGGGAAAAACCTTGAAAAACCAAAAAATATAAAACAAAAAAAATTAGAAAAAAAATGGAGAAGATTTCAGTTGGACTTTAAGATAATCTTTTATTTTCTATTGTCATAAGCTAAAATTACAAGGATTTTTCCTTCCATGGCCTCAATGTTTTGGTCCTACTTGGCACTCAAATTGCACATTTGTATATAAAAATATGTGTCTTTTAAACCAACTTTACTGGTCATCTATTACACAGAGGTGTTCATGCTTTAAATTTATAAAACTCAGTTTAATAGTATTGTATAGCACAGTATATACACTCCATATGTACAAATACAATACATCAATCTATTTTCAATTTAACTTCAACAGACTCATTGCTCAGTGAGGTCCTCAATGTTTTCATGAACATACTACACATATTACCATCCCCACACATCTACTTTCCTGCTCTGTATTCCCTCCTCTGTCTAGTGTTAGCAATCTTATCTGTAAACAAAGCTGAAAGCCCACTTCTTTACTGAACTTGTTTTTAATTTCCATATAATAATGAAATCTCCCTATCCATTTTGGACTCATAGCAATTGAATTTCTAATATTCTTTGAATAAACATAAATTGGGATAATAATTATGATTTGAGATTTGTTTTATACCTGTTCTCTTCTTTGATTTTAAGTTCATAGAAATCCAGAATAGTGTATTAGTTTTTAATATATTATCCTGCTATGATAATGAATAATTACAGATGCAACAGGAGTGCCTGATGCTAGAATAGGGTAAAGGTTTGTTGGATATTTATATTCAGAGATGGTTAAAAAACACACCCCAAAGCCAGTCTAGATTGTACCTGTGTATGTGCATGAAGAGTAAGGAGCAAATATATTCACAATAAATTAAACTAAATGGACATAAGTAATAAAAAGTTAGGAGAAAAATTATTAAGTGGAAAATGGTTGTGGGGTTTTATTTGTCTAATCATGAATGATATTTCCATTTTTCTACTCATTCAAATACCTATTCAGCAACTCTCAGTCTTTGTTACACTCTTAAGTATATTTGCTCAGTAGTAAGTTATGGTGTTGCAAATCTCAGAACAGAATAGATTTTTAATCTATAGGTATTTTGTCTTGATTTGACAGTTTTATATTTGTTTCTTTACTTTATTTCTGTTTATTCATAAAAAAATATTTTATTTTTGAGATAGAATCTTCAAGTATAATCCAGGCTGACCTAATACTCAAATTCCTCCTGTTTCCAACTCCCTAGTGTTGATAGTACAGGCAGAAGACAACACACTCAGATTCTTTGTTTCCCATTCTTATATATGCTCTGAAAAATGGAATATTTTATATACATTAATGTGCCATAATGTCTTCATTAAATAATAGAATTTGCACTAACAATATGCAGAGCCATTAAACAAATGAGGTATCTCTTTATACTTCCCTACAGAGTAACATTCCTAACTCACACTGAACAGATCATGAAGGACCCACTCACCAACACAGTGAGCTGGCTCATGTGTGTCTGGGTCTGAAGACATAGTTCCTCTTTTAACTCAACTTAAGGAATTTTGATTTTTTTAGAAGCCATTAAAATAACAGTATGATAATCATCCTTTTTCAAATGGATATTGCTAATATTTACTTCATTTTGTAGAAGAAAAACACCATAATTTTATTTTCTTGGGTAATAAATTCATGCTCTATACCCCTTGACCATTTCTAAGGTTTATAAAGTGAATTGATTTTAATGACTATACTTTTTAGAATTCATTTAATTTACCTGAAAGCAACTTTAAGGCATCATGTCTCTCATTGATTTTAGAGTTCAGCAAGTCAGTTCTATTCACTTAATAAGTCATAGACTTGAGTGTGACCAGTAGGATTAGTTTTAGCATTTAATGGTATGCATATGGTGTGTCTTAGAGCCTGGTCATTCCTTCATACAATACAACTGCTCTCATACAAATTACTGACATGAGAAAATTTACACTTTAAGGGAGGAGATCCATTAATGCTTGTGATATGGTCCTAGACTCCCAGTTCACACTCTCTGGCTCACTTTTCCATCTGTAAAAAAAGAATGATGATAGTTGCTCCTTGGGGATAAGGATTAAATGAAACAATCTATACATCCTGACTATTTCTGATGATGCCTACATTTTAGCAGGCTTTAAAAATTGTCAGAGCCATGGGCTGGAGAGATGGCTTAGCGGTTAAGCGCTTGCCTGTGAAGCCTAAGGACCCCGGTTCAAGGCTCAATTCCCCAGGACCCACGTTAGCCAGATGCACAAGGGGGCGCACGCATCTGGAGTTCGTTTACAGAGGCTGGAAGCTCTGGCGCGCCCATTCTCTCTCTCTCTCTCTCTCTCTCTCTCTCTCTCTCTCTGCCTCCTCTCTGTGGCTCTCAAATAAATAAATAAACAAAAAAAACATTTAAAAAAAAATTGTCAGAGCCACATGTTGGGTCATGATATGCAGAGACATTTAGCTTACCCTAACTGTGGGCTAACTCCACAATGCATGACCCGTATACCTCAACAAGGAGGGTCCAAGGGGAGGGGGTAGGTCATGGATGAGCCTAATAATGGTACCAAACTGAATGTAAAAAAAAAAATAAATAAATAAAAATGAAAAAAATAAAATAAAATAAAAATAAATTTAGCTGTCATTTCCCTCAGCATAACATTTTGAATCACTGTATCTAAACTCTGTACCTCAAGAAAATTAACCTTAAATAATTAAAACCAATCTGTTAGTCTTTTATTTGATGAAATGACATACGAATTAACCTCATGCACTTTAGTGTCCTCTGTAAAATTAAGAAATGATAAAACTGGCATCTAAGATGGCCTTGGGTGACAGAAGAGGTTTGGGAACAAGAGAGATAGCTGAATTCACCATTTTCATGCTTTTCCCACATGCTTTTCCTTTGTCCTGTAGCATAGGAAATAATCTAGAGTAATGTCTATTCAGTGAAAAATATCCAATGAGGCAGCAGTCACAATACTAGCGGAACAGAACAAATCAGAGCCCCTGAGCACCCTGCACATGGAACAGAGGGGATTTCTGGGTAGAGCCTTGGACAAGGGTGTGTGCATCCTGGCAGGCCAGCGATGTCTGTAAATCAAACACCTATGTCCCTGGAATGAGAGAAAGCCACAGCACCTTTTCACTTTGGGCTTAGCCCTTGTTTCTGATGGACAGAAGAAGGGGCAGTTGGCACCCCTTACCTCCCTTTGAGGTTGATCTGCAACCCCAAATCTATAATGATGCTGACAATAATATTTGTAAGTGCCCTACTCTGCATGTCTAGGCAGCCGGAGAGCCCTTTCCAGAAGATTCAACATGAAGTGGTTAAAGGCTCTTGAGGGGCTTAAATATATTGTACTTCTTATTGCAAATATTCATATCTCTAGTGTGGAGAAGTAGTTAATCACATTTGGCTGTGTTGCTTGGTATATTTGGCCCCAGAGTGTCATTCTGTTGGACATTGTGTGGTCCAGACTATCAATAAGCATGTCTTACTCATTTATCTTATTTTGGTCACCTTGCATACTACCTGGAAAAAGGTAGTTAACCAATGTCTTATTTAGTATATATGAATTTTAAAAAATGTGATGGATTGTTTTGCATTTATTCCAAATATAGTTTCAGAAATACCAATGAATTAAAAATATATGGTCAAAGCTCCGATTCATCAACAGAATTCCTTAACAACACTGTCTACCACGGTAAGTATGAAGCTTGGACATAAAATAGGGTATTTTTATTCAAGATATTTAAAATGGTGTGAATCCTATGGAATGTTTATCTAAATCTGAGAACTTACATGATGTTATCTTTGGTTGATATTTACTTACCTTTCTGTGAGAATCATATTTGTATTTTTTAGATTTCACAGACACAGCAAACCTAGAGAAAGATAATTTCTGAAACAATTTGATTTTTTTAAAAATTTTTGCTTATTTTTATTTATTTATTTATTTGACATTGACAGACAGAGAGAGAAAGTGGCAGACACAGAGAGAGAATGGGTACAACAGGGCCTGCAGCCACTGCAAATGAACTCCAAATGCATGCACCCCCTTGTGCTTCTGGCTAACGTGGGTCCTGGGGAATCAAGCCTCAAACTGGGGTCCTTAGGCTTCACAGGCAAGTGCTTAACTGCTAAGCCATCTCTCCAGCCCTTGATTCTTTTTAATAAATGAGAAAATATTTAGAAAGATGATATTTTCTGTGTGAAATTTTCTGTTATTATTTGCTTATCAGTGCTACATATTAAATATTACAAGCATACACTGACTTTTAAACTGCAATGTATATGTTAAAATCATATTAATTTTAAATTGTCTCATGCAAAGCCTAAAAACTAACTTGATAATTATGTATGATAATATATTTAGCTGTATTTTTGAGTCCATTAAGCAGAATGAATCATTACAAAATTTTCCTATTTAGCTCAGAAAATTACAATCTGCAGAAAATATGTTTATAGATAGTTTATTCCTCATTTAATACAAACCATATCAAAAGGCACATTCAGTATAAATTTGGTTTCATAACAGTACACAAATTTCATGATTACATATTATTCATAAATAAAAAAGTGATACGAAACAACTCCAACAATTTTTAAAATTTTTTGTTTGTTTATTTATTTATTTGAGAGAGACAGACAGAGAGAGAGACAGAAAGATAGAATGGGCATGCCATGACCTCCAACCACTGCAAACGAACTCCAGATGCATGTGTCACCTTTGTGCATCTGGCTAACATGGGTCCTGGGAAATTGAGCCTCGAACTGGGGTCCTTAGGCTTCACAGGCAAGTGCTTAACCACTAAGCCATCTCTCTAGCCCCAACTCCAACATTTTGTCTTGTAGAAATGCTAGGTGTTCTGACCATATATATATAAAAAAAAACATGTATCTTGGGATAATTTTATAGTGCTGTCATTCTAAGAACTACTCATTTTAGTGAATTATGTTTTTGGTACTGGAAATCATGTGAGTATGTAACACATGATTATCTTTAAATAAGTTTAACACCTCTAAATAGGGAAAATATTTGAGAATTCAAGCTATTTAAATTTTAATTTTATCAAAGAGATTGTATCCACATAGAAGTGCAGTGCATCTTAGCATTCCATAGTTAAAAGAGAGGGATTGGAGGATAGAGGGAAAGAAGGAAGGAAGGAAAGAAGGAAGGAAGGAAAGAAGGGGAGGAGGGAGGAAGAATTTATGCCCAGCTGAGCCATTGTAAGAGACTTTCATATTTGATATTTCCTTTCCTACCTCACCTTAAATTCAAAATTGCTTTGAATTTTGTTTACTTGGAAATTTATAAAAATCCAGTGTTCCTTCTTTTTCCACTGTACAAGCCATTTCTGACAGTCAAAGACAAGAGAAAACAAGCCCGTGGATTTAATCTGTATTTGACTATAGATTTAAATCATATGTTTCTTAACCAGCCTTGGTTATATCTTAAAGTCATTACATAAATACAACCAGTATAAATTCTTGAACCCAACTTAAGGACTTTTCTTACTCTTTTCCTTCTTTCTCTCGTCTCCTGTCTTTCTTCTTTACCATCTTATCTTTTTCTCCAACTTCTTTATTCCTTCCCTCACTCCTTTTTTTCATTATTTTATTGTTTCCTGCTTTCATTCCATGTATTCTTTACAGCACATATTTTCAGTCTCCAAATGAGGGACCATTTTATTTTAATGCTTTAAATTGAATTACAGCCTAAATCTTTAAGCTACCTGCCATCTAACCCACAATTCTTCATTCTCTCTCCATCCTACTGCACAGCAGCATTTTTATAGCCAATTATAATCTATTAAATATTTCAAAATGACTAAGAGCAAGTTTCAAAAGTCTTAACATAAAAATGATAAGGTGATAGATATGTTAATTATATTGATCTTATCGTTCTGCATTGTATGCATGCATAAAAACATCACATTGAGTCCTATAAATTATACAATTATGATTTTTCAATTAAAATTATATTAATATCAGGATATGGTGGCATCTATAATTGCATAGCATCTTTTATTCCAGCATTCAGGAGGCCGAGACAGAAGGATTATTGGAGTCTTACCAGCCTAGGCTATACAGTGAGTTCAAGACCAATTATGTTTACATAGTCAAATCCTGTGTCTGAATATCAACAAAAATATCAACAAACAAATAAAGTTAAAATATATTAATAAAAAAGTAGCCCACAAACAGAACAAAACAAAACAAAAAAAACCTATCACTTGACATTATGAGTCCCAATGCAAATGTTTTGTATGAGTATAAAATTATATTTGTGATGATGTGAGGCAATTCCCAAGGCTGCAGATTGTTAACAATGATGTAGGAATCCAATTGACAGGACAAAAAGCAAAACATCTTTTAATAAACTCCCTAAATAATTATTTTGATTAAAGAGAAAGAAAAAAAAAACTTTGTGGGAGACAAACTTAGACTCAGCCCTCAACATTGTGAGGATTCTTTTCTTTTCATTGCTCTTCCAACCTTTGATCTTACAGAACTGGCTTTCACAGACTGATAAATAGATCCCTCTGTAGAAAGCCTCTTCTATTGTTAGAGCATTCTAATTATAGAAAAAGTATTCTTGTATTGTTCTTAAATTTATTTCCTATTTTTCAGATAACTGTTTTTTCATAGACACATACTGCTGTCATTACAAATACAGATAAATTATAGAGAAAATCAAAAGCACACTAATATATGTGGTTTGACATGAGCAGGTTTCTGCCAGCAAGAAAGCAATGAAAATGGGATCAAGGCTTCCCAACAAAGGAAATTAACCAACAGGAGTCTGACAACTGCAGGCTTATTTTAAGGGATCTTTGATATGTTTTGAAAGTTATTAAGATGTAACCTCTAATTCATCCAGAAAACTTAAAATGTATTTTGGAAAGTTACACACTGCTCTGAACTTAACAGATGAGTAGACAGCAACTGTAAATATCACTTGGTTTTAATGAGATAACTGGTTTAAGTTTCAATTAAAATTCATATACAATTTTGAACATTGGTTATGGGATTTAGTTTTTTTCTGAGAATTTTTTATATATAGTATATTTTAACTCAAGTTAATGAAAAAATGAATATGAAAATGATCAATTATTTAGATCAATAAATGTAGGAAACGTTTTAAAAATTTACTGAAGTATCAAGTTGAATG
Organism: Dipus sagitta; assembly: GCA_036346955.1. Taxonomy (NCBI): domain Eukaryota; kingdom Metazoa; phylum Chordata; class Mammalia; order Rodentia; family Dipodidae; genus Dipus; species Dipus sagitta. The sequence goes on from CM070770.1 coordinate 209,737,342, forward strand.
TGTTTCTGGCAGGGAATTATTTGCTTAATTAAAAACTATCATTAATTGCATGTGTAGATCTACAATGATGTTTCTGGTAATCAGACACAGAGCATTTACACAGTATTCTACAATCATCAAACTTCTGATCACATTTTGGGGGTTTTATAAGGATGGAGAAACAGAGATGTTAATACCATATTTAGAAAAAGCTGCTTCTTAAATCCCAAATCAGCCATTGTTTCTGTACCATACAAGCAAAACCAGAGAGTTAGAGCTCCAATGAATGCTTTATGAATTGAAAACACACAATGTAGGGAAATAAATGAATTATTGAAGGTCCTGACATTATTTTAAAACAAATAATATAAAAAGAATGTATTCTGGGCATTTTTATCATTATATTCTTTGTATATATTTTGCCATATTCTGCATGCCTGTTGTTTAGGAGACAAATATTCACTTTCTTTTCTATATGAAATATACTGATACACATTCAAGATAATATTTAAGTGTCTAAGTTTAATTCATTTGTGTGTGTGTGTGTGTGTGTGTGTGTGTCTGTGTGTGTGTATACATGTATGTGAGCGCAGGAGTGTGTTTGCCACTGCGAATGTGCAGAGGTCCATCAGAGGACATCCTTGGGTGCTGATCCTCATTTTCCACCTTGTTTAAGATGGGTGTCTTGTTTTCCACTGCATTTACCAGGCTAGCTGCTCCACAGCTTCCAGGTATCCCTGTGTCCAATTCCTACTGAAACATTAGGATCACAGACAAGTGTGCTCATATTTTGAGGATACCAACTCTGGTCTTCATGATTGCACAACTAACATTCAACCCTTGAACCATCTCCCCAGGTTGGAATCTTAGCTTTTATTTATGTTTTTGTATGTTTTTAATTTTTCACATTTTTCAAATTTAATTAGTTTTTGTTGATTTTTATCCATGCTTCTAGGCTCCTCCATTCCCCAGGCCTTAAGAAATACTTAAAACCTGATTCTAACTTCTACTAGCAATTTGTTCCTGTTAAAGGTACATCATACAAAAATCTTTCAGCTAATCTTAAAGTGAGGCAACTATGTCAAGGATGATGGAAAGTACACCTGGAGAGGGTTCAACATGTAAACAAAAACTTGAACACTATTATCAAGTCAAAGCACTTGTGGATTTGTGTTTGAGTTCATTACATAAAGAATTCACAGAAGAAAGTGATGATGAAAAACTCAATTAGGTGCAGTTTATATTACCTTAGAAAAAAATGAGTTATTAAAGCTTAAGAATATTATTCACTTACTAGTTTTTCAGATAAAATATTTTTTACTTTAAAGCTATACTTCGGTTTGGAGGGTAGGGCAGTAGGAGGAAGCAAGGTCTGATACTGACAGGATCTTTCCTGCCTCTCATGGGTGGGCAGTGCCTCTGCAGCATGCTCCTATCATGACAGCCACAGGAACACAGGCAACTGGGCCATCCAACCATGCACTACATCCTCTGAAGCCATGCACCAAAATAAATATTCCCTTCTTTGTAAGTTGTTATCTTACGTATATTGTCACAGCAGTGTAAAGCTGACACATACCTAGTGACAACACTTCCCATTTCATAAGACAATGACACAATGATGTGGTATGGGTCTATTTTCTACCTTGGAATACCTTAATATGCTAAAAATGAAATAATTAATGTTGAATTTAATTATAAGTATTAGTCCTTCAAAATAATTATAAAATTTGCTGCCTGGCCTAAAACTCATACCTGTAATTACAGCACTTGAAGTATGGACTAAGGTAGGAAGATTCCTGTGAGTTCCAAGACAGATTTACAATGAAATATTATCTCAGAACAAAACAAAGCTACACTTATGAAAATTAATTATGATTTACAAAAGAATATCCACACTTAAGTCATTTAAAGGAATAAAATTGAATGCTAAATTTGCACCAAAATAGTAGAATATTATTTTGGTGGTCATAAAAATTTTCCCAAAAAGGATAAAAACATTACACAGCTGCTACCACATACAATGGTTCAACAGAGATTACAACTGAACCACAGCTCTTACAAAGAGCAACACACATGGATACATACAAATTAATTTGTTTCCTCCATGATTCTGGAAGTGCACCAGATAGTTGCACCACCTGAACTTTGGAGACCAAAAGCATTCTACAATGAAACTAAATCTGACTTCATGACCTAAGAACCATGAGAACTGATGGTGTTAAATCTCAGGATGAGTCAGATCCTGGGCTAGGGTTGGGAGAAGACAGGTGCTGGTGTAAGTCCTGGAGCTGGAAGTTTTATAACCAGGAGTTGCAATAACCGAGATGCCCCAGGTCCAGAAGAAAGGGAACATTTCTGTGCTCTGTATTATCATTCTATTCAGAACCCTCAGTCGTTGGATGGATCTTGCTTGTTCATGTTGGTAAGGGTAGATCTTTCGCAAATGTCATTTTCCTCCAGAAACAATATCAGAAATAATGTCTCATCTGCTTTGTATCTCTCAAGCAGTTGTCTGGACATAAACATAGACTGTTTCTTGACAAGCCCCTGCTTGGTAATACAGTTGTTTACATTATATTGCTGTCACTCCTCCTCACAAGAGCTTCTCCAGACATTAATACATTCTGTACAGTAAAAAATTGAACTCCTACTCTAATAGCTCCAGGACATCCCAAATGTTTTTTTTTTTTTTTTTTCATTTTCAGGATCCCAATAAGATTTTCAAACAACCTTAATGTTAGTTTACTAGTGAGTCTTAAATCTATTCCTACATCCTCTTTCTTAACTTATATTCCACAGGTCTCATGATTGTCACAAAGCCAAAGTGATGGGTTGCACGCTTTTCTTTTTCATGACGTTAGCTTTCTATCCCTTCTACACTTCAAATAGTCTAGAGTGACCTCTCCACACATGTTTGAAGAGTTAATGTCTGCCATAGGAAAAATTTTCTGATTCAGGAATGTCTTAGCTACAAGTAAAACTAATTTGACTTGCTGTCCTTTGTCTACCAGATTATTTTGAGTAGAAGAAAAGGTAGGGAAGTACTTTGTTATTGCTAGCACTCCAGAAATATTATGACTATATAATATTATATATAATAGCGACTTCCTAACTATATTCTTTGGAACTAGAAAGTACCTCATTTACATTGGCACACGTTTGCTGGTTGATTTAAACAATGTGTTACAAGCCACCTGTTTCTAAATTGTCACTCTAAGTGCTTGTCATCTCTGCATCATTGGCCCCAAAACAATAAAATTGCAAAAAGTTCTATTTCTGAACAACCTGAGTATTTCCATCAGTTACATTTCCATGTAACATATCTTGTATTTATGAGAAGGAAACAAAGTAAACTTTAAAATCAAACATCACAAGGCAGATAGCAGAGCTGGAGAACCTTGCATGGAAATAGAAGTCCTGAAAGAACTTTGTGTAGACCTCATTTCTCTCTTCAAGAGCATGAATACCAACAATGACCCTCAGAGTCCTCCACCTCCTTGAAGTACCACATGTGTCTAACCAAGTTTTTAGAACCTGTACCTTTTTGAAGCATTTAAGATACAAACAACAGAAGCAGGATTTGGTGGCACAAGCCAATATTCCAAACACTTGGGAACCTGAGGCAGGAGAATCATCACTTCAAGACTTGCTTAAGATACATAGAGAGTATTAAGACCACATAAATCAATGATTGCATGAATTAATGAGACCCAAGCTAGAGCATATTAAATATGTTTGGACCTGTGTCTTTAGATATATTTAGTGTAATGTGTCTCTAATTTCTGTGATTGACATACAAGTCACTGTTATATGCCAGAGTGCCTTTGTCACAGAGATTTTTATATTTAGCTTTATTATCCTTTCATGGATTTAAGATGGTGAACCAATTTCAGTTCATGTCATCTTTGTGTGGTAGGTGTTTTATATGAAAAAGCCAATAAAAATAATTATCTGCCTTTCATAAAGCAATTTTAATAGAAACAAATGGCACAAATCTTACTAAAAGAATAAAAGTCTGGGCTGGAGGGATGGCTTAGCAATTAAGGTGTTTGCCTACAAAGCCAAAGGACCCAGGTTTGATTCCCTAGGACCCACATTAGCCAGATGCACAAGGGGTGCATGAACCTGGAGTTCATTTGCAGTGGCTGGAGGCCCTGGTGTGCCCATTCTCTCTCATTCTCTCTCTCTCTCTCTCTCTCTCTCCCTCTCTCTCTCTCTCTCCTTCCCTCCCTCCCTCTTTCTCTGTCAAATAAATAAAAATCTTTAAAAAATAACAAAAGTTTGAGGAAGTAAAAATTTACAAACTCAGGCTGGAAAGATGGCTTAGCAGTTAAGCACTTGCCTGTGAAACCTAAGGAGCCCGGTTTGAGGCTCAATTCCGCAGGACCCACATTAACCAGATGCACAACGGGGGGTGGGGCTCACAGGTCTGGAGTTCATTTGCAGTGGCTGGAGGCCCTGGTGCAATAAATAAATAAATAAATAAATATTTTTTGAAAATTTACAGACTCTGAAGGCAATTAGCAAAGTATGCCTATGCTGTATTTAAAGCATAACTGCTTAAATTAGAACTCACCTATGCCCATTAAAACGCACAGTAGAAAAACTACTCTCCTCATGGTATCCGCTCTGTAATTTTTTTTTTCGGGGGGGGGTTCAAGGTAGGGTTTCACTCTCTCCCAGGCTGACCTGGAATTCACTATGTAGTCTCAGGGTGGCCTCGAACTCATGGCGATCCTCCTACCTCTGCCTCCCGAGTGCTGGGATTAAAGGCGTGGGCCACCACGCCCGGCTTCCACTCTGTAATTTTATCTGCATATACCCCATTAAAGTCCATACTTTACAGGCTTCCCTACAGTTAGCTGTGGCCAGGAACTAATTTCAAGATACTAGGATATTAACAAATGGGCATTTGTGATTTCCAAGTTTTTCTTTGTCTCTGTAATGATGTGTACCCTGATCGTTCTTCATATTCACTGGCTTGGGTATTTGGCAAGGGTGTGAGAAATCTTGAAGGTAAACAGCAAAGATGACTGAACCTCTCCACTTGATGTACATTTCCTGCTTCTCTATGAAAGCGGAATGCATTTCTGAATTTTTTTTTTTATCTACTCTCCTCACAGGAACTTGCTCTGCTATAACCAGGTAGACACCTTTAAACTGGACCCTACTCCTACTGTTTCTTAAAAATATACTTCAGGTCTGGAGAAATGACTTAGCAGTTAAGGTGCTTTTCTGCAAAGCCAAAGAACCCAGGGTTGATTCCCCAGTACCCACATAAGGCAAATTACAAGGTGGCACATGTGTCTGGAGTTCATTTGCAGTGGCTAGAGGCCTTTACATGCCCATTCTCTCTATCTGTCTTTATGTCTCTCTCAAATAAATAAGTAAAATATTTATAAAAATATACTTCAATCTTGGATGAAGCGTTGCAATTCATCTAAAATGAAATCTAGTAGAAACCATCAAGACTTTTGGCCTCAGATCATTTGGGAGAAAGTGTGTGAGTTAGTTGCCTTGTCCATCACAACTGGGCTTCATTGACTTAAATGGTGTTAAGTGCCAAAGTTCACAGTTCAATATAGATTGATTAACAGAGTTTCAAATACACTAACTTCCTTCCCTCTGACTAGCTCAGAAGCAGACTACCTGCTATGATAACCATCAATAAGGCCATCTGAGTCATTAAAAGCAGAGTGTATTCATTCAGTAAAGTTGAGTTACATGTTTTATTTGCTTTGTAAATAAGCTCATGTCATATATCCTTTTGTGCATAAAACATGGTGTAGAATCCCCATAATACATACTTGGAAGACCAACGGAGAAACAAAGAGATCTTGACATTTGTCTGACTTTTCATCTGTGTTTGGTATAGCACACTCCATAGCAGAAGCACCTTATATACCCACTGTATGCTTTACTGTCTCTTTTTCCCACAAATTGTCATCATTAAGAGTCACTTTTTCCATCACTTTTCTAACAAACCACTAGCGAACATTTACTGTAGAAAATTGAGTGAATATAAGTAATTCAAAACACTCTGCACACACATCCTAACAAAGTCCATCTGTTAGAGCATGTGATGCTATGCAAGACTTTATATACTGCCAGTGAAATCTAATCAGAGAAAAAATTTAAACATACACAAGTAGATAGATATTACAGAAAGGTGGTGTAGGTATCAATCAGTAAATACAGAATGATAAACATAGAAACAGATATAACTACTTATACATGTAATTACTTATGCATATCAGTAATTTGGATATCCAAAATTTTAGATAGTCCTATGACTGTTAGGAATAAAATCAAGTCATCTGACAAAAATATCACAGTTTTAATTATGGTAGAAATTTACATATATAGTGCTAACCCTAAATCATCAGCCTTTTCCTTAACCATTGTGGATCAATAAAAGCTTACTCTTTTGCTCACTATGGCTTACCAATTAATATTATTGATTTTGATTTTTGAAATTTTCCCTTCTAGCAGACCATGAGCTTTCTACCTTTCCAAAACCTTCACTAGCAACTGCCATGACACTGTGATGCCTTATTGCTTGAGCCACCCTTGTTTCTCAATTCTCAGTCACTGTCTACCTTCACTTAACTGCTTCACTTACACTGTGAGAGCCATACTGAACTTCTTTAAGTGTTTTCTCATTAATGTCAAGTCTCTCACCAATTTGACTTTTCCCTCTATTTTGTTAGAAACTCTGAATCCTCCTTCTTGCCTAATGCCCCTGGCCTTCAGTTCAATTTAGCACTGTTGAAGAAAGTGGACAAGCAAACAGTGCTAATTCCATCACAGATCCCTGCTACTCACTTCTCCTGTGACACATAATACTGTTTGTGTCCTGATTCAATGTTGTATCACCTTCTCATGTCCTTCAACTTTCTTATGAAATCCAAATCCATTCACTCTTTCTGGGATTGAAATTCTCACTTTTCATCTCATTTGGCATGTTAATGCTATCCCAATGATCTGCATACATTGATTATACTCCATTCAGAGACTTGTCATATATCCAGTAATTTGTTTTTCCTTCCTATGTCAAGGGAAAAACAAAATTGCTATAGTTCCTCCAATTTTAGCACTAAACTCCATCTGAACTCTGATGTTAACATTTGCTTTTTTTCTTCAAAGTTCATTCCAACAATAACTATTGCCTAGATTTTCCCTCTTTCTTTGAATTGCCTACAAATGTGATTACATTTTCATTTCTTGTAAAAAGTCTTTCTTCATCACTTTGTCCACAGCCTAGCTTTACTAAGTAGATTGTTAGACTGGTAAGAGACCAAATAAAATACCCAAAGATGATTTGGAAAGCATAAAGCTTATTACAAATTAAGAGTAGCTCTAGGAGGAGCTATTACTGACCCATATAGTTGCTCAGAAGGTGGAAGTAGTGGTCCACCTGACCAGCAGCACATGTCTGTCCACTGTGCCTCTCTATACATAGAAGCTGGCTATGAGAGAGTGGTTTTACAGGTGAGATGACATCAGGATTGTCATTACTAGTTGCTCCAGCTTTGTATGATCAGTGTTCCTAGAAACAGCTGTTTGGGGCTTAGTTCCCTTTTGGATAACTCCAAATGCCCTTGAAATAACTCATACCTTCTCGGTATGCTAACTCATACCATAATCCTGGCACTAACTACAGGAAGGAGGACTACTGTGAGCTAAACAGTGAGTTCCAGGCCACAAAGAAAAACTAAGCAAAATCAAAGACAGCAGCTCCTGTTCACTGTTGGTGGAATGTGAACTGGTGCAGCCACTGTGGAAATCAGTGGGGAGGCTTGTCACAAAACTAAAATTCAAACTACTGTATGACTCAGATATGCTACGCCTGGACATCCACCCAATGAACTCTGTATTATATCAGAGGTGGTTGCACATCGATGTTCGCTGCTGCTCCATTCACATAAGAAATGGAATCAACATAAATGCCCATCAACTGATGTCTGGATAATAAAAATGTAGTGCTCTACAAAGAATTTTATTCAGTTGTAAAGAAAAGTTATTAAATTTACAGGAAAATGGATAGATCTGGAAAATATTATATTAAATGAGGCAAGCCAGCACCAGAAAGACAAAAAATTGTACTTATATATCCACTCACTTGTTCAAAACTGATATTTAATATTGTGATATGAGGGGCATAAGCAGAACTGATATCATTTTTCTTCAAAATAGATATTTTCTTCTAAGGCCTTAATATTTTGCCATTTTACTGATAATTTTGGTAGTGGTATAAAATGCATTTTGATCATAATTCTCTCCCATTACCTCATTAATTTTTGTCCCCCTCCCATCCTCTCTTTCAAGGAACTTCTTCTTCTTGATTAGTCTTTCTTCTACTTTGATGCCTCTTTTTTCTTTCTCTATCATCTGTGATGAAATATTTGTGGGTCCAGTAATGTACAGGTCTTGTGTAGGTAACAAGGGCCCCTGAGAGGTCATGAATGTAGTAGCCACTTCCTGTCCAGAAGACATTCCAAAGGACTCCTCCTTGCCCTCTGGCTGTTACATACTTCCCACCCCCTCTTCTGCAATGATCCCTGAACCTCTGAGGTAGTGACAAAGATGTCTCTTTAGTGCTGAGTTCTCAACTGTCAGTTATTCTCAGCACTTTTTGAGCCTCTCTAGTAGTCACTGCTAGTGCTTAAAGAAGTTTCTCTGACCAAAGCTGACCAGCACAAATAAATATACACAGGACAATTTCATGGGCACCACATAGCTATCTTAAATGTTATTTTATAGCACAATAATGCAGTTAGAAGAATTTAAAACACATGCATCATCTTTCATGCCCTTATCTCTTTCCCTCCTTTACATAAAAATACTATTTGAACTTGCTTTCCTTTTCTGACTCCTTCTTTTTAAATTTTCTTCTCTCCCAGTTTCCCAGCCACTCAGATAGTCTTTGTTCTTATTTTCCTTTACTTGGACTGTGATCAAACTTCTGAGCCAGAGCCATTCTCTTCCCAAAGTGAGTTTAATTCTGACTGCTGCTCTCACAACTCAGAGCCCACAACCCCATGGTGAATGCCAGCAATCCCAATGTGGAGGGTCCTCAGTGAAATGAGGGTGGGAGAAGGGAAATTATGGTACTAACACATGATGTGTCCATACAAAGTTTCTACTTAGTAATAATTTTAAAAACCTCTTCTGTGAATTTTTCAACGGAGATCAATCTATTTTTCGGTCTAGTAATATCTAATGAATATTCATCTTTCTACCTAATTTTCTTTTCTTTGTTTAAACAGATTTTTAATAGTTATGCCTGTTCCTATCTCTTTATGCCTACACCATAAGTTTTGGGGTCCATGGTTTTCTGGTGCTGTTTTTTCTTGTCTGGAATGTCCTTCTCCACAGCATGCTTTCAAAATTTGGTATATCTTTTAAGGAGTTTTCAAATACTTCTTTAGATATTTTTTTGGACTTTCGTCAATGTTTCTCATTATATTTTTTTCTATTAGTCTTGACTCTTTTCATAATCACTCTGATTTTAGGAATTCCATTAATCATAGTCTTCTTTGTAGCACAAAACACAAATGTGGCATTTTCTTTCCATACTCACATATATCTATCTGTTGTATGAATAAAGGAATAAATGGTAAAGTATTTCAAGGATTTTACAAATGGTTTGAATTACTTATAAATACTTATAAAGTATTTGTATGCCTCTTTGCCACACATTTGGTAGCTTTTATTAGGCATAATTATAAACTTTCTATGCTTCCACACCACTGTATTCAAATTAGGCATAAATTTGTAAGAATAAGAGTTTTCAAATTTGTTTTACCTATTCATGTTGTTTATTTATCCTGAGTCATCTGCACTATTTGATTTGAAAATACATATTGTCTTCTGGGTGAGTTTTCATGAAAAATTCAGAAAGCTGCATTTGTAAAATGGTGAATAACATTTTCTTCATCAGGGAAAAGGAGAATTAATAGGAATATTAATGAATATGAACCTCTATTAGTAACTGGACAGGAGGCTGCCTCTTTCAGTTTATGGATAAAGTAAGTCACACATCCAACCCACCGGGTATGTCCAAAGTGAAGGTAAATTGCGTTTTGCTAAGGACTTCCAGATAGCACCTGAACATTACTTTCTAGAGCCACACATTTTGCAGTGCATCTCAATCTTTCTCTTTTATGTTCTTGCTTACTTACAGGAAGTCTTTTCACAAGATTAGAAACCAAGGGATTTTTCTTCTACCTATACTTTTCCTCCTGTATGCCATAATGTGACCTTCAATGTTAGAGATTGACTTAAAACATTCTCTGGATGAATAGATTAATTTATTATTTAAGGACAAAGGACTGCAGTTTGAGATTACATATGAATGTAAGGAAGAAATAAAATAGTAAGAGGATATGAAGATAATAAATCTTCCATTATAAGTAGCACATGAAGTTCTATTTTATTGCCAAGCTGGAATATTAATCTAAACTTTCTTGAAAGGGCACCTGAGCCTAAACTATGACTCCCTATATGCCTGGAAATGTGATACTTAGAGCTTACTGGTTATTAGGTATGTTTAGTGAAACTTTTTGTATAGTGCTATTCTTAGTACCCAGTATTTATTGGTTTGTATAAATAAAAGTAATGAGTTTACTCAAGAACTTTGAAGTTATTATTAGGGTAAGTGTTTAAAGAAAGTGAAAGACTATAAGTCTATGAGACAAACATTCAAGAGCAAAGGATTCCAGAACACAATATGTGTCCCTGGAGATTTACTGAATTAATTACATTGGGAAAAGTATTGCACATTCAAGTTTTAAATGCATAAACTCAAATATAGCAGGTATTAATGCAATGTGTCCTTAACTGATTTGCATGTCTGAATTCAGATGAACCTTTCATTAAAAGACTCAGCTTTATGTTCTAAAACGGTGCCATAAGTACATTGGATTTTTTTTTTTTTACTGATGTAATAAGAGGTGTAATATATATAAGACAAAGAAAACACTTGTCAACATCATATTCTTGACTCTTCAGCTCATTTTGTAAATGAACATATTGAGGCTAAGATTTCTAAGATGGACCACAAGACCCCAAACCAAGAAGCTTTAAAACAGGAAAGAGGATACAGTCTTTATTAAAATGTTAATGACAGTAGACTACTGTGAAATCATTACAGTGTAACTACATTCTTTCTAGTTTTTATTATGCAGCGTACATAATGGTATTAAGCATAAAATTACCTCAGTAGTATAAACCTGTATCATTATGTCTGTGTATCTGCTGATTTATGCATATATATATATATATGTGTGTGTGTGTGTGTGTGTGTGTGTGTGTGTGTGTGTGTGTAATCAACTATGTTTCATCTATCAATTGTATCTATCTATCTAGCATTGTCATCTAATTATCCATCATCTATGGCTTCCTGTACCTCTATTTGTATAACTTTGATGGATTCCCTCAGCATATGAGGATGGAAGCAACACAGAATGAAAAGAAGAAGGAAATACAAACACCAACTGAGGCCACATGACCAATTACAGAAAGGATGGTAATTGCCATGAGTGATTTCTTCCTATTTTGTTGAGTGTTTGTGCATATGCATGCATATGCTAAGATACCTTTCTAAGTAACTAATATCAATTGAAATAATAGTACTTAAGTATTATTAAAACTGTATTATATATTCAACTTAGTGGATGCTAAAGACTAAGCATTCCTCAAAGGACTTTGGTGGTGGTGGTGGGGGGGGGATAATACTTTCTAATTGTACATAGGATATCATGTTAGACATAATTATGGCACTGTTATTGTCTTAATTTGGAAATTAAGCATGACATAAGGAGATTTGGCTTGTTGTCAAGTTGAAAATGGATGGACTTGTGAAAGTTAAATTGAGTCGTCAAATTTATCAGATTGGGAATCAAGTAAGAGACATACCTTTTGGTTGAGTTTGTAAAGGTGTTTCTAGGAAGGAATTACGGATGCAAGACATTCTTCCCTCAGAGTAGACAGCCTTTCTGGCAGGGAACTAACTATATAGAAGAAGCTTCATCTTGATCCTACCGTCTCCAGTGTCTTGTGGTTCAGGTGTTCCCTGTAAGGGCCTGCTGAAGGTTCTACATCTTCCCTCCCTCTCTCTCCCTTCCTCTCTCTCTCTCTCTCTTCTCTCTAACTCTTGTGTATTAGTTATCTTTTTCCTCATTTTCTTAGTGGGCACTGACCTATAACTCCCAGTATCAGCATGGGGCTATCATCCACAATGAGCTTTTGAGAGACCTACAAGGTTTCATAAAAGACAGACAGATTTCTGTCAGAGTACTTGATGACCCACAAAAGGTTAGTGGTAAGACCCTACTGCTGAAGACACCTTATGTGGTTGACATGCAAAATGGAATGGCATGGCTGGAAGTTGGAAGAGAGTCAATCCCCAGACAGTCAGTGTGTCTAGTGCCAGAGGGTGCTACATGGGCGACTGGGAGAAAATGACCAATATCTGTCCAAGCAACTCATGGTCTAATCTACTTAGTAGCAAATAACTTGTTGTGATGCCCACACAAGTGCAATAGTGGCACACAGCCATGGTTTGGAACCAACTGCTCTTAATTTGGCTAACTGATCCCCTCAGTGGTATGGGACCCATAGCTGGAGCTGGGAAACAAGTCAGAACCATATCCAAACATGAGCCCACTCTCCAATATCAAGCTACCATCAATCATAGACAACAAGAGGGACTACACCTATTAAATTCTCTATTAAAAAATTAAGGGTTATCTCATTTGTCCTGGTGCTAACTAACTCTCAGTTGGAGAATCTGCTTCTCTTTTTCAGATAGATGTAGATCCTAAGGAGAGAGTCACCCCATCATACCTCACAAGGGCCCTGGCTGAAACTAAGGAAAACTGGCGAAACAAGCAAGGGTGCTGTTTTCCTGATGAACTGGATACCAGCACAAGGGGGAAGGAGATCAACACAGAGAAAAATCAACTCCTGCCAAATCAGAGAGCCAGAGCCTCAGAGGCCCCCAATACCTCATCAATGAAGCAGACCAAAAATGAACCCAACATGGCTCAGGGAAATTTTGTGGAAGAGGGGGCAGAAAGAATGTCAGAGTCACATGTTGGGTCATGATATGCAGAGACATTTATCTTACCCATAACTGTGGGCTAACTCCACAATGCATGACCCATATACCTCAACAAGGAGGGGCCAAGGGGAGGGGGTAAGTCACGGATGAGCCTAATAATGGTACCAAACTGACTGTATTTTCTGAATACAAAACTAACTAATAAAGAAAAAAAGAAAATAAAAAGAAGCTTCAGAAAAACACAGGGCATTTGTATCACTGTCTTTGCTATTTTCCAGTGTACGGATCTGCTTTGGAGCTGCTATCCTTCACTAAATGGAGCCCAGCTTTATAAGCCTTCTACTGTGGACTGGAGATCAATGGCTAATCAAGCCTTCGTTGTCAGATTAGGACATCTGAGGACTCCTGCCTCATAGATTGAGAAGCTACTAGGTACTGCAACTCTCCAGCCTGCAGTCAGATATTGTTGGACTTCCTAGCACATGTATACTAAGCTAATATAATAAAGCACCTTTATAATACATGCTCTTTCTATCAGATATGCTCCTCTAGAGAACTCTGACTCGTATATTTGAATAATCCCATGCTGACCTAACCTCAAACAGAAGACAGAATTACCTATTCTGGTATAGTTTCCCTTCCAGGATGGGTATTTTGAAAGTACTTAAGGCAGAAAAATTCTAAAATCTTCTAGTGTGAAAAAGACAAATATTTTTTTAATAACACAAAAGGAAATTAAATATGAAAATAGCCTTCTATAGTTTCTAAACACTGATTATTGACATTTGTGTGTTTTCAAGTGATCACTCTATTATTTTTATTTTTTTGAGGTGGGATCTCACTCTAGCCCAGGCTGACCTGGAATTCATTATGTAGTCTCAGGGTGGCCTAGAAGTCATGGTGATCCTCCTACCTCTGCCTCCCGAGTGGTGCACTCCTTTAATCCCAGCACTCGGGCTACAGTGAGACCCTACCTCAAAAAAATAAAAAAATAAAAATAAACACACATGACACCAATCATAATAATCATGAAATATCTATGTTAAATAAATAAAAATCTGGAGTAAATAAAAGCAGAGATGAAAACTAAGTCTAAATTCAAACTATTCTGAGGAGACATTGATTTTTTTAATTTCTTTATTTGATTTAATAACGTCACCTAAAGGTAAGGTGGAAATTAGTTTGGAATGTTCATTAACTTTTATTTTCATAGTCTTCTACAAATTTAATATTCTAGAAGAAAGTAGACTTATAAAGTCTAAGTACCTTTCAATTATAGTGTCTGAATGTTTTAATTTTTTAATTTTATCTTTATTATCGTGAGGTGTCTTCTCTGGTTAATTTTATATTTGAAACAGTAAACACTTATATAAGAAGAGTTAGAAACCTTACTATTCCACTTTTTATAAAGCAGTGGAATAATACTAAATAGCAATACTTACATATGTTATAACTAATAAAATAGCACATGTTTGAACTATTTAATTGCAGTTATGAAGAACTATGAAATATGAGTTTGCATTTATTCCAGACATAATATTTTAAATTCCAGACTGGTGTGTGTGTGTGTGTGTTTGGTATTTCTTGTATGTTTATGATACTTAGGGATAGAGATTCAAGATACCAACTTGTTTAGAGTTGCCTTTTAAATGCGAAATGTCCTCCCTTGCCTCTGGTATTTATGATTGTCATATACTCAGTCCCAAGCTGTTGACAATTTAGGACATAAAGCCTTGCTGAAGGAGGTTTATTATCCCAGCTTCAAGCCTAGTAAGGATACTACTTCCATTCAGAGATATGAACTCAGCTCCCTCTTAATGCTTCCTAAAGCAAGATATGCTGCTCAGCCTTGCTTTGCCTTGATGTTCTGCCACTATTAACATTCTCCTCAAGACTGTAAGCCAAAATAAACCTTTTCCTTCCATAAACTGCTTTTTGTCAGGTTTTTGTCCCAGCAATAAGGCAACTGATACAGAAAAATTGCTACTAAGAATATGGTCATAGCTCTAATAAGTCTGACTGTGTTTTTTGGTTGTTTTGAACTGATTTGTGAAGAAAGAAATATAAAAGGATTTGGAACTTTAAGTGACACATTGCAGTGTTATAAACAGAGCTTGATGGATCATTGTGGTCAGAGTTTGATAGATATAAAGGCAGAAAGAACTATGGACTATGGAGCTTATAAGGTTTCAAAGGGAAAAGAACTTTGTAAGAACTGGGCTAAAGAGAGTTTTTGTTATATTTTAGGCTGTGTTCTGCCCATGTCATGAGAATTTAAGCAACGCTGAACTTAAAAGTAATGGCTGAGGCATTTAGAGGAGGAAATGCATTTAGAAGGATATGAAAGATACAAAGTTGTCACAGAATGAAGGTTTCAGGCTAGAGATGTCTGACTAGTTCAATTGAAATTAAGAGATCACCAGTATTGAAGTTGTGCCTATTGCTCTGTATTGGGAAAGTAAAAGGAGTGCTGAGTCTTTAGAAAGGAGGGATCCTGGATGAAAACTATTAAAACAATTTTCTACTCTTCAAAGTCAGCTTTATTTTTCCCTGGATTAACAAATTTGGTAGCCCACCTGGTACTAGTTTTGGGTGTATGAAGGAAAGAGAGGCTCAATGGTTTTGAAACATAAACATTTGGAGATGGCCCTTAATGATGTGGCACAGGATCATAGTCCCTGCATAGAGGCCATGAGGGGCTATGGCATGGAGCTATGAAGATGAACCATAAGCTACAGGATTTTTTTAGATGGCAAAATTATGCAATATCCACTTTGCAAAGCTCCTTACTCTGGCTTGGATGGATCTGTCTGAAAAACAAATAGCAAAGGCTGGAAGGTAGAATTTGGAGCTCAGGAGCTTCAATTTGGGTCCCAGATGCCTGACATGGAGATGTGTAGCTTGATTTTGCCATGCCTGTTTTCAGACTTACCTTGACTCAGTCTTTCCTTTCTGTGCATAATTCCTCTTTTTTGAAATGTGACTGCTTACTGTGTGCCATCCTGTGTTGGAAGCATTTAACTTGTGTTTTTATTTTACATGATCACAATTAAGAGACTTCCTTAAGTCTCTTTGGACATTGGCTTGTTAACAGTGTTGGGCTTGATAATGACAGAAAATTTTAGAGTTGGGCTTAATGAATAGTATTTAATGAGATGGTTGTGAGTCTATGGGGGTAAGGGTGGGATGTAGTGCTTTGAATGTGAAGTGTTCCCTATAGCCTCATGTGGTTAAGTCTCATACTCAGTATGCACCTGGTGTCAATTTGGGAAGTAGAGACTTACTGCAGGAGTTGTGTTACTGGGGTGAGTCCTTGGGGTCTATTGTTTCCCCCACAAGCCCAATAATGAAACTATTGCCATCCAGAGATATGAGTTCAATTCACTCTTGGTTTTTCCTGCCAAGGGATATGTCAAGACATCATGCAGAGCCTCTGCTTAGTCTTTGCTTCTCCTGCCATGATGAAGCTTTCCCTCAAGATTATAACCCAAAGTAAACCTTTTCCTCCCACAAACTGCTATTTTTTGGTTGTTTTTTGTTAGTAATGAGAAAATAAATAGTATAAAAGTTCATGGTAGGACATACACAAACATCCAGCAAACTATTTTTTCTACTCTAAGACTATCACACAATGTGACACAAGCAGAAGGGATTTTAGAAAGAAGTTATTGAATTTGGTCAATATTTGGCAATATCAGAAAACTCACATATTATTGAATATGCAGCAAAAAATCAGGAGATTCTCAATGCCAATGTAGTTACTGGTTATGTTCAAATTACTTGAGAAGCTTGAGACAGTTCATGGGCCACCATGAATACTCCACACAGAACAGTCAAACAAACAATCTCAAGATAAGAGATCTTATCAACAAAGATAAGATCACAATAACCAAAATAAACTAGGCTCAAAACAGTACATAACACAAGAAATCACAAAACCTTATAAAAGACCTCATCATGACAGCGATAAATTCAAACCTTGCAGTAATGACCTTAAATACTAAAGGTCTTAACTCACCCATCAAAAGACACAGGTTAGCAGGATGGATCAAAAAACGGAACCCTTTTATCTGTTGTCTTCAAGAAATCCACCTAACTAGTATTGAGAAATAGCTCCTTAGTATAAAAGGTTGGAAAATGATATTCCAAGCAAATGGAAATAAAAACCAATCGGGTATTGCTATATTAGTATCTGATAAAATAGGCTTCAAACTGAAAATAACTCTAAAGAACAAAGAAGGCCTCTTCTTATTCATCAAGGGAATGATCCAACAAGAGCACATCACAGTCATAAATATATTTGTACCAAACATAGGGACACCACTGTTTATAAAACAAAATCTACTCAACAATAAAGCAGAAATAAACACCACCATAGTCAGAGACTTCAATACTCTGCTATCATTAATAGACAGATCATCCAAACAGAAAATCAACAGGGAAATAATATAACTCAACAACATCATAGATCAAGTAGACCTAATGGATATCTACTGAACTTTCCAGCCCAACTATACATAATACACATTGCTCTCAGCAGCCAATGGAACCTTCTTCAAAATTGACCATATATTAAGCCCTAAGGCATGCCCAGAAACAGATGATTTGGGGAAATGAGCAAGGGTGCTGCTTTCTTAGAGTACTAAATAGGGAGTTCTCAGAGGAAGAATTACAAATGGCTAACACACACTTAAGAAAACTTTCAACATCCCTAACCATTAGGGAAATGCAAATTAAAACAACTATGAGATCCCACCTTACCCTATTAAGGATAGAAAACATTAAAAAAAAATAAAATGAAAACAAATGTTGGTGAGGATGTGGAGAAACAGGAATACTCATTCACTGTTGGTGGGGATGTAAGCTGATACAACCACTGTGGAAATCAATTCATCCTGAAAAGGATGAATATCCAGTTACCAACAGACCCTGTTATTCCCTTACTGGGCATTTACCATAAAAGCTCCACATTTCAGTTCAGAGATATTTGTTCAACCATGTTTATAGCTACTCAATTCACAATAGTTAAGAACTGGGATCAACTGAGATGCCTATCATTGGATGAATGGATAACCAAGATGAGGTATATCTACATGATGGAATTCTAATCAGCAGTAAGAAAAAATGACACTTTGAAATTAGTCAAAAAAGTGTCAAACTTGGAACAGATCATTCTAACTGAACTCACACAATCACAGAAAGACAACCATTGCGTGATCTCACTCATCTGTAGTTAATAACTTGGATCAGCCCAAGTTGCCTAAATAACAGAATAGCATCTTGAAGCTTGGACAATAGGGAGGGTAGGGCTTGGGGCAAGGGAAAGGGTGGGAAGAACACAAAACTGAACCCAAACTGAACTGGTACCATAAAATCCTATATCCTGGAAGTCAGATGAAAAGGTGGAACCTGAAGAGGACCTAAGAGGGAGCACCTGAATTCAAGGGCCCTGAGAGGGTGAGATGAAACCTAACCTCAAATTCTCCTGTTTCTCTTTCTTCTCTGTATTTTTCTTTTTTTCTTTTCCCTTGGTGCTGGCCTGTAGTTCCCTGTACCAGGATGTGGTCTACATCCACAATGAGCTGTTGATCAGAGAGACCTACTAGATTTCCCAAAACGTACAATACAGACTTCTGTCTGAGCACTTGATTACCCACCAGAGGTTAATGGTGGGACTTTATTGCTGAAGAGATCAAAAGTTGTTGGCACAGATCATGAAGAGACCTGGTTGAATCTGGAAGGGAGACAGTCCCTAGACAATTAGTCTATCTAGTGCTGGAAGGTGCTATGTGAACTACTGGGGGAAAGTGGCCAACATCTGTCCAAGCAACTCAAAGTCTAAGTGACTCACAAGCAAACAACTTGATGTGATGTTCACACGAGTACAATAGTGGCACACAGCCATGGTGGGTAACCAAGTGCTCTTGGAATGGCTAACAGATCCACTCAGTGGAAAGGAAACCATATCTGGAACTGGGAAACAAGTCAGAATCATATCCAGATAATGATTCTGCTTTCCATTTTCAAGCTGTACGACTTTTAATTCTCTCTAAATTAATAATGATTATCCCATTCAACCAGTGCTGACTTTATTCTCTGTTGGAGAATCTGCTTCTCTTTTTCAAATGGGAGCTGGACCTGAGGAGATAAATGACCCAGTGCACTCCACCCTGGCCCTTGCTGAAACCACAGAGGAATTGGTGAAATGAGTAAGAGTCCTGCTTTCTTAGTGAATCTGATATCTGCACAAGGGTGGTGAAGAAAGATACTGTGGACACTCAACACCTACCAAACCAGAGATCCAGAGGCTCCTATGTGCCCATCACTGAAGTAGACTTAAAATGCTCCCAGCATGGCTCAAGGAATTTTGAGGAAGATGGGGCAGAAAGATTGTTAGAGCCACAAATTGGGACATTTTGCACAGAGACATTGCCTCCCCACCAATCCTATAATGTATGACCCGCAATCCCCATGGGGTTTGCCTGCCTCCCCAATGAGGAAGTTCTCTTCAGAAAAGAGGCAGGAAGGAGGGAAAGGATG
This sequence comes from Dipus sagitta, assembly GCA_036346955.1. Classification (NCBI taxonomy): domain Eukaryota; kingdom Metazoa; phylum Chordata; class Mammalia; order Rodentia; family Dipodidae; genus Dipus; species Dipus sagitta. The sequence continues at coordinate 209,756,930 of CM070770.1, forward strand.
GTACCAACATGTGTTGTTTATATACAAAATATGTCCATATCTATTAAAAAATTAAAAAAATATATTATCTCAAAGCTGGAAAACACTGAGTATCCTGGTTGATAGAATTTGAATTTCCTTAATTTGAAGGATCCTGTGAAAGGTGCATAGGAAATGCTAGGGTAAAGTGGTGTGGATTTGCAGAAGAGAGAAGCCTGAAGGTGCATGTTTCTGTGAGATAAGGTCTGACTGGTTCAGGACATGATGCCTCCAAAAGTGGCACCCAGGCATTGGGCAACTCAGCACAGGCTGGAAGCCACTGTTTCCTCTACTTACCCTGTGTTCCTGAAGGGTACACTTAAATTAGAAAGGATGCATCTAAACTCTCCTTCATTCCTGAAATGTCTCATGAGATAGGTGTCCTGCTTTATATTCAGAGAAAATGAGCTTCTACAATATGCCAGAAACAGTCTGAACAAGCAGGCCTTGCTATGTTCCCTTTAATTTATTTTCATTAGATCATACTTTTTTGTTGTTTGTTTTACAGTCTTATTTCTATGCTACTATATATAAAAATACAGATTGGCCCAAGTTTTTTAAAGATTTTTTTTCTTCAGAAGACTGTCATGTTTTGTGAAACTTATGTTACATAACTTATGCTTTTTTTTTCTTAATTTTTTTGCTATGTGGTGGAACCTAGCCAGAAATCTTGTGAATAAAGAAAGATGTTATTTTTTTCTCTCCTTTAAGCAAAAGGTCTACATTGGTTATCATGATGTTCCTCTATATCAATCATACAGTAATATATTTTCTTGATTATCATAAATACAAAGATCTGGTTATAATGTTCATTTAAAATTAAATATCAGTCTGGGCATAGTGGTACATGTCTTTAATACCAGTACTCAGGAGGCAGAAGTAGGAGGATCAACGTGATTTCAAGGCCACCCTGAGACTACATAGTGAATTCCAGGCCAGCCTGGACTAGAGTGAAATCTTACCTTGAAAAACCAAAAAGAGCAGAAATGATTTAAATTGATAGGAAAGTAGAAGGCAAGCACATCTATAAGTAATTAAAATACAAGAAAGGGTGTAATTCCACAAGACTTTAAATCTGATGTCTGTGATAGAACATTTTATGTAGGAGGAAGCATATGAGCTGAATGGGTGAAATTTTGACAGCTTGAATTTAGGAGAAGGACAAAAAGCAGGGAAGTGGAAAAATGGAGTATGCTTTAATACAAAGATGAGTTGTTTCATATGCCAGAAGTGAGCTGTGGCTTGGTAGGATCATGACATGAAAAATAAAATAAGAGAGCCATAGATCAAGCTTAAAGTTTGAATTTTGCACTGTAGGTAATGTTGATGTATTTGAAATGTTTAGCAAGAAAAGGACATGCCCAGATCTTTACGAAAACAGTAAATATAAAATATATATATCATTCCAATGGTCTGTTCTAGAGACCCACTTACACACCAGCCCTCTTCTCCAGAGCATGTATTATTATCATCCATGTATTATTTAAAGATCTTAATGAATATTTAAACTGATATACTGAATTCAGTGACATTCTGAATTAAAAGGCATTGTAGAAGCTTGCTAGTTTTCTATTACTAAAACAATATTAATTTATAAAGTGGAAAATGTGTTTTGGCTCACAGTTTTGGAGGTTCTAGTCCAGGTTTGACTTTCCATATGTTTTTGGCCTGTTGCCATAGCAGGATTGTGTAGGGAATACTTCCTCTAGTAATGGTCAAGAATTAAAAAATAGAGAAGGAAGGGACTACCACCCAATATTGTTCTAGAAGGTTGTATGACAATAACCTGAAGACCATCCACTAGACCCACCCCATAACCCTCTCACCACCTCCCAATAACACCACTCTGATAACAAAGCCTTTAACGTGTGGGTCTTTGCAGGACATTGCTGATATAAACTCACACAGAGATAAACAAGAGAATGATATATTTTATAAATACCTTACTCTATCTTTCTTTAGCAAACAAAAACATTTTCCAGAATATTTTTCTTTAAAATGTTATAGAGATATAATTCACATTCTATAATCATATCACCTTTAAGTATGTAGTTTAATGATGGTCAAGATTGTGGGCAAGAAAGTCCAAATTTAGAACATTTTATTCATCTCCCAAAGAAAGCTTATATTCAGTGGTTGTTCACTCTTCTTTCCTTCTTGGGTCAGTTATAAGCAATCACAAATGCAGTCATCCCTTTCTGTTTATATTTTCTGCTGCGTTACATGCTACTAGAGTAAAGAATAAATAGAGTAGATATTTTAATGATAAATGTTTGCTTGTATGAACTGTTATTTTTGAGTTTGCATCATTTCTCTTATTTTGTTTTTTAGCTTGAATTTAGGATAAACTCTTTTTCTTCAGATAAACTCTCTTTCACATGTACACATACATACAAGAACATACATGTGCACACACACAAACACACAACTCACATTTTTAAGGCTTGTCACCCTTGCCTTCTGCTTTTGTTGTTCCTAGATAAACAAGAAAGCCCTCTCAATCCACTGCAGAGGCCAGAATAATAAATCTTCATTTCATGCAGGAGGAACTAAGCGACACCAGAAGCTTCATAACCCCTTCACTACCTTTTTTTTTTCCCACTTTTCTTCTTGAGGCTTACAACCTTGAGCTCTGTAACGAAGTAGTATAATGTAATGAGTAATATGGGGCTACTATTTCTGGAGTGCCTAGGACCACAACAGATCTATTAGGTTCGGATGTACATGTTCTAGTCCACATTAAGCCAGGGAAACATCTATCATCAAAAGTGACAGAATTTTCATGAGACCCCACATATCTCAATTGAAATTAGGAATTCACATGATCTCTGGCAAATCATTCTCTCTTCTTAATAACTAGGGACTGTCTGACATTTCTAAGCTACTACTTGGTCCAACAGTTTGTGCAGCTTGAAACATTTATGCACAATAGTATATATTTCATGATCAATAATAATTGAGTGTTATATACACCATATTTACAAATGAGAAAGTACTGTAAACAAGTCCCACAGCATAATCCCAATAATTATCTACCATAGTCCTATGAACTTACCAAATCACATAAACTTTTCTCACCCTCAGTGGCAATTTTTTCAAGTATGTTAGATGATATAAAATGATGATTAGCCAGGCATGGTGGCACACGCCTTTAATCCCAGCACTCAGGAGGCAAAGGTCGGAGGATTGCCCCGAGTTTGAGGCCACCCTGAGACTCCATAGTGAATTCCAGGTCAGCCTGGGCTACAGTGAGACCTTACCTCAAAAAACCAATAAAGAAAGAAGAAAAGAAAGAAAAAAAGAAAGAAACAAAGAAAGAAAGAAAGAAAATGATGAATAATGAATACAAGGCAAAGAAAATGGTGTTTCTGTTTGAATCAGCCATGGTTACAAGGTTACAATCCAAAGCCTTACAAGCCATGGTGATTCATGGGTAGTTCTTTGAATTTTTCTGATGTCTGTGAAGCTTTCTAATGCATATCTGAGAGGGTCATGAGTGTTTCCTATCCCTGAACGGATACTTCTGAGTCACACCGCCAACCCATGGTGGTGGTACATCATTTATGCTATCTTCAGGAATCATCCTCTGACAGTGGAATACATATTATCTCCCATGGTAGATGGCAACATGATCCCAACAATACCTACAGTCTTTCTTTGTGAACATACTAAGTTATCATTCCATAAGATCCTTCATGTGATTAGCCCTTTTATATAGGTTTAGGAGGTGGATTTTGAAGTAGAGATCTTTTTTAAGATTTATTTTTATTTATTTATTAGACACACACAGAGAGAGAGAGAGTGAGAATGGGCATCCCAGGGCCTCTAGCCATTTCAAATGAACTCCATACACATGTGCCACTATGTGCATCTGGCTTAAGTGGGCACTGGAGAACAGAACCTCAGTCCTTAGGCTTCACAGGCATGTGCCTTAACTGCTAAGCCATCTCTCTAGCCCTGAAGTAGAGATTTTTATATCTCCTTGCTCTATACCTAATTTCCTACAACCATTATAAATAAATTCAGTATTTATACATTAATTGCTTGCTCAATAGAACACTGATTTTCATATTTAGCTTGCTGATAATGTGGCATAGAACTATGACTACTCTTGAGTTCAGCAACTTAAGGGTTTTTCTAAAATATTTAACCAGGAAGTTGTCTGGTTTCTGGTTAAGATGGTGGCGTAGGTACCACACCAAAGCAGCCTAGGGGGAAAAAAAGCAAAAATAAATAAATAAATAAATAAAAACTCAGCAAAATACACACTTTTACTAAAAAGTGAGGTGTATAGGAAAATTGAAACAGCAGTGGAGAAGCAGGAGAGATCCAGAGCATCCAGAGCCCACTCAGGCTGGTAGAAGCTGCTCCAGTGGAGTGGGACCATGCGTGAGACCTCAGCCGCAGCACACCAGCCAGCCACCAGGCTCAGCTTGAGATGCAGGAAAAGCCAGGTAAGGGGATTGTCCACTCACACCAGAGCTCTGTGCAAACTCAAGAAACGTGAAGGGAGAACAGCAGTGAACAATGGAGGAGCAGATCACAAAGAAGAAGAACATGTGGAACAGTGTAGGAACTAGAGCAGCATAGGATCCCTCCCCATCCCCCACCATCAGTGCCCAGCCCTCAGGAACAGAGCATCGGTCCAGGGACCAGGCCACACCTACTTCAACTGACAGAGCACCAAAGAAGGACCCAATCAAGAGTGCATCTGAGACAAAAATCATCCCAAGAGGTAACTGGGATTACACCAGGTCAGTACACGCCTAAGGAACCTGGGATATAGGCCAGAACCAGAAGTGCTAATTGCACCTTCCATGTAAGGATAAATTATATGTTAAATCAGATGGATGGTCAATTTTGCCATTCTTAAATAAGCTGTATTTTGGGCTTGTTATTTGTTGCTTCTTGAATTACAGTGGCTTTGTTTACTCTTCTGTTATACATTAGGGAAGGGTCTCACCTGGTCACAAGCTGACTTGGAACCCTCTACAGACCAGAAATCTTATCCGCCTTGTTCTCAGGATTAAGGAAGTAGGTGAGGCACCAAACAGCCAAAGGGACAGACAGAGGATCTGGTTGTCATAAAACCTACTCTTGGATAAATACTCTGTGCTGTTTTTCATTGAAAGTGTACATTGCTTAGTTAAATTTTTGAATCCATGTGTATTTTGTTCCACTTAGCCTACTTGAATACTCTCATAGCAGGCACACCCAATACCTAGAGTCACTTTTGTAGATAATCTGAGAGTCTTCAGAGCCACACCTAGCACCTTAAGCTCCTACCTGAAGATACATAACATCAGATTGATTGTTACATCTCTTAATACAACTGGAAAATCCAATCATTAAATAATCCAAGATGCCAAAATACATACATTATAACACAAGAAGCACCAAAACTCAAGACAATATAAATCCACCAAAAAGTATTAATGCATCAGAAATGACCTCCAGTGAGGATGAGTTTGAGGAAATACCTGAGAGAGATTTCAAAAGAATGATTATAAATACATTCAAAGAACTCAAAGAAGAAACCAAAGGAAGCAAAGAAGGCACAGGATGCCAATTTAATGAAATAAAGAGGTCAATAATAGACATAAATAAAGAAATAGAAATAATAAAGAAAAACCAGTTAGAATTACTAGCAATAAAGAATACAGTTAATGAAATAAAAATCTCTGTAGAAAATCTCACCAGTAGAATGGATGAAGGAGAAGACAGAATATCTAAGCTAGAAGACCAGGTGGCAGATCTAATACAGTCCAACAAAGAGAAAGACAAACTAATAGAAAAGTGTGAGTGGGAATTTCAAGATATTCGAAACACTATGAAAAGGACAAACATAAGAATTCAGGGCATAGTATAAGGAGCAGAATTTCACTCCACAGGCATAGTTGGCATCTTCAACAAAATCAAAGAAGAAAACTTCCCCCAAATTGTGAAATAGGTGCCAATGCAGATACAGGAATCCTTTAGAACACCAGCCAGAAAAAAAAAAAAAAAAAAAAAAAAACTCTCCTCCCCATATTATAATCAAACTACCAAACACACAAACCAAAGAAAAAATATTGGAAGCAGTCAGAGAGAAAAATCAAGTTACCTACAAAGGCAAGCCTATCAGGATTACATCAGATTACTCAACACAAATTTAAAAGCCAGAAGGGCATGGAGTGATGTATTCCAAGTTCTGAAAGATAACAACTGTGGACCAAGGTTCTTTTATCCTACAAAGCTATACATTCAAATAGACAGAGAAATAAGGACATTCCATGACAAAAGCAGGCTAAAGGAGTATTTGAAGACAAAACCAGCTCTACAGAAAATACTTGAAAGAATCCTCCATGTTGAAGAAAAAGAAAAGCACACATATAAGGAATGGGGGAAAAATACTCAAATACTAGTTAACACAAGAGAGCAAAGGTGAAACCAGAAGAACTACAAAATTGGCAAAAATGAATACACACATTTCAATAATATCTCCTAATATTAATGGCCTCAATGGCCCAACCAAAAGACATAGTTTTGCCAACTGGGTTAAAAAGCAGGATCCTTCAATTTCTTGCCTCCAAGAAATCCACCTTTCTACTAAGGATGGACACTATCTTAGGGTGAAAGGTTGGAAAATGGTGTTTCAAGGAAATGGACCTAGAAAACAAGCAAGGGTTGCTATCCTAATATCTGACAAGGTAGAGTTCAGCCCAACATTAGTAAAGAAAGATAAGGAAGGCCACTTTATATTGACTAAGGGCACACTCCAACAGGAGGACATTACAATCCTAAACGTATATGCACCTAACATGGGTGCCCCCAACTTCATGAAAGAAATACTATTAGAACTAAGGTCGCAGATAACACCAAACGCAGTGCTAGTGGGTGACTTCAACACCCCACTCTCATCAATTGACAGGACATCCCAGGAAAAAATAAACAGAGAGGCATCTGGACTAAATGAGGTTATAGAAGGAATAGACCTAACAGATATATATAGGACATTTCATTCAAATGCTGCAGAATATACATTCTTTTCAGCAGTATGTGGAACATTCCCTAAAATAGACCATATATTAAGACACAAAACAAATCTTAACAAGTACAGGAAAATTGAAATAATCCCTTGTATTCTATCTATCAGAATGGAATCCAACTACAAATCAATAGCAAGAAAAGCTATAGATAATACACAAAATCATGGAAACTAAACAATACACTAATAAATGATGAATGGGTCAATGAAGAAATCAAGAAGGAAATCAAAAAATTTATAGAGTCAAACGATAATGAGAACACAACATACCAAAATCTCTGGGACACAATGAAGGCAGTCCTAAGAGGTAAATTTATAGCTTCAAGTGCCTATATTAAGAAATTAGAAAGGTCCCAAGTAAATGACGTAATGATTCACCTTAAATCCTTGGAAAAAGAAGAACAAGGCAAACCCCAAATCAGCATATGGGAAGAAATAATAAAGATTGGGGCAGTAATTAATGAAATAGAAACCAAAAAAAAAAAAAAAAATCCGAACAATCAATGAAACAAAGAGTTGGTTCCTTGAAAGGATAAACCCTTACCAAATCTGACCGAAGGAAAGAGAGAAGAGACACAAATTAATAAAATTAGAGATGAAAAGGTAACATCACAACAGTTGCCACAGAAATTCAAAAAATTATAACGACATATCATAAAAGCATATACTCCACAAAGTATGAAAATCTGAAAGAAATGGATGATTTCCTTGATTTATATGACCTACCTAATTAAATCAAGATGAGATTAATCACTTAAATAGACCTATAACAGGCATGGAAATCTGAACAGTTATCAAAACTCTCCCAACTAAAAAAAGCCCAGGCCCAGATGGATTCACTGCTGAATCTTACCAGACCTTCTGGGAAGAGGAAACACCATTGCTTCTTAAGCTTTTCCATAAAATAGAAAAAGAAGTAATTCTACCAAACACCTTCTATGAAGCCAGCATCACCCTCATACCAAAACCAGGCAAAGATAGAACAAAAAAAGAAAATTACACACCAATCTCCCTCATGAACATAGATGCAAAAATTGTCAACAAAATATTGGCAAACACATGCAAAATAGAATGGCATGACTGGAAGTTGGAAGACAGTTAGTCCCCAGACAGTCAGTTCGTCTAGTGCCAGAAGGTGCCACATGGGCGACTGGGAGAAAATGACCAATATCTGTCCAAGAAACTCATGGTCTAACCTACTTAGCAGCAAATAACTTCTTGTGATGCCCACACATGTGCAATAGTGGCGCACAGCCATGGTGGGGAACCAACTGCTCTTAATTTGGCTAACTGATCTCCTCAGTGGTATGGGACCCATAGCTGGAGCTGGGAAACAAGACAGCACCAAATCCAAACATAAGCCCACTCTGCAATATCAAGCTACCATCAATCATGGGCTACAAGAGGGCCTACACCTATTAAATTCTCTATAAAAAAAGTAAGGGTTATCTCTTTTGTCTTGGTGCTAACTTACTCTCCATTGGAGAATCTGCTTCTCTTTTTCAGATAGATGTAGATCTTAAGGAGAGAGCCACCCCATCATACCTCCAATGGGCCCTGGCTGAAAGTAAGAAAAACTGGTGAAACAAGCAAGGGTGCTGATTTCCTGATGAACCAGATACCAGCACAAGGGGAAAGGAGATCAACACAGAGAAAAATCAACTCCTACCAAATCAGAGAGCCAGAGCCTCAGAGGCCTCCAATACCTCATCACTGAAACAGACCAAAAATGAACCCAACATGGCTCAGGGAAATTTTGCGGAAGAGGGGTGGAAAGAATGTCAGAGCCATATGTTGTGTCATGATATACGGAGACATTTATCTTACCCATAACTAACTCCACACTGCATGACCCACATCCCTCAACAAGGAGGGGCCAAGGGGAGGGGGTATGTCACGGAAGAGACTAATAATGGTACCAAACTGACTGTATTTGCTGAATACAAAACTAACTAATAAAGAAAAAAAGAAAAAAAATATGTGTCCATCTCCTCCACATTATCCAGTTTTGTGGAGTAGAGGTTTTTGAAATAAATCCTGATGATTCTCCCAATTTCATTTATTTCTGTTGTGATCTCTCCTTTTTCATTTTGAATTTTGTTAATTTGAAGCTTCTCCTTTTTTTGCTTGATCAGATTGGCCAGGGGTTTGTCAATCTTGTTTATTTTTTCAAAGGACCAGCTCTTTGTTTTGTCAATTGTCTTAATTGTTTCCCTTGTTTCCAGTTCATTGATTTCTGCTCTGATTTTAGTTATTTCTTTCCTTCTGGAGCTCTATGGGTTGGATTTTCCTTGTTTTTCCAGTGCCTTTAGGTGGATGGTAAGGTCATTGATTTGGGACCTTTCTGTCTTTTCTATGAAGGCATTGAGTGCTATGAATGTTCCCCTGAGGACCGCCTTCATTGTGTCCCATAAGTTTTGGTACGATGTGTTCCCATTGTCATTCAATTCCAGAAATTTTGCAATTTCATTTTTTATTTCATCCACTATCCATTTATTGTTTAACAGTGTCCTTTTCAGTTTCCAGGAGCCGTTGGGATTCTTGGTGGGTCTTTTGTTGTTGATTTCTAGCATTATAGCATTGTGATCTGAAATCTTGCAGGGAATTATGTCAATCTTCCTAAATATGTGGAGGCAGTTTTTGTGACCCAGTATATGGTCTATTTTAGAGAATGTTCCATGGGCTGCTGAGAAGAATGTGTAATCTGTGGATTTGGGATGGAAGGTTCTGTAGATGTCTGTTAGGTCTAAGTGATCTATGGTTTGGTTGAGCTCTCTTACTTCCCTATTGAGTTTCTGTTTGGATGATCTGTCTATTACAGATAATGGTGTATTGAAGTCCCCAGCTATGATGGTGTTTGTGGTTATTTCTGTTTTATTGTCAAGTAGGTTTTCTTTTATGAACTGTGGTGCCCCTGTGTTTGGTGCATACAGATTTATGATTGTAATATCCTCTTGATGGATTGTTCCCTTGATAAGTAGGAAGTGACCTTCCTTGTCTTTTTTGATTATTTTTGGTTTGAAGTCTATTTTAATCGATATTAATATAGCTACACCTGCTTGTTTCTTATTCCCATTTGCTTGGAATACTGTTTTCCACCCTTTCACCCTGAGGAGATGTCTGTCTTTAATGGTGAAGTGGGTTTTTTGAAGGCAACAGATTGAGGGGTCTAATTTTTTGATCCATCCTGTTAGCTTGTGTCTCTTGATGGGTGAATTAAGGCCATTAATATTTAGGGTAATGACTGTGAGATTTGATTTGATCCCTGCCATAATGTGATGGTAAATGTGGGTTGGTGTTTTCATGGACGTTGAAATTTTTTGTGCCTACTCTGAGTTTGGTTGTTGTGATCTGCTTCTTGTAGGCAATTGTGTTTGATTATTTTTTTCTTCTCTGTGGAGAATTTCCTGAAATACTCTCTGTAGGTTTGGTTTTGAAAAAAAAAAAAAAAAAAAAAAAAAAAAAAAGATGATTCACCCGGACCAGGTAGGGTTTATCTATAAAAAAGTAAGGGTTATCTCTCAGAAATTCAAGTATGATTCAATATACACAAAACGATAAGTGAAATAATTTATATAAATGGATTGAAGAACAAAAATCACATGATCATCTCATTAGGCGCAGAGAAAGTGTATGACAAAATCCAACATCCCTTCATGATAAAAGTCCTACATATACTTTGAATAAAAGGAACATATCTCAATATAATAAAGGCTATTTTTGACAAGCCTACAGCCAACATATTACTAAATGGGGAGAAACTGGAAGCTTTTCCACTAAAATCAGGAACAAGACAAGTGTGTCCTCTGTCCCCACTTTTATTTAATATAGAACTGGAAGTCTTAGCCATAGCAATAAGGCAAGAGACACACATAAAATGGTTATAAATTGAAAGGGGAAAGATCAAGATATCATTATTTGCACATGACATGATTCTATACATAAAGGACCCTAAAGACTCTACCAGCAAACTGTTAGAGCTGATAAACACCTACAGCCATGTAGCAGGATACAAAATAAATACACACAAATCAGTAGCCTTCATATATGCTAACAACAAACACACAGAGGATGAAATCAGATTATCACTTCCACTCACAATTGCATCAAAAAAAAAAAATACCTTGGAATAATCCTAAAACTATAAAACACTCAAGTAAGAAATTGCGGAAGACGCTAGGAAGTGCAAAAACATGGTTCCTGGATTGGAAGAACCAATATTGTGAAAATGGCAATCTTACTAAAAGCAATCTATACATTTAATGCAATCCCCATTACAATTCCAAAGGCATTCTTCATGGAAATAGAAAAAACAATCCAAAAATTCATCTGGAATCACAAAAAAACTCTAATACCTAAAATAATACTGAGCAACAAAAACAAGTCTGGTGGTATCACCATACCTGATTTTAACCTATACTACAGAGCCATAGTAACAAAAATAGCATGGTACTGGCACAAAAGCAGACATGTAGATCAATGGAACAGAATAGAGGACCCAGATGTAAGTCCAGGTAGCTATAGGCACCTGATATTTGATAAAAATGACAAAAATACTCATTGGAGAAAAGACAGCCTCTTCAGCAAATGGTGTTGGAAAACTTGATATGTATCTGTAGAAGGATGAAAATAGATTCTTCTCTCTCTCTATGCACAACAATTAATTCCAAATGGATTAAAGACCTTAACATCTGACCAGAAACTCTAAAACTGCTAGAAGAAAAAGTAGGGGAAACCCTTCAACATATTGGTATTGGCAAAGACTTTCTGAATACAACCCCAATTGCTCAGGCAATAAAATCACAGACTACCCACTAGTATGTCATGAAACTACAAAGATTTTGTACTGGAAATGACACTGTGAATAAAGCAAAGAGGCAACCTATAGAATGGGAAAGAAATCTTCGCCAGCTATATATCTGATAGAGGATTAATATCTAGGATATACAAAGACCTCAAGAAGTTGAATAATAAGACATCAAACAAGCCAATTACAAAATGGGCTATGGAGCTAAATAGAGAGTTCTCAAAAGAAGAAATATGGATGGTGTATAAGCATCTAAAAAAATGTTCTACGACCCTAGTTATCAGGGAAATACAGATTAAATCTACATTGAGATTCCATCTCACTCCTATCAGATTGGCTACCATCATGAAAACAAATGATCATAAATGCTGGCAGGGATGTGGAAAAAGGGGAACCCTTCTACACTGTTGGTGGGAATCAATCTGGTCCAGCCATTGTGGAAATCAGTGTGGAGGTTCCTAAAACAGCTAAAGATTGATCTACTATATGACCCAGCTATCGCACTCCTAGGTATATATCCTAAGGACTCATCTCATTTCCTTAGAAATACATGCTCAATCATGTTTATTGCTGCTCAATTCATAATAGCTGGGAAGTGGAACCAGCCTAGATGTCCCTCAACTGATGAGTGGATAATGAAGAGATGGCACATTTATATGATGGAGTTCTACTCAATGGTAAAGAAAAATGAAGTTATGAAATTTGCAGAAAAAATGGATGGATCTGGAAAGGATTACACTAAGTGAGGTAACCCAGGCCCAGAAAGCCAAGCGCTGCATATTCTCTCTCATATGTGGATCCTAGCTACAGATGATTGGGCTTCTGTGTGTGCCACAGCCAGCGGGGCTTCAATGGGAGCACGGACACCATAAAACCTGAAATGAAAGGGACAAGAGACACAAGGAACCGACAGCAAGACAGGAGTCTGATCAAGCTGTAATTTTTATTTTTCTCGGGGTGCCTTTTATACAGCAGAACAGGGAATTTTGTCAGCAGTTTAGGTATTGCTACAGTTCTGTTTCAATAGGATAAGGTCCAGGCCCCAAAGTCACAAGATGTTCCACAGGCTAAGGCCCCAGCCCCAAAGCCACAAGATAACGACTTTCTCATTCTTTATGGGTTACATTGTTCTTTCTCCATGCATGGATTAACAAACAACTGCAGACCTTGTGACTTTCCAGAACAGACAACTTATCACAAAATGGAGTCATTATTCCGGATGGGGGCACTTTTGGTTTCCTAGTGCCCAATGGTTCCCCACATCTCCTACCTTTCTATTAGTTTTAGAAGGTGTTTTCTGTGGTGGCCAATTTTTATAAACTTTGTTAGGACTCCCAGGGTCCCGTGATTTCACGGTGGGCCTGTAACCAACTGGGGGAGCATTGACCTGACTCCTCCCGTGGGGTTCTTACCCCACCTTGGTTGCTCTTGGTACCTTTTGGGGAGGGGAGGCAGAGCCAACACAGAAAGTACAGTACCAACATCCATGCAAGTCAGGTTTGACTCTCAGGGAATTCAGAAGCGGTCAAAAGGGACCTTCCCTTGTGGTGCTATGCCTCGCACCCATGTTGGTGCCCATATTGTACTCACACATTTGTGAGTCAATATGCACAGGTCTGACTCCTATGCAGTTCCTGTCAGAGGGGAGTCACTCAGATCATTTTAAATTTAGACAAGTGCCAATAAGGGAGGAGATATGGGGTACACCCACAAACTAGGGTGAAGGTTCGGCACCTAGGCCAGGGGGCGGCCGCAGTGGGCAGTTATGAGGTAGGTCTTGGTCTTCAAGAGCCAGGCTCCTCGCCCCCCTGAGGTTTTTTCCTTTCCTTTTCAGGACTATGGCTGCCCCTGCCTTCTTTGGCCTCTTGCTCCTGGCATCTGGATTGATCACTGCTGACCATCGACCCATGAATTTCACCTGGACTCAGTAGCAGAGGCCAGTAATCTAAAAAAGAGATACAAAGGAAAGAGAATTGAAGGGAGGTGGGTACTTAGTAGGTTGGTATTGTATATATGTAAGTAGAAGAAAAGATTAATGGTGTGAAAAGGCCCAAAGTGAGGTCAGGGGAGGAGATTGAGTAAAGGAAAGGTGGAGGGAGGGCTAATCAAAATCTAAGAGAATATAAATAAATCATATGGAATCCTCTGGTTTTGGACAATGGAATACTCAGGAGCTGTAGATCCTTGCTAGAAAATTTTCAGTGCCAGGGCTGGGATATCTTCCAGTGACTTGTTGTCCAGGGAGATCCCTGATGCCCCCAAAATATTATAGGCCATTGCCGAGGCCCTTGGTTTCCCACCAGGAATTGATGGTAAGACGCTGTTGCTGAAGACTCCGCATGTTTGGGCTGCAAGGCCTCTGAGAAATCCTGGTGGAACTGAGCTGATAACCTCCTCCATGTAGACCAACTGACAGAAAGCTGAATGAAGCCATTCTACATGCAGTTCAATGGGAGAAAGAGATACCACCAGTGAAGATACTCAGCAGTGGAAACTGGAAGCCTTATAATTGGCCAGTCAGGCCAAATGAGCCAACGGGTGCAATGGTGGCACATCTATCATGGTGGAAACCAACTTCCCTCCAATTGAACTGGAGGCCCACTCCATGGGAGGGAATACATCCTTCATACTGAAAACTTAAAGCAGGGGTAGTCATGAGCCCTAGGGGTGTAACAATTGCTGATGTCTGGATAAGTATATATACTGTGCTTTTCAAACTGCCCAGTAAGCACTTCTCTTAATATCCATACCCTTATATTAATGATACTCACACTTTAGGTAGAGAATCTTCTCTTTTCAGATGGCAGTGACCTTGGGATGACTCAGAAGGTATCATGGTGCTGGGAAGAAGTGACTAGTGTACCGAGTAACATCTCAAACACATCTTCCAAGGGTCTAATGCGGAAGAGGTGGCAGGAATAATGTAAGAGCCAAAGGAAGGGTAGGACTCCTTACAACGTTCTCCCTCCAGACATAAAATGGCCTCGATATCCATGACCTCATAGTGCCTGACACTACCTACACAAGACCATCATAAGAGGAGGGAAAGATCATGACATCAAAATAAAATACAGACTGATTGAGATGGGGAGGGGATATGATGGAGAATGAATTTCAAAGGGGGAAAGGGGGGGAGGTAGGGTATTACCATGGGATATTTTTTATAATCATGGAAAATGTTTAAAAAATTGAGAAAAAATAAAATAAAATAAAATAAAATATTTAACCAATAATTAAATGTGTTTTACTTCTTGGAGAAAATTCAGTTGTATTCCCCAATGAACCAACTGCTTAAAGAACTTCAAATTTTTAAAGACTAGTAATTTTCATTTTATAAAGTTGCTTACCAATTATGTTTTCATTACAAAACTGAACTTGAAACAGTTTGAACTCTGACTTTTTTTTCAGAGGTAGTTAAAGTTAAATAATTTCTTTCATGGTAATAGAACATATTTTTATTTCAGAGCAAGTGATAATGAATGTCCTTTATATAAGAAGTGCTTTAAAAGAGTCTATTGTACTATATGCACAAATATTTGATTTTATGTCTTCTTAAAATCCCCAGTAATTTTAGGAGTTAAACAGCTGACTTACATTAATTAGTGTTTTCTTAAAGGTTTCTCAATAAAATGAAAACAAATAAAGACGGCAATGAGGATCTAAAGCAGCAAAAGGAGAAAATATAGTTTATGTTTGACTAATCTTTGTTTCTGAGGAATGTTGGAAATAGCACCCAAACTAGGAAAAAGAAACAGAAACACTCCAATGCTGACATCACTCCTTATGAAATTATAAATATTGGTGATGATAAGTTCATATGGAGCTGGGAATCTTTCTGTCAATACAATTCCATATTAGCTAGATGACAATTTTCCTAATGTCATATTTCATATTCTTGCAGTAATTTCTTAGCAACATAGCCCAGCATGCCTCAAAATGCAATTTTTTGGGGGTATAATTCATTTATCATGCATCTTTAACTGTGTTTTAGAAAGAAAACAGTAACAATAGCAAAGTATTGAGTGCTTATAAGCATGTCTCTGCATAACTCCAAACACATACACACAGAGAGAGAAAGACAGACAGACACACACACACACACACACACACACACACACAGAGAGAGAGAGAGAGAGAGGACAAAATAAGCTTATTCCCTTTGAAAGGTTCACAGATAAGTTATAGCCTCTACAGGGATATGAGTGTCTGTTTTAGGTTGAATCACTTTTCCCAAGACATGCAAATAATTGTTAGTCCACAATAAAATCACACATAATAAATTGTTTAAAATATATTATTATAAAGAAACTCTTGGGAAAAAAGTCAGAACCATATTCAAAAATAAGCCCCCTCTCCAATATCAAGCTACCATCAATTGTGGGCTACAAGAGGGCCTACACCTATTAAATTCTCTATTAAAAAAAAAAAAGGGTTATCTCATTTGTCCTGGTGCTAACTTACTCTCCATTGGAGAATCTGCTTCTCTTTTTCAGATAGATGTAGATCCTAAGGAGAGAGCCACCCCATCATACCTCAAAAGGGCCCCAGCTGAAACTAAGAAAAATTGGAGAAACAAGCAAGGGGGCTATTTTCCTGATGAACTGGATACCGGCTCAAGGGGGAAGGAAATCAGCACAGAGAAAAATCAACTCCTATCAAATCAGAGAGCCAGAGCCTCAGAGGCCCCCAACACCTCATCACTGAAGCAGACGAAAAATGAACCCAACATGGCTCAGGGAAATATTGTGGAAGAGGGGGCGGAAAGAATGTCAGAGCCACATGTTTGGTCATGATATGCAGAGACATTTAGCTTACCCATAACTGTGGGCTAACTCCACAATGCATGACCCATATACCTCAACAAGGAGGGGCCAAGGGGAGGGGGTAGGTCATGGATGAGCCTAATAATGGTGCCAAACTGACTGCATTTGCTGAATACAAAACTAACTAATAAAGAAAAAAATATATAAAAATATATTATTATTTCTTTCCTGGGACAATACTTCCTCTGTTAACATTTAACAAGGTAATTTAGTATTAAATTCTTTAATATCTTGGGTTTTCTGAGTATCTTTATACAAAGTACCAAGCATATTGAAAATAGTTACATATTGTAACTGGCAGAAATATTTATCAAATAATCCATGTTATCCTAGAAGGAACATGCATAGGAAGTTTGTCTTTGTCACTATCTGGTTAAACATTTTGTTGTTGTTGTTGTTGTTGTTTTATAAATGCCAAAGGTAAGAGCAGTAAGGGCAGGATTGGGACATTTGTAGTAGATATTAGTATATGAGTAATAAATATAACAAAAGGTAAAATAAGTATTCATAAGGCTCTCAAACATCAGAACATGACTGTTCTATTTGCAAAGAAAATGTAACAAAGATAAAATATTTGGCCTTGTTCTTAGGTCTAAGACATCAGTTTAGGAGATCAGCCAGGGGTTTGGGAGATGGCTCGGTGGTTATGGTACTTTCTGCAGTCTAATGACCCAGATTTGATTACCCAGTATGCACACAGCCAGATGCACAAAGTGATTCATGCACCTGGCATTCATTTGCATCTACTAGAAGCCATGGTGCACCCATGCTGTCTGTTTTTCTGTTTCTCTGTGTCTTTCTCTGCTTGCAAATAAAAAAAAAATTTTTATTTTACAAAAAAAGAACACTGTAGCAGACAGCTTCAGGTTCGCTGAGATGAGCTTTCAGACCAGGCACAGTTATGGAGGAAGGGATTTATTGGAGCTTACAGATCCAGGGGAAGTTCCATAAAAGTGGAAGAAACTGGCCTGCCTTCACAGGCCCAAGCAGAGAGAGAGCAGTACAAGCTAAAAGGTCAAAAGCCAGAGCACACTTCAGGAACTCCAGCTAGGCAAACTTTGCATATCTTTAGATTGAAATCTCAAACTCACCACCACACCTTAAGATCCACACAATGGCATTGCCTCCAGCCAGATGGCTAGAGAGGCAAACTACAAACAAATAAACACCTGAATATATTGGGGGCCATCTATTCTATTCAAACCACTACATTCCACCCCTGGCCCCCAGTAGATTTTTAACCATCACACATTGTTAATTGTACTCAGTTTAATTTCAAAGGTCCCCACAGATTTGACCAATTTAAGATATGAAGACCTGTAAAATCAAACAAGTTAAACACTTCTAACATATAAAGGCACAGAGTAAACATTTTCAACCGGTATAAGGCACAGCAAGGAGAGACTAAAACAATGCAAACTCAATCACCATCAAACAAACATCAAACTTCTGCAGTTCAAGTTCAATATACCCAGAGACTAACAGTCTCCAGACTTTCCAATTCCGCCCCTCAAGCTGGGCAGAGTACCCGGGGAACACTTCCATCCCAGGCCAACAGTGTGCTCTATGGTAGCCCTTGCACAGTCCTGGTATATACAAAACATCTTCAGGTCTTCACGCAAACCATGGTCCATCTTCCAAAGGCTCTTTCAGCCTATCAGGGCATCATGCCCTGCCTCATGCCACATCTCAGCAGCAGCTCCTGGAACCATGTGCAATTCACGACCACTGCTCGCATTTTTCATGCTTCTGAAACCAATACCAGGTGTGCAGGACACAGCCATATTCTTAATTCAGGGACGAAACAAATCATAGCCTTGAAAAGCAGGTTCCTTCTCCAGTCAACTCTTTCCAAAAGAGTTTGCATTTCTATGAGAGTCCTTCCTCAGGCATCCTTTCCATTGTTTTAATGTAAAGCAGTTGGAACATCTTCCTTAAGATTGCTAATGTGTTTGACAATAGCAGGTTCAGTAACCTAAAACCAGTCTCAGTGCCTGTAATTTTAACTTGCTTGAGATTTTCCAGCTTAAAATCTTCAATCTCTCAGTCCAATATCTCTAGCCAAGCACATCAGTCCATTACAAATTTAACCTTGATCAAACACTCTGGGCCTGGGCAGCAGGTTGCAGCCAGCCCTTATGCCAGTAGCCTAGTTCTAACAAAGTCCTCTGCAGTCTTTCCTTCCCCTTAGAAAGCTCATAAGCCAAGCCTTGAAGTTCAATGCTATCTGCACTTAGCATTCTCAGACTCTCATCAGAATAGTCCATAAAACTTGGCTTACCACTCCAGACGACATCTTCAGTTGCAAGCACCAAGTCCATGCCTATTCCTCCAAAACAAAGGTTCCACAAGATCAACATCCACATAGTAAGGTTCATCTCACCCCACTCCTTGGTACCCAATTCTGTAGCAGACAGCTTCAGGTTCGCTGAGATGAGCTTTCAGACCAGGCACAGTTATGGAGGAAGGGATTTATTGGAGCTTACAGATCCAGGGGAAGTTCCATAAAAGCGGAAGAAACTGGCCTGCCTTCACAGGCCCAAGCAGAGAGAGAGCAGTACAAGCTAAAAGGTCAAAAGCCAGAGCACACTTCAGGAACTCCAGCTAGGCACACTTTGCATATCTTTAGATTGAAATCTCAAACTCACCACCACACCTTAAGATCCACACAATGACATTGCCTCCAGCCAGATGGGTAGAGAGGCAAACTACAAACAAATAAACAACTGAATATATTGGGGGCCATCTATTCTATTCAAACCACTACAAACACCATAATGTGTTTTGATTTTATTTATTTAACATAAGTGAACAGTGTTGAGTCTTCTGAAAGTAAGGAAAGAGATGCTGATGCAATGCTATTTAATTAATTTTACTCTAAACATCACCTTTCGAAGTGGTATTAGGGCCTGCAGAGATAGCTCAGTTGTAGAGCACTTGCCTAACATGCTTGAGGCTTGCAATTCACTGGAAATAAAAGTGAGATCAAAAGTGAGCGCTGTATTAAGATGGTATTAAATGTGTTTAAAATGACATACTTAACTTCATTGTCACATTACCATGGTGATAATTTTTAATAATAGCAAACTAATGAGCATTGTTTAAAATCAGTTAAAAAGAATAAAAACTTTGCATTCATATCTCACCGAACATTTTCTCTTGTTTCAAAATATACTCACTGACAGACTTTCTTGAAAACTTTTTCACTTATTCACCCCATAGCTCCCAACCAATGTATAGGGCTTTGTATAGAGGGGAACCACACAGTAGAACTATGTAATCTTTCTCTTTCCATAGAATTTGCTGTAGATGGACAAAACACAACAGTTTGTATGAGGACTACTTTGAAAATCTGACTGGATTTTTGTTTTATTATATCCTCATTTGCAAGGCACAAGAGGCAGTAGGATATAGGCTTTGCTGTAGTGTAGATAATGGGATCATAAGGAAAGGAAATTTACTAGCTAAGTTACAACTCATTTATTTATAATGTTTGCATTGTAATTGTAGAACAATTTTTCTCAGCCTATGACCTGACCCTTACTCTCTTTCTTCTTATGTATTTAGCAAAATAATATGATACTGTCATATTTCCTCTGAACTAGTTCTTTTATTTTTTATTTTTTGGTTTTTTGAGGTAGGGTCTCAATCTAGTCCAGGCTGACCTGGAATTCACTATGGAGTCTCAGGGTGGCCTTGAATTCATGACAATCCTCCTACTTCTGCCTCCCGAGTGCTGGGATTAAAGGTGTGCGCCACCACACCCGGCTGGACTAGTTTTTTAATATGTGTGTGCATGTGCATGTACCTGTGTAAGGAGGCTAGGGTGAAGCTCTAGGTATCATCGTCAAGTTCAGTGTCTACTCCCTTTAAGATGGGGTCTCTCATTGGCCTAGATTTCACCAAATATGATAGATTGATTGCCCAGAAAGACCCCATAGCTATCTCTGAAATCCCAGCAGTGGAATCACAGGCACATACCACCACACACCTGGAATGTTACATGGATACCAAGGACCAAATTCAGGTCCCCATGTTTAAGAGGCAAGCATAGTACTGACTCTCCAACTCTCTCTGCTGTTAGTATTAATTCTACTTAACATGGATTATAAATATATGGTAAATGGATAAATATTGTAGATAAGGAGAGGAACACATACAAATAGACATGCAGGATATCTAATCTTAAAATGTCCTCTATTAAAAGGCACTAAATTCTACCATTAAAGTTAAATTTTATGAATTGAGCAGGTTTTTATATTTTGGAAAAAGTATAAAATTATATGTCTTTGGGTGTCACTAATACCTTGAGCTATTAGAAATTAAAACCCTGTAAGAACTTATAAGGTCAGTGACTTCAGTCCATTTCAGGCATTAAAGAAAATAATGAGTTGTAAGAAGAGGTATGGCTTCAACTTGAGGTACCTTTGTGTGTGAAGATCTACTATGTAAGCTAGGACTAAGGGAAATAGTGGCTTAGGTGGTGACTTTGTTATGGGTGTGACATATCTGTGGAAAGGCAGAGAAACACCCCAAACAGCCCCATGTTCACACAGCCAAGAGAACAAAACCCTGGACACTCGTAATGCTGAGGATGTTTCCCTTGGAAAGGAAGTAGGTTCAAAGGAATCCAGTTACAGAGGCTGCATTCAGGACAAAGTTCTATATCATCAGGAAAATATGAGAAAGTGTTGATGTTTGTTAAGATGGAGAAGACCTTACTGCAAATGAGATGGACAGGGCTAAACCAAGACTGTCTTCTGCATGATGCCAGCTTTCTATTAACAATAGTAATAACATTCTACAAACAGCTTTGCATGTTAGATACTGGGATGAAGTTATTCTAAGTATCAGACAAGTTTTAATGATGAGCTAAAAGCCATAGTATTCTGAAGAGTCATAAAAAGATTGTTCTAAAACAAAAATATAGCCAATTTAGATTATTTTGACATCTTAATTATTTTGCTTTTTTTTCCCAATAGGTATGCTTGTTTATTTTTCAGAAACAGCTATGAAGCCTAAATTCTCAAAGCACAAAATTCATAAAGATTTTAAAGGAAGTTAATTGTAAGGTATTTTTGAGGGCGTCATTGACAGATGAGGAGTTTGTCGGTTTGTTTCATTTTCAATATTATTGAAAAGAAAGTTCTCCATATACTGACATGTAATTTTGGACAAGGGAAGGGTAAACGTTACAGGAGGTATAAACTAGTCAATACACAGAATCGGCTTTTTGTTTTCTGCACACTGCTGAGACAGGTTAAGGGGGACTGTTCTCCTCCCTGGGCCACTGGGCATGTGTTAAGCACTATTAAAGCATTGTTACAGTCTGTGAGAATCACTGTTCATGTTGATGAAGATATGGTCTTTACATTTGTATTTGTATTTTCCTGTAAGTAAGCAAAGATGTTGGGGATTAGTCAATGTGACTCCCTAATTAGCAACTATAGGCTTTTCTCTTACTGCCTGGGCTGTCTGGAGCAAAAAGAGTGTAAGTGAGTCATACTCCCCTTATGCCAGCACCAGCCTGTAACACTTGAGACAACTATAATGAGGCTGCACCCCATATCCCCAGCTGCAGTAGGCAGTTAGTGCCAGATGTTATCCTGCCACAAGCCTCCATGAACTCCAGCTGACCTTGCAACCATTTCCACCTTCACCAGAGCAAGAACATTTCCTTGGATGCAGAGACTGGTGCTGAGAGTGAAAGTGTGGCCCAAACTAATGGTTGAGATTGGTCAAAAATCAACGGATGTGATTGGTTCAAAACAAAACAAATGGAGTTTATTCTAACATACATGTCTGGGGTTGGTCTAAATAGCCCTTCTGGGGCTCTGTAGGCAGGCTGCTCAGCAACATTCTGTGTCAGCTGTGAGACTTTCTCCTGGGTTGTCTTCCCTGCTGTTGGAGTGCAGTGCTAGGCCCAATAAAGTCTTTGCTCAAGTGACCTTTTGGTGACTGCTTTCAGGACAGGGTGAGCTGGAAACATGAGGAATATGGGCAGAGCAGAAAGCCACAGTGCTGTCAACACACAGTGGAGGCTTCCTGCTAGTGTTTGACACCTGGTGGTGTGGAGGAAGCCTCGTGTTGTCTCATCCGCTCCTCCAAGAAACAGCAGTGGGCCAGATGGCACCTGCTGAGCCACATTCTCTTATCAGTGGACTTTCCTGCGGTCCCACACAGGGATCCCTGAGCCCTCTGCCATGGACACTCACACTTGAGTAATCCAGAGAGGATCCACAGTGGGTCCTGAGAGAGCTGGGTATCCTGACTCCTGAAGGCAGTCCTGAAATGGGCAGGCCCTCCTGAAATGCCCAGTGAGTTGAAGAAGGGATTAGGTGTTTGGCAACTGAAGAGGCAACTGCATGATTTGGAAGTAGAACTGAGAAAAAGACAGAGTTAAAAGCTGTCAAAAGGATAAAATGCTGTTACAATCCAAGGAGAATTAGCAGGACTTTGTTTCAAAAACAGTACCAGAGGCTATGGAATCTTCCTCAAGAAGGGTGTCATATACCAGGCTGATAGCTGGAGTGACAGGTTCTGATACCTGAGGTCTTATACAGGGGCTAAAAACTAGTGGGTGACACTACTAGCTGCTGCTTGTGCCTGCCTGTTGTCATTGCTTGCTACTGACATTACAGGAAATGGAATTTTCTACAGGCCAGAATTTGAAGAACTTCAAATTCCTACCCAGAAGGTGCAAAAGAATTCCCAGATAATAGGAAACTAATAGGAAAAGAGAAGGATATGTTGATGTTTGATTGATTATGTTTTCCACTGAGTGTAAAATCATCACCTTATGGAGAATGCTTATGAGACCTTGAGTACAAGGAGTATGATTTCTGTACTAATGAACAAAATGTGTACCAGAAATTTTTAGACCACCTAGAATGAATAGACTTGGCATAAGTGTTAACATGCTCATAATTAGCAGGATCTTATTCTTAACTCCCCAGAAACCAGAGCTAAAACAAAGGCTTGCCTGAAAGTAATTTATTAAGGAGTGTGCTCCACGAGGCAGGGGAATTAAATACAGAAGAAGGGAAAGCAAATATAAATGCGCATTTCCAGTTTAGCAGTAGCTATTGGCAACTGCTCTCCCCATTCCATTGGATCCCCTGAAGCTCTGTATCAAACAGGTCTCTAAGCTATTTAGAGAATGTGTAAGAAAATATTTCTCCATTTTTCCCAAGTTCCAGTCATCAAAAGATTTCTCCATGGGGCTAACTTCTCATACTTTCATGAAATACACTAAGTAACTGATCAGTCAGTAACTTCCCATGAAATAATCATGTGCTAACAGAAAAGTCCAGAACATGAAGTATCTGATGAGAAGTATAAGATTTAAGGTAGGAGCTAATGTGTCACCAAGCATATTGGCTGATTTGAATTGTTTGTTGAGTTAAATTAAACCATTGTCCTCCAAGAGTCTGAGATTGTAGTTCTTTTTCTTATTGGACCATCAATACTGTAATGGTCCATTCATTGTTGTCACTAAGCACAGAGGTAATAAAAGGTGATAGTAATCCTTTCAATTCTATATTTATCACTGTCTTCATTGTGTCAAAGCAACCTTAATTCTGAGTTAAAATCTTAGCCAGTTATCTCTATTGTATGAATCCTTCCTTTGTGTGTATGTATCAGGTAAAAAATCCAAATTTAAGTTCAATGGAGTACTTCCTATATTCCCTATGGAAATATTTTCTCCTGTGGAAACATGTTACATTGTGAAAACAAAAGTCCACATGATTCTACACATGAATTACATATGGTGCTGACATGGAGCAGCCCTACTTTCAGCCCACCATTCTAAGACTCCAGTGTTGTAAATATATTAAACCAAACTCTGTGTATCAAGTATTAACTGTTGGCTCAGCAAATATTCTGCATTACAGAGCATAGTCTCAAGCATACAGAATTGCACCCCCAAGATTGGAGATTAAACTTTCCCAAAGATTATAGTAGTTATATTTTTCCAGCTATTCTACCTTTTTTTAGCCCAGCGTGCCTCCTGCCATGCACTCACTTTTACACTTCACTTACTCTCATATGAGCTAACATGCAGAACAGCACGGATCCTTGCTTCATCTATTATTTGCCTTAGAAACCTTGGTAAGCTGAGGAGGAGCAACTAGTAATATGGAATAATGTGGGGTCACCCCTGGGCTGCTAGTACATGCAATGTGCTTGTCACTTTGGCATCCTCCTTAGTTTTCTCCCTTTTGGTGTGCACTCTGTGTAATCCCTTCACCATTGTGACTTGAATCTAAAATGTTCTGCATAGGCTTATGCATGAAGCTTGCTCTCCAACTGGTACCTAATAGAAATACATCACAAGAGATGGACTTTTGAAGTGAAATATCCTGACTCTGGTTCTGGTGGCTCTTCGCTTCCCACTCAGTGGTGATATGAAGAGCCTCCACTCTTCATATTCCTGTCATCATGGATCCCACGATGTCTTCCCCATCATGATGGACTTAAGTCCACTGAAATTATGAATGAAAATAAATCTTTCTTCCCTTAAGTTGTTTTGGTCAAGTATTTTGGTTACAATGAGACAAAAATCACCAATTCAGTTCTCTTGAATGTCAGTGGGACCCATGATTTGCTTGTAACTGACTGAATTTTGCAGACGTGATATGATGTCATTTACATTATGATGTCACATTTTAGTACCCTTTCTTGTTAGATACATGCCATAGAGATTCTCCTTGCTGACTTTGATAAATGTAAAAGGCAACAAACAGTTTGTGTTTTTGAAATTAAATGTAGCCTTCACAAGATGAAGGTGGCCTTCCATTTCCAGCTAGCAAATATCTAAAACCATCTACACACATTTATGAGATTATGAATTCTTCTAACAATCCGAATGGATTTTGTAGTGGATTTTTCTCCAGTAAATCCAATAAAGTAACATAGTCTAGATGACACCTTGATCACAACTTACATGACCCTAAGCCAAGAACCTAGTTTTAATCTGTACCAACGCTTGACCCAAAGCAACTGTGAAGTAATGTGTGTTAAAATCATATTATAAAACAAAATAAAATTATTATGGTACCTTTTTCTTTATATAACATAGTGGTGTTACAAATACTGAGTATCATATTCTTTTTTTTTTTTTTTTTTTTTTTTTTTTTTTGGTTTTTCGAGGTAGGGTCTCACTCTAGCCCAGGCTGACCTGGAATTCACTATGGAGTCTCAGGGTGGCCTCGAACTCACCACGATCCTCCTACCTCTGCCTCCCGAGTGCTGGGATTAAAGGCGTGCGCCACCACGCCCGGACTGAGTATCATATTCTTACAGTACCGAAAGTATTAAATTTTCCACTGGAAGATTGGATTGCACAGGTACCAGATGTTCTTTGAGAAAATGCCTGTTCTTGACCAGGGTCCAATGCATGCTGCTGGAGGCATGACTTTTATCCTGAACTTGGGGATTTGCAACTGTGACATATGGCTTTGTCAGGGACTCCATATCGCACATTATACATTAGAAGTGCATTTATCACCACCTAATATATAGGGATCTATAGCCCACCAAAAAGAGATTACTAAACAGGGCCTTCTGCCTATTTAGACCCCCATTTAAAGCTAGTAACTTTCCAAGTTATCCATAATAAGGATCTTCCAAGAAAGGTTTATTTAATTCCTTGACATAATGTATAAGAGCTCCATAAAAGGGTAAAGGGTAGGCTGTCTACCCAAGCTTCTCCTTGGGCATGAGGAAGATTCAGACATTACATACAGTTACCACCCCCAGGGAAATTATCAAGGGGAACACAACCATCCACACTTGGATGTTGTGTCATACCTTGAGCTCACAACCCTTCTAAAGCAGCACAGACTCAATGAAGGCTACCTATGCTGAGGTTTACTCATTGTCTAAGATTTCTGACAGTCAACCTATGAAAAACTGGGCTTTTAAAAAAGGATATCAATTTTAATATGCAAAAAAATTCTTCTCTAATTCATGGCATTCTCCAATCTACTGAACCAATGAGAATGCTGCCAATTTTGGGAACCAAATTTCCCAAATGATTTTAATAGGTTCCCTTCATAATGTATTTATCTTGTTAAGATCCATTTGATTATTCCACATCCTTTTATTAAGCTTCGTGTTGTCATCATGTATTGGATGTCCCACTGAAAGTCCAAAGAATAAGGTCTCTCTAAAATCTACTTTGATACAGAATAGTATAGTTAAAATTCTTCTGTGAATGTCTACTTCTACCCCATTATGTAAAGAAAATATGTTTATAACTCTTCTTATTGATGTAAAGTTCTCTCCTGAGAAGCATTTTTTAGACCTGAGTAACCCATAGCTCTTCTCACTTCAGAAGCTTCTGCTTTGTAAGTGATAAACTCTTCAATATCTTTTTCCCTCTCAAAGTGCTTTAGCCTCTAACTCCTTCTTATCCCCAAATTCATCATCATTTCTTTGCCCTTTTAGTTTCATAAAGTGTGTTTAAACCTTATTAAATAAATGTTGTTGGGTCCCCCTGAACAGCCCTTGTGGGTGGGAGTAAGAAGGCGCAGAGCCAATGACACAGAATCCAGGAGTCAGTTGAGAAGCTGAAAGCAAGCTCCTTTATTGAGGAAAACAGACATCTCTATATACCCCTTCCCTGCTTCCCATTAGTCCTTTCATATACTTCTTTCCCACTTCCCATTGGTCTTTTAATTGTTGGGCATTGTGTTGTCCCTTTTTCATTGGTTCATTTGCCTTGTCAGTGGTGTCCTGGTGTTTAGGCAGGGTTTAGGTTGGCTCACAGGGGAAGTAGCAGTCACGCATGTGCTGTAATCTCAGGGCCTCATCCCAGGGTCCCCCTGGCTATGCTTCTCCTGTATATCCACGCTTTTCTATTTCTTTTGGCATTCCAGTGGGAGTTTGAGTCCAATGTTCTGGTTTTATTAGTCCTGCCTCAGAAGGCACCCAGCGTAATGGACTATATCTTTATTAGGTTGTCCTCTTCAAGGTTAAGCCTTACCCATCATTGGCAAATGAATTTTTAATTCATGTCCTGTCTTAGGTTGACCCAGCCCAAGAGTACATTACCTGTCTTTGACTACTGGACCTGGAAGGATGACCATTCTGGGAGACATGCTGGGGTGTTTGGGAGGGAAATTTATATAGGCTCAAACAATGTCATGGGGCATGATTAGGATGTTCAAGAGCTATGAGTACCTGGAGTGTAGACTTATTGATGGTGCGTTTGCATGACACATGCTGAAGGAGACACTTAAGGAGAACAATTAGAAACAAAATAACTCTATAATATATAATGTATATAATATATAATATATAATATATAATATAATAGCATATGTAATGATCCAAATAGTCTTTTAAACTTATTCCAGATATTTTGGATGAAGGAGTCATCAAATGACGGTACTTCAACATGTGTCTGACTGAGACCATATTGAATATTAAGGTGGGCTTGGGCCTCTGCTTGGTCATCATAAGCAGAGAGCCAGCTGAGGAAAACTGAGGGCTCCAGCACAGCCTTAAGAAAGTGGTACCAAGCCAGGCATGGTGGCACACACTTTTAATCCCAGCAGTAGGGAGGTAGAGATACGAGGATCACTGTAAGTACAAGGCCACCCTGGGCTAGAGTGAAAACTCTGCCTCGAAAAAAAAAAAAAAAAGAAGAAGAAGATATCAATCATAATGTCTTTGAAGCTGCATGGCCCATTGTTGCAGGACTTGTTCAAAATAAGGGAGTCAGGGCCAGACTCATTGGCTACCTTGCTAATGAGGGAGAGATCAGTAAGGGGGTAGGTATCCATGGCTGGTTGGCTGCATTGGGGCCCAGAATATGGGTAGGCCTCACTAGGCTGCCAGTATGTAAGGGGGGACATGAGGTCAGAGGGAGGCTGTCATGGTGGGGCACTGAGCAGGATAGATGTGAATGGCTCTGCTACAGAGGCGACTGTGCAGAGTTCTGCCAAGGATACTGGGGAGGGAGACCAGACATGGTAGCCAGGGGATAGGGCTGGGACAGACGTGGGGGCTTGGCAGGAGGCACTGAGTTAGATGTATCATCCCCCTCGTCATCAGAGGATGGGGGGCACCTACTGTGGGCATGGTAGCGGGGTGGTGGGATAATGGAAAGGTCGACACTAGCCTGCTCCTGACAATGTTTATTATGGGTGGCTATGACTTCTTCAGGAGAAGAAGACTTGAAACTTGCTATGATGGCAAGGAGAATAGGGACAAAAGAGGCAGGGGGAAAAATCCTCAAGCTAACTTTGTGCTTCATGGTGAGGAAGAGAAACTTTTCACCTTCAAGGGGCAAAGAACGCAGAACACAAAAGGGGCCAACTTACTGAGAAAACACTAGAGTAGTGGGTGCTGTGTCATACCGAGAGAGGAAGGGCATCCGTGAGGTTGCCAGTAGGAGAACACGAAAGTACAGCCAGCAAAAGGGAGTAAAAATCAGGACACAGGACATGAGGTCAGAACCTGTGCCGCATGGGTAAGGAGCACCACGTTGGGCACCAGCTGTTGGGAGTGGGGTAAGAAGGCGCAGAGTCAAGGACACAGACTCCAGGAGTCAGGCGAGAAACTGAAAGCACACTCATTTATTGAGGAAAACAGACATCTCTATATATCCCTTCACCACTTCCCATTGGTCCTTTTGTATACCCCTTCCCTGCTTCCCATTGGTCCTTTCATCGTTTGACATTGTGTTGTCCCATTTTCATTGGCTTGTTTCCAGGGTCAGTGGTGTCCAGGTGTTTAGGCAGGGCTTAGGTTGGCTCCCAGGGCCCCCTCCCCCTGCCCCCAGCCCCCAGCCCCCATTTTGCTTCTCCTACATATAAAGAGCCAAAATCAGAGGACTTCCCACCAATATGGCAACTGCCCAACTGCGCTGCACATCCCTGGGAAAGAAAGGCAAGACATAAAGGGTTCAGTAGGTCTTTCAGGGGATACCAATCTCCAATAGATGGCTAGTGGGAGTGCACAAAGGGAAAAAACGGAATCGCTGATGCCTCGCTTGTGGGTAGCCCATCCCTCCCCCCAAGCAGCCACAGTACCCACAGTCCCAGCTTCAGGAAACTCCCACACTTACTGTAGGAAAGGGGTCCCAGGCCAACATAGTTCCACTTGCCTCACTGCACACGGGTGATCGCCCTACTACCCCTGCCCATAAGGGACCTTGACCAGGCTATGCCTGTGGGCCCATTCTAGCTCAGGATCCTTTGGTCAATTTGCCCTCCAAACACGCACTGCTTCACTGATCCTTGCTTGTGAAAGCTTAGCCTGTTTGGCCCATTTGCTCAAGTACTGCTCTGGCCAACACACATTCACGCGTGAGCCCAGGCCCATTGCAAATGCCCATGCAAGCTCAGGCTGTCTCTGCCACTTGTGCCAGCTAAGGTGCCAGCCCCCTGTCTGCCTCACAGGCTGACCTCCATTTTCCTGTTGCGAGGGAGCTCAGACTGCATGAAGGTCCCGGTGTTCCTCCATGCCAGAGTTTGGGCTGCTTCAGTGCTTGGTGCCTCAGTGTCCCTCCTAGCACGAGTGTAGGCAGCTTTGGTGCATTACTGCATGACAGTTCAGGCAACTTTGGCACCCCTGCCAGGCAGGAGCTCAGGCAGCTTTGGCAAGTGAAAGCCAAAGCACAGACTGCTTGGCAACTGCCTCAGGCTGCTTCAGCTTCCCATTGTGCTTGAGCCGAGGCTGATCCACCCACCTATGTGCCCATACATTACAATGGGCAGACCAAAATGCAAAAGAAATAACATGAAAAATCAAATGCAAGAAAATCTAATTAGATCACCCAGTCTTACAATGAACATCTCTAATCAAAACATAGAAGAATCATTAGGATCAGAACACCAAAATGAAGCAATGAGCAATGCAACCCTGACCAAGCTACTGGTAGAACTTGCAGAAGAGCAGAAAAGGACTGATAATCATGTGGATGCTGCCATCACTAGACTACACCTAATAGATAAGAAAATGGAAGGAATTCAAAGACAGTTAAGAGATATAAAGGAGACTGACAAAAAGAGGACCTCAAAAATCAGCTGGTGATGCTAAATGAAAACATAAAGAAATGCAAGGATGAATTCCAAGAAGCCTCAAGAAAATCAGAAAATAATGTGAAAAGGGAGCTTGACAGAGGGATGGAAACTATACAAAAAAAAAGTAGTAGAAAATGCAAATCTAATTCAACAAGTCCAAAACTCTCCAGAAGCTCTCAAGAATAGAGTCAGCCACGTGGAGAACAGAAACTCTGATCTGGAAGACAAGAAGGAACAAATAGTTCAAGAGTTCAAAAGTTTCAGTAAGTTCAAAAGTTTCTGTGAACAGAACATGAGGGAAATATGGGATACCCCTAAATGTCCTAATATCAGGATCATTGGAATACCAGAAGGAGAAATTCAGACCAAAGGCATAGAGAAATTATTTAACAAAATAATTGAAGAAAACTTCCCAGTCTCTTAAAAGAAAGGCCCATCATGATACAAGAAGCCAAGAGAACTCCAAACAGACTGGACCAAAGGAGAAACTCTCTAAGATATATTGTCATTAAGATTCTAAACATTGACACCAAAGAGAAAATACTAAAACCAGCTAGGGAAAAACAGCACACCACTTTTAAATGTAACCCAATCAGAATTACTCCAGACTTCTCAATGGAAACGCTGAAATCTAGAAGGGCCTAGAATGAAACACTACAAAGTCTAAGAACCTATGGCTACTAACCCAAACTACTATACCCACCAAAAGTATCCCTCATAATTGATAGGAAAAGAAAACCTTTCCATGACAAAACTCAGCTTTACAATTATATGAACACAAAGCCACACCTACAGAAAATAATTCAGGAAATTATCCACAGAGAAGAATAAAATAATCAAACTCAAATTCCGACAAGAAGCAGAACACAATAACCACCTCAGAGAAGGCACAAAAAACTTCAAAGTCCATGAAAACACCAACCAACATACACCATCCCAATACGGCAGGTATCAAATAAAATCTTACAGTCACTACCCTAAATATTAATGGCCTTAATTCACCCATCAAGAAACACAAGCTAACAGGATGGATCAAAAAATTAGACCCCTCAATCTGTCACCTTCAAGAAACCCACCTCACCACTAAAGACAGACACTTCCTCAGGGTGGAAGGGTGGAAAAAAAACATTCCAAGCAAATGGGAATAAGAAACAAGCAGGCATAGCTATATCAATATCAGATAAAATAGACTTCAAACCAAAAATAATAAAAAAAAGACAAAGAAGGCCACTTCCTAATTATCAAGGGAACTATCCCTCAAGAGGATATTACAATCACAAATCTGTATGCACCAAACACAGGGGCACCACAGTTCATAAACCAAAAGCTACTTGACAATAAAACAGAAATAACCACAAACACCATCATACTTGGAGACTTCAACACACCATTGTCAGTAATAGACAGATCATCCAAACAGAAACTCAACAGAGAAGTAAGAGAGCTCAACTAAAACATAGATCACTTAGACCTAACGGACATCTACAGAACTTTCCATCCCAAATCCACAGACTACACATTCTTCGCAGCAGTCCATGGAACATTCTCTAAAATAGATCATATACTGGGTCACAAAGCCTGCTTCCACATATTTAGGAAGATTGACATAATTCCCTGTATGATATCAGATCACAATGTTATATTGCTAAAAATTAACAAGAAAAGACCCACAAAGAATCCCAAAGGCACCTGGAAAATGAACACCATACTTTTAAACAATAAATGGATACTGGATGAAATAAAAAAAATGCAAAATTTCTAGAAATGAATGACAATGAGAACACATCATACCAAAACTTATGGGACACATGAAGGCAGTCCTCAGGAGAAGATTCATAAAACTCAATGCCTTCATAAAAAAGACAGAGAGATCTCAAATCAATACCCTAACCATCCACCTAAAGGCAGTGGAAAAGCAAGAAAAATCCAACCCAAAAATCTTCAGAAGGAAAGAAATAATTAAAATCAGAGCATAAATTAATGAATTGGAAACTAAGAAAACAATTAAGAAAATTGACAAAACAGAGAGCTGCTTCTTTCAAAAAATAACTAAGATTGACAAACCCCTGACCAATTTGATCAAGCAAAAACAACAACAATAAAAAAGAGATGCTTCAAATTAACAAAATTCAAAATGAAAAAGGACAGATCATAACAGACAAAAGTGAAATTGGGTGAATCATCAAGACTTATTTCAAAAACCTCTACTCCACAAAACTGGATAATGTGGAGGAGATGGATAAATTCCTGGATGCATACCATCTATCAAAGCAAAACTCAGAACAGATTAATCTCCCAAATAAACCTATCACACTCATTGAGATTGAAAAAGTAATAAAAAAAACCTTCCCCATATGAAAAGTCCAGGACCAGAAGGCTTCTCAGCTGAATTCTATCAAACCTTCATAAATGAATTCAAAACAATATTCTTCAAACTGTGCCACAGAAGTGGAGAATAGGGAAAGTACCCAACTACTTCTATGAAGCCAATATCACCCTAATTCCAAAACCAGGCAGAGATGCCACAAGAAATGAAAACTACCAGCCTATTTCCCTGATGAATTTAAATGCAAAAATCCTGAACAAAATCCTAGCAAACCGAATACAACACCACATCAAAAGCATAATTCACCTTGACCAAGTGGGATTCATCCCAGGAATGCAAGGGTAGTTCAACATATGGAAATCTGTCACTGTAATACACCACATAAACAAGGTTAAACACAAAAACCATATGATCATTTCGATAGAGGCAGAAAAGGCCTTTGACGAGATGCAACTTCACTTCATGATCAAAACATTGGAGAGAACTGGCATGGTTGGTTCATATCTCAACATAATAAAGGCAGAATACCAAGCTCCTAAGGTCCAAGTAATACATAATGGAGAGAGACTGGAGGAATTCCCGTTGAGATCAGGAACAAGACAGGGTTGTCCACTCTCATCTCTGCTCTTCAATATAGTACTGGAAGTCCTAGCTCAAACAATAACACAGGAGAAGAAATTAAAAGGAATTCAATTTGGAAAGGAAGAAGTAAGTTAGCCCTATTCGCTGATTGTAGCCCACGTAGTCGTCTCGCCAGCAAGAACGCACACAGACACCAGGATCCTTCTGCAGCAAGCATTTATTGCAGTTAACAGATGAAAAGAGGAAGACCCAGAGCCCCGAAATGGCGCCGCTTATATAGCCCCTAGGCGGCGTGTACTCTGCTGATTGGCTGCGCGCTCATCACCCCATATGACGCCCCGGGCTGGGCAGTGACTTGGCGCGCTTTCACCACTTGCACATGCGCTATTCTACTTGTTCACCAGGACCGAGGCCGGATGTCAGAGCCATCTTGTAATGGCAATCACACTCTCTCGGCTCTCCACAGCTGATGACATCATTGTATATGTAAGAGACCCAAGATACTCCATCCCAAAACTCCTGAATGCGATTAACTCCTGTAGCAATGTAGCAGGATACAAAATCAATGCACAAAAATCAGTAGCCTTTCTATATGCAAATGACAAAGATACAGAGAAAGAAATAAGGGACATGGTACCAATTTCAATAGCAACAGCAAAAAAATAGAATACCTTGGAATAACATTAACCAAGGAAGTGAAAGTTCTATACAACGAAAACATAAAAACACTGAAAAAAGAAATAGAGGAGGACTTGAGAAAATGGAAAGACCTCCCATGCACTTGGATAGGCAGAATTAACATTGTGAAGATGGCAATCCTACCAAAGGCAATATACAGATTTAATGCAATTCCAATTAAAATCCCTACAGTGTTCTTCACAGAGATAGAAAAAATGATCTCAAATTTCATATGGAAAGGCAGAAAGCCTCATATATCCAAGCAGATCCTCAGCAAAAGGAATACCTCTGGAGGCATCACCATACCTGATCTAAAGCTATATTACAAAGCCATAGTAATAAAAACAGCATGGGACTGGCATAAAAACAGGAGTATAGAACAATGGAATAGACTTGAGGACCCAGACTTTATGTCAAGCACCTATAGCTACCTGATATTTGACAAAGGCCTTAACAATATAGTCTGCAAGAAAAGACAGCATCTTCAACAAATGATGCTGGAAAAACTGGATAACCATATGCAGGAAATTGAAACTCAATCCACATATCTCACCATACACTACACTGAAATCCAAATGGGTCAAAGACCTCAATATATGACCAGAAACTCAAATACTACTGGAAGAAAATATAGGAAGTACTTTCCATGATATAGAAATGGAAAAAGACTTCCTGAACAAAACCCCAGTAGCTCATGATCTTAAACAGTCACTCAACCAATGTGATCACATGAAGCTGAAGAGTTTCTTTACAGACAAGCATACAATAAGCAAAGGCAATAGATTACCCACAGAATGGGAGAAAATATTTGCTGGTTATCCAACTCACAGAGGCCTAATCTCTACAATCTACAAAGAACTCAAAAATCTAAACAGTAAAAAGTCAAACAACCCACTGAAAATGGGGCAAAGAACTGAACATGCAGACCACAGAGGAAGAAATAGAAATGGCAAACACACACTTAAGAAAATGTTCACCATCCCTCATAATCAGAGAAATGCAAATTAAAACAGCTATGAGATTCCACCTTATCCCAATAAGGATAGCAAATATCAAAAAATCAAATGAAAATAAATGCTGGTGAGGATGTGGAGAACTAAGAACACTCATCCACTGTTGGTGGGAATGTAAGATGGTACAACCACTTTGAAAGCAATATGGAGACTTCTGAAAAAGCTGAGTATAGAGATACCAACAGACCCAGTTATTCCCTTACTGGGCATCTACCCTAAAACCTTCAAACCACAGGCTAGAGAGATTTGTTAAACTGTGTTTGTAGTGGCTCAATTATTAATAGCTAAGAGCTGGAATCAACCCAGATGTCCATCACTAGAAGAATGGATAACTAAGATGTGGTATATCTACACAATGGAATTCTATACAACACTAAGAAAAAAAATGACACAATGAAATATGAGGAGAAATGGTAGAACTTGTAACAGATCTTTCTCAGTGAACTTACTCAATCACAGAAAGATAATCGCCACATAGTCTCACTCATCTACAGCACCTAACCTGAGTCTACCCAAGATGCCAACATACCCAGCAAGCATCTCATGGACTAGACAATAGGCTGGGTGGGGATGAGGGGAGGGCAAGCTATGGGGTGGGAAACACAAATCTAGATCCACATGGCAATGGTACCATAAAATTCTACATCCTAAACATCAGAACAAATGACTGAATCTCCCCCAGGCCCTTAGAAGGAACACCTGAACCACAAGACACTGGAGAGGGTGTGATGAAGACTGACCTTAATCTTCTACAGCTTCTCTCTCTCCCTCTCTCCCTCTGTCTCTCTCTGTCTTCTCTCTAACTCTTTTATATTAGTTATCTTTTTCTTCCTTTTCTTAGTGGGCACTGATCTGTAACTCCCAGTACCAGCATGTGGCTATCATCCACAATGATCTTTTGATCAGAGAGACCTACAAGGTTTCCTGAAAGATAGACATATTTCCGTCAGAGTACTTGTTGATCCACCTAAGTTTAGTGGTAAGACCCTACTGATGAAGACACCTTATGTTGTTGACACTTAAAATGGAATGGCTTGGCTGGAAGCTGGAAAAGAGTCAGTCCCCAGACAGTCAGTGTGTCTAGTGCCAGAAGGTGCTAGATGGGAGACTGGGGGAAAATGACCAATATCTGTCCAAGCAACTCATGGTCTAACCTACTTAGCAGCAAATAACCTGTCATGATGTTCACACAAGTGCAATAGTGGCACACAGCCATGGTGGGAAACCAACTGTTCTTGATTTGGCTAACTGATCCTCTCAGTGGTACGGGACCCATAGCTGGAGCTGGGAAACAAGTCAGAACCATATCCAAACGTAAGCCCGCTCTCCATTTTTTATCAAGCCACCCCCAATCGTGGGCTACAAGAGGGCCTACACCTATTAAATTCTCTATAAAAAAGTAAGGGTTATCTCATTTGTCTGGTGCTAACTTACCCTCCATTGGAGAATCTGCTTCTCTTTTTCAGATAGATGTAGATCCTAAGGAGAGAGCCATACCACCATACCTCAAAAGGGTCCCAGCTGAAACTAAGAACAATTGGCAAAACAAGCAAGGGTGCTGTTTTCTTGGTGAACTGGGTACCAGCACAAGGGTGAAGGAGATCAACACAGAGAAAAATCAACTCCTACCAAATCAGATATCTAGAGACCCAGAAGCTCCCAACACCTCATCACTAAAGCAGATCAAAAATGAACCCAACTTGGCTCTGGGAAATTTTGCGGAACAGGGGCCGGAAAAATGTCAGAGCCACATGTTGGGGCATGATATGCAGAGACATTTATCCTACCCATAAAGGTGGGCTTACTCCAGAATGCATGACCCATATACCTCAACAAGGAGGGGCCAGGGTTGGGGGTAGACATGGATGAGCCTAACAATGGTACCAAATTGACTTTATTTGCTGAGTACAAAACTAATAAAAAAAATGAAATGACAATAAAAGAGCCAAAATCATTAATAGAAAGATAACTTTTGCTCTAATTTTTTATTTTTCCTTTTGGCTTGCAAGGAAATAATCTTAAAACATTTCAAGGAGTTTCTAAAGTTACAAAGAAAATAAATGAAAAAAAAAGCAGACAAATGTCTATTGTAAACATATTCAACATTCATATTCTGTCAAAAATGGTTAAAATATTTTCTTTGAAGGAAAGTTTTGCTGAATAATTTGATTTTATAGTGGATTGTGGTCAGATCCAGATATTTCTAAATTTGTACCTCTTTTACATACTTCATAATAGTAAGTTAACAATCTCCCTTCTCAGTTATTACAAGAGTAAACTTTATCACATTTAATGGCAAATGATATAGTCTTCCATGAACTGACCTTTACTCATATGTGTTCTCAATGTATACATATATACTAGGATTAATTGTCAAAATTATTCTACTGGTCAGTTTTATAAGTTAAAATGTCAGTTCCTTGGAGAAAAGCACTCTTTTGTCCATAAATTGCCATGCAAACTAAAATTTAGCTTTTTCAATTTAGTCTAGAATCATAGAGCATAATAACTACAAATGGCCAGGAAGGCACACATCATCACATGAAATATGTCAGACACAATCCAACCCGAAAATTAAATAAAGCACCCATATATCAATGGGTGTATCTGAAACATGGATATTTTAATGTTGGAATCGGTTGTAAAGGTGTGGATGAGCTGAAAAGCAAACCAAGTTGCTGTGAGAAAACTTGGAGATGAGGACGTTAGGCAGGGGTGCTGACCTTTAGACTTGGAGTCTCAGATAAAAGCATCTACCAAGAATGGAGCAGTGATCAATTGGTAAGAGATGAAACGTCACTGGATATTGCTGGAGAAATACTCAGGAAAATGTGGTGAGGATCTGAGTCTCTTCTTAAGGAAGAGGGTGGGATGGGATGAACATCGCTAGAGGTAGGGAGATCGTTCCTTCTTGAATATCTGCCAGTGCTTCAAAAAGCTTGCAAGGACAGAAGAAGTCTGGGTCATCAAACTTACAGGTAACAGTGTGAAAACATCCACAATTAAGAAATTCACAACAGGACAATCTGGAAGAAATGGATGAATGCCTAGCCACATATTACCTACCAAACTAAACTCAGAGATTAATCTCCTAAACAAACCCACCACATCCATCAATATTAAAAAGGTAATCAAAAACCTCCTCAAAAAGAAAAGACCAGGACCATATGCCTTTTCAGCCAAATCCTATCAAACTTGCATTGAAGAATGTAAATCAATATTTCTCAAAGTGTTTCACATAATTGGAGAACAGAGAACACTCCCCATCTCTTATGAAGCTACCTTTACACTAGTACCAAAACCAGACAGAAATACAAGGAAAGAAAATTCTAGACCTATATCCCTGATGAACTTAAATACAAAGATCTTGAACACAATCCTTTAAAACCAAATTTAACAACACATCATAAGCATTATCCACCTTGCTCAATAGGCCTTCAGCTCAGTAACACAGGCATGGTTCAACATACAAAAATCAGTCAACATAATACACCATATAAATAAACTTTATCACAAGAACCACATGATCATTTCAATGGGTACAGAGAAGACCTTTGATAGAATATATCACTTCATGATCATAACACTAGAGAGGGGTTGAGAAAATTGCTTAGGGGTTAAGGCACTTGCCTGCAAAGCCCAAGAACCTAGGTTGATTCCACAGGACACACATAAGACAGATGCACAAGCTGGTACATGCATCTGGAGTTCATTTGCAGTGGCTTCAGGCACTGGCATGCCCATTCTCTCTCTATCTGCCCCTCTCTCTGCCTCTTTCTCTTCCACTCAACATAATAAATAAAAATATTAAAAAACTAAAATAAAATAGACATGGATGGTTCATATCTAAACACAACAAAGGCTATATATAAAACACCTAAATCCCAAATAACCCTTAATGAAGAAAGAATCAAGTAGTTCCCATTGAGATTTGTAAAGAGACATGTATGCCCACTCTCACCACTGCTCTTCAACATAGTACCAGAAGTCCTAGCCCAAACAATAGGCCAGGAGAAAGAAATAAGAGGGATACAAATCTGAAAGGAAGAAGTAATGTTAGCCCTGTTTGAAAATAACATGATCCTATAACTAAATGACCCAAAAGTCTCCATCTCAAAACTTCTATAGGTGATTAATTCCTTCAGTAAAGAGGCAACATACAAAATTCACACACAAAATTCAGTAGCTATTCTATATGAGAAGGGCAAGTATACAGAGAACTAAATTAGCAAGGATTTCCATTTTCATTAGCAGCAAAAAAATTAAATACCTTGAAATAACATTAACAAAGGATGTTAAAAAACATATATATTGAAAACATAAAAACACTCAAGAAAGAAATTAAGGAGGACTCAAGAAGATGGAAAGACCTCCCATATTCATGAATAGGTAGAATTAATATTGTGAAAATGGCAATTCTACCAAAAGCAATATATAGATTTAAAGCAATATCAATAAAATTTCTAGCATCATTCTTCACACACACCTCTGGACGTGTCACCATACCTGATCTAAAGCTATACTACAAAGCCATAGTAACAAAAACGGCATGAAAATCAACTACAAATGGATTAAAGACCTCAATATAAGACCTAGAACTCTTCTACTGGAGGGGGAAAAAAAAGTAGGAGGCGCTCTCCACAATATAGGAGTGGAGAAAGACTTCCTAAACAAAATTCCAGTAGCCCAGAAAATTAAACTGTCACTCAACCAATGGGATATCATGAAGCTACAAAGCTTTTGCACAGAAAATATACCATAATCAAAGCCAAAAGATTATCCACAGAATGGGTGAAAAATTTTTTTTCCAGCTATATCACTGACAGAGGCCTAATGTCTAAAATCTACAAAGAATTGAAAAAACTAAACAATAAAAAAAGGCTAACAACCCACTCCAAAAATGGTGCAGAAAACTGAATAGTGCATTCTAGGAGGAAGAAATATAAATAACTAACACACACTTAAGAAAATGTTCAATATCCACAACCATCAGGGAAATGCAAATTAAAACAACTATGAAATTCCATCTTACTCCAGTAAGGATGACCATCATTAAAAAACCAATGACAACAAATGTTGGCAAGGATATGGGAAAAGAGGAATCCTAATTCACTCTTGGTGGGATTTTAAGCTTGTATAACCCCTATGAAAATCAATATGGAGATTCTTGAAAAGGATGAATATAGAGCTGCCAACAAACCCAGTTATTCCCTTGCTGGGCATGTATAGTAAATGCTCCATGCTTCTTCACTACAGAGATATTAGTTCAACCATGTTTATAGTTGTTTAATTCATAATAGTTATAATAATTAAGTTATGGTACATTTTTACAAAGGAATTCTACCCAGCAGTAAGAAAAAAATAACACAAAAATATGTAGACAAATGGATGGACTTGGAACAGACCATACTCAATGAACTCACACAATCACAGAAAGACTACACTGCATGATTTTATTCATCTGTGGTTTCTAACCTGGATTAGCTTGAGTTGCTGACATACCTGATAGGCAATTTGAGTCCCAGACAATAGGGATAGCACAGTTTGGGGGAAGGGGAAGGACAGGGTGGGGGAAAACATAAAATTAACCCCAAATTAACTGGTACCATAGCAACCTTTATCTTTTAAGACAGACAAAAAGATCAAACTCTCAACAGGAGCATAGGGGTGCACCTGAAAATAAATGGTCAGGAGAGGATGGGATGAAGCCTAACCTGAAAAAACAATTGAATCTGACCTGTATCTCCTACTACTAGAATGTGGTTGCCATCCACAATGAGCTATTGATCTGAGAAACCTAGGACTAGAAGGTCCCCCCAAAAAGGCAGGATTCTGGCAAAGTACTTGATTACCCACCTTAGGTAAAAGGTAAGACCCTATTGCTGAAGACACCATATGCTTCCAGAACAGAACATGGTTAAACTTGGCTGGAATCTGGAAGGAATCCAGTGCCGAGGTAGTCCATCCAGTGCTTGAAAACACTACATGACCTACTGGGGGAAAGTGGTCAAAACTGTCTGAGCAACCAGGAATCTAAGGTACTAAGAAGCAAACACCCTGCCCAACAAGATGTACGCACAAGTGCAATAGTGGTGCACAGCCTTGCTTGGTAAACAATAGCTAAAACATCCACTTAATGGGAAGGAACCCAAATCTAGAAGTGGGAACCAGGTCAGAATTCTACTGAAACAAGGATTATGCTGTCCAGTGTCAAACTCATTAGCCTTCAGCCTAAAAGAGGAGGTACATTAAACAAATTCTCCCTAAATTAATAATGCTTATCCCATTTAACCAGTGCTGACTTCACTCTACCTTGGTTAACCTGTTTTTTTCAGGAGGTAGCTAGACCTGAGGAGGCAAACTACCCCTTGCACTTCAGCCAAGCCCCAGCTGAAACCACAGAAGAATTGGGAGATGAGCCAAAATGCAGCTTTTATGATGAGTCTGACAATCACTGCAAGGGTGAAGGAGACAGACCCTGGGGATACTCAATACCTACCAAAGCAGAGATCTATGGGCTTCTAAGAGCTCATCACTGAAATAGACTTAAAACACACTCAATATGGCTCAGGGAATTTTGAGGAAGAGGAGGCACAAAGATTGTAAGAGCCACAGGTTGGGACACCATGTCCAGAGTCATTGCCTTCCCCAAACAACTGACTGCTCCCAAAAGGCATAACCCACAACCTCATAGGGAATACCAGAAACACCACTGAGGAGGGTCTCCAGCTGAATGGGGGCAGGAACAAGGGAAAATAGGGTACCAACACATAATGTATTCATATTAAGTATGCCTATAATAGATAAATTAAAAAAGAAAAACTTACAACAATGACTAATGATGGAATAGTGGTACTGATGGTGGGCTTGCCCAGATGTCAGGGTAAAGACAATTTATTTATGAAGTTACTATCAATAGGAAATTAAAATGAAAGCTAGAGGGCTGGAAAGATGGCTTAGGTGTTATGGTACTTGCCTACAAAGCCTAAAGACCTAGGTTCAATTCCCCAGTACCCATGTAAAGCCAGATGCACAAGGGAGCACACGCATATGGAGTTTATTTGCAATGACTAGAGGCCCTGGCATATCCTTTCTCTTTCATTCTCTCTCTCTCTCTCTCTCTCTCTAATAAATAAAAATAATAAATTTTTAAAAACAAAACCTGAAGATATGGTTATAACTAATGTTTTGATCTGTTTATCTTAAGGTTATGAATTATTTTCCTAGAAAGAAATAGTAACATTCTTGACACTATACCATGGCATATTATGTGGGATTTAAATAATTTATCTTGCTAACTAGTGTTCAGAGTACAAGAGAAAAAGCCTAAGATATACAATGCCAAGAGGATGAACTTTAGGGATTTGAGGTTAACAAATGTAGAAATGTGGCATTAATTTTTGATAATGAGTCTGTCCATGTGTGTATGGAGGCGAGGGATACAGGGACTACTTAATTTTGTTGTGATCCTAAAATTGGCCTAAATACTAAGGATACAGAAAAAAAATAATTTGGCCTTTCTCAAATTATAGTTTCCTGAATCCTTAATAATTTGGTTTTGTTGCAATTTACACCTCATTCCAGAGAGCATCAGATGCCCTAAGCCTACAGCTTTTTCAAAATATGTAAGAGCAAAGAATGGCTTTCTAGACAGCTTTGCAACTATAGGTTTACACACCACTAGTAATTTTTCAGTCCCATAGAAATTGATTTAGTGAGCATTTTTTGATGAATTCATTGAAAAAAAAATCACTAAAAATTAATAGCCTAATATGTCACTAGAAAATTAATACTATGCCAGAAGCTCAATTTCTTTAATTCCTTTGCCAGTTTCTTAGACATTTGAACCTTTTTCATCAGTCATGGAAAGATAAGACATGTATCTACCATTTCTTTTTTCTTTCCTTTTTTTTTTTTTTTTTTTTTTTTTTTTTTTTTTTTACTGAGTTGAGCAAGTGATGGCATCCACTCTTTTTCTGCATCTGTCTTCTCAAGAAAACACTATCATTTTCTCTTTTTTGTTATAAATTATTCACATTCACAATTAAAAAATGAATAATAGATTTTTTTCTCATTTTGCTAAGTACTAAACCATTTTATCAGGGCTCTAAAGGATAACAGATAATTAATCATCTTAAATGTTAACATTTGAGAAGTGCTTAGGGGAAAAGAAAGGTTTAGGTTTTTCCAAAATAATAATAATAATTCTTCTTCTAATGTATGGTGTTGCCTTGTCAGTGAACATATCAGGACCATTTTCATTTTCCAAAGCCTTTGGCCTTCAATCTTCATAGCACAGGTTAGACAGAGGGTTGTAATGTTATTATGCTGTCCATACAATGAGCATTTACATTTATTTCCATGTTGCCAAGCAGTAGCTAATAAAGACAAGAGTTTATCATGCAGACAAATGTAGAATTTTCAAATGATAAAAAATAGAACAGAAGAGTAGCAAGTATTCAAGGAAATATATTTCTTTGAAAATAGTACATCTTATAGATAGACTTCATATATTTATATTATATGGATTATGTTTTTTTGGTATTTTGGATACTCTGAATTTTTTATTTTCTAAAATATTTTTATTTATTTATTTGCAGAGAGTGAGTGAGCATGGGAGAGAAAGATACAGAGAGAGAATGTTGTATGGGCACACAAAGTTCTCTTGCCACTGCAAACAATCTCCAGATATGTCCCCCATCTTGTGCATCTGGCTTCATGTGGGTATGGGAGAATTGAACATGTCCTTTGTAAGCACGTGCTTTTAACTGCTGAGTCATCTCTGAATCCTCTGTTATTTTTTATTTGTGAAACTAATTATAACACACTGCTTACATATATTATGTAACAATATTTTAATCACTTCCCATACTTATTTTTGTGGCGAAAATTGTAAAGTCCATTCTCAGC
Source organism: Dipus sagitta (assembly GCA_036346955.1). NCBI lineage: Eukaryota > Metazoa > Chordata > Mammalia > Rodentia > Dipodidae > Dipus > Dipus sagitta. Next base: position 209,801,150 of record CM070770.1, read on the forward strand.
AAGTTTCAAGTATATGTCTTATAGTTTGAACGTATGTCCCCCATATATTCAGGTATATATATATATATATATATATATATATATATATATATACACACATATATATATATATAACTTCTTGCTTATTATAAGTAATGTTTCAATGAGCATGATAGTAAAAATGTCACTTTTCATAATGTCTTAATTTCCACTGTGTTTGTCCAGAGTGGAGCTGCTGAATTATATGGCAGCTCTGTTTATAATTTTTAAAAATCCTTACATTGTTTTCCATAATAGTTGTAGTAGACAGCTTCAGGTCACTGAGATGATTTTCCAAACTATACACAGTTATAGAGAAAGGGATATTTATTGAAGTTTACAGATCCAGAAGTTCCATAATGGCAGAAGAAGCTAGCCCACTTTCACAGGTCCAAGCACAGAGAAAAAAAGCCCCAAGCCCAACACCCTAAAAGCCACACCACAAACAAGCACACTTCAGGAATGCCAGGGACTTTGCATATGTTTAGATTGGAATTTCAAATCCACCACCCCAATTTAGGGCTGGTGCCTTATGATCTGCCCAGTGACACCTCCTCCAGCCAGGAGGATGGAAATTCAAAAAGTTTTAATGAACTTCTGAATCTATTGGGGGGCATTTATTCAAACTACCACAATAGCCATACTAATTAATATTCCCATCAACAATGTGCAAAGGTTATCTTTTCTTTTGTATATTTTATTTTGCTTAAATAGCAACCACTTGTCTAGTGAGACCTATATGCCCTCTATCAATGAAAATATAAGGAAACAAACTACTAGACATACTGATGGCAACTCTCATATCATTGTACTGTTTCACTTATTGTGCAATGATATAATGAAACCTACTTTTAACTTGGGTACTATTGTAGGTACCTACAATATTCAAAGAAGACAAAGATATGTCGGAGTCCCAATTTTCAGTATCTCAAATGTAGCCTTATTTTAAGATGAAGTATTTGCTGAGGTATTCAAGTTAAAATAAAGTCTTTAGGGTGACTACTAACCTAGTATGACTGATAGCTTTACAAAAAGGAGAGTTCTAAACTGGGAGTGGTGGTGCATGCCTTTAATCCCAGCACCTGGGAGGCAGAGGTAGGAGGATCACTGTGAGTTCCAGGCCACCCTGAGACTACATAGTGAATTCCAGATCAGCCTGGACTAGAGTGAAGACCCTACCTTGAAAAACCAAAAAAAAAAAAAGAGTTCTAGACTCGAGTAGATGCACATAGAGATAGTGAAATGAAGATAGCTGGAGAGAAGAGATGCCAAACAGAGCTCAGAACAAAATTTTCTCTTTATAGCTTGCAAAAGAATCAATTCTGAGTTCTCAGTCTTCAATGCCTAGCCTTCAGAAATATAAACTAATAAATTTCTTAGGTACAAGCCCCTCAGGTTGGGGTACTTTATTTACAGTAGCCTCAGTGATTTAATGTGGTTATATTATTTTAAAGTTTATATAAAACCATTAAGTTTAATAGTACTACCCTTTATTTTTAAAGTGTCAGTTGATAATGACTAGTGATTTAGTGACATATAAACCTTAATACTTGTCCATATGCATATATAAATGCTTTTTTTGTAATTCTGTAATTCTTTCACTGAATACTTTTCCTAAACATTGCATGTGATAATTTCTATTTTGTTCATTGTCTTGCCTTCAGCCCATCCTTAACACATCTTAACTTCCCTGTAGCTGTGAAGCCACATGTCAATACCTTACCAGCTGTCCTGGGTATGTATTGTGACCTCACAGGATAATCCATCATGGTAACTCATCTATTCAGACTGGTGTCAAGGCTACAGATTGTGATGTGACATCACTGAACTCCATGGGACTCAAAACTAGAATAATACAAAGAATAGAAGATAAATAAATTTTGATGAGCACAATGATCCACAAATCAAAACTTTTCCAATATTGCGTGATTAATATCTAACTAGAAAGTTTGGTTGTAAAGGAATCAAACTTTCTTTTCTTAGAAAACAATCTTATATAATGAAGCATATGAATAGCGAGCAGCCCAACCAGTTTTCTGATGATAATTACATAGATCAGAATTTCTCATTGCTCAAGTTTATGTAGGAAACAAACCTGAAGTAGTAATAAAACAATAAGTATGTCAGTAATAACTGGTAGATGTAAACAAAATATTGAGAATTCCTTCAAATCTGTGAGGAATCTTCAAAATGCATAGCTTCATGAACAAATTGTAATGCTAATTTTAAAAAATAAACAGTGGGTTTTGTAAAAGTCAACCACAAAACAGAAAAAAAAAAACCTGATTTTAAAGGAACATACTTAAAAATCACTACTATTTGAAAAAGAGATTGCAGAGCACATAGCAAAAATAAACAGAATTTTTATACAGCTGTGTTAGGCATAAAACAGAAAATTGCATTATTTTCTAGACTATGATGTTTGGATTCTGATAGGCTTTTAAAACTTTGTATCATTTATTTCTCATGCTAAATAAAGATTCCTTTCCATATATAATTTGAGCTTAGGATTTTGTGGTTCGCAAACTACATGCATACATCCTCTTAAGACTAGATGATCCAGACTCAGTGGGCTCATTAGCCAAATTCTGGATCCATCCTTTTCAATATCATCCAATATAAGTGGAGGAGGATAAATAAGAGTGGGAACCATAATACTTTCAATCAACTATGTTTTATTTTATGGACTATTTTGTAGAAATATTTGAATGCAATAGAAATAATTGATTTTAGAGCTTTTACTTAGCTAGGACCTTTCTCAGTGTCCTGGAGGAGCTTGCAGATTTGAAACATGCTGAAACTCCATCATTCTTCAGTAAATCTGTCTCCCCCCACTCCACCTGAGGATCAGCTGCTCAACCTCCGCTACCCCCCATAATGTCCAATACAGTTAATACATATCAAACACTGTTTTGGGTTCTGGAGTCACTACGGTGGACAGGAAATGTTCCCTGTTAGCATAGAGATTTTACTTCAAGTTGACAGAAGGAAATACAGAAATAAGTAGGACTGACTATTTTAAGAAGTCACATAAGATTTGCAGATGATAACACAAGGAATGAGAAAAATCACTGCAGCAATGACATTACATAGTTCTTGAAGATGAATCTTAGGATAAGATGTGCTGATCTTAATAAGCTGATATATAATAAACCATGTGTATAAATGTTAGGGAATAAATATTTAAAACTGCAAAAGCTCAGGGGCAGGGCAGTTATAGAAGTCCTAGGAATACAAAGATGATCTAGAGTAGGATGGATCATAGCAAGAAATGTGATGGCGAAGGGTGGATTGGTGATGCACAAATTAAGACAGGGAACATTTCTTTTGACTCATTGTTTCAGAGGTACACTACTGTGGTCATTTGAACAGATGGCCCTCCAATAAATTCATTTTTTTATTAGTTTGCAGTTTGGATCTGCAGGCATCTCACTAGAGGAGGTGTCACTGGGTGGATCTTAAGGTGTGGCAGTGTGTTTGAAATTCCAATCTAAAAATGTGCATGGAATTCAAGGGTCTTTAGGTCTTGCCTGTTACCGATAGTTTCAATCTTCAACGTGTCACACAAATTAATTCTCCAACAAAGCCAAAGCTACTTCCAATTTCCTTTACATTCTCACTGCTTTAGAACTCTTTTTGTGGTGGTGCATGCTGTTTCTGACATTTGGAATGACTCACTTCATAACCCCTGCTGGGCTCCTAAATATTTCATCTTTAAAAGCTAAGCTTTAGTGTCACTTTTTAAAAAATACTTCTCCCGAATATTCATAGCTTCCTCCAATCTCTCTCTTTCACCCATCACTACCACCACCATTTGACTATATATTGCTCTGTGCTGCTTCTGTGCAAAGCATGAGTCCATGCGGTGCTGAGTCTTGCCTTAGCCTCCATTCAGTGTGCAATGAGGAACTACAGTGCTTGTGGCTGGCTGAACAATATCAATGTCAGCCATCACAATAAAGTGATAGACATACAGGGAATTTAAAAATCATTATATATGGATATATTATTACAAATCAAGAAACATAACTGCAAAGGTTAAGCAGACAGGGTCACCAAAGCTAGTTACCCCAGAGCATCAAATTCTTACTGTCAACTGAGCTTCATTCTAGAGCATTGTGCATGACATGGTACTACTTCCCTTGTCTTTTATATTGACTCATGGTCGGAATCTTAAATGAATTGTTGCTGGGTAGCTATGATTTACTTTACTAGGAAATAACAAACAAGATTTTTCTTAGAGAAATTGATATTTGAGCTATAGTTTTTCATTGCTTATCCTTAAACTTTGTAATGATTTGAAAACAGGGAAGCAAAGGGATTAATCTTGAAATGATCAATCAACGTTTATAGTCCCAGTTTGAATTAATCTCCCAACTAATAATACTAATTTTTTTCATTCTAAAAAGTGAGTCAATGATATTCAATGCCCATGAAATTGATAATCTATTTTAATATTATGAATTATTAGTCTACTCTTTTGAAATTCTCATAGCATCACAGCTTTAAGGTTTCATTTTTATTTTGTTTCTGAACCTTTTCTAGCTAAGCCAAGTCCAAAACTCCTTTTATATGCCCCTTACTAATATGAACAGCATGCTGATATTTCTGATCACATGAATATTACTGAGGTGAGGTTTTATGAAAATGTTTGTTAAATTGAAATAAAGTGAGACCATTTTTTCTGTCCTGATAATGAGACTGGATTTTATTTCAGTTTAACAAATCCTGACAGAGGTGGGGTTCTGTTTCTTTTATTGTTTTAATTTTGGTTTTCTGTTTGTTTGCTTGGTCTTTGTCCAAAGATAAGTATATACACAAACAAACTCATTCTTAGTCACTGTTTTCTGAAATCCTTAATGAGGCATAATTATTGGAAGTCACCAACTTGATTTTCAAATATAGAAGCTTATCATGTTTATGTAAACATTCTGAAGCTCCAGCCATGTATTTTAATTTACACAATTTCTAGGAAAAGCCTTTCATCCCTTTTCAACATTTTCAGCCACCATTTGCTAGAATAAAGTAAATACCTCACTTGTTTTTACTACTGGGCATTATGATAATGTAGTACTTTTGTTCCTTTGGTTTAAGAACTACTATATAAGATTAGAAAAACAGAAATTTCAATCATTGATTTTTATAATAATATACATAAATATATTTAAGATGAAAATAAAGTCTGATTTTCATTAGATATGCAAATAATTTTATATATTTACATTTGTGTGATGCATATACAAATGGTATATGCATTTCTAATAATGTTTAAGCTAAGGCATCATAGGTTTGCTTTATTGTCTTTAGAAAACTTCAATACATGACTCGCTAGTACCACAACTTACTCATGTATATGAGGATTTTGGAACCAAGTGACAATCTTAAGTTCACACACCTAAGCTATTTAGTAAACTAGGTTGTATTAAGGCAACAATAAGGCTGTGTTATAGGTTGTTTTATATATGAAAACTTACTTCTTATACCTGACCTTTTATTTTATGATTAAATTTCCAAAGGGCATTTTTGACATTCACATTAGCTAAGTTTGAGTTGAAATTAATTTCCTCTTGACAAGTATTATGAGTTTCAAAATGTCCCCTGTGAAAATTTGCTGTAAAGGTAATTTATATTACAAATGTTTGTGGTGACTAGCTAAGCTTTTACTATGCCTACATATCCTTATATACATAGCACCACGCTTAAGTTAATGAGATCAGTATTATGTAATGACTTTTGGAAACTGGTCTGCAATTTTATGGTTATATAATTATTTCCCATGTTATCATTGTCCTTTTGTTATCATTTTTTTTAATTTTCATTCTTATGAATTTGATAATTGTCTGGTATCATTTCATTTGAATATCCATATAAAAGGAGGTGGAGGAATTGCATGAAACTCTTGTAAGTTAGAGCTCTATTTTTATCTTTATTATTGTGATTGGCATCCTGACACCAGAGACTTTGTTGGGCTTGAGGCACACACAATGAAGGTAGGAAGCCATCTGAGAACCAGTCACAACACCTCTGCAGAGTGAGCTCCTCTTTCCCTGAGCAGTGGAAAAGAATAAAACCCTGAAGTGGCAGGCATGCTGCACTTGGAAACTCCAGTCCACACTTTTTAAGACCCTTCAGATGATTGTGGTAGAACACATATGTGCCATTAGTCCAATATTCACTAAAATAGAATGCAATCACATATGGATGATTTTGATTTATTTTATATGAGGATGCATTTGTTTGGTATAATCTTAATATCCTCAAACTTATTTGCATACTAAACAGAAATCCAAAGAAGAACTTACCTTGCTTTCTAGTTTACTAAAGATTTAAATAAACTATGAAGTCAAAAATCACTGAAAGTCCCGAAGAATGGACCGTTCCTCTTGTTTGAGCACAAATTTTCTTTCCTGAAAAATTTAATAGAGTGTTTCATCGAAGTTCAAGTAACATATACTTCATTTGCAACACATTTGCCTTTAGAAAAAGATTTGAATTAAATTAATATACAAATATACAGAGAATTATTTGTACACATATATGTATACTTATGTGTGTATATATATATGTGTGTGTGTGTGTATGCATGCATATATATTTGTAGATGTATATATATGTATGTATATATGTATATGTGTATATGTGTGTATGTGTATATGTATATATATGTGTGTATATGTATGTGTATATGTGTGTATATATGCATGTGTATATGTACATATGTGTGTGCTTATATGTATATGTATATTATGTATATGTGTATATGATTTAAATGTATATATATATGTGTGTGTGTGTATGTGAATGTACACATATGTACATATGTACATGTATAGGGCAGGTAAGCACACTGTGGTCATCTTTTCCATTTTTCTCCAGTAAGTTATTCTTCAATGTTATTATTATGTTTACTAGCAAGATGATTCATATAGTTACATCATGTGTTGGAACCCTCTTTTCCCTTATCTTTCCCCTATTCCATTGGGGATCCTCCTCAGTAGGGTTGCAGGTATTCCCCATGGGGTTGTAGTTTAAGCATTGTCGGAGCAATAGTCAGTTATTTTTTGGGGGAGGGAATGCCTCTTGGCATGATGTGTCAACTGTGGCTCTTACAATCTTTCCATTCTATCTTCCATAAAATTCCCTGAGCTGTGGTGGGTGAATTTTAATGAGCTTTTAGCAGCCTCTGGATCTCTGCTTTGGTAGGTGCTGAGTATCCTCAGGGCATGTCTCTTATACCCTGGTACTGATTATTAGGTACAGCATGGAAGCAGCACTCTTGCTCATCTTCCCAATCCCTCTGTGGTTTCAGCTATGGCTTGGCTGAAGGGTGGGGGGTAGTTTATCTCCTCTAGTGTAGCTGTCTTATGAAAAAGAAGAACAGATTCTCCAATGGAGAATGAAGTCAGCACGGTTTAAATGGGATAAGAATTAATATTTAATATTAATATTTAGGGAGAATATGATTAGGTAACCACTCTTTTAGCCAAAGACTACTAACAGCTTGACACTGGAGAACATAATATTTGTCTTTATAGGATTCTGATCTTCTTCCCAATTCCAGATATGAGTTCCTTTATACTGCAAGGATCTCTTAGCCAATCAGAAAGCTATTGGTTAATTAGTGAGTCTGTGTGTCACTATTGCACTATTGCACTTGCATGTACATCATGTCAGGGTGATTCCTTCTGAGTAGCTTAAACCTCTGGTTGTTCTGACCATTGTTGGGCATTTTAACTAGTAGCTTATGTGCTGCTTTCCAGCACTAGACAGGCTAACTGTATGGAGACTGACTTTCTTCTGCATTCCAGACTGGATTCTGTGGTCTGTGTCAGCAGCATATGGTGTCTTCAGCAATAGGGTTTTAGCCTTTACTTCAGGCAGGTAATCAAGTGATTTGACAAAAAGCTGTCTTGACTTGGGGACCTTGTAGGTCTCTTTGATCAACAGCTCAATGTATGTAGCGACCAATCTATGGTACTGGGAGTTATAGTTCACAGACAGAAAAAAAAAAAATCTTTAAAACTTAGGCTTCACTCCACCCTCAGCAGAGCCTTACTTATCAGATTTCCCCCCACACACCTTTACTGCTTTTGAGAGTTATACCTTTTAGACTATCTCCAAGGATAAAGGTTCTATGTTATAATCTCATTTAGGGTTTAATTTTGTGTTTGTTTCCCCTTTCCCTTTCCCCTCCCTTCCCCCCAAACCTAACCATCCCTATTATCTGGACTTTGAGTTGCCTAATAGGTATGACAGCAATTTGAGCAGCTCCAGATTAGGAAACACAGATAAGTGACACCATGTGGCATTAGTCTTTCTGTGTTTGTGTGAGTTCATTGATTAGGATCTGTTCCAAGTCTATCCATTTTCTATAAATATCACTGCATAGTTTTATCTTACTGCTGAATAGGATCCAACATCTTTATTGACTCAAGCAATGATGGGCATCTGGGTTGATTCCAGTTCTTAACTACAATGAATTAAGAAGCTATAAACATAGTTGATTCCAGTTCTTAACTATAATGAATTGAGCAGCTATAAACATGGTTGAGCAAATGTCTCTGTATTGATGCATGGAGCATTTAAGATAAATGCCAAGTATGAGAATAACTGAGTCTGTTGGTAGCTCTATGTTCATCCTTTTCAGGAATGTCCAAATTAATTTCCATAATGGTTGTACAAGTTTACATTTGCACCTATAGTGGATGAGGGTTGGTCTTTCCCCACATCCTCACCAACATTTGTGGTTGTTAGATATTTTAATGATTGCTATCCTTACTGGAGTAAGATGGAATCTTGTGGTTATTCTAATTTGCATTTCCCTAATGGTTAGGGATGTTGAACATTGACTTAAGTATGTGTTAGCCATTTTTAATTCTTCCTCTGGGAAGTTCCTATTAAATTATCTGACCCACTTTTGGAGTGGGTTGTTTGACTTTTTTTATAGTGTAGTTTTTTGAGTTCTTTGTAGGTTCTAGATATCAGGCTACTGTCAGTGGTATATCTGGCAAAGATATTCTCTCATTCAGTGGGTAATCTATTGGGTCTGCTTATGGTGTGCTTGTTTGTGCAAAAGCTTTGTAGCTCCATGAGATCTTATTGGTTGAGTGTTTGTTTAATTTCCTGGGCTATTGGAGTTTTATTTAGGAAGTCTTTCTCCACTTTTATATCATGGAGGGTGCCTCCTATCTTTTTCTTAAGAGGAGAATTTCAGGTCCGTGATCCATTTGAACTTGATTTTTGTTTATGGAGAGATGGGTACAGTTTCATTTTTCTACATAAGGTCATCCAGTTTGTCCAACATCATTTGTTGAAGATGCTGTCTTTTCACCAGTCTTTTATTATTGGCTCCTTTGTCAAAGATCAAGCAGCTGTAGTTCTTGACCTATGACTGAGCCTTGAATTCTGTTCCTTTGGTCTTATGATTCTGTTCTTATGCAAGTACCACACTGTCTTTGTTACTATGACTTAGATTGGGTATGGTGATACCTCCTCCAGAGTTTTCTTTTTTTTTTTTCCCTGAGGATGTTTGGATATCTGAGGCACGTTGCTATTCCATATGAATTTTGAGATCCTTTTTTCAATGTCTGTGAAGAATGATGCTGGTATTTTTATTGTTATTGCATTTAATCTGTATATTGCTTTTGGTAGAATTGCCATTTTCACAATATTAATTCTACATATCTAGGAGTATGGGAGATCTCCCCATCTTCTCAAGCCTTCCATAATTCCTGTCTTGACTTTTTTTTTAATGTTTTCATTAAATATGTCTTTCACATCCTTGGTTAGTGTGGTGGTTTGAATAGATGGCCCCCAATATATTCAGTTGTTTATAGTTTATATCCGCAGCCACCTGGCTGGAGGCAATGTCATTGGGTGGATCTTTAGGTGTGGTGGTGGGTTTCAGGTTTCAATCTAAAGATATGCAAAATGTGCCTAGCTGGAGTTCCTGAAGTGGGCGGTGGCTTTTGGCTTTTGGCTTGTGCTTCTCTCTCTCTGCCTGGTCCTGTGAAGGCAGGCCAGCTTCTTCTGCCATTTATGGAACTTCCCCTGTATCTGTAGGCTTCAATAAATATCCCTTCCTCCATAACTATGTTTGGTCTGGAAGTTGATCTCAGTGAACCTGAAGCTGTCTGCAACAGAACTTGGTACTGAGGAGTGGACAGAGATGAACATGACCATGTGGATGTTGGTCTTTTGGAACCTTTGTTTTGGAGGAATAGGTACAGACTTGGTGCTTGCAACTGAAGATGTCTTTTGGAGTGGTGAGCCAAGTTTTATGAACTATTCTCACGAGAGTCTGAGAATGCTAAGTACAGACAGCATTGAACTTTGAGGCTTGGCTTATGAGCTTTCTAAGGGGAAGGGAAGACTGCAGAAGACTTTGTTGGAACTGAGCTACTGGCATAAGGGCTGCCTGTGTCCTGCTGCCCAGGCCCAGAGAGTTTGATCAAGGTTAAATTTGTAATGGACTGATGTGCTTGGCTAGAGATATTGGACTGAGAGGTTTATGATTTTAAGCTGGAAAACCTCAAGCAAGTTAAGGTTACAGGCACTGAGACTGGTTTTAGGTTACTGAATCTGCTATTGTCAAACACATTAGCAATCTTAAAGAAAGATGGTCCAATTGCTTTACCATGGAAAGGATGCCTGAGGGAAGACTACCATACAAATGCAAACACTTTTGGAAAGAGTTGGCTGGAGAAGGAACCTGGTTTTCAAGGTTATGATTTATTTTGTCTGTGAATTAAGAATATGGCTGTGTCCTGTACACATGGTATTGGATTCAGAAGCATGGCAGATGTGAAGAGTCATCATGAATTGCACACGGTTCCAAGAGCTGCTGCTGAGATGTGTCATGAGGCCAGGCATGATTCCCTGATAGGCTAGGCTGAAAGAGCCTTTGGAAGATGGGACTGTGGTTTGCATGAAGACCTCAAGATGTTTTGGATATACCAGGACTATGTAAGCTCTACCATAGAGCACACTGTTGGCCTGAGATGGAAGTGTTCCTGCTACTCTGCCCAGCTGGAGGGCGGAATTGGAAAGTCTGGAGACTGTCAGTCTTTGGTTGTACTGGACTTGAACTGCAGAAGTTTGATGTTTGTTTGATGGTGGTTGAGTGTGCATTGTTTTAGTCTCTCCTTGCTATGCCTTATACCAGTTGAAAATGTTTACTCTGTGCCTTTATATGTTAGAAGAGTTTAACTTGTTTGATTTTACAGGTCTTAATATCTTAAATTGGTCCAGACTGTGGGACTTTTGAAATTGAAATGAGTACAATTTCCAATGTGTGGTTGGTATAAATCTATTGGAGGCCAGGGGAAGAATGTGGTGGTTTGAATAGATGGCCCCCAATATATTCAGTTGTTTATACTTCGCATCTGCAGCCACCTGCCTGGAGGCAATGTCACTGGGTGGATCTTTAGGTGTGGTGGTGGGTTTCAGATTTCAATCTAAAGATATGCAAAGTGTGTCTAGCTGGAGTTCCTGAAGTGTGCCGTGGCTTTTGGCTTTTGGCTTGTGATTCTCTCTCTCCACCTGGTCCTGTGAAGGCCAGCCAGCTTCTTCCACCATTTATGGAACTTCCCCTGGATCTGTAGGCTTCAATAAATGTCCCTTCCTCCGTAACTGTGTCTGGTCTGGAAGTTCATCTCAGTGAACCTGAAGCTATCTGCTACAGTTAGTGTTATTCCAAGGTATTTAATTTATTTTGTTGCTATTGAAAATGGGATAGCCTCACTGATTTTTTTCTTTGTATATTTGTCCCCTATATATAGAAACTCTATTGACTTTTGTGCATGGATTTTTATCACACCACTTTATTGAAGGAATTAATCACCTTTAAAAGTTTTGAGATAGAAACTTTTGGATCACTTATTTATAGGATCATGTCATCTGCAAATAGGGCTAACTTTACTTTTTCTTTCCAATTTGAGCCCATTTTATTTCTGTATCCTGTCTCATTGATTGGGCTAGTATTTCCAGTACTACATTGAAGAGCAGTGGTGAGAGTTGGCAACTCTGTCTCGCTCCTTATCTCAGTGGGAATTCCTTGAGTCTTTACCCATTAAGAATTATTTGGGCTTTGCATACTTTATATATAGCCTTTATTGTGTTCAGGTATAAACCCTCCATGCTAATTCTTTACAGCATTTTGATTATGAAGTAGTGTTGTATTTTGTCAAAGTCCTTCTCTGCATCAATTGAGATGATCATGTGGTTCTTACAGTTAAGTTTATTTATGTGGATTATGACCAGTTTATGTATGTAGAACCATCCCTGCATCCCTGGAGTGAAGCCTACTTGATCAAGGTGGATAATGCTTTTGAAGGTTGTTGAATTCTGTTTGCAAAGATTTTGTTCAGGATATTTGCATCTATATTCTTCAGGGATATAGGACTATAGTTTGCTTGTGGTATCTCTGTCTGGTTTTTTTATTGGGGTAATGCTAGCTTCATAAAAGGAGTTGGGGAGGATTTACTGGTCTCTGATATGCAAAACAGTTTGAGAAAAATTGGTTTCAGTTCTTCAATGAAGGTTTGATAGAATTCAGCTGAGAAGCCATCTGGTCCTGGACTTTTCTTTGGGGGGAGGTTTTTGATTAACTTTTCAATCTCCATTGATATGATCGGTTTGTTTAGGAGATTAATCTGCTCTGAGTTTAGTTTTGGTAAGTTGAATGTGTTTAGGAATTCATCCATTTCTTCCAGGTTATCCAATTCTGTGGAGTAGAGATTTTGGAGGCATGCCATCCTGATTATTCCAATTTTATTGATATCTCTAATGATCTCTCCTTTTTCATTTCAGATTTTGTTAATTTGAGACTTTTCTTTTTTATTGATTGATCAATTTGGCCAGGGGTTTATCAGTCTTGTTTATTTTTTGAAGAACAAGCTCTTGGTTTCTTCCATTTTTTAGCTGTTTTCTTACTTTCTAGTTCATTAATTTCTGCTCTGATCTTGATTATTTCTTTTTGTCTGGAGGCTTTGGGTTGGATTCTTCTTGTTTTTCCAGTACCTTTAGGTGAACAACTACGTTGTTAGTTTGGGATCTCTCTGTCTTTGCTTTTAAGGCATTTAGCACTATCAATGTTCCTTTTGGAACTGCATTCATTGTATCTCATAAGTATTGGTAGGTTGTGTTTTCATTATCATTCAATTATAGGCATTTTAAAATTTATTTTTTGATTCCTTGCACAACCAATTTATTGTTTAAAAGTACATTGTTTATTCTCCAGGAGCTGGTGGAGCTCTTGTTGAGCCTCTTGTTGTTGATTTCTAGCTTTAGAACATTGTGATCTTTCATGATGTATGAAGTTACTTCAATTTTCCTAAGTTTATGGACACATGCTTTATGGCCTAATATATTTTCTATTTTGCATAAGTTTCTATGGGCTGCTGAGAAGAATGTGTATTTTGTACAGTTGGGATGGAAAGTTCTGTAGATGTCTGTTAGATATAGTTAATCTGTGGTGCTGTTCAGCTCTATTAAATCCTTGTTGATTTTCTGCATGGATGATCTATCTATTGATGATCGTGGAACATTGAAGTCTCTGAGTATGCTGGTGTCAGTGTTTATTTCTGTTTTGTTTTCAAGTAGGTTTTTGTTTCTTTTTATAAGCTGTGGTACACTTTGGTTTCGTGCATATAGATTTATGATGGTGATGTTCTCTTGGATATTCCCTTGATGAGTAAGAAGTGGCCTTCTTTATCCTTTTTGATTACTTTTGGTTTGAAGTCTATTATCAGATATTAATATAGCAACACCTCCTTTTTTATTTCCATTTGCTTGGAATATCATTTTCCATCCTTTCACCCTGAGGAGGTGTCTATCTTTAATGGTGAGGTGGGTTTCTTGAAGACCACAAGTAGAATGGAATATTTTTTTTTTTTGATTCACCCTGATAACTTGTGTCTTTTGATAGGTGAGTTAAGACCATTAACATTTATGGTTATTACTGGGAGGATTGAATTTATATTTGCCATGATGAGTTGTTTTGTGAGGTTTGGTGCTCTCTTTTGTTTTGTACTATGTTGATCCTGGTCTATTTTTGGTTATTATGATCTTCTTGTTTGCTCTTGAGATTGGTTGTTTGACTGTTCTGTGTTGAGTATTCCCTGAAATACTCTCTGTAGATTTGGCTTTGTGTTCATATAATCTTAGAGTTGACTTTTTTCATAGAAAGTTTTCCTTTCAACATCTACTATGAGGGACACTTTCACTGGGTAGAAGTGTTCCACTGCAGACCCTTCTGGCTTTCAGGGTTTCCACTGAGAAATCTAACATAATGCTGATGGAATTGCCCATGTATGTAGTGAGTTGTTTCTCTCTCAGTTTTCTGAATTTCATTGGCTTTTTTGGGTTGTGGTCTACCCATCTTCAGCATCTTCAGGAGACACTTTATTCTATTGAGGAGGAAGCATGTTTTTGTCCTTGTAGGATCATCAGAAGGTGTTCTGTTTTAAATGTGAACTGGATTGGTATACTGGTGTTGGATGTGGTTATAACCACAGATATACAGATTGATGGGAATCATGTGTTGGGGAACCAGGCACCAGGAATCTGGAGAGCCAGAGACAAGAGGCCTCCTCCTACAGTGGCCCATGCATCCTCTGACTCAGGGAAACAAGGATGTCAGTATCCAGGGGCCTGTCAGGATACCAGAGCAAAAGTCCTGTTTGCACAGTCCTGAGACAAGGACAAGACCTCTCCAAGCCATGTGCAAGGAGACCTACACTGAGCAGGAAGATGAGGTCAGCCTTGGGAAACAGTGATCTGGTCTATTCACTCTGCACCCATTGCATGCATGCTTCCTCCAGTAAGTTATTTCATTTATTTATTATTTTTTTTCTGTATATTCTTTCTTTCTTTCTTATTATTAATTAGTTTTGTACTCAGTGAATACAGTCAAGTTGGTACCACTGTTAGCCTCTGCCATGTCCTACCACCTCCCTTAACCCCTCCTTGTTGAGGTATATGGGTCATGCGTTGTGGAGTTAGCCCACAGTTATGGGTAGAAGGAAATGTCTCTATGTATCATGACCCAACGTGTGGCTCTGACATTCTTTCCGCCCCCTCTTCTGCAAAATTTCCCTGAGCCATGTTGGGTTCATTTTAGATCTGCTTCAGTGATGAGGTCTTGGAAGGCTCTGTGTCCCTGGATATCTGATTTGGTAGGAGTTAATTGTTCTCTATGACAACCTCCTTCGCCCTTGTGCTGGTACCAGGTTCACTAAGAAAAGAGCCCCCTTGCTTGTTTTGCCAATTATCCTTAGTTTCAGCTGGGGCATTTTTGAGGTATAATGGGGTGGTTCTTTCCTTAGGATCTGTGTCTAACTGAAAAAGAGAAGCAGATTCTTCAATGGAAAGTAAAGTTAGCACCAGATAAATGGGATAACACTTATTTTTTTATACATAATTTAATAGGTGTAGGCCCTCTTTTAGCCCACAATTAGTGGTATCTTGATAATAGAGAGATGGCTCATGTGTGGATATCGTTCTGAATTGTTTACTAACTCCAGCTATGGGTTCCTTTCCACTGAGTAGATCAATTAGCAAAATCATGAACAGTTGATTTCCCACCACGGCTGTGCGCCACTATTGCACTTGTATGACCATCACAACAGGTTATTTGCTATTAAGTAAGTTAGACCATGAGTTACTTGCACAGATATTGATCATTTTCCCCCAGTTGCACATGTAGCACCTTCTGGCACTAGACACGCTGACTGTCTGGGGACTGACTCTCTTGCAGCTTCCAGCCATGTCACTCCATGTTATGGATCAACTGCATATGGTGTCTTCAGCATTAGGGTCTTACCACTAACCTTTGGTGAGTCATCAATACTTGGACAGAAATCTGTCATGCTTTTAGGAAACCTTAAAGGTGTCTCTGATCAAAAGCTCATTGTGGATGAGAGCCACTTGCTGGTACTGGGAGTTACAGGTCAGTGCCCACTAAGAGAAGGAAGAAAAAGATGACTAATATAAAACAGTTAGAGAGAAGAGAGAGAGAGAGAGAGACAAGCTGTAGATGATTAAGGTCAGTCTTCATCATACTTTCTCCAGTGCCTGGTGACTCAGGTGTTCCCTCTAAGGGGTTCGTGAAGGTTCAACCATTTGTTCTGCCTTTTGGGAAGTAGAATTTTATGGTACCATTGCCATTTGGGTCTTGTTTTGTGTCCCCTACCCCCTCCCTTGCTTTCCCCTCCCTCCCCATCCACCCTATTGTCTAGTCCTATCTATCTATCTATCTATCTATCTATCTATCTATCTATCTATCTATATGTATCTTATATAGGTATACTTATGTGGTCAGTCATCCCTATATACTCACAGATCATTAGTTTCAAAAGCAACAGTGATTAAAAAATGTGTGGATAGTCATGTCCTTGTATGAAGTAATGTACTATTTCTACATAACTTGGGCACATTCTGATGTCTATTCTAAATCATCACTACATTCCTTATAAAACTAATACATCATATATGATATGCAGATAGGTGATATACTTTAGAAGAGCATGACAAGAGAAAAATGTTTGTACATGCACTGTACAGACACAATTTTTATAGTATTTTGATCCATAATTGGCTGAATATAAACATACAGTACTTATAAATATGAATACATGACTATATAGAAAATGTTATGAGAGCTCCATATCCTAGTCTGGGATATACTTACAAAATGAAGTAGAAACACTCTCTGCTAATTTTGTAGAATTATCTCAAAACAAATATTTAAAACTGGTGTCAAGATGCCTTTCTTTATATGAGGAAAGGAAATAATCATATTTCAGTGGTCCATAGTCATACGATTCTTTCATAGGACATTTTTTTTAGTTTTTTAAATATTTATTCATTTATGAGAGAGAGGGGGGGGGGAATGGGCATGGGCCTCTAGCCACTGCAAAAGAATTCGAGACACACGGGCCACCTTCTGCATCTGGTTTTACATGGGTACTGGGGAATTGCACCTGGTTTGCCTTTGGCAGCAAATGTCTAAATCCTAACCCATATTTCCAGCCCTATAGCATAGCATTTTATTTTCTCTTTGTTTATTAAAATGCAATTGAGCTAAGTTCCAATATTTCATGAGGAAAAACAATGGAGGATTTGTCTTAGAGAAAATAGGTGGGTTGATAATAATAAAAGACTTTTATGTTTAATTTAAAAAAGTAGGGCTGGTGAGATGGCTTACTGGTTAAGGCACTATTCTATAAAGCTAAAGGACCCAGGTTTGACTCTCTAGGACCCATGTAAATGAGATGGACAAGGTGGCACCTGCATCTGCAGTTCATTTGCAATGACTGGAGGCCCTGGTGCCCCCATACTCTCTCTCTCTCCTTTCTGCCTTTCTCTGCATATATATATATATAGTATAAATATTATATATATAAATTATATTAAAAATTATATAAATATATTAGTATATATTATATTTTATATTATATAATTATATGAATATTATTATAAATAATATATTATATTATTATATTATATTATATAATTATATGAATCTATAATTATATATTATATATTATATTATAATATAATATAATATAAATAAAATATATAAAAATTATATAAATATAGAATTATATTTATATAATTTAATATATATATTAGATAGCATATATGTATATATGGCATTTTAATCATAAAGGCCCCACCTTACCTTCTCTTTACCCCTCTGACTCCCCCTGAGCACCTTTCTCCCTGACATACTTGTGGATACAAGCATTGCAGAGAAGGACCCCCTGTCCCCAAGTCTCACTCCATCTTCTCCAGCAGGATTACCTGCCAGTGTCTCCTTAAGAGGAGTGGGGCCTCATGAACCCCTCTCTCATCCATGATGGAATAGGGATGGAAACAATCCTTTGTCTCCTGGGGATCTCAATCTTCCCCAAAGGTGCTTATGATTACAGGGCTGATCAGCTGCATACAGATCCACACCTTCATTCTTTGTAATTCCCAGCTTGCCCTGTGAAGACTCTTGTGTACAAAGAGATTTCAGTTCAAAGCCAGTCAATGACATGGTTCTAACTGGACTTCTTTTCTACTTCAGCAAAACTTTGTGTACTTTACATCTTAGAAAGTTGTAGTCAAAGTCTATTGCCATTTCAATTTTAGCCTGCTGAGATGTGGCACCTCATCCATGCTAGAAGAATATCTTGACCATTTCTCTATTGTTAGTGAGAATTCCATTTGTTTCTCTTTTGTGTAGCTCTCCTTTTATTCATTCCATGTGTTGATCTAGCATTTTATGCCCAGGTCTCAGCTATGGGAAATGCAAAGATAAATGAGGCTAAAGCAGTCATGAACATAAATAAAATAAAATAAATTTTAAAACAAACTATGACAATATTATGTTATTAGTATGAGGTTACATATAAATCTAAGGGTCCTGTGAAGAAAGACACAAAATACAAATGAGATCTAAAGTATTCAGCATTATTTAGAAAGCTTACTAGTTCTTTGCTAAAGAATAAAGAGAAATAATATGTAACGAAAGAATTCTAAAGAAGGGAGAACCTTAAAACAGAAAGTGAGACAACAAAACCTCATGCACAGGAAATGCTGAGAAAGCATTAAGTTGTTAGAAAGCTCAGTTGAATCCTGAATATTGGATCACAACTACCTGGAATGACAGTGTAATACAGCACTGCCTTGCCTATCATTGTTCAGTGTTTTCACTGGATCGCCCACTTCTGCCTTTGAGAAAATCAGATAAACCTCACATTTTGCTAACCACACTCTGCAATTTCTTGCCAGTGCCACCCCCCAAAAATTTCCAACTTAAAGAAAAAAAAAACTTCTCATCTCTCATTCATTGAGCTTCCCCATAAGGAGGAGAGTGTGCAATGTCATATGTTATACAGAAAGTAAGAAAGACAAAGTCATGTTGAAGAAATTATAGACCCACTGAAAATATTTAATCAGAAAACTGACATGATTAGGATTGGACTCATAAAGATGACATAAGTTAGGAAGAGAGATTTTATTCCAGGTTAGATCCAGAGAAGATGGAAATTGGCATTGTCATACAACTGGAGCATAAATAGAGATGAAAAGTAACGAGAGATAACCATGAAAGTCAAATCTTTGTGGAGTGAATGTATGGATGCAGCTGAAGAAGGAGAATGTGACATTGAAGGCTCATCTGAGAAAGCCAGGTATGATGGCAGTCAGGAGAAAGAGGCAGGAGGATTACTGCAAATTTGAGAATGGTCTACAGGTTCCATGTCAGCTGGGTCTCTGTAGTGAGAACAACAGAGAGAGAGAGAAAGAGGCAGACACAGAGAGAGAATGAATGCACCAGTGCCTCCAGCCACTATAAATGAACTCCAGACACATGTGCCACCTTGTGCATCTGCCTAACGTGGGTCCTGGTGAATCAAGCCTTGAAACAGGGTCCTTAGGCTTCTCAGGCAAGCGCTTAACTGCTAAACCATCTCTCCAGCCCAATTTATAAAATTTAATTAGTTTTGTATTCAGTGAATACAGTCAAGTTGGTACCATTGTTAGGCTCATCCATGTCCTCCCCCCTCCCCCTGGCCTCTCCTTGTTGAGGTATATGGGTCATGCATTGTGGGGTTAGCCCTCAGTTATGGGCAGGAGGAAATGTCTCTATTTATCATGACAAAACATGTGGCTCAAGCATTCTTTCTGCCCCCTTTCCCCCAAACTTCCCTGAGCCATGTTCGGTTCATTTTAGGTCTGCTTCAATGATGAGGTCTTGGGAGCCTCTGTGTCTCTGAATATCTGATTTGGTAGGAGCTGATTGTTCTCTGTGTCGATCTACTTCACCCTTGTGCTGGGACCAGGTTCACCAAGAAAACAGTACCCTTGCTTGTTTCACCAATTATTCTTAGTTTCATCTGGGCACGTTTTGAGGTATGATGGGGTGGTTCTCTTCTTAGGATGAGTGTCTATCAAAAAGAGAAGCAGATTCTCTGACAGAGAGTAAAGTTAGCACCAGAAAAATGGGATGACTGCGGCGAGCCCCCTGACCCACAGGGAAGAACGACCACAAGACGAGGATCCTTTTTGATCACACTTTTATTGGAGAGCTCTTGGTTAACAGGAGGGTTGATGGCGAGGGGCAAGGAGGTGGAATGTGCAGCTACTTTTATAGAGGGAAGTGCAATGAGGCGCCCACTGATTGGTTGCTACCAGCTTGCCACCACCAGGCGCCACGGGATAGGCTCGGGACAGGTTGCGTCAAGCGCATGCGCATACCTTGAACACGGTTGGCGCCAAGGCACTGCCTAATATGGAGTTGTTTACCTCAACACAGACAGGAAGCCAGCGCCATCTTGTAATGGCGACTGCTTGCAGCTCCCTGCAGTTCCCCCTTCTTGTTTAAACGCAACAGGCAAGGGTAGAGGTCTGATCTCTGATGCTCGAAAGGACATTGTGATGACCCCAGGCCTAGTGGCCAGCCAGGCTGGTGTCACACCCGTCTGGTACCTTTTCTCAGAGATGGGATTACAGTACCAACCCATATGCAATCAGACATGTCCTCCATGAGGCTGCTAAGAGCTCGCCCCACGTGTAGTACTTTGTCTCACATCCTGAGCGTGATGAGTGCCGTGCTCCCAACACCAACCCTCTGCCCATCCTTGTGTAATGGGCACTTCAGGCCCTAAGGGTGCAAGGGCCAGGGGAAACTAGGTGTTCTTTAGGGCCGACAGCCAAATCTGGGGGGAGGACCCACACTCCAAAGAGGCAAGTGCCTGAGAAATGACCACCTTGTCCTGCCTGGTCTGGGCTCACAGGCGGCAAACCAACCAGAGGCAAAGCACACATCCTCCCAAAAGTATATATGACTTTCTCAATACCCCCAGAAGTATTAAGACGCATCCAGGACAGTCCGTATAATTTGCAAAAGATATTGAGAAGTACTATTTTCTGCACCAAATCTGGAATTACGTCTCTCTTGGGAATTTTTTCCCCATATCCTATCATCCTTAAACCAACCAAAGGCCTGTTTTCTCAGCCCTATACAAAAATTACGGGGTGAATCAATTGTGAAGCAAAGGGCTCCGATTTCCTTAAAATTCCGATCTTCCCCTAAGCTGACATACGTGGTATCCCCAATCACAGTGGGGAGACCCAGCTCCTTCTGAGTTGTGAAGAAGCGAGGGAAGACCGCTGCAGCATGATGTACCGGCAGGGGCTTAGGAAAGGCTGACAAGATGCCCCAGCGTTGTTCACCTCTACTGAGCGCCAGGCACTGGAAGGCCAACATCCATAGATTCCTCCACATCTGCTTCTTTAGGATCATTTTGGATTTCCGGGTTGTCCTCTGAGGAGAGTCGGACCGTTTTTACCAACCGACTGGGAACCCAGTGAGGTGATTCTTGGTCCTGTGGGAAAACACAAACAGCTCCCCTGGATCTTATTAAAATAGGATCCGGGCCTCTCCATTGACCAGTCAAAAGTTACATAGCTACAAAGTATCCTGTCCAGCATGTTTGTATTGTGGCCTTCACATTAGGGATCCGCAGGGCAGGAGAGAAAGGCAGGAGGGATGCTCCCGAGAGAACCAGGAAGCTTCATAGGATTAACTCCATCTGAAGGAGTTGAAACTGTCTACACCTGTGACTGGCTTTATTGTGTGAAACTCCTTCCCACAGCACTGGAACCTTCTGAACTGGATTAAAGCCAACACCTGATGCCAGTAGGAACGTTGCCTATGCCCAGGTGCCTGGACTTAGCTGTTCCCAGCACTGGAACTTTCTGAGCAGAATTAGAGCCCACACCTGACAATTACTAGTGGCGTTCCTACTCAGGTGCCGGATTTCAGCTATTCACAGCTCACAAACACAAGAAAACAAGGCCAGAGGTGAGGGGCCACTCATGCAATAGGGAGGCCACCCCGGTCAGGATGCTTCTGATGAGGCCTTTGTTTGACAATAGCAGGTTCAGTAACCTAAAACCAGTCTCAGTTCCTATAATTTTAACTTGCTTGAGGTTTTCCAGCTTAAAATCTTAAATCTCTCAGTCCAATATCTCTAGCCAAGCACATCAGTCCATTACAAATTTAACCTTGATCAAACTCTCTGGGCCTGGGCAGCAGGACGCAGCCAGCCCTTATTCCAATAGCCCAGTTCCAACAAGGTCCTCTGCAGTCTTTCCTTTCCCTTAGAAAGTTTAATGAGGGCATACTCTACCAGCGCATGGACGCGGCCTCCATCCGCAGCCTCAAACACCGGGAAGGCTTGTAAGAACCTCCTTCTGTCCCCCTCTGAAAGGAAGGAATCTGAACAATGCTTGCCGGCATAAGGCGGAGGAACACTGGGAATGGCAGGGGTGGCAGATTGAAAAGCCGCGCGGTTCTTATCTCCTATCTTCTTTTGTTTTCGATTTTGCGGTAGCGGCTGCTCATCAAGATAGTATCTCTCCTCCCCATAACAAGCCGCTTCCCCATCTAATTCTTCCTCCTCTTCAGAGTCTGAGCTAGTCTCATCATCTGCTTCCAGCACATTTAAATGCACCAGATCCTCAATGACAGGGTACAGTCTAGAGGAAGCTTTTCTGTCCCTGTTGATGGGTGAGCAATCATAAATTTCACCCATTTCTCTAAGCTTATCTTGTAAGCTTTTATCCTTTTTTTCTCTTTGTATTTTCTTTTTTGTTTCTTTCCTTTTCCTAGGCTTAGCTGGGGTTTCCCCATTTGTATCTGACTCAGAAAGACTATCCTGATGCCTTGTCAATGCTCTCCGTCCCTGTCTAATAATGTCTGTGTGGCTACCTTGACTTAGACAAGAATGAATAACAAAGGCAATAAAAAACAAAACCCAGAAGGGAAGGAAAACGGCAAGGATCAGATTAAAGTCCAGGTCAGAAAACTGCATGACTGGGGATGACTTACCGACGTCTTCCTCTCCGTGTGTCAAGTTCTGAATCCTCTTCGACCCCTCGCCTGGTGACCACAAGGCTCCCGGCGTCCCGGGATTTCGGCACCAGTTTGCGGCGAGCCCCCTGACCCGCAGGGAAGAACGACCACAAGACGAGGATCCTTTTTGATCACACGTTTATTGGAGAGCTCTTGGTTAACAGGAGGGTTGATGGCGAGGGGCAAGGAGGCGGAATGTGCAGCTACTTTTATAGAGGGAAGTGCAATGAGGCGCCCACTGATTGGTTGCTACCAGCTTGCCACCACCAGGCGCCACGGGATAGGCTCGGGACAGGTTTTGTCAAGTGCATGCGCATACCTTGAACACGGTTGGCGCCAAGGCACTGCCTAATATGGAGTTGTTTACCTCAACACAGACAGGAAGCCAGCGCCATCTTGTAATGGCGACTGCTTGCAGCTCCCTGCAGATGACCATTATTATTTTAGAGAGAATATAATAGGTGTAGGCCCTCTTGCAGCCCATGACTGGCGGTAGCTTGATAATGGAGAGCAGGCTTATTTTTGGATCGGGTTCTGACTTCTCTCCCAGCTCCAGCTATGGGTTCTGTTCCACTGAGTGGATCAGTTAGCCAAATCAAGAGCAGTTGGTTTCCCACCATGGCTGTTCACCACTATTGCACTTGTGTGATCATCATGTCAGGTTGTTTGCTGCTAAGTAGATTAGTTCATGAGTTGCTTGGACAGATATTGGTCATTTTCCCCCCCGTCACCCATCTAGCACCTTCTGGCACTAGACACGCTGATTATCTGGGAATTGACTCTTTTCCAGCTTCCATCAATGTCACCCCATGTTACATGCCATCTGTATATGGTGTCTTCAGCAGTAGGGTCTTACCAATAACTTTTGGTCAGTCATCACGTACTCTGACAGAAATCTGTCATGGTATTAGGAAACCTTTAGGCTTCTCTGATCAAAAGCTTATTGTGGATTATAGCCACTTGCTGGTACTGGGAGTCACAGGTCAGTGCCCACTAAGAGAAAGAAGAAAAAGATAAGTAATTTAATAGAGTTAGAGAAAAGTGGGAGGGAGAGAAAGAGAGAGAGATGCAGTAGAAGATTAAAGTCAGTCTTCATTGTACCCTGTCCAGTGCCTTGTGACTCAGGTGTTCCCACTAAGGGCCTGGTGAAGGTTCAACCATTTGGTCTGCATGTTAGGATGTAGAATTTTATGGTATCATTGCCATTTGGGTCCAAATTTGTGTCCCCCACTCCCTCCCCTCCCTACCCATCCACCCTATAGTCCAGTCCTTGAGATGCTGGCTGGGTCTGTTGGCCTCTTGGGTAGATTCAGGCTAGGTGCTGTAGATGAGTGAGACTATGCGATGATTATCTTTCTGTGATTGGGTGAGTTCAATGAGAATGATCTCTTCCAAATTTGATCATTTTCCTTCAAATTTCATTGCATCGTTTTTCTTTTTCTTACTGCTGTGTAGAATTCCATCATGTAGATATACCACATCTTAGTTATCCATTTGTTTAGTGATGGACATCTGCGTTGATTCCAGGTCTTAACTGTTACGAATTGAGCCACTATAAACATGGTTGAGCAAACCTGTCTGGCCTGTGGTTTGAAGGTTTTAGGGTAGATGCCCAGTAAGGGAATAACTGGGTCTGCTGGTATATCTATAGTCAGCTTTTTCAGGAGTCCCCATATTGCTTTCCAAAATGGTTGTACCATCTTACATTCCCACCAACAGTGGATGAGGGTTCCTAATTTTCTACATCCTCACCAGCATTTATTTTCATTTGATTTTTTGATGTTTGCTATCCTTATTGGGGTAAGGTGGAATCTCATAGTTGTTTTAATTTGCATTTCCCTGAGGATTAGGGATGGTGAACATTTTCTTAAGTGTGTGTTTGCATTTGTATTTCTTCCTCTGTGAACTGCCTGTCCAGTTCTTTGCCCCATTTTGTGAGTGGGTTGTTTGACTTTTTATTGTTTACATTTTTCATTTCTTTGTAGATTCTTGAGATTATGCCTCTGTCAGCTGGATCTTCAGCAAATATTTTCTCCCAATCTGTGGGTAATCTATTGTCTTTGCTTATTGTAGGTTTGTCTGTGAGGAAACTCTTCAGCTTCATGTGATCCCATTGGTTGAGTGATTGTTTAAGATCCTGTGCTACTGGGGTTTTGTTCAGGAAGTCAATTCCCATTCCCATATCATGGAAATTCCTCCTATATTTTCTTCCAGTAGCAGCTGAGTTTCTGGTCTTATATTGAGGTATTTGATCCATTTGGATTTGAGTGTTGTGTATGGCAAGATGTGTGGACTGAGTTTCAATTTCCTGCATATGGTTATCCAGTTTTTCCAGCACCACTTGTTGAAGATGCTGTCTTTTTTCCAGCCTGTATTGTTAGGGCCTTTGTCAAATATCAAGTAGCTGTAGTTGCTTGACCCAACATCCAAGTCCTCAATTCTATTCCATTGGTCTATACTCCTGTTTTTATGCCAGTACCATGGAGGTTTTTTTTTTTTATTACTATGGGTTTGTAATATAGCTTTAGATCAGGTATGAAGATGCATCCAGAGGTATTTCTTTTGCTGAGGATATGCTTGGATATATGAGGTTTTCTGCCTTTCCATATGAAATTTGAGATCATTTTTTCTATCTCTGTGAAGAACAATGTTGGAATTTTAGTTGAAGTTGCATTAAGTCTGTATATTGCCTTTGGTAGAATGGCTATTTTCACAATGGCATGGGAGGTCTTTTCATTTTCTCAAGTCCTCCTCAATTTCTTTTTTGAGTGTTTTTATGTTTTCATTGTATAGATCTTTCACTTCCTTGGTTAAAGCTATTCCAAGGTATTTTTGTTGTTGTTGTTGCTATTGAAAATTGGACAATGTCCCTTATTTTTCCTCTGTATCTTTGCCAGTTTCATATAGAAAGGCTACTGATTTTTGTACATTGATTTTCTATCCTGCTACTTTGCTGAAGGAGTTAATCACCTTCAAGAGTTTTTGGATGGAGTTTCTTGGGTGTCTTACATATAGAATCATGTTGTCTGTGATTAGAGCTAACTTAACTTCTTCCTTTCCAAATTGTATCCTTTTTATTTCTTTCTCCTGTCTTATTGCTTGAGCTAGGACTTCCAGTACTATATTGAAGAACAGAGGTGAGAGTGAACACCCCTGTCTTGTTCCTGAACTCAATGGGAATTCCTCCAGTCTGTCTCCATTAAGTATTATTTAGGCTTTAGGAGCTTTGTATATAACCTTTATTATGTTAATATATGAACTGACCATGCCAATTCTCTCCAATGTTTTGATCATGAAGGGATGTTGTATTTTGTCAAAGGCCTTTCCTCATCTACTGAAATGATCATGTTGTTTTTGTGTTTAACCTTGTTTATGTGGTGTATTATATTGTAATATTACCATATGTTGAAACACCTGTACTTTCCTGGTATGAATCCCACTTGATCTAGGTGGATAATGCTTTTGATGTGTTGTTGGATTCGGTTTGTGAGGATTTTTTCAGGATCTTTGTTTCTAAGTTCGTCAGGGAAAATAGGCTGGTAGTTTTCTTTTCTTGTGGGATCTCTGCCTGCTTTTGGAATTAGGATGGTTCTAGCTTCATAGAGGAAGTTGGGGAACTTTCTCTGTTCTCCAATTGTGCTGCAAAGTTTGAGAAAGATTGGCTTGAGTTCTTCCATGAGGGTTTGATAGAATTTAGCTGAGAAGCCATCTGGTCCTGGGCTCTTCTTTTTGGGGAGGTTTTTGATTACCTTTCAATCTCAATGGGTGTAATAGGTTTGTCTAGGAGATTAATCAGGAGATGGGGTATTGGGCCTGAGTTGGCACAGGTGGATGGACAGAGCGAGCCTGGGCTCACGCTTTGGCAGGTGGAATGGGCCTGAGCTGGCACATGGATGGACAGCTGGAGTAGCAAGTGGTCAGATGGGCAGAGCAGCCTGAGCTAGCATGGGCCTATGGGTGGCGTGCACACAGCGGGCAGATGGACAGATCAGAGCCAGCCGGAGGGCCCGCATGGGCGGGGTAGCAGGGCATTTGCCCCTGCACAGTGAGGCATGTGTAACTATACTGGCATAGGTCCCCTTTCCTACAGTAAGTGCGGAAGTATCCTGAGGCTGGGACTGTGGCTAGGGCAGCTGCTTGGGGGGTTTAGGGGACTGGTGGGCTACCTGAGAAGGAGGGAATCAGCAGATTCCCTATTTTTTCCCCTCTGCACCCTCCCACTGTTGATCTATTAGATATTATTCTCCCCTAAAAGACCAAGTGAACACTTAATGCCTTGTCATTCCTTCCCAGGGACGTGTGGCATGGTCAGGCAGACACCATCTTGACTGGAAGTCTCCCACATCTCCCAGACCCTAACTAAATTAAATCAAATAAATAAATGAATTTATCAAGGCAAATCCCAAGCTTGTAGTGTGGATGTACTGCCATCACCTTCTATGGAGGTACAGTAAGAGGGGAAATTTTGAAGGACATGCTAGGCTCAGTTTCAAATATGTTAAAAGCCAGGTTTGGTGTCTGTAATCCCAGAACTTGGGAGGTAGGGGTAGAAGGTTTAGGAGTTCAATGTCAGTCTTCCTCAGCTTTGTGGTAAATTCAAAGCCAGCTCTCTAATTTATGTAAGAGTCCTGTCTCAAAAGAAAAGGTCTAAATAAATAAATAATAGCCAACAAAAATATGAATTTAAGTTAAAGGTATACATAAAACCAAAATTAACATAGCCACTGAAGATTTGTGTCTATTAGAATAAATCCAGAACAAACTATAAAGGATGAGAAAAGACTGAATATTCTAAAAAAGACAGGAGAACATGGAAGGGAAAGAGAGGGAGAGAGAGGGAGAGAGAGAGAGAGAGAGAGAGAGAGAGAGAGATTAGAGGTTATGTTGTCATATTGTTATGTCAAAATAAGAATTTATTGAATTACTCATGTTATCTAACTTCTCAGTTCTTCCAGCAAAATTATTTTCCTTTTTATTTATTTATGTAGTTATAATAAAACATTCTGGTAAACACATTCATCATTCCATAAATTTAAAGTATGTGTACTATTGTGTAAATGAAGCAATAAAAAAGCAAGCCAACAAGCAAATTGGATCTTTGTAAAGATTTCCATGGATCTACAATGAGTATCTTTTTGGGGGGATTATGGGATCACAGATAATGTTTTATGATTAGTGTTGCCTTTCTCTGTTCTTCACCATATGTGAATTTCACCATTTAGGAAGTTGGTTTTCTCCCTACCTTAGATTACAGGTGTTGTTTCATACATTTGCTTCCAGTGATTACATGTAAACTCCCTGGATTTATTTCCAGCTCTGAGCTCTGGGACATTAGAAACCTAAGCATATCACTTCAGTCTTTATCCAGGGTAATGTTTTGTTAAAATTGACTTGAAATTCTCACCATAAAATACAACACTGGCCTTATTTGTTTGTTCTAAATTGTCTTTAGAGTGATATTTTTATAAAAGGAAATTGAAAGCCTCTTTATCTGAGCAATTAAGTGAAGCACACATGGTTGGATATGAGAAGAGACATTTACAACCTCCAAATAAAAGCATTTCTGGAATAAGTCAATTAATTTCGGCTTGAATAAGCACTGCAGGCTGTATTGCTCTTAATGAGGGCATTACAGCTTAGAAATAGATTTTTTATTCTGATAGTGTTTTAGAAAAAAACTGATATAATTTGAAAGGAATTAATCATCATGAACAGAAACTAAACTACTTAATGAGCTACAGCACTCACCATTATTTTATTTCAAGTATTCAATGAACATATAAAATTTAACAATTAATATGGAAATTTTGATGTTTACTTCCTACTCCATCACAAGACAGAAAAGACCAGAAGGATGCATGAAGAGATGAAATAAGTCTATCTATGAAAGGATGCATCTTTTGCAAGCTAGTCAGTAACCAAGCCTACCCATAAGCTACTGTAAGCTCACTAAATTCTGGAGCTGTAGAGAAAAGAGAAACTTTTTATCACTGTCCTAGAAGATGTTTTTATCTAAATAGAGAAAAAGCAAACACAGAATTTGAAAAGCAATTGCTGAGAGAAAAAAAGTTCTTATTTTCCAAAATCCAGATCACTCTCTATTGAATCAAAAGCAGAAGTCCTTGTATGGTAGCAACATGATTTAGCTTCATCAAAGTGGACCAAGATTTTGGTGCCAAGTACATCATCCCATTTTTTGTGAGTTTTCAGCTTCAGATTTCAAGCACATTTTTAATAAAGTGTAGATTACTCTAATTCTATATTTTTTTAGAAAACAAAGCTGCGATCTCCATTAAGATCATATTATGGTCTTTTATCCAACTTATATATTCTAACATTATGCTAAGAGACTAAAACACACGATACTTATTAAGTATGTCTGGGAGTGTCTTTTGAGTGTCTATCCAAGCAATTCAAGTAATCAAATTATGCTACAATAAAGGACTTAATTCTAGGAAGAAATTGGAGACATTGTGACAAACTGTTGGTAAAAATTGATTTCTCCTAAATTTATAAGCTTGTGATCTTTTCCTTCCAAGTATACATATTTATTTTCCATTGTCTTTTTAAAAATATGTTACTTCTTTATTTATTTTAGAGAGAGAAAGAGAGAGAGGAAGAGACAGAGAGAAAGAGAGAGTGGGTATACCAGAGCCTCTAGCCAATGCAAATGAACTCCAGACACATGTGCCCCTGTGCATATGGCTAACATGGGCCCTGGGGAATTGAATCAGGGTCCATAGGCTTTGCAGGCAAATGCTTTAACCCCTAAGCTATTTCTCCAGCCCCATTTTCTTCTCTTTTTTTTTTTTTTTTTTACATTTTTTTTTTTACTGAAAATGGTCATATAGGTAAATAATTTATTTTGACCATATTTCCCACTCATTACCTTCATCTTCTCTCTTCCTTCCCCCTTCTACTGAACCCTTCTTCTTTCCAACTAGTCTCATTGCTGTATTTTTAAAATATTTTTATATATTTATTTGTGATCAGAGAGTGGTACAGAAAGAGACCAAGACTATGGGTGCACCAGGGCCTCTTGCCACTGTAAACAAACTCCAGACAAATACACCACTTAATACATCTGGCTTAATGTGGGTACTGGGGAATCAAACCTAGGATGGCAGGCAATGCAAGCAAGTGCCTTGAACTGAGGAGTTGTCCCCCCAGCTCTTTTTCCTATTTTTGGTATCTTTTCCCTCCTTCTTAATGATGCTGATGAAATGTTGATGGGCCCAGTATTGTACAGGTCTTGTGCAGATAATGAGAGCCACTGTCAGGTCATAAATGCAAGGGTCATTTCATGTTTGTATTTTTCTTAATCTTTCATCATTTTCACAACCCTAACAAAAATGTGTATAACTTGGTCACAGAACTAGAAATGCTACATATGATGAGTCAGAGTTATTATGAGGTGATATATATATATGTGGTACTATGTTAGTAATATGCAGAGAAATATGCAGACATCTCAGATCATTTCACATTTTGATGTCAGTATCCCTTACAATTGTTGATATAGCCAACCTCAGAGAACATTCAATATTGACCTCATTTTAAATTCCTATCCTTGAAAAGAACTCATATCTGGTATTGGAAATCATGTCAGAATCCCATGTTCAGGAATCTCATAAATTTCCGAAAGAAGCCACCACTGCTGTCTAGAGAAGAATGGGCTTATAAACCAAAAATTTCTCAAATAACTTTGCATATCCTTTTAATCCAAGCTTCTTTCACTCTTGGTTGGAGAATCTGTTTTATTTTACAGATGACAGAGAAAATGGAGGAGAACCAAGATACATCAGTAACACAAGAAGATAGTCAATTGCCCACCATGCAATGTGCAACCTCTACCACATCTGCTCAGAGAAAGCATTGACATTAATACTGCTCTTACTATTAAACTGACATCCAGCTCTAGAGTGATGGTGACAGACAAGGTGGTCAATCATAATTCACCAAAGCAGAAATCTACAAACTACAGAGAACACAACACTAAATCAGAGTGTCTACAGGCCTTCCTTGGCTCAGGGAGCATTGGGGAAAAGGGGGTGGAAAGCTGCTAAGAGCCACAGAGTAGGTAGGAATACTCTGAGGGATATGGTTCTACCATTCTACCACTATCACACAGGGACTGACTGAGCCATTATGACCCTACAGTGGGTCATACAACTCCTCCACTGAACCACCTCCTCAGACCTTACCCAATTTTTCTTTCTCCTCCTTTTCTTATTCTTCTTATCAGGTAGGGTACCTTCAGAGAGTGAAACATATCATGGACTATGCCTTAATTAGACACCATGTGAAAAGATTAAGATTTTTTTCTTGTGCCAGACAATAGAGACATCATAAGAAAAACAAATATGATTTTTGCATGGTGATTTTTTATATTATTGTGCTTTGTTTTGTTTTGTTTTACTTTATTTCTTGAGACAGAATCTTATTATGTAGCTTAGATTGTTCTCAAATGCTCAATCCTAGTTTCCAAAATGTTAGGATTACCACCCCATAGGCTTACTAGTTTGCAGTTTCAAGCATGTTTCAAATTTTGTCTGCAGTACTATCTAATACTGAGGAAAGAAAAGAAGTGACAAGATTTGTTTGCTCTGCATCACTGTTAGTAAGACCCCTTGTTCATGTACAAGACCTAAGCTTTGTTTTCTCTTTTATTCTAGTTTTATTATATCACTCCTAAAATTTCTGTACATTTGATAGTTTAGTTCCTCACTGACAGTTTTTTCTTATGCTACCACAGGAGTTTGGTCTGTATCAGATGTTATTGAAAGTGTGACTTTTGTTTACCTTGGTCCTGGCATTTAGCATGATATCAAGCCCAGAGATGCACCTTTTTAAGGAATTAATAGATGACTGAATGAATGAGTCAAGCAGATGAGGGTTGTGGCTCTCACCTGGTGGAGTTTAGTTTAGAGCCATGCTGGTCACAGAGGTAGCATGTGTGACAAGTCAGCAGAGCAGGAGCTCAGCTCAGGTCTCGAAACATCCCTGTGGGTTGTCTTCTATGGACCCTGCACCACATTCACTGAAAAATGTCCCTCAAGTACTTGGCGGAAAAACATATTTCCTTATTGTCCACTATGTAATACCAATTTTTGATCCATCATATTTTTATCTCTGTTCCTACTTTGAAACTTCCCAGATCAAGAAAGTCAATTCGTTCCATTCTTTCTATATTTACCAACTGAGGACAATCCTCAGAGGCTCTTTTAATATTGCATTAAATGTAATTACTGGTCTCAAGTGATTAAAGCCCTAATTATTTTTGAAAGAAGTTGCCTGAATGATCTACCTTGAACCTACATTCAATTTTTTTACTCACACAGCAAACTAGGGGATTATTCAGTGACAGAAATACAATGTATGGTCTAATTTGGAATGCAATGAATACTTCCAGCAAGGCTAATCTAAACCTCCTAGAGAGAAAGACTAATCTCTTCTGTTATAAGCACAAGAGATCAATAATGATGTTTACATTTCTCATATGGCCCCTGG
This sequence comes from Dipus sagitta, assembly GCA_036346955.1. Classification (NCBI taxonomy): domain Eukaryota; kingdom Metazoa; phylum Chordata; class Mammalia; order Rodentia; family Dipodidae; genus Dipus; species Dipus sagitta. The sequence goes on from CM070770.1 coordinate 209,833,587, forward strand.
TAGGCACACCAAAAATAAAATTACGAGTAAATAATCAACACTTCTCATGCACACTGTGGTTTAAAAAATGTAATATTACATTCACTTTTCTGATTTTCCAAATCAAGCACATAGGTAAATTATTTGTTATTTACAATATTTAAATTTTAAAAAATCTTTTATTTATTTAAGAGAGAGGGAGGGAGGGGGAATGGCCACATCATGGCCTCTAGCTGCTGCAAATGATCTCCAGATGCATGCACCACTTTGTGCATCTGGTTTATGTGGGTAGTGGAAAATCAAACCTGGATTTTTTTTAGGCTTTGCAGGCAAGAGTCTTAACTGCTAAGCTATCTCTCCAGCCCTACATTAATTAATTTTTAAAATCAGGTACACAGACCACCTAAATGCAATATAAATCACAACTAGTGCTAAGACTGAGCTGTGGCAAATGATTACATGAAACCTTCAGTTCAATAAAACTGACACCCAGGTTTATGATTTGGTACATAGAAACATTTTGTCTTTTTTGTCATCTTCAAAGTGTAGTTAGCCCTTGCTTATAAAACTTTCAAAACTGAATAGTTAAATATTATGCTTTTCTATTTACTGTTACTCATTTCTTCACATTTCCTCTTTCAAATTTGTGTTTAGAGCTGTTATCACCTATGTATGACAATGACTTAGTGAGTGAGTGACTTGTCCTTCTTGTGGATATTGAACTTAATTTGCTTTACTTTTAGTTGTCTTTCTCATTGGGGCAATGTTCTGGAGTATACATTGTCTAAACACTACAGATTCTCTTACAAAAGTGTATGCATCCTCTTTCACATTGACTCTGGGTACACACATGAAGGTAATATTTATATCCAGCTCATTCCTGTCTCTTGTTACTCAGCCTTCATGAGTTCAATAGCTTTGCTCCACCATGCACTCCTTACCAGGGTATGCTGCCTTTTTAAAGACTAACATAATACGCCACTCAAGCATGGACTTGAACTTCTGAAATGTTAAGCTAAAACTCCTCTTACATTTATTAACTTGGGCGTTTTGTCCCGGTAATGTAAAGCTGACTAATGTGGGATATAAAGGGGATACACAATACTTATCCTCTTAGAACCTCACAAAAGAGAGAAGAACTGTCATAAGCACAAGAGATTAATAACGATGTTTACGTTTCTCATGGGTAGGATAATTAATAGTGTGTTTGGATACCTTGAACCTAGTAAAAGTACTTGACTAAGAAGCAGGGAAGGTTATTTCCTTTTCATAATCTAAGACTCTCTGTATAGTATGGTTTTTCTGTACTTAGCCATGCTGAATGAATCTAGAGGAACTTTAAGTAAGTATATCATCATGCTATGTAATGTTAAAGTCTTGTTTCCTTGATTAAAGTGTGTCATCCTGCAATATGTCCTGCAGGATTAAATGTCAACCCTCCCCCCAAAGCCCACCTATTCAACAGATTTCCCTACCTCAGATGGAAAGACGTATAGAATTATCTTCGCTGATAATGTATGTGATTGCTTTTGAGACAGGATCCTACTCTGTGCTCAGACTAGCCTCAAACTTGCAATCCTCCTGAATCAACTTTCCAATTACTGGGATTACAGGTGCGATCTGTGCCACCATTTGGTAGCAATGCCATTTTTAATTATTCCTCAGTATTCTACACTTTGTTCTAAAATATTTTATTTGCTCCTTTTGTTATTTAAAGTATTCACTCTGTATGCATTACTTAAAAATAAAAAAAAAAATTTCCCACACCTTCACATCTTTGACACTTGAATTTGCTTCATTTAAAGTAATTAGTTGCATAAAAGAACATTGGAAATCTTTTATTTAGTTTTCTCCATATTGTTCCAAATGTACTAATTTTCTTTTGTTTTCCACATGATTATGGCAGCACTAAGTGAAATTGAAATCTTGGTCAAAAAACTTCATTTTAAGTAAATTATAGAAACTAATTATCTTTGGGATGGAATCTCACATTTTAAATAGCTGAATAAATTTGGAACAGGGAGATGATTTCAATAACAGTATTGGGATTTAAGAAAACTTGAGGCTTGATGTTTCATTCCAATAATCCCCAAATTCAAGATGCTGCAGCATAGGATCACCAAGAGTTAGAGACTAGCTTGAACTACACAGTGAGACCCTGTCTCAGAAAAATAAAGTGGAAATATGGAATTTTACATAAATCACACTCCTTTCTTTCTGCCAAGAATTATTTGTATTATTTTATGGACTTTAGTAATTCACATTGTGTCTCTCAGTTTTTACCAATATATCCTAAGAGGTATGCCTTGTAAGGATATTTTGGGGGCTCCCCTAAAGAATCTTCTGAATTTCAAACAGTGTTCTCTCTCCCATTTAACTACACAGTAGATTTCCTTAGAAACACATTAGGAGTGTGCTTTATAAGGTAGAAAGACCTAATGTCAAAAAGAACAAAGCCATGATTCAGTATAACATTGTTCCAAAACATTAATGTTGCATATGTTTCATAGTAATTTTAGGTTAAATCTATATAGCGTTCATATTTCATTTTAAACACATATAGATGTATGTATAATTTCTGTGGAAATGTTCCTTATAATCACTGATACAGTTTTATGTCTCCAAGAAAATAGATAAAGCCTTTCCTGGCATATATTATTACTTAATCATAATCCTGAGAAATTATCTAAAACTTTGTATGATCTCAAAGGACCCTAGACCAAGTCTATTTCATCATAAAGCATACAGAATAAGGAAAAGAGAAAATATTTTACCAAATAAAGTTCCAATGCCAAATTTTAATGAGAAAGATGAAATGTGCATCCTCTGCATCTTAGTTTTAGATAGGCATGCAACTACTGGAAGACTTAAATGCAAATCATTTTTGTTTAAAATAATGACAAAGTATACTTCCTTATGTCAGAATTAAAGTTTTATCACTCAGAACAAGAAAAAACACTTTAGAAACAAAGGAATGTTTTCTGGTGCCTATAAGCTTGGCTATCAAATATGCATAAATATAAGGGTAAACACTTCTCTAAAATTCAAATAGGAAATTTTAAGTTTTCAACAGCACAATTCATTAACTTGCCTGATGATAATTTTGTTCATATATTATCACTAACTGACTTAAGATAACAGTTAACTGAAAGTACAGTGTAATGCCTGGCCTGCAAAAGAGAGTTATGGCTAAACTTTCCAAAGGAGCACTTCTTTTAACCAACATTTATATTTCACATATTGGAAATTAAATTAAGTATCTATTCAAGAAAATTTAGTTTTCAAGTCTTTGATAACAAAAGGAAGTCTATACCCCACTCTGCAGAGATTAATCTTTTAGGAAGAATCTGTCATGCTCTTATGTTTGTAATCATCAACTAAAGTGATGGACTCTGAACTTTATCAAAATTTTCATGTTTTGTAGATGCTTGCACAATTTACATTTTGTTCTGGGAAAAGACCGTATAAGGAAGATATGAAGATATCTCAAAAATAAGTCTGTTATATACGTATTTGCTTCTTTATATCCACTGTTCAGAAAGTTTGCTGTGGCATCAATATTAAACTACTGTGATATTTACTGAATTAAGCTGTCTGCACGACACCCTCTGCTTTGTCTGTATGGTGCTTTCAGAGACATTTAACTATATAATGAAGACTCTTCCTGAATTTTGTCTATTCCAGGCATGGGCTGGGGACTAGAGGGAGGAAAAGGAGAAACCCAGCTACGATACTCCTTCTCTCTGCTTCTTGGCCAACATATGGTGAGCTTCTTGCCTTCTTCAGGCCATCCCTAACATCTAGTACCATGAGCCTTTTCTTGCCTTAAGTTGCATTGTCAGGTATTCTGTCAAAGAAATGACAGTCACACCAGAAAATTCATAATAGCCAGACCTAAAATTATAAACCTATTGCTTACTTTTTAAAACAATAGATTGTCTTTTCTTATCCATAAGACACATATAGTTAAATGTATATATATATATATATATATATATATGTGTGTGTGTATATATATATATATATATATATATATATATATATATATATATATACATATATACATATATATGTGTGTGTGGATGTGTAGAATTGACTTTTCAGTCTGCCTTAACAATTTATGGGAAATGGACGGAAAATGAAATTTTATTTTTGTAATATTTTTTAAATTACCTTATTTATATATTTGCAAACAGAGTGATAAAGAGGAAGGGAGGGAAGGATCGTGGGAAGGAAAGAAAGAAAGAGAGAGAAAGTGAGGGAGGGAGAGAAAGGGAATGGGTGTGCCAGGGCCTTTTGCCACTGCAAAAAAAGCCCAACTGCATGTGCCATTTTGTGCATCTAACTTTATGTGCATGCTAAGGAATTGAACCCAGGCCAACAGGCTTTCCAAGCAAACGCCATTAACTATGGAGCCATCCCCAACCCTAAAATTGTTTTTATTCATTTATTTGAGAGAGGGAAGGAGGGAGGTAGGTAAGAAGGGAGAACATGGGCATACAAGAGTCTTCTGCCATTGCAAACTATCTCCAGATATAGGCACCACTTTGTGCATCTGGCTTTACATTGGTTCTAAGGAAATGAAACTGGGTCAGCAAGCAAAAAATTTTGTAAGTTTTGATCCAAATATAATTATTACATTTTGATTCCCAAACTTTGTTAATTATATACATCATAAGTAAGTGCAAACATGCACACACATATGGGATAAAAAATGTGTTAGCAGTTAAAAGCACTTGCTTATAAAGCCTGATAGTCTAGGTTTAATTCCCCAGTACCCATGTAAAGCCATAGGCACAAAGTGGCATCTGTAGTATGTTTGCAGTTGGAAAAGACCCTAGAACATCCATTCTATCTCTGTCTCTCTGTCTGTCTGTTTCTCTCTCTCTCTTTCCTTGCATATAAATAAATAAAATATTTTGTAAGTTAGTGGGAGAAAATCATTTATTTCAGAATAACTATAAAAACTGAATTTTCATTAAATAATAACAAAGTGAGATGCATTCCTCTTGTTTTATATTTAAATTAATTCCTGATAGATATAACACAGACTTTTTTTAAATGACATCAGCACAAGACAACCCACTTGGGAATAACATAAATGCTCAGCTGATCAAATTAGTGATGGAATTCTTACAGCCATTGAACAGTGCAGTAGCTTTTTCTGTATGTAGGGAAGGGTGAGAGAACAAATGATTGCTTTTTTGTGTATAATTAAGACATGCTTAAAGAATAAAAGTAGGGCTGAATAGATGGCTTAGTGGTGAAGGCACTTACTTGCAAAGCCTAAGGACCAGGGTTCAACTCCCCAGTACCCACATAAGCCATATGCACAAGATGGAACATGCATCCAGAGTACATTTGCAGTGGCTAAAGACATAGCATGCCCCTCTCTCTCTCTCTGTCTTTCAAATAAATAAATAAAATATTTAATAAAATAAAATAGAAGTAAATCTGATCCCAATGCCAACACTGAGTTATTGGTCAGGGAGGCTCATGAAGCCCCCAAAACAATGCAGGTCATGGGAGAAACACTTAGTCACTCACCAGAACTAAGGCTCAGACTACACTCACATTAAGTAAGACCCTATTGCTGAAGACACAAAGGCTGTAGTCACAGGATATTGAGAAATTATGCAAGAGTTGAGATGGACATCATCTCCAAGCTGGCTACCTCTCATAGTTCTGGAAAGTTATGTATGAGCTCTTGGGAAAAAAAAAAATAGCCAACAATGTATCCTGAAACCTCCAGGATCAACCAGCAGGGCATGATGTACCAACCAGTGCAATAGTGGCCCATATGTTATGCAGGCAATCAACTACTCTCTGACTGGACATGAGGGAGGCCTTCTCACTGGGAGAAAATTTATGGCTGGTGTTGGTAACCAAGTTAAAAACCCATGTTTTGGAATTCATAGACCATAGAGGGAAGCTTCCACTATTCTTTGGCTAAAAGGAGAGGTTATGCTCAACAAAATGTTTTCAAAATGTCTATATTTATCCTTTTTGATATATGCTGCTCTCACTCCTGGTTAGAGAATCAGCTTACTACAGATGGTAGCAAGTACTGGAGACCAAAGGCCCACCAGAATGACAAAGAAAGAAAGCTGACTGCTTTTTTAAATAATAGAGATAAGTCATCTCTATTATACACATCTGGGCTGAGGACATATTTGAGAGGAAGTTGCAGATTCAACATGATTGCTGCTGTCACTGCTAGCCTGAGAACTTTCTTCAGGATGACAGAACACACCAAGGAGACTCAAACTTCCTCAAAACAGAAAATTAGACATTACCACAAGCTCAACACTAAAGGAGTAGAACCTTCAACCATATCTTACCAGGCTCAGGAATAGGGAGTAGACAGAATGTAAAAGCTACATCAGGTGGGACGACAGATTCTAATCCATTGATCCCCACTATACACAGGGACTGACTGGTACCTTCATGACACCACAGTGATTACTGATAACCCTTTAAGGAGTGTCCTCTGTAGAATGGGGGGCAAGGGAGAGGGAACATAAGAGTACATCCCAGTGGGAATAAAATCATTTTGCAATATGTTCATAAATTAAAGTTCTCAGTAAAAATAAATTAGTTGTCTAATTAATAAAAATGTAAAAAGAAAAAAAAATCATGCATCTTTAGGGAGATGCAGTTGTATGCCTAACAATTATTAGCCAGTTGCCAGAGTGAAGTGAGACTCATATTTCTCAAGTCTATTCTTGTCCCCATTTTTATAACTACACTGTTTGTGTGTGTGCTAATAGAGTATTTTGAGTCTTCCTTTTAAGTGTTTACTGAATCCTGTAGAAAATTAAAGAAACTGTTCTCATGTTTCCAAATTTATTTGTTATGTGGAAAGATCTTGATGCATGAGCATACTAGTGAGCCTTATTAATCAAAGATTTCTTATAGAATAGTAAGTCAGATGTGTTTCTAACATAGTAATAGGAGATCTATATAGTTCATAAGAAACATGGTCCAATTCAATATATTATATACCTTAAGCATGGTAGTCACTTGGGATCCATTTCTTTATTGTAAAGTAGCCAAAATTTACTCTAATAATATTGTAATCTTAAAAATTATGCATATACACACAAATTACTACAAAAAGTAAATTTTGCAGAAGTAAACCTCATTAAAACCCATGTTTAGGATATATCTTCAGCAATATTAATACATTTTTCCCATTTTCAGTTTCCTTGTTTCTGCCTGTAGGTGCAAATGGCTTCATGCTAATTTTGCATCAGATGAAAGCTTATCTATACCTGCTTCCATCTTGAAGAGCTTTAAAAGTTCAAATAAATGAACCATACCTCTGAGTTCCTTTAACAAATCTATTGATGACCACATACTGTGTTAGGAAAAACATCATAGACTATTTGAAAGGGTTTATTTAACTTATCAATGAACATGAGAATAAATCCTTCAAAAGGACGTCTTATGGCTATTTCTATAATTACATCCGAATATCATGGGGGCAATTTCATGATAAGGTTGGCTCCAGGGGGAAAAATGGGGAAGATTCCTGATTGCTTCCACTAACTTAAAAGAAACTTTCATTTCCTGCAAGCAGTTAAGTTTTCATACTGAAGCAAATGTAGATACTTTTTGATATGAAAAATGTTCAATGTGAATATAAGTTGTTCTAAATGGAAATGACTTAGTCTTATGAGAGATGGAAACAATATCACCATTTCAATGCCACATGATTTTTAATATCATTCATGAAAATGTCATTTTACTAGAAATGGTACTGTATCTGAGAACAAGCTATATACAGCCTAAAATAAAGTGGGGTAGAAGTGATCTTGCAATGCCTATAAGGAAAAGTTTTAACATTGATTTTGCATGTACTTCTTAATTCAGTGCATGTCTCAAGCCCTTCTTGCTTCACTACAACGTCCACTGTGTCCAAGTACTTTCTCAGAATAATAGAGTTTTGACAACCAAAATAAGTAGATATATAATTGAAGCAACTGCAAAGTATTTACTTTTGGTACACAGACCAAAACTTAGACTTGAAAAGTGAGTCAATGTGGTTGATCAGGTTCACTAATATCAGGTGGTACAGGTTGTGGATGCTCACCTCTCATTCACCCTTTATTTGATTGGCAGCCTTTATCTGATCCTTTTGTTTGCGCAGAATGATAACTACAAGGGGAAGAGCAAACTGATGTTGTCCAAGGATGGGATTCCTTAACCCCTTCTATGAGGAGTCCACACTGCCTTCCAAGAACTGAAACTGGAAACACTAAGATGAGTACTTCACTGCTTCACGTGCTGTTACAAGTTTCTTTCTAATGACAGCTACTTACTTTCTTCATTTCAAATTAGCAACCCAACTGCTTTATATAACAGAAAATTCAACAGATCAATATATAATATGATTTAGATTTAATAGTTTACAGATATACATGTGGTTTTTTGGGAGAAATTAGGCTGGAAGTGAAGTCCAGCCATTCTTTTCTCCACTTACATTATACCACATCAGAATCATGAACCTGATCTAGAGGATACAGTGTTTCATATAATAATTGTTGATCAATGCAATCAGATTACTGATTTCTGAATCACAGTGACTTATTTCTCATTTGTATCAACTGTTGGGAGTCAATTTCTAGTCAGCCCATGGTTATCTAATTCTCTAGGTGGTTGTTTGAATCATCTTAGCATCATAATTTCATTTAATGTTGATCTGTCAGCTATGTTGCAAAAATGAAAAATGTATTGGAATTAGACACAGGTTGTATGGCATAAGTGTTTCCTGTGACACCATGAACACCCCTACTTCCTCATAGCAGCAGTGTTGGGAGGGGGTCTAATGGAAGGTGCTTAGATCATGGCTGCAGAGCCCTCCCAAAGAGATTACTGCCCTTGTCTTGAAAGTGAAGTGTCTTCTTCGAAGCTGGGATAATTATAAGAATGGGTACTATAAAGCTAATGCATTTCTCATGTGCTCTCACTGTCATATGTGTCTCCTTGCCTCACAATTTCCAGCCAGGAAGTGAGACATCAGACATCCCTAAGCAGTTGTGGCTACCTAATCTTGACCTCTCCAACTTCCATAAACTTAGCCAAAATAATCCCTTTTCTTGATAAGTTTTCTAGCTTCAGGTATTCTGTGGTATTGTAGTTACCTGCTCTTTGCTGGAACAAAATGCCCGGAACAAAAGCAGCTGATGAGAGGACAGGGTTTACTTTGATTTAATCTCAAGGGGAAGCTTCAAGTTGGCAGGTGAAAGCATGGCATGAGCAGAAGCTGGACATCATTTCTGCCAGCCACAGCAGGTGAGCTCTGCAGCGTGGAGCTGGTTATAACACCCCAAGTCCAAGCCCAGCAACAAACCTACTTCAGCAAGGTACCACTTCCCAAATTGCAACCAGCTGGGTACCAAACATTCAAAACACACGAGTTTATGGGTATGACTGATTCAAATTACCACATGTGGTAACAACACAAACCAAACCAAGACAGAAGATACATTATCTTTATTTTGCTCTTGTACAATATGCCCTTTTCCATTCATGAAAGATATGCTTCCAACTCATAAATACATTGTTTTAGTGACAGATAATAGATCCCAGAAGCCTTCCCACAGGCTAATCCCTTGGAACACATATGTTGGGCACTAACATACATTATCATTAAAAATATATCCTAAAACCCCATTAGGTAAATATTTTTAACACGTTCTCAACTTACCTGATGATGCACCTCATTGTTGACTCTGAGGAGTAGAAAAGGTACTTTTGTGCAACTGATGCCCTGCCTACTTGAGCTAAGGGGGTAAATAGAGAAAGTATTTTTAAATCTTAAAAGTCAAAGTAACCCCACTCTCCAATATCAAGCTACCATCAATTGTGGGCTACAAGAGGGCCTACACCTATTAAATTCTCTCTCTAAAAAAAAAAAAAGTAAGGGTTATCTCATTTGTCCTGGTACTAACTTACTCTCCGTTGGAGAATCTGCTTCTCTTTTTCAGATAGATATAGATCCTAAGGAGAGAGCCACCTCATCATACCTCAAAAGGGCCCCGGCTGAAACTAAGAAAAATTGGAGAAAATAAGCAAGGGGGCTGTTTTCCTGATGAACCAGATACCAGCACAAGGGGGAAGGAGATCAGCACAGAGAAAAATCAACTCCTACCATATCAGAGAGCCAGAGCCTCAGAGGCCCCCAACACCTCATCACTGAAGCAGACCTAAAATGAACCCAACATGGCTCAGGGAAATTTTGCGGAAGGGGGGGCGGAAAGAATGTCAGAGCCACATGTTGGGTCATGATATGCAGAGACATTTATCTTACCCATAACTGCGGGCTAACTCCACAATGCATGACCAGTATACCTCAACAAGGAGGGGCCAAGGGGAGTGGATAGGTCATGGATGAGCCTAATAATAGTACCAAACTGACTGTATTTGCTGAACACAAAACTGACTAATAAAGAAAAGAAAAAAAAAACTAAAAAAAAAGTCAAAGTAATGATACTCATTCTATTGTTCAGTAAAAAGCAGTTTGTTGTCTTCTATGAGTCATGACAGTTATGAAAAGTCTAATGAAATAATATCCTATGATTTAATGTCCATTACCTATTACCTCTAAATTATAAAGATCAATATAGATTCCCCAAGTTCAGAGGTTGATACTTGCATAACATCCTGTGGTTTCCAAGGTGGCCCTAAGTCTTCATTCTTCCAACAAATATCACTGTAGCCTCCAGGAAAGCACTGAACTTTTGTCTGCTTATTTCTTACCAAGAAACCTATGTCCCAAATATCCTCTGGGGTCTAGAGTTCTATGGTGTCATGTGCATTACCTGATTTAATATGGCAGCCTGCTGCCCTTATGATTTGAGAGCAGATCTTAAAAGGATGTGACTCATACTGTGTAATTTGTATCTAATGACCCAAATACTCATACAGCATATGCTTTCACATATAAACATATAGAAGTATTTATGTGTTCATTTGGTATTATTAATAAACACATTTCACTTCTTGTCAGCAACCTTAGTCTTGAGAAAAAATGTTTTTTAATATAAAACTTGACTCATGCTTAGCCTCTGTGAGATAGTCTTGTTCCTGGCAAATATACCTATCTTCCAGTTCAGAATCCATTGTCCCAACATTCAATATGTGCATATTGTGTTTACTAAGTAAAAAGTGAAACATAAACACAAAGCATAATAGCAGGATAATATTGTATTTTGTTGTTGAAAATGCATAAGCTAGCTGAGAAATCAATTGTATAAACTTTAAAAAATGGTAAGGAAATGGGTTAATTGTAAGGCACTTTTCTCCTGAGCAGGAAGAACTGAGTAGAACTGTTCCAGATAATAAGATATCAAGGAATACTCCCTGACTCGTTTTATGAAGCCAGCTTTACCCTAAAACAAAAACCAGACAGAGATGCAACAAGAAAAGAAAACTATAGGCCTATATCCCTAATAAACTTATGTGCAAAGATTCTGAACAAAATTCTTGCAAACTGAATTCAACAACACATCAAAAGCATTATCCACCTTCATCACATAGGCTTCATCCCAGGGATGCAGGGATGGTTTAACATATAAAAATCAGTCAACGTGATACACCACATAAATAAACCATACCATAAGAACCACATGATCATCTCAATTGATGCAGAGAAGGTCTTTTACAAAATACAACACCACTTCATTGTCAAAACACTGGAAAGCAAAGGCACAGAGGGTTTATATCTCAACATAATAAAGGCTATATATAAAGCCTCTAAAGTCCAAATAAGACTTAATGGGGAAAAACTCATGGAGTTACCACTGAGATGTGGAACAAAACAGGGGTTCCCAGTCTCATCACTGCTCTTCAACATAGTACTAGCCCAAGAGTTCTAGCCCAAGCAATGAGACAGGAGAAAAAAGTAAAAGGGATTCAAAGTGGAAGTGAAGAAATCATGTTGACCCTATTTTCAGATGACATGATCCTATACGTAAGTGAACCAAAACCCTCAATCACAAAACTTCTAAAGGTGATAAATTCCTTCAGCGAAGTGCAGGATATGAAGTCAATGCACAAAAATCACTAGCTTTTCCATATGCAAAGGACAAATATACTGAGTTGGGATCTCTAGAACCCATTTAAAATACTAGAAGTGGTGGTATGCACCTGTAATCTCAGTGCTGAGGAGACAAAAGCAAGAGAGTTCCTGGACCTAGCAGTTTAGCCTAACTAGTGATCTTCAAGCCAATGAGAGACTCTGTCTTAAAGAAGAAGGGACAGAGGAGTGTCCAGCACAGAAACATCTCACACCCTCCAAAGCTCAGGGTCCATTGTAGATGAGGTGGCAGAAAGAATGTAAAAGCCAAAGGAAGCATACCACTCCTTACATATAACTGTGTGGACAGAAATTGGCCTTGATATCCAAGACCTCACAGTGCCTGTCAATGCCTACACAAGACCCTTATAACAGGAGAAAAAGATGATGACATCAGATTTAAAGAGAGACTAGTGGAGAGAGGGAGAAGACATGATGGAGAGCAGAGTTATGAAGTGGAAATCTGGGGAGGGGAGTGAAATAACATGGTTTGCTGTCTGTAAGTATAGAACTTGTCAATGAAAAAAAAAAAATATATATATATATATATATATATTTAAAAAAAAGAAGTGTAGAGCATTCCTGGGGCCTCTTGATGCATGTGAAGGTGCATTTGGACACACGTATTCAATGCCCCACAAGAAGATGCACATACACATGCATTGAAGTTTAAAACAACTAGCAAAAATAACCTCACAGATAAAATTAAACCATTCCTCATTTGCCATTTCTAGTTTATGTCCACTCCAGATGACAAGTTACAAGTTTTTTATAGTCTCTAGAATGTTTCAGTGGATTTAAAAATATTAAGCAATGGTTAAAATAATATATTTATGTGCAAATGAAAAGAATATCTATTTCATATGGTACCAAATAACTCACATTGTGCAATTTGATTTTGATAACTATTATGGATGCATGTCAATACAGAGAAATTGGCCCACATTTTCAATGCAATGTCTAGAGTCTTCTCCCCAGAGCATGTCTCAGTCCTCCTATAGACAGCTATCAGAGGCTTTTGTGTTATTTGAATATGTGAGGCACTTTTCTGTGGCATTGCCTGCTTAAAAGTGGAATTTTAAATGATAGAGGGCATGGATATTTCATTCCTCCAAATTCAACAAATTTCCTTTCCACAGAAATGCCAATTCTCATTGTCATCCTGTTTAGGAATGTCTGTTTCTCTATGCTCTCATTTGTACTTGAAGTTATCAAATACTAGTACTTAGTCACTTGATAGCCAAAAATCCCATTGCTTTTTCAACCTATAATCTTCAGAATATTAGTGAGATTGGAAATATTTTCATGAATTTTGTAAAAGTAATTTTATATCATGGTGTGTAGATTTCTTTATGAATTTTCCACTTGGAAATTTATTCATTTCCTTCATTTAATGTACTCTTATTTTACATATGTATTATATACATTACACACACACACATTCTTAATTGTGAAGGGATGGCAGAAGGTAGACTTTTGTGGAGTAGTTGTTATAATGCTTCTAAAAACTGAGTACTTATTTAGAAACCTCTTGTGTCAAGAAGGCACTGTTTTTGTCCTGGGAAATAATAAAAATTATTTTTACCATCATAAATCTACAAATTTTGTTACCCTCTACTGGAGTGTAATGCTATGTTGTGAGAGACAAAGAGACCAGTTATAAAGATACCTGATCCAATAGGACAGTTACCCTCTTCTCTCACATTGGCCTGTGTTGAAGGAGAGTGGATGCTGACTTGATTCTCTAGGAATATCCTGCTAAGGGTGTTTGGTAGTGGATGCAGATATGAAGAACTTTTGATTATATCAGGGGGAGATCTATCTCCAACAATAACTAGATTTCCTGGCTGAGGTAGTCCTACAAAACAGGAGAGGACTAAACCTACTAACAGCTGAAAAGCGAGGCATATCCTTGTTTTTACAGGAAAAAATGCCGCTTTTACGCCAATAAACTGGGAATCATCCAAGACAAGATTAAGAGGCTCCAGGAAGACGTGGAGAGGAGGCAGCGGGACCTCCAGGACAACCCGCTGTGGATGGGCTTTCATGACTTCTTACCCTACCTTCTCCCTGTACTTGGGCCCCTCCTTCTCCTTCTCCTTATCCTCACTGTCCAATCTTGTGTAATTAATAAGATTACACAATTTATTCATCAATGGCTAGAGGCAATAAAACTTCATCAGGTCAAAATACGTTATCGTAGGCTGGCTACTCAGGAGTCAAGCTCCTCATATGACTGGCTGTCCTCATATGACTGACCCTCCTCCACCCTCCATCTGACCAATGATGGGTAAGATCTCAGACAGGCTGGGATAACCTAAGACAGGTCATGGAGTGGATTCTCAACGAGCTAGATACATGGTACCCAGTGACGGGTAAGATCCCCAGAGGGGGACAACCTAAGACAGGGACCATGTTTTTCACCATGCTTACAAAAACAAAAAGGGCAGATGTTGGGCCTTGAGAGGTCCGGACGTGAGGCCTAGTGGAACTCCCTGAGCCTAGCTAAAGTTTGGCAACCTGTCACTGGCCAGCTAGGACTCAGCTAGATGCCTAATGGCTTCTTGCCTGCTGCTTCCACGTAGGAGTTGGAATTGTCATTTCAATAGTCATAGTTTACTATTGGCCCTTACCTCTCCCCCCATCCTAGAATCCCTGCCTTCATTCTCAACATTATATAGGCAACCACCTGTAACAATAAAGTGATTTCCTGCTTCAACAAGACTCCCAACTCAGTGTGGTTTTTCTCTGGTGACTAGGAGAGGTTCTGAGTCGTGTGACATTCACCCTCTTCCTCAACCCCTTGGGAGGAACCAGCGGGCCTGGTCCTTCCTTGGCACTACCTGCCGGGGGAGCCTGGCAAACATAGCTTTCTTAAAATAGCAACACGTACCATCTCTTGCTTCACCTTTCTAGAAACACTTGCACTAAAGCCTAAGTGAAGCTGAGCATGGAGATGAACCTCAGAGATTCCAGGATTAAGAGCAGATATCCTGCTTGGCAACACAGCTAGTTAAAGGCCAGTCTAAGCAACATAATATGATCATGTTTGAAAAATGAACAAATAGGGTCTGGAGGGATGGCTTAGCCCTTAAGGCATTTATTTGCCTCTAAACCCAAAGGACACAGGTTGGATTTCCCCAGTACCCACATTAGCTAGATGCACAAGGTGGCACATGTGTCTGGAGTTAATTTACAGTTGCTGGAGGCCCTGGTGTGCACCCATTCTCTCTATCTCTCCCTCTCTCCCTGTCAGATAATTAAATAAATATAAATAAAATACTTAAAAAATTGACAGGCCTGGAGACATGGCTTAACCCTTAAGGCATTTACATGAAAAGCCTAAGGACCAAGGTTCAATTTCCCACAGAAGCCATATGCACAAGGTAGTACATGTGTCTGGCATTTGTTTGCAGTGGCTGGAGGCCCTGGTCTTCCCATTCTCTCTCTCTCTCTCTCCCTCTCTCTCTCTCTTTCCCTCCCTCTCTCAAATAAATAAATTAATTAATTAATTAAAATTGAATAAACAAATAAGTAGTCTAAGTGAATGGCCTTGAGCCACCTTTCTGATGGTGACAGGCTAGAGATTCAGACAGTCTTCCCACACTTTAGAATATTTATTTATATATTTACAAGCATAAATAGACAGAGACACATAGAGAGTATGTGAGAATGGGAATGCTAGGGTATCTAGGTGCTGCAACAATCTCCAGATGCATACACCAGTTTGTGCATCTGGCTCTACTTGGGTACTGGGGAATTGAACCCATGTCATTAGGCTTTGCGTTCAGTGGCCTTAACTGCTGAACCATCTCCTCAGGCCCTTTCTCACACTTCAACTTGACCAAAACTAATGATGTTTTTGTCACTGCTGTCCCCTACTTCTGTCAGGGTTTGAGCTCATGATATGGAAAGAACACATGGTCTACTAACCCACCTACTTTGTTTTCAAGGGCACAGTTTCTGATTTCTGAATTTGCTGGCACTTTAGCAACCCCTAAGTCTCGCTTCATTTTTATCATTGTTTCTAATTAACATCTTGACAAGAGAACAAAGAGGAAGTAAAGTCCCTTATTATAAAGACTAACAGCATCGCAAGCAAACATTTGG
Source organism: Dipus sagitta (assembly GCA_036346955.1). Classification (NCBI taxonomy): domain Eukaryota; kingdom Metazoa; phylum Chordata; class Mammalia; order Rodentia; family Dipodidae; genus Dipus; species Dipus sagitta. The sequence goes on from CM070770.1 coordinate 209,849,758, forward strand.
TAGCAGAAGGACATTATAAAATAATTAACCTCTAGTATTTCCATATTTAACTTACTCTACTTATCTGAATTTTCTGCTTTGATAAATAATTCCGGATTACTTACATTTGTTTCTTTGAAGATTCAATATATTTTTATGTGGCCTAAATGGTATGGAGATGTGTTTAAGGTACTACAGCCATGATATAATAAATTCATATAATTTATATATTAAAATAGCTGGAATTACTATGTGAGAATTGCAATGTAATTGCAGTTCTATGTTATAAATGTGTGAGTTAAGAGTTTATCAACAGAAATAAAGAATGATCACAATAACTGTATATGTATGAAATGGAGACATAAACTTTCAAAAATAGAGAACATGTGTGAAACATATGTGAACAGGGGATATTAAAGGAGTTATTTGACCACAGATCTTCAGAGTATGTAACTTTTGGATTCCTGTCCTCTGCTATAGTTTCATAAGTTTAGATATAATATTTATATAAAATTAATCTTTTGCAATCTGAAAAGCCACAACAGGACTTTTTCCAACATTTACATAGGGCAATTTTGTTCCTAACGCCTTTCTTTGGCTTCTTCAAAATGGTCATTCCCTGTAATACATCATTACAGAAGGCCTTGTGGTTTTTCTTCAAAACCACTTCCAAAACTAGTATGTCATTTTGGACACTTATATATGAGATACATAGTATAGTGTGCTTTATCATTTTACAGACAGGGAAATTGATACCCAAAGAAACAGTGTTAAAGACAATGGTTAAAATACTTAGATTTTCATTTAATCAGGTCTCTTCTTTTCTTCCTGCATTTATTATACAGTTCTCTTATGTATACATACATTTCCCTTAATCCATTTCTCCAATAACATCTCTGTCCTTACTACACAATTATCCCATTGTCTTGGCCTCTGTTTCCCACTTCTTTTGGTTTTTGGTTTCTAACAAAATCAAATAATTTAGCATTTATCTTTACTTATCTAGCCACATGACAATAATATAAACCTTTAGCATAAGACAAGTCTGACTGGGAACAATATGAAGTCATATTTGAGAAGACCAAGATAAGTAATATATTACATCAACTGACCCTAGGGACTTGAGGTGATATATACAGATCATGCTCTTAAGTGTTAGACATGATGTTATTTCAAATTGTATGCATAGATATAGTAGTAAATGGCTCCCCAGAATCACAGACTATTTTACAAAGTCACATATATAAACTCAATTAGAAAAACAACCATAGAAAAACAGAAAAAAAGTAGGTTGAGTGATGACTACACTTAGTGTGTGTGTATATACATCTCTTTGATTATCATCACAGTGTAGGGAAGTATCCTTACTTAATCAAGTCTCTGTAATCCCTGTTTCTAATCTCTGTTCCTTCTCTGTAAAATGTTCTTAATACTTTACTGTTGATGGTCTTTCTATTCTGAAATGTGATCAAGTCACTCTTTCAATCATACATCTTTTTTTTTCAGTTATGTACACAGTGTGTATATAGCCATGTTGGTACCATCGTTAGCCTCCTCCCTGTCCTCCCCCTCTGTAGAGACCCTCCTTGTTGAGGAATGTGGGTTTCGCATTTTGGGGTTAGTCTTAACCTCAGGGTGAAGGCTATACTCCATACTAAGTTGTATATGATACAACCTTAAATCGACATTGCAGCCATATTGAGCCAAGGCATCACAAACTGGAACACACCGTCTTTTCCAGAACCTTGTAACAAATCATCTCTGACTCAGACACCATTAAATCTTCAGTATTCATCCTGAAAAATATTGATGGAGTAAGGTAGTCATTGGCACACTGAAAAATTACATTATAATTTATTTTACTATTTGGACTATTTTCTTACCTTTGTTTCCACTTAGATATAAATAATTCTTAAGTATGTTTGTTAACCAATACATCTTAAGGATATAAAATATGTTCACAGAAAATATTGCATCAGCAAATAGTGTTTATACTTATATTTTATCTCAACATGCTATGAACTGTGAGTATCTTGGAAAATACAGTTTGCAGCCGTCATTGTGGTCATTAGATATAGCGAATTCAAGTCACTTCTGTCCCATTAAATTTGCATGTATGTATGCAAATTAAGATGTAGTTTTATTCTTATCCTGAGTTCTAGTGCCCTCTATATACCTTTCAATTTTAGAACAATTTCAGTTTTGATTATGACATACAAACTTAAAGAAATACTACAAGACTTGATATTATAAAGTAATGCTATAATAGAGGACAATGTATTTTATAAAAGACATGTATAGTGTAAGACTAAGATTCCTGATAAGCTTTCTACCAGAGTTACAGTGGAACTACTGCAATAATATGCCTGTCTTAGGAAAGCACTGATAAAAGTTCTCATGCCTGATGATAAATTTGAGCTAGCTTCCTTTAAAATAAATTGTTCAGCTACCCAGTGACATTCTTTAAGAACACATTTGCATGTTCTTCAAGTTCACTGCTGGCAAGACTAAATAATAATCAGGTCATAAAGCTAGAGGAAGGCATTTTACATTGCCATATAATTTTCACTGAGAACTTTGAGAATTACCATAAATGCCTTAGTAATCCTTCTTGGATAATAATGGAAATAATTAGGAAGGTTTAAAATATTCTGTCTCTGTAAAAGTTTAGTGTCCTAAATGTGAGAGAGTAAGAATATTGAAAGATATTTAATGGCTGTGTTGAGCAGATCTAATCAGGCAAGTTTTACCCTCTGACACAAATTGGGTCTCTACAGATAAGAATTGAAGCTATAGTTACAGAAAATGTGGAAATTCTTACATCCTCCTTGCCTGCTTGAACAAACCATGTTGGCAAATAATAATACATCTGTCTTGAATAACTTGGCCTCTCAGAATTGTTTTTAATTTGGAAGAAAATTGGAAATCCTTTCAAATGGTACAAAAAGAAAAAAAAATCAATCTTTGTATTAACTTTATAACTTTCTCATGCCATTGAGTCACAATAGAATCTTAATTATATTAGAAAAATTAAGTCAAGCAAATAGAGAAACCTTGAAATGAAAATTTTAAGAGCTATTTTTATATCATACACAGCATTACAGTATGTCTTTAGTATAGTTTCTACTAAACTTGTTTACAGAATTTCCAGTTTAGTGTTCTACTCCAATATATCACTTATCAGCATTGGGAAAAGCTAAACTATTTGAGTTCATGTGGGGAAATCACCCTTTCAAAATTAAGTTATCTGCTTTTTTACACTATTGGAAAATTTGGTAATTTACTCTTAGTTTGTGAGCAACTCATCAATAAAACCAAAACCAACTAGCATTAAATATGACTCAGACCCAATCCAGAGAACTAGCAAGGGGCCTTTGGGAGCCTGAGACATAGCCAGCTGTTGAGGCTGTGTGAGCTTTGTGGCTGCTCTCACACCTATGGAAAGAGTGTGAAGAGCAGTGCTTGCCAGCAGCTATGATGGACTCAGCACCCTTAAAAGTCCAAGGCCATAAAAGGGACACATTTTCATGCCAGAGTTTGATGACTTAGAGCCCTCCAGTCAGATGAATGATATGGATATACAGTATGTTCAGATTTACTACAAATGTCCAAAGAATAGTTGTATCAATGTATTTCTATCCTCAAAAAGTAGGACAAGGCAATTTTGTGAAATCAATTCAGTTATTATCAGCAAGAAACTTATTGGCAATATTCAGAACAAGAATTAGCTCTATTGTTCCCTGACAAAGAAGAATTATTAGTGCATGAGCACATCTTTATTTATAAAGTATACAGACAGGGGCTGGAGAGAAGTCTTAGTGGTTAAGATGCATGCAAAGCCTAATTACCTGGATTTAATTCTCAAGTATCCACTTAAAACCAGTGCACAAAGTGACACATGCAACTGGAGTTCATTTGCATTGGCTAGAAACCCTGGTGAAACCATTCTCTCCATGTCTTTTCTATCTGCCTGCAAATAAATAAAAAATAATAAATAAGTATTAAAAAATACAAACAGTGTTGGCCAGGGATGTCCCTATTGCCTCCAAAACATTATAGGCTACTGCCAAGACCCTTGAGAAAAATATGTTAAGACCCTATTGCTGAAGACTTCACATGCCTGAGTGGCAAAGTCACTGAGAAATCAAGCTGGTGCTAAGCAGAAAACCTTCTCCCTGTAGCCCAGCCAACTGAAAGCTGGAAAAAGCTGCATTGTATGCAGCTTTATGGGAGACAGAAGTCATCAGCAGTGAAAGCAGTGAACCCTGGAAATCTCAAGTTTGGCCAGACAGGCCAAATGACTATACGAGTGCAGTAGTGGTATGTCTGCTCTGGGGGAAACCAGCTGCTCTCTAATTGGACTGAAGGCCTGATCTATGGGAGGGAATACATGCCTGGTACTGAACACCTAATCAAAAGCATATGGCAGGGGAGGTCATGAGGCTTAGGGGTATAAAGAATGCTCTTGCCTGGATAAATACATATATTACTCTCACCAAACTGTCCTGAAAGCATTATACTTAATGTTCACATTCATATACTAATGATAATCTCATCTGACAGAGGATTAATACCCAGAATATACAAAGACCTCAAAAAACAGAACAATAATCCCACTCTCCATTATCAAGCTACCATCAATTGTGGGCTACAAGAGGGCCTACACCTATTAAATTCTCTATAAAAAAATAAGGGTTATCTCATTTGTTCTGGTGCTAACTTACTCTCCGTTGGAGAATCTGCTTCTCTTTTTCAGATAGATGTAGATCCTAAGGAGAGAGCCTCCCCATCATACCTCAAAAGGACCCTGGCTGAAACTAAGAAAAATTGGCGAAACAAGCAAGGGTGCTATTTTCCTGGTGAACTGGGTACCAGCACAAGGGTGAAGGAGATCAGCACAGAGAAAAATCAACTCCTGCCAAATCAGAGAGCCAGAGACCCAGAGGCCCCCAACACCTCATCACTGAAGCAGACCAAAAATGAACCCAACATGGCTCAGAGAAATTTTGCGGAAGAGGGGGCAGGAAGAATGTCAGAGCCACATGTTGGGTCATGATATGCAGAGACATTTATCTTACCCATAACTTCGGGCCAACTCCACATTGCATGACCCATATACCTCAACAAGGAGCAGCCAAGGGGAGGGAGTAGGTCAAAGATGTGCCTAACAATGGTACCAAACTGACTGTATTTGCTGAATACAAAGCTACTTAATAAAAAAATAAAAATTGAAAAAAAGGAATCAAACAACCCAGTTAAAAAGGGGGCTGTGGAACAAAATAGAGTTCTCGCTGCATTCTTGCCAACATTTATTGTCATTTATTTTCTTAAGGGTAGCCATTCTGGCAGGAGAGACTTGGAATCTCAAGGTACTTTTAATTTGCATTTCTCTGATGGCTAAGGATATGGAAGACTTTTTAGATGTTTATATGTCATCTGTATTTCTTCCAGTGGAGGTTCTTGAGAGAGCTGAAAATAGATTTACCATATGTTCCAGCAATAGCACTCCTAGGCATATATCCTAATGACTCTGCTTAATACCTTAGAGATACTTGCTCATCCATGTTTATTGCTGCTTTATCCACAATAGCTAGGAAATTGAACCAGCCTAGATGTCCATCCACAGATGAATGGATAATAAAGATGTGGTACATCTACACAATGGAGTTCTGTTCAACAGAAAAGAAAAATGAAATTATGAAATTTGCAGAGAAATGGATGGCTCTGGAAAGGATTACACTGAGGTAAACCAGTAACAGAAAGCCAAACATCACATGTTCTGTCTCATATGTGGTTCCGCCTTGCATGTGAGCTGGAACCAAATCAAGTAGCAGAGGCCCATAAAAGGGCTATAAGTGTGGGAGGAGAGGGAAGGTCTTAAGGGATGGTATGGTATATATGTAAGAAGAAGAACAGATTACAAGGGAGAGGAAAGGCCAAAGTGAGGTCAGGCGAAGAGATTGTACAAAAGAAGGGTGGGGGTGGGGGTCAATCAAAATTCAAGATATTCTGAATAAGACGTAACAAAATCTACTTTCTTCAATAATGGTACATCCAGAAGCCATAGATTGTTACTAGAAATTTTCAATGCCAGGGATGGGATACCTTCCAGTGAGTTGTTGGCTAGGAAGGTCCCTGTTTCCTCCAAAACATTATAGGCTATTGCCAATACCCTTGGTTTCCCATGAGAAAGAGATGGTAAGATGTTATTGCTGAAGACTTCACATGCCTGAGCAGCAAAGTCACTGAGAACTCAAGCTGGTGCTGAGCAGAAAACCTTCTCCCTATAGCTCAGCCAACTGAAAGCTGGAAAAAGCTGCACTGTATGCAGCCTTATGGGAGACAGCAGTCATCAGCAGTGAAAACAGTGGATACTGGTAGCCACAAGTTTGGCCAAGCCAGCCAAATGAGTGCAATAGTTCATAGACAATTATGTATACATGATAAGGGAAAGGAGAGTGAACAGAAAGATTGTTTCAGTCATATTTTTGCATAAATGAGTCAGGTCTCACTTCACAAGCTAATTAATAGTGGCTCTTACGAAAACAGGTCTTAAACCGGGCGTGGTGGCGCATGCCTTTAATCCCAGCACTTGGGAGGCAGAGGTAAGAGGATTGCCATGAGTTCGAGGCCACCCTGAGACGACATAGTGAATTCCAGGTCAGCCTGAACTACAGTGAGACCCTACCTTGAAAAACCAAAAAAAAAAAAAAAAGAAAGAAAACAGGTCTTAACATTTAAGTAATATAGTGATTTCATTTATACTTTTGATATTATTTAACAAATGTATTCAGTTTTTGCATTGTTGTTTTTTATCACTGCTGCTTCTTAAAAGTGACTTGTCTGTGAAGTTTCATATATTTAAAACATCTATATAACTTGTCACTGTTATCAGGAAATTCAGGATAAGATATTTCCCGAGGCCAAAATTATTCCCCTAAGGATAATTTTGAAGCTACTGTAACTTTCTGCACAGGATGAAATTTCACCAGTGATATGAATCTTGACAAAACAGAAAGAATCATTTTAGGATCTTATCATTTAGGTTAGGAATTATGTATATGGGATTATTGGTATAAAATCTCCAGTTCTGAGCAAGCCTAGAAATTTAAAACCTTTTGGCATTTCAGACATATATTTACCATTTAATTTGGCTGCAGATTCATTATCTATTTGTTCTCTGTCCACTTCCCCTTTCTTTCAATTTTCTACTATGGTTAATTTTTTACTTGTTAATCTCCAATCTGTTGTTGTTATATGCAAGCCTTGCTTTGTATGTACTACTATAATTTTTCCATTTAACTGTATTTTTTCTCCTGAAAGTTTGCCTTTTCCCATACAAATTTCCAAACATAGTTGCATGTCACTCAATAATTAGGAACTACATTCTGAGTAACATGTATTAGGAAATTTTCTGTGAACTACACAGGGTGCACTTACACAAACATAGATAATATGGTCCACCACAGGGCTAAGATTGATGGCATATGTTGAAGCAAAGAACACAGGAATACAGCAAGCCAAGAAAAACACATGCACTCAAAGACATGGTAAGTACAGGTTCTTTAAGCCTGCCGGTATAACAGCACACTGTTCAGTAGTGAAGTTTACATTCTTAGCAACTCCAATCAATTATACATGTCAACAAAAAATGTGAAGCTATTAAACTTTCAGAAGAAAATTGCAAAAAAATTTTGCAGTGATGTGGCCAATATCTCAACCCTCCCAAGTGTTGAAACTGAGAAAACTATGGATCACAGTAGTATATATCCTAATGCTCAAAGCTACTATATCTGTAACCTCCCCAAACTTGAAGCAACCTTTAATCATTCAAACCCAGAATGCAGAAACATGTTATGGTACAATATGAAGATACAAGCTATTAGCCGGGCGTGGTGGCACATGCCTTTAATACCAGCACTCCGGAGGCAGAGGTAGGAGGATTGCCATAAGTTCGAGGCCACTCTGAAATTCCAGGTCAGCCTGGGCTAGAGTGAGAAAAACCAAAAACAAAACAAAAAAAACTCAACAATAAATAAATAAATAAATAAATAAAACAAGCTATTGGTATACTCAAGAATGTAGATTGATTTAAAATGCTTTATGCTAAATTTAAAAAATCTCAAAATTCTGTATACAATCCTAATCCACTGACATAACATTTTTGAAGTGGTAAAATAATAGTGATGGAAAGTTCTGGAAATAAGTTTTGCAGGTTAGAGTCAGAAAAAGAATGCAGTTGATTCAAAGAAGCACTTTCCTGATAATGAAAAGGTTTTATACCTCATTTTATTGTATTACACATGATGGAATGATGACTAAGCAATGCTCAACATGATAAAATTTCAAAGCTAGTGACATATAAAAGGAAAAGAGAAAGAAAAGTGCATCCTTAAAAGCTGTCTTAGGGCTGGAGTGATAGCTTAGCCTGTGAAACCTAAGGACCCTGGTTTGTGGCTGGATTCTCCAGGACCCAGATGCACAAGAGGGCACATGCATCTGGAGTTTGTTTGCAATGGCTGGAGGCCTGGTGCACCTATATTCTCTCTCTCTCTCTTTCTCTCTCTCTCTCTGTCTTTCTCTCTGTCACTCTCAAATAAATAAATGAAAATAAACAAAAAAAATTTTAAAGGCTGTCTTAATACGATAAATATCAGTACATCTGCTAGGATTATTTCCCCTGTTAATGCTCTGGTTTGAGCTGTGCACTGTTGTCATCATTATGAGTCACTAACTGAGGTCAAAGTGACCAGTCCTCACCTTTTGTAATAGAATCCAAAATAAAACTTGAAATTAAAAATAAAGGGACTGTATGTGCCTGCAATATCAACAAAAGTAAATTTTAAGTGTCTTAAAACACAATCATGCACTTTTTATTTTCATATTTCCCTAATAGTGAAGTATCTGAAATGAAATCACATTTAATAATATTGGGATATAGAAGAAAATAAAGTTACTTAAAATTAGATTGACAATTAAATGCCTTTTTAGGGCACAATACAAACTAGCATTGTATCACTTTTTTATTACCTTTCAAGTGAATTACTTGAAATTGTTATTATATATTTCTTAAAGTAGGTTAAGTACCTTTTAATTTCTCAAAGAAGCAATTATTCCTAAGAAATAATGACAATAAGTATTATAATTATATAATAATAATCATCAAAGTTTAGAGAGAATATTTTAATCCTAAATTTTAATTTATTATATTAATCTTCACTTACAAGTATTGTAGGAATAAAGACAGAAAAACATAACTGGGTTTCATATTCAATTCCACGTAACTTACTGTATATATACTTTTTTGAAATTCTGTTATGGATGATGCTAAAGGGGGAAAATGATATAAAAATAAAAGAGGAAATAGTTGGAAAAGGAGTTCCATGGAAAGGGGAAAGGGAAGGGGACAAAAAATAATCACAGGGATTATGGTGAAAATGCATTGGGCATGCATATGACTCTTGAGCTATGCACAACTACATGCCTGGGTCGTCACAGTGGTAAGAGTATCTCTCTCCCATCCTGGAAGTCTCCCTGAGACATTTTTTATTACTATTTTCATTTTTTACTCTCCTTGGAAGCATATACCTCCTTAAAACTCCTTTTCATTTTTCTTTTGTGTGTTTAATGTCCTGAGTCCATGGTTTTCCTTATTCAGGGGCTTCTGGACCACATGATATATTTTCCCTCTCCCTGACCACCTGCATGTCTCAGTCCTCATTTCAGCTATGGAAGCCCTCCCTTTCCCTCTCCCTCACATCCTTGTTATGTTTGAGTAAAACATGGTGGTTTAAAAGAAGAAAAGGTTACAAGAAACCACAACATTTTATTTCTAAACATCTCAACACGTGGGTAAATCTGAATGTTAAATGTTAACCTTTGGTCTTTATTGCACGCAACATAATTCAAATATGATGGATTGCTTGTTGAGTCCAATTATTCTTTCAATGCCCTTGGGATTGGTCAAAACCCTAATATTTGCAGGAAGTGACATTGACCCCACTCTATCACATACCACCTGTCAGAGATGCCCCTTGCCCATCCTCTATAACGCAGCAGTATGGTTTAGTTAGAAAAACCGCTCTTCTTCAACCACGACAATTGTAGGGCTTCATTTTCTTACAGTTCTTATTTCAGTATGGACAGAGACTCCAGGTGACAATAACACAGACAAATGTTGAGAATTATAAGGTGATATTTATAGTTGGCCCATGTCTTGCAGAAGTGGAGAAAGTTGGAAGCTGTATAAATCCTGGAGCTCTTGAGTTTCTAATACATTAGTATAAATATTTGGATTCAGTCCAGGCCTTTCAGTTGTCAGTTACTTTTCATTAGACTGAAAATTCCTCATGGAATGAACTATCTTGAAAAAAAATTTAAAAAAGAAAAAAAAAAAAAAAACAGGATTGCCTCAACCATATGCATGCAAGAATTTGGTACCTACTTTCGGAGCCTGACAGCAATGAAATTGATAATTAAAATAATGCGAAGAACTAAGTTTTCACCTTAGTGCATGCATTGTACAAGTACATCCAACTATTCCATTTCAACCCAGGTTATAAAATATAGCCTATGTGAATATATACAACCTGTATTTCTATATTTTTAAAAATCTCCACCCAATTTTGTTGCTTTTTCTCCAGTAGTTAGATGTCCTGGTTGGTTAGTCACATTTACTATGAAGTGATTAAACGTATAGTATTTGTAAGTGGGATAGGTTTTCTTAACAGCTATATAATTTTCCTTCCTCTTCTCTGCAATGGTATGGATGATTATAGAAGGTTTTGCCTATAGAATAGCTAGAGAGGAAATAAGGATGGTGGGAGCCCATGTGGTTCCCATTTCAACAGCATGTTTTTCTATGGTTAAAGGGCTTTAATGCATGCATTTAATCTTTGGAGAAGGTTGTTCTTATTTTCCTCTGTTTTCTTACATTTGACTTTGGAAGAGGCCCACTTTACCTCCTGCTTTCTCACTAGCAAATTTCCCTTGCAAATCACCTGCTTCTCCCAGAGCACAATCTGTAGACCATTCTGAGGGCAGATTTTGCTCAGTACTTTTTTTCACAACTCATGACTGCATTGTTTTATAAATGATAAACATGTCTCCGTGCCATCTACTATATTTTTCTAAGAGTTCAATTTGTAGTTTATGTTTCATAGCAAAACTTATTTGGTCATGATGCTATTAGTAAACATTTGGCATATTTTCATCTTTATAGTATTTAATGTTGATTTTAAAATTTTTTTATTTATTTACTTGCAAGGTTAGAGAGAGATATAGAAGGATAGGAAGGTCAGGGTATATTCCACTGCAAATGAACTTGACATATGTGCCACTCTGTGCATTTGGTTTTACATGGGTACTGGGGAATCAAACTCAAGCTGTAAGGCTCTGCAAACAAGTGACTTTAACTGCTGAACCATCTCTCCAATCCTAATAGTAATTTTTTTTTTATATAGACAGCATTGTCTCTTGTGATTCTTAATGCTCATTGTCAACTTGAGTGGATGTCATATTGGGTAGGAAACACATTTCTTCATGTGTCTATTGTGTTTCTCCAGATGTTAAAAGGAGAAGGGAAGCCCTAGCCTCAGTATGACCTGGTGGTCCAGACTGAACAAACAGCGGATAGCAACATGTAATCTGAATCAGTACCAGGATTCAGCTTTCTGCTTACTCACTGTGTATGTAATCAACTCATGCTCCTGCCCCCGTGCTTTCACACCACAATAAACTGTATCCCCTCAAACAGTGAACCAAAATAAAGCCTTCCTCCTTAAGATGCTTTTGTTCAGTATTCTGTCCCAGCAACAAGAAAAGCAACTAATATACCTACCTAGGTTTTTTTCATGATGGAATTGTGCTTACAATGTGAGAGAATAATTTCAATTAAAATATATATAACAAATTGTGACCTAGCAGTTGACAGAATTACCTTCCCACTAGAGCCATAAGCCTCAGTCTTTCCTCATTCACCCCCACACATTTTATTTTGGTTTTAATCCTTGTCAGGCACACCCATAGAAACAAGGTCATATTATATAAACCATTTTTATTGATTATGGAGGCAGATTTTTGGTGTTTGTACCAGTTGCTTTCTTATTGCTGGAACAAAATACCCAACCAGAATCAGCTTGAGGAAGGAAATATTTATTTTTGGCTTACTGTTTGAGGGGAAGCCTATGATGGTGAGGAAAGCAAGGCAGGAGCAGACTGTTGATGTCAAGTAGTCATATCACAGGGATAAAGTAGAGAGAATGATGAATGTGCTACTCAGCCAGGTCATTATATATATATATATATATATATATATATATATATATATATATATATATTATTTGTAAACCTCTTACACAATTTTTGTGTTAGAAGGTATGACTAGCCTTTGTTTAAAAAGTAATTAATTCTGGGCTGGAGGGATGGGTTTATTGTTAAAGTGTTTGCTTGCAAAGCCAAAAGACCCAGATTCAATTCTCCAGGACCCCCATTAGCTAGATGCACATGTCTGGCATTCATTTGCAATGGCTGGAGGCCCTGGAACACCTATTCATTCTCTCTCTCTCTCTCTCTCTCTCCCTCTTTCTCTGTCAAATAAGTAAAAATGAAAAATAATTAATTTTAATTATTATTTTCGAAAAGGGGTCTAATGTAACTTGGTTTAGCTTCATATTCACTATGTAGCTGATGCTAGCCTTAAACTTATGATCCTCTCACCTCTGCTTCTCAACTTCTGGGTTTATAGTCATGAACCATGATGCTTAGCTGCCCTCAATTTTGAATAGAGAAATTATTTATCTTTGATATTTATATGTAAGAGTTCTTTATGAATTAAGAATAGAGAAATTCTCAGTTTAGCTTCTGACAGTTACCATTTAGTCAAATCTCTATTTTTGCTTTATGATAAAACTATTTACCTTGATCTAAGTTGAATATTACTATTATCACTAATATTATGGTTATTACTAATATTATTTTCATTCATCTAAAACTATGTAACTGCAAGCCATTTAATTTTCACTGCAGTTTTGTGTATGATAGAACAGAAGGAATATGGCATTTCTTTGTTTCTCTGTCTACTTTCTGTTTAATGCTTATCTAAATCTTCCTTAGAATTAGTCAATTTTCCATCACATTTCCCATCCATCCAAAATGCCATTTCTTAATAAGTCTCATATGTACTATATATGCACAACCTGCATTTTATTTCCTAGACTGTATCTTCTTTTCTTATCAATTTGGTATGCCTGATGCCACATTATAATCATACATATTTTAAAGTATATTTCACTGCTTGGTTACACATTTTTTGTTTTGTTATTAATCTTTTCAACATTTTTTTTAGTAACTATGTCTATTATGTTCTTTCCACTATTGTTTCATATTATTTTCTCATCTTAAATATTCTATATGTTGATTACAATTGCATAAAAGTTACTTTTCAGGGAGTAGTTAAAAGCGTTACATTAATGGCATTCCATTCAGTGTTCTGTGTGTCTCACTTCTCAATTCCCATTTTCACATTTCTTATTGAAATCTTTCTTTATATGATCTATATATTTCTTATGAAATTTATTGGGGTATGTTAAAGGTCTTATTACTATTGAAGAAATAATCTCTGTTTTCATTTTATGTCTTTTCATCTTCCCCAGCTTCCCATCTATTTAAATCTTATGCTTTTCTTTGCAATTAAAAAATAATCCAAGCTCCTTCAGAAAGAATGTCTAATGCCTTATTTGTTTTCATCTAATGCTTGTCCCCTTCTTGCAGATTACCCCCAAGCACAGTGACTGTCCCATGGCTCTGAGGCCTCATCAATCTCTTTTCTCCCTCAGCGTCTATGTTCTCTTCAGTCCTCCAGCTGGCTGCTTTCCTCCAGTCATATGTGTCTGCCTCTTTCTTGCCATGTCTCATCTTACAAGTCAATCCTTGTCAGTCTTTCCTGATCCCTTCCTTACCTTGAGCTTCCCCTGACAATAATTATTTTTTTAATGTTTTTGTTTATTTTTATCCATTTATTTATTTGAGAGTGACAGACAGAGAGAGAAAGAGGGAAAGAGAGAGAGAGAGAGAGAGAGAGAGAGAGAGAGAGAGAGAGAGAATGCATGCCAGGGCCTCCAGCCACTGCAAACAAACTCCAGATGTGGGCGCCCCTTGTGCATTTAGCTAACATGGGTCCTGGGGAATTGAGCCTTGAACTGGAGTCCTCAGGCTTCACAGGCAAGCACTTAAACATTAAGCCATCTCTCCAGCCCCTATCAATCACTCTTAATGATAGCTGTTTATAGTTTCCCCTATAGTACCTTTACAGAGTTTGTAATTGAAAGTTTACCTACACAAGCTGTTGATGTTGTTAATCCTGTTTCCTGTTATTGCAGATTGAACAAAATCCTTATGGTCAAAAGAGTTTAAATATTTATTTCTTAAACTTTTGTAAGTATAATAGTTGGATCTTTTATGTCTCTTTCTTGTTTTCTTTTCTAGATATTAGCAAGAAATTCCATAAATATTTCAAGATTAAATGATGGCAGATACATTTTCATGCTTTTCAATTGAATTGACTTAATTATGTATGTTCTTTATGTTTTGATTTGTTTTCGTTATTACATGGAGGTGTTTGAAGTTATAATTAGCCTATAATTGTAAATAAATATAAACTTTGGCCTAGAGAGATGGCTTAGCAGTTGAGGCACTTGCCTGCAAAGCCTGACCACCCAAGTTCAATTCCCCAGTAACCACATAAAGCCAGATGCCCAAAGTGGCACATGCATATGGTGTTCATTTGCAGTAGCTGGAGGGCCTGACGTGAACATTCTTGCTGTCTGTCTCCTTCTTTCAATACCTATCTGGTTTCAAATAAACAAATACAATTTATTTTCTTAAGAAAATGTACACTTTGCACACATCTCTACTTCTGTTTCTCATCTTTGTGAACTTGAAAAATTGTGCTTTCTGCTAAACTATTCTAGAATAGCAAAGGTATAGAAAACACAAAATACGATGCATCAAATTCTACTTATGTGCCCTTGAAATTAGTTCATCATCACTGAAATACTATTCTTGCTTCCTTATTCTAGCTGGTCTAAACCTATAACCTAGCAAGTTGATGGATACAAGAAAATACCATAGGGCTAGACAGATTTCTCAGTGGTTAAGGTGCTTGCCTGCAAATCCAAAAGACCCAGGTTTGATTCCCCCATACCCATATAAAGCTAATGCACAAAGTAGTGCCTGCATCTGGAGTTTGTTTACATTGGAGGGAGGTCCACGTAGTCCATTCTCTCTGTATGTATTTCTTTGTTTTCAAATAGATAAATAAATAAATAATACTTAAAGAAAAAGAAAACACTCTGAAAATCCTTTAAATGTTACATAAACAAACAAAAAGGTAAACTGTGATATAGAAACCAACAGTTTTGAATGTGATGTTTTTTACAATGAACTACTGTATTAGTTATAATGAAATAGTAATTTTTATCTCTACCCAATCTTGTAAGTAAATAGTAAAGTGTCTTTCAAGCTAAATATATAAAACTTAAGTAGAAAAACATCTTAGTGCATTTATTCATACATCATCATAATATATTATTATATTTATACACTCATCTGTAAATATAACTTTAGAAATAAAGTACAATTATAATTGAAAAACTATAAAAACTTATTTTCCATGACCAAAAAACCTACTACTCCATTGAGCTTAGGGAAGAGTCTTAGACAATATCTAAAACCGGTTTTCCCCCTACCATTAATACAGAGAAAAACAGGGACTTCCCGGTAAGATGGCAGTATAGGAGTAATACCAAATCAGTCGAGGAAGGGATTTAAGCAAAACAACAGCAAAATGCATTATTCTTCCAAAAAGTGAGGGTGTATAGGTTTTATTGGCCACAATGGAAAGGCAGGAGAGAACACAAATCTACCAGAAAAGAGGAAACTGGTCAGAATCCCACTGAAGCACTTGAGGCCTGATGGAGATGGACCTGTGAGCCTACAATGCCTGGTGCCAAGCTGCAGCAAAAACCAAACAAGGGGATTTTCCAACCTCTTCAGCCTCCTTGAAAAGTTAGGAGAGACAGCAGAGACCAGCTGAGGAGCTGCTCAATGGGATACAGGTAGGACCTGCTGAACAGTTCCAGTACAACTCAAGGCTTCCTGCACATTTTCATCCCCCAACTGTCAGAACCTCTAAACTCCAGAGAACTTATTCAGCCTTGTGTGGGCAGGGCATCAAGCACACTTGATCAGAATACCAGATCCACAGCACAACATGGAGGGATTGAAGTGGGCACTCAGCATTGGTGAGATTTGAAGCCACCCAAAAAAGTAACAAGGCTGACTGACAAAATAATCAGGTACATATATCTACACTGGAAGTGCTGATCTCTCCTTCCATGTCAGCACAGGTTGTTGGTTACATATTCTTGGTTGGCTTTACCATTATCAATTAAGCTGTATTTGGGGGTTGACTATTGTTGCCTTTGATGCTTTCAGATTTATAGGGACTTTGTTTTTTTCTTCTGTCATTATTGAGGACAGGGTGTGATTCAGACCCAGGCTGACATGCAACCCATTTCAGAACAGAAATTTCACCCTCCAAGCTGACAGGATTAAGGGTGTATAGAAACACACATCCATAGAGATTTTGGCTTGATAAGATTATCTGTTTGTTCTAATCCCCACACATGCATACTCTGTGTTGGTTTTTATTGAATGTGTATATTTCTCAGTTGAATTTTTAGAATTTGCCAGTAAATTGTTCAACTCAGCCCACCAGAATACTTGAATAGCAGGCAAATCCAACACCTAGGATTAATTCTGCAGTTGGATTGGAGTACAAGCACTACACTTCATACCTTTAACTCCTACCCTGAAGGTATGTGAAGTTGGATTTCCCCACCTAAGAACACTGAAGATAATAAGAAAACCCAAGCATCAAATTAACCCAGTATACAAGAATCACAACATTGTAAGAAACACAAAAATCAAGACAATACAATCCCATCAAAAATTATAAATCCATCAGAAATCACCCCCAATGAGGCTATTTTAGATGAAATCCCTGACAACAATTTCAAAAAAAATGATTTCATCTATACTCAAAGAAATCAAAGAAGTGCAAAGGAATCAAAGAAAAAAAAAAAAAAAACAAATGAATTAAAGAAGAAAATAAACTCCTGAAAGAGAAGAAAGGAAATCAGCTTAATGAAATGAGATCATTACAAGACATGAGTAAAGAAATAGAAATGCTGAAGAAAAAACAGTTAGAAATATTAGTAACCAAAACAGTCTCACCAGTAGAATGGATTAAGGAGAGAACAGAATCTCTAAATTAGAAGACCAGGTGGCAGACCTAACACAATCCAACAAAGGGAAAAACAAGATAATAGGAAGGTATGAATTGGAATTTCAAGATATCCAGGACACTATGAAAAGATAAACATGAGAATTCAGGGTATAGTAGAAGGGTTAACTCCAAAAGCAGAGTGGGTGTTTTCAACAAAATCATAAAAGAATATTTTCTCCACATTGGGAAAGACATGCAAATGCAGATAAAGGAAGGTCTTAGAACACTAAACACACAAAAGCTAGAAAGAACCTATCCTTGCCATGTTATAATTAAGCTACTAAACATGCAAATCAAAGAAGATATATTGAAATTAGTTAGAGAGAAAAAACAAGTCACCTATAAAGACAAGCCCATCAGTATCACAGCAGATTACTCAAGACAGACTTGAAAAGCCAGAGGAGCTTGGAGTGATGTATTACAAGTTCTGGAAGATAACAACCGTCAACCAAGATTACTCTATCCTGCAAGGCTATCTATCCAAATTGATGGAGAAATAAGGACATCACACACACACACACACACACACACACACACACACACACACACAGAGAGAGAGAGAGAGAGGCTAAAGTAATTAACAGCAACTAAGCCAGCTCTCCAGAAAATACTTGAAGGAATCTTTCACACTGAAGAGGAAACAAAGCACACACATGAGGAATCAGGAAAATATAAACAATACTCAAATAACAGTTAAAACAAGAGAGTAAAGGGAAAACAGGAAGCACTACAAAACAAGAAAAATGGCAAAAATAAATGCATGCCTTTCAATAATAAGTCTTAATATCAATGGCCACAATACCCCAACCAAAAAACAGAGGATTGCAGACTGGATTAAAATGCAGGATCCTGTTATATATTGCCTCCAGGAAACTCATCTGTCAATAAACGATAGACACTGTCTTAGGCTGAAAGGATGGAAAACAGTATTTCAGGCAAATGGGCCTAGGTAACAAGCAAAGGTTGCTATCCTAATATCTGACAAGATAGACTTCAAACCAAGATTCGTGCAGGGACATAAAGAAGATCACTTCATGCTGATTCAAGGAGGACATTACACTCCTAAACATATATGCACCTAACATGGAAGCTCCTAATTTTATCAAACAAACACTATTAGACTTAAGGTCACAGATAACACCAAACACAATTGTATTAGGTGACTTCAGTACTCCACTCTCATCAATTGACAGGTTATCCCAGCAAAAAATGAACAGAGAGACATTTGGATTAAATTATGTCAAGAACAAATGGACATAACAAAAATCTACAGAACATTCCATCCAAATGCTTAAGAATATACATTTTTATCAGGAACACATGGAACATTCTCTAAAAGAAATCATATATTAGTACAAAAAGGAAATCTTAAGAAATACAGGAAAACTGAAATAATCCATTGTGCTCTAATCTGACGACAGTGGGATTAAACTAAAATCAGCAACAAGAAACACAAATTCATGTAGACTAAATCATAAACCATTGAATGACGAATGGGTCATTGAATAAATCAAAAAGGAAATCAATAAATTCATAGGATCAAATTGTGATGAGAATACAACATACCAAAACCTTTGGAACAGAATGAAGGCAGTCCTGAGAGAGAAATTTATAGCTCTAAGTGCCTATATTAGGAAATTAGAGAGTTAACAAATAAACAATAAAATCCTGCACCTTAAGGCCTTGGAAGAAAAAGAACAAGGCAAACAAAAAATCAGTAGACAGGAAGAAATAAAAAAACGTTTAGGGCAGAAATTAATGAAATAGACCCCCCCCCAAAAAAAAATCCAAAGAAACAATGAAAGAAAGTATTAGTTCTTTGAAAGGATAAACAAGATTGTTAAACCCTAAGCAAATATGACCAGAAGAAATAGAGAATAGACAAAAAATAGTAACATTAGAGATGGAAGAGGCACCATTACAACAGATACTAAAGAAATTCAGAAAATAATAAGGACATACTTTAAGAAAATATATGACTCTAAGTTTGAAAATCTTTAAGAAATAGATGATTTTCTTGATTCATATGACCTACCAAAATTAAATCAAGATGAGTGCGGTGGTTTGAATAGATGCACCCCAATATATTCAGTGTTTTATTACTTTGTAGTTTGTATCTGTAGTCACCTAGCTGGAGGCAGTTTCACTGGGTGGATCTTAAGGTGTGGTGGTAGGTTTAAGATTTCAATCTAAAGATATGCAAACTCTGCCTAGCTGTAGTTCCTGATGTGTGCTGTGCTGTGGGGCTTTTGGATTTTGGGCTTGTGGTTCTATCTCTCTATGTTTAGTCCTGTGAAATCAGTTCAGCTTTTTCTGCCATTATAGAACTTCCCCTGGATCTGTAAGCTCCAATAAATCCCTTCCTCCATAACTGTGCCTGGTCTGGAAGTTCAACTCAGTGAACCTGAAGCTGTCTGCTACAGTAAGATAAACCATTTAAATAGACCTATAACAAGGCGGAGATCCAAGCAGTTACAAAATATCTCCCATTTAAAAAAAATCCAGGCCCAGATGGATTCACTGGTGAATTTTACCAGACCTTCATGGAAGAACTATGAACACTGCTTCTAAAACTTTTCCATAAAATAGGAAAGGAAAGAATTCTATCAAACTCCTTCTGCAAACACAGCATCACCCTGACACCAAAACCAGACAAAGACAGAATAAATAAAGAAAAATACAGACCAATATCCCTCATGAACAAAAGTGCAAAAATTCTCAACAAAATATTGGCAAACAAAATACAGAAATATATCAAAAAGATTATTCAACCTGACGAAGTGGCTTCTTCCCAATGAGGCAAGGATGGTTCGACATATGCAAATCAAAAAATGTAATACACTACATTAATGGGGTGAAGAACAAAAATCACATGATCATCTCAACAGATGCAGGAAAGGCATTTGACAAATCCAACATCCTTTCATGATAAGAGTCCATCAGAAACTAGGAATAGAATGAACATAACCCAACATAACAAAAGTTATTTATGACAAACCTACAGCCAACATAATACTAAATGCAGAAAAACTTGATGTTTTTCCACTAAAATCAGGAACAAGACAGAAATGTCCACTGTTTCCACAATTATTAATATAGTATTGAAAGTCTTACTATATCAATAAGACAAGAGACACTCATAAAATTGATATGAATTGGAAAGGAAGAGAAGAAATTATCATCTGCAGATGATATGATTCTATAAATAGAGTACCCTAAAGACTCTACAGGCAACCTGATAAACAATTTTTTCAATGTAGCAGGATACAAAATAAATACACATAAATAAGTAACTTTTCTATATACTAAGAACAAACATGTGGAGGATGAAATTCAGGAATCACTTCCATTTAAAATTTAAGCTATATTCCAAAGCCATAGTAACAACAACAACAACAACAAAAAAAAAAAAACACATGGTACTGGCACAAAGACAGACATGTAGATCAATAGAACAGAATAGAGGACCCAGATGTTAATTCAGGCAGCTGAAGCCATCTGATTTTTCACAAAAATGCCACAAAAAAATCTTTGGAGAAAAGACAGCCTCTTCAACAAGTGATGCTGGGAAAACTGTATATGTTTATGTTGAAGGAAGAAAACAGATCCTTGTCTCTCTCCATGCACATGAATCAAGTTCAAATGGACAAGAGACCTTACTATCAGACTTGAAACTCTGAAACTGCTGCAGGAAAAGGCAGGGATAACCCGTCAACATATTGACATAGGCAATGACTTTATGAATATAACCCCAATTGCTCAGGAAATAAAACCACTATTCAACCAGGATCTTGTGAAATTACAAAGCTTTTGTGCATCAAATGTCAGTATGAATAGAGAAAAGAGATGACCTACAGAATGCCAGCTATACATCTGAGAGAGGATTAATATCCAGAATATAAAAAGAACTCAAAAAAACTAAACAATAATAAATCAAAAAATCCAATTACAAAATGGGCTATGGAACTAAATGGAGAGTTCTCAAAGGAAGAAATACAGATGGCATATAAACACCAAAAAATTGTCCTACATTTTTATCCATCAGTGAAATGCAAACAAAAATTACTTTGCGATTCCTTCTCATGTCTGTCTGAATGGCTATCAACAAGTAAACAAATGACAATAAATGTTGACGACGATGTGGTTAAAGAGCAACCCTTTTACAGTGTTGGTGGGAATATAATCTGGCACAGCCATTGTGGAAATCAGTGTGGAGGTTCTTGAGACAGCTAAAAATATTTTATCTGATATTAATATAGCTACACCTGCTTGTTTCTTATTCCCATTTGCTTGGAATATTGTTTTCCACCCTTTCACCCTGAGGAGGTGTCTGTCTTTAGTGGTGAGGTGGGTATTTTGAAGGCAACAGACTGAGGGATCTAATTTTTTGATCCATCCTGTTAGCTTGTGTCTCTTGATGGGTTAATTAAGGTCATTAATATTTAGGGTAATGACTGTGAGATTTGATTTGATCCCTGCCATATTGTAATGGTAAATGTGGGTTGGTGTTTTCATGGACTTTGAAGGTTTTTGTGCCTTCTCTGAGTTTGGTTATTGTGATCTGCTTCTTGGAGGCATTTGAGGTTGATTATTTGTTTCTTCTCTGTGGATAATTTCCTGAAATACTCTCTGTAGGTTTGGTTTTGTGTTCATATAATTGTAAAGCTGAGTTTTGTAGTGGAAAGTTTTTCTTTCACCATCTATGATGAGGGATACTTTTGCTGGGTAGAGTAGTTTGGGTTGGAAGCCATAGGTTCTTCGAATTTGCAGTGTTTCAGTCCAGGCCCTTCTAGCTTTCAGGGTTTGCATTGAGAAGTCTGGAGTAATTCTGATGGGGTTGCTTTTAAAAGTGATGTGCTGTTTTTCCCTAGCTGGTTTTAGGATTTTCTCTTTGGTGTCAATGTTTAGAATCTTAATGACAATATGTCTTGGAGAGTTTCTCCTTTGGTCCAGTCTGCTTGGAGTTCTGTTAGCTTCTTGTATCTTGATG
This sequence comes from Dipus sagitta, assembly GCA_036346955.1. Classification (NCBI taxonomy): domain Eukaryota; kingdom Metazoa; phylum Chordata; class Mammalia; order Rodentia; family Dipodidae; genus Dipus; species Dipus sagitta. Next base: position 209,872,074 of record CM070770.1, read on the forward strand.
GGCCTTTCTTTTAAGAGACTGGGGAAGTTTTCTTCAATTATTTTGTTAAGTAATTTCTCCATGCCTTTGGTCTGAATTTCTTCTCCTTCTGGTATTCCAATGATCCTGATATTAGGACGTTTAAATATATCCAACAATTCCCTCATGTTCTCTTCACAGAAACTTTTGAACTTCCAGAAATTTTTGAACTCTCAAACTGTTTCTTCCATGTTGTCTTCCAGATCAGAGTTTCTATCCTCCACATGGCTGACTCTATTCTTGCCAGCTTGTTCAATTAGGTTTGTATTTTCTACTTTTCTATGTATAGTTTCCATCCCTCTGTCAAGCTCCCTTTTCACATCATTTTCTGATTTTCTTGATGCTTCTTGGAATTCATCCTTGTATTTCTTTATATCTTTATTTAGCATTGCCAGGTGATTTTTGAGGTCCTCTTTTTTTTTTTTTTTTTTTCAGTCTCCTTCATATCTCTTAAATGTCTTTGAATTCCTTCCATTTTCTTATCTATTAGGTCTAGTCACACAATTATCGGTCCTTTGTTGCTTTTCTGTAATTTCTACCAGGAGCTTGGTCAGGGTTGCATTGCTCATAGCTTCATTTTGGTGTTCTTATCCTAATAACTCTTCTATGTTTTGATTAGAGATTTTTATTGTAGGACTGGGTGATCTAACTGGGTTTTCTTGCATTTGATTATTCATGTTATTTCTTTTGAGCTGTGGTCTGCCCATTGTAGTGTATGGGCACGTAGGTGGGTGGATCAGCCTGGGCTCAAGCACAGTGGGAAGCTGAAGAAGCCTGAGGCAATTGCCAAACAGTCTGGGGTTTGGCTCTCACTTGCCAAAGCCATGTGAGCTCCTGCCTGGCAGGGTCACCAAAGTTGCCTGAGCTCTCATGCACTAATGTACCAAAGCTGCTTCTGCTGACTCTAGGAGGGACACTGAGGGACCAAGCACTGAATCAGCCTAAACCCAGCATGGCAGGGGGACCCAGAAGCAGTCTGAGCTCCCCATAACAGGACAACGGTGGTTAGCTGGTGCAGCAGCTAGGGAGGGGCTGGCACCTGAACTGACACAGGCAGGCAGACAGAGACAGCCTGAGCTCATGTGGCCAGTTGAAGTGGGCCTGGGCTCATGCGTGATTGTACAGTGGCTAGAGCAGTAAGTGAGCAAATGGGCAGAGCAGGCTAAGGTTGCACAAGCAGGGATTGGTGTGGCAGTGCATGTGTAGTGGGCAAATGGATCAAAGGAGCCTGCCCAAGGTTACATGTAGGCAGGGGTAGCAGGGCGATTGCCCCTGTGCAGTGAGGCTAGTGGAACTATGTTTGGCTGGGACCCTTTTCCTACAGTAAGTGCAGGAGTATCCTGAAGCTGGGACTGTGGGTACTGCGGCTGCTTGGGGGAGGAGAGGTGGGGGACTGGTGGGCTACCCACACACAAGGGAATCTGTGGGGAGCTGGGAGCTGTGATACATGAAGGCACTGACGCAGCCAAAGTTCCTGACACAGCATGTTCTCTGTGCCCCGGGCTGTGGGAAAGTCCTTGGTTAGAAGCTCTTGTACATCTTTATCTGTGATAAGAAAATCTTGTGACCGTCGCATGATTGCTTGCATTGTTCTGCAAGAGGGAGTCCTTTTGCTTAAAAGGTCTGCAGCTGCCTGAATAAACTTGAGCCTTGATCAGAACCTGTCTTGGCTCCATTCCTTGTGTGTTCTTGTCCTACCTTCATTCCCACTCCATCCCTCAGGTCTTGTTCGACTCTGGGCCGCTGGACGGCACACCGTGGCGCCCGAACAGGGACCTGAGTACAAAGGATTCAGTGAGGAACGCCAACAAGAAGAATAGCATGCGGAGAAAAAAGTGAAACTAAGAAGTTCAGAGTCGCCCGCTTTGGTCTTCAGGACACAGGTTAGTTGGCGATATGGGACAAGCAAAGAGTAAAAAGGAACTCATAGCTGTGGCTAGAGATATCTTAAAAGCACAAGGAATTGGGATTACATCAAGTTCTTTAAGAAAATTTTTTGATTTTGTTAATAAAAGGAGCCCTTGGTTTATAGAGCAGGGAAATGTTGATTCAGATGCTTGGGAGAAAGTAGGGAAAGAATTAAATGTTTGAACTAACTTTTGTGTGTGTGTATATGTGTTTATGTGTGCTTATTGTGCTTGCTAGTCGTGTCGTGTTTGTGACTGTGACTAAAGAGATGAGATGAACACAGGTGACACCCCTTTCTCTTCTAGAATCAATTTGCTGTAATTTTTTAACAGCCTTATAAGAAATATGGTTAATAATGTGGTGAGATGAATTGATTAAAGGAACTGGAAAAGAATTTTTCAATGTTGGGACATAGAATGCTCATTAAAAAATGCTTTTTGAGTGGTACTTAGATCAAAATGTTAAAGTATGTAAATAAAGGTGTGCGGATGTTAAAAAAAAGAAGAAAGAAAGAAAGAAAGAAAGAAAGAAAGAAAGAAAGAAAGAAAGAAAGAAAAAAAGAAAAAATGTTCAGGTTAAACCTAAACACCATGCCTAAAGTTAGAGGTTTTTAAACTAAATATGTTGGGATAGCTTACTTAAGCTTTATCAAATTTAAGTCATGAGTAAAACATAAAATTGTATTATGTTAATAAAAATTTCTGTGGTACATGAAATCAATAGCTATCAAATTTAAGCCAAAATCATTGGTTATCAAATAATTTTTTTCCTTTCAAAAAGATTTATCAAGGGTTATATTAATATTTAACTAGCTGTTTTGGCTCAAAAAAGACCTGATTCCACTCTATTGTATGTAAAGTAACTGTCTCAATTTTGGCATCTTAATGTCCTATTACTTGAAAATCTATAGGCAAAGCTTGTTTATCAGGAGGAAAATATTTAATTTGGAAAGTAAAATTCTATGACTTATGCAAAAAGACTACAATGTTGAATCAACAGGCAGTAAATGGTAATTCAATGTTGATATGCTTACTGGGGAAGGAAACTATGCTGGGAATGACAATCAAATTGCATATCCCCATGCTGTTTATCAACAAATAGCCACAGCAGCTCGTACAGCGTGATTTACTCTTCCTTCAAAAGGAGAGGCTGTGGGGGAGAATTTAACTAAGGTTATACAGGGTCCTGATGAGAATTATGCTGATTTTGTTAATAGATTGATAAAAACAGCAAAGAGAGTATTTGGAGATGCTGGCGCTGGTATGGACTTTGTAAAACAACTAGCTTTTGAAAATGCAAATAGTGCTTGCAAAGCAGCTATATGGCCATATAGAAAGAAAGTTGATCTACAAGGATATATTAGATTATATGCTGATATTGGCCCTAGCTATACGCAGAGGATAGCCATGGCTGCAGCGTTACAAGGAATTCCTTTTCAAAGTGGCCTTTGACATGGGAAAAACTGATAACTGCTCAAACGTTAGTTCAAGAGCAATTAGAGGCAAGGCATATAGAGGAATCATCTTCACCCTGGAATACTCCAATTTTTGTCATTAAAAAGAAATCAGGAAAATGGCAGTTACTACAAGAGCTGAGTGCTGTGAATGTTACTATGCATTTAATGGGAGCATTGCAACCTGGTCTGCCTAGTCCTGTAGCTATTCCAGCTGACTTTTCTAAAATGATTATTGACTTAAAAGATTGCTTTTTTACTATACCTTTACATCCATAAGATTGTTGCCGTTTTGCTTTTAGTGTTCCTTCTAGTAATTCTAAGGAACCTATGAAAAGATATCAATGGAAAGTTCTCCTCAGGGTATGGCTAATAGTCCAACTTTATGTCAGAAATTTGTGGCTAAGGCTTTAGCTTCTACAAGAAGCAAATTTCCTCAAATATATATTATTCATTATATGGATGATATTTTATTAGCTGGAAAGGAAAAGACCGATGTTTTGACTTGTTTTTCTTACATGGAACAACAGCTCACTATATGGGTATTAAAAATGGCACCTAAAAAGGTACAAGAAGATTCCCCTTTTTCTTACCTTGGATTCCACTTATACCCAAAACAAATTAAACCCCAGAAGGTTGTCGTTAGGACCCATAGCCTCAATACTCTAAATGATTTCCAAAAGTTGTTAGGAGATATTAACTGGATTCAGCCTTATCTAAAATTAACTACTCATGAATTGAAACCTTTATTTAATATTCTACAAGGCGACTCTAATCCATTCTCCCCTTGTGCTCTCACACCTGAGGCTTCAAAAGCCCTAAATATTGTTCAAAAGGCTATTGAAAATCAATTTGTGACTTACATTGATTATGATAAGGACTTATACCTTATAGTATTTCCTACCCCATATACACCTACAGGATTGTTGTGGCAAGAGGCTCCTATTTTGTGGGTACACCTGGCATCCTCTCCACCCAAAACTGTTACCCCATATTATGAGGAAATTGCCAAGGTGGTTATGGAGGGACACACTGAGGCCATTAAATATTTTGGAATAGAGCCTCAGGTTATCTGCCAACCCTACACTGCAAAGCAAGTTTCTTGGCTTTTTGCTTTTTCAGATACTTGGGCATTATCCATGGCAGGTTTTGCAGGAAGCATTGATAATCATTACCCTAAACATAAATTGATTCAGTTCTTCATGCAACATCAAGTCATTTTTCCTTGCAATACACAATTTTCTCCTATCAAGGATGCTATGTTGGCCTTTACAGATGGATCTTCTTCTAGCCTAGCTGCTTATTCTTTAAATGGACAAACATATACTTTTAATACTCCTTATAAATCTGCACCGTTTGTAGAACTGGCAGCCTTTAAAGCTTTATTACAACATACTGCTACTATATCTGTTAATATTTACACTGATAGACAATATATTGTCCGCTCAGTTCCTTATTTAGAAACCTGTAGTAGAATAAGTCCCTCTACTGTTTACAATTTGTTTGCACAGGTTCAACTTTTGATTCTCCAGCGCTCAGCACCTTTCTATGTAGGACACCTTCGTACTCATTCTGGCCTCCCTGGACCCTTAGCTCAGGAAAATGCTATTACAGATAAGACTACTAAATTTTTTTCTGTAAAAAAAAAAAAAAAAACTATTAATGCTCATAAGCTTCATCATCTTAATACTAATACTCTACGTCTTAAATATAAAATTACACGTAAACAAGCACGACAGATTGTTAAAAATTGTCAACAATGGCTCACATTTTTACCTGTGCCACATCATGGTTTGACTCCTGGTCATCTTTGGCAAATGGATGTGACACATGTACCTGAGTTTGGAAAAATAAAATTTGTACATGTTTCTATTGACACTTATTCTGGTTTCATTTGTGCTTCTGCTCAAATGGGAGAAGCTACTAAACATGTTATTGCTCATTGTCTTCATTCTTTTAATATTCTAGGAGTACCTAAACAACTGAAGACAGATAATGGTCCCGGGTACACTAGTTCAACTTTCAAACGCTTCTGTTCTTCCTTTAACATTGAACACATAACAGGAATACCTTATAACCCTCAAGGACAGGGTATTGTAGAAACAGCTAATGGCATGTTAAAAATCTGGTTATAAAAAACTAAAAAGGAGGAAATGACACAGGGGTCAGTAACAAAATGGCTAAATCATACTTTATTTATTTTAAATTTTTTACTTTTGGATGCAAAAGGGTTTTCTGTTGCTGACCATTTTTGGCATGCACAAACCAAAACTAATTATGCTAAAGTAATGTGGAATGATCCATTGACTAACAAATGGAGTGGACCCGACCCTATGTGGGGACGAGGAGCTGTTTGTATTTTTTCACAGAAAGAAAATGGAGCCAGATGGTTGCCAGAACGTTTGGTCTGGTATGCAGGCCACAAGATCAAACAAGAGGACACTGCTGATCCTAATAATATGGTGTCATCTACATCTTGCTTACAGTGTAGTCTGATGGACTGTCCTAAGGATTGTGGTGGTCAGACAATGGACATTAGCAAACGTACGAGTGGAAAATTGCTGCTGCAATGGGAAGGACAGAAATTACATCCACAGCCACTGGGAGATACAATAACACCCTTCCGAAGGGAACTGTTATGGCTTGTGTAACACCACCCTACTCCATAATGTCTGGGGATGCTAAACTTGCTTGGATTGATGCTGCAGAGGATATATTTAATGTTACATGTACTAATTGTTCATTGTATAATTGTATCATTTCTTCTAGTAGCTCAATGATAATAGTTAAACAACCTGTTTTTGCCATGATTCCTGTTAATCTTACTAAGCCTTGGTATTCAGAGAAGGGACTGCAATTTATAGAGGAAGTTAAAAATAGTTTGACTAGACAGAAAAGAGTTGTAGGATTGATCATTGTCGGTATTGTGGCCTTCATTACTTTATTAGCTTCTATTACTACAGCTGCTGTTGCACTCACACAAGAAGTTCATACTGCGCATTTTGTTAATAATTTAGCTAAAAATGCTTCAATTGCATTAGGCACACAAGAAAGTATAGATAGAAAGATAGAGGAAAAGTTGGATGCCTTGTTTGATACCATTGGGTTTTTGGGAGAAGAAATACAAGGATTCAAAGTCAGAACTAGGATACAGTGTCATGCTGATTATTAATGGATTTGTGTTACACCAAAAACATTTAATTCCAGTTGGGAAAAAGTGAGAATGCATTTAGAAGGAATATGGCATCATGATAATACTTCTTTAGATTTAATCAAACTACATTCAGAAGTTTTGGCAGTACAGGACGCTCATCTTAATTTTGATGCTGTTCAGGCAGCTAATGATTTGCTCAGTTAAGTCAGCATTACCCGATTGGGGATCTTTTCATGCCTGGATTGGACATTTCATTGCACTTGGGGCATGCTTCATAATTCTTATGTGCCTGTTGCCTTCCCTCCTCCGGTTACTTCAACGAATTGGGAACATCTGTGATGAAGCTCGCGGCATTCACCTCCACACTCGTGCTTGGCTCCCTCAAACTTTGTCATAAAAACTCGGCTGATGGTCTAGACCTACGGGAACTGCATAGGATCCAGACCTATGCATGTCAGTGACAATGGTATGGGCATCAATGTGGGTGCGAGGCAAAGCACTGCAGGGGAAGGTCCCTATCTGACCATTTCTGGATTCCCTGAGAGGTATACCTGGCTTGCATGGAGGCTGGTACCATAACTGTTACATAGGCCCTGTCTCCCCTCCTCAAAAGGTACCAAGGGCCAAAGATAGTGGGAATAAGACATCCCACAGGAGGAGCTGGTTCCCTACTCCCCCAGTTGATCAATGCCCACCATTTTTCCCGACAGTCACAGCCGTTTTTTGTGTTAAGTAGAAAGGGGGAGATGTGGGGAGCTGGGAGCTGTGATACATGAAGGCACTGACGCAGCCAAAGTTCCTGACACAGCATGTTCTCTGTGCCCCGGGCTGTGGGAAAGTCCTTGGTTAGAAGCTCTTGTACATCTTTATCTGTGATAAGAAAATCTTGTGACCGTCGCATGATTGCTTGCATTGTTCTGCAAGAGGGAGTCCTTTTGCTTAAAAGGTCTGCAGCTGCCTGAATAAACTTGAGCCTTGATCAGAACCTGTCTTGGCTCCATTCCTTGTGTGTTCTTGTCCTACCTTCATTCCCACTCCTTCCCTCAGGTCTTGTTCGACTCTGGGCCGCTGGACGGCACAGGAATCAGCAATTCCCTGTTGTTGTTTTTTTTCCCCCTCTGTGTCCTCCTACTGGCATTCTATTGGAGATTTATCTCCCCTAAAAGATCCAGTGAACCCTTAATGTCTTGCCCTTCTTTTCCAGGGATGTGCAGTGCAGTTAGACAGTTGCCATCTTGGCTGGAAGTCTAGATTAAGTACTTTTAAAACTAAGATTTTGTTTTATCATTGATCAGGTTATATGCTATTTTTAGTAAATCATATATATATATTCATATATTTATTTATACATATATACATACACATATATGTATATATTTATATATATATCAAATTCTCTTAGTCACATTTCTTATTCAAGTAACTCTCAATTCTGATATCTTTAAAAAGTCTCCTAATCATTAAAAGTAAATAAATAAACTAACTCTCAAGACATGGTATTTCCTCCTCTTGGATATAGCTTCACACTCAAACAATGGTCTTATTCTGAGATAAATTATCTTGAGTTCTACTATATTTAAAGTCCAAAGATTAAATTATCTCTGCGCTCAACTTTTCTTGGATAATTGATAAGCTCAGCTACAAAGGCAAAGATATTAACCAATAAATGTTTTCAAACAAAGGCACATGTGTTGTTGTCAAACAATTTAGTATTCCTTTAAACAAAACAAGATATGTCATTGATGCTTATCTTGATTGTTAACATGTGGCCACAATGAACAAGCTCTCACATAAACCCACAAGGCCTTTCCAGTAATCAATTATGGAAAATGGGTGCTACTCATCATGAATCATTGGTAAATTAAAATATAATCATGTGTCTATTCATATGTTCTCTCGAATTATTCACGTAATGTGTCATCTGCAGAAGCTAGTAGACTTGTTACCAATCACGTTATTGTGCAGTGCCTCCATGGGAATACCTAAGAAACTTAAAACACATAATAGGCCTTCTTATATTTCTATGACTTTCAAAATTTTTCTGTAAACATTAGAGTATTTAACATAGTACTAGTACAACTGTACTAATCGTCTACTTAAAGCTCAACTTAAACAAACAAAATGTGGTGTTCCAGAGGGTGATTCCCCCAAGAATACATACACAAAGGTATATAGGCTCTAAACATTTTAAATTGTTCCTTTCATGCCTTATCTGCTACAGAATGACACTTTCATTAAGAAAGGCACACTCTCAAAACTTCTGGCTTCATATAAAATCATAATAGACCACAGTGGTGGTCCAGTCCAAACTTTAACCCAGGACAAGGGATATGCTGTAGTTTTGTCTCCTATGGAGATCTTGTGGATTTCAGCTTGAAAAAATATTCTTCTTATCATGAGATGTCATCAAGCATAAGACCTTCTTCCAGAACTCGAAAGACTAGAAGTGAACACTCCTCCAAAAAAAGAGAAACAAGATGACCTCTGTTAGTACACATGTCCACCAACTAATTTCTCTACTCAAAACCTAACATTTAATAATGAACCTTGAAAATTGGTGGCCTCAAGGGCATGCTGTTATGAATGAACACAAAACTTTAAATAATTTTTTTGTAAATGTCCTTTACACTTATAATGGTTCCCTTGTTTGTATCCCTGGTCTGGCAAGACTGCTTTTACAACTCTGACAAGACCATTCTTTATTCCCTATTCTTTTATAGAACTATCCATATAGGCAAATTTCAAACTGTTAATTACAAAGGATTTAAGTGGATTATGAGTGACTCTGTCCAGGATGTTATGATTTGTACTAGTAAGCCATACATTTTGGCAATTTCCCCAAGAGTCTCAACTATGTCCTCTAAACAGAACTTGCATACTTCTCTCTCTAACTCTTTAACTGCTTTTTAAATGTCACCCTCCTTGCATAGTCCCTCTTTACTTGTCTCACTCAACATAATATTTCTTCCCTTAATAAAACTCATGTTATTTTTTTTCTCAAATAATGTGCACATAACTGGCTTCTAGGTTAAGGAAGGTCTGCTCTTGAAAATATCACTAATGACCCTAAAAAAAATCACTTAGCCAGTCCAATAGACTTTTGGTATTTTAATAACCCCCATTATTGCTGCTACAGTGGCCACAACAGCAGTAGTTATTTTAACCCATCCTATCCAAACTACACATTTGGTTAACAGTTTCTTTTAAAACTCTGAACTTCTTGATAAAGCTAGTATTGATCAAGAAATCTGGCTAGAAATCCTAGCTAGACTAGAAGTTCTTGAAGCATCTATTCTGTGTCTGGGCCAGCACCAACAGAACCTATAGACTCTTGTGATCAAAGCTTTAAGACATTGTGAAATGTCCCCTCTTTTCTTAAATAATATCTTTGGCTCAACATGGCCAGAAGTCCAACATCAACTTCATGGTGCTTATCATACTCCCTTGAACAAGAACATTCTTTCTTTGAAATACAAGTTACAATCCCAGATTGCTCAACTATTAGAGGAGGCACAAAAGGAAATCTGATAATGCTAAAAACCCTGCTCATTGGCTCAAACACAGAGTAGACCAACTGAGCTGAGTCCATGATAGAGAGGCTGGACCCTGGAGGAGGGATTGCTCCCTCATACAATGATAGTGACCACAACCTCTTAGAAATAAACTTTTAGGACCAGAACTGTGACACTTCTCAACTTAGGCCACACCTAGTTATGTGTTCCTCTCATCCTGTACCTTAATTCTCTGTTTAAACCTGATGTCATTACCTCAAAGATGGACTTGGTGTTAATGGATACCATTATCATTTCCTTTTCCCAAAGTGAATATTGATTACATCTTTCTTTATTTTTTATTATTTCTTGTCTATTTAATTTATGTATTGGGACAGGTGACTGAGCCTAGGAAGTTATGTATGCCCTAAAACTTTAGAAACAAAATTATGACTGTAGACCTAAGGGTAAGAAGATATCCTGTGTGGAGTACATGTGCACATAGTGAAGGCAGTGAATTCTCCATGAATTTGAAATAAAAATAGCAAAAAAAAAAAAAAAAAAAAAAAAAACCTCTCTTCACATCAACTTTCTGAGGTCAATATTATGAATATTTACTATATACTTGAAAAATGGTTAAGGTAGAAGATTATATGTAATATATGTTTTGCTATAATTTTAAAAATACCAATACATCCTATTGAGGGTTATAGATGGGAAAAGAAAAAAGTTGAACAGTAAAAACCTACATTCACTATGAATACATGACAAGTGACAAATTCAATTGCATAACCAGGATGTCAGTGCATCACAACAAAAGCTTAAATATAGCAGCACAGTAACTCCATAGTTGTATTAAAGGATGTGATATGTACCCAAGGACCCAGATACCTCCCTCTCCCAGGCTTAGTAACCTCAGAACAGTTTTTATCGATGATCAAATAGGGAACTTTTTTTTAAACCAATTCCATATTAAAACCAGGGTGAGATAGTTGAGACTAGAAGAAAATGAAACATCAATGGAAATTCTAAATCATCTTGGTTATGAGCCAACAAAGAGAGGTTTTTTTTTTTCTTTGCTATTTTTGTACAAACTTCAGTTATGTAGTCTATCTTAAAATGAATACTTCCTTTCTTAGTTTTAGCTGAGGATCAGAGTGTGCTGAATTCACCAAAGCTAACTTTATCAAGAAGAGAGCTGGGAATTATTTTTTGTGACCCTAAGAAGGTCATCTGCCTCTGTTCTTTGTAGGAAAGAGACTGAGGTTCACTACTGTGACTCCAGCAATTTGGTAAGGAACAAATGTGCCTGAGGATTCACTGTACTCTGTGTTAGGGAAATGAATGGGATAGGACTTTGGATCTACCCAGAGTCCTGAGGCATCTGCTATAAAAGACGGTCTCTTTATTGCAACCTACTGATGTTTATTCCTAAAGCCTTTTATTCAACATGAATTTGAAGATCTTTCTAGTGGTTTGGTTTTCCTTGTGACTCCAGAGCAGAAAAGACAAATAGAAAGTGTGCCATACTGGGCCAGGACTAGTACAACTAATGAGAATCAGTTGTCAGAGAAAGGGTAAGTCATCAGATTCCTAAGAGATGAAGGAAGAAACATAAAAGATTGGTCATGGACATAGCCACATAATATGCAATACTTTGATTTCTTCATTATTTCAGGATATATATTCTATGTGACAATATAAAAATGACAAGGAATGTGTTTAATTGTTAAAATTCAGCAATCACATGAGTTGAGCATCATGGCTTACTCAGCTGATATTTCTTTTTCTCTCTGCCCACCAATGCAGATGTGTAAGAAAAGAAAGTTGCTGAGCTTCAAATGTAGGAGCATTCATTGAAGCAGAAATTTTACCATGTTCCCTAAAGAATCAATGGTAGAATGAAAATAGTTGAAAGCATCCACTTCTTAATTAGCATGAACTACCTCAATTAAGTGGAGAAATAACCCAATGGTTATTCAAAATATTCACATTACATCTAATGTTTCTGGATGAATTTTAAGTAGTTTGCTCCCCAGAAAGCACAAAGGATTGCTTTGCACAGCACAAGAAATGGCCATGAATGCCAAAACATTCCTTCAAAAACCACAAAACTACTTGATATACAGTTCATCTTAAAAAAAACTCCACAAGGTATCATAAATTAAATTCCTTAAACATACTGCCCACAGATGAAGCAAAATTATGGTTTAAGCCAGAGATAAATGTTGCATTCTTTTACATAAAATTTTATTCAAAAAGAAAGCATTGAGAATCATAGTTGTTAGATTAAATATGTTATTTTAAGTTGAAATTTTTGGCATTAAGTGAAAAATATGCATAAATAGATGGGGAATTATCTACAAAGTGAAAGATGCTATATTTTGAATCTTTAGGTGTTGATAATACTGGTTAGGCTACACTTAGAAGGATTTTTTTGTAGCACACCATGCATATAGATAACTTGAATTTTAGGACCCCTTAATTTTTCCAAAGATAAATGGATTCATTCCACAAGAACATTAGTTATGCATGACTGCTTTACAAAAAGGTTAAATTCAGTTAAAAATTGAAGTTGTTTCTGTAAAATTTCTCCCTCTTGGTGTGTGTAGAACTGTGAGGGTAGATGGCATGTGAATAGAGTTCAGGAGATTCTTCCACAGAGCTAGGGCTGCATAAAACAGCTTTTACCATGCAGATTAGTTTCCAGTTACATCCTCTCCCTCTGTGGCGGGAGATGTGATAATCCTTCATGGACTTCTGGAATGGTAATATGAAGAGCTTCCCTAGACTTGTGAATGCATGATGACCCATTGTCACAGACTTCATACTTCTAACAATAATATGTCTCAGTAAATACTTAGTATATACAACAAATGCATTTACCACCTGGTCATTATAACCTTTCAAGGGTGACTTGACTTTTCTGAAAACATAATTGAACATCAATGTCTTCCTCTGTCTCCAAAAATGTAGATACAAATTCAGAGAATGTAAAAAAATCAAATATTGAATGGCCCAAAAGCATATTTATATTAAGCAGGAACTTTGGAAAGGTAAGTTACCTAATGCAAGGTCAGTAGGATATTATGATAAACCTAAACTGAGGCACTGCACAGTGATTTCAAAAGGAAGACTTGAATGAATTTAGGTATTCACTGGAGACCAAAGTTACCTATACATATTTCACTGGACCAGGAAACCAGTTATGCATTACATAGCAAGGTAGCCCTCTACAGTTGATATCTCTATGAATGGATGTTTGATGGCATTTATGTTCTCTGAAGTGGGTGAGTATTGAAATATAGAGGATGCTTCAAGAAAGAAAAAGAAGAATTTTCTAAGAATTATAGATCAGATAAGTCCTTCCTGCTTCATAATAACTTGTCTTGGCCAAAGGAAAACAAGATTAGCAAAAGCCATGACATTGAGACTGTTTAGACTATCTGAGTTGCCTTTGAAGACCAAAGAACTGTGAAGATATTAAATAAAGAAGTGATTGAGGGATGGAGAGATGCTTTGCTGTTACAGTACTTGCCTACAAAGCCAAAGGACCCAGACCCAGATTCAATAACTCTAGACCCACATAAGCCAGATGAACAAGGTGGTGCATGTGTCTGGAGTTAGCTTGTAGCAGCTGAAGGCACTAGCATGCCGATCATTTCTCTCTAATTACCTCTCTCTCTCTCTCTCTCTCTCTTTCTCAAACAAAAATAAACAAATTTAAAAAAATTAGAAAGATGTGATTGAGGAAAGCTCTGCCATGTTTATTTTTGCTGAATTACTTTGTTTTAAAGTAACTTCACAATAAAATTTTATCAGAAGGATATTTCTCCACTTAATAACAAACTATATGATGTATTTTTCATATTGTATACCTATGGAATAGTACAGTTTATCCCTTATGGGAATGGAGAATGAGTTTCTATAATAATTAGACATAATTATAACCAACATCTCTGCTATAAAAAAAGAGCTAAGTTAACCTCATTTTTCAATGTTACTGTGAATACCTAAATGAAATATATTTTAATAAAAACCTGACATAATATTCTTGAGTATTTAAGAAAGAAAAACAAAAAAATGTTTCCAAGTGTGACATTAAGTGCCAAGGCAAGTAACGCTGCCCCATAATCTGTTTTTGCAAATAGAATTTTTAAAACAAGTTTATATGAATTTGTCAGTATGACTACTAATGTTTTAGAAAACAAACATAAATTAATTTAATGAAAATTAAAAACTAATTGTTTATACAAAATTATCTAATTCACATAATATGTCATACATAAAACTGAACAGGTTCTTCCATGTTAGAATGTAATCTTTGCTATGAAACAGTGGTTTTGTTAAATTATATCATGGCACCATTCAAAATATTTAACCAACCAAAGTAAAGTCTGTAATTTTTTGAAGTTATAATAAAAATTAATATATCTCAAAGAAGTGATTAGACTATAACTTACTAATAACTTATTTATTCCATAATAATGCACAGATTTCAAGATATATGTGAAATTCCACTCAAGTGAGCTCAGTCTGAAATACTTAGCACTTCTTTCCTGCAGTTCTAGGCAATAGACCAGTCTTCAAGTGCTAGGTGAGTGCTCTCCCACTGAGCTAATGTCCTCACCCATGAATCCCTCATTAGTTACATTGCATGATGCAATAAACATAATAATGTAAATGACTCAAAATCTGTCTCAGTGTCTGTCACTAATGTGTCCAGAGGAAGAAGCACTTCCCTAGCCTTGCGCCTGCTCATCCTCCATAAGCAAACCAAGAGTCATGCTGTGAACTAGCATCATCTAATATTGCTCTGCTTCTTACCTATTGTTCTTCCAACTTCCATGTCCCAGAACTCACTGAGTTTTCAAAGTTATTGACTCCCAATATTTCATCCTAAACTATGGAGCCACTACTGGATTTGCTTATTCATACACTTAGCCATGAGTAATGGTATATGTAATACTCATACAAACACACTCAAAAGCCACTGGTATTCTTAGCCTTTTGTTTTATTTTTACTGAAATTTTCCAACCCTCAAGCTAGCATGGCAGTTTAAAAATGTGTTCTGTAAGATGGGAACAATGGTTGAGTGGGTAAAATTATTTGTCATGCAAGCATGAGAACCTGAGTTGGAACTTCAGAACACATGTAAAATTTGGGCATGGTGGCACTCCTGTAATCTCAATACTAGGGGGTCAGAGACACCTGGATCTTCATGGTTTACTGACTAGCTAATCAAGCCAAGTTGAGGAGCTCTAGGTTCAGTGTGAAACTTTGTCTAAAAAAAATAAGGTGGAGATAGACTGTAAAAAGTACCCAATGTAGACTTCTGGTCTCCACATAGACACATGTACATGCACAAATGAACCCTCACACAGATGTGCATGCATACCACATACCACATACACACACACACACACACACACACACACACACACACACACACACTCACACACATAGCAGTGCTTTAATGCATTTAGATCAGAATTACTATTGAGAAAAATACCGATCCTCAATTAATTTCTAATATAGACTAGTGATTAAACTAACTAGTATTTTTCTATTCTCTTTTTATTTCCTGATTAGTAGGCCTAAGAAGAGCAAAGAACACAATGTCACTGGAAATGCATTGTTTACAAAGTATATTTTTGACAAAACAGGCTGTTTATTTTGATAGGTTGCATGTCTTCTGATTATCTTTAGAAATCTCATCAAAACTTTCTTTTTCAGTTGGTGCTTGAGATTGAACCCAGGCCCGTGTGCATGCTAAGCACACACTCAACCTTGGCGCTTCACCCTAGACCCCTCATAGTTTCCCTTCTCTGGTTTCTGGCCCTGTGTGAGTATCCTGCAGCTTTAGCATGAGTGCCTAACTATTTTACAAAGATCAACAGGACAACCTTCAAAGCCTCATTAGCATGATATTTCAGGGTCCCTCCCCCTTCCTCACCTAACATACAACCATCAACTGCTGACATTTTCAGAAAACATAGTCAAAGTGTCCATATAAAGGAATCAATATTGTTGAGAAATGTGTACTCTTTTCTATGGATTGTCACATCATTTTTTGCATCAAAATAGTTCAGAGTATGTGGCGTTAAGAATTAACAACATCTGAAGTTCAGATGAAATTTGAACAGCTTCATGGGTCTTGCATAATTCATGACAGATATGAATACAGAAGTATAGCAAGGCATATATTTATATTCCTTAAATTATTTATGTGTATTGAAAATGTAATGCATTGTGTACATTTGTGGTTCTTAAGTGTTATTTTCAAAGACATAAATACATTGAAACTATAGGTACAATTTTTATTGTAGCTAAAACACTTGAACTTTTTTGTTTTTTTATATTGAAATTCATGTATGATTGCATACCAACTGGAAAACTTATGCAGAACTGGTATACTGAAGACATAGCCTGGGGGCAACTGATAGTCTTCTGATGTTCCCTTCTGCTGTTCTGCTTAATTCACAATGTCAGATGGCTAATAACTTCTAACTGTACTTTTAAGGAATTATTAGTCATAACAAAAGTTTGTGCCCACATTCCCTATCTCATGAGCTGATATAAGCATGCAAAGGTAGAAGGTCTGGGAGGAGAAATCATGCACTGCCCTTTGGAATTTGACATTGTTTGAACTTTTACTTATGTTTTATGTATTCATGGGCTCATTGTCATTGATGGAGAAGCAACTAATTTTAAATGATGGTTTCATGTGGGAAAAGAAAAGAAGACTACCTGGGGGGTTTGACTCAGCACCTGTTTTCTTTGATTATCAAGAGGCTCAACCTGCAGCAAGTTCAGGAGTAGAGGGCATGTCATAATAATATAATAAATGATGGGAAAAGGTTAACCAGAACATTCTATGTCTGCTATCCCGGTTGCATTGTTGGTCTTATCCTTTCCTGCACTGTCTAATTACAAAAAGATCAAGAGTGTAATGATTAAAAGTAAATGTATAATGGCAATTAAATATTACCAACCAAATCAAGTATATACTCATGAAAGTATTAAAGTAGTGCACTTAGTTAGCTTTCTTCTTAGAATATGAACAAATATTAATCACTGAAATATATAGTCGTCCAGAGGATTAAAGTGTTGTTACTTATGTCCACTTAGACATTCCCTATATAAGCAAAAAGGAGAAAGACTGTTAGGGTAATAAATTTAAATAAATCTAGAAGATTCTTTGAAAAATATTTTTTAAATACAAAGACACCTGCATCAAAGGGAAGAAGTACAAAGAGCAAAAATATTCACTTCTACGATTTTAGGTTTAGAAACATAAAATCAGTTTCTCCAGGAATTCCCATGTTCTTAGAGCTTGAAGAAAAGTATGTCAAATGTGCAAGAGAAGTTTAGGGGCCATAATGAACCTGTGGTCAATGTGAACATTCCTTTGAAAGGGGTGAAGGATACAATACCAAGATTTAAGGTTAGAATTCAAAGATTATTATCATATACAACATATAATCTTAGAGGTCGAGCACACTAAAAATAAAACATAGGAAGAAGTAAAACTTGCAGCCAACTTTGCACTGGCCTAATAGAGTTGTACTGAGATGTTAAAAAAATGAAATATTTTAGAAACAGAGGCAAGATTGCTACATAAACTTAATGAGATCATGTCTGATAAAGAAATGGAGAGAACACTGGGAGTTAAAAGATCTTAATGCTGAAACAGGCCTAAAATGTTGCTGAGTGATATCTTCAAACCAGAGGTGGATACAAAAATCTGCAGATATGTAGTCTGAGGAAAAAGATTAAAACTGGAAAGCTCTAAATTACTTGTACCTCCCAGTAATACTTACCTAATGAAAGGAAAGTTTAGCTTATCATGCCAAATTGTACATCTCTGTAATGCAGGACTAGGTTCTTGGTATGTAGTAATTGCGGGGAATCCAATAAAATGTCAATATTAAATTTTAACAAAATAAGGCAAGACATACCAGAAGGCAAGTCATATAAAGCATCTATCTCTAATCAACTGCAGTGTGTCCATCTAAACTCGATGGTTAGGATAGGTGAGTCCTTTTTATAAAGAATCAGAATGTTACTGACAATTTTAAACAGGCTGCACTCAAATGAGTCCACTGGTTATTTATTTGATATGATCATAGAAAAATATGAACTGAAATTGTCTTTGGAGGCCATTTGGCTGTGTCTTATCCAATGACTTTACTCTAAATAAAAGCTATAGAAGTTTTCGCAAAAATATTTTTAAAATTATGGTGCACTGGAAGGAATTCATGACTTGTACTAAAAACCTAATCAAGTTCTTTGTAGATTCTAGAGATTAGGCCTCTATCAGTTGGATAACCCACAAATATTTTCTCCCATTCTGTGGGTAATCTATTGGCTTTGCTTATTGTATGCTTGTCTGTAAAGAAACTCTTCACCTTCATGTGATCCCATTGGTTGAGTGAGGGTTTAAGTTCATGAGCTACTGGGGTTCTGTTCAGGAAGTCTTTTTCCATTCCTATCTCATGGAAAGTACCCATAGCTGGAGCTGGGAAACAAGTCAGAACCATATCCAAACATAAGCAAACTCTCCAATATCAAGTTACCATCGATTGTGGGCTACAAGAGGGCCTACACCTATTAAATTCTCTATAAAAAAAAAAGTAAGGGTTATCTCATTTGTCCTGGTGCTAACTTACTCTCCATTGGAGAATCTGTTTTTCTGTTTCAGATAGATGTAGATCCAAAGTAGAGAGCCACCCTATCATACCTCAAAAGGGCCCCGGCTGAAACTAAGAAAAATTGGCAAAACAAGCAAGGGGGCTATTTTCCTGGTGAACTGGGTACCAGCACAAGGGTGAAGGAGATCAGCACAGAGAAAAATCAACTCCTGCCAAATCAGAGAGCCAGAGACCCAGAGGCCCCCAACACCTCATCACTGAAGCAGACCAAAAATGAACCCAACATGGCTCAGGGAAATTTTGTGGAAGAGAGGGCAGAAAGAATGTCAGAGCCACATGTTGGGTCATGATATGCAGAGACATTTAGCTTACCCATAACTGTGGGCTAACTCCACAATGCATGACCCATATACATCAACAAGGAGGGGCCAAGGGGAGGGGGTAAGTCACGGATGAGCCTAATAATGGTACCAAACTGACTGTATTTGCTTACTACAAAACTAACTAATAAAGAAAAAAAAACTAATCAAAAGCTTATGGCTGGAGCAATAATAAGCCTTTGAGGGAAAATACTTCTATCATCTGCCTAATTGGTCTTATTATGCCCACCGGACTGTTCTCAGATAGTGGTAGCTATTAGGATAACTCAAAACTTGCTTAAGTGCTGACAAATGGCAGTGGAGTATTCAGCACTAAGTGAGACATCTCTATCATACTCTTCAAGGCTCAGGGATCATTGGGGAAGAGGTGGCCGAAAGAATATAAGCACCAAAGGAAGAGGGGGAGTGCTTACAATACAGTATTCCAGACACAAAGTAGTCTTGATATTCATGGTCCCATAGTGGCTAATGCCTCCTACACAAGACCTGCATAATAGGAAGGAAAAATGATGATACCAAAATTGAAAAGACACTAGTTAGAAAGAATAAGGGATTCACTGGAAGAAAGATTTTGGAGGGGGAAAAAGTAAGGTTTTGGAAAGAGATTATGATAATCATATATTGCATACATGTTAGAGATTGTTAATAAGAAGTTTCGGGCTGGAGAGATGGCTTAGTGGTTAAAATACTTGCCTGCAAAGCCTAACAACCTATGTAAAGTCAGATGCACAAAGGGGCACATGCATCTGGAGTTCATTTGTAGCAGCTGGAGGCCCTGACACACCCATTCTGTCTCTCTTCTCTCTATCTTGCTCTACTTGTGAATAAATAAGTAAAAATAATTTTAAAAGGTGTTTAAAAATTATGGCATATTCATACATAACATCACCAAAAGACAGTGTAATAATATAAGTGGATAGAATATGAAATATTATTAAAAGATAGCCTTCAGAAAGTCAATAAATTATCCACTTGTAATAAATTTTGCACTATCATACATTAATATAAACATTTTTAAAAGTGCTAAGGATTGAATAAGTGTCTGTAAATGTTACATTGTAACATAATAGTCTTCTTATATACGGAAAATAACTACAAGCCTGTGCAAAGAGCAGTTTTCTGGGCTGGAGATATGGCTCAGCAGTTAAGTTAAGTTAAGTTAAGCGCAAAAGAAATAACATGAAAAATCAAATGCAAGAACATCCACTTAGATCACCCAGTCCTACAATGAATACATCTAACCAAAACATAGAAGAGTCATTAGGTTCAGAACACCAAATTGAAGCTATGAGCAATGCAACCCTGACCAACCTACTGGTAGAACTTGCAGGAAAGCAACAAAGGACCAATAATAGTGCATATGCTGCCATCACCAAACTAGAACTAATAGATAAGAAATTGAAAGGAGTTCAAAGACAGTTAAGAGATTTGAGGGAGAGTGAAAAAAAGAAGACCTTAAAAATCAGCTGGCCATGCTAAATGAAGACATAAAGAAATGCAAGGATGAATTCCAAGAATCATCAAGAAAAACAGAAAATGATGTGAAAAGGGTGCTTGACAGAGGGATGGAAACTGTACATAGAAAAATAGTAGAAAATGCAAACATAATAGAACAAGTCTAAAACTCTCTAGAAGCTCTGAAGAATAGAGTCAGCCAAGTGGAGGATAGAAACTCTGATCTGGAAGACAAAATGGAAGAAACAATTCGAGAGTTCAAAAGTTCCAGTAAGTATAAAAGTTCCTGTGAAGAGAACATGAGGGAATTGTGGGATGCACTTAAACACCCTAACATTAGGATCATAGGAATACCAGAAGGAGAAGAAATTCAGACCAAAGGCATGGAGAAATTACTTAACAAAATAATTGAAGAAAACTTCCCCAGATTCTTAAAAGAAAGGCCCATCAAGATACAAAACCAAACCTACAGAGAATATTTCACGAAATTATCCACAGAGAAGAAACAAATAATCAACCTCAAATGCCTCCAAGAAGCAGATCACAATAACGAAACTCAGAGTAGGCACAAAAAACTCCAAAGTCCATGAAACCACAAACCCACATTTACCATCACAATATGGCAGGGATCAAATCAAATCTCACAGTCATTACCCTGAATATTAAGGGCCTTTATTCACCCATGAAGAGACACAAGCTAACAGGATGGATCAAAAAATTAGACCCCTCAATCTGTTGCCTTCAAGAAACCAATGTCACCACTAAAGACAGACACCTCCTCAGGGTGAAAAGGTGGAAAACAATATTCCAAGCAAATGGGAATAAGAAACAAGCAGGGGTAGCTATATTAATATCAGATAAAATAGACCTCAAACCAAAAATAATCAAAAAAAAAAAAAGACAAAGAAAGCCACTTCCTACTTATCAAGGGGACAATCCATCAAGAGGATATTACAATCATAAATCTGTATGCACCAAACACAGGGGCACGACAGTTCATAAAACAAAACCTACTTGACAATAAAACAGAAATAACCATCAACACCATCATAGTTGGGGACTTCAATACACCATTATCAGTAATAGACAGATCATCCAAACAGAAACTCAACAGGGAAGAGAGCTCAACAAAACCATGGATCACTTAAACCTAACGGACATCTACAGAACTTTCCATCCCAAATCAACAGATTACACATTCAACTCAGCAGCCCACAGAACATTCTCTAAAATAGACCATATACTGGGTCACAAAGACTGCCTCCACATATTTAGGAAGATTAAAATGATTCCCTGCATGATAACAGATCACAATGCTATATTGCTAGAAATCAACAAAAAAAGACCCACCAAGAATCCCAACAGCACCTGGAAACTGAACAGCACACTTCTAAACAATAAATGGATAGTGGATGAAATAAAAAATGAAATTGAAAAATTTATGGAATTGTATGATAATGAGAACACATGGTACCAAAACTTATGGGACACAATGAAGGCGGTCCTCAGGGGAAAATTCATAGCACTCAATACCTTCACAAAAAAGACAGAAAGGTCCCAAATCCCTAACCTCCACCTAAAGACACTGGAAAAACAAGAAAAATCCAACCCAAAGAGCTGCAGAAGGAAAGAACTAATTAAAATCAGAGCAGAAATCAATGAATTGGAAACCAAGGAAACAATTAAGACAATTGACAAAACGAAGAGCTGGTTCTTTGAAAAAATAAACAAGATTGGGAAACCCTTGGCCAATTTGATCAAGCAAAAAAAAAGAGAAGCATCACATTAACAAAATTCAAAATGAAAAAGGAGACATTACAACAGACATAAGTGAAAATGGAAGAATCATCAGGACTAATTTCAAAAACCTCTACTCCACAAAACTTGATAGTATGGAGGAGATGGATAAATTCCTGATGCACACCATCTGCCAAAGCTATACTCAGAGCAGATTAATTACCTCAATGAACATATCACACTCATGGGGATTGAAACAGTAATAAAAAACCTCCCAAAAAGAAGGGTCCAGGACCAGATGGCTTCTCAGCTGAATTCTGTCAAACCTTCATGGAAGAACTCAAACCAATCTTCCTCAAACTATGCCACACAACTGGTGAACAGGGAAAGCTACCCAACTCCTTTTATGAAGCTAGCATCACACTAATTCCAAAACCAGGCAGATTTGCCACAAGAAAATAAACCTACTGGCCTATTTCCCTGATGAATTTAGATGCAAAGATCCTGAACAAAATCCTCACAAACCGAATTCAACAGCATATCAAAAGCATTATCCACCTTGACCAAGTGGGATTCATCCCAGGAACACAGAGATGGTTCAACATATGGAAATCTGTCAATGTAATACACCACATAAACAAGGTTAAACATAAAAAACATATGATCATTTTGATAGATGCAGAAAAGGCCTTTGAGAAGACACAACATCACTTCATGATCAAAACACTGGAGAGAATTGGCATGGCTGGTTCATATCTTAAAATAATAAAGGCAATACACAAAGCTCCAAAGGCCCAAATAACACTTAATGGAGAGAGACTGGAGGAATTCCCATTAAGATCAGGAACAAGACAGGGTTGTCCACTCTCACCTCTGCTTTTCAATATAGTAGTGGAAGTCCTAGCACAAAAAACACTAGCCTTTCTATATGCCAATGAGAAAGCTACTGAGAAAGAAATAAAGGACATAGTCGCATTTTCAATAGCAAGAACAACAAAAAAACACCTTGGAATAACGTTAACTAAGGAAGTGAAAGATCTATACAACGAAAACATAAAAACACTCAAAAAAGAAATTGAGGAGGACTTGAGAAAATGGAAAGACCTTCCATGCTCCTGGATAGGCAGAATTAAAATTGTGAAGATGACAATCCTACCAAAGGCAATATACAGATATAATGCAATTCCAATTAAAATCCCTACAGTGTTCTTCACAGAGATAGAAAAAAATGATCTCAAATTTCATATGGAAAGGCAGAAGGCCTCGCATATCCAAAAATATCCTCAGCAAAAGAAATACCTCTGGAGGCATCACCATACCTGATCTAAAGCTATATTACAAAGCCATAGTAGTAAAAACAGCACGGTACTGGCATAAAAACAACAGTATAGACCAATGGAATAGACTTCAGGACCCGGATTTTGGGTCAAGCAACTAAAGCTACTTGATATTCGATAAAGGCCCGAACAATATAGCCTGGAAAAAAGTCAGCATCTTCAACAAATGGTGCTGGACAAACTGGATAACCATATGCAGGAAACTGAAACTTGATCCACACATTTCACCATGTGCTACACTCAAGTCCACATGGATCAAAGACGTCAATATAAACCAGAAACTCAAATACTACTGGAAGAAAATTTAGGAAGTACTTTCCATGATACAGGAATGGGAAAAGACTTCCTGAACAAAACCCCAGTAGTTCACGATCTTAAACAGTCACTTAACCAATGGGATCACATGAAGCTGAAGAGTTTCTTTACAGACAAGCATACAATAAGCAAAGCCAATAGATTACCCACATAATGGGAGAAAATGTTTGCGGGTTATCCAACTGATAGAGGCCTAATGTCTAGAATCTACAAAGAACTCAAAAATCTAAACAGTAAAATGTCAAACACCCCACTCACAAAATGGGGCAAAGAGATGAACAAGCATTTTACAGAGGAAGAAATACAAATGGCAAATTAAGAAAATGTTCATCATCCCTAATCATCAGAGAAATGCAAATTAAAACAACTGTGACAGTCCACTTTTCCCCAATACGGATAGCAAACATCAAAAAATCAATTGAAAATAAATGCTGGCGAGGAAGTGGAGAAGTAGGAACACTCATCCACTGTTGGTGGGAATGTAGGATGGTACACTCTCTTTGGAAAGCAATATGGGGACTTCTGACAAAGCTGAGTATAGAGATACCAACAGACCCAGTTATTCCCTTACTGGGCATCTACCCTAAAACCTTCAAACCACAGGCTAGAGAGAATTGCTCAACCATGTTTGTAGTGGCTCAATTTGTAATAGCTAAGAGCTGGAATCAACCCAGATGTCCATCACTAGAAGAATGGATAACTAAGATGTGGTATATTTACACAATGGATTTCTATACAGCAGTATGAAGAAATGACACAATGAAATTTGAGGAGAAATGGTTGAACCTGGAAGAGATCATTCTCAGTGAACTTACCCAATCACAGAAAAAAAAAAAAAATAGCCACATAGTCTCACTCATCTACAGCACCTAACCTGAATCTACCCAAGATACCTTACATACCCAGCAAGCATCTCGTGGACTAGACACTAGGATGGATGGGGAGGGATGGGAGGGCATCGAAGGGGTGGGAAACATAAATCTAAACCCAAACGGCGATGGTACCATAAAATTCTACTTCCAAAAAGGCAGACCAAATGGCTGAGCCTTCACCAGGCCCTTACAGGGAACTCCTGAACCACAAGACACTGGAGAGGGTAGGATCACGAATAACGTTAATCTTCCACATCTCCCATCACTCCCTCTTCCTGTCTCTATCTCTCTCTCTCTCTCTCTTCTCTCTAACTCTTGTATATTCGTTATCTTTTTCCTCATTTTCTTAGTGGGCACTGACCTGTAAATCCCAGTACCAGCATGGGGCTATCATCCACAGTGAGCTTTTGATCAGAGAGACCTACAAGGTTTCCTAAAAGACATACAGATTTCTGTCAAAGTACTTGATGATCCACCAAAGGTTAGTGGTAAGACCCTACTGCTGAAGACACCTTATGTGATTGACATGCAAAATGGAATGGCATGGCTGGAAGTTGGAAGAGAGTCAGTCCCCAGACAGTCTGCGTGTCTAGTGCGAGAAGGTGCTACATGGGCGACTGGGGGGAAATGACTAATATCTGTCCAAATAATTCATGGCCTCACCTACTTAGCAGTAAATAACTTGTTGTGATGCCCACACAAGTGCAATAGTGGCACACAGCCATGGTGGGGAACCAACTGCTCTCAATTTGGCTAACTGATCCTCTCAGTGGTACGGGACCCATAGCTGGAGCTGGGAAACAAGTCAGAACCAGATCCAAACATAAGCCCACTCTCCAATATCAAGCTACCATCAGTCATGGGCTACTAGAGGGCCTATACCTATTAAATTCTCTATTAAAAAGTAAGGGTTATCTCATTTGTCCTGGTGCTAACTTACTCTCCGTTGGAAAATCTGCTTCTCTTTTTCAGATAGATGTAGATCCTAAGGAGAGAGCCCTGGCTGAAAATAAGAAAAATTGGCGAAACAAGCAAGGGTGCTGTTTTCCTGATGAACCAGATACCAGCACAAGGTGAAGGAGATCAACACAGAGAAAAATCAACTCCTACAAAATCAGAGAGGCCTTTTACTCTCTTGATTGTGCACCATAATGCAGAGCTTTTTAAAAAATTGTGATGTGAGCTGGGCGTGGTGGTGCCTGCCTCTAATCCCAGCACTTGGGAGGCAGAGTTAGGGTGATTGCTGTGAGTTTGAAGCCATCCTGAGACTCCATAGTGAATTCCAGGCCAGCCTGAGCTAGAGTAAGACCCTACCTTGAAAAACAAAAATCAAAAAAATATTGTGATTTAGTTCAATCTCTCTATATTTTCTTTGTTACTTATGTTTCTACTGTATTCCCAAGTAATAATTGCCAAAGCCTATGTCCTGGAACTTCCCACCTATGCTTTTACCTAAGAATTTTATAGTTCTAGCTCTTATGCTTAGATATTATTGTGTTAATATTGCTGTATGTGGTATAAGATGAGAATCTAACTTAATTCTTTTGTATATGAATGAGCATCCATTTGATGGAGATAATAAGTTCCTCTCACTGAGTGGTTCTAGCACCTGTTGAAAGTCATTTAATTTTGCATGCATTCAAGCATTTATTTGTCATTTTTCCTTTTTATTTCATTAGTATGCATATACCAATACGTCTCTATGCCAAGAAACACTGTTTTGATCATTGTGGTTTTATAGTAAATTTTAAATCAAACTATATGAGTCCTATAATTTTCCTTTCTTAGATTATTTGGATTATTCTGAATCTATCTTGGTTCAATATGAATTTAGGATTGAATTTTTCTACATCTGTAAAAAATGTTATTGACATTTTGATAGGGGTCGAATTGACTGTGGAACACTTTGAGTGGTGCTGAAATCTTAACGATATTAACTTTTTTAGTCCATGGACACCAGTGTCTTTCCACTTCATTATGCCCTCTTTCATTTCCTCTGTGATTTAGTAGTGCACATGCATTTTGCCTACTTGGTTAAATTTGTTTCTAAGTATTTTATTCTTCTGGATGCTATTGTAAGTGAAATCCCCAGACTACACATAAAAGTTGGACACTATGGTGGGCTTCTGTAATCCCAGTGTGTCTACAGCAGGAAGGGAGATGTAAACAAGAGAAATCCAAGAACTGTACTAAAAGAACAGTGAACAATGAGAGACTTTGCCTCAAAACAAGGAAGGTGAAGACCTACCCAAAAGTTGTCTGCTGAAAACCACATGCACACCCACATTCACAGACAGAAAAACATATAAACACACACACGTCAAATACATAAATTACAATTAAAAATGAAACAGTGCATGTGGTTACTTTAAGAGAAAACTGGGATTAAAGTATTTATAGAACCCATGGAAGGATAGGGAGCCACAGTAAGAAGGGAGTTCAGTGAAGGTCACCATGTCTGATACTTTATCATATGATAACTAGGACTAAGTATACCTCTGCCATTTTGGGGATCCATCTGCCACTTTTTCTCAGCAATACCTGACATTTCTGTGTGAAGATATACAAGACAATTTCTCTCTATGATTTTATAGATAATATTTTTCACTGAGTAGCTGTAGATTAAGTAGATGACATGGCCACATCTGTAACTTGCCTTTTAAAATATCAGGCAAATCTTCATCTACAGTGCATATGCCAGACCTGGCACTTTGTTATTTGTCAAAATTTTCCAAACTGTCAACATAATTGACATGAGCATAATTAATCCTAATACTTATAAGTCAACGTAAAGAATTGCTCTCACCCTGACAGACTCACTTTTTCATTGCTAAAAATAATTGTACTTTCTAGAGAAAATTTAAAATTGTAAACCAAGTTCAAGTTTGGATAATTTGACAATGGTTGTTTATGCCAATTAATTATCTAATTTTAGAAAAAATTGGAAGATTTTATTGTCTACATTTAGTTAATACAAATTTATACAATTGAGAATCTTGTTCCACTTTTTTATTCAAAACCTTCTATATTTGACCCAGGTTCATATTATCCAATAATGATTATGTTTAAAAGCAAACCTCAATCTGTCATAAAATTTTTATAATCATTTAATTCAGAAGAAGATTAGTGGTTTTCTTCTGGGGCTTTGGGAAGCTCTGCCCATCATTTTAATATAGACTCATTTAAAATATTCTTCAGTAGCAAAACTGTGCAGCCTCTTTTTATAACCCAGACTAAGTCATTCTAATGTCAGTCTTGTACCTTCTCCACAGAATGAGCATCCTGCCTTACTGTTATTTAATAAAATGCTCTCCATTGTTCACTGGGATTTATATAAATTGATTAGCATATTTATGACCTATGTGACTGTGCTTCTTTGTACCTACAAAGGACACTAGTATTAATGGCCTAGGGGAATAAATCAATTCCAGACCCTGCTAAGTACACTAAAGGATCTTGTGGAGAAAATGTGTTTATAGTAACCTTTCTCTTTCTCTTTGTTAGTTTAGAGGTGTAATTTAAAGAACTAGTATTCTCCCAGTCAAAAAACTCAGTCCCAGTGTCACCTCTTCCTCAGACCCCTGTATCAGTGGTTCTGTCTTATTTTATAGTGACTTCCTCCATGGTACACATCTGAACTTTGCCCTCACCAGCCCATTTGGTAATGTAGGATCCACTTCCCCTATCTGCTTTCTTAGGCTCATGGCCCTAATGGAGTCCCTTTCCTTGTGTAGGGACTTGTAGGTCCTTAATCGTTTTTGTTTGTTTGTTCATGTTTTTATTGTTCCTTGGGAAAGTATGGCACATTTACAATTTAAATAATGACTAGAATATCAAAGTTATATATCAAATTTGTAGATTTTTGCCTTCTTGAAATATTGAAGATTTGAGCATTGAAAGTAGAGATCCCTTCCTAGGTCCCACATTGGTGAGAGAGTAACACAAGTTTTGACTTAAAAAATGGCATCTCTTGAGCTTTGAGTTAAGCATCTTATACTTTTCCAGTTTGAATTAAACTTACACTAAATTTAATGTCTTACCTGGTTCTCAAGACACCAGCTCTGAGGAGCAAAGTTATTCTCTAAGTATCTTACTACAAGGAGAAAATATTACATGACAGGCTGGGTCAAAAAGTAAAACAGAAAATTACTAAGAAATGTTATTATCTTTCTTAAGAAATTCTTGCTCCATGATATAATGTAAATAAGAATAAAAACAATAATAGCCGAAAGAGTTACTTTCTTGGGCATTTCATACATCAGTGAAATCAGGAAAGCAATTTCCCATCAATGATCACCTTTCTATAGGCCTTTTTAACCAATGTCTAAATTTGTATACAATCCTACACCCATCATTCTCATATTATATTTTAATTATTGTTCTCTTTAATGTATATGTTGTTTACTGTCTCTCAGAGGTATATAATACATGAAAGAAGAGATCATACTTATCTTAGAAAAGTGTCTGACCCATAATAATTATACAAAAATATAGTCATAAGATGGATAAAACACTAATGTTCTGTCATCCTAATAAACAAAACCAAAACCAAGTATGAGTATTATTTTTGTACTGGCTTCTTCAGAAGGAATTATTGTCTTCTATAATTTGCTGAAAATCTACCTCGGTGTTTTACCAAGTCTTTCTGTCTACACATTCTATGCTTCAGCCACAACTGAGTACTTTTATTTCATGGACTTATAGAAACTAGTATGATAATTTCATTTGTTTGTGTGTGTTGTTCATTATCTCCCATCCTCTCTCATTGCTTCTTTTCTTCCTGCCAAATGCATAAAACCCTTTAGATTATGTTTTCACACTGACATTCCCCCCATTTCCAGAAGCCAGGATTAACCTCTCTGTTTTGTTTTCCAGTGGTATATTTCTCTTTCTTTATAATACTATATGTCAACATCGGAAAGACTAGGCTTACAGCCTTATTGTCTTTTCCTCTCCATCTAGTTGGAAGGTCATTAGAGCCAGTGATGTTTCATTCCCCTTGCCCTTTTTATTTTCCTGAATGTCTTCATGGCACTGGCCATCTGGTAGGAGCTGGATAACATCCATGCCACAAAGCCTAGCTGAGACCTGGTCAGATGCAGCACAGGCTTTGAATCTGCTAAGACTTCAAGTGTTCTCTCCACTAATGCTCAATCTAGTTTTCAAATATTCAAGGCCAACAGAACCATCTGTAGACAATAATTCTCACTTTCCCTTCTTTTGTAACTACTTTTTCTTAGATTTGATGAGAAAGGGCACTCTTCCTGATCAAGTCCTGGCATCACAATTAGCTTTTCTACAGCAAGTTTCCTAGATCATTGGTCCTAGTGCCCAAATTGTCTCTGTACCTACCAATTATTCACTGGGACACAGCAGACACATCCAGGTGTGGCACATGAGCAGGTGTAAATTTTTCGTAACTTCCTTGAATACTACACCTTTGAGCGTCAAAATTCCCTTCCTTATGCATTAAGATGTGCATATTGCCTGTCTTTCCCTGTATATGAGAAAGCGATGTACTTTATAAAAGGTTGAATGTCAGTCCTGTAGTTATGGGGGGATGAGCAGGGAACCCAAGTGTCCTGCTTCACAACTACTATGTGCTGCAAAGTTATGATAAATGAGAGTAAATGGAACAAATGACAACATGGAATAAGCTGGGACATGGAAGACCTGAAATTTAATTTCTCTGATGTTGAAAGTGAGATGCAAATGATGACATGTGTATATGTGAAATAGAGAATTTATTTGTATTATTTTTACCAACTGCTTCAGTGATTGTTGCTAGAACAATTAGACATGATACACATTATGTACCATGCATCTATTTATCCAACAATTATTCTGAATACCTACACTTATTCAACTCAAAAGATTAAAGATAGGAAAGCTATATGGTAGGTAAATATAATTTGTCTCATAATGGAATGGAAGACTATATGAATATATTTACTAGAAAGACAAAATGAGCCCACTCTATGAGAAGAGTCCCCATCTCTCTAATATAACACTTAAGATGAAACTGGAAGGAGAGGTAGCTCTTGATGCTAGATCCATGAAAGGGAAGAGCAGAGAAAATAGCTGTGCATGGAAAAGATAGTTTGATCAGCTAATAAAATTTCATTGTGGCTGGAACAGAAAATGCTATGACTAACATAGTAAACAGAGTTAAAAGTAGTGTTGCTGTTCTAGAATGGTGGTTATATGTGTCCACATGGATGCGAGTGAGAAGTCTCCAGCAGCAGACAAGAATAGATCTACATTTTTTAAAGTTCAATCAGTACTGCAAGTCCAAAGGGTAAAGAAAATTATGGTTTGGATGTTGAATAACAACACAATGCCAGGTTTGTGAGAACTTCAGTGATGGTCTGGGTGTTCTACCATGTTGTCAGTTATGTGTGTCCTGGTGTAAATCAGGTTGATGTCACGTTTTCTTGATTGCAATATGACACTGGAAACGAGTGCTAAATTTGTGGGTATAATATGGTAACAACAATAGTACATTATTCCCAAAATTTTCTGGTTCCTCTTTACATATCCATGCAGTGGTTTGATTCAAGTATCCCCCATAAACTTATGTGTTCTAGATGTTAGGTCCCCAGCTGGTGGCAATTAGGGAACTGGAGCTTCCTGAGGATTATGTATTGTTGGGGGCGGGCTTATGGGTGTTATATGCAGCTTCCCCTTGGCAGTGTTTGGCACACTCTTCTGCTGCTATTACACACCTGATGATGGCCAGGAGGAGATGTCCCATCCTCTGCTCATGCCATCATTCTCCTCTGCCATCATGGAGCTTCCCCTAGAGTCTGAAAGCCAAAATAAACCCTTTCCTTTCACAAACTGCTCTAGGCCAGGTGTTTTCTGCCAGGAACATGAACCTGACTGCAACAATCCATCTCCTTCCTTCTGATGTATTTGCCCAACTTACTCATACATATGAGAAATCTTCATTAACTTCTGGAAGAGGATATTAAGGATTATTTGCTGATTTAAAGATCCTATCTCAGGGGAATCAAAGAAGTTCCTTCATCAGGAAAGAGAACTTTCCCTATAAGAATGAGGTCCTAAGAGAGGTCCTGACTCACTTGAGATCAATTTTGAGCACCCATGTAAACAGCTGGGCATGGATATACATGCTTGAAACCCCAGTCAGTCTGGTAAGGAGTGAAGATCTGAGAATCATTGTTCTTCACTAATCAGCCAGTGTGACTGTGAACATTGCAGCACCAGGTTCAGGAAAGATTCCATATCAAGAAAACAGAGAGATGAGTGAGAGAAGGCACCCAGTGTCCTCTGGCTTCCTCACATGTGCATAAATATCTCCACACATATGTGTAAATGCCACACACACACACCAACACACAAACTATACACACACCCCCCCCACACACACATACACAAAGAAACACAAAGAAAGAAAAACCCATTCCAGAATTATTCTTCTGAGTGTCAAGGTCAGGTAACAGCTATGAAATAAAAGAAAACACTAGAAGAAAAACATAAAAAAGCATTATTTTCTTCTTAAGAAAAATTGAGGCTGATGGTCTAATAAGGACATTTTAAATTCACTGTAGTAGTTTTAAGCCTCAAAGGACATATCTATTTTAAAAGGGAATGACTTTTCTATGTTAATTTCCCTTTCTTCTCAATACAGTGTCAATAGTTGTCAGCCTCCTTTGTATGACAAGTTAATATCATTGAAATTTTCCAGTTTGGCAAAATAAGCTTTTTAAGCCCAAAATAATTTTGCTTAAAATTAATTAATTTGCCTTTTTGGGGTAGGGAACATGAAGAGTAGCTTTCAGAAGGGAGGAAAAGTATTAATGTTGTATTACAAAAGTGAAGTATTAAAATGACCCAAAAAATTTAAAGGCATTCTCTCATGTCATATTTCTGCCTATAAATTGAAATCCAACCTTACCTCATATTATTTAAACAGAATTTTAAAGATTACAATTGTGTAGTAAATAGAAATTTCAGAATTGGAAACATTGACCCTTTATTGAAAATAATTTCTCATTAACCCATCACCATCTAATCTCTGAATATTCTCAGTATTCTAATCAGTTAGTAGTTTATCCTGTTTAAAAATTTCAAGTCTTAGCTGAGCATGGTGGTGCATGCCTTTAATCTCAGCAGTTGAGAGGCAGAGGCAGGAGGATTGCTGGGAGTTCAAGGCCACCCTGAGACTACATAGTGAATTCCAGGTCAGCCTGACCTAGAGTGAGACCCTACCTCAAAAAAAAAATTAAGTCTTGTGGGTCTCAATAATTTCAGAAAATGGCTCCTAAAGATGACCACTGTCCCATTAGTTATCCCAAGGGTCAATCTGAACAAATCTGCTTTCTTTCTACCGAGCAGTCTCAGAACAATCTCAGTTGTCCATCTGGCCCAGTTGATGTGGCTATCATTTCCCTGTTTCTTCCTGGCTGTGTTCCTTTGAATGAAACTTCATCTGCTCTCTTCAGTTTCCTTTATTTTGACAGGCTTGACTTTTAATGTTTACTATAGAGGCAATTAGCACAATTTGAAAGGTCTAAGGAAAACAGACTGTAAAGGTCATTCCCTAGATACCAACACCCAGTGAAACCAGTTTGGGAATGGGCAATCTGACCCCAGTTTCTTATTTGAGAATACATATAATATTAATCAAACTGATGTAATAAAGTATAATTTAAAAATCCTGAACTTGGACACAAAAACACAGGTTGTTTTTGCTTAGGAGGTGAAGAGATGGCCAAGTGCCCCGGCCAGCGGGGCTTCAACGGGAGCACGGACCCCAGAAAACCTGAAATGAAAGGGACAAGAGACACAAGGAACTGACAGCAAGACAGGAGTCTGATCAAGCTGCCAAATTTTATTTTTCTCAGGGTGCCTTTTATACAGCAGAACAGAGGAGTTTGTCAGCAGTTTAGGTATTGTTACAGTTTTGTTTCATTAGCCCCCAAAACACATAAGATGTTCCACAGGATAAGGCCCCCAGCCCCAAAGCCAAGAGATAACGACTTTATGGGTTACATTGTTCTTTCTCTGTGTATGGGTTAATAAACAACTGCAGACCTTTGCCCCGACCCCAGCCCCAAGGCCACAAGACAATGACTTTCTCATTCTTTGTAGGTTAGCAAACAACTGCAGATCTTGTGATTTTCCAGAACAGACAGCTATTTACAAAATGGAGTCATTATTTAAGATGGAGGTACTTTTGCTTTCCTAGTGTCCACTGGTTCCCCACAGCCAAGGGGACATTTATAGAAGGCTTACAAGAGTTTCACTTTCTCT
Source organism: Dipus sagitta (assembly GCA_036346955.1). Lineage (NCBI taxonomy): Eukaryota > Metazoa > Chordata > Mammalia > Rodentia > Dipodidae > Dipus > Dipus sagitta. Next base: position 209,906,128 of record CM070770.1, read on the forward strand.
TATTGCCCCTTTCAACCTGAACCCTAAGCCAATTAAAAACACAGGTAAATGGGTTTTTGCAAATTATCCCTCAAAGAGCTAATATGGGCCTCAGAAGACAGGACATGTTTTCAAGGATTTCTTACAGCATGGTGATCCAGGGACACTTGATGTATTCCTTGGGGAATTAAAACTTCTACTACCAACTACAAAGATCCTTTTATATACCATAGTACTCTGACCTTGAGATATTTCAATTATGCCTGGTATAATTATACCTGGTAGTTTTTCAAATGAAAAAAATTAGCTTCAGCCCTGGTCTGGGTTCCCTGTGCTGACAGTATGCTTGCAGACATGGTGGTGTGGTATGAGTAGGCCAGATGCCTATTTCCTGGCTCTTCCAAACTCCCTGGTCTGGGTTTCCTGCACAGACAGTGTGCAGGTAAGAACCATTGTGTGGAGTAGGCCAGACCCCTCCTTCCTGGCTCCTCCAAATTCCCTGGCCCAAGTTCCCTGAGCAGTTCTGTGTGCTGGAGGGTGCTACACTGTGTAAGTAGGCCAGATCCCTGTTCCCTTATTCTTCCCAGACTCTGGTACTGGTAGGGCCAATTGTGCCTTGCTAGGTCCCGGTGTGAGCTATGAAATCAGGCCTTTTGCTTTGGTATTCTGAATGGCCACTGGGTACTAAAATTGCTGGTAACTTAAGTCAGAGAGTATATGGGCCAAAGGATAAAAACTTGCTTTCTCATCAATAAAATAAAGACTCTTCCAAAAATGGGTCGACAACAATACAACCCCCCCCCCAAAAAAAAGTCAGAAAACTGAGAGATCTCCACTAAGGATGCCTAGTTCTACAATGGAAGCCTCCAATGAAATCATAGAGAAATCAACAGAAATTCATTCCCAAAATGAAAGCAGAACAACCACTGCGGCCCTGATCAAAAAAGTCCCTAAGTCGGAAGCAAATCATGAAAGAACTATCAATCATATCAATGAAATTGAAGAGAATCATCTGCTAGAGTGTTAAACTTTTGACAGTAGGCTTAACTTGATTGAAGAAAACATTAGAAACCTCCAAAGAGATATGAATGAATTGAAGGTGAGACAAGAAATGGAAGATTTCAGGAACTTGTTGATTAAGTATAATAAAGACTTGATCAAGGGCTGGAGAGATGGCTTAGTAGTTAAGCGCTTGCCTGTGAAGCCTAAGGACACCGGTTCAAGGCTCGATTCCCCAGGACCCACGTTAGCCAGATGCACAAGGGGGCACATGCATCTGGAGTTCGTTTGCAGTGGCTGGAAGCCCTGGCGTGCCCATTCTCTCTCTCTCTCTCTGTCACTCTCAAATAAATAAATAAAAATGAAAAAAAAATTAAAAAAAAAGACTTGATCAAATGCAAGAATGAATTCCAGGAAATGTCAAGAAAATCAGGACTTGAATTGAAATCATATTTCAAAAAGAGATGGACACAATGCAAAATAACACAACAGGAAACAAAAATCAATAGAAATTATAAAAAAAAAAAAAAAAAAAAAAAAAAAAAAAAAAAACTCTCCAGAACCCCTCACCAACAGAGTTACTTATGTGGAAGGCAGAACTTCTGGCCTGGAAGACAAGAAAGAAGAAATTGATTGGGAAGCCAGAAACTTCATAAAGTTCAAAAAATCAAGGGAAAAGAACATGAGGGAATTGTAGGACACCCTAAAATAACCAAGCATCTAGATCATAGGTAAACCAGGAAAGTAAATCCAGGCTAGAGACATAGAGAACATATTCAACAAAATTATTCAAGAAATTTTTCTGAATCTGTCAAAAGAGAGGCCATCCAGATAAAAAGAAGCACACAGAACACCAAAGAGACAGGAACAAAGAAGAAACTCTCTAAGATACATCAAAGTTAAAACTCTTAACAACAAAAACAAACAGAGGGTCTGGAGAGATGGCTTAGCGATTAAGCGCTTGCCTGTGAAGCCTAAGGACCCAAGTTCAAGGCTCCATTCCCCAGGACCCACGTTAGCCAGATGCACAAGGGGGTACATGCATCTGGAGTTTGTTTGCAGTGGTTGAAGGTCCTGGTGCACCCATTCTTTCTCTCTCTCTCTCTCTCTCTCTCTCTCTCTCTCTCCCTCTCTCTCTCTCTCTCTCTCTCTCTCTCCCTCTTTCTCTCTCTTTCTGTCACTCTCAAATAAATAAATAAAAATAATAAACAAAAAAACATTTTTTAAAAAGAGAGAGACTGTTAAAGCCAGCACAAGAGAAATGATTCACAACATACAAAGGCAATCCCCTAACAATTACAACAGATTTCTCAATGGAAAACCTGAAAGCCAGAGGGGCCTAGAATACAACTCTTCAAAGTCTAAAAAACTATGGATTCTAACCCAAACTACTCTATACAGCAAAACTATCCTTCCTAATTGTTGGTGAAAGAAAAACTTTCCATGAAAAAAGTCAGCTCTATGATTCCATGAACACAAAGCCAAACATACAGAGGATACTTGAGGGAATATTCCACACAGAACAGTCAAATTACCCATCTCAAAACCCAACAAGAGATCATAATAGCCAAAATAGACCAGGCTCAAAATAGTACAGAACATAAGAAAGCACCAAACCCCATAAAATGCCTCATCATGGCACAGGTTAATTTAAATCTCATAGTAATATATTTAAATATTAATGGTCTTTCCTCACCCATCAAAAGACACTGATTATCAGGATGGATCAAAAAACTGGACCCTAAGCCAGGCACGGTGGCACACACCTTTAATCCCAGCACTCAGGAGGCAGAGATAGGAAGGTTGCAGTGAGTTGGAGGCTACCCTGAGACTGCATAGTGAATTTCAGGTCAGTGTGGACTAGGGCAAGACCCTACCTAAAAAAAATAAAAATAAAAAATAAAACTTGACCCTAGTATCTGCTATCTTTAAGAAACCCACTGTACTACTAATGGTAAAAACCTCCTCAGGGTGGAAGGTGGGAAAAGGATATTCCAAGCAAATGGAAGTTTTTAAAAAAGTGTGTGTTACTCTACTGATATCTGATAAAATAGATTTCAAAACAAAAATAATCAAAAAGGCCACTTCTTACCCATCAAGGGAATGACCCAAAATGAGCACATCACAATCACAAATATATATGTGCCAAATACAGGTGCATCAGAGTTTATAAAACAAAATTTACTCAACAATAAAACAGAAATAAACACCAACATTATCAGAGACGTCAATATTCCACTATCATCAATACAGAGATTATCGAAGCAGAAAATCAACAGTGAAATAATAGACCTCAACAAAATCATTAATAAACTAGACCTAATGGAACTTTCCACCCCAACTCTACAGACTACACATTCTTGTCAGAAGCCCATGGAACCTTCTCCGAAGTTGACCATATATTAGGCCATAAAGCATGCCTTCATAAAGTCAGGAGAATTGAAGTAACTTCCTGCATCATGTCAGATCACAATGGTTTAGTGCTAGCATTTAACAACAAAAGACAACAACAACTCAACCAGCTCCTGGAGACTAAACAAAACACTTTTAAACAATGAAGGGGATGTGAAAGAAACATAAAAAAGAAATTGTAAAATTCCTAGAATTGAATGATAATGAAAACACAACCTAAAAAAAACTTATGGGATACAATGAAGGCAGTCATAGGGGAAAATTCATAGAACTAAATGCCTTCATTACCAAGACAATGAGAACACAAAATAGTAACCTGACTGTCACCTAAAGGCAGTGTAAAAACAAAAACAATCCAACCCAAAGAGCTCCAGATGGAAAGAAAAAAATCAAGATTAGAGCAGATATTAATGCACTGAATACTAAGAAAATAATTTTTAAAATCAGGGAAATGAAGAGCTTGTTCTTTGAAAAATTAAACAAGATTGACAAACCCCTGGCCAAACTGATCAAGGAGAGGGAGAGAGAGAGAGAGAGAGAGAGAGAGAGAGAGAGACCTCAAATTAACAAAATCAGAATTGTAAAAGGGAAGAGATCACAACAGGCATCAATCAAATTGGAAGAATCATCAGGCCATACTTCCAAGACCTCTACTCCACAAAATTAAATAATCTGGAAGAAATGGGTGAATTTCTATACACATACCAGCTACCAAAATTAAACTCAGAATAGGTTAATCTCCTAAACAAACCTATCATTTCCATGGAGACTGAAAAGGTAATCAAAAACTTCCCAAGAAGAAAAGCCCAGGACCAGAAGGCTTCTTAGCTGAATTCTATCAAACCTTCACTGGAGAACTGAAACCAAGTTTTCTCAGAATGTTCTGCATAATAAGAGACCAGGGAATCCTCCCTGACTCCTTTTATGAAGCTAACATCATTCTAATACCAAAACCAGACAGAGATGTAACGAGGTATGAAAACAATACGTCTATATCCCTAATGAACTGAGATGCAAAGATCCTGAACAAAATTCTTGCAAACCAAGTTCAACAACATATCAAAAATATCCATCTTGATCAAGCAGGCTTCATCCCAGGGATGCAGGGATAGTTTAAAATGTGGAAATTAGTCAATATATTACAACACTTGAATAAACTTAACCATAAGAACCACATGATCATCTTAATTGATGCAGAGAAGGCCTTTGACAAAATACAACATCACTTCATGATCAAAACACTAGAAAGAATAGGCATGGAGGGTTTATATCTCAACACAATAAAGGCTATATATAAACCTCCTAAAACTCAAATAATAGTTAATGGGGAAAAATGCAAGGAGTTCCCACTGAGATTGGGAACAAGACAAGGGTGCCCACTTTCACCACTGTTCGTCAGCATAGTAGTAAAAGTACTAGCCCAAGCAATAAAACAGGAGAAAGAAATAGGAATTCAAATTGGAATGGAAGAAGTCAAGTTAGCCCTATATGCAGACAACATGATCCTATATATAAGTGATTCAAAAGTCTCCATCTCAAAACTTCTAAAGTTGATAAATTCCTTCAGCAACATGGCAGAATACAAAATCAATGCACAAAAGTCAGTAGCTTTTCTATATGCACAGGACAAATATGCAAAGAAAGAAATCAGTGAGGCTGTCAAATTTTCAATAGCAATAAAAAATTAAATACCTAACAATAATACTAACCAAGGATGTGAAAGACCTATATAATGAAAACATAAAAACACTCAGGAAAAGAGAGAGAGAGAGAGAGAGAGAGAGAGAGAAGGAATTAATAAGATGGAAAAACCTCCCATGCTCCTAGATAGGTAGAATTAATATTGTGAAAATGGAAATTCTACCAAAAGCAATATATAGATTTAATTCAAGACCAACAAAAATGCCAGTATCATGGAGGGCAGGAGAGATGGCTAAGCAGTTAAGCACTTGCCTGTGAAGTATAAGGTTCCTGGTTTGAGGCTCAATTTCCAGTACCCATGTAAACCAGATGCACAAGGTAGTGTACACATCTGGAGTTTGTTTGCAGTAGCTGGAGTCCTTGATGTGTCCATTCCCTCTCTTTCTTTTTCTCTGTCTCTCTCCCCCTCTCCCTTTCTCTCTCTGTCACTCTCAAATAAATAAATAAAAATAAACAACAACAACAACAACAAAAACAAAAACAGCATCATTCTTTACACACATTGAAAAAGTGATCTCAAAATTCATATGGAATGGCAGAAGGCCTCAGATAGCAAAATGTAACCTCAGCAAGAAGAACACCTTTGGTGGTATCTCAGTATCTGATCTAAAGCTATATTACAAAGACATAGTGATAAAACAGCATGGTAATGAATAAAAACAGAAACATATACCAATGGAACTGAATTGAAGACCCAGACCTTAGGTCAAGCAGTTACAGCTGCTCGATTTTTGACAAAGGTGCCAATAATGTAGACTGGAGAAAATACAGCATCTTCAACAAATGGTGTTGGAAAAATTGGATGACCAAATGTAGAAAAATGAAATTAGTCCAAATGGATTAAAGACCTCCATATAAGACCTGAAACTCTTCAACTATTGAAAGAAAAAAAAATAGGAGGCCCTTTCCATGATATAGGACTGGAAAAAGACTTCCTGAAAAATAAAATCCCAGAAGCCCAGGAAATTAAACAAGCTCTCAAAGAATGCGATCTCATGAACACAAAAAGATTTTGCACAGATAAACATACTATAAGCAGAGCCAATAGATTACCCACTGAATTGGAGAAAATCTTTGCCAGCTATACCACTGATAGATTAATATCTAGAAACTATAATGAACTCAAAAAAACTAGACAAAAAAATCAAACAACCCACTCCAAAAGTGTGGCAGAGTCCTAAAGAAGGAGTGCTCAGAAGAAGAATTACAAATGGCTAATATACACTTAAGAAAATGTTCAACATCCCTAACCATTAGGGAAATGCAAATGAAAACAACTGTGATATTCCATCTTACCCCAGTAAGGATAGCAAAAATTAAAAAATGCAAAAAAAAATGATGGCAAGGATGTGGAGAAATAGGAACACTCATTCACTGTTGGTGGGAATGTAAGCTGGTACAAGCACTATAGAAATCAATACAGAGACTCCTGAAAAGGATGAATATAGAGTTACCAGCAGACCCTGTTATTACCTTACTGGGCATTTACCCTAGAAGCTCCACATATCAGTTCAGAGATGTTTGCTCAACCATGTTTATAGCTGCTCACTTCATAATAGGTAAAAAGCTAGAATCAACCCAGGTGCCCATCATTGAATAACTGGATAACCAAGACATGGTATATCTACATGATAGAATTCTATGCAGCAGTAAGAAAAATGACTCAATGAAATTTGTAGAGAAATGGTTGAACTTGGAACAGATCATTCTAAGTGAACTCAGAAAATTAAAGAAAGACAACTGTTACATGATCTCACTCATCTGTGGTTCCTAACCTGGATCATCCAGAGTTGCTGACCTACCTGAATAAAATCTCAAAGATTGAACAATAGGGAGAGTAGGGCTTGGGGAAGGGGTAGAGTAGGGAGGACACAAAACTGAACCCAAATTGAAATGGTTCCATATAATTCTATGTCCTAAAAGTCAGACTAAAAGGTGGAACCCTCAAGAGGACCTTAGGGGGAGCACTTGAATTGAAGGGCCCTGGAGAGTGTGAGATGAAATCTAACCTCAAATTTACTCTGTGTCTCTTTTTTCTCTGTCTTTCTTTTTTGTCTTTTCCCTTCACAATGGACTGTAATTCCCTATACCAGGATGTGATCTACATCCAAAATAAGCTGTTGATCAGAGAGACCTACTAGATCTCCCAAAACAAACAAGACAGACTTCTGTCAGAGCACTTGATTATGAACCAGAGGTTATTGGTAAGACTCTACTACTGAAGACATCATAATCTTTGGGAATGTACCATGGAGAGACCTGGTTAGAATCCAGAAGAGAGCCAGTCTCCAGACAATTATCCCATCTAATGCTGGAAGGTGTTGCATGAGCTACCAGGGGAAAGTGGCCAATATCCGTCCAAGCAACTCAAAACCTAAGTGACTCAGAAGAAAACCAACTGCCATGATACTGGCACAAGTGCAATAGTGGCATGCAGCCATGGTGGGCAACCAACTTCTCTTGGATTGGCTAACAGATCTGCTCCGTGGAAAGGAAACCATATCTGGAACTGAGAAACAAGTCAGAATCATATCCAGATAATGAGTCTGCTTTCCATTGTCAAGCTCCCACTAATCTTGTGCTATAAGAGGGTCTACAACCTTTAAATTCTCTCTAAATTAATAATGGTTATACCATTTAACTGGTGCTTACTTCACTCTCCATTGGAGACTGTTCTCTTTTGCAGATGGGAGCTGGACCTGAGGAGATAAATCACCCAGTGCACTCCACCCCAGCCCCAACTGAAACCACAGAGAAATTAGGGAAATGAGCAAGAGTGCTGTTTTCTTAGTGAATATGATATCAGCACAAGGGTGAATGAGATAGACACAGGGGAAACTCATCACCTACCAAACCAGAGATCCAGAGGCTCCTAAGTGCCCATCACTGAAGTAGATTCAAAATTCTCCCAGCATGGCTCAGGGAATTTTGCAGATGAGGTGGTGAAAAGATTGTTAGAGCCACAAGTTGGGACATTTTGCGTAGAGACATTGCCTCCCCCCATAATGCATCACCCAGAGTACCCATATGGTTGACATGCATCCCCAAAGAGGAAGGTTTCTTCAGAAAAGGGGCAGGGATGAGGGTAAGGATAGTATCAACATGTATTGTTTACAAAATAAATATGTCCATATCTAATAAAATAAATAAAATAAAACAAATAGGTCATTTCTGGGCTGGAGAGATGGTTTAAAAATTAGCTTCAGCTATAGACAGCTTTTTCTCTTTTTTAAACCTGATGTAATAATAGAATGAGACTCACTGGGAAGGAATATTTTCATTTTATTCCCTTTTCTCTCTGATAAAATGATCTCAGGAGACTTTTGGTAAGACTTTTATATTTTGGGGGGAAGTACCATGACTAATCAACATGGCTCATTTTAGCTTCGCTTTCTTTGGCATCTTCCCTGAATCTCTTTAAAACACTCTAATCTATTATGCATCTGATAAAATTCTAAGTATAGTCATTAATAGCGATAAGTTTAATAGAAACACTGTCTCAATCTCAAAAAATTATATTTTGCTGCTCAATCTATTATCCTATAGAGAAATAAAAGTTTAAAAATTATTATCAGCTAACAGATAATCATCAAATATGAGTATTCTTAAATTATAGTGGATTGTTTTTTGTTTTTGTTTTTTCTCATTTGAAAGCACTGGCTTCAGATTTATTTATAATAAAATAATGCATTTATCATTGGCAAACAGGGGAAATTATTTTTCATAATAATAGCACTCTTATTTTCTACAAATAAATACACTAGTACATATGATATTCAGAATTGATTGTCAACTGAATTCTGTTCATCCTCAAAATCTATTTCCCTAAATTAAAATCAGAATACTTGAAAAGCTGTGTTTTCTTTGTATTCACCACAATTTTCTGATGTTGCTGTGTGCATACCTTAATTTTATTAATTTTCAGAAATAGAAGTAAAATAAATGAAAGAGCTAAAATGTGTTTTGGTCATATAAATGTTATACCTCATCAACTAAAACTAATACTTCTTTTCTGTGCCAACAGAACATTTTCTCTCATATTCACAATCTACTTCTACTGCCATCAGGTACCAGGAAAACCTCCAACAGATGGAATCTGCAAATGGCATTTGCAAGTAGAATGCACTGTATGAATCACAAATGGAAAATGTGTTCTGTGAATCACTCTGGCATTATGACAGCATTATGAGAGTTTTATGAGGTGTTGTGCCATTGATTTTGAGAATAAAAGTACAGTTTAGATCGCAAGTAAAAAGCGATATTGTGTGTGTGTGTATTTGTGTGTATATGCAATTTTTACCCTCAATTTCACAATATACAAAAATCAAGGCTATTGGGCTGTTGAAACCTTTATATTCTTAGAAATATTTCAGGAGATGAATCAGTCAAAAAAACTATAATATTGGTGTACAATTTTGTGGTCCAGGAGGGTCCCAAGTTTTGGGTTCTGTCCTACCTTTAATAAAGGATTCATAAAGATGGATTCAAGACAGATAAATTATGAATTATTAATTTTCTTTAGGGGAAATCACAAACTGTGGGGCTTATCTAAGAGAGATTGGGGTCTAGGAAGGGAGGATAAACATTTAGGAAGAAGAAAATATCCTCTCATATGGAAGCACTATAGTTTATAAGATTCATTTAAGAGAAATTGAGGTCTTTAGAAAAAGACTAGAACAAAGTTGCAAGCCATGTGCTTTCCTGAAGAAGAAAAATACCAAAGCGGAAGAGAAACGTGGGTCTTTTTGGCAAAAACTGGAATAGAGGTGCAACTATGTGGATAGAACTTAGATATGTATGTAGAGAGAATCAAAGAGAATACACCTGGTATCTGCCAGGGGCTTTCTGGAAAAGGGAAAGTATCAAAGCAACATATTAAGAAATTCAGAGGAGAAATAAGTGATGAAGAGGATTACATTCATGGTTACCCTGAGATTAGAGTAACTACACAAGTAGCAAGTCTAGAGTTGATGAGAACACCCATGTAGTTGATTTAGAGATCAGAGAAATATACAGGTTATAAAAGTGAGAAGTTACCCCAAGCAATAAAGCAGAAGCACGCAGAAAAGGTTATATCTATGTGGTGATTTGATTCTGGTGTCCCCCATAAACTCAGGTTTTCTAAATGCTAGATTCCAGCTGATGGAGATTTGGTAATTACTGCCTCCTGGAGGCAATATATTGTTAGCAGTGGGCTTATGGATATTATAACCAGTGTACCCTTGTCAGTGTTTGGTACACTCTCCTGTTCCTGCAGTGTCCACTTTATGTTGGTCAGGGAGTGATTTCAACCCTCTGCTCATACCATCATCATTTTCCTTGCCATCATGGAGCTTCCCCTCAAGTCTGTAAGCCAACATAAATCATTTTTCCCCAAAGCTACACTTGGTTGGGTGATTTCTGCTAGCAATGCAAACATGACTGCAACAGTAATGTTGGTACCATGAGTGGCATTGCTGCTAGGCACCTTATGGTGTGGCTGTGGCCTTTGGGAACTGATTTTTTAACAGGAATGTGGAAGGATTTGAAACCTTGGCCTAAGAGACACCTTGCAGTGCTGTAAGTACAGCTTGATGGATTCTTCTGGTCAGAGTTGTAATGCCTGAATGCAGTAAAAAGTATGAACTGTGAGGCTTGGCTTATCAGGGTGAAAAGGAATTTTTTCTGTACAGGGCTAGAAGCAGTTTGTGTGTTAGGCTTGCTGTTATGGCCACGTCCTGAAAAGTTGTGCAAGGTTACATTGAGTAGAAATAGACTAGTGTGAGCAGAAGGATATAGCACAGGAAAAAAAAAAAATCTTTGGGTGAACTGCTGCCCATTCAGCTGCAATTGAGAGATTACAACCTTTGAGATCGGGTCAGGTGACCTGAACTGGGGCAACAGGTAGAATGTAGACTCTTTTGACTGGACCTGAGTGCTCAAGGCATGTCCTGTTCTTCAAAGTCCGATTTATTCCCCCATGTATTGACAAATTGGCACACTACCTGGTATTGTGGAGTATAATAAATATAGGAAAGAGTCATTGAGTTTGCAATGCAGCCTTGTGTTTTGGAAATGGCCATGGGCAGTGTGAAGCAAGTTTGTTGGATGCCTGTATGGAGACCCAACGGAGCTGCCAGGGTGAAACGTGGGTGGCAGTGGAGACCCAGTGGAGATGCTGGGCACATCAAATGGCCACTAAGGAGAGCTTCCAGCACCAGATGAAGTTTTACAGGACTGTGAGTAGCCTAGTTGGAGGGGGAAAAATTGGAATGCCAGAGACTTAATGCCAGTTAAAATTATCAGACTTGGAGATTGGTCACTGAGTAGAGTTGTTGGACTTGAAGCTACAGAGTTTGATGTTTCCCCTGGTTGTTTAAATCTTGTATTGGCTGAATATTTCTTTGCTATTCCAAATGTGATCTTTTGAAGTGTGAATGTTTATTCTGTGCCATTATGGGTTTTGGGGAGGGGGTTGTTTTATTATTATGACTCAGTTAGAAGGTCTTGGAATATGGGGATGTAAGCACATCATTGGGATTGATAAAAACTATGGGGACTTTTAAAGTTGGATTGAATGCATTGCATATTACATCATGGATAGTTATAGTTATCAGTTTATGGTGGCCAGGGGTGGAATGTGGTGGTTTGATTCAAGTGTCCCCCATAAACTTAGGTGTTCTGAATGCTAGGTTCCCAGCTGATAGAGATTTGGGAATTAATGTGTCCCAAAGGGAGTGTATTGTTGGGGACAGGCTTATGTGTATTATAGCCAGTGTCCCCTTGCCAGTGACTGCCACACTCTCCTGTTGCTATTGTCCACCTTATGGTGGCCAAGGGGGTAATGTCCACTCTTTTATTATGCCATCAATTTCCCCTGCCATCATGGAGCTACCCCTCAAGTCTGTAAACCAAAATAAACCCCTTTTTCCCAAAAGTTGCTCAGGGTGGGTGATTTCTGCCAGCAATAAGAACTTGACCACAACAGCTTAGAAACAATGCTATGCTCTCCCACCAGAGGCTAGAGTTATGTGTGTCTGAGCTTACAGGGTAAGTGCTGAAGAAACACACACACACACACACACACACACACACACACCCCTTGGCATCATGCCAGAAGAGAAGAGAGGGAAAGGTTACAAGACCACATCGTTTATAACATCAGATTCAGGTATGTCAGAGGAAGATCTGATTGGCTAGTAAATTTCATGGGTGGTTCTTAGAGCCAGCCTACCTGAAGTATTTTATTTAGATATCATGCTAAACTGTGGGCAGCAGGGGGTGTTGAAGATCAATCTCAATCAGACATGAGTTCCATTTTCTGTTTTGTTTTGTTTTTGTTTGTTGTTTGAGGGAGGGTTTTCCTCTAGCCCAAACTGCTCTAGAATTCACTATGTAGTCTTAGCCTGATTGGCCTCAAACGCATAGTGTTCCTCCTACTTCTGCCTTCTGAGTGCTGAAGTTAAAGACCTGAGCCACCATGTCCTGCTACAAGTTCCATTTATGTCAAGAGTTCTGAGTTCCATTATATATATATATATATATATATATATATATATATATATATATGCATTTTATTGACTACTTCTATACTTATAGACAACAAACCATGATATTTCCCTCCCCTCTCCTGCTTTCCCTTTCATAACTCTGCTCTGTATCATATCCCCTACCTTTCTCCATTAGTCTCCATTTTAATCTGATGTCATCACCTTTTTCTCCTTTTATGATGGTCTTGTGCAGGTATTGCTAGGCACTGCAAGGTCTTGGATATTGAGGCCAGTTTCAGTCCAGACAGATGTATATAAGGAGTGGTCACCTTCCTTTGGCTCTCACATTCTTTCTGCCACCTCTTCCACAATGGACCCTGAGCCTTGGAGGGTGTGAGATGTTTCTGTGCTGGACACTCCTCCATCCCTTCTTCCCAGCACTATGTTGCCTTTTTGGGTCATCTCAGTGGTCATCACCATCTGAAAAGAGAAGCTTCTCTAACCAGAAGTTAGAGTAGCATTAATACATGAATATGAACTTAAAGTGTACTGCTTTCAGGGCAATTTGGTGAGAGTAATATATGCATTTCTCCAGACAAAAGCAGGCTTTGTACCCCTAAGGCTCATGACTTCCCCTGCCACAGGCCTTTGCTTAGGTTTTCAGTACCAGAAATGTATTCCCTCCCATAGAGTGGCCTATGGTCCAATTAAAGAGAAGTTAGTTTCTCACAGAGTAGCCATGCCGCTATTGCACTTGTTCAGTCATTTGACCTGTTTGGCCAAACTTGAGGCTTCCAGTGTCCACTGTTTTCACTGCTAATGACTTCTGTCTCCCATAAGGCTGCATACAGTATAGATTTTGCAAGCTTTCAGTTGGCCTGGCTATAGGGAGAAGGTTTTCTGCTCAGCACCAGATTGGTTTCTCAGTAACTTTGCCACTCAGGCATGTGAAGTCTTCAGCAATAGCGTCTTAGCATCTCTTTCTCATGGAAAACCAAGGCCATTGGCAATAGCCAATAATGTTTTGGAGGCAATAGGGACCTCCCAGCCAACAAGTCACTGGAAGGTATCCCATCCCTGGCACTGAGAATTGACTAGGAGCAATCTATTGCTTCTGGATGTACCATTGTTCAAGAAAGTAGATTTTCAGAAAATTCAGAATGTCTTGAATTTTAAGTGACCCTCCTCCCATCCTTCTTTTATACAATCTTTTCCCCTGACCTCACTTAGGCCTTTCACCTCCCTGTAATCTGTTCTTCTACTTACATATATACAATACCATCCTCTTAAGACATTCCATATCCTCCCTCACTTATACCCCTTTTCTATCTTATGGGCCTCTCTACTGATTTTTGGTTCCAGCTCACACATAAGGCTATACATTTGTAGCTAGGATCCACATATAAGAAAGAACATGTGATGTTTGGCTTTCTGTGCCTGGTATACCTCACTTAGTGTAATCCTTTCCAGATCCATCCATTTCCATGCAAATTTCGTAATTTCATTTTTCTTTACTGCTGAATAGAAGTCCATTGTGTAAATGTACCACATTTTTATTATTCATTCATCTGTGGATGGACATCTAGGCTGGTTCCATTTCCTATCTATTGTGAATAGAGCAGCAATAGACATGGTTGTGCAAGTATCACTAAGGTAGTCAGAAGAGTCATTAGGATATATGCCTAGGAGTGCTATAGCTGGATCATATGTAAATATATTTTTAGCTGTCTCAAGAACCTCCACACTGATTTCACAATGGCTGTACCAGATTTCACTCCTACTAACAGTGTAGAAGATTTCCCCTTTTACCACATTCTTGCCAACATTTAATTTCTTGATGGTAGCCATTCTGCCAGGAGATAATTGGAATCTCAAGGTGGTTTGAATTTGCATTTCCTTGATGGCTAAGGATGTAGAAGGCTTTTTTTTTTTTAGATGTTTATATGTCATCTGTATTTCTTCCAGTGAGAACTCTATTTAGTTCCATAGCACTTTATTTAATTGGGTTGTGTGATTTCTTACTGTTATGTTTTTTGAGTTCTTTGTATATTCTGGATATGAATCTTCTGTCAGATGTATAGCTGGCAAAGACTTTCTTCCATTCTATAGGTTGTCTTTTTGCTCTATTCACAGTGTTCTTTCCTGTACAAAAGCTTTGTAATTTCATGAGATCCCAGTGGTTGTTTAGTGCTTTTATTTCCTGAGCAATTGTGGTTATATTCAGAAAGTCATTACCTATGCTAATATGTTGAAGGGTTTCCCCTACCTTTTCTTCCAGCAATTTCAGAGTTTCAGGTCTCATATTAAAGTCCCTGATCAACTTGGATTTGATTTGTGTGCATGGAGAAAGACAAGGATTTGTTTTCATCCTTGTACATATATATATCCAGTTTTCCCAGTACCACTTGAGGCTATCTTTTCTCCAATGAATACTTTTTGCATTTTTTGTCAAAAATCAGATGGCTTTAGCTGCCTGAATTAACATCTGGGTCCTCTATTCTGTTCCATTGATCTACATGTCTATCTTTGTGTCAAAACCATGCTGTTTTTGTTACTAAAGCTTCATGATATAGCTTAACATCAGGTATGGTAATACCTCCAGCCTTACTTTTTTCTTCTCAAAATTGTTTTGACTATTCCAGGTTTTTTTCTTAAAAACAAATTTTGGGATTCCTTCTTCTATTTTTGTGAAGAATGCCATGGGAATTTTAATAGTGATTGCACTGAATGTTTAGATTGCTTTTGGTAAAATTGATATTTTCACAATATTGATTCTTGCAGTACAAGAACATGGGATGTCTTTCCATTTCTTTTGTTTTCTGCAATTTCTTGCTTGAATGTTTAAAAGTTCTCATCATAGAGATCCGTCAGTTCCTTGGTTAAGTTTATTCATATCATCTGTAAATAGTGGTAATTTGATCACTTCCTTTCCTATTTGTATCACTTTTATGAATGTCTCTTGCCTTATTGTTATAGCTAAGACTTCCAGTACTATATTAAATAAAATTGGGGACAGTGGACACCCTTATTTTGTTCCTGAATTTAATGGAAAAGCTTCAAGTTTTTCTCCATTTAGTATTGTGTTGGCTGTAGGTTTGTCATAAATATCTTTTATTGTGTTGAGATATGTTACTTCTATTCCCAGTTTCTGTAATACTTTTACCCCAAAAGGATGTTAGATTTTACCAAATGCCTTTTCTGCACCAATTGAGGTGATCATGTGATTTGTGTCCTTCAGATCATTAATAAGTTATATTACATTTGTCAATTTGCATATGCTGATCCATCCCTGCATTCCTGGTATAAAGGCAACTTGGCCAGGTGAATAATCTTTTTGATATATTCTTGTATTCTGTTTGTCAATATTTTGTTCAGAATTTTTGCATTAATGTTCATCAAGGAGATTGGTCTGTAATCTTTTTTGTTCTGTCTTTGTCTGGTTTTGGTATGAGGGTGATGCTGGCTTCATAGAAGGAGTTCAGTAGAATTCTTTCCTTCTCTATTTTATGGAAAAGTTTGAAAAGCAGTAATGATAGCTCTTCCATGAATGTCTGGTAAAATTCACAAGTGAATCCATCAGGGCCTGGACTTTTTCAGTTGGTAGATGTTTTATAACTGCTTGGATCTCCGAACTTGTTATCAGTCTATTTAAATTTTTATCTCATCATGATTTAATTTTGGTAGGTCATATGAATCAAGGAAAACATTAATTTCTTTCAGATTTTCAAAGTTAGAGACACATATGTTCTTAAAGTATGTCCTTATATTTTTCTGAATTTCTTTGGTATCTGTTATAATGGTACCCTTTTCATCCCTAATTTTATTAAGTTTTGCCTCTTCTCTCTTTTTTTCTGTTAATATTTGATAAGGGCTTATCAATCTTGTTTATCCTTTCAAAGAACCAACTCTTTGTTTCACTGATTCTTTGGATTTTAGGGGGTATGGGCTATTTCTTTAATTTCTGCCCTAATCTTTATGATTTCTTCAAGTTTCTTTCAAGTCCATCTACTGATTATTTTTATTCTTTGTCCAAGGCCTTAAGGTGAAGCATGAGATTGTTTATTTGTGAACTCTTAATTTTAATTAATTAATTTAATTTAATTTAACTAATTCTTAAATTTCTTAATACAGGCACTTAGAGCTATAAATTTCCCTCTTAGGACTGCCTTTAGGTTTTGGTATGTTGTATTATCATCATCATTTGATTCTATGAATTTATTGATTTCCTTTTTTTATTTCTTCAAAGACCCACTGATCATTCAATACTGTACTGTTTAGTGTACATGAATTTATGTATGCTCTCTTGCTTTTCTTGTTGCTGATTTGAAGTTTAATCCCATTGTGATCAGATAGAGTACAAGGGATTATTTCAGTTTTCCTGAGTTTGTTGAGATTTGCTTTGTATCCTAATGTATGGAGTATTTTAGAGAATGTGCTGCTGAGAAAAATGTATATTCTGCAGCATTTGGATGGAATGTTCTGTAGATATTTGTTAGGTCCATTCGTTCCATGGCATTTAATTCTGATGTCTCTCTGTTTATTTTTTGCCAAGATAACCTGAAAATGATGAGAGTGTGGTGTTGAAGTCACCTACTACAATTGTGTTTTATGTTATTTGTGACCTTAAGTCTAATAGTGTTTCTTTGATGAAACTTGGAACCTCTATGTTAGCTTCCTGTATGTTTACAATTATAAAGTCCTCCTGTTGGAGTGTCCCTTTAATTAGTATAAAATGATCTTCTCTATCTTTTCTCACTAGTGTTGGTTGTCAATCCTGTCAGATATTAGGATAGCAACCCCTGCTTGTTTCCTAGGCCTGTTTGCCTGAAATACTATTTTCCATCCTTTCACCCTAAGACAGTGTCTCTTTTCATTAAGAGATGAGTTTCCTGGAGGCAACACATGGCAGGATCCTGACTTTTAAAACAGTCTGCAAGCCTGTGTCTTTTGGTTTGTCCATTGAGGCCATTGATATTGAGAGCTATTATTGAAAGGTATGCATTTATTCTCAACATTCTTCTTATTTTTTAGTATTTCCTGTTTTCCCTTTGTTCATTTGTTTTAACTGTTATTTGAGTGCAGTTTATTTTTTCCTATTTTCTCCTGTGTGTGTTTTGCTTTTTCTTCAGCATTAAGAATTCCTTCATGTATTTTCTGTAGAGCTGGTTTAATTGTCATAAATTCCTTTACCCTGTATTGATTGTGGATTGTCCTTATTTCCCCATCAATTTGGATAGATAGCTTTGCAGAATAAACTAATCTTGGTTGACAGTTGTTATTTTTCTGCATTTGGAACACTTCACTCAAAGCCCTTTTGGCTTTTAAAGTTTTTGTTGAGTAACCTGCTGTTATTCTGATCAGTTTGCCTTTGCAGGTGATTTGATTTTTCTCTCTAACTGCTTTCAATATATTTTCTTTTTTTTTTTGAATTTTAAAGAAATAGTTACAATGTGATTTTATTATGCATCTCCTTAACCCAATGTTATAATATAAAGTCAACAAGTATTATTGTACAATTTGTTAAAAATGCACATACTCTAGACCTTTTAAAAGGGAGCAAACACAAATGTAATTTTAACATCATTTACTGTTTTCAGTTCTTTCTTGGAACTGAACTTTCTTTCATTGTCCTCTTTAGGTTGCATCATCTGGCAAGATTTTCATCAAGGGGTCCTGCGGTGACATCTGGACTATACTGTGCTCACTCAGCCTGCACCCGACAGAGGTGATCTTCATCAGAGGCATTTTAAGGGATAACTTTCAAAAGTGGATTGGAGGTTTCTGTGTTTAGTAGTTTAATTATAACATGGTGAGGAGAGGTTCTTTAAAGGTTTTGTCTGTTTGGTGTTCTAAAAGCTTCTTGTATCTGCATTGGCATTTCTTTCCCAATATGGGGAAATTTTTTCTTACATGATTTTGTCCAAAACACCTACTAAGCCTATGGATTGAAATTTTGCTCCTTCTATCATGCCCTGAATTCTTATATTTGTTCTTTTCATAGTGTTCTGGATATCTTGAAATTCCCATTCATACCTTGCCATTAGCTTGTCTTTCTCTTTGTTGGACAGTATTAGGTCTGCCACCTGGTCATCTAGTTTAGACATTCTGTTTTCTCCTTCATCCATTCCACTGATGAGAATATCCACAGAGTTTTTTTTTTTTTTTTTTTTTTTCTGACTGTATTCTTCAGAGCTAGGATTTTAGCCTGGTTTTCTTCAGTATTTCTATTTACTTACTCATGTCTTTTAATGACCTTCTTATTTCATTAAGCTGGTTTCTTGTTTTCTCTTTCAGAAGTTTGTTTTCTTCCTTGATTCCATTCATTTCTTCTCTGGTTTCTTTGAGTATAGATATTATAATTTTTAAAAATCTTTGTCAGATATTTCATCTAAAACAGTCTTATTGGTGATCATTCCTGATGTTTTTATAATTTTTGGTGGGACTGTATTGTGTTGATTCTTTGAGTTTCTTGTAATATAATATAGTGATTTTTTCATCCTGACTTGATGTGATGCTTGGGTTTTCTATTTATCTGCAGTGTTCTTAGGTGTAGCAATCCACTTCTATATACTTTCAGAATATGAATTTAAGGTGCCAGCTTTAGCTCTTGTACCCCAGTCCAGCTGCAGAAGTAATCTTAGGTGTGGAGTGTGCTTGCTAAGCAAGTGTTCTAGTGGACTGGGTGGAACAATTTAATGGCAAATTCTGAACTTCAACTAAGCGATATACACAATCAATAAATATAGCACAAAGTATGCAATTGTGGGGGTTAAAACAAACAGATTGTCTTATAAAGCCAAAATGCCTAAGGGTGTGTGTTTTCTACACCCTAATCTTGTCAGCTGAGGGCAGAGATTTCTGTTCTGAATTGGGTTCCAGGTCAACCTGGATCTGAATCAGACCCTGCCCCCAATAATGACAGTAGCAAAAGTCAAAGGACCTATAAATATGAAAGCATCAAAAGCAACAATATTCAACCCCCAGGTTATTTGAAAATGGTAAAGCAAACCAAGAATATATAACCCATGTAACCTGCTCTGACAAGGAAAGAGAGATTAGCTCTTCCAATGAAGGTCTATGTACCTTTTGTTGTTGTTGTTGTTGTTGTTTTCTCAGTCAGCCTTGTTACCTTTTGGGGTGGCTTCCAATCTTACCAATGCTGAGTGCTAACCCCGATCCCTCAGTGTTGTGCTGTGGAGCTGGAGCTCTGATTAGCTCTGCTGGCTGTGCTGCCACTGGGGGCTGAATGCTGGAGGTTCATGGTTCTGATGGTGGAGAATGGGAGATTTCAGATGTCTGGGTTTGCTCTTGCAGTTCCATGTGTATCCCTTTCAGTAGCATCTTAGTTATCTCAGCTGTCTTTCCTTTTTAACTTTTCAAGAAGGCTGATGAAGTTGAAAAATTCCATTGTTTGGTCTCTGCTGCTGCTGCTGCTTGGCACCCCTGGCAGGGCAGTGCCAGCCAGGTGTGCAGACCATGCAGATTGGTGGGCTGCAAGCATGTCAGTTGTACTCTGGCCATTTTCCTCCTTTCTGGTGGATCTTGGTCTCTCCAGCTTCTCTGATATGTCTGAGAATAACCTATACTCTTTCACTTTTCAGAAGAAGAGTGTTTTTTTTTTTTTTTTGTTTGTTTGTTTTTTGCTGGGGGTTTGCTTAAATCCCTCCCTGGGCTGGTTTGGCATGGTTCCTATGCTGCCCTCTTACCCAGAAATCCCTTGAGTTCCATCCTTGTGTCAAGACAATATGACATGTAGGGTGGCATGTACTGGTTCTCTTTGTGCCTCAATCCCTAACTGATGCTGCCTAAACAAAAAAAAAAAAAAAAAAAAAACAAGCTTTCTCTTATTCTCCTTCAATATGTTCATTGTCATCTGGGAGGATAACACAGCTATCCTGGATATAAGGGTTACAGTGGTCTTACTCAGGTGGGCAAATGATGAGCAATCTCTAAGGAGCACCTACTGTATTATGTAGAACCAGGAGAAAGGCCTAGGTCATAGTCAGAGGAAAAATGGAGTTGGCTTTGGTACTGCATGCCTATAGAAACCCAAGGAAATCTCTAACCTTGGCCAGGAAGGTTAACTGCTAGGTTAACTCATAATTATACCTAAGATTTATGGAAATATTATCCCATTTTGCAGAAACATGGTCTTTCACACCTGAAAATGGTGAAATGTGGACTGTGTCATGGAGTAGACTGTGAACCTGATCTTTGGCACATAGTGAAAAGGAATTTGGGGGATCCTTGCCAATACTCTAATGCACCAACAAATTTAGGGTAGCCCAGATGCTTGTCTCATGACCTTAAAGAATTAAAATTCATAGACCAGAGGGTAGGGTTTAGAGAGATGTTATTAAATTAAGAGAAGAAAAAAGAAGAAAGTGCAAAGATATACTGCCTTGTGGAGGGCAGAATGGGTAGATAGCCCATGTGGAAGTAAGGGCAGGGCTTACCTTCATCTCAGCCTGGCTGGGCTTAGATGAGGGAAGTTTACCAGAACCTGGAAACTCAGGAGCCAGCCACAGAGAGAAAGTTTTTCCCTAGCACACATCAATTTACAACCTTGTTGTGATGAGTTTTGCCTTCAGGCTCAGATGAGCTTGAGAGATAGCTAATTTTGGCCTAGAGGCTGGCTCAGGCAGAGGCCAGCCATGATGTCAAACTCTGGGAATTGAACTTCACCAATCAGAATGTCAGGATTAAATTTAAATTCTCAGAAATGGGACCTTCCTCCAAGAAAGAGATAAGGTTTTCTTTCTTTCTTTCTTTCTTTTTTTGATGTGGAAAAACAGATCCTTTAAACAAGAGATAATAAACCAAGTCATTCTTTGATCTCTAGTAAAGTGGAGATTGCAAGCGCAGACTTAAGGACATTTCTGCATTTATTTTTGGGTTCCAGCCACCCTAACTGCCTCAATCTGCACTCTGAAGAAGTGATGCAGGATTTGGGGGTTCTAGAGTTGATCAGAAATTATGAACCCCAAGTTTTGGGTTTGGCCCTATCTTTAATAAAGAATTAATAAAGACAGACTCAAGAAGGATAAAGTATGGATTATTAAGGGAAATCACAAATTGTGGGGTCTATTTAAGGGAGAAATCACAAATTGTGGGACTTAGGAAATATGCTTTCACATGGAAGACTGTACAGTTTATAAGGTTTACTCAAGAAAAAAATGAGGGTTTTGTTGAAATGTGGGGGATAGAAGTTAGATATCTATGTAGAGAGATTCAGAAAGAACACACACAGCATCTTCCATATGCTTTACTGAACCTGGAAAGTGTGAAAGCAGAAGAGAAATTGAGGGTTTTAGGGCAGAAACTAGAGTATAGATGAAAACCTTTGGGATATAGAATCTAGAAACTTGTGCAGAGAAATGTATGAGGAACCCATATGGAATCTACCATGTGCTTTTCTCTGTAGGGAAGTTAAGAGGGAAAATGGTAAGGCTCAATGAAAACTAGGGCAGATGTCAAAGCAGAGACCAGGAGCTTCAGAGGCAAAATGAGTAATAAAAAGGGTTACATTCATGGTTACCCAGAATATAAAGAAAATTTATAGGTATCAAACCTGGAGTTAGTGAGAGTACCCATGTGGTATATCAGATACTGGAGTAGGGAAATCATGTATGTAAGTGAGAAGTTAGCACAAACTGTAAAGCAGAGGAAAGCCAAAAAGTTCTCCCAGACCAAGAAAACAGTTTTATGCTGCCCTCCACCCCCCCACCCCCCCCACCCCCCGCCAAACAGCCAGGCTGGGCAAGGGAGAAGCCAGACTCACTAGTATCCCTGTGGCCCAAGTGAAGAAAGGCAGACAAGCCAAGTATATCTATAAAAGCAGAGCTGAGCTGAGCTGAGCAGGGCAGAGTTTGTGACAGGAAGAAGACAGAGGCCTTTCTAGGGAAAGAGAAAAGCTGATTTGTTGGTAGTTTTAGGGAATGATGCCTGGGCCAGCCCATCCAGGGTCATCTGTTTTGGTAGTATGATAGAATGAGCAGCAGAGGACACTGTAGATCAGTCTTGATCAGACATGAGTTCCATTTCTGCAAGAGTTCCATTCTTGTGTTAGAGTGAGATTGCATGTGGGTTGGCATCTCATGGTTCTCTCTTTTGGCCTCAAACTCTAACTAAAACTGTCTTTAAAAGCTAGCTTTCTCCTGCCCTTCAGAAGCAATAGTAAATGCACTTAGAAATGAGGGGGGAGACTGATCTGGCTTCTTCGAGATGAGTGGGGTTGATGGGTGTGACAGTTGGAAAACTCCAGTGGGACTATCTAAAGGACCCTGAAAGTGTAACAGTGAAGTGCAGGAAGACAGCCCTGGAAGAAAATATTGGGGAGAAAGAATAAAAACAAAGATTTCAAGGGAAGTGGGCACACAGAAAACTGGATGACTTCTAGGCCTTTAAGAGCATCATGGGAACCCAGGAAAATGGAACTAGATTATCTCAGGGCCTTCTGAGCATGAGCTGACTGAGATCCTCTCCCAGAACTGTTCACAAATGGCACAGTTGTTCCTGACATGGGCTGCATCTGTTCCTGTAGGTCTTGTAAATCAGTGAGACATTAGCAAAGTAATCAGGAATATACACACAACATATAACCTTGATAATGGCAAATATGCCATCCTGGGCTACATGAGGATGTCCAAAGCCATGCCACTTTGTATATTTTTTTTAATCATTTGAACCTCAGAATTAAGAAGGAAGTTTCCCTTAGCTGTGTTATCTAAAGTCTTTTGGATGTATTTATTGAGTTTCTGTGTGTCACATGATATCTTTTAAGCTAATAGATGGAATAAAATACAGGGAATAAATGATCATATATTTTTAGTCTATTGGTGCTTTAAAACTGGTAATTTAGCTAGATACTCTAAAGTTGTTTGTTTGTTTCTTTTTGTTTTTTATTTGTCATCCTTGTTTCCAAGGAAATCCCACTTTTTAATCCATCGTGGGGGTAGCTAGGGCCGAAGGGTGGTACCACAGTGTCACTGGATGCCATTGGGACTTCCCAGCGTACTTCTGGCCTCAATACTCATTCAGTAACAAGCTATTCTGATGGTTGTAGGATAATGATGTTTGGCATACGTTAGAAGGGACTGACCATTGTTTCCAGTATATGGAAGCCCCCCCCCCCACACACACACATGCACAATGTATTTTAGATTTGAAAGTAATCATCCTTATATCTATGGTTCTTTCCCCTTATTATAGAATCACAGCTACTATACAGGGGCCAAGATGTTTTAAGGCCTTGTATGTTTTCTCTTTTGGAAAGGTTTTGTTGTGTCCCTGTTTATTTTGGGTAGACTTAATAGGCCATTCATATAGTATTTAAGGCATCCCTTTGTTTTTAGTTATATGTTTCTATCTGAGTGTTTAACACCAAGCAGGTAGCCAAAATTTAATCAAGGATTAGTTTTGGAGGTTATTAATGGCTCTCCAAAGGAGACTCTAGGGACCTGGGAGGAGCACTATGGATGCTCCAATATTGATGTTATCTGTTAGAATGAGTCAGGGCTGTGCTTACCAAGTAGCCTTCATTTTATTGGTCTGAGCTAGAGGCTGGCTCAGGAAAAGGTCAACCATGATGCCAAGTTCTGGGCATTAAATCTGACCTATCACAATATCAGGATTAGATTTAAATTCTAGCAAAGGGGATCAGTATCTCAGGAGGTGCTCAGGTTGTTGGTGGAAAAGCAGATCTAGGGAACTCCTTTAGGCAGACATAATAAACCATATTGTCCTTTGATCTCCAGCAAAGTAGAGATTGCAAGGGAAAACTTAAGGACATTTTTGCCTTTACTTTCAGGGCCCCAGTCAGCCTAACTGCCTCAGTAGCAACTCTGCCACTTCCCATAAAAACCAATGTCACCAAATGAGCTTTCTTCCTCCCTCTAGACTCCCTTCTGTCTGTTGATAAGAGTCTATTTTTTTTCTACCAAGCTCTAATAAACTTGTTCTAAAATCTATGTTTCACTCTCCTGTGGTCTGCAAATTCCATTCATCAAATTCCTAAGACAAGAACCCGAGAAGACCACTGACCCAATGGAAGCTTTGTATGACTGTGAGTAATGGTGCTTTAGCTCCTAAGCCACAGCTCACCCAAGAGCCCAAGATATGCTTCTGTCACTTTCAAGAATACCCCAAAAGTTTCATGTCTCTAAGTAATGTGCAACTACATTTTCATTATCCAGTCATCAGTTGATGACTACGCATACCCTTTATGTGCTGCCTATATTGAAAATGTGGTACATTCACACAATGGAATTTTAAATGGCTGAAAAGAAAAATGAAATTATGAAATTTAAAAGAAAATGAATTGAACTGGAAAAATTATGCTAAGTGAGGTAACCAGGCCTACAAAGAAAAAAAAATCACATTCTTCCTCTCAATTGGAGATCCTAACTTTTAATATTTATATGAATGTCAACAAGGGGGTTTGTGAGCAGGTATAGGTTATGAAACTAGATAGACAATACAGGAGAGAGAAAAAGACCATAATACATGGGGGGAAAAGGAAGAAAAGTGTTCAGTAGGACAGTAGAAAGAGGGCTATGGTGGAGAATGGAGCAAGGGTGGTGAGGGACCAGGAAAAGATAAGGAGAAATTTGTAACCTTGTTCAACTTCAGTATGCTCAGGGCTTCAGTGAACACTTTCAGGAACCTCCTTGTATCCAGAGGCTTTATTGCTGGGGCATGTGTACTGGTGCTGCTGCTGTTGGAACTGTTACAAAATCAAAAACTTGGGTTGGTGTCCATTTGTCCCTGTGTTGTCTGAAACAAAGGTTAAAAAGCTAAAAATTCTGGTTTTCCTTTGTCCTCCTCATCTAATTCCATATGGTGCATTCCAGTGTTAGAAACTTAGTAGTCTGACCTCAACAAAGTGTCTGAAAGGAAAGGCAGTTTTCAGATGAACAGCCCCTGTGGCACCATGAAAGCACAGAGGGAAAGAAACCAGGCTACTTGCCAACATACAGCTGACCCTTTTCAAACAGAAAGCTATGTGCATACAGAGCTGGTAAGAAAACTGACATGATACATCCCTCTCCTTCATTATTTCTACTGTGCCAGCTGCTACCAGCTTCCCCACTCTGTGTTCATTATCCCTCTTTCTCTCTCTAGGCCTGTCTCTGTTCATGAATTCTCGGAGGCCACCTGCATATCCACTCCTATAACCAGCTTTGTCTACCATCTAAATTTGTAGTTCCAATGTTTCTTCCCACATTCCTTTACTTCGTTGTTGAGGAAATGTGTGGATCATTAAACCAACTGTACTATTTTTACTTTACCTGGCTATTTTCCCCTTAGGAAATTTACCTTGTCACAGTCAGAAAACTCAAGTGAGGGACTGATTTTAGCACTGTATTTAATAAGAGAAACTTGGAAAAACTTATTCTTCACTGAGTATATTTCTTTTTAGTGCGTGTGTGTGTGTATGTGTGTGTGTGTGTGTGATGTGTTTGTGTTCATGTATGTGAGTGCAGTTTATCTGCATGAGTATAGTCACTCTATGTGTGTGTGTGTGAGTAATGTGTTATACAAACACTCTTGTATGTGTGTGTGTTCATGTCTGTGAGTGCATGTGTGAGTGTAGCATACTCTTGCTACTTCATACTTGCGCAGATCAAAGGGCAACTTTCAAGCTGGTCCTGGTCTTCTACCTGTTCTGAGGCAGGATCTCTTGATTTGGTTCTTATTAGTTGTCCATTTCTTGTACTCAACAGGATAATTGGTCTGCAACCTTCCAGGACATTCTGTCTCCATCTCTGTTGTCCCTGTCAGCAGCAGCGTGGTGGGATTGCAGAAGCCCACTATGTCTTCCAGCTTTAACATTGGTAATGTGGATGTGAACTTGGGCCTGAGCAGCAAGTGTTTTATCCACTGATTCATCTCCCCAGTTGAAGCATCAGTTTCTTTATGTGGAAAATAATGGGGTTGTAGTCCTGAAATTCTTGTATCATTCAATTTTATAAGGTTTTGTAAAATTTACTTGTTTAAGATACCTGATTTTTATACTCAGTGGTAGGAGGCCCTGGGACACTCATTTTTTTTCTCTCTCTTTCTCTTTCCCTGAAATAAATAAACTATATATATATATATATATATATATATATATATATATGTATATATATATATAGATAGATAGATAGATAGATAGATATACTTAATTTATATTTGTACTTGAAGTTACTTATATTTATAAAACTCTTACACCTCACATCCAAGCAAAGATGTTGCTTGTAAATGTCAGCTATAATTCACAACACATCTCTTCAGCCTGTTAGGCATCTTCTAAATACCTTTCTTTTTGTTTAGAGTTCTAGGACACAGGTCATAAAAATAAAGGTCTTGATAGAAAACAGGTGAAATAAGAAAATTCCAGTTCAACATACTGAAGAATGTAAATGTATCATAAATGGAAAAAGAACATGAAAACTCTAAAATTAGAATTCCACTAGGAACAGGGATAGCAAAGCAAATTAAATTTCCTTAATTTTTTTTAGCTTACAGCCACACACAGATATCATATCTCTTTTTTGGTATCAGAGAATTCTTTAATAAAATATTTTAGTTAGGGGAGTTGATAAAAGAAAATTAAGACATAAAAGAGCATTAATATTTGTTGATAACACAAATTGTATTAAAGAGAAAATTTTAAGCTAATTTTCTTATTCCATTTGAACAAAAGCAGCTTACTTGGCAAGACGGTTAATACATTTCAAGAACTTATTCATAATTTGTAACATCTGTCTCTTTTGATGTTTGGAATGAACATTTTAGAAATTGCTTATATTAAGGAGTATAATAAAAAAGATATTTTTTCAAGTGTTAAAAAGCCTTTAGGTTTCTCATCAAAATAGACAAGAAGGAAAAGTATATTAACCAGTAGTAATATGTTAATTTAGCATTCTCTGAGGTCCACCTGCTTAATGTCCTCTAAGCTATCAAATGCATGTTAGTTTTCCTCTATAATAAGTCATATGTGAAAGTAAGTATGTGGGTATGCATAAATACCTAGAAGGGTTTTAGATGATAATTATAAAGATTCTATGTATAGAGCCGGGTGTGGTGGCACACTCCTTTAACCCCAGCACTCAGGAGGCAGAGGTAGGAGGATTCCTGTGAGTTTAAGGCCACCCTGAGACTACAGAGTGAATTCCAGGTCAGTTTGAGCTAGAGTGATACCCTACCTCGAAAACCAAAACAAAACGTATAATGAGTGGTTTCTATTTTGATATTTGCAAGTAGTTTTAGCTGTGGAATATCAAATATCTCATCTCATTATGGGCTTACTTCATCATCTATGAAGGAGGATTTTTGACCCACCTCTTGTGGTATTGTGGCAACTACATTTCTGTGTAATATGGAGTATCTTAAACTCAGTGTGGGCTTCACTTCATTATCTATGAAAGAGAATCTATGAACAACATTTTGTGGGTGTTGTGGGGAATATCTTTCTGTGTAAAGCAGACATGTACCACATGTGCCCTTGGTTAGTGATGGACATTAACATGAAAGGAAAAAAAAAAACATTTCTACCTTTGCCTGCATCCACACGTGTTGTTTACATACACATGAGCACATGGAATTTTAAGAGGCTAGAAGTTCTCTCACTAGTACGATTTTATGAACATGTAAAATCAGATGATCACTAATATGCCTGTAGTTTTTTTAAAAAATTTTTTATTTATTTATTTGAGAGCGACAAAGAGAGACAGAGAGAGGGAGAGAGAGACAGAATGCGTGCGCCAGGGCCTCCAGCCACTGCAAGCGAACTCCAGATGCGTGCGCCCCATTATGCATCTGGCTAACGTTGGCCCTGGGGAATCAAGCCTCGAACCGGGGTCCTTAGGCTTCACAGGCAAGCGCTTAACCGCTAAACCATCTCTCCAGCCCTACCTGTGGTTTTAACATTCTCTAATTCTTTGAGGCTATCTCTGAACCACCATTATTTCTGTTGCATTCTATGTATCTCACAAGATATTCCAAAATTGGGAAACAATACTATTTTGAAGTATGGAGAAAAGTTGCCAAATGGCACATATATCAATATCAGTAAATTGCTTATGGTCATTGTTCTCTTTATCCAAGAACTTAGTAATATCATTCCCCCACATCTATGTGACTATACTATGTTGATTCCATCCTTAACTTATGATATCTGTGAACAGTTTTCATCATCTCTTCTGCCAATGAAACAATCTGAGTCCAGTTAATGTCAAATGTTAGTGAGAAGGTACACTTCACTGAATGAATTTTAAAGAAATATGAATGGCAATGGGTTCATTGTAAATTGTCCAGTTTATTCACCTTTCTTCAGAAAGTAAGAGTATAGCATCTATTAGATGCTGGTTAGTTAGGGCACCTAAATATCAGATAGCCTAAGATAAAACATGAAAGGATTTTGTTAAGGAAATACATTGAACACACATCATGTCTTTGAGTCTGGATGCTGCCAACATATCTATTCTAGTTCTTCATGAAATATATATTATGTTGTTATAAGCTGTAGTCTCCCTTCTGGGCTATATAGCCAAAGAACTATAAGTTGATTTTCCTTGCTGTATCATTATTTTCTCATTGCTGGGAAGAAATGCCTGACAAAAATTAGTTTAAGGAAGAAAGGGTTTATTTTGGCTCACAGTTCCAGATTACAGTCCATCATGGCAGGGAAGACATAATTACAAGAGTTGGTCATACTCAGTCAAACAGTGAAGAAGAGAAGAGAGCAATGAATGCTACTGTTCATCCATCTGTCTCCTTTTTAATTAGTCCAGGACCCCAGCACATGGAATGGAGTCACACACTGGTAGGGTGGATCTTTACTAGAAAATATCTAATAGTCATGCCGGAAGGCTTGTTTCCATGGTGATTCTAAATCCTATTAAGAGATGTAGGTATGGCCCAACAGTTAAAGCAATGTTTTTTCAAAGCCTGAAGGCCCAGGTTTGATTTCTCAGCATCTACATAAAGCCAGATGTACAAGTGGTGCATATGTCTGGAGTTGGTTTGGAGTGGCACTAGGCCCTGGTGTACCCCTTTCCATTCACATTCTCTGTCTCTTTTTCTGTCTCTCTACTAGCAAATAAATAAATAAAATTATTTTAAAGCCTGCTAAACTGGCGAGCAGAGACTTATCATTACACATTGTAACTATATTTTAATACCCATCATTCAACCTTTCTTTATCCCCTTTAAAAAAATATCTTCACTACTTGGGGTCAGGATTGTTTCAAATATTCATTTATTGTCTAACTAGTTCCTTATAGTAAGTTCCTCAAGGATTTACTTTGATTATTTCCTTATAGTGTTTTCTAATACTTATATCAGGACTTGATTCACATTTAATAAATATGTGTTGAATAACTACTAGATATGTGGAAGCCCTATCAATTAATATATTATTAATATAGATTTATTAGTTAGAACAAGTTAAAGACTATCTTCCTTAGCATCTTAGTAACACATCTCAGCCATGCTAAAATGAGAGGTATGTTGCTCTATAATACAGGTATAGAAAAGGGATTTTTAAATTACTATTTAACAACAATTAGACAGATATAGGGCATAATAACTGGCATAGCTTTGCTATATGCTAATAACTTTAAATTTATTATTCACTTTGTCAAGGACATACTTTGGATGCCATTCATAGATTTAATTTATATTCCTTGTCTCATATATTAACTTTGTAAGTGCAACCACAAAACATCTAGCATTAAAATATTGCCTGAAAGAAAAAAAAAAGTCTATTTGCAGTTATTTTCACAAAACAATATGAATTCTTCTTATAAAACAATAAATACTTGGTGATGAAATATGTCTTGAAAATATATGTACATATATTTCAAATTTTAAAATGGGCTCTTCCAGCAACTTAGGAGATTACTTTTTTTGTAATCACACACACACACACACACACACACACACATATGCAACCTATATACTTACAGACAACAAACCATGGTATTTCCCATCCCTCCCCCACTTTCTACTTCAAAACTCTACTCTCTGTCATATCCCCTACCTCTCTCCATTAGTCTTTCTTTTAATTTGATGTCATCATCTTTTTCTCCTATTATGAGGGTCTAGTGTGGGTATTGCTAGGCACTGCGAGGTCTTGGATATCGAGGCTAAGTTCTGCCTGGACAGTTGTATGTAAGGAGTGGTACCCTTCCTTTGGCTCTTACATTGTTTCCACCACCTCTCCCACAATGGACCCTGAGCCTTGGATGGTGTGAGATGTTTCTGTGATGGACACTCCTCCATCCCTTCTTTAGCACTATGTTGCCTTTTGGGTCATCCCAGTGGTCATCACCATCTGAAAAGAGAAGATTCTCTAACCAGAAGTGAGAGTAGCATTAATATATGAGTATGAACATTAAGTGTAGTGCTTTCAGGGCAATTTAGTGAGAGTAATATAGGCATTTCTCCAGACAAGAGTAGGGTTTATACACCTAAGACTCAAGACTCCCCTGCCATAGGCTTTTGATTAGGTTTTCAGTACCAGGCATGTATTCCCTCCCATAGAGTGGGCCTTTAGTCAAATTAGAGAGCAGTTGGTTTCCCCCAGAGCAGAGATGCCACTATTGCACTCGTTCAGCAATTTGGCCTGTCTTACCAAATTTGAGGTTTCAAGGGTCAACTGTTCTGACTGCTGATGACTTTGATCTTGCATAAGACTGCATACATTGCAGCTTTTTCCAGCTTTCAGTTGGCTGGGCTACAGTGAGAAAGTTTTATGCTCAGCACCGACATGATTTATCAGTGACTGTGCTGCTCAGGCATGTGAAGTCTTTAACAATAGAGTTTTACCATTACTTTCTCATGGGGAACCAAGGGCTTTGGCAATAGCCTATGATGTTTTGGAGGCAACAGGGACCTCCTTGGCTAACAACTCACTGGGATGGGATAACCTGGAACTGAAAATTTCCTAGTTACAATCTATGGCTTCTGGATGTGTCATTATTTAAGAAAGTAGATTTTCATATGTCTTATTCAGAATATCTTGAATTTTGATTGGCCCTCCCCCCATACCTTTCTTTTATACCATCTCTTCCCCTGGCCTCACTTAGGTCTTTCACCTCCCTGTAATCTGTTCTTCTACTTACATATATACAAAACCATCCTCTTAACACCTTCTCTTTCTTCCCTCTCTCAGAACCTTTTTCTAGCTTATTGGCCTCTGCTACTGATTTGTGGTTCCAGATCACAGGCAAGTCTATATATTTGAAGCTAGGATCCACATATAAGAGAGAACATATGATGTTTGGCTTGCTATGCCTGGGTTACCTCACTTAGTATAATCCTCTCCAGATCCATCCATTTCCCTGCAAATTTCATAATTTCATTTTTATTTACAGCTGAATAGAACTCCATTGTGTAGATGTACCACATCTTTATTATCCATTCATCTGTGGATGGACATCTAGGCTGGTTCCATTTCCTAGCTATTGTGAATAGAGCAGCAATAAACATGGTTGGGCAAGTATCTCTAAGGTAGTGAGAAGAGTCATTAGGATATATCGCTGGGAATGCTATAGCTGGGTCATATGGCAAATTTATTTTTACCTGTCTCAAGAACCTCCACACTGATTTCCACAATGGCTGTACTATATTATATTCCTACCAACAGTGCAGAAGGGTTCCCCCTTTACCACATCCTTGCCAACATTTACTGTCATTTGTTTTCTTAATAGTAGCCATTCTGACAGGAGAGAGATGGAATCTCAAGGTAATTTTAATTTGCATTTTCTTGATGGCTAAGGATGCAGAACACTCTTTTAGATGTTTGTATGTCATCTATATTTCTTCTGGTGAGAATTCTATTTAGTTCCTTAGCCCAATTTTTTTTTTCTTATTGTTTTGCTTTTTGAGTTCTTTGAACATTCTGAATATTAATCCTCTGTCAGATGTGTAGCTGGCAAAGATTTACTCCCATTCTGTAGGTTGTCTCTTGGCTCTATTCACAGTGTCCTTTGCTGTATAAAAGCTTTGTAATTTTATGAGATCCCAGTAGTTGACTGGTTTTATTTTCTGAACAATTGGGGTTATATTCAGAAAGTCATTACCTATGCCAATATGTTGAAGAGTTTCCCCTACCCTTTTCTCGAGCAATTCAGAGTTTCAGGTCTGATATTAAGGTCCCTGTTCCACTTGGATTTGATTGTTGTGCATGGAGAAAGACAAGGATCTATTTTCCTCTTTCTCCCTATAGATGTCCAGTTTTCCCAGCACCACTTGTTGAAGAGGCTGTCTTTTCTCCAATGAATATTTTTGTCAAAAATCAGATGTCTGTAGCTGCCTGGATTAACATCTGGGTCCTCTGTTGTGATCCATTGAGCTACATGTCTGTCTTGGTGCCAATGCAATGCTATTTTTGCTACTATGGGTTTGTAATATAGCTTAAAATTGGGTATGGTGATACCACCAACCTTGTTTTTGTTGCTCAAAATTGTTTTGGCTATTCGAGTTTTTTTTCTTTTTTGTGCTTCCAAATTAATTTTAGGATTTTTTTTCTATTCCTGTGAAGAATTCCATTTGAATTTTAGTGGGGATTGCATTAAATGTGTAGATTGCTTTTCGTAAGATTGACATTTTCACAATTTTGATTCTTCCAATCCAAGAACATGGTATATCTTTCCATTTCCTTGTGTCTTCTGAAATTTCTTGCTTGAGTGTGTTAAAGTTCTCATTGTAGAGATCCTTCACTTCCTTAGTTAAGTTTATTCCAAGGTACTTTATTTATTTATTTTTTTTTTTTTTTAGGCAATAGTGAATGGGAGAGATTCCCTGATTTCATTCTCTGCATGTTTGTTGTTAGTACTTAGGAAAGCTACTGATTTCTTTGCATTTACTTTGCATCCTGCTCTGTTGCTAAAAGTGTTTATGAGCTCTAACAGTTTGTTGGTGGAGTTTTTAGGGTCTTTTATGTATAGAATAATATTATTGGCAAATGGTGATAATTTGATCTCTTCCTTTCTTGTTTGTATCCCTCTTATGAGTGTCTTGCCTTATTGCAACAGTAAGACTTCCAGTACTATATTAAATGCAAGTGGGGACCGTGGACACCCTTGTTTTGCTCCTGAATTTAGTGGAAAAGCTTCCAATTTTTCACCATTTAGTAATATATTGGATGTAAGTTTGTCATAGCTTTTATTATGCTGAGATATGTTCCTTCCATTCCCAGTTTCTGTAATACTTTTACAATGAAAGGAAGTTAGATTTTGTCAAATGCCTTTCCTGCAGCTATTAAGATGATCAGGTGATTTTTGTCTTTCAGGCCATTTAAAGGATGCATTACATTTATTGATTTGCATATGTTGATCCATCCCTGCATCCCTGGGATAAAGCCAACTTGGTCAGGGTGAATAATCTTTTTGATATAATATTGTATTGTGCTTGCCAATATTTTGTTCAGAATTTTTACATCCAGGTTTATGATGGAGCTTGGTCTGTAATTTTCTTTTCTTTTTTTTTTTTTTTTTTTTTTTTTTTTTTGTGTTCTGGCTTTGTCTGGTTTTGGTATGAGGGTGATACTGGCTTCATAGAAGTTCAGTAGAATTCTTTCTTTTATATTTTATGGAAAAGTTTGACAAACAGTGGTGTTAGTTCTTCCATAAAGGTGTGTTAACTTTCACCAGCAAATCCATTGGGGCCTGGGCTTTTTTAGTTGGTGTCTTTTTCTGACTGCTTAGATCTCTGTACTTGGTATAGGTCTATTTAAATGGTTTGTCTCATCTTGATTTAATTTTTGTAAGTCATATGAATCAAGGAAATCATCCATTTCTTTAATATTTTCAAACTTAGAGGCATATATATTCTTGAAGTATGTCCTTAAATTTTCTGAATACGTTTGGTATCTGTTGTAATGGTGCCTTTTTCATATCTAATTTTGTTAATTTTTGTCTCTTCTCTCTTTCTTCTGGTCAAATTTTCTAAGGGTTTATTAATCTTGTTTATCCTTTCAAAGAATCAACTGTACATTTCATTGATTCTTTGGATTGTTGTTTTGGCTTCTATTTCATTAAATTCTGCCCTAATCTTTATTATTTCTTCTTGTCTACTGATTTTTGGTTTGCCTTGTTCTTCATTTTCCAAGGCCTTAAGATGGAGCATTGATTTATTTATTTGTGAACTCTCTAATTTCTTAATATAGGCACTTAGAGCTGTGAATATCCCTCTTAGGACTGCCTTCATTGTGCCCCAAAGGTTTTGGTATATTTTATTATCATTATAATTTGATTCTATGAATTTATTGATTTCCTTTTTGATTTCTTCAATGACCCATTGCTCATTCAATAGTGTAAAGTTTAGTCTCCATGAATTTCTATATGCTCTGTAGCTTTTCTTATTGCTGATTTGCAGTTTAATCCTATTGTGGTCACATAGAATACAAGGGATTATTTTAATTTTCCTATATTGGTGGAGATTTGCTTTGTGTCCTAAGGTATGGTCTATTTTAGAGAATTTTCCATGTGCTGCTGAGAAAAAAAATTATATTCTGCAGCATTTGGATGGAATGTTCTATAGATATCTGTTAGGTCCTTTTGTTCCATGACATCATTTAATTCAGACATCTCTCTGTTTATTTTTTGCCAGAATGACCTGCCAATTGATGAGAGTGTGGTACTGAAGTTTCCCACTACAATTACATTTGATGTTAGCTGTGACCCTAAGTCTAATAGTGTTTGTTTGATAAAACTGGGAGCCCCCATGTTAAGTGCATATATGTTTAGGATTGTAATGTCCTCCTGCCGGAGTATTCCTTTAATCAGTATAAAATGACCTACTTTATCTTTCCTCACTAATGTTGGTTTGAAGTCTATCCTGTCAGATATTAGGGTAGCAACCCCTGCTTATTTCCTAGGCCTGTTTGCTTAAAATACCATTTTCCATCCTTTCACCCTATGGCAGTGTCTATCTTTTATTAAGAGATGAGTTTCCTGGAGGCAACAAATGGCAGGATGCTGACTTTTAATCCAGACTACAAGCCTGTGCCTTTGGGATGGTGCATTGAAGCCATTGGTATTAAGAGTTATTGATAAAAGGTACGCATTTATTTTTGCCATTCTTCTTATTTTGTAGTGTTTCCTGTTTTCCCTTTGTTTGTTTCTTTTTTTTAATTAATTAGTTTTGTACTGAGCAAATGCAGTCAATTTGGTACCATTATTAGGCTCGTTTCTTTTAACTGTTATTTGAGTATGGTTTATTTTTTCTATTTCCTCCTGCGTGTGTTTTGCTTTCTCTTCAGCATTAAGAATTCCTTCAAGTATTTTCTGTAGAGCTGGTTTAGTTGTCATAAATTTATTTAGCCTGTTTTTGTTGTGGAGTGTCCTTATTTCTCCATCAACTTGGAGAGATAGCTTGCAGGATAACTTAATTTTGGTTGACAGTTGTCATCTTTCAGAATTTGTAATACATCATTCCAAGCGCTTTTGGCTTTTAAAGCTTGTGTTGAGTAATCTGC
This sequence comes from Dipus sagitta, assembly GCA_036346955.1. NCBI lineage: Eukaryota > Metazoa > Chordata > Mammalia > Rodentia > Dipodidae > Dipus > Dipus sagitta. The sequence goes on from CM070770.1 coordinate 209,942,158, forward strand.
TGTTATTCTGATGGGCTTGCCTTTGTAGGTGACTTGCTTTTCTCTCTAACTCCTTTCAATATATTTTCCTTGGTTTCTGTGTTTAGTAGTTCAATTATAACATGGCGAGGAGAGGTTCTTTCCAGGTTTTGTCTCTTTGGTGTTCTAAAGGCTTCTTGTATTTGCATTGGCATTTCTTTCCCAATTTGGGGAAAATTTTCTTCTATGATTTTGTTGAAAACAACTACTAACCCTCTGGATTGAAATTCTTCTCCATCTGTTATACTCTGAATTCTTATGTTTGAAGTTTTCATAGTGTCCTGGATATTTTGAAATTTCCATTCATACCATGGTATTAGCTTTTCTTTCTCTTTGTTGGACTGTATTAGGTCTCCCTCCTGGTCTTCTAGTTTAGTTATTCTGTTCTCTTCTTCATCCATTATACTGGAGAGACTTTCTACATATTTTTTTTCATTGACTAATTTTTTATTATTATTTATTATTTTTCTACTCAGTTAATACAGTCAAGTTGGTACCATTGTTAGGCTCATCCGTGTCCTACCTCCTCCACCTGTCCCCTCCTTGATGAGGTATATGGGTCATGGCTCTGACATTCTTTCTGACCCCTCTTCCACAAAATTTCCCTGAGTCACGTTGAGTTTGTTTTTGGTCTGCTTCAGTGATGAGGTGTTGGGGGCCTCTGGATTTCTGGATATCTGCTTTGGTAGGAGTTGATTGTTCTCTGTGTCAACCTCCTTCACCCTTGTGCTGGTACCCAGTTCACCAAGAAAACAGCACTGTTGCTTGTTTTGCCAATTATTTGACCTTGCCCAGCACTGGTGGCTGCACTGTGGCCTTTCATTGACTGTAGTCTTCAGAGCCAGGATTTCAGCCTGTTTTTTTTTTTTTTTTTCTTTTTTTTTTTTTTTTCAGGATTTCTATTTCCTTACTCTTGTGATGACCTCTTTACTTCATTAAGCTGGTTTCCTATGTTCTCTTTCAGAAGTTTGTTTTCTTCTTTATTTCCTTTGTTTTATTCTTTGATTCCCTTCATTTATGCTTTGATCTCTTTGGGCATAGATACCATAATTTTCTTGAAATCTTTGTCAGGCATTTCATCTAAAACAGAATCATTGGTGAACATTTCTGATGGATTTATAGTTTTTGGTGGGACTGTATTGTCTTGATTCTCTGAGTTTCTTGTGTATTATTGTAGCAACTTTTACATCCTGAATTTATTTGATGCTTGGGTTTTCTACTTATCTGTAGTATTCCCTGACATGGCAATCCACCTCTATTATTGGAAAATGGTAAAGCCAACCAAGAATATATACCCTATAATCTTCCCTGAGACAAGGAAGGAGAGATTAGCTCTTACAGGCCTGTGTACCTTTTTTTTGTTGTTGTTGTTTTGTTTTGTTTTGTTTTGTTTTTTGTCAGTCAGCCTCATTATCTTTTGGGATGGCTTCCAATCTCACCAATGCTGAGTGCCCGCCTCAATCCCTCTGTGTTGTGCTGTGCAGCTGTACCTCTGATCTGCTCTGCTGGCTGACCTGCCACTGGGGGCTGAATTTTGGAGGTTCACAGTTCTAATGGTGGGAAATGGGAGAGTTCAGACTTCTGGAGTTGCTCGCACTTTCAGTAGCTCTTTAGTTGATCTCAGCAGTCTTTCCTCCAGATATCTTAACTTTGCAAGAAGGCTGATGGAGGTGAAAAATCTGTTGCTTGGTCTCTGCTGCTGCTGACACCTGGCACGCCTGGTGTGCCTGACAGGACTGCACTGGGCGGGCACACAGATTGAAGGCTGCCATCGCCTCAGTGGGACTCTGGCCTTTTTCCTCCTTTCTGGTAGATCTTGGTCTCTCCAGCTTCTCTGCTGTGTCTAAGAATAAGCTATACTCCTTTACTTTTCAGAAGAAGCTACTAAAAAGCATGAAGTTTAATTGTCAAATTTATATGAAATACAGGTGGATACATTGTAACTTTGTGTCTTTAATGTGAAATTCACAGTATTAATATTGTTATAAATGCTGATTTCAATATAATCTTGAACATTAACAAAATATCTAAAACAATATCAAAATCAATTAAATATGATAATAGATTCAGCTATCCTAGGAATAACTTTATGAAAATATCTGATAAGAAAGCAATGTATATGTGCACTTAAAAGTTACTATGCAATGGAAATATAATGATGCCAGCACTCACATACAAGTTTCCTTGACTTCCTCATGAATAATGGTGTGCACACATGCACTGACTAGCTATGTGTGCAATGATATACGATTAAATAAAAAGAACTAAGATGCAGGGGAGAAAGGTGGGACAGCAACACATTAAAAAGTGGATGATTGCAGAGACTTTTGTCCAAAATAGCATGAAAATAATAGCATGGCTCAAGTAGAAACACAAACCAAGTTAGGGGGGATGAGCGTGTATGTGTGTGTGTGTGTGTGTTTTCATTCTATTTCATGATGATTGTAAAAAGGAAGACAATCACAAAAATATTTTGAAATTTATTGTCCTTAAGTATTGTAAGTGTTTTGTTTTGTTTTCGTTTTCATTCAGTCTCACTATGCAATCTAGGCTGGTCTCACAGCTCAACCCTGCCTCAGCCTCCTGAATTCTGTAACTATAGAATAAATAGAAAAGTATCATCATATCTATGTATTAGCTCTTTATTTTGATACAATTAATAAATAAATCAACCTATTATCTTCTCACAGTTTCCCAGGGTTAGAGAAGTATGAGTACAACATGGTTACACTGAACTATGTTGAGCATCACACAGGAAGGCATAGGTTGCTGAGTATTGATTCAGGCTTTTTCAAGGATCTAGAGGAGAACCTATTCCCAACTCATTCAGACTTTCAACCAAATTCTGTTCTATATTGTTGTTGGAGTGGGGACCCCAGCTCCTGTTTATGGATATTGGCTAAGTATCATACTCATCTCCTATAGGCCGCTCTTACTCCTGGGTCAAAGCCCCCTTAGTAAGCAAAGTCAGACCAGATATGCCCAGTCCATTTATTTATAACATTTCCAGTGATTACTTCTGTGTTTCTCTATTGACATCTGAAAGCCTTAGATCAAGTCCACTTGAATAATCTAGGATCATTGATGTTAAGGCCACCTGATTAACAAAATTATGTATAACTGGAAAGTCCCTTTGCTTTCTAGGATGGCTGTGACACCATGGCTAAGAGCACTAGAACCAAAATTCTGCCTACTGAGGTACTAGGCCAAAACTGCTGCCCATTCAGCTGCAATTATTGGACAGATTAGAGTTTGATGATCTGCACTGGGACAAGAGAAATGATGTAGACTTTCTATTAAATAGCCTGAATGCTTAAGGAGTATCCTGCTCTTCAAAGTCAGCTTTATCCCCCCTAGGTTAACAAGTTGGTAGCTCACCTGATACTATGGAGTATAACAAATGTAGGAAAGAGGGGATTATTGAGTTTTCAACACAGTTTTGCTTTTTGGAAATGGCCATGGGCAGTGTGACTCAGGGTTGTTGGATCACCTGCATGGAGACTCAATGGAGCCATGAGGATGAACCATGGGTTGCAGTGAAGACACAGTGGAGATGTCAGGACTATGGTGTGGCTGCCAATAAGAGCTGTTGGCACCAGGTGAAGTTATTTCCATTACTATTGGCTAGAGGGATGGATTGGAGTGCCAAATACTCATCACTAGTTAGAATTATTAGAATTGGAGACTTGTCACTGACTATACTGATGGGACTTGGCACTATATAGTGTGATGTTTCCCATATTTGTTTTAAATCATATATTAATTGAATATTTCTTGCTATGTCTAATGCTATCTTTTGCACTGTGAATGCTTATTATGTGCTATTATGGGGTTTTTGGTACTGTGGTTCAGTTAAAAGACCTTGGACTATGAGGATGTTTGAAAAGTATTGCAATTGATAAAAACTATGGGACTTTTAATGTTGGACTGAATACATTGCATTGTACATCATATATGATTATTAGTTTTTTGAGGGCCAGGGGCAGAATGTGGTGGTTTGATTCAGGTGTCTCCTATAAACTTCTGAGTTTTGAATGCTAGGTCCCCAGCTGGTGGCAATTTGGGAATTGGAGCCTCCTGGAAGTGATGTATTGTTGAAGCAGGCTTATGGCTATTATAGGCAGCTGCCCCTTGCCAGTGTTTGGCATACTCTCCTGAAGCTGTTGTCTACCTGATGTTAGCCAGGATGTGATGTCCACCTTATGTTCATGCCATCATTTCCCCTGCCATCATGGAGCTTCTCCTTGAGTTTGTAAGCCAAAATAAACCCTTTCCTCCCTCCAGCTGTTCTTGGTCAGGTGTTTTCTGCCAGCAGTGCAAAGCTGACTGCAATGAGAGATTCTTTGGATAGCAATGGCTACAGAAATGGCAATTAGGAAAGCTCAGCAGAAGTTATTTAGCAAGAGATTTGAATACAATACAATGTGTAGGATAATTCTCATACTATATAAGAATGTAGGGGAGTGATGGGTATAAACCACAGAGGGTCTTGATGTGCTTGACATTTAATTAGCTGAAATAATTTAATAATCTTTATTCGGCCCCAGCAAATGTCTGCTATTGTCAATGATCCATTAGTAGCTATTTTTTATTTAAAAGGTTAAGTATAATGTAGTGTGAAATATAGAAAAAGGCTATGTTTTTAATGTCCAAATAAAATTTGATTTTTATGTTTTCAAAATGAAAATATTCCTCATTAAAATTTTACTGGTAGAAAATAATATTTTTTTAAGTATTTGACTCTCGATTTACTTCAAGGATATACAAAGAATTAACAGAAAGATAGTATTATTTGTAAGCCTCTATTTTTTAAACCACATAATTGATATAGCAAGATGGTTTCAGGAACTAACCACACATGCATGTTCATCAATATTTTCCTCTCAGACTTAATAAATTGAAATGCATAAAAAGTCTTTCAGGGGCTCTCTATTTCCACAAATACAATGGAGCAGAGATGTTACATTTCTCCTGATTTTTGTTTCTCAAGCAAGAACACACAATGAAGGTACAGCAATGGAAAGCCTGCATGAAAGTAGGAGCTAAGCAGACCACAAGCAGAAAGAAGAATGTGGGCAATGAATCCATCAGACACCTTGAGATCACATCCAACATCGTGTGGTCTTAGAGCTCAGATCATCTGCACCAAGCTCAGAACCAGAGAAATGGAATGAACATGTTCTCTAAATGCTGACTCAACATGAATGAGGGCGAAAGAAAAATATAAACATAACCCCTGCTAATTTAATGTCCACTAGCTTGTCCTTGGCTTGGAGCCTGAATCCATAGTGTTTATGCTGACTTCAATTCTCCAGCCCCAACTGATAATATAAAGTGAACTTAAGCCTATAATGCTCACAGAGACCTGGGGACAATACAGGCATGTATCCTACTACAGTGTATTTATAATAATGGCTGGCTTATCCACAAGATAATGAACAAAGCAAGAATATAATAAAATGTCCTCATGATGTTCAGAGAAAAAAATAGGCCATCTAGAACTGTTTACAGAGCTAAAATCTTCAAGAATGAGGACCAAATAAAAACAAATGAGCAGAACCTAGAGAGTTTATTTTTAAAGGATCCCCAACAAAGTAAATCCTGAAGCATTTGCTTGCTAAGAAAGGGAAAGGACCCTAGATGATCTGAAGGAGCGCAAAGGAAGAGACACAAGGGTATAACTTTGCATAACAGGATTAACACTGATTATTTTGTGGGTTACACAAACTAGCTAGAAAATTTCAATGTGTTGTATTTATGAAAGTGCTCTAAGAGATATGTAATGAACCAAAGAGTCTAAGGACCTTGAGTTTGAAAGAAAAGGAAGTAAATTGATACATTTTGGGTTGTATATACATGCTTACATTTTAAAGGTAGCAATTCAAGCAACATAATAGCTTCTAAAAAGTAAAGGAAAATATAGTTACCTTTTGGTTGCTGGTACAAAACACCAGATCAGCAATAAGATTTTCATCTTCATTTGTTACATCTATGAAAATTCCTTTTTAAAAATAATTTAGTTAATTACTAAAATTAATTTTAAAATGGGGCTGTAGAAATGGCTCAGTAGTTAAATGTGTTTTCTATGTGAGCACGAGGGTCTGAGGGGACCTGGGGCCAACCAAGTTAGAATCTTCAGAACCCATATAAACAAACCATTGACCATGGCCACACACACCTATAAACCAAGTCCTGTGGGGAGAAGACACAGGAGAATGTTTTTAACAGACAAAGTGTCAACTTTCATAGAATTCAACCAATTACTCACTGAAATAACTTGTATCATTTGAGTGATTATGCTCTAATGAGTCTATAACAAAATTATGCCCTTGTGTGAAATTTAAATTGCTAAAGCAATAAAGCAATAAATTTAACATAGTCACATTAATTGCTATTTTAAAACTTTAGATTCTAGTTAATAATTTCATCCAAATTATGGTAATTTACTTATCAACACTACTATATAGGTACATGAAATTGACCTATGAACACTCCTATATAGCTATATGAAACTCCTATATAGCTATATGTGGCCAGGAGTATTAAATCATGCATAGGATCCATGTTTAATCGTCATGGTTTTGCCAGCAATGATATACAATTTAGAAGTGAGGGGAAGGAGATTAGAAGCCATAAGTGCTTTTCCTTTTGCTCAATGTCATTGATCAAATAATCTGCCTGTGCCATACAACAGGCCTAAGAAAATAGTGTAGTTTTATTAGTGGTAACCTTCCAGAATCAATAACTTTTCTAATGAATGTAAAAGCCTGTTTGCCTTGCAGTCCAAATTCATTCAATTGGATTGCTTGTTGTAATCAAGTCCTGGCATTAATGTTCCGTTGTGATAAAATAAGTGTTTAGTAATTTAGTCCTCAACTGCTTTTGGCATTGCAACTTTTTTTCGACATATAAGCAGAAATTTCTCCTGTAGTAAAAAGTAATTTATGGACTTGTTTTTTTAATTTTATCACCTGTGATGAGCAGGCTATTGATATTGCTATCCTATCTATTCAAACACTATGGGACACAAGTCAGCTTTCACTAAACTTAGGAAATTGCAGCTCATTTTAGATCAAAAAAACTCTAAAATTCAATTTGTTGCCAGAATAAAAATAATTGTCATATATTATAATGAACATGTCTAAGTTCAATTTTCACACTACATATTTATTTTGTATAACCAAGCATAAATGTTGGCCTTGTTCCTTAGAGTTATGAAATGTGTGAGATAGATGTTGTGGTAGTTTGTATAAATGTGTCCCAATTGATTCAGAAGGTGTCAGTGGGGGTGGATCCGAATTCCAGTCTTGGATACACAAAGTGCTGGAATTTCTCCTGAAACTCCTGAAGTGTGCTTGCCTATGCTACTGGTGGTTATTCTGGTTTCTCTCTCTCTCTCTCTTTCTCTCCTTGGTCCTATGAAAGAGACCCAGCTTCTTCTGCCATCATCTAACTTCCCTTTGACCTGTAAGCTCAAATAAATTTCTTTCTTCTCTTATCTGTGCCGCACTTGGAAGTTCATCCCAACAATGTAAGGCTGAATACTGCAGGTATATAAGTAGCAAGCAGCTTCTAATTTGGAAGTAGTGGTCAACTGCTTAGATATAATTATACAGGTGTGATAACCATCATATTATATATTTCTAGGACTTTAAAACACTTGTACTTCTAATTGTGTGTATATATGTTATAAAAATATGTACATAACTACATCTTTACTTACCTAACAACTAGCTTGCTGTTATGAAATATTTCTAATAAAAATAAAAATGCCAGGCTGGAGAGATGGCTTAGCAGTTAAGGTGCTTTCCTGCATAGCCTAAGGATCCAGATTCTATTCTCCAGTACCCACTTAAGCCAGATGCACAAGGGGGCACATGCACCTAGAGTTTGCAGTGCTAAAGACCCTGGCATGCCCATTCTTTCTCTTCTCTCTCTCTCTCTCTCTCTCTACCTATCTTTCTTTGCAAAGCTGAAGGGTCAGCTGATGCATGCTGGCCTTCAGGTATCTTGTAGGTGACCAGCAGCATTCTGGGTTTTGGGGACAAATGTCAACTGTGTGTGAGGCTTATCTGTGTATGCCTATGTAGTGGTCATGGGTTCATGAGTAGCGACAAATTTCCTTTAGTGTACTTTTGCAAGTGTCTGCATGCATTTACTAGCTATCCTATTTTTTAAAAGCAATTCAATATCTACCTAGAATCTGAGGAAAGGACACTTTCAAAAATGAGTGACCATGGAGAGGTGGGTGCACACTGGGTGTATTACTGCAGTCCCATGTTCACAATAGCACTTGGCTCCTACCCAACTCCATCAAGCCTCTCAATAGATGAAGCACATTCTCTCTCTACAGTTGAACTTCATCTCTGAAGATTTACATAGCCTTGGCCTAATCCTTGAAAACAACATAAACATCTTTTTATAAAAAGAAATAAGATTTCCTAGTGACCTTACAATAATTTAAAAGTTTCAAATATGTCTAAACACATCAATTTTTAATGTTGTTTGTTTCTAGCTATTTTTGTAATTCTTGATTTATGAGTATCCAATATTTTCTAAAATGTCATTGAATATATTTGCAACAATACTTTTCAATTTTTCAAATGTTCACTATTTTAAATGCAGTCTCAAACTCTGAAAATCTTACCTAGCTTTTTTGCCCATAAAATTTACCCTCTTTAAAACTCCCTGTTTTATATTGTGTGTGTTTTCCTAACAAGTGAATATATTTACATTGTCTGTGCTCAACAAATATTGTGAAATAAACTTCTTACTCTCTCCAAGACACCAGATACAAAAGAGATGGATTCAACATTCATTCTAGAGTTGAATTTTGATTAGTTGAATTTTGTATCTCAGGACAATATTCAAATAGACTCTCTAGAGGAGATTTGATTTTTTTGAAGTAGGAATTCAAGCTAGCCCAGAATGACCTGAAATTCACTATGTAATCTTAGATAGCCTCCCAAGTGCTAGGATTAAATGTGTGCACAACCATGTCTGGCCATTTCTCTGGTTTTAATAACTGACTCCATACTCCTCATGACTTCATTGACTAAAGCATGCAGGTGTCTTTGATCAACAGCTCAATTTGGGTAGCAACCAATCTCTAGTACAAGAAGTTAAAGATAAGAGACAGATAAAAATAATTATTGTAAGCTTACACTTCTTCACACCCTCACCAGAGTCCTACTTTTCAGCTGCTCCCTCCTACTACTTTTGAGGCCGATATCTTTTAGTCTATCTTCAGGGATAAAGGTTTACGTTGTCAGCTCATATTGTATTCAACTTTGTGTTTGTTTTCCTCCTTCCCCTTCCCTTTCCCCCAAACCCTTCCATCCCATTTGTCTGGGCCTTGAGTTGCCTATCAGTCATGATAGTGACTCAGGCAGGTCCAGGTTAGGAACCACAGATAAGTGACACCTTGAGGCATTTGAATTTCTGTGATTATGTGAGTTCTCTGAACATGATCTGCTCCAAGTCAGTCCATTTTTCTACAAATTTCATTACATCATTTTTCTTACTGCTGAGTAGAATTCCACTATGTAAATGTACCACAACTTATTATTAATTATTATTATTATTATTATTATTATTATTCATCCAATGTTAGGCATCTCAGTTGATTCTAGTTGTTAGCTATAATGAATTGAGCAGCTATAAAAAGGGTTGAGCAAATGTCTCTGCATTGATTCATGAAACATTTAAGATATATGCCAAATAAAGGTATAACTATGTATGTTGGTACCTCTATGTTCATAGTTTTCAGGAATCTTCATATTGATTGGTTATAAAAGTTTACATTCCCACCAACAGTGGATGAGGGTTCCTGTTTCCCCACATCCTTGTCAACATTTGTTATTGTTAGATTTTATAATGATTGCCGTCCTTACTAGAGTAAGGTGGAATCTTATGGTGGTTTTAATTTGCATTTCCCTAATGGTGAGGGAGGTTCAACATTTTCTTAAGTGTGCATAAGCCATTTGTATTTCTTCCTCTGAGAACTCACTATTTAGTTCTCTGCCCCACTTTTGGAGTGGACTGCTTGATTTTTTTTTTTCTTTATTAGTTAGTTTTGTATTCAGCAAATATAATCAGTTTGGTACCATTATTAGGCTCATCCGTGACCTAACCCCTCCCCTTGGCCCCTCCTTGTTGAGGTATATGCTTCATGCATTGTGGAGTTAGCCCACAGTTATGTGTAAGATAAATGTCTCTGCATATCATGACCCAACATGTGGCACTGACGTTCTTTCCTCCCCCTCTTCCGCAAAATTTCCCTGAGCCAGGTTGGCTTCATTTTTGGTCTGCTTCAGTGATGAGGTGTTGGGCACCTCAGAGGCTCTGGATCTCTGGTTTGATAGGAGTTGATTTTTCTCTGTGTTGATCCTTCCCCCTTGTACTGGTATCTGGTGCATCAAGAAAACAGCACCCTTGCTTGTTTCACCAATTTTTCTTAGTTTCAGCCGGGCCCTTTGGAGGTATGATGGGGTGGCTCTCTCCTTAGGATCTACATCCATCTGAAAAAGAGAAGCAGATTCTCCAACGGAGAGTAAGGACAAAAGAGATAACCCTTACTTTTTTTTATAGAGAATTTAATAGGTGTAGGCCCTCTTGGAGCCCATGATTGATGGTAGCTTGATATTGACAAGTGGGCTTATGCTGGATATCGTTCTGACTTGTTTCCCAGCTCCAGCTATGGGTCCCGTACCACTGAGCAGATCAGTTAGCCAAATTAAGAGCAGTTGGTTCCCCACCATGGCTGTGTGACACTACTGCACTTGTGTGGGCATCACAACAAGTTATTTGCTGCTAAGTAGATGAGACCATGAGTTGCTTGGACAGATATTGGTCATTTCCCCCCAGTCTCCCATGTGGCACTTTCTGGCACTAGATGCGCTGACTGTCTGGGGACTGACTGTCTTCCAACTTCCAGCCATGCCATTCTATTTTGCATGTCAACCACTTAAGGTATCTTCAGCAGTAGGGTCTTACCACTAGCCTTTGGTGGGTCATCAAGTACTCTTACAGAAATCTGTCTGTCTTTTAGGGAACCTTGTAGGACTCTCTGATCAAAAGCTTATTGTGGATGATAGCCCCATGCTGGTACTGGGAGTTACAGGTCAGTGCCCACTAAGAAAATGAGGAAAAAGATAACTAATATACAAGAGCTAGAGAGAAGAGAGAGAGAGAGGGAGAGGGAGAAGGAGGGAGGGAAGATGTAGAAGATTAAGGTTAGTCTTAATCTTACCCTCTCCAGTGTCTTGTGGTTCAGGTGTTCCCTGTAAGGGCCTGGTGAAGGATAAGCCATTTGGTCTGCCATTTAGTAAGTAGGATTTTATGGTACCATTCCCACTTGGGTCTAAATTTGTGTTTCCCACCCCTTTGATGCCCTCGCCATCCTCCCCTTCCATCCTAGTGTCTAGTCCACGAGATGCTTGCTGGGTATGTAAGGTATCTTGGGTAGATTCAGGTTAGGTGGTGTAGATGAGTGAGACTATGTGGCGATTTTTTTTTTTTTTTCTGTGATTGGGTAAGTTCACTGAGAATGACCTCTTCGAGGTTCAATCATTTTTCCTCAAATTTCATTGTGTCATTTCTTCTTACTACTGTATAGAATTCAATTGTGTAAATATACCACATCTTAGTTATCCATTCTTCTAGTGATGGACATCTGGGTTGATTCCAGCTCCTAGCTATTACAAATAGAGCCGCTACAAACATGGTTGAGCAAATCTCTATAGCCTGTGGTTTGAAAGTTTTAGGGTAGAAACCCAGTAAGGGAATAACTGGGTCTGTTGCTATCTCTATACTCAGCTTTTTCAGAAGTCTCCATTTTGCTTTCAAAAGAGGGTGTACCATCCTACATTCCCACCAACAGTGGATGAGAGTTCCTATTTCTCCACATCCTCACCATCATTTATTTTTATTTGATTTTTTGATGATTGCAATCCTTACTGGAGTAAGGTGGAATCTCATAGCTGTTTTAATTTGCATTTCTCTGATGATTAGGGATGATGAACATTTTCTTAAGTATACGATTGCCATTTATATTTCTTCCTCTGTGAACTGCCTGTTCAGCTCTTTGCCCCATTTTGTGAGTGGGGTGCTTGACTTCTTACTGTTAAGATTTTTGTGTTCTTTGTAGATTCTAGACATTAGGTAAATATCAGTTGGATAACCCGCAAATATTTTCTCCCAATATGTGGGAAATCTATTGGCTTTGCTTATTGTATGCTTGTCTGTAAAGAAACACTTCAGCTTCATGTGATCCCATTGGTTGAGTAATGGGAGAAGTTCGTGAGCTACTGGGGTTTTGTCCAGGAAGTCTTTTCCCAGTCCTATATCTTGGAAAGTACTTCCTAAATTTTCTTCCAGTAGTATTCGAGTTTCTGGTCTTATATTGAGGTCTTTGATACATTTGGACTTGAGTGTAGTGCATGGTGGAATGTGTGGGTCAAGTTTCAGTTTCCTGCATATGGTTATCCAGTTTGTCCAGCACCATTTGTTGAAGATGCTGTCTTTTTTCCAGCCTATATTATTCGGGCCTTTATCAAATATCAAGTAGCTATAGTTGTTTGATGCAAAATCCGGGTCCTCAAGTCTATTCCGTTGGTCTATACTCCTGCTTTATGCCAGTACCATGCTGTTTTTATTACCATGGCTTTGTAATATAGCTTTAGATCAGGTATGGTGATGCCCCAGAGGTATTCCTTTTGCTGAGGATATGTTTGGAAATGCGTGGCCTTCTGCCTTTCCATATGAAATTTGAGATCATTTTCTCTATCTCTGTGAAGAACACTGTAGGGATTTTAATTGGAATTGCATTAAATCTGTATATTGCCTTTGGTAGGATTGTCATCTTCACAATGTTAATTCTGCCTGTCCAGGAACATGGGAGGTCTTTCCATTTTCTCAAGTTCTCCTCAATTTCTCTTTTGAGTGTTTTTATGATTTCATTGCATAGATCTTTCACTTCCTTGGTTGACATTATTCCAAGGTATTTTTTTGTTGTTGTTGCTGTTGAAAATGGGATTATGTCCCTTATTTCTATCTCTGTATCTTTGTCATTTGCATATAGGAAGGCTACTGATTTTAGTGCAATGATTTTGTATCCTGCTACTTTGCTATAGGAGTTAATCACCTTCAGGAGTTTTGGGATGGAGTCTCTCGGGTTTCTTTCATATATAATCATGTCATCAGGGAATAAAGCTAACTTAACTTCTTCCTTTCCAAATTGTATCCTTTTTATTTCCTTCTCCTGTCCTATTGCTTGAGTTAGGACTTCCAGTACTATATTGAAAAGCAGAGGTGAGAGTGGACAACCCTGTCTTCTTCCTGATCTTAATGGGAATTCCTCCAGTCTCTCTCCATTATGTATTATTTGGGCCTTTGTAACTTTGTATATTGCCCTTATTAGGTTAAGATATGAACCAACCATGCCAATTCTCTCCAATGTTTTGATCATGAAGTGATGTGGTATCTTGTCAAAGGCCTTTTACGCATCTATCCAAATGATCACGTGGCATTTATGTTTAACCTTGCATTTCTTTATGTCTTCATTTAGCATGGCCAGCTTATTTTTCTGGTCTTTTTTTTCACTCTCCCTCAAATCTCTTAACTCTCTTTGAACCCCTTCCAATTTCTTATCTATGAGTTCTAGTTTAGTGATGGCAGCATCCACACTATTATCGGTCCTTTGTTGCTTTCCTTCAAGTTCTGCCAGTAGGTTGGTCAGGGTTCCATTGCTCATAGATTCAATTTGGTGTTCTGATCCTAATGATTCTTCTTTGTTTTGGTTAGATGTATTCATTGTAGGACTGGGTGATCTAACTGGATTTTCTTGCATTTGATTTTTCATGTTATTTCTTTTGCACTGTGGTCTGCCCATGACAGTGTATGGGCACGTAGGTGGGAGTATCTGCCTGGGCTCAAGCACAATGGGAATCTATGGAACCTGGGGCAGTTGCTAAGCAGCCTGGGCTGTGGCTTTCACTTGCCAAAGTTGTCTATCTACTGCCTGGCAGGGGTGCCAATGTTGCCTGATTTTTCAAGCGGTAATGTGTGAAAGCTGCCTGCTTTCGAGCTACGGTGGCACTGAGGCACCAAGCACGGAAGCAGTCCGAACTCTGGCTGGGAACACTGGGACCCGGAAGCAGTCTGCGCTTCCCTGCCCCAGGACAATGGTGGATGGCCGGCATGGCAGACAGGTAGGGGATGGCACCTGAGCTGGCACAAGCGAGAGACACAGTCTGAGCTGGTGTGGCATTTGCTGTGTGACTGTGCTCACTCAGTAAGTTGTGAGTGGATGAGTGTGCGGAGCAGTCTAAGCTTCTGTACGCAGGGATTGATCGGCACGCTGGCGCACAGCAGCGGCGGGCGCCAGCTGGAGCTGCAGCGCTAAGGACACTGTGGTTATTTTGGGGGGAGGTGTGCGCTACCTGCCCACGAGGGGATCCGCGATTCCCTGTTTCTCCGGCCTCTGTGCACTCCCACATTTCTCTCCCCTGGAAGCCCCAATGAACCCTTAATATCTTGCCTTTCTTTCCCCTCAATTTGCAGTGAAGCTAGGCGGTCACCATCTTGGCCGGTAGTCCTGTTTGATATTTTGTTTGTTTGTTTGTTTAGTTTCTTGAGTTCTTTGTAGATTCTATATATCAGGCTTCTGACAGTAGTATACCTGGAAAAGATTTTCACCTATTCCATGGGTAATCTATTGGCTATGCTTATGGTATGTTTGTCTGTGCACCAACATTTTAGCTTCATGAGATCCCATTGGTTGAGTGCTTATTTAATTTCTTGGGCTGCTGGGGTTTTGTTCAGGAAGACTTTCCCCACTCCTATATCATGGAAAGTGCCTTATATTTTATATTTTTTTATTCAAGTGTTTCAGGTCTTATATGGAAGTCTTTCATTGATTTGGACTTAATTTTTGTGTATGGAGAGATGAGTGGTTATAGTTTCATTTGTCTACTTATATTACCCAATTTGTACAACACCATTTATTGAAGATGCTGTCTTTTTCTCCAGAATACATTATTGGTACCTTTGTCAAAGATCAAGTAACTATAGTTACTTAACCTAAGGTCTGAGTGTTCAATTCTGTTCCATTGGTCTATGTTTCTGTTCTAATGCCAGTACCATGCTGTTTTTGTTACTATGGCTTTGCAATATAGCTATAGGTTGGGTATGGTGATACCTCCAAATTTTTTTTTTTGTTTTGTTTTGTTCTGTTTTGTTTTTGATGAGGATATTTTGGACATTCAAGGCCTGCTAAAATTCACTATCAATTTTGAGATCATTTTTTCAATCTCTGTGAAGAATGATACTGGCATTTTTCTTAGTATTGCATTAAATCTGTATGTTGCTTTTGATAGATTTGCCATTTTTAAAATATTAATGTTACCTATCTAGGAGCATGGGAGTTCTTTCCATCTTCTCAAGTCCTATTCAATTTCTTGAGTTTTTTTTTTTTTTTTTAATGTTTTCATTATATAGGTCTTTAACATCCTCGGTTAGTGTTATTCCAAGGGAATTAATTTTTTGTTGCTGTTGCTATTTAAAATGGGACAGCTTCACTGATTTCTTTCTCTGTATATTTGTCCTTTGTGTATTAATTTTGTATCCTGCCACTTTACTGAAGGAATTAATCATCTTTAGAAGTTTTGAGATGGAGACTTTCAGGGTCACTTATATACATAATCATGTCATCTGCAAATAGGGCTCACTTGACCTCTTCCTTTCCAATTTGAATCCCTTTTACTTTTTTCTCCTGTCTTATCACTTGGGCTAGTATTCCTAGTATTGCGTTGAAGAGCAGTGGTGAGAGTGGGCACCCCTGTCTTGTTTGTGATCTCAGTTGGAACTTCTTGAGTCTTTCCACATTAAGTGTTATTTGAGCTTTAGGCATTTTATATGTAGCCTTTATTGTGTTGAGATATAAACCCTCCATGCCTATTATTTTCTCTGTTTAGATCATGAAATGATATTGTATTTTGTCAAAGGCTTCTCTGCATCAGTTGAGATGATCTTGTGGTTCTTATGGTTAAGCTTATTTATGTGGTGTATTATATTGATAGATTTTTGTATATTGAACCTTCTCTGCTTCTCTTCAATGAAGTATACTTAATCAAGGTGGATAATGCTTTTGATATTTTGTTAAATTCAGTTTGTGAGGATTTTGTTCTGGACCTATGCATGTAAATTTATCAAAGATATAAGACTATAGTTTTCTTTTCTTGTCGCATCTCTGTCTGGTTTTGGTAATAGGTTGATGCTAACTTCATAAAAGGAGTTGGGGAGGATCCCCTGGTCTCTGTTTATATGAACCAGATTGAGAAAAATTGGTTTCAATTCTTTAATGAAGGTTTGATAGAATTTGGCTGAGAAGCCATCTGGTCCTGTACTTTTCTTTTTGTGGAGGTTTTGATTACTTTTCAATCTCCAGTAATGTGATAAACTTGTTTAGGAGATTAATCTCCTCTGAATTTAGTTCTCATAGGTTATATGTGTCTAGGAATGCATCCACTTCTTCCAGATTATCAAAGTTGGTGGATTAGAAGTTTTAGAAGTAGTCCCTGATGATTCTTCCAATTTTCTTGATGTGTATTGTGGCCTCTCCTCTTTGATTTCTGATTTTGTTAACTTGAGACTTCACTGTTTTTGTTTGACCAAATTGGCCAGGGGTTTATCAATCATGTTTATTTTTTCAAAGAACTAGTTCTTTGTTTCATCATTTAAAAAATAAATTGGTTTCTTAGGTTCAAATTTATTGATTTCTGCTCTGATCTTGATTATTTCCTTCTGCCTGGAGCTCTTTGGGTTATATTCTTCTTTGCCTTTAGGTGGACAGTTAGATTATTAATTTGTGATCTCTCTGTCCTTGTTATGAAGACACTTAGTGCTATGATTTTTCCCCTTAGGACTGCCTTCATTGTGTCCCACAAGTTTTGGAATGTTGTGTTTTCATTATCATTTAATTCTAGGAATGTTATAATTTTTTGTTTTCTTCCACAACCCATTTATTGTTTAAAAGTGTGTTGCTTAGTCTCCAGGTGCTGGTGGAATTCTTGATATGTCTCCTGTTGTTGATCCTGTTGCTTTAAAGAATTGTGATCTGATATAATGCAGGACATTTTTTCAATTTTCCTACACTTATGGAGGCACACTTTATGGCCTAATATATGGCCTATTTTGCAGAAGCTTCTGTGGGATGCTTGAGAAGAAAGCATGTTCTGTAGAGTTGGGGTGGAAAGTTCTGTAGATGTCCATTATGTCCAGTTGATCTATGGTGCTGTTGAGCTCTATTATTTCCCTGTTAATTTTCTGCTTAGATTATCTGTCTATGGATGATACTGGAGTATTGAAATCTCCAACTATGTTGGTGTTGGTGTTTATTTTTGTTTTGTTTTCAAGTAGGTTTTGTTTTATAAACTCTGTTTGGTGCATATAGGTTTATGATTATGATGTGCTCATGTTGGATCATTCCCTTGATGAGTAAGAAGTGGCCTTCTTTGTCCTTTTTGATTACTTTTTGTTTGAAGTATATTTTATCATATACAAATATAGTAACATTTGCTTTTTTTAAATTTCCATTTGCTTGGAATATCATTTTCTATCCTTTCATCCTGAGGAGGTGTCTAGCTTTAGTGGTGAAGTGGGTTTCTTGAAGACAGCAGAGAGAAGGGTCCATTTCTTTTCATCCACCCTAACTTGTGTTTTTTCATGGGTGAGTTAATTACATTAATATTTGAAGTTATTACTGTAAGGATTGAATTAATCCCTGCCATTATGAGGTGTTTTATGGGACTTGGTGCTTTCTTGTGTTTTGTACTATGTTGAGACTGGTCTATTTTTGCTTCTTGTGATCTTCTTGTTGTTGGCTCTTGAGATTGGTTGTTTGACTATTCTGTGTGGAGTATTCCCTGAAATATTCTCTGTAGGTTTGGCTTTGTACTCGTGTAATCATAGAGCTGACTTTTTTTCATGGAAAGTTTTCCTTTCACCATCTACTGTCAGTGATACTATTTCTGGAGAGTACCTTGGGTTGGAAGCCATAGTTTTTATAGACTTTGAAGTGTTCCATTCAAGGCCTTTCTGGTTTTCAGGGTTTCCATTGAGAAATCTGATGAAATTCTGATTGGCTTGCCTTTGTATGTAGTGAGTTATTTTTCTCCTGCTGCTTTTATCACTGTCTCTTTATTTTCATTAAGAATTTTAACTATGATGTGCCTTGGAAAGTTTCTTCTTTGGTCCTGTCTATTTGGTGTTTTGTGGGCTTGTATCTGAATGGGCCTGTCTTTTGAGAAATTGGGAAAATTTACTTCAACAATTTCGTTGAATATGTTTTCTATGTCTCTGGCCTGGATTTCCTCTCCTTCTGGCATACCCATGATCTGGATATTTGATCATTTTAGGGTAACCCATAATTCCCTCATATTCTTTTCACTTGATTATTTGAACTAGCAAAGTTTTTGGCCTCCCAAACAATTTCTTCTGTACTGTCTTCCAGGTCAGAGGTTCTGTCTTCCACATAGTAACTCAGTTATTTAAGGGTTCTAAAGAGGTTTTTATAGGCTTTATTTTATTTTTGTTTTCTATTGTGTCTTTTTGCAATGTGTCCACCTCTTTGTTGAGGTACAATTTCAGTTCAAGTTCTGATTTTCTTGATGATTGCTGGAATTCATTTTACATTTCATCAAGTCTTCATTAACCTAAATCAATCACTTATTGAGATCTTCTATTTCTTTACTCACCTTGAATTCATTCATATCTCTTTTGAGGGTTCTAACATTTTCTTAAATCAAGTTAAGCGTACTGTCAAAAGCTGAATGCTCTTAGAGACAATTCTGTTCAATTTCTTTCATACAATTTTGGGTTTTCTTAATGGCTTGCTTTCAGTTCAGCAATTCTTTTGGTCAGGGTCTCATTGGTTACTCTGTTTTCATTTTGGGATTGAATTTTTGTTGATTTCTCTATGATTCATTGAAGGCTTTCATTGTGAGACTAGGCATCCTTGGTGGAGATCTCTCAGTTTTCTGACTTTTGTTGTCTTTTTTGCATCGTGGTCTACCCATCTTGGGGAGACACTATTCTATTGAAGAGGGGGCAATATTTTGTCCTTGTAGGTTCTTCAGAGGGTGTTCTATTTTAAATGTGAATCAGACTGGTGTACTGGTGTATGATAGGGTTATAACCACAGATACACATATTGTGGACATTGCAAGTACATCAAAGGTACCTGGGGAATTGCAAGCTCTGGCCCACTCATTCCACTTGCAGGTACCCTTTAGCACATGGAAATCATGGGTTTGGGAACCAGACACCAGGAAGCTGGAGAGCCAGAAGCAAGAGGCCTGCTCCTACAGTGGCCTGTGTATCCTCTGACTCAGGGGAATAGAGTTGTTGGTACCCAGGGACCAGTCAGGATACCAGAGCAGAATGGCTTCTTCCATAGCCCCCACACAGGGACCAGGCCTCCCCATTCCAGGCACAGGGGTACCTTCTGAGACCAGGGAACTGGAAGGTGCCAGGGAAACAAACCTACTCTCTTCATGCTGCACCCCCCCACCCTGTGCAGTATATCCAGGAATTGAAGACCCACGGACACTTCAATCAGGAAGGCAGAGAAAGGGTTCTGCTTCTGCAGCAACTTAACAGGGTCCAAGCCACTCTTATTTTTTAATCTAAAAAATCTTATTATAAAACTTGAAAAATAAAAGTTTACTTAGTTTTTAAACTCTCTCTTCTAATAAGTCATGTCCCTTTCTCAGTATAACCCATACCTTGGGGAATTAAAAGAAAAAATATACTTGAGAAGACAAAAGAGAAAATAACATACTTAGAAGACAAAAGAAAATAATAGCTCACAGTTATTTTTCAAATTTTCTCCATTTTTTTCTGGCATTACTTTAATGTTGCAAAGTATTATAGATCAGATGCTTTAGGGTGTTCTCCACAAGAGTCCCATTAATAGTACTCATGAGATGGTCTTGCCAACAAAACTATATTCATCGACTTCTGGAAAAATTCATATAGTGAATCCAGGATATAAGCAGCTAGGTAGGTAGTTAGGTAAGTAGGTAGGTTGATAGATGATAGATAGATAGATAGATAGATAGATAGATAGATAGATAGATAATAGATACATAGATACACAAATACATAGATAGATAGATAGTAGACAGATAGATGTCCAAGTTACTGAGTTCAGTGTGAAAAACTCTCTTTAAAATTTGATGGAATTCTTCTGTTCAGTTTCTTTTTTTTTTTTCTGTTCAGTTTCTTCAGAGATAGAATACTAGACTTTCAGCTGGAGACCTGACTGTACAATTTCTCTGCATATAACATTTGCTCCACTCCTTCTCAGTGTTCAGCTTCATATTTTCTTATTTACCAGGTTGTTCTAAATTATGAAAATTTCTGAGATCCTCTGGTTAGCTTATGTTTCTTCTCTTTTAACAAAGTATAGCTTTCCTCATCCCACTATATCAATTATTACTAGTATGTTAATTTTTTTTAAATATGCAGCCAGGTGTGGTGGCACATGCCTTTACTCCCAGCACTTGGGAGGCAGAGGTAGGAAGGAAGGAAAGAAAGAAAGAAAGAAAGAAAGAAAGAAAGAAAGAAAGAAAGAGAAAGAAAGAAAGAAAGTGCAACTTCTGAGGTGGAGAGACGGCTCAGCAGTTAAAGACCTTGTTTATAAAGCCTAAGGGCTTGTGTTTAATTCCTCAGTACCCACATGATATCAGCTGCATAAAGTGCTACATGTATCTGGACTTCATTTGCAGTTGAAACAGGCCCTGTTGTGCCTATTCTCTCTCTTTCCTTCTCTATCTCCTTAAAAAATATATGCAGCCAGGCATGGGGGCGCACATCTTTAATCCCAGCACTCACACTCGGGAGGCACAGGTTGGAGAATCACCATGAGTTCAAGGCCACCCTGAGATGACATAGTGAATTCCAGGTTAGCCTGGGCTAGAGTGAGACAACACCTTATATATATGCATATATATGCAACTTTTAATGTCTTAATATAAGTTCTCTCATTTTATGTTTCCTGTAGGGCAATATACATTTTAAGATATATTTTGCTTGTCCTTTAGTTAAAATAGTACAAGTGCTCAGACTATCACACTTGACCATAATTTTGATTAATGATAATTAACAAGGGATTTCATGTAAGATTTTTTTTTTCTTTTCATCTATTCCCTTCCTCAAAGCTGTTTAACAGATTTATTTCTTGCAACTGCCATGTGCCAAATGTCAGATTTCAAGGTGTGAATACTGGTCATTTATTTTAGTGGAGTAAGTAAATGTTAACATTAAACTGAGTTTTTAGAATATTCAACTCGTGGTTTTTCTACTTGAATCAATGTAGGACTGATATTCGTAATTTAAATGATATGACATTTTGTACAGTAGATGCCTTCAGTGTAAAGGAAAGTTACACAATTGTAGTAACCAGCTGCTTATTCCTGAAGAGTATTATCCTAACCTAATAAACTCAACCTTATAGCATCATTTGGAATTTGATCTTTATCCATGACCAGTTTCTTCTTTCATCCTGAAGCATTTTTTTCTTACTGGTCCATTTTACTGTTTTCAGTTAATGAACTCTAATTCTAAAACCAAGAACTCCTGAGGTGTAAGCCAGTAGCACTATCTTCCCCACTGTCATCTTTATTCTTTCTGTTCAACTCTTCTTTATGGGGACATCTCAAGTTAAGGTAATTAGCCTCACATTATGTTTTCTTTTCCTCTCCTTTGTCCAGTATAGGTAATGTAAATGTAAATTGTTTAGGTCACAAAATCCCAAGTCCTTATTCAATGAATGCCTTGATATTATCTTTATGCAACCATCAGTATGTTCTAGGGGAAAACTTTCACATCTCTGAGTATTATAGCAAATACTTCTGCCATCTTAGAACACACCCTGAGCCCTTGGACAAGAACTTCAATGAGGCCATCACAAACTTCTTTTTTCTCTGTTGGAGTCTTCTAATTATCTTAAGTGTGAAGGAGAATGATACATCTTAAAGTATGCAAGTACTTTTTCTCTGCCTTGACTTAATGTTAGGTCAAAGTGACCTAGGTTGGAAATGCTACTTTTAATCAGAGCATGGCTCACCTCTACAAGTATCCCTTCCCTGAGAGCATCTTAGGTACTTCTGTGTTATAGAAGACCAGGTGGTTCTGGGTTTGCACATGGGCCTTGACACTTGCAAGCTATGTAGTCTTAGGGAGGCATTAAACTTCCTTTACTTTCTTATTTCTAAGACAGGGTTTTTAACTCCAAAGATTGTCAAAAGGATTGAGTGACACAATTACTTAAATTTTATGTTGGTAAAGAACTGCTTCATAAGTAGGGACCCATTTAAATATCTTAGATGTCAGGGAATTCTAGATTTAGATGCTCTGTAATTCACTGCAACTTTCATATGTTTACTCTGATTAAATATCTCTAGATGAGAAATAACTTTTCAAAGCTGAATAAACCTGGCTGTGATAATATTCACTTGTTTTGTATATAAAAAAGAAAGAAAGAAAAACAAAGGCCTGGAAATATAACTTCATTGGTAAAGTTCTTCTCTCATAAACATGAAGACATCAGTTTGATCTCCAGTGCCAACATAAATGATGGTTGTTGTAGCATTTGCTTGTAATCTCAGCACTGGTGAGACAAGGGTCCTTGGAGCTTACTGGACAGCCAGGCTAGCCTAATGAGTCAGCAAAAAGTCAATGAGAGACCCTGTCTCAAATACAGGTGGATGGCTGGCATGAACACATGTACGCATGTGCACCCATACACATATGAACACATACACACACACCACACACATAAACATGTAGAAACAAATAGATATAGAGGCCTAATCTCTAGAATCTACAAAGAACTCAAAAATCTAAACAGTAAGAAGTCAAACAACCCACTTACAAAATGGGGCAAAGAGCTGAACAGGCAGTTCACAGAGCAAGAAATAGAAATGGCAAACATACACTTAAGAAAATGTTCATCATCCCTAATCATCAGAGAAATGAAAATTAAAACAACTATGAGATTCCACCTCACCCCAATAAGGATAGCAAACATCAAAAAATCAAATAAAAATAAATGCT
The DNA here is from genome assembly GCA_036346955.1 of Dipus sagitta. Lineage (NCBI taxonomy): Eukaryota > Metazoa > Chordata > Mammalia > Rodentia > Dipodidae > Dipus > Dipus sagitta. The sequence continues at coordinate 209,965,294 of CM070770.1, forward strand.
GGCGAGGATGTGGAGAAGTAGGAACACTCATCCACTGTTGGTGGGAATGTAGGATGGTACAACCACTTTGGAAAGCAATATGGAGACTTTTGAAAAAGCTGAGTATGGAGATACCAACAGACCCAGTTATTCCCTTACTGGGCATCTACCCTAAAGCCTTCAAACCACAGGCTAGAGAGATTTGCTCAACCATGTTTGTAGCGGCTCTATTTGTAATAGCTAAGAGCTGGAATCAACCTAGATGTCCATCACTAGAAGAATGGATAACTAAGATGTGGTATATCTACACAATGGAATTCTATACAGCAGTAAGAAAAAATGACACAATGAAATTTGAGTAAAAATGGTTGAACCTGGAACAGATCATTCTCAGTGAACTTACCCAATCACAGAAAAAAAATCGCCACATAGTCTCACTCATCTACAGCACCTAACCTGAATCTACCAAAGATACCTTACATACCCAGCAAGCATCTCCTAGACTAGACACTAGGATGGAAAGGGAGGGAGGGGAGGGCATCAAAGGGGTGGGAAACACAAATATAGACCCAAATGGCAATGGTACCATAATCTTCTGCTCACTAAAAGACAGACCAAATGGCTGATTCTTCACCAGGCCCTTACAGGGAACACCTGAACCACAAGACACTGGAGAGGGTAAGATTAAGACTAACCTTAATCTCCTACATCTTCCCTCCCTCACTTCCCCTCTCCCTGTCTCTCTCTCTCTTATCTCTAACTCTTGTATATTAGTTATCTTTTTCCTCATTTTCTTAGTGGGCACTGACCTGTAACTCCCAGATCCAACATGGGGCTACCATCCACAATGAGCTTTTGATCAGAGAGACCTACAAGGTTTCCTAAAAGACAGACAGATTTCCGTCAGAGTACTTGATGACCAACCAAAGGCTAGTGGTAACACCCTACTGCTGAAGATACCTTATGTGATTGACATGCAAATTAGAATGGCATGGCTGGCAGTTGGAAGAGAGTCAGTCCCCAGACAATCAGCGCGTCTAGTGCCAGAAGGTGCTACATGGGCGACTGGGGGAAATTGACCAATATCTGTCGAAGCAACACATGGTCTAACCTACTTAGCAGCAAATAACTTGTTGTGATGCCCACACAAGTGCAGTGGTGGCACACAGCCATGGGGGGGGAACCAACTGCTCTCAGTTTGGCTAACTGATCCCCTCACTGGTATGGGACCCATAGCTGGAGCTGGGAAACAAGTCAGAACCAGATCCAAACGTAAACCCACTCTCCAATATCAAGCTACCATTAATTGTGGGCTACAAGAGGGCCTACACATATTAAATTCTCTATTAAAAAAAAAAAAGTGAGGGTTATCTCATTTGTCCTGGTGCTAACTTACTCTCCATTGGAGAATCTGCTTCTCTTTTTCAGATAGATGTAGATCCTAAGGAGAGAGTCACCCCAGCATACCTCAAAAGGGCTCCGGCTGAAACTAAGAAAAATCGGAGAAACAAGCAAGGGGGCTGTTTTCCCGATGAACCGGATACCAGCACAAGGGGGAAGGAGATCAGCACAGAGAAAAATCAACTCCTACCAAATCAGAGAGCCAGAGCCTCAGAGGCCCCCAACACCTCATCACTGAAGCAGACCAAAAATGAACCCAACATGGCTCAGAGAAATTTTGCGGAAGAGGGGGCGGAAAGAATGTCAGAGTCACATGTTGGGTCATGATAAGCAGAGACATTTAGCTTACCCATAACTGTGGGCTAACTCCACAATGCATGACCCGTATACCTCAACAAGGAGGGGCCAAGGGGAGGGGGTAGGTCACGGATGAGCCTAATAATGGTACCAAACTGACTGTATTTGCTGAATACAGAACTGACTAATAAAGAAAAAATATATATTTTATTTAGTCTTCCAGTTTACTCTCCACATATGAGAAAGGAGCCTGAAAATTTCAGCCACTCTGTCTGAAACAGTATTGCAAAGGTTTCCAAGAGCCACATGCTACATGATACACAACTGTGTCTGGGAAAGGAAGCAATCGGGGTGGAAATTTATCAGAAACCAGGATTCTTCTCTATATAGTCTGTGGGGAAGGAAATAATCATTAACACTTTTAACTAGCAGGGAACCCTCCAACTTTTATGACTGGCCAGCCAAGCCCAATGTACCAACTGGTACAATGGTGGCATATCAATTATGGGGGAAACCAACTGCTGTGTGAGTGGACTTGAAGCCCATACCACGGAAGGAATTCCGGCCTGGTATTGAAAACCTAATCAAAAGCTTTTGGCTGGTGAAGTCATAAGCCATGGGGGGAAATGCTGCTGTTGTTTGGCTAGATGTATATATTATGCCCACCAAACTGCTTTCTAAATATTTATGTTTATGTGCATATATTAATAATAGTCTCACCTTTGATTAGAGAAGCTTTTCTTGTCAGATGGTGGAGCTCATTGGGGTGACTCAGAGCTCACTAAAGTGCTGAGAAGAGACAGTGGAGTACTCAGCACTGAGACATGTCTATCACACCGGTCAAAGCTCAGGGACCATTGCAGAAGTGATGGTGGGAAGAATTTAAGAGTCAAAAGAAGTGAGGAGTGCTTTGCAATATTGCTTCAGATAATGGCTGTGGCATTCATGACCTCACAGGGGTTAATGAGACCCATACAAGACCTGCATAATCGGAAGGAAAAAATGATGACATTAAAATAGACTTGGGACTAGTTGTAAAGAAGAAAGGATTCTGTAGAGGAGAGATAGGGAAGGATAAATAAAGAAGGGTAATGTCAGGGGAAATTTTGATCATTGTATATTCTATGGAGGTTATCTAAAAAAGTGCAAACTAATTAGTAAAATACTAAAGCTTATATTCATCTTGGACACAATCTCTTTGGGCCTTCACATTTTTAAGGCTAATTATCTCAGAAAATATGCCTTTCAGTGGTTGGTTCCTACAAAAAATGTTCCCATCTTTGCAATCAGATGACTGATGATACTTTTTCTTTAATCCTAATATTTGTCTTTGGCCCATCTATTTTGTTTAAAAAATATATTCAAGAGCTAGAGATATGACTCAGTGGTTAAATGTACTTGATTGTAAAGTCTGATGAACCAGGTTCAATTCCCCAGTACCCATATAGAACCAGACACATAAAGTGGTGCATGCTTCTGGAGTTTGTTTGCAGTGACCAAAGGCCCTGGTATACCCATACTTACTTTCTTTCTATTATCTATCTATCTATCTATCTATCTATCTATCTATCTATCTATCATCTATCTATCTATCATATTCCATTTACCTATATATCATCTATACATCTACCTACCACCTATCTATCTCAAATAAATAAAACTGTTTTTAAAAATATGTACGAATATTCAAAATATCAAATTATATTTACTTCAAATCATCTTTTTTTGAAAATAAAAATTCTTGTAGCTCATGTTCTAATGTAGTACATATGGTTGTATGATAGATAAGGGAATATGGGAATGTGATGGATAAGGAAATGTTTTAAAGAAATGTTACCATTGTCATACAGGATGTAGGGCCTTGCAAATGTTATTTTGGTATGCAGGATGTGGTACCTTGCAAATGTCACCTTTGGTATGCACAATACCAGGCCATCTGCTTGAATGAGATAACCACTAACCATGTTTTTTTCTCTTCACTTTTGTAATTAGGCTCATGACTGTTGTCACATATACTTGTTCAGCAATTTGCCCTTATAACCCCTGGCCAGATGTAACTGCGGTCTGCACTCTTGAGTTCTTGGCTCCAAGTATAGTCCTGCCCAGAAGTAAATGCCTCTATTCATTAGTATCATATTCATATCATACTGGTGAATCTGAGTGACCCCAGACCCATTTTATTTGAGGACTCTTCCAGTATCCACCGGGGGCACTCAGCCTGATTCACTCCTGAATTTTTTTCTGACTGGCCTTAAGGCCCAGGAAATGCCCAGTGAAATACCGTTGGCCAAAACCCTCAGGGCAACTGACAAAGTTACTTTCACTTTGGCCCAAGTAGTATGTCAGTAAGGCTTGGCATTGGCAAGGTTTTCAGGACTTTAATGCCTAGATGTCTTCTGTGAGTAAAGAAGACAAAGAGGCTTCAGAACCTCTATCCTCTTTAGAGAGAGTGACAGGGTACTCTGGAGGTAAGTTCTGTTTCTGTTCCCACACATTTCTGAGACTTGCTGAATCTGCTCTCAGAATCTTTATTTCTTGGGATTCTACTCCAACTGTGAGTTGGAGACCCTAGGGGATGGCCACAGAGAAACATTCCTCAGCCCAGGGACATTCTCCAGGCCCTAGCAGGAAATAGTGGTAGTCAGGAGATATCAACACCATGAGTGGAGAGTCATCTGGTCTGGAAAGCCTCCAGAGTTAAGGGGGATTCAGTGGAAGGTTGGATGCAGCACTACTTCCCTAATCCTGGGTGGTGGTGAGATGTCCCCTGACCCTTGGTTGGTTTCAGTTCTGTGTGGCCATGTGTCTGTCTTTCTGTTTAGTGGGTTTTTTGTTGTTGTTGTTGTTGTTTGTTTGTTTGTTTGTTTGGTTGGTTGGTTGGTTGATTTTTTTGTCCTTTTTTGCTTAATATTTTGGGATCCTCCTAAGAAACCAGCTGCAGAATGTGAAAAATCCACCATGGGATAGAACACATCTAGCTCGCTGCCATGTGTCCTTAATAACTTCATGCTTCCAACAGCAGGTGTCTGACTTAGGTGCCACATGTGATGCCTTCTCCTTGAGAAAGTTCTGTGAATTAGATTGGCCATCCTTTGTTGTGGGATGGTCACCAGAGGGAACCTTCAACCTCCTAACTGAGTATCAACTCACAGCTTGACCTTAGACAACCTGGAAACTCTGACAATCCAGGTAAATTGGAAATTGAAAATTAAAAATTGGAATTGAGACTAGTCAAGTTTTGGTTTGGAAAATCCTGAATATAGAATCTGAAATTATACTCAAAATAATTTAAAGGATTGGTTTTGATCTCTGGAGTTATAAATATAACAGGAATTTTAAAAATGAGAATGCATAGCTTCTGAATGAATGAATGTGTGAGGAGCAGATATTTCTAGAGTCTACATGAAAAGTGCACTTAGAATGAATATGTGTGTGTATATGAGTGTATGTGTGGTTCATAGCCCTAAGGCTGCAGAAAGATAAGGCTTTGCCTTTTGTGTCTGTTCTGCAGCACAAACACGCTGGGGAATTCATTGTGAGGGATGTCCTGCATCAAGCCCACTGTCCTAGACTACATGGGCAACTTTTACTATTGAGTGTCCCCCAGATGGAACACTGAAAGTAATTAAAATCATAGGGAGAAAAAAAAATTCAAGATTCTCCTACTCTTAAAAAGTTGTAAAATGGCTGGGCATGGTGATACATGCCTTTAATCCCCAAACTCAGGAGGCAGAGGTAGGAAGATTGCCATGAGTTCAAGGCCACCCTGAGACTCCATAGTGAATTCCAGGTCAGCCTGGGCTACAGTGAGACCCAACCTCAAAAAAACAAAAAAAGCAAAAACTAAACAAAACAAAACAAACAAACAACAAAAACAAAAACAGTCTTATGTTAAGGACATTGAAAGTTTTTGTTGGTACTTATGAGATGCACTGACTAAGGAAGATAAAATGGAGAGAAAATGTTAAATGTTGGATATTAAATCTTTGATGAAAAAGATTGTTTCAGACTGGTTACATAGATTATAGAATAAAACTATGTAGATGAAAGTATCAGTAAAGTATGTATATGAAGGTATGAGTAAGCTTAAACAGAAGGTTAAAGATAAAGTTGACTAAGTTGATCTCAAAGTTTTTGATCAGATTATAGATTTCTTGAGATATAAAGTGACTATTAGCCTAGGAATTACATTACACTAACAAAGGATGGCCCTGGCTGGTAGAGGTTGCTATGGAATTCAGACTGTAAATTTAAAGCCTTAACTCATTGATGTTAATCTGGTCACAATAATGGTTATGAAAGACTGACTTTAGAGTACTCAACCAAGTTAGCTGGTTTCTCTATTTGTCAACCTTTTAACTAAATCTTAAGGTGAAAATTGGCTCATTGGGGTTATGATATCTAAAAACCCTGCCTCAAAAAAAAAAAAATCACAGAGGAATTATTTACTCTCTTTTCCTATTTTATAAGGCAAATAGACCACATTTGGAGATACTGAACAGCATTTATCTGTCATACATTTGGAAACTATTTACTTCATGGTGAACAGTAAAAGAAAATTCTAAACAATGTTGTGATTTAAGATGTGATTCCTCAATTCCTCCAACATTCACAATCTTAATACTTTAGATTTAACTTGCATCATTATTAAGAAAGTTTACCAAAGAGCCACAGGCAGAATGATAGTGCTGGTTAATGTTTGAGTAGTAATAGATTGTGTCATGAAATTTTGTCTATGTTTGAAATCACTATAGTTCTATAAAATTGATTTGTAGCTGATTGAAAATATTTCTTTCCAGCTCAATGGTTAAAGGTACTTGTTGCAAAACCAGATGTCCTGGGTTTGATTATCCAGTACCAATATAAAGCCAGATGCACATAGTGGAGCATACATTTGGGCATTGTTTGCAGTGGCAAGTGGCCCTGACATGCCCATTCCCTCTCTTTTCTATGTGACTTGTCTCCTTTTTCATTAGATCATGGCAATTTAGTTCAGCTCCTCTATTCTTTGGGTATGTTATATACAGCTGAATTATTTTCACAAACTGGCTTGCAGATTAGGTGGACATCTTATTTAGCTTTTGAAAGTGCTAAATCTCATAATGAAAAAAATATGTGTATATGAAAATATTATATAAAGGTATACCAATTCTGCTGATCTTTAAAAATTATAACGTTTTTCATGTTTTCATACTTAAGCCAAAAATGTTACTAAATAATATAGATTTCTTGTTTGTTTTGAATTCTGTTAGCAGACCTTTTGTTCACAGTTTACTCTCTGTACCCTCATATTCCTTAAATATGTGAACTCTACTCTGTCAATATCAGTGTTTTCTAGATATTAGAATATTGTAATTTGGTTTATACAAAGTCTATGATATTTGGCTATCAATAAGCAAAACTATTCAGCTGAATCAACCAGTAGTAATAGAATATAAAAGAAAATGAAAGCTTTTAGATCTTATGTTTCATTTGTTTAATGTTATTTTTAGCAAGCAAGATCATTAGAAAACCTTAAAAATTATCTGAAGTTTTTCTTAATGTGTTTTTTATTGAAAAACAAAAGTTAAAGGCTAGTGTAATTTTAAATTTATTTACTTTTTTTGAGGTATGGGTCTCACTGTAGCTCAGGCTGACCTGAACCCACTCTGTAGTCTTAGGCTAGCCTTGAACTTGGGGTGATCCTACTTCTGTCTCCCCAGTGCTGGGATTAAGAGCATGTACCACCACACCTGGCTAAAACTCTATAATTTTAAAATGATTCATGACTTGTTCATGCTGGTTTTGTTGGGTGGTTAACACTGAGGTTATAATCTAAGTCTTAAAAACAGGTGATTTCGTCATTGTGACTGTTCTTAGGAAAACTGAGGAAGCTCCCCATGTCTTAGAGAAATCTACTGTATACAAACAATGTTAATATAGTTTGTCTAAGCTTTATATAACAGTCCCAAACATTTCTTAGTTAAGCCATAAACTTTTTCAATGATAAAGGGTACTTATTTAAGAAACAACCTTGTGTCTATAATATTGTCTCTAATGTATCTTAAAATCTGGCTAGCTTAACTCAACAATGACCAGGTTTGATTTTATTCTTAAACTATGTATAACCAGTCTCAGTCAAGGCTTTAGTTAAGTAATTGCCTCATTTCTCATATCTTAAGTTCATTGTTTATACAGATATTGATACTTAAGATATGTTTTCTGTCTTAGAAAAATAATCTTAAACTACTGTTCTGCTTCCAGTAATTGGTTAACTATAATTATACCAATAGTTATACAGCCTAACCAAAGTTGTTTTCAAACACAGATGCCAAGTTTTTATACTGTCTTGTCTTTTCCTGACATACAATTTCTAGATTAACCAATTGGCATAAAGTTATTGATAAAATATTGTTTTCAGTGCTATGAAAATGTTCTGCCTGTACTTATAACTGACAGATACTTCAAAGAAAAATGTGTATGTTTTCTATTTTCCAGATATAGCTTACACTGTCACCTGACAACTAAAATTAAATACTAATCAGAATGATTTTAAACCATTGTGTCATTCCTTGACCGGATCTGCTTTTCTAAACAGATATGTTCTGCACCTTTTTAAACTGAATCTGTTTTGCTCATCAGATATGTACAATCTGTCTGAGTAATTAATAACCGTATGTAGAAGCCAAAGTCAATTGGAAACATTGAAGTTAATAGGATAAACAATATTTTGGTTCCTGCTCCCAGGCCAGAAGGCCACAGGAGATAATGGGACACTTGCTAACTTGTAGACTCTGGTAAGTTACCTATCTTCTTGATCAGAGAGGATATGGAGACCCAGAGATAAATTCCAAGTTGGTGTATCTGCAACAGAAGAGTCACATTATAGGAAAATTAGTCCTCTAGGTTTCCCAAAAGAGGGAGAGCCATTTTATCACCATGGTCTTGACTTATCCTAGCCGATGACAATGCTGAGAGTCATAGAATTCCTCATAGGTTCCTAAAAGTCGCTCCTACAGTAGCATTATTGATCTCCAAAATATAGTTAATTTTGGCAGCCTGCATGGTCTTAATCACTGAATAAGAAAAATATAACTTCAAAATATTATAAAATAAACAAAGATTCAGAATAATAGGCTCCTCTGTCTTATGCTGGCTTACAATATTAAACTCCAACATTAAGTCATGCTGTCTGCCTCTTTCTGTCCCTAATTAGTGTTGCCTTTAAATAATAATTTTAAAAATTCCAAAAATTATCCTTACTAGTTATGTATACCTGATAGTTATTGATTTGTTTTAGTCAATTCTCTCCTTAATATGTCTCATTAAAGGAGAAATATCCCTAAGTAGAGATATCAGACCCCCATCCTAACATGTAAAAGCAATTTAGAGTTCTAGCTGTTTGTACTTGCTGATGTGGAGGGTTCTGGTTGTTTGAAGTTGTCTCTTTGTTCAGATTTATAGAGGTGAACCAGACTCTCCTGCCATTGATGGTACTCCCTCAAAGTTATAACACAAGGGAACCAACATACCCTCAGTAAATTGGGCCCATGCCCAATCAGCCAAGGGGGACAGATTCATCACACCACAGTCAAGGGGACAATGTCCTTAGCTTATCATACCATCTAATGGATTACCAGGAACCCAGAGGGTCCCTTCCAGGTCAATTTCCGTATGACACCTGACCATGACTTGGAGACTACAGACCTGCTTCAATCACTCTGGAAGCTGACTAGCTTATGCATGGCAGGAGCTTGAGCAAATCAACATGAGATATCAAAAAATTGTTTTGAATAATATGGGCTACACAAGCTAACTGTCATGCCCCACTTTTGTAATCCAGCTGACCCCTTTCTTGTATAAAATTTTTTCTTGGTCACTTTGGCTCAACACTCTGATTACTTCCATCTCCCGACACATAATTCTGCTACTTTTAGGTTTGATTGTAGGCCCCTGCATTTTAAATGTTCTAATCAAGTTTATCCAATAGAGAATTTCCTCAGTAAAATTAGTGGTCATTATATCCCAATACAAACCGGTTCCCATTGGAGAGTCAAAGTTTGGCTTGGCGCCCCAACTCAAGGGGGGAATGTGATGGATAAGGGAATACAGAAATGTGATGGATGAAAAAAATTTATAAAGAAATGTTACCATTGGCATACAGGATGTAGTGCCTTGCAAATGTTACCCTTGGTATGCAGGATGTGGTAACTTTCAAATGTTACTTTTGGTATACAGAATACCACGCCATCTGCTTGAATGAGATAAACACTAACCATTTTTTTTTCTTTTTTCTTTTTCTCTTTGCTTTTATAACTAGGCTCATGAGTGTTGTCACACAGACTTGCTTAGCAATTTGTGCTTAAAACCCCTGGCCAGAAGTAATTGGAGGCTTCACTCTTGAGTTCCCAGCTTCAAGTGTATTCCTGGCCAGAAATAAATGCCTCTATTTTTTTAATACCATATTCATGTTGGACTGGTGAATCTCTGAGTGACCCCAGACACAATACAGTTGTTTTTATTTTCAGTGTTGGATATTTTTTTAAGCTTCCTGCAGTGCATACAAGCTTGTCACAGATAGCTCTATTTTTCATGGCACCACATGTTTCCACCCTGTCTTCTTCAACAGAAATGACTAAGTCTAGGTACACTCTAAGATGTATTGTCATTGGACTGCCACTTATTCCAGGCTGCCCTCAATCATGAATCAGCCTGACTTATGGACCAGTGTGCTAGCTGCAATATGTGCTCATGTCAGACCAGATTTGGCTAAGCTCCAGCCTTGATTTCTAGACACAAACATCTCTACACAATCCCAGGTTAATCATGTTGGAAATGTCTGGGTGGCACTTAGCCCTGGAGGCTTCTATAAGCAAATGATCCAAATGAGCTTGGATTATAAACTCAATAATTCAGAATCAGAACTCTAAAAGTTTCTGGTGTAATTTATCATCTATAGGGATTACAGGATTTTGTACTTTCAGTGGAGAAAAATGTGTACTTGCATGATATCTTTAATAATGAAAAGCTAAAACAAGGAACACTTGAAATTCTGCTTATCATGTGCCTTGAAAACGTTCCAGGTTTACATATGGGCAATTCACCTACTCACCTGTGATTCATTGATTCTGACATCTAATTAAATTTATCAGCCACAGTGATCACTAATGCAACTGTTTGGCCAAGATTATTAACAAATAAGTATGGCTTATATTTCTGATATTTTATGGTTTCCACTGAGAATTAAGAACAAATAATGACACTGTTTTGAATAGGAAGTATACATAGATCTGAATCATAATTTATACTCACATAATAACCACTGTACAATCATTTATTTCCTATTTTGTTAGCCTTCATAATATTAATTTCAGATTTGCCAGTTTTTATATTTAATTAAATTTTGCAAGTGTTTTCTTTCAATGAAACCTGCAATTCTATTTAATTATCGTTAAGAAAAGAAATTCAGAATGTCAATTTTCAAGGAATACAATGCATTTGTTAAATTCAATCTTTATTAAATCAAATGTCATTTAAAAATCCAGCAATATATACTGTTAAATCATTTGGCTAAAATATTTTCAGTAATGTATTTTTAGCAAGAGTATTTCAAGATGAAAAATAAATATTTTCTCAAATTCTTTTATATAAAAGGATAGTTCATCAAAAAATAATAAAACTCGAAAAAAAATCAATAACATCACCAATGACTTTAACTTCTACTTGACATCAAATTAGAAAACAGATCAAATAAATTCAAATAATTAGGATGCATTGAAATGGAGATTTAAACCTTTCTCAATAAAATGCTATCTTAACATTGGTGAAACAAAGAACTAGTTCACAATCATTTTTACTCTATCATCTGTGTGTTAACAACAGATGAGGAGCTGGGCAAATATCTCAGAGGTTGAAGGCACTTGCTTGCAAATCTTGCTGGTCCAGGTTCAATGCCCCAGCCACACATGTGAAGCCAGAAGGGTTTTGCTTGCAGTGGCAAGAGACACTGGCCCACCCCTATACAGCACACACATACACACACACACACACACACACACACACACACACACAAATAAATAAAAAAAAACAATAGATAAGACAGATAAATATAGTTTCTTTTTTTTTCTAAAGACTTGTCAACATAGGAAAAAATTCATCTTGAATATAATACCACAAATTATTTGTAATGATTTCCAGAAAGGTAATGTTCCTAATTATTGAAATGGTTTATATGTGACAGGACAGTGTCTCATGCCCCTTGTCTCTACTGCCTGTACTCCTCTTCTGCTGTGGTACAAAGGGTCTCTGTTGATTGAGAGACAGGAAAGCACAGGCTTTGTTGGCATAGAAGATATGTCTCCAGAAATGTCATGGTTCAAAAAAAAATTTTTTTTTTTTAAGCTAAGTGACATTTTTATGCTCTGTCTTCTTTTCATCAGGTTGTGGAAAATCAACAACAAACAATTCAGCATCCTGTAAATTTGACAGTTTTTTTTTTTTTTTTTTTTTCTTTTTGAGGCAGGGTCTCATTCTATCCCAGACTAACCAGGAGCTCACTCTATAGCCCTAGGCTGGTCACCTAATCCCAAAAATCCTCCTACCTCAGCCTCCTGAGTGCTGAGATTAAAGGTGTGTGCCACCACACCCACCCTTAAATTGGGGCATCTGCTTAGTCCAGAGTCATCTAAATTCTTGTTTTTATATCTTCTGTTCCCTTCCCTCCTCTTCTTCCTCCTCTTTCTCTTCCCCTTCCCCTCCTCCTCCTTCTCTCTCTATCTCCCTCCCTGCCTTGACACTGGGTCTCATTATTGGTCAATACTTGACTTCACCTTGCAATTCTCCACCTCCCAGAGCTTTAGGATTACAATGTGCCCACACACCTCTCTAAATCCAATTTACAGAATACATGTCTGCAGCATGGAGGAGATGGGGAGGCTTCTGGTCTTTGCTCATGGTAAGATTTTCACAGCAGCACCTTCAGACATGTAGTATCACACATGATCTCCTGAATTCCTAATGACTAGTAGAATGCTCTCTTTTAGATCCTTTTTTTTTTTTTAAGAGATCATGTAGCTCAATATGTGCATCTCAAAAATATTTGGCTACAATAAAAAGATTCTGGACACCCAGAAACTATAAATTAATTAAAAATAAAATGTGTAATGCACAAAAACAGGACTTCACTTCAGCCTTGGTTCTGAGCACACAGCATGTGCCCTTTGCTCTGCACATGCCTTCAAGCCACACACCAGCAAATGTTGCCTGAAACACCTATGCTCAGATTTAGACTATTTCATGCTTTGAATCATGGTGAATATTTTTTCTATTTTCTTTCTTTGTATTTTTGGGTGTGGGTGTGTGTAAGTGCACATGTAGTATGGTGTGGAGATGGAAGTCATAGGATAACTTGTGTGTTCCAATCTTTGCCTTCAAGCTTCTGGAGGCAGGGTCTTGCATTGATTACAAATACTTTTCAAGGGACTTCCGGGCAAGATGGCAACTACCTAGCTGCACTGCAAGTCCTGGGGAAAGAAAGGCAAGATATTAAGGGTTCATTGGGGCTTTCAGGGCAGAGAAATCTGGGAGGGCACAGAAGCGGGGGAAACAGGGAATCGCGGTTCCCTCGAGGGTGGGCAGCGCACCCCTCCCCCCAAAGTAACCGACATGTCCACAGCAACGCAGCTGCTGCTGGCGCCAGTTGCTACTGTGCACCAGCACGCCAATCTCCCTGCCTGTGGAACCTTAGAATGCTGCACACACTCGTCCACTCGCCCAATTACTGAGTGAGCACAGTCCCACAACAGCTGCCATGCAACCTCAGACTGTCTCTCGCTTGTGCCAGCTCAGGTGCCATCCCCTACCTGTCGGCCACGATGGGACTACTTCTGGGTCCTAGTGTTCCCTGCCAGAGTTCAGGCTGCTTCAGTGCTTGGTGCCTCAGTGCCACTCCTAGCTCGAAGGCAGGCAGCTTTGGTACATTACCGTGGGAGAATTCAGGCAACTTTGGCGCCCCTGCCAGGCAGTAGATAGGCGGATTTGGCAAGTGAGAGCAAAAGCCCAGGCTGCTTGGCAACAGCCCCAGGCTGTCTCAGATTCCCACTGTGCTTGAACCCAGGCTGATATGCCCACCTACATGCCCATACACTGTCATGGGCAGAGCACAGCACAAAAGAAATAACATGAAAAGTCACATGTAAGAAAATCCAGTTAGATCACTCAGTCCTACAATGAATACATCTAAACAAAATATAGAAAAACCATTAAGATCAGAACACCAAATTGAAGCTATGAGCAATGCAACCCTGACCAAACTACTGGTAGAACTTGCAGGAAAGCAACAAAGGACCGATAATCGTGTGGATGCTGCCATCGCTAAACTAGAACTAATAGATAAGAAATTGGAAGGACTTCAAAGAGAGTTAAGAGATTTGAGGGAGAGTAAAAAAAAAAAAAAAAGACCTGAAAAATAAGCTGGAAATGCTAAATGCAGACATAAAGAAATGCAAGGATGAATTCCAAGAATCATCAAGAAAATCAGAAAATGATGTGAAAAGGGAGCTTCACAGAGTGATGGAAATTATACATACAAAAGTAGTAGACAATGCAAACTGAATTGAATAAGTCCAAATTCTCAAGAAGCTCTCAAGAACAGAGTCAGCCAAGTGGAGGATAGAAACTTTGATGTGGAAGACAAGATGGAAGAAACAGAGAGCTCAAAAATTTCAGTAAGTTCAAAAGTTCCTGTGAAGAGAACATGAGGGAATTGTGGGATACACTTAAACATCCTAATATCAGGATCATTGGAATACCAGAAGGAGAAGAAATTCAGACCAAAGGCATGGAGAAATTATTTAACAAAATAATTGAAGAAAACTTCCCCATTCATTTAAAAGAAAGGCCCATCAAGATACAAGAAGCCAATAGAACTTCAAACAGACTGGACCAAAGGAGAAACTCTCCCAGACATACGGTCATTAAGACTCTAAACATTGACAACAAAGAGAGAATCCTAAAAGAAGCTACAGAAAAACAGCACACCATCTTCAAAGGTAACCCCATCAGAATTACTTCAGACTTTTCAAGGTAAACCCTGAAAGCCAGAAGGGCCTGGAATGAAACACTGCAAAGTCTAAGAACCTATGGCTTCCAACCCAAACTACTCTACCCAGCAAAAGTATCCCTCATAAAAGATGGTGAAAGAAAAACATTCCACGACAAAACTCAGCTTTACAATTATATGAACACAAAACCAAACCTACAGAGAGTATTTCAGGAAATTCTCCACAGAGAAGAAAAATTAATCCAACTCAATTGCCTACAAGAAACAGATCACAACAACCAAACACAGAGTAGGCACAAAAAACTCCAAAGTCCTTGAAAACACCAACACACATTTACCATCACAATATGGCAGGGATCAAATCATATCTCAGAGTCATTACCCTAAATACTAATGGCCTTAATTCACCCATCAAGAGACACAAGCTAACAGGATGGATCAAAAAATTAGACCCGTCAATCTGTTGCCTTCAATAAACCCACCTCACCACTAAAGACAGACACCTCCTCAGGGTGAAAGGGTGGAAAACAATATTCCAAGCAAATGGGAATAAGAAAAAAGCAGGCATACCTATATTAATATTGGATGAAATAGACCTCAAACCAAAAATAATCAAAAAAGACAAAGAAAGCCACTTCCTACCTATGAAGGGGACAATCCATCAAGAGGATATTACAATCATAAATCTGTATGCACCAAACACAGGGGCACCGCAGTTCATAAAACAAAACCTACTTGAAAATAAAACAGAAATAACCACCAACACCATCATAGCTGGGGACTTCAATACACCATTATCAGTAATAGACAGACCATCCAAACAGAAACTCAACAGGGAAGTAAGAGAGCTCAACCAAACCATAGATCACTTAGACCTAACGGACATCTACAAAACTTTCCATCCCAAATCCACAGATTACACATTCTTCTCAGCAGCCCATGGAAAATTCTCTAAAACAGACCATATACTGGGTCACAAAGACTGCTTCCACATATTTAGGAACATTGACATAATTCCTTGCATGATATCAGATCACAATATTATATTGCTAGAAATCAACAACAAAACACCCACCAAGAATCCCAATGGCAGCTGGAAACTCAACAGCACACTTCTAAACAATAAATGGATAGTGGATGAAATAAAAAATGAAATTGCAAAATTTCTGGGATTGAGTGACAATGAGAACACATCGTACCAAAACCTATGGGACACAATGAAGGCGGTCCTCAGGGGAAAATTCATAGCACTCAATGCCTTCATAAAGAAGACAGAAATGTCCCAAATCAATACCCTAACCATCCACCTAAAGGCACTGGAAAAACAAAAAAATTCCAACCCAAAGAGCTCAAGAAGGAAGGAAATAATTAAAATCAGAGCAGAAATCAATGAATTGGAAACCAAGGAAACAATTAAGACAATTGACAAAACAAAGAGCTAGTTCTGTGGAAAAATAAACAACATTGACAAACCCCTGACCAATCTGATCAATCAAAAAAAGAAGCTTCAAGTTAACAAAATTTGAAATGAAAAAGGAGAGATCACAACAGACATAAGTGAAATTGGGAGAATCATCAGGACTTATTTCAAAAACCTCTACTCCACAAAACTGGATAATGTGCAGGAGATGGAAAAATTCTTGGATGCATACCATCTACAAAAGCTAAATACAGAGCAGATTAATCACCTCAATCAACCCATCACACTCATGGAGATAGAAAAACTAATAAAAAAAACCTCCCCAAAAAGAAGAGTCCAGAACCAGATGGCTTCTCAGCTGAATTCTATCAAACCTTCATGGAAGAACTCAAACCAATCTTCCTCAAACTGTGCCACACAATCGGTGAACAGGGAAAGCTACCCAACTCCTTCTATGAAGCTAGCATCACTCTAATTCCAAAACCAGGCTGAGATGCCACAAGAAAAGAAAACTACCGGCCTATTACCCTGATTAATTTAGATGCAAAGATCCTGAACAAAATCCTCGCAAACCAAATCCAACAACACATCAAAAGAATTGTGCATCTTCACCAAGTGGGATTTATCCCAGGACCACAGGGGTGGTTCAACATGTGGAAATCTGTCAATGTAATACACAACATAAACAAGGTTAAACATAAATACCACATGATCATTTGGATAGATGCATAAAAGGCCTTTGACAAGATACCACATCACTTCATGATCAAAACATTGGAGAGAATTGGCATGGTTGGTTCATATCTTAACCTAATAAGGGCAATATACAAAGTTCCAAAGGCCCAAATAATACATAATGGAAAGAGACTGGAGGAATTCCCATTAAGATCAGGAAGAAGACAGGGTTGTCCACTCTCACCTCTGCTTTTCAATATAGTACTGGAAGTCCTAGCTCACGCAATAAGACAGGAGAAGGAAATAAAAGGGATGCAATTTGGAAAGGAATAAATTAAGTCAGCTTTATTTGCAGATGACATGATTGTATATGTAAGAGACCCAAGAGACTCCATCCCAAAACTCCTGAAGGTGATTAACTCCTATAGCAAAGTAGCAGGATACAAAATCAGTGCACAAAAATCAGTAGCCTTCCTATATGCAAATGACAAAGATACAGAGAAAAATTAAGGGACATAGTCACATTTTCTTTTTTTTTTCTTTTCTTTTCTTTTTTTTTTTTTTTTTTTTTTTTGGTTTTTCGAGGTAGGGTCTCACTCTAGTCCAGGCTGACCTGGAATTCACTATGGAGTCTGAGGGTGACCACGAACACACGGCGATCCTCCTACCTCTGCCTCCCGAGTGCTGGGATTAAAGGCGTGCGCCACCACGCCCGGCTCATAGTCCCATATTCAATAGCAACAACAACAACAACAAAAATTCCTTGGAATAACATTAACCAAGGAAGTGAAAGATCTATACAACGAAAACATAAAAACACTCAAAAAAGAAATTGAGGAGGACTTGAGAAAATGGAAAGACCTTCCATGCTCCTGGATAGGCAGAATTAACATTGTGAATATGACAATCCTACCAAAGGCAATATACAGATGTAATGCAATTCCAATTACAATCCCTACAGTGTTCTTCACAGAGATAGAAAAAAATGATCTTAAATTTCATATGGAAAGGCAGAAGGCCTCGCATATCCAAACATATCCTCAGCAAAAGGAATACCTCTGGAGGCATCACCATACCTGATGTAAAGCTATATTACAAAGCCATGGTAATAAAAACAGCATGGTACTGGCATAAAACAGGAGTATAGACCAATGGAATAGACTTGAGGACCCGGATTTTGCGTCAAACAACTATAGCTACTTGATATTCGATAAAGGCCAGAACAATATAGGCTGGAAAAAAGATAGCATCTTCAACAAATGGTGCTAGACAAACTGGATAACCATATGCAGGAAACTGAAACTTGACCCACACATATCACCATGTACTACACTCAAGTCCAAATGTATCAAAGACCTCAATATAAGACCAGAAACTTGAATACTACTGGAAGAAATTTTAGGAAGTACTTTCCATGATATAGGACTGGAAAAAGACTTCCTGAACAAAACCCCAGTAGCTCATGAACTTAAACCATCACTCAACCAATGGGATCACATGAAGCTGAAGAGTTTCTTTACAGACAAGCATACAATAAGCAAAGCCTATAGATCACCCGCAGAATGGGAGAAAATATTTGCGGGTTATCCAGCTGATAGAGGCCTAATGTCTAGAATCTACAAAGAACTCAAAAATCTAAACAGTAAGAAGTCAAACACCCCACTCACAAAATGGGGCAAAGAGCTGAACAGGCAGTTCACAGAGGAAGAAATAGAAACGGCAAACCTACACTTAAGAAATTGTTCATCATCCGTAATCATCAGAGGAATGCAAATTGAAACAACTATGAGATTCCACCTTACCCCAATAAGGACAGCAAACATCAAAAAATCAAAGAAATATAAATGCTGGGAAGGATGTGGAGAAGTAGGAACATTCATCCACTGTTGGTGGGAATGTAAGATGGTACAACCACTTTGGAAAGCAATATGGAGACTTTTGAAAAAGCTGAGTATGGAGATACCAACAGACCCAGTTATTCCCTTACTGGGCATCTACCCTAAAGCCTTCAAACCACAGGCTAGAGAGATTTGCTCAACCATGTTTGTAGCGGCTCTATTTGTAATAGCTAAGAGCTGGAATCAACCTAGATGTCCATCACTAGAAGAATGGATAACTAAGATGTGGTATATCTACACAATGGAATTCTATACAGCAGTAAGAAAAAAATGACACAATGAAATTTGAGTAAAAATGGTTGAACCTGGAACAAATCATTCTCAGTGAACTTACCCAATCACAGAAAAAAAATCGCCACATAGTCTCACTCATCTACAGCACCTAACCTTATTCTACCCAAGATACCCTACATACCCAGCAAGCATCTCGTGGACTAGGCAGTAGGCTGGATGGGGAGGGAGGGAAGTGCAACAAAGGGGTGGAAAACACAAATCTAGACCCAACAATGGTACCATAAAATTCTACTTTCTAAATGGCAGACCAAATGGCTGATCCTTCACCAGGCCCTTACAGGGAACACCTGAACCACAAGACACTGGACAGGGTAGGATCCCAACTAACCTTAATCTTCTACATCTTCCCTCCCTCCTTCTCCCTCTCCCTCTCTCTCTCTCTTCTCTCTAACTCTTCTATATTAGTTATCTTTTTCCTCATTTTCTTAGTGGGCACTGACCTGTAACTCCTAGTACCAGCATAGGGCTATCATCCACAATGAACTTTTGATCAGAGAGACCTACAAGGTTTCCTAAAAGACAGACGGATTTCTGTCAGAGTACTTGATGACCAACCAAAGGTTAGTGGTAAGACCCTACTGCTGAAGACACCTTATATGGTTGACATGCAAAATAGAATGGCATGGCTGGAAGTTGGAAGACAGTCAGTCCCCACATAGTCAGTGCGTCTAGTGCCAGAAGGTGCTACATGGGCAACTGGGGGAAAATGACCAATATCTGCCCACGCAACTCATGGTCTAACCTACTTAGCAGCAAATAATTTGTTGTGATGCCCACACAATTGCAATAGTGGCACACAGCCACGGTGGGGAACCAACTGCTCTTAATTTGGCTAACTGATCTCCTCAGTGGTACGGGACCCATAGCTGGAGCTGCGAAACAAGTCAGAACGATATCCAAGCATAAACCCACTTGCCAGTGTCAAGCTACCATCAATCATGGGCTACAGGAGGGCCTACACCTATTAAATTCTCTATATAAAAAAGTAAGGGTTATCTCATTTGTCCTGGTGCTAACTTACTCTCCGTTGGAGAATCTGCTTCTCTTTTTCAGATAGACGTAGATCCTAAGGGGAGAGCCACCCCATCATACCTCACAAGGGCCCTGGCAGAAACTAAGAAAAATTGGTGAAACAAGCAATGGTGCCGTTTCCTGTTGAACCGGATACCAGCACAAGGAAGGAAAAAGGATTCAGTATTAATAGAAAAGATTGTGAGAACAGAATTGATATGCACCTAAGCAAGGGTTTAATTACTCTTTAGAAACATCTTGTGCCTTCGGTAATACACAGCCCAGCTCTGTAGTTTCTTACAGGTACCAGTGGCCAAAGGGTAGAGGGACCAGAGCTGACATTGCAGGCCACTGTTGGAATGGTGTATGAGTCCTGCTTCCAGAGTGGCCTCCTGACTGCATTGAGAAGCTCTGTCAATGTTGCTTTTATCTTCATGTTCAATTTTATTTTCACAAGACCATGAGACTAAAATACAGGACATGAGTGATAGTAGTCCACATTCTGAATGGCAGAACACAATCCTCTAAGGCCTACTCCTGAGGCTGCTGTCAGACACAGCTTTGAAAGAGAACTGAGGAGTTCTCATTCACATGCTGCAGTTTGATGATGCCCAAAAGGAGCCCATGTGTCAACAAGCCACTCACAGCTTGAGCTCATAATATTACTTAGTTCATACCGGTTTCTTGTTAAAGATCAATAGGCATTAGGAGAACTGAGGTAACGTAGTTGGTAGAGCACTTTCTTAGCATGTACAAGGCCTTAAATTTTATGATTAACACCAATGTTTTCAAGGGGAGGGATTAGAAACAAGTATTATATATATGGAATAAAATCAAGTAAGTGCAAGGTCCTAGGGGGAACAGAAATACTACAGAAACAAGTTGAATCTTTAAACTTGTTTCTAACATCCTTGAAGATACAGGAAAATGTAGTAAAAGAAAAGACAATTAGTAGAGCAATCATATTTAGTAATGAAAATGTAGGTAGTAAAATTGTAAATACAATTGCAAAATGATTATGCTGAAGGTAGAAGTGTTTGCCTACTGGGGATATGGAAATAAGAGGGCCAGTGGAATATGACTGGGAAGAGACAGACACCTGGGAAATTTCTGAGGCATTGGCAGTATAGCCTCTGCTGTGAATGATAGGGGCAAACCCTAACAAACCATCATGAATTTAAAATATATGTCAAACACACTTTTAGTATGCACACTTTACATCGTGTTTTAGCTCAGCTGATCATAAAACATGCTGGAAGTTGGTGTATGATCTCACCATTCATCCAAAGCATCCAATACAAAGGTTATTTTATTATAAAGCATCAAATATCTTGTGTGATTGGATACTACACAGACTATGAGAGATATGTGTTGAGTAAGCAGAACCCTAAGACAGTACTGGTTATACTTAATTTCTTTACCTGTGCATTTGCGACATGGTTTTATTTGGTAAGCTGTACATATATTACTACTTACTAAAGTGCACATTTGAATTTGCACATGTTTTTTGGATGTATGCTGTGTCTTGCACACACAATCATAAAGGGCATATACAAACACATAGAAAGAACTCTGCAAATCACAATTCTGAAAATGTATTTTCCCCACCCCTAATCCAAACAAGGAAATTTGAAAAGACAGGTTGTGGAGTAAGGGACGAAAATCCAAAGGGTACATTTGCAGTTTGAACATGACATAAATGTCATTTCCCTAAAATAACCCACAGAATTGGGGACAAAATAGTCTATTTTTGATTTAAAGGGTAGGAAGTTGACACACACAAAAAAAAATCACAAAACAGAGGAGAGCTGGGGTGTAAGGCCAGTGTAAATTGGATGAGGCTGCTCCTGGGAGGAAGCAGGGAGATACACAGAAGCCAAAGACACTGGAAAATCTAGCAAACAAATGTCTTCCAGGGCGTGTGTGTGGTGGGAGGGGAGGGTGGACCAAGAGGTAATGCATTCCTTCCTTGCACAAATGGAATGGTAGACAGGGACTACTTATCAATTTTCCCTGGTCTTGGGTTAGAATCTAGAAACAGGACAGGTTAACCATGGAAGTTTATACACACAATCATTTGAAGGAAGCAGATCATTCTCAAGGCAATAGGGGATCTAAGAAACCACAGCCAGATTTCACCATAACCATACTGCACAGTCCAGAGCAAAGGAATGTCTGCCTGGAGGCAGACATAACTGCATGGCACCAATCTGGCCCCTCTATGAAGTAACTTCCATCACCTACGGGACTCAGTACAAGAAAAATAAAAATACTCAAAAATGAATCACCAGGATCAATTATAAATAGCTTGTTAAGCAATACCTGAACAACAGCAGAAAACAAATGGCTATTAAGGGACATTCACTAGAAACAAAATGTAGCCACTAAGTAATTACACATTGTGACCTTCTTTTTTTTTTTTATTCTTTACATTTTTTTCTTCTTTACTCTCCTTTTCTCTTCTCTCCCCTTCCTTTAGTGATAGTGTCCCTCTATGTCACTAGGCTGGCTTTTGAACCCTGCTACCCCAGCCCCTCAAGTGCTAATAAACAGCAAAGCAGTCCCCAATAAACAGCAAAAAAAAAAAAAAAGAATATAACATGATGAAGCAATCACCACACTGAACCAACAGAAGCAAAAAGGAAACAGCACATAAGTAAGGCCACTGGAAAGAAAATGAAAGACATAAAATTATGGTGTTAGTTTTATCATTGTTGTAGCCAAATGCATGACAGAAATAGTTTGAGGTCCATTTCAGTCCATCATAGAGGAGACACTATCCTGGAAACTCCTATCAGGGGAAACAAGAGGCAGAACAGAGTAGTAACAAGATAGGGTGGTATCAGATACAGCCCTCAGGACCACATCTCCAGTGATCTGCTTCCTCCAGTGTCCCACATGCACAGTCCCCCCCCGCCCATAGTTCATTCAGATTTTGAATGCATCAAGGAATTAATCTATTCATTAAGTCACAACCTTCATGGTCTAATTGTCTCTGGAAACACACAGAAACCCCAGAGTATGCTTTTCTAATCCTCTTAGACACTTCTCAAGCCAATAAATTGGCAATTAAGATTAGCTATGAAATGGATGAAATCTAAAAGAAAACTGAAGAAAAAAGTGCAAGAATCTCACGAATGAGAGCAAGACTGGATGTAGCATGCATAAGGGAAAACTGTTAATGTTAAAAAAATCATAATAAAGGGTATTGAGAGAGAACTGTAGAATCTCAGAGAAGTGAATAAAAAAAGAACAAAGTAAGTAACACAATTAGAAGGGATAGTGCATATAAAAAATGAAGTTGCGGGCGGCATCCAATCTGACAAAGTCTCACCGGGGAATGGTGTGTACAGAAATGCCCCCAGGAAGCTACACCTGAGTGTGAGGTCAGTCTGGGCTACAAAGAATCCAGAGCATAGACACATTTATAAAGATTTTTGTCACAGGCTGGAGTGATGGCTTAGCAGTTAAAACATTTTTCTGCAAAGCCAAATAACCAAGATTCAATTCCCCAGGACCCACATAAGCCAGATGCACAAGGGGGTGCAAGTGTCTAGAATTCACTTGCGGTGGCTGGAGCCCTGGTGAGTCCATTCTCTCTCTTTCTCTCTCTCTCTCTCTCTCTCTCTCTCTCTCTCTCTCTCTCTCTCTTTCTCCCTCTTTCTCTCTGTCAAATAAATACATAAATAAATAAATAAAACTAAAATATTTTAAAAAATATTTTGGTCAGCAGATTTGCATAAGATTCTAACAGTATATACCAATTTCCATGTAAAATTAAGTGAGAATGGTCAGTAATGATACATGTACAACTTTATTAAATTGTTAATGGGTGAGGAGAGGCTAGTACATCAAGTAGCTTCACTTTCTTCTAGCAGTTAGAGGTCAAACAGTCCTTCTGGGAATGATGTCAAAACCATTCTTGTCACAGTTGTGTCATTGTTGTGATCATTTTGAGAAGTTCTTCTCTTACTTACTCTGACTTAGTATGTGTCGAGAAGGTACTGGCAAATGTGACATAAACAGAACCTGGAAACTCATTGGTTCAATGTTCTTGACTTTTTTTTTAATGCAATTGGAACTCAGAGTAGTCATGTGAATGAGGCACACCCTATCTGCTGCCTTAGACATCACCCTGCTTGAACAAATAGATTTCTGACCACCCAGTCTGCAGCTAGGCTACTTGGAACCCACCAATCCTCTACCCATAAGCCAGTTATCATAGACACATTGTGAGAAGACTCAGGTGAGATTAGTCAGGGTCAGCACAGATGTTCAGAACTTCTCAGTAGCACCTTGAATTTGTAAGTTGTTGCTGTTGGGCTACAGTTGGAAGGTCGAACATTTGCCTAGCGTGCACAGGTACTGGGTTAAGTCCTCAGCACTGCAAAATAGATGAGTGAATAAATATTGTACCAAGTGACTAACATTTTGGGATTATACATTTAATATAGAACTACATAATGCATTTTGATCATACTCCCCTCCCATTAACCTTTCTTGCCCCCACCCCCTTTCTCCGAACTCTTCTTTCCAAGTAGTCTCTCTTTTACTTTGATGTGATTTTTCCTCCACCATCCCTAGCCAGCATGTCACTGCTCCTAGAAGAGGGAGGCAGTGAAGCAGTATGTGGCCTGTGCCTTTCTATCAAGAAAGTATAAAATAAATATAAAAATATAATATATTTTTAAATATAAAGAAGTATGAAAGCAAGGCAGGGTCTCTGCAACATTGAGATGACCTATATCACCTTGACTCTTACTGCACTGGATGTACATGGCCTGGCTAGGTGAAAGCCTCCTACTGACATAAACCTCTGGGCCAGGTGTGTCTTTTGGACTGCATCCTTCTGCACAGCTAACCGGATGCTGATCTGATGTCATATGAGTCTGATGGTTAGGTTAAATCTATAATCACAGGATAGTGGAAGAGGAGAAAGCCATGAAATTCTGCAGCAAAAAAAAAAAAAAAATACAAGGCAGAAGTTTTATACCAAACCATACTTTAATTCAAGGAGAAAGGCAACACAAACTGAGTTTTAGTGTTCAAAGATGCGGAAACATTGTTTACATGGGAACTGCTTAAATTATTGACTACTAGACAAATATCAGTGAAGCAAATAGTGAAATGGTTTGAAAGATTGCAGCTGACAGACTTCAATGAACACCCAACATATTTAATTATCAAATTAAAGGGAGGTTGAATGTGAAAATGAACAGAATGTAAGTGTATTCACTGTTAAAAATACAACTCTCATCACTGAAGTACAACTAAAACATACCCAACATGGCTCAGGGAAATTCATGGAAGAAGGGGCAGGAAGATTGTTAGAGCCACACGTTGGAACATTATGCACAGAGATATTGCCTCCTTGCAGGCAGAAAGAATTAAGAGTCAGAGGATGGGGAGGAGTGCTTTGAAACACTATCTTCCAGGCATGAAGTGGCTGATGGATTCATGACTTCACAGTGACTATAATTACCTGCAGAATATTGGGCCCATCAACCTTCCATCATAGAAAGTGGAGGGGATATAAGACACCTCAAAGTAGAAGAAGCTCTAGTTGGAGGAAGAAGGGATTCAGTGGAGGAGGGATGGGGTAGGGGACAAGAGAAGGTAATAGAAGGAGATTATGATCAAAATACACTATGTGCATGTATGAAAATTGTCATTAAAACGTAGAGCTCAGGGCTGGAGAGATGGCTTAGTGGTTAAGGCGCTTACCTGAAAAGCCTAAAGTTGTAGGTTCGATTCCCCAGTATACCAGATGCACATGGTGGAACATATATCTGGAGTTAGTTTGCAGTGGCTAAAGTCCCTGGCATGCCCATTCTCTCTCTCTCTCTCTCTCTCTCTCTCTCTCTCTCTCCCCCTCTTGTAAATAAACAAAAATAAAAATAGATCTTTAAAAATACAGCTCTGACTCGTCAGGAAGGGGGATGACTGCTGTGGTATTACTCTTTTTCCCATTTTTATAAACTGGGGAAGAAAAACAGTGCAGTAAAAGGAAAAGTGTGGCTGGCAAGATGGCTCAGCAATTACGGCATTTGCCTGCAAATAGTAAAGAGCAGAGTTCTATTCCCCAGTACCCACATAAAACCAGATGCACAAAGTAGTGAGTACATTTGGAGTTCATCTGTAGCAACTAGAGGCTGTGGCACACCCATTCTCTTTCTGTCTCTCTCTGCTTTCAAATAAATAAATGTATAAATAAATAACAATATTTTTTATAAAAGGAAAAGTGTCTGATTCACAGTGGAATGTACCAGTTATCTGTTTTAGAGATTAATAACACAGTGTTAATTAACAATCTTATAATAAGCATATATGCAAAGGCAGATTCACACTAGCATAGGGAGAAGTTAAATCATCTTTATCAGGTACTGCTGAAGAGAGGAAGAAAAAAGTAATGATATAAGAATTTAGCATATTTGATGCGTTTTTTTTTCTAATTGAGAAATACCAAATTGGCATCTTAAAATTATAGACTGTTTTTTTTTCACGTTAAGCACCATAAATCATAAAGAGATCAGGTGGTTCAGACTTTTTTCCAAAAAGTGAAAACAACATTCCTTAATTATGTGAGCAGAAGGGGGTTGGCAATTTAGCTCACTGGTAGAACACTTATCTAGCAATTGCATGGCCCTGGAAAACAAAGCTGCAGTCAGATTAGTGAGTTAGTCAATTAGACGTCGTGGCTCATCTCTGTAGTGCCATCACTAGGGAGGCTGAGGCAAGAGGTTTGTGAGATGAAGGCCAGACTGTGCTATATGGGGGATACTTTATCTCAAACAGTATAAACAAAAGTAATACCAAACAACAAAATGCAGTAAGATTTTAAAAATAAAGCTGCAAAACACAATAATTCTTTTTAAATTTTATTTATATGAGATTAAAAGAGAAAAAAGTTAAAAGAACTGTAAGACAAACAACTGCACATTAAAAATCTATAATATGGGGCTGGGGAAATGGCTTAGCAGTAAAGGTATTTGCTTGCGAAGCCTAAGGACCTGGTTTAATTCCCGAGGACCCACATAAGCCAGATGCACAAGGGGGGTGCATGCATCTGGAGTTCGTTTGCGCGCCCATTCTCTCTTTCTCTCTACCTCTCTCTCTCTCTCAAATAAATAAATAAATAAATAAAATATTTTAAAAAATCTACAATATGCATAAGTCTATACTCAGAAAAAAATCTGTGGTATTAAATAACCATATCAACAAAAGGAAAGAGGAAAAACTTTAAAATATCAATACAATTTTCCAGAAAATAAATAGATGACAGCATAAGTTAGAATGCTAGCTAACATAAAATGGTAGGTAGTATTGTTTGTAATTCAAACACTTTCTTTGGGGAGGGATTTAATAAATATGCATTTATCTACCTTATTTAAGAAAATTAAAAAAAAATAAAAATAGAAAAACAGTAGGTACAGGAAGCAAGAAATTAAGTGAAAGCCATATCAACTGTAACTGTAACTGACCTATTAGACAACATCAGTTTGAGCTACATTGTCTTCAGCGTGCTGAGGGCAAAATATGAAAGAAGGTCTAGAAGAACCACTCAGTTGAAGAGGCTCTTCAGTGTTCCTGTCCTTCATGTCATAGCCTCATTTCCATGAAGGACCTCACTTGGTGTAGGAGCCCTTTTTAAAAAAGTGTTTTTATTTTTATTTATTTATTTTAGAATGGGAAAGAGACAGAAAGAGACAGAGAGAGAGAGAGAGAGAGAAGAGAATGGGTGCCCCAGGGCCTCCAGCCACTGCAGACAAACTCCAAATGCATGTTCCACCTTGTGCATATGGCTTATGTGGGTCCTGGGGAATTGAACCAAGGTCCCTTGGCTTTGCAGGCAAGCACCTTAACCGCAAAGCCATCTCTCCAGTCCCAGTGTAGGAGCCCTTTTAAGACCATACATTTAGCTTGCAGTATGTTGAATGCTGCATGGTTCCCCCTAAGGTATGTCCATGTCTGTACTCTAACACCTATGGATATGACTTTATTTAAAAGAATGTATAAACTAGTCTCACTGATATAATGAAATTTAAAAATCTTTTTCATTATCCAGATGGCCCCTAAGCCAAATAGCAAAAGGGGCCCCATAGGAGACACACAGAAGGGAAAGCAGAAGATAAGGTCACATGAAGACTAAAGTGATGATTAGGGTGACACAGCCACAACCACAAAAAGGAACCAGAGACTTTCGGAAACACAAGATAAACTCTCTTCTGGACCCCTGGAGGAAGCATTGTTGACCCAGCTAACATCTTTTTTTTTTTTTTTTCATTTTTTATTTTTAAATTCTAGCTTCCAGAACTGTGAGAGAATGAATTTGTTATTACAATGCAGCCCTAGGAAAGTGATACATTTGTGGGTTTTTTTTTTTTTTTTTGGAGTGTTTTCTTTTGTAATTGGACTATTGTTACAAACAATTTGGACTCTTGCTTCTCAGTGCTGAAGCATCTCCTTAAGTTCCAGGCAGGTTCCTCCAGTCTGCACTGTGAGCCCGTTGACTGTCCCTGGAATGGGGAAGACCTCAGATAGAGCAGCCGTAAAAAGACAGGGTGTCCTTGGGCACACTGAGGGCGGAGGAGGTATTATAGTGACTATCATGATCCCCTGTGGCCTCTCAAGATTCCAAGGAAAAGAAGCCAAGGATATAGACCAGGAAATATGACTGAAATCCTGGCTTGGGGCAATTCCCTATGTTGTGCCCCACCTGCTTGGAACAAGAGAGTATCAAATGTTGTGGTCTGTAGATCAATGCCTCCACCAATCTAGTGCAAAACCAAGCCCTCCTTAGCTTTCCTGGAGCCCACATTCAGTTATGTGGTCACACTGCATGAGAAAGCAAAGGGGTCTCTTCTCTAATTGCAGAGAGCTGAATGCAATCATTCTCCCTATAATGAGTAGAGTATTAGCCTCTAAAAACATGGGTCCCTGTCTTGTTCCAGGAACCTACAACTGAGGCCTTGTTTGAAAAGATGCATGTTTATCTATTCTGTACGTATGTACATATGTATGTATCTATGTATGTATGTGTCTATCTATCTATCTATCTATGATCTATCTTTTTAAATTTTTTTTTTGTTTGCTTATTTATTTATTTGACTGTGACAGAGAGAAGGAGGCAGAGAGAGAGAGAGAGAGAGAGAGAGAGAATGGGCGCGCTAGAGCTTCCAGCCTCTGTAAATGAAATCCAGATGCATGCACCCCCTTATGCATCTGGCTAATGTGGGTCCTGGGGAATTGAGACTCGAACCAGAGTCCTTAGGCTTCACAGGCAAGCGCTTAACCACTAATCCATCTCTCCAGCCCTAACTATGATCTATCTATGATGATATTGAGATGAGGCCATCTTGGATTATTTTGGCGATCCTCAAATCCATAGGCAGGAGTCCTTCCAGATGTACCAGAGAGGCATACAGAAAAGACATGAAGACAAGAAGGCAGAGTGATGAGGTCTTTGCTTTACAAGATTGATTTTATTTTTATCCAGGAGTGGTGAGGCCAACAGGGTTGCCATTAGAAAGATAGTTTAAGTCAGGCATGGTGGTGCACATCTTTAATCCCAGCACTCAGGAGGCAGAGGGAGGAGGATCACTGTGAGTTTGAGGCCATCCTGAGACTACATAGTGAATTCCAGGTCAGCCTGAGCTACAGTGAGACCCTACCTTGAAAAAAAGAAAAGAGGGATAGTTTATTACCTAATGCTTCCAAGCAGAAAAGGCATGCTAGCAGATTTCAGAGATGGCCAGAGGAGAAACCATAGTTGTTTGGAGGTAGAGGGAAGATCTGTTGAAGAGAGCATTGGCTGTATGAATAATTCTGGTGGTCTTTGGGCCATAGGGATTATCTTTGT
This sequence comes from Dipus sagitta, assembly GCA_036346955.1. Taxonomy (NCBI): domain Eukaryota; kingdom Metazoa; phylum Chordata; class Mammalia; order Rodentia; family Dipodidae; genus Dipus; species Dipus sagitta. Next base: position 209,995,167 of record CM070770.1, read on the forward strand.
TGTCTGGTACTAGAGGAATGGTAGTATTGGAGCAAGTTAGAACTTGGGTATGGGGCTCTGAATACTGAATTGTATGTAAAAGGCACATTCGTTGGGGGAGGGAGCTGATAAGCCTAAAAGAGGCAGCCCTTACTAATCAACAAGGCCTCAAATGTCAAAGTATCAAACATGGAAACTAGAAAATATGGTTAACACACTCATCTGGCCATGGCAGCAAAGACAGATCTGGGACCAAGAGGAAGTAGAGGACATAGGAAAAGCTTATTGGGGAGTAAGGCCCTGCAGATGTGGTGGTTTCAGATCTCTGACATTTAGAACCAAGTGACAAGATTTCTGTTGATTTAAGCCACCAACTTGTGTAGTGAAAAAAAAAAAAAAAAAAAAAAAACATGGTAAACTGGGTGTGGTGGTACCTGCCTTTAATCCCAGTGCTCTGGAGGCAGAGGTAGGAGGATCCCTGGGAGTTCCAGGCCACTCTGAGACTACATGGTGAATTCCAGGTCAGCCTGAGTTAGAGTGAGATCCTACCTTGGAAAACAAAACAAAACAAAACAAAATGCTGATATTTTTTTCTGGGAGGGACCCTGGTGTAACTAGGTCAAACCATTATTGACATTGGGCTTGAATAATTCTCTGTTGCTGGGAATTATCCCAGACATCATGTAGGCTGAGTATCAGCATCCCTGGTTTCACCCCCTGATGTCAGTAGTGCCCTTTCCTTGAAATTGTGACAATCAACAATGTATCCAGATGTTGTTAAGTGTCCCCAAGGGGAGAGTAAAGGAGCAGTGAGAACCAGTTGTTGAGACACATCTAAATTAGTGATAGGTATATTTTTAAAGAAGACTAATTCTACAAAAGGTTTACATGTTTATATACTTTTTAAATTTTTTTCTTTTTTTATTGTTAAAAAAAGTTAGTATTGATCCAAGGGCTTTGTGCATGCTAGCCAAACAGTCTCCTACAGAGTTATACCCCCAGAGTGCTTTTTAAATAAAAAGTTAAAATTTTGAAACAGAGTTTATCTCTGTTGCCTAGGTTGAATAGGCAAAATTTATAGGTTTGTGCCACCAGGCCCCAGCTTAGACTAAATTTTTAAAACAGAATTGAGGATTATTTAATTAAACACTATGTTAAAAGTGAATAACATCACAAAAAAAAAAACTGTTCCTAAAATGTTAAACATAAAATTATTAGTGAGCTCAGGAAAATCAATGAGAAAATCAGCTAAAATGTGTGATCATTAACACATGGGTGTCTTTAACAAGCAGCAGTGTATAGGTTACTTTTACTTGTGTATTTATCCACTCAAGAAATATTTATCCAAAGTCACATAAATGCCATGTTGTATCCTATATAGAGAACAAACAGATAAGGTGTTTGTCTTGAAGAAACTGACATAGTTATTATCTTTTATCCATCTGATAAACCACATGCTATCTTGTGCTCTGGGAAGCCCTCCAGCTCTCAGAATGTCTGGGACTTCCCATAGCAGATGATTTTCCTGCAGGAGGCAGCCTCAAAGCTCTCTTGTTATGTCAGCCCATGAAATTCAGAGGCATTCCTCAAAGAGATGGCAACCATAGGTCAGTTCCTTGCCCACATACTATTTTTTTCTACGAAGTTGAAATTTGTATGGATACATTGTGTGTTGGCACCATCACTGCATCCTCCCTGCCCCCACTCTACTGAGGGCCCTCCTAAGTAGTATTGCTGGTATTCACCATGGGGTTGTGGGTTATAGCTTGTGAGAGCAGCAGTCAGTCACTGTTGGGAGGGCAATGCCTCTGGATAGTCCCTTCCACCCTGTAGCTCTTACATTCTTTTCACCTCCTCTTCCACAAAATTCCCTGAGCCTTGGTGGGTGTACTTTAAATCTATTTTAGTGCTGAGCTCTCAGAAGCCACTGGATTTCTGCTTTGAGTATCCTCAGTGTCTGTGTCCTTCACCCTGGTGCTGGTTGTCAGGCTAGCCGTGGAAGCAGCACTCTTGCCAATTCCTCTGTGTTTTCACCTGGCCGTAGCTGCTGTGCTAGGGGTGGTTTATCTGCTGACAGGGGTCAGCTATCCTTGTCTTGCTGATAGATTTTGGTTGTCTTCAGTTCTCACTGCTTTTTGAAAAGGAAAAACAGGTTCTCCAATGGACAGTGAGATCAGGATAGGTTGAAGTGGATAAGCATTGTAAATTTAGAGAGATTTTGATGGGTGTAATCTCACTTTTCACCAAACACTTGTGTAAGCTTCTCACTGGAGTCCATAATCTTGGTCTCCATAGCACTGTGACTTGTTTCCCAGTTCTAGCTATGGGTTCTTTTCTACTGAGAGTATCTTTTAGCCAATTAGAAAGCCATTGGTTGCCCACCTAGGATGTATGCCACTATTGTACAGGTGTGTCCATCATGTCAGGATAGTTACTTGATATAGCAGGGTCCCCTGTTGCTCACAGCATTTTGGGCCATTTTTACCCAGCAGCTCATTTAGTGCTTTTCAGCACTGTATGGGTTAACTATATGAAAGCTGACTTCTTTCCAGATTCAGCCAGACCTCTTGATTTTAACACACACACACATACACACACATACACACACATAATTGTACTTTGCTCATATTCACACAGCCATTACCATGCTGTGCCCTTCCTCTCCTCTCCAGCTAGTTTCCTTACGCCCTCTAAATAGGTGCCCTCTGCTTTCATGTTGTATTTAGTCATGGTTCTCTAGAGGAACAGAACCAATAGAATGAACTGTATTTAAACAGAATTCATTGGATTAGTTTATGGCAGTCCAACAATAGCAGTTTGAAGGCCTAACATTCAAGGAACCTGGTAGCTGCTCAGTCCATGAGGCTGGATGCCTCAGCAGTCCCAGTCCAGCATTGAAGGCCTGGATGTGTCCTGGAGAGATGCTGCTCTTCAGTCCATGCTACTCTTCAGTCCACACAGGAAAGCAGCAAGCAGCAAGAAGCACCAGCAGCCAGGTGGTAGGGGAGGAACATATCTTTCTTCCCAGAGCTTCTTTTGTAAAGCCTCACCCTTTTGTAAAGGGCTCACCCTGGGGGAAGGATTCCTCCTTTAGTTAATCCTTTCTGGATGCAATCTCAGATACCTATTTATGAGGAATGTCTGTGGATTCCTAAACAGATCAAGTTGACACAAACTTAACCATCACACATGTCACTTATATAAGTGCTAGATAATAGATTCTGCATATGACAGAAAATATGTAATATTTACCTTTCTTCCCTCCATTTGTCTTTCTTGAGTTTGTCTTCAGGAAGTGGTAATTTCTGGTTGTGGAGCAGAGACAAACAACAAAAATAATTTCTCATTTTCTGCTTGGTGTTAATATCTATAAAATGCTAGTCAAATGCAAATTAAGATAATTATCAGGACATGATGGAGAAAATATTAGATACATTTAAGATATTGCCATTACATCACAGACTCATGAAATTTACAGTCAGTTTACAATATCAATAAATGATAAGCAACTCCTATTTTAATCTAGATTCCTGTTAATCGTCACAGCTCTTATCCTGTCTTGAGGAGGCAGCCTCAACTTTCCATTGGATGCCAATCTTTTTCTGTAGAGGGAGTGTGATTAAAGAGCTCGTCTCCATATTAGAAACTGACTCAGACCACTGCAAGAGCGTATTGGAGTATTTTATAAGTAATTTCTGGGCCACTGAGGTCTGTTTGATGAGATATTTACCTTTTCTCCATCAGTGCACTGCATCACATTCATCAAAACCATGTGCATGCCATTCTGCCCCAAGGTGGATAGGCTATACAAACACACAAATAAATCAGCATACCAGTGCAGTTACGCTGCTGCCCAAACCCACCTGTGGGAAGTCTGTCCTGACCATGAACCTTGACTAATTGTAGAATAGGAAAGAAGGTTTGGCCCTACTTTTTATAAATGCTAAAGACTGCCACAAAAGGGGAAAAAAAATGAAGATGGTTTTTGAAGTTGACAGGATTGCCTGAGAACTACAAGTATGACAATGTAACCCTGATTGCATCTTTTAAAACTATAGCTTTTCAGAGTGCCCTGTGCAGTTTATGGGAAACTTGAGACTTGTTGATGGAATTTCTCCTGTAATAAATTGCCTCAAAGGAAATTCAATTAGTTTAAATTCAATTCCACCAACATTAAATTTCTTTCTAAATTATATAAAATTTTAAATAATTTTACAGCCCGACATAGGCAGAGAAAATATTTGTAACAGAAGACAGACAAAACTAGAATTATTTATGCATTATTTACAAATATTCAAAGCTTCTCATTTATACTATTTTGCTAGTCATAGATTCAATAGTACCAAAGATAGCTCTTTTTATACTTTGAAGTAGATGTTCTTAAATTATGAAATGTTTCTAATACTTATTTATTTAGAAATTCCTAGTCTTTCAAGTAACAATATCTTTCAAATTAATTTTATTGATTTCTACTCAAGGACACTCATATATTTCAACTAAAATGTTGACTTTCTCTTAAAGAATTCCTTGAAAATAATGCTTTTTTGATAAAAATATAATTGGTGTTCTATGTATCTTTAAAATATGTAATAGCAGGGCTGCAGAGATTGCTCAGTGGTTATGATACTTGCCTGCAAAGCCTAAAGATCTGGGTTCAGTTCCCCACTGCCCACATAAAGCCAGATGCACAAAGTGGCACATGTGTCCGAAGTTCATTTGCAGTGACTGGAGGTCCTAGTGCACCCATTATCTCTGTCTCTCTTTTCTCCATTTCTCTCTGCTTGCACATTAATAAACATATTTACAAATATATATAGTAATAGTTCTCTATATTTATAAGATAGCTAAAATATTTCCAAATGTACACTGAAAATACAAGGCATGTATTCTTTTGTTCTGAAGCAAGATTAACTTTCATAAATGCGAGAACATTGGCATGTTTATTTATAATTTGTATATTGTGTGAGCAAATCTTTATGGAGAAACAGTGGCAAGATAAGTAAAAGAGGGTAAAGCACTTTAGACTTTGAAGGTTCTCACAATCTATTAAGACACAGGTTATTAAATTGCAACATATGGGCTGGAGAAATAGCTGTTAAGGCACTTGCCTGCAAAGCCTAGGAGCACATTTTGAATCTCCAGGTCCCACTTAAGCCAGCTGCAGTGAGGCAAGCATGCAATGTTGCACATGAGCCACAAGGGGGTGCACACTTCTGGAGTTCTTTCACAGCAGCTGAAACGCCCAAAGTCTCTCTCTCTCTCTCTCTCTCTCTCTCTCTCTCTCTCTCTCTCTCTCTCTCTCCCTCCCTCCCTCCCTCCTTCCCTCCCTCTTGCTATCTCTCTCTCTCAAAAATAAAATAACAAAAAAATTGTAGCATACTGTGATTCTACTACCTGCACGTTTTTCACATCACTCCCTCCATTTCATCTTCCTGGCTTTCCTGAGACAAATCCTCATTTTGCACAGCTGACCTATTATCATAGCTTGGTTACCTCTGCTCCTCTCATCAGTCCTGTCATCTTAGCTCCAACCACAGGTGGGCAGAAGGAGTGATTGAAAGGGAAACTGATTGCCTTACTCCCAAACTTTTGAACCATTTAACAGCAGAGCTATTCTAATGGGGATTTTAAAAAGGGGGAGGGGGCTTGGGAGATGATTCAGCTGATAAAGGCATTGGCTTCCAAAAGCTTCCAGCCAGGGTTAATTTTCCCAATACCCACATAAAACCAGATGTACATAGAGGCACAAGCATCTGTAGTTTAAGTGTCAAGAGTTTCTGGTTACCATTCTCTCTCAGTCTCTCTGTCTCTCTTTCTGTCTGTTTGTCTTCCTCTCTCTTCACAAACAAATTAATAAAAAATATTTTTAAAACCTCAAGTGAGATGTAAAAGAAAATATTTGAACTTTCATGGTTTTATTTTATCTGAACAAAGTGAATAAATCATGAATAGTTTGTATAGACAATATGTATGCGATTTATAAATATACTTTAAAAAAAATTCACATATTAAGGTGACTCTTTCAAAATAAATTTGTTTTTGTTAAATGTGTATGTCTGTGTGATGCTTATGCATGTGTAGCATATGGAGGCACATGTGTGTAGGTGTGAGTACATATATGTGACATGTCTGTGGAAGCCAGAGGTTGTTGCTAGGTTTTTTCTTCAATCACTCTCCAATTTATTTACTGATGCACCTATTCTCAGTTGGGCTAGTCTAGTTAGCCAGTTTGCCCCAGTTATACCCTGTGTGGTGGTTTGAATGTAAAATGTCTCCCATAGTCTCACATGTTCATTATTAAGCCTCACATTTAATCTCCAGCTGCTGGAGCCATTGGGAGGTGGAGCCTTATTGGAGGAGGTGTGTCATTACTAGGAGCAGGCCTTAAAATTTTATAGCCCAGTCTGTTTTGTTTCTTCTAATGTAGAGATAGGATGTCCAGCATTGGTTCTTGCTACATTTTCCCCATGATGATGAAATTTACCCTCAAACTACAAGCTGGAAATAAACCCTTTCCTTCTGTAAGCTGCTTCTGATCAGGTGTTTTGTCCCAACAATGAGAAGGTAACTGCTAGGCCCTGTCTCTGCCTCTTGACTGCTGGGACTATAGATGGGCTGCCACACCTACCCAGTATCTACATGGGTGCTGGTGATCCAAACTTTAGTCTTTATGCTTGTATGACAAGTGCTTTATCTATTGAACAATCTTAGCCCCTCCAAAAGCTTTACTACATGAATATATAATCAAAAGAATTTTAGAGGCAACTAGCATAAAAAATAAAGCCTGAGCCAGGTGTGGTGGCACATGCCTTTAATCCCAGCACTAGGGAGGCAGAGGTAGGAGGATCGCCATGAGTTCAAGACCACCCTGAGACTACATAGTGAATTTTAGGTCAGCCTGGGCTAAAGTGAGACCCTACCTCGAAAAACCAAAAATAAAATAAATAAATAAATAAAATAAATTAAAAAATAAAGACTGAATTATTTAATGTAGCCAGAAAGCAAACTCCCATTTCCACTTCCTGCTACTCCACACAAGGTTTTCAAAACTGGTGACACCAATTTGTGCTGAGTCTTTTGATGACACATTATCAATTTTATACTCCTTGCATTTGTTTATGTCATCTATGTCCTTTCTTCATTTATCTACATATATCACACTCTATCTCTTTAAAAGTTTCATTCAGGGTACTGAAGAGATGGCTTAGCAGTTAAGGCACTTGCCTGCAAAGCCTAAGAACCTAAGTTCTATTCCCCAGTACCCACATAAGCCAGATGCACAAGGTGGCGCATGCGTCTGGAGTTCATATGCAATGTCTAGAGGCCCTGGAGCACCCATTGCATCTCTCTCCCTGCCTCTCTCTCTCTCTCTCAAATAAATAAGTAAAATGATTTTTTAAAAAAGTTTCATTCAGCAAACGCTCACGTGACTCTCCCCAGTTCTCCCCACACTGACAAAGCACTGTCATCACATGCATGCCATGCTATGATAAATATTTCTGATGCGCTCTATTTTTATATGTCTGTCTCTTCTATTTGTGGGACAAATTCTGTGGTCAAAAATTTGGGGGATGTTTAAATTTATATATTTATCTTTGGATATTTAAGACCTTGCAAAGTATCTGTTAGAAGATTGAGGCTCAGTAAATGTTTGCTGTGGTATTATAAAGGTATAATACACAAAATACAGTACCTATTGTAAACACCATAATGTGAAATATGAAGAAAAGAAATGAAATCCTGTGTGCTTGGCTCTTCTGTTTTGTGGAAGCAGTAGAGAAACAATGCCAATTGTAGAATGCTTGCGGGTTTACTCTGCTCCCAATCTAGCAAGTATATTATTATTGCTTCACAGCCACTGATATAAAAGGACACAAGACTCTGAGGTCAACAACAGATTGCATTACTCATGGCCCAGCAGCAGCAGGTACTGCCAGCTCACACCAACTTCCCATGTTCCCAGTGTTCCACAGCAGCGAGTGGAGTTGGCCATGGGGATGCTAGGTGCACAATAGATTTTCTTCATAGGAAACCCTATATTTTATTATTGCTCCTGATAAGAAACACTGTCTGAATTTTCTCATATAGCAAGTAATCTTGCCTCTACCTCAGAAGGGAATACTGTGTGTAATCTTCAAGACCATTCACAATACAAATAAACTTGAGAAAATCTAGAACAAAAACTACCAGAGTTCAGCCATGTGGAAACATGAAAGACTTATAGAGAATCATTTCCCAAACACAAGTAATTAACTGCTCTAAAATACTCTGGAAGATTCTTGTAAGGTGGCTTGGCCATAGCTCTGAAATTCTACTTAAACTCTTCCCATCCTTCAATTTTATCTAAATTTTTATTGTTTAAATAGGACCTTTTCTGTGATCCCAAATTAATTTTAGACATAAAACTAGGTTAATGTATATTTAGGAAACAATATTTTATCCTATCAAACCACATTTTTCAATACCTGTATTATTTGTGTATAGATATTTATCCTTGACAACAAACAGGGCTCTTTGGGCCTCTCACCATATCCAGAAATACAATTCTTATTTTCTTCTTCCCTTTACTTATTTTTTATTTGTGAATCTGATTTTATACCATAGTTGTAAATTACTCACAAATTCATATGCATGCTCCTTCTTCAAGACTATTTTATGGGCTATGCGGGATTGAGAGTATCCCACCTTAGCATAAAGAATCATTGGAGGTAGTTGATGATATGTAGGTTCCTACACTTCTTATGGTATTCTGAATGTATGGCCTCATAAACTTAGGTGTTTTATCAAAATTGAGCATGCATCTTCAGTCCCTAACAGGCAGATCCCTGCTACAGGAGGTGTATCACTAGGGGCAAATCTTGGAGTCCATACCTGAAGTGTGTTTGGGGGCTCATATGAGTCCAGCCCTACTAGGTGTGTTCAGAGCAGTTTAAACTCTGGCTGTTCTCACTTGCTGATGTCTGTGTTTGCTTACTGCAATTGTTTCTCCATGCTTGGATCTAAGGAAGTGAACCAGCTTCTTATGCCATTGATGGTGTTTCCCTGGAATTTGTAAGCCTGAAATAAACCCCTGTCTTCCCATATGCTGTGCGTGGTTAGATGTTTGTCCCAGTAATGCAAAGCTGGCTACAACACCTCTAAAAGTTCAAATTTTCCTCATCTTCAGTAAGGTCTATGTTTTAAATAATATTTTAATCTAATTCTGAATTAGCCTTGTAGTTATGAGATTGTATGATTATTAATTTTTTAAAACAATTTACTAGCTGGGCGTGGTGGCACATGCCTTTAATCCCAGCACTCGGGAGGCAGAGGTAGAAGGATCGCCATGAGTTTGAGGCCACCCTGACATGGCATAGTGAATTCCAGGTCAGCCTGGGCTAGAGTGAGACCCTACCTCAAAAAAACAAAACAAAACAAAAAAAATTACTCTTTCAGGTGGAATAAATCAACAGGTTAGCTTTAGTAGAGAAGACACAAGTAGTAATAAAAAAGCTTGAAGTCTTTGGTAGAAAGGATGGCATTAAATTCATGTAGGAAATACTATATTGTTGGCACAAATATTATATTCAGTAAGAAATGTCCTGAGAAAACTTGGAACTCCTAGATTGAACCGCAGGACCGAGATCCTGTTAAGCATTCTAATGAAGAAGTCACACATGTAAATGTTACCCTAGAAGGCAGGACCTGTGAGTAGGTATAGTCCTAGATGATAAAGGAAGAGCAGGTACTGAACAGAATGCATTGAGTGAAGAAAGGGAGCCTATGATGGGGCAGAGGAATAAAAAGAGAAGTAAGAGAAAAGATGTAACCATGTGGTTCTATAGTTGTCAAGAGAGAAGCTACAATGAAGGATGTGTGATAGCCACCTGTGGTGACTCACACCTGCAATGCCAGCATCTGGCAATCTGAGATAGAAAGATCATGGATTTAAAGCCAGGCTGAGTTGCATGGTAAGACTCTGCCTCAATAAAGCAGAACAGGCTGGAGAGATGGCTTAGTTGTTAAGGTGCTTGTCTATGCAGCCTAAGGATTCTGGGTCAATTCCTCAGTACCCATGTGAGCCAGATACACAAGGTGGTGCATGAGTCTGGAGTTCATTTGCATTGGCTGGAGACCCTGGTACACCCATTCTCTCTCTAGCTATCTCTTCCCCCCTTATCCCTCCCTCCCTCTTTCTCTCTCTCAAATAAAGAATTAAAAAGTAAGAGAATTTTTTAAAAGTGGGGGGTTAGTAAAAAAATAGAAAAAAATATCCTGTTATTTAGACCATACAAGACATTTATCAGCACATTTTAAAATTACATTTAGTTATAATAAGATAAACAGATGTTAGAAAAAGATAGAGGTATTTCTTTTTTTAATTTTTATTTACTTATTTGAGAGCAACAGAGAAAGAATGAATCAGAGAAAGAGAAAAAGAGAGAGAATGGGTGCATCAGAGCCCCCAGCCACTGCAAATGAACTCCAGATGCATTTGCCATCTTATGTATCTCATTTATGTGGGCACTGGGGAATCAAGCTTCGAACCAGCGTCCTTAGGCTTCACAGGCAAGAGCTTAACTGCTAAGCCATCTCTCCAGCCCAAGATAGAGGTATTTCAAATTTACATTCCCATTTCACAGTTTTGGAAACAGAAGCAAAGTTGAAATTTAAGTAAATTATTCATGTATCTAGATAAAAACGTCAGAGATAGGACCACAAACTAGGAAGTGTACCTCCAGAGATAGAGACTTAATTCACTGGTCTATGTCAGACATGGTGGTGTTCACCTGTAATCCCAGTACCAGAGGACTGAGGCAAGAGGATCATCAATTTGAGATGAGCCTAGGTGTGGTGGTTTGATTCAGGTGTCCCCATAAACTTAGGTGTTCTGAATGCTAGCTTTCCAGCTGATGGAGATTTGGGAATTAATGCCTCCTGGAGGGAGTGTATTGTTGGGGGTGGGCTTATGGGTGTTATAGCCATCTTCCCCTTGCCAGTGTTTGGCACAATCTCCTGTTGCTATGGTCCACCTTATGTTGGCCAGGGGGTGATGACCACCCTCTGCTCATGCCATCATTTTCCCCTGCCATCGTGGAGCTTCCCTTTGAGCCAGTAAGTCGAAATAAACCTCTTTTTCCCACAAGCTGCTCTTGGTCAGGTGATTTCTACTAGCAATGCAAATTGGACTGCAATAGTAAAATGGCACTGAGGAGTGGGATTGCTGCTAGATACCTGACTGTGTGGCTTTAACCTTTTGGAGCTGATTTTTAAGAGGAATGTGGAAGGTCTTGAAACCTTGGCCTAAGAGATGCCTTGCAGTGCTGTAAGTACAGCTTGGTGGACTGTTATGGTCAGAGTTGGAAGACCTGAATGCAGTAAGAACTATGGATTGTGAGTTTTGGCTTATGAAGGTGAGACAGAGCTTTGCTTGGACTGGGCCAGCAGTTTGTGTGGGTAGCTTGCTGTGATGCCTGGGTCCTGAGAAGTTGTGCAGGGTTGCTTTGCATAGAAATGAACTGGTGTGAACAGAGGGATATGGCACAGAAAAAATGAAATCTTTGGGCCAAAACTGCTGCTCATTCACCTGCAAGTTGTTTGAGAGATTACAACGTTTGAGATTCGGCCAGCTGACCTGCACTGGGGCAACAGGAGGAATATAGACTCTTTTAAAGGGGCCTGAATGCTCAAGGAGTATCCTGTTCTTCAAAATCTGCTTTTTTCTCCCCTAGATTAACAAATTGGCACCCTACCTGGTATTGTGGAGTATACGAAATGCTGGAAAAAGAGTCATTGAGTTTGCAACATGGTCTTATGTTTTGGAAATGGCCATGAGCAATGGGAACCAAGTTTGCTTGATACCTACATGGAGACCCCAGGGGGCCATGAGGATGAACTGTGGATTGCAGTGGAGACCCAGTGGAGATGCTGGGACCACGAGATGGCTGCTAAGGAAAGCTGCCAGCCCGATGAAGTTTTCCAGGACTGTGAGTAGCCTACCTGGAGGGGCAGAATTGGAACTCCAGAGACTTGTTGCTGGTTAGACTTATTGGACTTGGAGATTTGTCACTGGCTAGAGTTGTTGGTCTTGAAGCTACAGAGTTTGATGTTTGCCCTGGTTGTTTTCAATTTTGTGTTGGTTGAATATTCCTTTGCTATGCCCAATACCATCTTTCACAGTGTGAATATTTATTCTGTGCCATTATGGGTTTTTTTTTGAGGTTATTTTTTGGTATTATGATTCAGTTAAAAGATCTTGGATGATGGGGATTATGAACATCATTGGAATTGATAAAAACTATGGGTACTTTTAAAGTTAGATGAATGCATTGCATTTTACATCATGTATGGTTATCAGTTTATGGGGGCCAGGGGCAGAATGTGGTGGTTTGATTCAGGTGTCCCCCATAAACTTAGGTGTTCTAAATGCTAGCTTTCCAGCTGATGGAGATTTGGGAATTAATGCCTCCTGGAGGGAGTGTATTGTTGGGTGGGGCTTATGGATATTATAGCCAGTGTCCCCTTGCCAGTGTTTAGCACACTCTCCTGTTGTGTTGGTCCACCTTATGTTGGCTAAGGGGTGGTGACCACCCTCTGCTCATGCCATCATTTCCCCTGCCATCGTGGAGCTTCCCCTCAAGCCTGTAAGAGAAAATAAACCTCTTTTTCCCAGAAGTTGCTCTTGGTTGGGTGATTTCTACCAGTAATGTGAACCAGACTGAAACACTAGGCAACATAGTCACTTCAACATGAACTTGGACCACATTGAGAGACTGTCTCAAAGGGAAAAGAAAAATAAGAAAATCTACTTGTCTAGACAGCTAATGTTTTCAGAGAAGCTGGGTAAAGCTGAGATTTAAGGGGAACTAGTAGTTTGTGGAAGCCATCCACACTTGGGGCTTCTGCAACAAATGTAACAGGGTAGACTGTTTCATTAAGTTTGTGGCAAGGTAGAAAAGAGAAATGGGAATACAATTTTGGATAACAGATGGCTGAATATGTTTTAAGATAATCAAGGATCAGCTGGGCATGGTGACGCATGTCTTTAATCCCAGAACTTGGGAGGCAGAGGTAGGAGGATTGCCTTGAGTTTCAGGCCACCTTCAAACTCACAGAGTGAATTCCAGGTCAGCCTGGGATAGAGTGAGACCCTACCTTGAATAACAAAAAAAAAAAAAAAAAAAAGATAATCAAGGAACAGAAGAAACAGATGGAAGTGCAAAGGAGGAGTTGGAGGAGTTAGCTATAGAAAGTTTTCAAAATTGTAAAAGGGAGATTAGAATCCATAGGTGGAGGAGTTCACCTTTAAATGCAGAACTAGTTTCTCTTCCTTTCAATAAGTGGAATAGAGAGAGTAAATAAAGGGAGTATTCAAACCAAGCAAACATTTTAAAGTGGAAAGAAACTAAAAGACTTTATAGGGAATACCTTTTGTTCTCAATATTTAAAATCTAAAACCATCAGTTGCTCTCTAAGACACATATATATACTTAGATAAACTAGACAGAGGAGAGATAAACAGAAATATATAGCTACATGCATACATAAATACATGATAGATACTTAGATTCATATTTAAATACATAGATAGAAAAACAGACATGCAGATAGGCACAAATATATGTAAATACACAATGTGCAATCAAGGCACACACTATAGTAAAAACCAAAAAATTATGAAGTACTACTTAAGATCTTTAATTTTAGGAAAAGTATAGCCTTTAGACTAAGTAATTAAGATAATTCAGGGTCAGAGAGATGGTTGAGTGGTTAAGGAGCTTACCTGCAAGGCCCAAGGACCCAGGTTCAATTCCCCAGTGCCCATGTAAGTCAGATACACAAGGTGGCACATGAGTGTGGAGTTTGTTTGCAGTGGCTAGAGGCTCTGATGCACCCATTTTTTCTATCTGTTGCTCTCAATAAATAAATAAATAAATGAATATTTAAAAAATTAATTCAATTAAATAGTTTAATTCTGTCTGTTCACACTTTAAATTTATTACTTCTAATACTTTGCTATAAAGAAAGTTTAGTTTCTAGGTTAAAAGGTGCCCAACAACCAATGTCAGCCATTAGCTTCATTTATTCCTTTTGATACAATTAAGGTTTCACCCATAGCACATTGACTAGGACCTTGAAAGTGTTCAGGTAATTAAATTTTAAGCCAAATTTCCTCTGTCATACTGAATCATATAATTTTCCCCTTGAATTATCCAGTTAGATCAAGTGACATTTTTCTTATTCTTTATTGAAAGAAAAATTCTTTCCTAACATATTTCTGTTTATTTCAAGAGAAGATCATCCTAAAGCTATTTGAAATCATTATGTACACACGGGTACAGGAAATGTATCCTCCTCCCTCACACTGGTGTGCCAAGGCCTTCGAAACCTTACTATCAAAGTTTATTCTTTCATTCTCTATGCACAAACATACAGTTTCCTACTTGGCTCATTCTGTACTATAAGATATCTGCACAGTGTAAAGGAACCCATATCTGTAATTGGGAATCAAATCAGAATCCTATGAAGACAAAGATTATGTTCTCCAATGTCAAGCTCTCACTAGTCTTTGGCTAAAATATGGGCTATATACATCAAATTATCCCTAAGTTAATAATGCTTATGGCATTTAAACTATGATGACTTCAGTCTTCATTGGGAAATCTTTTTCAGAAGGTAGCAAGACCGGAGAAGATAAACTACCCCTCACACTTCAGCCAGCCACAGCTGAAACCACAGAGGAATTGGGGAGATGAGCAAGAATGCTACTTCCATGATGGACCTGATAATCAGCACCAGGGTAAAGGAGACAGGCACTGAGGATTCTCAACACCTACCAAAATCCAGAGGCTCTTAAGAGCTCATCACTGAAGTAGACTTAAAACTCACCCACCATGTCTCAGAGAATTTTGCCGAAAGGATGTGGAAAGATTGTAAGAGCCACAGATTGAGACATCATGCCAGAGGCATTTGCTCCCCCTGAAAAATAACTGTTTGCTGTTCCTACAATGTATAACCCAACCCATGGGGAATACCTGTAACCCCATTGTATCAGACAGCTTCAGGTTCACTGAGATGAACTTCTAGACCAGGCACAGTTATGGAGGAAGGGATATTTTTGAAGCTTACAGATCCAGGGGAAGTTCCATAAATGGCAGAAGAAGCTGGCCTGCCTTCACAGGCCCAAGCAGACAAAGGGAAGCACAAGTCTAAAAGCCAAAAGCCACACAGCACACTTCAGGAACTGTAGCTAGGCACACTTTGCATATCTTTGATTGAAATCTGAAACCCACCACCACACCTTAAGATCCACCCAGTGACACTGCCTCCAGCCAGGTGGCTAAAGATGCAAACTACAAATAAATAAACAACTAAATATATTGGGGGCCATCTATTCTATTCAAACCACCACACCCACTAAGGAGGGTCCCCAGGAGAATGGGGCCAGGGATGAGGGAAAAGAGGGAAGCAACACATGATGTACCCATACAAAATATGTTGTTAATAATATTTTTTAAATGCCAAAAGCAAACAAAAAAAAGTAAGTGATTCTGTGGAAAGTGTTTTCACAGCTGAATCAAAGTTATTGAAAACTAAAATGATCTTTGCCATGCTCAACCTCTTGTGGAAAGAGGACAGCTACAAAAGTGTTGGAGGAAAAGTGTATGCTGTGTGCCACAACTAAATGATTCCCTGACTGAATTACTGTGTAATTTTCCTTGTTTTGATGGTCATTGGCACCATCAAATTGATGGGTAGACCTAGTAGACAACTGTTGCTTGAAAAATAGAAGGGCCCAAATCTCTGTGTGTAGCCAGAGGACCAGGAGAAGCACTGCAATAGTTTCCGGGAAATGGCCACTTGCAATGACTTTGCAGTTACTGATTTGTTATTGATTTTTAACTTTTTATTAACAGTTGTCATATATGTACATAATGTATTTTGATCATAATTTCCTCCCATTGTCTTCTTTTGACCCCCTTCTCTCTCCCTCATCCCCTTTCTATGGAACCCTTTCTTCCTTCCAACTTGTGCCTCCTTCTATTTTGATGTCTTTTGGAGGCATCTTTTGAAAATTACATATGTTTATTGCATTTTGATCCCCCATTTACCTTCTCTCTTTCTTGTTCTACTCCCACTAAAACTTGTCCTCCCTTGCCCAATTCCTACCCTACTTTCATGCCTTGTGCATTTTATTTTATTTTATTTTATTTTAGGGGGAGGGGATATTGGTTTCAACCAGGATTGGCTCCATAATCATGACTTTGCTATTCCACACAATAAAGGGAAGAGTAGGTATTGGTCACACTGTCTAAACAGGATTCCATTGCAGGGACAGTTTCCTCTCAGAGACCAAAAGCAGAATAGAATCCCTTCCACCCCTGGAAATCCTCTTCCTCCTCTGAAGGTTGGAGCATTATTTATCTCATGCCTTATAGCCTAGAAATCTACAGTTTCATGAAAATGCTGGCAGGAAATTATCCTATGTAATCACATGACAGACCTACATGGGGTTTTGAATCTGAAACTCTGCACAGGAGTGAAATTATTTCAAGCTGTCACCAGTAAAAAGCCTAGATCAGAACAAAATGAAAATTGAAGTATAAAAATGAAACCCCACAAGATCCAGAATCATAGTAAACTTTTAGGCTAGAACAGGACCTGAGGTAGGAGAACAAGATCATAGAAAAATTTCTGTGCCTGTGAGAGAACAAAGAGCAGATTTCTCACTGTTGTAGGGACTAAGTGACTGTCTTAGGAAAGAGCTGCTCACCCACAGGATAGAAGCAAGGGCCATTCAGCCTTCATGGCAAACAACAGACTTGCAGCAGCTAAACACAGGCAGTGTCATGAAATGCAGGGCAGGGAAACTAGACAAATCTAGAAGATTCCCTACCATGGCCAATGCAATGGCCTCTGCTGAAGAAATCCTCCTTCTGCAGGCTTTGGAGAAGTGGTTGTGATGGCATGTCTGTTTTCGTGCTTACTTGCCTGTGTGCTTGGCCACCAATGAGAAGGAGTTAAGAAGTGCTTTCTAAAAGGCATGCGAGAGGCATAGCGTATGAACTAAGAGGAGTTTATTCAGAGTTTTAGTTGCATGAATGGTTCTGATGGGAAGAAAATAGACTAAACCACTTTATAAATTAAAAAATAAGTCTACATAAAAGTGCTGAGTAGTAGCAGTTACATGAACCAAATAAGATGCCTCTCTCACACCCTCCTGAGTTCAGGGAACATTGCAGAAGAGATGGCAGAAAGAATGTAAGAGCCAGAGGACGAGAAATGGCATTTTGCCAGCTCTTCTGGATATGAAGTGCCTGTTGCATTCATGACTTCACTGTGGCTGTTGTTTACCTGCATAACACTGGATTCATCAGCATGTCATCATGGCTGATGGAAGAATGCAAAACAGAAAAAAAGAGAAATCAAAATAGAAGATGAAAAGAAGGGGTTCAGTAGAAGGGGTGGGGGACAAAAGAAAGTAATGAGAGGAGATTATGATCAAAATACATTATGTATATATATGAAAATTGGCAATAACAATGTAAAAAGAAATTAGTCTGGTATACAAGTTCCTTGTTAGGAGAAAATATGAAGAGACCAACGTATACTGTGGGATTTGAGTTCTAGAGTACAGAATGATAATGTGTGAGGACTATCTCTGTTTCTGCCTTATTGTTGTGCTTAATTATCACCCTCCTCCTCCTCCTGACCATGCAAAGTTCAACATCCCCAGATTGAGCTTCTGGTGTGGATGGATGTCAGTGTTTGGATTATCCCTTCCTGTCTCCCTCCTTCCCTCCTCCTTCTCTCCCTTTCTTCTTTCTTTCCTTATTCCTTCCTTTCTTTTAGATTTTTGAGATAGGGTCTCATGTATCCCGAGCTGGCCTTTAACTCCCAGTGCTCCTGAGTCTATTTCTGAGTGGTAAAATTGTAGATGAGAACCATAGAACAAGTCGTCTGTCAGTATCTTAGCTACTCTATACATTCTGTATATTTGAAATGGCATACCATGGATGTCACTTTTGTTGTCAGAAAGGTCAATTAAAAGGTCAAAGTAACTCAGGAACTGTAGTAGTGGGGGTAGAGTGATGGCTTGGCAGTTACAGTGCATGCTTGCAAAGCCTGATGACCTGAATTCAATTCCACAGTAACCACGTAAAGCCAAGTACACAAAGTGGCACATGTGTCTAGAATTTGTTGGTAGCAGCAAGAAGTCCTGGATCATCCATTTTCATATTCTGTCTCCCTCCCTCTGTGTATTTCTCTCTGGGCTTACAAATAACTATTTAAAAAAGAGAAAGAAACTGTACTAGCATCCACAACATAGTCTTTGGCTGAAGGACCATACAGAGACACAGGATGAGAAAACATGAGAGAAGCATGGCTAATCAGATGGGAAGCAGCTGCTTCCGAATTATAAAAAGTAGTCAACAGAGTTAATCCAGCATCATTTGGTTTATCAGGTTCATGTATGAACCAATGACACCATGATACTCCTGCTCCAAGCACTCCCTCTCCTTCCACTGCACAGACCATAACATGTATTGATGTGTACAGATTTTGTCAAGATGCCTAAGTTTTAAAATATATTTTATTTATTTATGTATTTATTTAAGAGAGAGAGGTAGATAGATAAGAGAGAGAATGGGCTCACCAGGGCCTCTAGCCACTGCAAGCAAACTCCACATGCATATACCACCTTGTACATCTCGCTTACATGGGTACTGGAGAACTGAACCTCAGTTCTTAGGCTTTGCAGGCAAGCACCTTAATCACTAAACTATCTTTCCAGCTCAAGATGCCTTAATTTTAGGTCCAACTTTCCACTGTGGCTTTCCTTGATTCCTGAATATTAGAAATGCCATTCATTGTTCATTTTTTCATTCTTTCAGAATATATTTGTTAAACTCCAGCTCTGATCCCCACACTGTTGTAGGAGTTGGAAACATAGCAACAAGGAAAATAGAAACAGCAGGAAACAGATGTCAGCTCATTTCCCAAATTCATAAAACTCCCCATGACATCCACTTCAATGTGTGATTGCATCTGAATCCTGACTGCAACCAGAGGCCATTTGTTATGTCCTTTCTGGCAGAGGGTGAATCCCATAACCATCCCACAGTATCCACCTCCTAATCCCTGAACCTGTGAGAATTACTTTGCTTGGTGGAATGAGTAATCAGGCTCCACTATGTGATGTTTGACTTCTGATAGCCCTTATGCCAAACTCCATTTTAACCCAAGCTTTCACTGTCTAGTTTAGAGTTTCTTAAATTTTTTCACTCATAACCCCTTTCACATGAGAAATTTCTATATGACACTAGGCATGTATATATATATATATATATATATATATATATATATATATATATTATACAAATCAAACATTTGCTGATAATAAAGCATAAAGAATTAATTCTTTGGTCTGTGTATAATTTTCCATATGGATGGATAAAGTGGCTTGTTAATTTTTACACAAATAATTGAGTCTTGGAGTACTATTTGACACTTCTTGGTACAAAGCAGCTTAAAAAATTTTCAGTTGGTTAATATTTTCATTTTATGATCATCAATACTGAGAATGTCATTTTGCATAAAAACATAGTACAATATGGCAAAAGTATGTTTAGGGCATTTCAGAAATTATTGAAAATTTTGTACTAATTCCAAACAAATATTCATTTAATAACTGTTAATCTTTGAGGGTGAGTGTGGGCACATGTGCACCACGGCACACATGTGGAGGTCAGAGGACAGTCTTTACCTTTCACCTTGTGTGAGGGTGCATGTTTGCGTATTTTATTGTTATAGTTCTGTACACAAGGACATCTGGCCCAGAAGCTTCTCCTGTCTCTGCTTCTCATCTCACTCTACAACTACTGGGATTACCGCCACATCTGGCTTTACACGAGCTCTGGAGATCCTAACTCAGGTCCTCACACTTGCACAGCAAGTGCTTGTCCACTCAGCCATTGCCCAAGCCCTCATTTCATGCTTTTTCTTTTTCATGAAACCCATTTATCAACTTAAGCAGCAATTTTTAAAATCAAGCTTTCTAACATAATACAATTCAAAAGTATACTGATTTGATACATGTTGAGGAATAATAGTAGGAAAATAATGTCTCTGCTTTCCACAGTTGAACTCTTACATTTCTATAAAAGTCTTCATGTACCATAAAAATACTGCAACCCATAAAGTACAATAGTCTCATTCTAGGCAGCCTTCTTTAGCACTGTGTGGCACAACAGAAGGCACAGTGCAGTGCCACGTTATGTTTTCAGAACCAGGGCGACAGTGAAGTTTCATGATATAACAAAGACAAGTGCTGCCAGAAACATCTCTGATTTACTTCCTGTTTGAATTTTTAAAAATTTTAATAGTGTGTATTCACTGCCCATATTACTGATTTTCATAAGAACATTTTCATACAAATATATAATGTGTTTTGACTATGTCCTCCTCAGCTCCTCTGCTCTCTCCTTCCTCTCCCTTACCCACCCAGGTACACCCCTTTGTTCCTCTGGACAGCTTTGCTTCTACTTTCATGACATATATACATACATGATTTCATTTTTCTATATTAAACATAGGATCCATAAATTAAAAAAAATCATGAGATATGTGTCTGAGTCTGGCTTAACTCCCTTAATAGAATAATCTCCAGGTACAGTCATTTTCCTATATGACATAATTCTTTATGGAAGAATCAAATTCCATTGTATATGTAAATTACACTTTCTCCATCCATCCTTTGTTGAAAAATACCTAATATGAGACCAGAATGTAGCTATTAGGGATAATGCTATAATAATCATTGATGTTCATGTATCTCTGTGATACGGTGGTAACTTGTAGTCTTTTGGTAAATATCCCAGAGTGGTAGTGCTGAGTCATATGATAGATTTTCAGTTCCTCTAGGAGCCTTAATAATAATTTGCATAGTGGCTGAACTGGTTTACCACAGTGAAGTGGTAATGAAGTGAATAAAGGGTACTTTTTGTCTATATTCTACCTAATCAGCATTTGTTGTTATTTGTTTTTGTAATATTGCCATTCTGAAAAGGGTACGATAGACGAATCTCAATGTAGTTTTAATTCATATTTCCCTGATGGTTAGTGATGGTGAACATTTTTTCATGCTTATAGACCACTTGACTTTGAATTAACTTTTATTTGCTACACATTCAGAAACCTCTTCTGTTGCCAAAATTTCCATGGCTCCCACTTCATTTATGTACCCTCATGACAGTTCATGACATAGCAATCTAGCTTAAGTCTCATCTATTGTAATTACTTGATTACAATCACTCTCAATTCATTTGTTCCCCTTTGCTATACCACTCCTGCCTAGCAAAACCATGGCAATGATTAAATATAACCCATGCCCCTTCCTTTCAACACTCAAGGAATTGGAAATGAATAGAAAACATTAAATACACTGACTGGTGCCACACTAAATATAAGAAAATAAACTTCAAATGAGTGCTTTAGGTTGCCCAAGGGTATTTTCCCATTTATTTAGACAATTCATCATTTAGTCCATATTTCACTGAGCACTTTCACAAAGTTCTACTTCCACATAAATCTATTTAACTGTGTCTAACCTGCAATCATTACCATTTCTTCTGTTAAAATAGATGTAGGCAAAGCTAGCCTCACATACATGGGGCAACACTTTCTTCCATCTACTTATTCAAGTGATTCTTCCCTTCATCTCTCTTTTTTATCTTTATTTATTTATTTGAGAGGAAAAGAGAAAGAGTCACACAGAGAGTGTATATACACATGTCAGGGCCTCCTACCACTGCCAACAAACTCCAGATATATGTTCCACTTTGCAATCTGGTTTTACATGGGTACTGAGGAATCAAAGCTGAGCCATCAGGCTTTGCAAACAAACACCTTTAACCAATGAGCCACCACTCCAACCTTTCCCTTAAGTTTCTGTCAGAAAACATTCCCATAAATAACTAAACATGCTACAACATGCTATATCACCTATCTCTGAAGTAAAGCCATCTCTCTCATGACACCAGCATTCTCACATTTCTTGATCTGTTATGCCAGGTTTCCTCAAAATAGTTTCTGTATGCTCTGTCTCTATTTGCTCTTTGCATTGCATCTTAAACCCTCCCCAGTAAAGCTCTCATGCACTGTCATTAAACTATCATTGTCCCTGCAACCACTGACTTCCACCCTTCCAAATCTAATGATCCATTTGAGGGCACCAACCTTTCGACTTGTCAGTACTTGAAACAATGGACCATAGCCTCCTTCAAGAAGTCCTTTCTTCCTTCTCTATATGGTGATCTTAAGCATATATTTCTCAACTATATTCCCTCCATTCATCCATATGACTGCTTCTCACATTTGCGTGCATTACTTAAGACTTAAGTGTATTGCTATTGTGTCTTCTTGGATCCTTCTTTCAGTCCCAATTTCTGGATATTGTGGAGTACTAAGTACTTATTAATTCTGCTTTTCTCTTCTCCTTATATTTATTTTGTGTGCTTTTTAAAAAATATTCTGTACCTATGGAGTCTTAACTTACCTCTTATTTCTGCCTCTATCTAGGGAAATGTATCTACCTACTTATTGTAAGTGTTCACTTGGGTGCCATATTAATGTTTGTGTTGCTACAGAAATACCTGTGGCTGGATACTGTTTTATTCAAGAGAACATTCTGCTATGTAGATATTTTAAGTTCCAATTGCCATACTTTTCCATCTTCCAGGCCTCCCTTTACTTAGGCTCATCCCCATATAAAGCCTGGGCACAGGAAAAATAAATATTGGAATAGAAACATTAGTAACTGACATAAGGACGCCTGTCACTAGGGTCTTGCCAATACCTTCTCAGAACTACAGAATTCTACTTTGCCTGTTTTCCTAAGGGCCACATTCACACCACTGTTTGAAGATTCTGCCTATCTGTCTCTACTCCCTCCCATGCTCCTCGTCCTTCATACTTACTTAGATAGACCTTGAACATCTAACCCCATTTGGTGGTAGCATGTTCCACTTATACTTGACCCTGATTTTTTCTTCTACTCACAACTACCTATAGTGCTAAGACGTGGCTTTGAAGACCTTTCACATTATGCTTTTCTTATGATTTACTTATGCTTAATTCTGTAGAGGCCTCCTATTATTCTTATAACCAAATCTGATGGTGTCTGCTACTATAATATGTGCAGAATAGGCCTAATGCATTTCTCATTCTTTGCACATCTTTCTTCAAGCAGAGGTTAAGAATTTTCTCCTCATGTCCACATGGACAGTTATACTTCCACTAACGTTGAATGCCCCCAAATGCAACTCCATCTAAACAGGGTGAGTTACCCATAAATATCACTTCAAAAATAAATTTAGTATATTGCAAGGTACAAATATGCAAACACTTTTTCATTCAAAGAATCCATAAATACTCAATACATGCAGAGTAGGTATACAAAATTATACATCTTTTAATATCAAAAATATTAGAAATTAGGGATGGAGAGATGGCTTAGTGGTTAAGCGCTTGCCTGTGAGGCCTAAGGACCCTGGTTCAAGGCTCGGTTCCCCAGGACCCAAGTCAGCCAAATACACAAGGGGGTGCACGTGTCTGGAGTTCGTTTGCAGTGGCTGGAAGCCCTGGTGTGCACCCATTCTCTCTCTCTCTCTCTCTCTCTCTCTCTCTCT
Organism: Dipus sagitta; assembly: GCA_036346955.1. NCBI lineage: Eukaryota > Metazoa > Chordata > Mammalia > Rodentia > Dipodidae > Dipus > Dipus sagitta. The sequence goes on from CM070770.1 coordinate 210,018,815, forward strand.
CTCTCTCTCTCCCTCTCTTTCTCTATGTCTGCCTCTTTCTCTCTCTCTGTCGCTATCAAAGAAATAAATAAGAATGAACAAACAAAAAATTTAAAAATATTAGAAATTAGCACATCCAGAGAAATTTTTTTCTCTGAGATATAAACTATGCTTCTCTTTTCTTCAAATCATAAAAAACTAGATATTATTTCCACTAATCTATTTAACTATTTCTAAAATAAAAAATCCAATGTGCAAATGAACATAATTGAACCATGACCATTTGCTTTATATTGGAGTACATTTTATCAAACTTGCATGCTAACAGTCTGCCTGGTAGTACTTAGAGAGCACTATCAGAGACCAATGATTTTCTAGAAGAGTATACGTTATAAAGACAGAGATTTGATAAAGTATTTAATGTCTTGCTGGTGAAACATTAAGGTTTCATGTTTGTAGTTGATTAAAGAACATGTCTTAAAACTGGCCAAAGTGTGACCAGTTTCTAAGTGCCTTCTGTTGTGTCTATTTAATACTGGATTGTTTGGAATTTAAAAATCGTAGAAACTATTTCCTTAGTTTTTATGAGTCAAATTTCAGTAGGCAGATTACCAAAAAAAAATTCCAAAGCACTGAATTAGTGTTCTAAGGATTAAGGATTTTATAACATGATATGAACATAAATGAAGTATTTAGGAAATAGAACTCTGTGAATGACTTGAAGTTACATTTTAATTTATTCTCTCTTTTGTGTCTGGCCAAATCTAGCTTTTTTTTTTTTTTTTTTGCTTATGTTTCCAATTCTGAAATGAACTTTATTTTTGAAAATTGGGGATCTTTGACACATCCCCTGGTCAAATTGCCTTTGTCAACAGTGAGCTATGTAAGATCTAGAAAAGCAGACAACTTGTACAGACACATAACTCATTGATGTTAGTTCAACAGCTAGGGAGAAATTGAACTCTAGTACAGTAAGTAACTCCCACAAACCAGCTCCAAAGGTCACAGAACTGTATAGTCAGGTTTAGGCACTAGTTTTCTGTATTAGCTTTTCATCACTATGATCATAGTACCTAACAGAAACATTTTAAGTAAGGAAAGAATTACTTGGATTAATTTTTCAAAGGGTTTACATCTGCCATGGAAGGAGCAACTCCATCCAAGCATATCCTCAGCAAAAGAAAGTCCTCTGTAAACATCACCATACCTAATCTAAAACTATATTACAAAGCCATAGTAAAAAAACAAAACAAAACAAAACAAAAAAAAAAAAAACAGCATGGCACTGGAATGAAAACATAAATATAGACCATTGGAATGGATTTGAGAAATAGCTACTTGATTTTTGACAAAGGCCCCAATAACATGGACTGGAGAAAAGAAAGCATCTTCAACAAATGGTGGTTAACAAACTGGATAACCACATGCAGGAAAATGAAATTAGGCCCATTCATTTCTCCATATGCAAAAATCAGGTCCAAATGGATTAAATATCTCAATATAAGACCTAAAACTCTTCAACTACTAGAAGAAAAAAAAAAAAAAAAAAACAGGAGGCACTTTCCACAATATAGGAGTGGGGAAAGACTTTCTGAACAAAAAGCTCAGTAGCCCAGGAAATTAAACAATCACTCAACCAAGAGGATTTCATGAAGCAAAAAAGCTTTTGCACAGACAAACATGCCATAAGGAAAGCCAATAGATTACCCACTGAATGGGAGAAAAACTTCTCCAGCTATACCACTGACAGAAGCCTAATATCAAGAATGTGCAAAGAACTCAAAAGCTACACAATAAAAAAATCAAACAACCCACTCACAAAATGGGGCAGAGAACTGAATAGGGAGTTCTCAAAGAAAGAAATACAAATGGCTTACACACACTTAAGGAAATGTTCAACATCTCTAATCATCAGGGAAATGCAAATTAAAACAACTATGAGATTCCACCTTACCCGGGTAAGGATAACAAACATTAAAAAAATCAAATGAAAACAAATGTTGGTGAGGCTGTGGAGAAATAGGAACACTCATTCACTGTTGGTGGCAATATAAGCTGGTACAACCACTATGGAAGTCAATATGGAGACTCCTAAAATGATTGAATATAGGGCTGGAGAGATGGCTGAGCAATTAAGCGCTTGCCTGTGAAGCCTATGGACCCCGGTTGGAGGCTCAGTTCCCCAGGACCCACATTAGTCAGATGCACAAGGGGGCACACATATCTGGAGTTCATTTTCAGTGGCTGGAGGCTCTGGCACACCCATTCTCTCTCTCTCTCTCTCTCTCTCTCTCTCTCTCTCTATCTGCCTCTTTCTCTCTCTGTCTGTCACTCTCAAATAAATACATAAAAATTAAAATTTTTAAAAAAGATTGAATACAGAGTTACCAACAAACCCAGTTATTTCCTGACATTTACTCTAAAAGCTCCTTGCCTCAGTTCAGAGATATTTGCTCAACCATGTTTATAGCTGCTCAATTCATAATAGCGAAGAGCTGGAATCAACCCAGGTGTCCATCATTGGATGAATGGATAACCAAGATGTGGTATGTCCATACAATGGAATTCTATTCAACAGTTAGAAAAAAATGACACAAAGAAATTTGTAGAAAAATGGGATAACTTACAGTAGATCATACTTTGTGAAGTCACACAATCACAGAAACACTATCATCACATGGTCTCACTAATTTGCAATTCCTAACCTGGATCAGTCCGAGTTCCTGACATACTTAGTAGTCATCTTAAGGCCTGGAAAGTAGAGATGGTAGGGCTTGAGGGGAGAGGGAGGGTGGGGGACACAAAATTGAACATAAATGGAACTGGTACCACAGAATCCTATATCCTAGAAGATAGATTAAAAGGGTGAACCTTCAGCAGAACCTTAGCAGGGGCATCTGAATCGAAAGGCCCTGAAAAGGGTGAGATGAAGCCTAACCTTAAATTTCTCCTGTTCCTTTTTTTTTTTTTTTCTTCTCTATTTTCTTTTGTTTCTTCTTTATTTTCCTTTGGTACTGGCCTGTAACTATCAATACCAGGATGTGGTTAACACCCACAATGAGCTATTGATCAGAGAGACCTACAAGGTTTCCCAAAACAAGACAGACTTCTGTCAGAGCACTTGATTACCCACCAGAGGTTAATAGTAAGACCCTACTGCTGAAGATACCATATGCTATTGGTACAGAACATGGAGAACAGCGGATGGAAATCTGGAAGAGAGCCAGTTCCCACAGAGTTAGATCATCTAGTGGTAGAAGGTGCTAGATGAGCTACTGGGAAAAGGAGACCAACATTTGTCTGAGCAACTTGAGCTCTAAGTTGCTCAGAAGCAAACAACCTGATGCAATGCTCACACAAGTGCAGTAGTGGCACACAGGCATGATGGGTAGCAAACTGCTCCTGAATTGGCTAACAGTTCTGCTCAGCAGAAAGGAACCTATATCTGGAATTGGGAAACAAGTCAGAATCATATTGAGGTAATGATTTTGGTTTCCAATATCAAGCTCCCACTAATCTTGGACTACAACAGGGTCTACACCCATTAAATTTTCTCTAAACTAATACTGGTTATCCAATTTAACCTGTGCTGGCTTCACTCTCCATTGGAGTATCTGCTGCCCTTTATCATACTGGAGCAGGACCTGAGGAAAGAAATGACCCATTGCATGTCACCACAGCCCCAGTTGAAACCACAGAGGAATTGTGGAATTGAGCAAGAGTGTTTCTTTCTCAGTCAACCTGATATCAGCACAAGGTGAAGGAGATAGACACCGAGGACCCTCAATAGCTACCAAACCAGAGTTCCAGAGGCTCCTAAGAGGCTAAAGCAAACCCAACATGAATTTTGCAGAAGAGGGGGCAGAAAGGTTGTTGGAGCCACAAGTTGGGATATTATGCACAGAGACATTGCCTCTCCCCCATAACTGACTGATTCTCCCACACAAAGCATGACACACAATCCCCATGGAAATGACCTGCATCCTGAACTAGGAAGGTCCCTTTGTAAAAGAGGCAAGGGTGAGGGAAAGGATGGTACATATGCTGTTTACATACTAAGTATGTCCATAACTAACAAAAAAAGTTAAAAAGACAACGCATGAAAAAATAGAGGTATCACCTTCGAAAGCACAGCCAGAGTGTCCAACTTCTACCAGCTAAGTCTCACCTCCAAATACTCCACAGCCTCCCCAAAATACCATTACAAGCTGGGAACATGCATTCAAAACATGAGCCTATTCATTTCCAAATCATACCAAATCCCATGAAAATGACCATGAGGAAGAATACTGCATCATAACTCTCTTCTCAACTCACAGTGAGTTAATAAGGGTACAAAGGTCACTGGAAGGCAGGAGAGATTGCTTAGTGGTTAAGGCACTTACCTGTGAAGCCTAACAACCCATGTTCAACTCTCCAGGTCCCACATAAGCCAGACACACAAGGTGACACAAGCACGCAGAGTTGCACATGCATACAAGGTGGTGCACACAACTGTAGTTCGATTACAGTGGCTGGAGGCCCTGGAATGCCAATTCTCTCTCTTATGTTTTCACTCTTGCCCTCTTGCATTAAAAATATAAAGGCTATTAGAGAAATTAGGGGAGGAGAGGATGTATCCTCTTCCTTACATTGTAGGTGTCAGTCATTAAGCCAAACATACTGCTGGAGGTGAGAAGATGTTACTTGGGGAAAATATGCAGCATTGATTTTTACGTTGGACTAGATTCAATGATTAGTGAAGTAAAAATAACTAATACTTAGAAAATTATTTTGTTATCTGTGACTTATGGGTAAAGTCATGTGAATTTTCCTCCAAGGGACAGATGAGAAATGGCTGTTTGATGAGACTAAAATGAACAATGAAGTTAATAAAATTGTTTTCTGGATTTTCCTTAAATTTTGATTTGGTTATCATGATTATTTAACTACCAAGCATGTGTGTGTGTGTGTGTATGTGTGTGTGTGATAATCCCAGAAAAGGGAATATAAATTATCTTCATACAGAACACTTAAATGTATTCTCACAAACATACACACACTCAGGTAATCTTGGAGTAGCACCACAAGAAAAATCACAATTAATTCCCAAATATAATCATACAGACCATAACCAAGGAATATACACTGATATAAATTATATAAATGTACATATATTATACATGCATGATGATATTTGCATTTCATAAACTTTCTGAGAATATACAAAATGTAGAAAAATAATTGAAGAAGTCTTCAGAAATTCTCAAGCAGCCCTTTAAAGAAATCTGACTCTGAAAAAAACTTAAGGTCTCCTCTATTTATCCCAGGCTGGCCTTCAACTCATAGTGATCCTACCTCAGCCTCCCAAGTGCTAAGAGTGTATGCTTATGCCACTGTGACCAGCTCAGAAAAATTTTATAATCAATAACTAAGTAAGAAAACCATCTTTCTGAGAGTGAGAATAAAACTTAGTGGCAGAGTGTTTGCTCAGCATGTGGTCCAGGGCTTAATCTCCCATATTGAAAGGCAGAATGAAAAGAAAGGAAGGAGCTGGGAGTGGTGGCACACGCCTTTAACCACAACAGTCAGGAGGCAGAGGCAGGAGGATCACTGTGAGTTTGAGGCCAGTCTGAGAATACATAGTGAATTCCAGGTCAGCCTGGGCCAGAAGGAGACCCTACCTTGAAAAGACAAAAACAAAACCAAAAAGAAGAAAGGAAGGAAAGAGCAAATGAATGAATGAACAAATGAACTAATCTTGCTGACAGACTCACAAGTTTTACCAGAAGTCAAGTGCTGAATTTCTCAAAACACTGACATTGAGATATATGTTGCTGAGAATTGGAGACCATTACATAGAAATTAAGTGCCGGTTCAGGGAACATATGCCCTTTATCCTGTCTGTTCAAAGTTGCTATGAACATTAAGTAGTTCTAATAAATAAAGTCAATTTTAAAATGCCCTGAAAATGCTATTGGTTTTGTAGGCCAAAGCTCGGGTCAGATAATACTCATATTCTTTAATTTTGGGTAGTTTTTATAGTTCACTTATTACCTGTGAGGATAAACACTCATTGTATACTTAAACATTGTTCTTAGATTTATAAGGTAAAAAAGATGTTAGATGTTCTACTTCAAAAAGATCCATTAAATCAGCAGACATCTTGAACAGTCCCAAGGAATTTGGAAGAGTAGACATGTTGTCGAAATGTCTTCTAAATATTTATGTTTATTCCAATGATTAGTGCTTCTTCAGCTTTTTTCAGAGAAGCTTTTGCTCACAGTGGGAAGCAGTTAATGCAGAGACTCATGACTCATCAATGTTATGAGAGTATGTGACTATTGAAGCATCAACCCTGAATAAGGCCTCTACATAATCCACTCCAAGGCTCTGGAAGCACTGCTGAAGAGAGGACAGAAAGAATGTGTAAGACAGAGGATGGGGAAGAGTGCTTTGAAATGCTGACTTCTGGACATGACACAAATTCACAGCAGGTACAGTTACCTGCCCAAGATGAAGTCAGTCAACATTCTGCCAGAGATGCAGGGGGTAGAGGACCCATGAGGCCCTTCTCTTCCTTGAGAAACTATTGGCAGTATGTAACCACTGGTGAGTGAGTTGACCATGCTCCAAATATTAAGCTTCCCTCAATGTTCATACAAGCAATTCTTTTTTTTTTCTTTAAACTTAAAAGGGATTTATTTGTGATTTCCCATATATTTAGCTTGTAAATACAAGACTGTAAATGTATTAAGAGACAATTTCTGTTAAAGTTTTCATTGCGTTTCACTTCAAGTACTGCACAAGTTAAAATCTGATAAAGGATTTACATTCGATTATTTGAAACTCCCCATCTCAGACTTTTATTTTAATGTGGTGGGTGACTTCATTTCCATAGATACCACCAGCAGGAAAGTCTCTTTTATGGCTCCTAGATTCAGGAGAAAAAAAATTAAAAGAATATCCTTCAACCTACTGTATCCTACACATTGTTAATTTGTCTGTCTATCTGAGACAGGATCACACTATGTTGCTTAGTCTGGTTGTGAACTGTTGATCTTAAGTGATTTTCTTATCTCTAGTAGCTAGAACTACAAATATGTGTCACCATTCCTGGCCGTGAATATATCCAATACCATCTTGTCAAAATTAAGAGATAAAATTTACTACAGATCTTAAATAAGAATAATCCCTATGTCTGATTTGCTATTGGGAAAAAAAATCAAGATTTAGGCAAAGGATAAGTAAGTGAATCATCCAAGGTCATTGAAGTAGACAGTCTCCAAGATAGAAATTGAGTGCACAGAATAAGCAATTGCAATAAATTCTCTGTACATAATTTCAAAAGTAGAAGCATGTACAGATATCTGTTCAATAGCAGTAGCTGACTGTTTCTTTTGTTAGCTTAACAGATGAAGATGAGACAGGCACCTGACTCTTACCTCCTTGCCAAGTAATAAATGAACTCAACTAAAAGGCAGTGGTTAGTGTCTATCAGCAAAGAGCTATTAAAATTTTCAGGAAGCCTGGAGAGATGGTTTAGTGGTTAAGGCACTTATATGCAAAGCCAAAGGACCCAGGTTCAATTGCCCAGAACCCACCTAAGCTAGATGTACAAGGTGGGGGATGCATCTGGAGTTCACAGTTAGCCCCTGCTCTGGCACACCCATTCTCTCTGTCTCACCAATAAATAAGTAAAATGTTTTAAAAATCCAACAAGAGTGAACTCAGCTTCACTGAGTTTGGCTGTTAGAGACTTTGGTTTTATTTTAGAATAAATCCTAACCTTGAACCAAGGAAAACCATGCTGTGAAAATCAGGACTCCTTTACAACACTACTTCTTCAACAAATTGCTAACTGTGTGGCAAAATGATATGATAGAAATAGAAAGTATGTTTATAATGCTGTACTTGTGAAAAAGATGACTGGCCAGACACAGTTACAACATAAGCAGTGTTTGCACATATTTAGGGCAGTGGACAATGGGATACAGAGATAATCTGAACACAAATACCATTTCTTCCTCAGTCATAAAGGCAGTGTGTTTCTTTGCCTTGAACTTCTTGTCAACTGCTGATTTTCATCTCTTTGGAGTTCTTGTTCAGCCTTTTATACTTGGAGACATTTTAAAAAAGAACAAAATTCAAAACTTATGGAGAAAATGGTATGGTACATAAAAAGTAATTTTACCAGCCTATCACCACCATTGCTGCCACTGTAAGTAAATATCAACCTTTAACCTTATACCTATATGTTTTTACACCAGTACACTTAGTACATGTTAATTCCAAATACAAGAGATGCATATGGGTGAAGAAAACAGTTTTCTAATTTTGACTATTTCTTTCTTTGTTTGTTAAAGACAGGGCTTTTCTCTATAGCCCTAAGCTCCACTCAGAGTCCAGGATGCTCTTTCTGGTGCTGGTATAGGGCCCCTTACCAGCAAACCATCCTTCTAATTTATAAATATTTTTTCTAACTTCAGAGATGCTTCTGTAAAGCACAGAGAATCTTCATGCATTCATAAAATACTGAACAGGAAGCTTATTAAGAGTGGGAAGTTCAGTAAGAAAGATATAAATGCCAAGGTAGGAAGAAAAAGAGCCTTAAAGTCAGAATGACCAGATGCTTCATGGGTAAGGGGACATGCAATCTATTGCACATCAGCAAAATCAGATGCGGATAAATGAAAACAAAAGTATCTCAGAGCAGGAAGCAGAGCTAGTGGGAAATAAATGACACAATGTCACAGAGCAGTGATGGTGTATGTCTTGCTCATTATTGTGTTAGGACACTTACAATAGAACTTGCTCCATAGGAAGCTTTGCTACCAACCTGTGAAATGAATGAGCATTGACTTCCGTACAGACTAGTTGCACTGTCAGCATATGAAAGAAACTTGCAGGTGACAGGCCAGAGTCATCCTCTGGAACAAAATATTGAAGTCCTTTAATGGAGGGTGAAGAGCTGTGAACTTATTCAGTAGGCAGCCAGTAACTGGCAAAAGTTTTTGAGAAGTTGCATTAATTGAACCATGCTTTAAAAAATATAAGCTACCTTCCACGCATTAGATGAACAATAATATAAAGAAAAGCCGAGTCTAGAACAAACCCAGATGCAATGCAAAGAATGTTTCAACCTAGATGCATAAAGGTATATAAATAAGAAAATTGAATGTGATATATTTGATGAGCTATTGAAAAAAAAATGACATTGATTTAGAGCAAAACAAATGAAAAGGAGATAAGTGATTGTTAGAGTCAAAGATATAAATCTACATTAGAAACAAAAATACAAGATAATAAAAGGTTTGACTTATTATATGCAGTTATTTCTTTTGAGGCAAACTATTATAATAGAACAATAAGAATGATGAAGTTGATAATGACAATAAAAATCATGGTAAAATTGTTCTGACATTTTAATATATGACCAGTCACATATTAAGTTACTTGCATATATTATCTAAGTTACAATATGTGGCTAAATTTGACATACTTGGATTTGGGTAAAATATAAGAGGGAGATAAATTTATAAAACTGACCAAATAAGTTATTTTCAGAATAAAAATATTTATTAGAAGCCAAGCAAGCAAGCAAGCCAAGCAAGCATGGTTGCATATGATGATAATTCCAGTATTAAGGAAAAGGTAGCAAAAGGATCAGGAGTGCAAGGTTTTTCTTAGATATATAATGAGTTCAAAGCCAATTCAGGTTACATGAGAGTCAGACTCAATACAAATTAAAAAGAAAGAAGAAATAATCTATCACAATGAGGAGGAAAAATACATGAAGTAAACAGTAATGTCTTATGACCTGATTAAAAGCTATTTTTATTGATGCAAAAAGAATCTGTTAAAGAAGTTTTTGAATACATTAAAGAATTCAATAAATGTGAGACAGATTCCAGTAGGTAGAAGGGTTTAGGCATGGATAAAGTAAGGGAAAGGAAGGAAAGGGAGAAGACACAAAACTAAAGATGGCATGAGTTCGTAATATCTAACTTCTTTGTTACATAGTTAAAAGATCTAACACTTCTTTTGGGCAGAAGTAGTCTGTGAGTTTGAATAAGTTGTACCCAGAAGTCATACACAGTTATAAGAAAATTTTAGGACTGGAGACATAGCTCAGCAGTTAAGGTGCTTGTCTGAAAAACCTAATGACCTGGGTTCAATTCCCCAGTACCCACCTTAAACCAGATGCACAAATTGGTTCACACATCTGGAGTTCCTTTGCAGCAGCTAGAGGCTGGTGCCCTGATGTGCCAAAACATTACAGGTCACCAGAACAAGATGGTAAGGCCCTATTCCTGAAGACTTCATATTCTTGGACTATAGGTCACTGAGAAATCAAGCTGGGGCTGAGTTGGAAGCCTCCTCCCTATTAACTAACTGTCAAGATACTGGAAAGAGCTATGCAGACTGCTGGTCTTAATCAGCAGTGAACCCTGAAAGTCCTATAGCTGGCCAGCCAGACCACATATACCAACTGATGCAATGGTGGAATGTTTACTATGGAGTATATGGACTGTTCTCTGAATGGATTTGAGGCCTGGTCCATGAGAGGGAAAATCTATTCAAACCCCTATGGTCATAAACCCATGGGGGTAACTCCTACTATTGCCTGGCTAAATCAATATATTATACCCATCAAAATGCCTTTTAAATATTTAAGTTTATGTCCATATATTAATGCTGCTCTCACACTTGGGTATACAAGCTTCTCTTTTCAGAAATCTAAAAATCTAAATCAAATATAAATCAAAAATCTAAATTTACCATTTATCTATATTTACCATTTGATCCAGTTATATCAGTCTTGGGCATATACCCTAAAACTGTGTACTTTACTGTAGAGATACTTGCTCAGTCATATTTGTTGCTACTCTATTCTCAATAGCTAGGAAATGGATTCAATTCAGATGCCTATCAACTGATAAATAGATAATAAGGATGTGATACGTACATACACACAAGGGAATTCTACACAGTGGAAAGGAAAACTGAATCTATGAAATTCACTGCAAAGTGGTTGGATCTGAAAAAATAATTATACTGAGTGAGGTAACATTGGCTCAGAAATACAAACACTGTGTATTCTCTCTCATATGCAGATCCTAACCTGGAATAATTAGATTTGTGTGTATGTTGAGTAAGTGTCAATAGTAGTGGTGAAAAAGTTAGAATTGTTTTGGAGGAAGGAGAAGCATGGAGAGAATGGAGATAGGATAGACAGGAAAATGGAAAATAGTGGGTGGAAAGGGGCAGAGAAAAGAAGGGACAGAAAGGGGAAGAACACAGAAAACAAAATTTATGAACAAGTACTATGGAAATCTAATTCATTTGAAATTAAAAGATATAATATTATTTTTAAAAAGATTGTGCTAGCTTGTGCAGATGTGCCATGCTGAGTGGAAAAGCTTTATCCTGAAGCCATAGGTTGCTCCAGGTAAATCCCAGTGTTGGAAGTGAGTCTACCTCATAGTGAGCTATTGATCATGCAGGTCCATGTGGCCCCAAAACAATGCAGGCTATTGCCGAGGCACTTGGTTACCCACCAGAACTAGATGGATAGACTCTGTTTTTAAAGAAACCATAGGTTGTGGTCATAGGACACTGAGAAATCAAGCTGAAACTGAGATGGAAGCTATCTCCTTGCTGGCTTAGCTACTAGAGTGCTTGTAAGCTCTAGGTGAGCTGTTAGGGAGGAAAAGTCATCTACAGTCTGCACAAGTGGTGGATCCTGCAAACTACAAAATCAACTACCCAGGCAAAATGCACCCATCGGTGAAATAGTGGCACCTAAGTTACAGGGGGTAATCAACTTCTCTTAGATTGGCAATGAGGACCACTGAATGGGAGAGAATTCATACCCTGTCCTGAGAACTGAGTCAAAAGCCTATGGTTTGTAGGTCATAGACCCCAGAAGAAAACTTATACTGTTTTTGTTGTTTCTGTTTTGCTACACTGACAATTTATTTCCATCAAACGCCTTCTAAATGTATATTTATGATTGTTGATTAATGCCAATCTCAATTTGGGTTAGAGAGCCTTCTTTTTACAGGGGGCAGTGAATTTCCAAGGATACCTAAGACTCAAGAGAGACAAGAAGAGGAGAAAGCCCAGTGCTCACCACTGGGCAAGCCAGCTTTATCTGCACTGCCAAAACTCAAGGAACAATGCAAAGGAAATGTTGAAATGAATATGAATGCTAAGTGCTAGTCTCACTGCTTGCCTGAGAACCTTCTCTGTGCCATTGGTGGTAGACCCTGAAGAGATTCCAAACTGATTAAGGCAGAAAATAAGAGACTATCAAAAGCTCAACACTAAAGGAGACTTTTATTACACCCTCCAAGTCTCAGGGAACATTGCAGGAAGAAAGGGGAGAATGAATGTCAGAGCCACAGAATGCCATGGCAAGCTCGGGAGCAGTTGGTTCTCAACATGAACTAACTGTGCACTCATGACCCCATCGTGATTCCCTATGCTCTGACAAGACCTGTGCTATTTTGAGCCTTTAACATTTTACATGGAGTTTGGAGCAAGGCAAAAGGAACAAAGCAAAAATCCTCAGGTAGTACTTCCTGAGAAAGGAGGGTCTGCAGTGAATGGGGGACAGCAGACAAAAGAGGACAATGGGATGGGAACTTCATCAAATATAGTATGTTTATACATTAAAGCCCTAAATTAAAAAAAAAGTTTTTGATGCAAGTGCAAGGACATTCATTCAGTTCTGGTAGGTCAATCATGAAGTGATAGCATGACCTGTAAAATCTCTGTAGTCTGGGGCATACAGCCTATATCAGGGTATAGGGATTAGGATCATAATGCTAACTCCTGGAACATAGATTTGAAGGTGACTGTACATTGGGAAACGTGTTTTTCATTGCCCCAACATCTGATTATCCTTCTCAACTAGACCGCAGTGTCCATTAGGACACAGAAATTCATTTCTTTAGTGTGTTCCCTCAGGTACATGAGCCAGACGCTCAATGTATAATGCTTTATACATACATGCTTGAAGAATAGACCAAGACGATTTTGATCAGCAAATAATTTAAAAAATATAGTGATTCAAATTTGGGTAAGATAAATATCCTAACAAGTTAAATGCCTATGTTAAATTTAACTCATTGACAATTATGATAAGCACATCAAACTACAAAACAATGCTCACACCCGATTCTCCCCTGGGCCAAGAAGCAGTGTGCTGGAGGGCTATGATTCACTTGCTGTGTAATAATGAAACTATATACTATGTCACATTCAAAGATCCAAAGTTCATGCCAGCTATCTTACAAGCAGTAAAATTATCATTTATAACTCATGTCCATGATCATCTTGATTTTCAGTTGAAAAGAGAACTGTAATAAGTTCAGTGTGGTTTGAATGCAATCATTTCAGCATAATGTATTATTGATCTGCTTGTTGTAGTTAATGTCAGAAGTTTAAAACTACAAAAAGAAAATATGGTAAAGGAACAGATGGCTTTTGTTTGCTTGTTGAGACAGGATCTGGCTATGTAGCAAATGCTTGTCTTGGACATGTGGTTATCTTCCTCAATCTGGTACTACATTACAGGCCACAATGCCTGGTTTGAGAAGGTTTTAAGAGTTTCAAGAGGGTCCATGAGATGGATAGTCATGAGAAGCTCATATATGAGAGCTAGAAAGAAAGCTTCCAGTGACCTCAATCAAAAACATATAACCCAGGTGTCAAGTTCTATGCTAACATAAGCATAAAGAGATTTTTGCTCTGTTTTGATAAGTACTGTGACTTCCCACTTTTTATTCTACCATTAACAAAAGTACATTCGCTGGGAGGTAAGGGTTCTGAAATATTGCTTTCCCCTCTCTGGCTATCATTAGAGAGCTCCAGAAGGAACTCACAGATAAAGCAAGACATGACTCACACCCATTGATAAACAATTAGGAGGCCTTGGTTGAAAAATTGTCCTGAAGCACAGATTTACTTAATCAATTAGATTAATTAGAAGTATTTCACACAAGGTTGGTCAGTTCCAAAATGAAGGTGCTACTTTACAAGCTGAACAAAAAACATTTTGGTTATTTACAAAACAGATTTTTCTGCCAGATCACTTTCTAACAAAATACCAATAATTTAAAGACTAAGCTTTGCCAAAATAAAGAATTCAATGTAATTGTCCTTAATTTTTTACCTCCCAAGACAGTACATAAGAAATCCACCCATCTGGAACCAGACATGATAACACAAGCCTGAACTGGACATGATAGCATGGCCTGGGAGGCTGAGGCAGGAGTACAGTAAGGCCAGTTTGGGCTACATAGAAATGTACTATCTAAACTACATACACAAATAAACAAATACACACATAAATAAATAAATAGAATCTGCTCATTGATTTAGTCATTTACACATATCAAGTGCTTATCCATTTCAACTCTTGTATTACTAAAAAGCTCTTGAGAAAAATACTAATAATTTTTATCTAGTTATTTACTTATTTGTGTGTGTGTTTATGCAGGGGATGCATACATGTGCCACTTGATAAAGATATTATGTGTTTTTCTTTATTTGTGCTTATGAGAGAAAGAGAGAGAGAGAGAGAGGCAAGGGGAGAATGAGCATGCCAGGGCCTCTGGTGGCCACAAATTCCACACATATGTGCAACTTTGTGTATTTGGCTTAACATGGGTACTGGGAAATCAAACCTATGCCAACAGGCTTTGCAAGAAAGTACCTTTAACCACCGAGAAATCTCCCCAGCCCCTATTAAGAAATTGTTTTTTGAGGTAATCCCAACTAACGACCTTTTCTTTTGATGCAAGAGAGGGAGAGAATTGGAGTGCCAGGGCCTCTAACCACTGCAATTGAATTCCAGACATGTGTGCCCCCTTGTGAGAATGTGCAGCCTTGCGTGCTTTTGTCACTATGTGTCTATCTGGTTTATCTGGAACCTTGAGGGTGGAACATGAGTCTTTATGCTTTGTGGGCAACCACCTTAGCCACTAAGCCATATCTCCAGACCTCTTAGGAAAATTATGACATGAATTTATGCTGCAACAAATTTATGGATTCTGACTATGTTAAATGTTACTTAACAATGTCTGACAATAAAATGTCAAGCATCTGTGTTCTTCACTATGGAAAGAAATCCACAATGTTTGGAATTTTAAAAATCTCTAATTTTGAAGTCATATTACCTTATCTATAGGAACTACTGTTTTATAGACAGAATATTAATTAGTGGCTTCCTATAAACATATTAGCGATACTTACTAAAGAGTCATCTCATAAGTAACCCTCAAAGTCACATTAAATTAATGCTAAATGAAATAAGTTCTCATCCATTTCAGATGAGTAGTAATCACCATTTTCACTGTGTAGTGTTTTTCTATATGGTGTTACTTTGGGGAAAGTTGGTGTAGAAATAGTTTCATTTACAGAGCAAATAGGGAGCTGGAATGAGTGGAGTGTTAGAGAGTAGAGAATTGAGGGTAAAAGAGGTTACTTTAGAGTTATTCATGTGAAAACTAATAAAGAAAGTTGGCAAAGTTCTTTGCTACTTGACCAATCAACAAACAGAAGTATGTCTTTATCTTCTGCTCTGTAGAAAACATTGTGAACACAATTGAAGATCCATACTTAATTAAACCTCTCAGAGTATCATGAGACAGAACAACATATCAGAAACTGCTCTTACAGGGTTGTGATATAGATTCAAGCACTGTAGCCAGGAATCACATAACAGATAGGGAATATTAAGGACTGAGCAATGGAGAAAATTAGGCTGAACTCTGCATGAGAGTAAAAATTGTCAGATGTAGGAAGGAAAGATGTAGATAGAAAACAATAATCTGTGAGAATTACGCTAGGCTTAAGAAATAGAATATGCTCTAGATCATTGACAAGTGACACAAAAGACAGGGCCATGAGACCAGAGGATTCAGTAGTCAATAGATAATTAAAAGCCAAATGATAATAACTGTAATTCGGAATGTGATATAAAACAAGCAGAAATAACAAGAAGCATATCAGCATTCTTGCTTTATGTTCTAAGAAAATAACTGGGGAGGAAAGTAGCCCAAGATGATACTAGAATCAGGAAGGAATCTCTTGAGTTAGCCAATGCGACTGTTGGTGAGAGTCTATAGTAAAGCAGTAACAGTTGATAGTAGCTCGGTTCAGGAACAGCTTGAGGAGAAATGATATGACATTTTGCAACCAGATAGACATGTAAGTGACAAAGAACATAATAGAATTAAATGGAGTGCTTCAGCATAGAAGAAAAGATGGAAAACACTGTTGATCACTGTGGAAAGCAATATGGAGGCTCCTAAAATGGATGACTATAGAGTTACCAATAGACCCTGTTATTCCCTTACTGGGCATTTACCCTAAAGCTCCATATCTCAGTTCAGAGATATTTGTTCAACCATGTTTATGGTTGTTCAATTCATAATAGCTAAGAATTGGAATCAACTCAGAAGCCCATAATTGGATAACCAAGATGTGGTATATCTATACAATGGAATTCTACTCAGCAGTTAGGAAAAATGACACAATGAAATTTGTATAAAAACAGTCAAACTTGGAACATATCAAACTCAGTGAACTCACCCAATCACAGAAAGACAATCATCACATGGTCTCACTCATATGTGGCTCCTAACCTGGATCAGGCTGAGATGCTGACATACCTAATAGGCGTCTCAAGGACCAGGCAATAGGGAGGGTAGGTCTGGACGGGTGGGTAAGGGTGGGAGAGGACACAAAACTGGACCCAAATGGAACTGGTGACATAAAATCATATATACTGGAAGACAGTTTGGAAGGTTGAACCCTTATCAGGACCTTAGAGGGAACACATGAGTCAAAGGACCCTGGAGAGGGTGAGATGAAGCCTAAACTTAATTTTCTCCTCTCTCTCTCTCTCTCTTTCTCTCTCTCTCTCTCTCTCTCTCTCCCTCTCTCCCTCTCTCCTTCTCTCCCTCCCTCCCTCTCTCTCTCTCTCTCTCTCTCTCTCTCTCTCTCCTTTCTCTTTTTATATTTTCTTTCTTTTTCTTCTTTCTTTTCCCTTGGTGCTGGCCTCTAATTCCTAGTACCAGGATGTGGTTAGCATCCACAATGAGCTATTAATCACAGAGACCCCAGAGGTTTCCCAAAGGAAGACAGACTTCTGTCAGAGTACCTGATTACCAACTAGAGGTTAGTGGCAAGACACTTCTGCTGAAGACACCATATGCTATCAGTACATAGCATGTAGAGAACTGGCTGGAATCTTGAAGAGAGCCAGTCCCCAGACAGTCAGCCCATCTAGTGCCCAAAGGTGCTACATGAGTTAAAGGGGGAAAGTGGCCAACATCTGTCTGAGTAAATTGAGGTTTAAGCTACTCAGAAACAAGAAACCTGACATGATGCTCACACAGTGCAATAGTGGCACACAGCCATGGTGAGTAACCAACTGCTCTTAGATTGGCTAACAGATCCACTCAGTGGATAGGAACCCATAGCCAGCACTGCGAAATATGCAGAGACATTTAGCTTACCCATAACTGTGGGCTAACTCTACAATGTATGACCCTTATACCTCAACAAGGAGGGGCTAAGGGGATGGGGTAGGTCACGGATGAACCTAATAATGGTACCAAACTGACTGTATTTGCTGAATACAAAACTAACTAATAAAGGAAAAAAAAATTCACTCTCCAATATCAAACTCCCACCAATCTTAGGCTACAAGAGGGCCTACACCTATTAAATTCTCTCTAAACTACCAATGGTTATCCAATTAAACATGTTCTGACTTCACTCTGTTGGAGAATCTGCTTCTCTTTTTCACATGGACACAGGACCTGTGGAGAGAATCAGCCCATCACACTTCACCAGGGCCCCAGCTGAAGCCATAGAGGAATTGTGGAAATGAGCAAGAGTACTGCTTTATTGGTGAACCTGGTACTGGCACAAGGGTGAAGGAGATAGACACAGAGGACACTGAACTCCTACCAAGTTAGAGAACCAGAGACACAGAAGCTCCCAAGAGCCCATTACTGAAGTAGACCTAAAACAAACCCAACATGGCTCAGGGAAATTCATGGAAGATGGGTAGAAAGATTGTTAGACCACAAGTTGGAACATTATTCAGAGATATTGCCTCTTTCACATAACTGATGGCTACCCCTTACAATTCATGACCCACAATCCCCATAGGGATGACTGACATCCCCAATGAGGAGGCTACCTTTGGAGAGGGGACAGGGATGAGGGTAAGGATGGTATAAACAAATGCTATTTACATACTATGTCCATATCTAATTAAAAAAAAACCACTGTTGATAATAGTATTAACTGATTTCACTAACAAGGAAGCTTAATAAATTCAGGTCATGATAAAAGTTTTAAAAATGGCCTTATTTGGATGTTTATTGCAGATATAGCCAATTCATGATTAAAGAACTGAATCACAAAGGAAAGGTCAAGTCTGGGCACTTCACTTTTGAAGTAACTAATGGAAAGATAGTTAATATCATAAAAGCAGATGATATTATGCTTAGAAGGTAAAAAGACCTGGAAGATCTTCCAAGAACAGGCTAAGGTCTTGTAAGTACTAATGTACTATAAGACGAAACTAACTGAATAATAAAACTTTTACCAGAATGCCTTGAAATCAGGGCTGGAGAGATGGCTTAGTGGTTAAGGTACTTGTCTGAAAAGCCAAAGGTCTCAGGTTCAATTCCCCAGTACCCAGTGCATAAGGTAGTACATACATCTAGAATTTGTTTGCAGTGGCTAGAAGCCCTAGCGCACCCATTCTATTTCACCTCTCTCTCTTTCTATCTCTAACTACCTCTTTCTCTGTCTTCCTCTCAAATAAAAAAATACCTTGGAATCAATGATAAAACAATCACATTAAAATGGAATTAAAAGTTAAGAGAAGAAAAAATTTCCATCACATACAATGGTTTAAATTAAGAAGAAGGACATTAATTGATTTAGTAACATGGCAGTCAGTTAGACCATCCAGGACAACATGAATCTGGCTGTAATTTGTAGTAACTCCTTATAGTGTATTAGTCATTTTTCTCATTATTATGACAAAATACTTTAAAAAATAATTTAAGGAAGGAGGGGCTACTTTGACTCACAGTTTGAAGATACAGTCCATCATGGTGAGGAAATCATTGTCAGATGCAGTGTGAGACAGCTGTTGACAAGTCAGGGAGCTAAGAGAGATGAATACAGTAATTTTACTCTTTTTCAATTCTTTTTATTTAGTCCCCGAATCGACTATGGTCATCCCTTTTTCAGTTAAACCTCTCTGCAAGTAATCTTACAGAAGAGCACCAAAATTTTTATCTAAGGTAATTTAAAATCCTATCATTGAAAATAAAGACTAATCATTACAGTTCCTAGTTATATTCATGTGCAAAGAAGAGTGGAGTCTAACAGTCTAACATATACATGTAAGTATACATATGTATATATATATATATATGTGTGTGTGTGTGTGTGTGTGTGTGTGTGTGTGTGTATACATGTGTATATACATATACACATATACAGGCACAGATTCATAGTAGCTGGACTTAGGCTGCCAGATTTCATTGCTACAAACATGAGTACAAAGATGTGACCACAGTCTTTCATGCTAAACTCCTTGGGTCTAATTTTTTTTTTTTTTTTTTTTTTTTTTTTTGGTTTTTCAAGGTAGGGTCTCACTCTGGTCCAGGCTGACCTGGAATTCACTATGTAGTCTCAGGGTGGCCTTGAACTCATGGTGATCCTCCTACCTCTGCCTCCCTAGTGCTGGGATTAAAGGCGTGCGCCACCACGCCCGGCATTTTTTTTTTTTTTTTACTAAAAATGAGCAAATTAAAATGTGCAGGTTTGTTCTAAGAGGTCTGGTTTTTCAAAGTTAAAGGAGACATGTGAGCCCAAAGAGAACAGCAACTGGTTTGAGTCCTAACTCAAATGTCCCATTCTCCCTTCCACCATATTGGATAAAAACATCAAGTGACATGACATTGTTGCTGCACACAGGATTAGGAAGTCACACTCATGCAAAGGCACAATAACTCCCTTAAAAATGCAATGCCATCTATGTGCTCTATTATCAGTGTTGACAAACACTTCCCTTCTCAAGGGGAAATCTAAAGGGGTGAAGAAAGTATTATTACAATGTTATATATTATATACATTACATATAACCTCACTTCACCTTTATAGTCATATGACATCTATTGTTATTTTATGTTATAGATAAGGAAGTAAATTTCTAGTAAGCTAACTTATTTCCCAAGGTTAAAAAAGTCAAATTAACTCAGCCTCAGAACTGGTTCTAACTCCATTTATACTTTATTTTCTACTATATTGCCTAGCCCTTTATGGAAATAACTTTATACAGCATTCATCCATATTTTAGGCTTCCTGGGTATTACTGCAGTGTGATAGTTTTTCTCGCTATGTGTCTTCTACAAGTGTGACTTTAAATAGTTAACCTGAACATTTGCTATGACTAGGGAAAGTTACCTTATATTTCTGGGATACAATTTATACTCCCAGCTTAAAAAATAATTTCACACCTTTCAACTTGGTATGTATTTTATAGCTGTAAAGGGGTCTACCTATGGGATAGGATAAAACCTTGAATAATTTTAGAACTTTTGTTTGTATAGTTTGTGTCTATAAATTACTTATATTTAAAACCTACTTATGTAAATATGTCAAATTCATGAATTTAAATACAAAAGGAGGTTGAGTAACTACATAGGATTCAAAATGACCTTCTAGATGTGCTCCTGTCAGATGCCATGAAATTGAAACTATTCTGGATTCTGGGCTTCCTGGGTTTACCATATTATAGGCTTTGAAACTTTCTGCTTTTCAAGTGCTCATTGTTACATTTTCTATTATATAGAAAGAAATTTCTTCTACTGTGCTTGAGTGTGAAATTCCTACCCTTTTCACCTTGTTTGTGTTGTGAGAGGAAATCATATAGAAAGGTCACTCGACTGTACTCTGGTCCATTTTAGCAGTCCATCAATTACTAACTATCTAACAGTCATACATGTTCAGGACTTTAATGACAATAAACTGATATGCAAAGCATCTTGTTTGTAACACATAAGGTTGATTAATTTTTATTCTGGTTCTGAGACATGTATTTCCACAAATATATGTAATAAAGTCATATTTATTTAAAAAGTCATGTAAAAAAGGGGCTGTGGAGATTGCTCAGTATTTAAAGCCTCTTGTAAAGCCTGATGGCCCAGGTTCAATTCCCTAGTACCCATGGAAAGCCAGATGGACAAAATGGCACACGTGTGTTTAGAGTTCATTTGCAGTGGCAACAGGCCCTGATATGCCCATACTTACTCTTGCTCTGTCTCTTCCCTCCCCCAGATAAGTAAAAATACTGTAAATAAATAAATAAAACATAACAAGTTTTAGAAGGATGCAGGAGATGGTTACATGGATAAAGTACTTGCTGCACAAGAGTACCTGAGTTCAGATCCCCAGAACGCACATAAAGGCTGGATGTTACACAACACATCTGTAATCCCAGCACACCTATAGCAAGAAGGGAGGCAGAGATGGGAGAATATGCTGGAAGCTCATAGACAAACTAGTCTTGAAAACTAAACAGTAGACACCCTCCTTCAAATGAAGTCAAAGGTGAGGACCTACAACCTTAAAATTGTCTGCTCACACATATGAACACACACATGCACACCATAGACATGCCCACCACACACACACCAGGGAGTTGTAAAACAAACAAGAAGGGATGTTCAAGTCAGTGGTGGAGTGCTCATTTAGCATGTGCAGGCTGTGACCCAGAAAGCATAGACAACATCATTTGCAAGTTACTCAAGTATCTCAAAAAAGCATGTGAAATTTGAATTTTCCAATCATTCATCATTTTAAAAAATGAGGGATTAAAGAAGCAAAGTGAATCTGAATTTTATATTTTATTTTACCCTATAACCCAGAAGGTATTGAAGAACTATGAATGAGGAACTTGTCACATGCATCTGGGTTTTTTTCTGTGCACTGATTGGGAGAAAAGTAAGCATTTTGGAAAAGAGGACATGGAAATATATGCATCCAAGTGGCTGCTTTGATTTAGATATGGTCTGCTCCTCACAGCTTTATGTGCTAGGAGCTTGAATAGCACTGTTAGGGGTTCTATAACCTTCAAGAGATGGTATTAGCATAAGGAACTTGGGTCACTGAGGGCATTGCCTTTTTAAGAGATTAAAGTAGTCCTCTTGGTTGCCCAGTCAGCTCTCAAAAGAGCTGTTGGAGAGTAAGCACACGCCATGAAGTGAAGTTGGCCTCTTCTGCGTGTAACTAGTTACTTTCACACTTCTCAACCACGTTGCAGTACAACCAAAAATAATACTTTAACCCAAGGACAAAGAGTGAGGCTACCCAACCTTAGACTTTGAAACCCCAAACTACGTGTGAAGCCAACATTTATCCTTTGGAAATACTGGCTTCCATTAATATAATAGAAAGTGAACTAATGAAGATACCATCAGAAATTCATACAGAGTTTCATCATGAGCCAAACTTTTTGAATTTCATATTATTTATCTTCACATTGCTGTGAATAAATGCCTGGCAAGAAGCAATTAATGAAGGAAAGGTTAATTTCAGGTTATAGTTCCAGTTTATGGTCCATCATGAAGGGAGGCCATGACAGCAGAAACATGAGGCAGCTGGTCACACCCAGTCCATGGTGAGGAAGCAGAGTGTGATAAATGCCGCTGCTCGGTTCTCTTCTCCTTTGTATTCAGCCCAGGACCCCATCATGAGGAATGGTGTTGCTCACAGGTAATGTGGATCTTCCCACCTCAGTTAATGTAATCAATTTTTCTTCATGGGCATGTCCAGAGACTAGCCTAATTTATATAATCTTTCACAGGTGATTCTATGCCATGGTGCATTGACAACTAGAGATTAACCATCATAAGCCTGAATTATTATTTCTAGAAAATTTATTTGGTAATGATACTGTTTTAATCAAACTTTTGATCTGAATCTGTTATAAGATAGTCTCCTGTGATTCTTATTTACAAAATGGCCAAGTCTGAAATCCAGCCATGCTTATATCTAAATTGTACATTCATTGAAATACAGTAGCATCATTTTGCAGCCATTATACCAAAGAATTAAGTCCCAAGTGACACAGTCCTTATTACAAGTAAATATTAAGTAAAAAATCTAATGCAATATACCTCAAATAAGAGAGAGACACATTTATATTCCAGCTTCTTATTCAGTCTTAAGCAATGTCAGATTTAGCAATAAGCATCTAGCTTCAACATGTAATCCTTGGCCACTTCATAGGAAACCATCATCATGTTCTTACAGGTAAAACATTAAAAGTCAATAGAAGTCTAATTCAGCCTGATTCATTCACAATCCAGCTGTTGCTTTATAAATGACTGAGGTCTTTGCTAATTTGTGAGGTGGAATTCAAATACAGAAGAAAGCAATTAGGACTGGTAACAAGCATTGTTAACTGATTCAGCATTCAGCATTCAGAAAAGGAGTCTAGAACAAGTAACTAGGCAAGAGACAAACAACTAAAGTATGAGAAAGAGGAGAGAGAGCATTTCATAAATTGGAATCATTTGGCCACTCCTGAAAAAGAAAAATAGTGTGAATGTAGAGGGACAATATATGTAAAGTAAAACTGATTTATTGCTAAGACTAGAAGCTCATTAAATAGTATCAGAGTAAATACATATTCTTAATGCCTATGGAAAGCTGCTTTAATGCAAAGACTCTGGTGTAAGTTTCCATCTATAATAAAATTGAAAAGTGGCTCCAATCTCAAACAGCAAATTATGAAAAAAAATATCAAATGTAGTGAAGTTGGTCTAAGAACCAAATAAAAGGTGGATACAACAAAGGATGTTTGTATATACAGTTTCAATTGCTCTACAGCTTGAATGATTAACTCGGAAAATTGTCTCTGAGACATAGGAGAAAGAATGTAAGTAGGGATCACCTTTGGAACTCAACTGCTTACCAGAATCAATTGTTTTGCATTAAATTCCCTTCCTACACACACACACACACACACACACACACACACACACACACATACCACACTCCTACTTGTTCTCACAAAGCTGTGGTTGATCCTTTGTGATACAGTTATTCCACTCATTATTTCCAAGCAGAAATTAAAACAGCTGTCTGGATCTGTGTACTGATATACATAGCAATCTTACTAGAAATCTAGTAATAGCAAAAAGAAAAGGAAACAACTCAAATATCTTGAATTGTATCTTTACAATATACTATATTTTTCAAATTTAAAAAACTGAAAAAGTGTCTAAGATGGTAGTATTTGGCTAATACTTAAGAAGCTCTGGGCTCAGTTCTTAGTAACATAAAAGCCTGTAATTATTGCACTTTGTAGATGAAGACAGGAGGTCAAGGTTATCCTTATCTACATGGTAAGTTTGAAGCCAATTCAGGATACATGAAACCCTCTCTGAAAAGTTAAATTTAGTGCTGTTTAATAGAATTCAACAAATAAAATAGCAAATAGCTTTAAAGAGCCTTAATCAAGGACAGTGATATCAACAAGATGATAGGATAGGAGGTCCTAGGCTTTTACCAAACTACTTGCACAGAAAGGTCAAATAGGAACTATCCACAGAAAAGAACACCTCCCAACAGTGGATTCCAGGTTCTCTAGCATGCCCAGATGTCTCTTTAGAAGCCAATGGCAGCCTCAGTTCATGATAAAAGCATAGTAAGAATACCTGGTTCATAGCAGAGATGGATCTTGGCAGAATCACTGCCTAACTGCCAGCAGAAGCACCAGATCAGAGGTACCAACGGCCTAGCCTACCCTCACAGCAGACCTGGCCACTCCCAGGAGTGCAATGGTAACATAGTTAAGTGTAGCTCTGGCTTGAATCTGCAAATGGCTAGCCCTTACCCTCATAAAAATCCCACCTCACCAAGGAAAATGGTAGCCATAAATGGTAGTAAAGAATGTACAGGGGATAATGGTACACCCCCCCCCAAAAGTATTTGGTGTAGTTCATTTCAACCTCACCATCAATCCCAGGCCACATGAGAGGAGATGTGCACCATATGGTACTTAGGATAAGCATGAAGAACAATATAGCCATACCTAAGAATTTAAATAGCAGCTCTCCTAAGCCTCAAAGCCTAAACCAAAGCAGCACAGAGATAGGAAGTGACCTTACCTGTGCCTTCCTGTTGAGCACAGCAACTGGCCTAGACCAACCTGAATAGTAATTCCATATAAATTTAGGACACAACATGAAATCCTACCAAATTGCAGAATTCCAATAGTGGGATTTGTTGTTTGTTTGCTTGCTTGCATGCTTTGTTTGTGTGTTTGTTTTTTGTTTTGTTTTTGGATTTTTGGCTAATCTTTTTGTCTGCATGACTGGATTTGAAGCCATCTAGAAGAAGAGTTTTTGAATATGTCTTTTTAAAGGTTTTAAAAGTTTCCAGGTTTGGGCTGGAGAGATGGCTTAGTGGTTAAGCCCTTGCCTGTGAAAGCTAAGGACCCCGGTTCAAGGCTCTATTCTCCAGGACCCACGTTAGCCAGATGCACAAGGGGGTGCATGTGTCTGGAGTTCATTTGCAGTGGCTGGAGTCCCTTGCGTGCCCATTTTCTCTCTCTCTCTCTCTCCCTCCCTCTTTCTCTCTGTCTGTTGTTCTCAAATAAATAATAAAAATAAAACAAAAAATAAAACAAAATTTTCTGGTTTAAGTGAGGAGGGAAGACCAACCCTGAGTATGGGTGGCCTGACGGGGACCCATGGGCTGCGGTCCCCAGATAATAAAGAGGAAAAGGGAGAAAGTGAGCTGAGCAACAGAATTCATCTCTCTGCTTCCTGACTGTGTACACAATGGGGCCAGACACCACACATTGCTGTTTCCATGCTTCCACAGAGATGAACCAATATCCTTTCCTCAACCATTGGCCAAAATAAACCCTTCTTTTCTCACATTGCCTCTGTCAGATGTTTTGAAACAGTATCAAGATACACAATTAATACAGAATGTTAGTACAGAAAACTAAGGTTGCTGTGTGATAAACCTCAAACCATATGAAAATGATCTGAAGGATAAATATGGAAGAGTTTGGAGTTACAGGTTGAAGCTGTGATAAACAGTTGAATGTGATAAACAGAACTTAATAGTCATTCTTACGGGGGTTCAGAAGATCAGAATGGCAATGGAAATGTGGACAGTAAAAGACCAGGCTCATGAGGGGAGCAAAGACAACATTATAAATTGGGCTAGAGCCCATTTGTGTTGCATTCTGACAAAGAATCATGCTGTATTCTGCCCATGTCCTGAAAATTTTGGTGAGGTTGAACTTCAATTCAAGTAATAGGTTAATTTTCTTGCCAGAGGAAATTTTAAGACAGAATAATATTCTGGCTATGATATGGTTATTACTCACTGCATTTACTCAGAGTTACCATGAGAAAAAGTACAAAGTGGAGCAGAAAGACATGAAAAATGTGCAGTTTATCAAGAAAAGGAGCTTTACCTCAAAGTTGAAGACTGGGCTAGTATGAGCAACCTGATAGCAATTGCTAAAGAGATCAGTCATTAGGCAAGTACAATGGCTCACACCTCTAATCCCAGCATTAGTGATATGGAAGCAGGTAGATTGCCATTAGTTCAAGACAAGATTGATCTACAGGACAGCCTGAGGTGCAGAGTATGACCAAAAGAAAATGAAAATATTACACTGAGATACTAAGTAGTACCTTGAGGGTACTCTATAAAAATATCAACCTAAAAGTGATTAAAGACTTCAAAATAAAGCATAATTGATGAATTACAAATAGACAAAGCATCATTTTCTGATATGTGTTTGTGAGTATGTGTTTTGTACATGTGTGTAGATACATATGTCCCATGTGTGTGTGTGTGCAGAGACCAGAGCAGGACCTCAGGTATCTTTCTACATCACCTTATTTTCATAAGAGAGAGATTTTCACTGAACCTGTAGCATGCAGTTTTTTAAGGAGGCCACCTACCATCCTCCTCTGGCCTCTACATGTGGGCACATGGGCCATGTTAATCTTCACACTCACATGCATACACCACACACATACCCCAAATGTACTACACACACACACACACACACACACACACACAGCAAAAAGAAAAAGAAAACTGAGAGATACAATTTATAGTTAGCATAGTCAAAATCAAAAATGATTTTCTGAAATTACTTCCAATTATGGATTTTCTAAACATATTTAAAATTTTCTGTGAAAAAGAGATTTTCATATATAATTATTTAATGTAAACTGGCATCCCTGATACAGATCAAATTTAGGAACTGCAAATGCTTAAGTAGTTAACTGAAGAGTACTTACTTAGAAAGTAATTAAGGAAATCAGATTTTTAATGAAAACAATTAACATATTCACAGTGCTTCCATTTAATGTAATTGCTTAATATTAATGTGTGGCATGGATGGGTTGAATTTGCTTGCATTTGCAAAGCTGTCTGCTGAGATTTGATTTCACCAAATAACCTGTATTTATAGAAGCATAAAGTGTTACTGTTAGTGATTAGAAATTCATTTCAACATGATTGAAAGTTATACTAGAAGATCCTCTTGTTGGCCTTTGTAGTCAGAGCTGAACTGCTAAATCTTTACAGTGCACCTCTAACTAAATTCCAGTAATGTAGACTTCATAGTAAGTTGATACCACTATAAAAGTAGGCATGCAGATATCATGGAAGCATTCAAATGAAGGTCATTCCTTTTCCTGTAGCATTACTTTCAATATCATGTAAGAAGGCTGAAACTTTGGCACACATTTAGACCTGCTTTCAGAGAAGAGTTACATGCAAGCAGTGGGACACCTGTGCCCACCCTACTGCAGAAAGAGAGTAGAACTTCCACCATGAGAAGTATGCATTTTCAACTTTCTCTGCAAGTCTTCATATTAATGCATTACCTAGCAAACATCTAGAGATCACGAGCCTTCTTTCAATCAAAGAGGCATGCCTGGTGCATTAACACAGCTATGCAAAGTCTGTCAGGATGAAAAGCTATAAGAAAAAGGTTAAGGACACACAAAACTGCAAATTTGTCTTACTTATACTTGTATTTACTGAAGTGTTATCATGGTGTCTTATATCATTTAAATGAATCTTTCCCCTGCATACTTGATCTAATTCTGATACAGATTTAAAAAAATAAAATTAAAGCAGATATAGCACAGGCTGATCTGGAACTTAATCTATAGCCCCTGCTGGCCTTCAACTCATGGTAATTCTCCTACCTCAGCCTCCGGCATGCTAGGATTAAAGGCATGAATCACCATTCCTAGATCTGAGGCCAATTTCATATTGAGAAAGGCCCTTTCTAACTCCATGGACATTAGAAACATTCTATATGCCCCAATAGTGTGCCTGTGATTAACAGTCTTCATTTTACCAATTGGTTTCTTATATTTTCACACCTAATGAGGAAGTATTAAGAAAAAACATCTATCCATGATTCTGTTTTATCAATAACAAACATCTTAGTTTCAGATACATGAAAGGTAGTTAGTGAATATTTGTTGGATGAATTAGTTAGCATAGTGGTTTGAGCAGAGCAAAACTAACTACAAAGATACTCATTGGTCATTCTGATAATGATCTTTTTAAAAAGGAAGAGTTGACCTGCTAGTAGAGTCTACTAAGGTAGAATTGAGCATTGAATATAGCCATGATTACACAATTAGCAATATTTCTATGAATAGGAAAGCTAACCACTTTCATGTCACTAAGTAGCCATGCCATTTGTAATAGACAGGAAGGTACTGAAATGAAAGCAAAGATTATCATGAAACAATAGCTCAAGTGAGTATCCCCATTTCTGTCTCACGGTCTTCCCTTCAGTTCTTGAAAAGCCCTTTTTGTTTCCCCTTACCCTGATTACAGTTAAAAAAACGACAATGTAATTTACTCTGTTCTCTATCCTATACTTTAATAGTACAGGATATTGTACTGCTCCTTTCCTGTCTGCTGTCCATCGAGATTAGCCTCCTCCAGCAATATTGGCATTGCTTTGAATGTGGCCTTCAAAATCCTTACTCTGATGACAATTCCAACTACCATGCTTTTTTCTTCATATTAGCTAGGATTATGGTCTGGGTATTTCAGTATTTTGAAATAAAAATTATGCCTATGGGAGATTTATTTTCTCAGCAAGCATCTTTTTACACAGTGTATATAACCTTACAAAAGCTCGAAGTCAACACCAGAGTGCTAATTGCACAGAAATTTCCCTGAGGAGGTTGATAGAATGGTTGTATTTTTTAAGGTAAGAGTCAAATAAAATGCTATATTATTGACTCTAAAATTAGAGATTTCTGTAAATTCTATTTATTGTTGCTATAATGATTTGGAATGTGTAAAATATAGTGATAATAATAATGACATACATTGCTGCTACCTACATATTTCTCTAAACACTGCATTATATACAAATAGATGGCATTTAAGTTTTATTGTTCCCTTTATTTAATCTCATTGATTTGTGTGATTATACCTTGATGACATGAAGAGAAAGACACAGAAATTTATCCATGTTCTAACATCAACTCCTCATTTATATTGCTCCTATTAACCATTTCCTTTATTTTGTCCAAATCACACTTTTGAAGGAACTGCTCAATACTTTATAACTGAGTAGAATGAAGAGCTTGAGAGGCAAAAGGTGGCATAAGATGCTGAACTGAGTTGATTCCTTTACAATAGACTAGTGATTGGTTCTTAAGTGATGCAGGAGATGAACTTAAAACTTAATAAACTTGAGCTGTGGGTCACAATGCACATCACTTGGAAAACTGAGGTAGGAAGATCACTGTGAGTTGGAGGCTGCAGAGTGGTTTCCAGGTTAGCCTGGAATATAGTGAGACCCTGCCTCAAAAACAACAAAAACAAAAAAATAAAGCTGAGAGTGGTGGCACATGCCTTTCATCCCAGCATTTAGGAGGCAGAGGTAGGTGGGTAGCCATGAGTTCAAGATAACCTGAGACTACATAGTAAATTCCATGTCAGCCTGGTCCAGAATGAGACCATACCTCAGAAAAAAAAAATATAATCTACTTGATTTAAGAACTATAAAAAAAGAATACATTGAATCCAAGGTCTCATATAGCCTAGGCTGGCCCCAAACTCATGAACTCATTATGTGGCCTGAGGATGGCCTTGAATTCCTGATCCTCCCACCTCTACTTCCTGAGTGCTGGGATTACAGGTGTAAGCCACCATGCCCAGTTTATGTGACAATGGAGATCAAGCCAAGGGCTTCATGAATGCTAGGAAAAATAACTTGGTTATTTGTTATTATAAACTCAGTCTCAATTTTTTATTTTATTTTTTATTTTTTTATTTTTTTATTTTTTTTGGTTTTTGGAGGTAGGGTCTCACTCTAGCCCAGGCTGACCTGGAATTCACTATGGAGTCTCAGGGTGGCCTCGAACTCATGACGATTCTCCTACCTCTGCCTCCTGAGTGGTGGGATTAAAGGCGGGCGCCACCATGCACGGCTTTCAAATTTTATTTTTAAACATTAAGCCATACAAGCATAGACTCCAGGCCTGCCACAAACCCTACTTGGGAAGCCAAAGACAAAATGCTCAGCTGAGATCAGGCACCCACACACACCACAGACATAGATCCCACAGACCTTTTTCTGTTCCTGACTTTGGTCCTAGAACTAGATACAATGGAGGTACATAGGAAACACCTGACAAATGTGTGTGTCAAATACAAAAAGCAAAAAATTAAAAAAACTAAATGTAAATTAAAAATAAAATATTAGTAGGGATTCAAGAAAATTTCCTATGAATAAGAGGGTGAGATTAGAATGAGAAATATTTAAAATAATTACATCATTAGACCCTGATTCAGTAGTTTTGGATAATGTTTTAGGATGTTACCATGGATAGAACATTGGAAATCTTGCTATATTTAACAAATGATGCATTTTCTGCACCCATGTTTCCCATACTTTCTGTATTTATTAAACCAAGTCCATATGCTTTGTCCACAGAAATAATTCATTTCAACTATTCAATTCACTGAAAAACTTTTCCTACATATGACAAATATATATATCTTAAAGGCAAACCCACTCTCCACTCCCACCTCTACCTTGCCCACAGCAGCCTCAGCTCTGTGACTCCCTATGCTATTCAGAACTTCTGTCATACCCCTGCTACTGGCCTCTCAAGGGCAAATTTCAAGTACAGCTGGTATCTAAGACAGACCTTGAAATCCTCATTTTTATTCTTTCTGGCTCCTCTGCTGAGGCTTGGGGTAAGGGGGGTGGAGTAAATCATACCACAACTGTTAACTCTAGTCCAACATCTTAGAATTATGGAAGAGAAGATGAAGCTTAGAATTCTTGTTTGTGGCACCTGGACAAAGCAAGTTCTCAAATAGAATGTCAACAAGAAAGCCTTCTAAAGAGTCCACTGAGTACTTATTCAATCAGAAATAAATTAGTATTATCTCAGTGAATATTCCTCTATGTATGGATGACTTTCTTGAAAGGCAACCTCAAAGGAAGTAACCAGTGGCTAGTAAGATACAAAGACAGATGGCCACCTCTCTGTTATCTACAAAGTAAATTCAGGGTGCCCATTAAGAAGGGTTATAATTCTGTGACCACATCACAGAAAGAAGTGAGATTATCTTAGAAGATTCTGTACTACTGGGCTAAAACTGCATTGTCCCAAACTGGATGAAAAGCTGGTTATCCAGGTTGTACTTTAGTACTCATGGCCAAATGAGCTGGAAAATGGTAGTGATTATAATACAATATGTTGAAGAATGTACCTTATGAAAAATCTTATTTTTTGAAATTATGCAAATGGGGTAGCAGTTATTATTACTCACATTTTCCAAATAAAGAACAGTTTTCGGGAAATTATGCTGCCCAAAGACAAATTCAAAACTCACGACCTAGCTGGGCATGGTGGTGTGTGCCTTTAATCCCATCACTCAGGAGGCTGAGGTAGGAGGATCTCTATGAGTTAGAAGCCATAGTGAATTCCAGGTTAGCCTGGGCTACAGTGAGACCCTACCTTGAAAAACCACAAAAGAAAAAAAAAAAAGAAAGAAAAACATACACTCATGTTCTAAAGGACTATACAGTCTCTTTCCTACCAGAAATTCTCTCAAAGATACAGACGTGCTCCAGCAACAGTAACAACATAGGAAATTCCAGTGTGAAATCTGTTCAACTATCTCTTTCTAAAAGTGTAAACCGTAAAACAGATAAAACAAACCAACAAAGTGGTATCCCTCTTGTACATATCAATCAAATTTTTATCAAAGTGAGTGACTACAACAGATCATTTGTTTTTAGAATAGATTTTGATAAAATAGAAGAAATGAGTGAATATTTTACGAGGTAGAAGGCTACTTTAGTGTGTAAAGAAGTGCAGTAGAAAATAGGACTAGCCTGCTAAGACATTGAAGTACTTCACAGTGTTTCTTATGCTAGCCTTGCCTTTGAGGCTCCTCCATAAATTGCAAACTTATCACATCAGTTCATTTCAGATAAAACATAATCAGTGCCAGGTGTGGTGGTGCACACCTCTAATCCCAGCACTCGGGAGGCAGAGGTAGGAGGATTGCTATGAGTTCGAGGCCACTCTGAGACCACATAGTTAATTCCAGGTCAGCCTGGACCAGAGTGAGACCCTACCTTGAAAAAAAAAATCACAATCAGTGGTCTAAACCATTAGCTCTTAGAAACAGAGTAAAACTTGTAACACCACTGACCTCTGGACTGATAAACAAAATAATTGGAGGTTTGTCCTTGCCATTTTGGCTTCTTTTAATCTCATTTATGTCCTCTCACTCTATCTATCTATCATCTATCTATCTATTGTCTGTCATCATCATCATCTGTCTATCTATCTATGTCTTCTGTATTATTGGTATTCCCCAACATTCCTTTTTACACTCTCTACTCCCTTTCCCCTCGACATATTCTCTGGAACATTTTATCAGTGTTCACAATCAACTTATCTTCCCTTGAGCTACTTTGCTATACATTTCCATCATTCCCATCTTCCAGCTAGAGGAGCAAAGGGAGGAATTGGAAAGAAATAATACAATATTCTATTTCAATCGTTGTGCTGAAGTATTAAACAATTTTCCTTCTCGAGACAAATAGAAAAAATAGTGACAATAAGAAAGGTTTTTTTGTTTTGTTTTGTTTTTGGTTTTTGGAGGTAGGGTCTCACTCTAGCTCAGGCTGACCTGTAATTCACTATGTGGTCTCAGGGTGGCCTCGAATTCACGGCGATCCTCCTACCTCTGCCTCCCCAGTGCTGGGATTAAAGGCGTGCACCACCATGCCTGGCAAGAAAGTATTTTTTAACATGAGAATATTTACCCTTGGGAAGTAAAGGTGGGTATTTTATCACATTACTTGTAAGAAGGTTGATGGAGTTTCCTATGCATTTATCCTTGACATCGAGGCAGAATCTTTTCTTATTAATTTAGAACTTTATTATATGGAGATATTGCATATTGTTCATATTCCCATTCTGTTCCCTCTCTCACCTCCATTTACGGCCTTCCTCAGAGGGATTATCAGTGTTTACTGTGGGGTCATGAATGCAACAGTCAGTCTGTTGTATGTACAATGCAACATAGTGTTCCTTCCACCCTGTGGCTCTTTCATTCTTTCTCTTCCCTCTTCTATAATGTTCCTTCAGCGAAGGAGAGTGTCTTATAAATCTCCTTTAGCATTGAGCTTTCTGCATCCTCTGATTTTCTGCTCTCATGCGTTTTATGTCTCCTCAATGTCTACTGCCATCTCCTTTGAGGAGGTTCTCAGGCTAGCCTTGAAAGCAACACTCATTTAATCTGCCATGTCCTCTATAATATTTCCTGGGTCCTGGCAGAGGTAATAGAGATGACTCATCTCATGCTAAATAATTGGCTTTTCTTTTTTTGTCATTCTGATAGTCTTGAGTCTCCCCAGTATTTTCTGCCACCTATGAAAAAAATCAGATTCTCTAGTCAAGAGTGATAGAAGTGTGAATCAAATGGGATAAACATGGACATTTAAAAGACTTTCGGGGCTTGGAGATATGGCTTAGCATTTAAGGCACTTGCCTGTGAAGCCTAAGGACCCATGTTCGACTCCCCAGAACACATGTAAACCAGATGCACAAGGTGACACATGTGCAAGGACACACATGTGTACAAGGTAGCACACATGTCTGGAATTAGATTACACTGGCTGGAGGCCCTGGCATGCCAATTGTCTCCTTTCTCTCTCTCCCAAACTTCCACTCTCACAAAAAAAGACTTTTTGATGTACATAACCTTCTTTTAGCCAAAAGAAGTGTCTGTCACTTTCTAAGCCATAGGCTTCTGATTTGATTCCCAGTATCAGGTATTAATTCCCTCCAAATGTGAAATCCTCATACCCAATCAGAGAGCAATTTATTACCCCAATAGCCTGTGTGCCTCTATTGTATCAGTTTGTGTATCTCTCACAGATGGTTGATTTTAGAGCAGGATCCACTGCTTGTTCATGCTATTGATGACCATGACGTCTCAGCAGCTCACATGGCAGTTCGCAGCAGTATAAGAGTACACCAGCAGGGAGCTGACTCCCCTTTCAATTCCAGTATGATTTCTCAATGTCCAGTTGACTGTGGTATCTTCTAGAATAAGGTCTTATAATGTAGATCTAGAGGGTAATAGTGTGCTTTAGCAATGGTCCTGCATTGTTTTGGGAACCTCATGGACCTCTCTAACCAACACCTCACTATGGGGGTTAATCCAATACTGACACTGGGATTTACCAACAACAGCCTTTGGTTTTAGGGTAAAACTTTATCTACCACTACAGGATTCTTCTGACTATGACTAAATCTTGATTCCTCACCTGGATGATTACAACAGAAGCTATTTAAATGACTTAGACCAATTAGGGTGGACACTGTTTGTATAGAGGTAAACTTCTTCAGAACCTTAGACAACATCTTTGTAACACAGTAAACATCTTGTTTGAAATGATAACATACACAATTAGAACTTAAGAAAGCTCATAAACATTCTTGTACTAACCTCATTCCTTTCTCCCCTGTCCTATAATACAGTAGCTAAAAAAATAGTGTATTTTCACACACACAAAAAAAACACTCAATGAATATGTTTGAATGTCTCTGTTGAGTGAGAAAAATATTGATTATAGCTAATTCCTTTTATATGTGCTTCATTTAAGAAAAAGCCAAATACATTTTTTTCTGCTAATTTTCCACAGTGTGTTCAGACAGGAATTTTCATTAAAATGTTTTGCCATTAATAATCTTGGGCATCCACTGATACATAAAATAATTATCCAAGTTCTTTTAGTCACATCCTTATTTTCTCTTTGACTATGCACAAACACATACGAATAAATACCTGAAGAAAGACAAACTTAAACAAATGTTCTGTCATTTCTATCTAATAACAAGACAGAAAAATACTATAGTTTTTAGCTATTTCTGACCTTTCAGAGAGATCTCTTTGATAATAATCTTAAGAACATCTGTAATAATGTCTGGCATTTGGATAATCCATCATTTTCAAAACATTTTAATTGATTTTTCACATAATTATCCCTTGCTAGAACAGATAAAAATTAACTCCATTTTACATGTAAGAAAATTAGTGCCCAGAATCATTTAAGTATATTGCACAAAGTCACTTATCCTGCAAGTAGTTGAGTGTGGATTTATTAAAGACATTCCTTATATCTGGGATTTTTCCACTGATGCTGCCTCTTTCTCTTGTTCTCGTATTTGGAAAGAGGTTATTAGCAGAATTCATTATATCCTCTTTGGACAGAAGGTATGATCTTGATCATCTCTGTGGCGTGTATTTCTAAAGGAGGAAGATGCTTATTATAAACCTATATCAAGGATAATAATGTTACTAATTATTGAAGTTCAACTTCTGCTCATCTTTTTTCTTTGTGTGTCATGCCTACCCTTATCATTTTTTTACTTTATCCACTGCCTATTCTTATCTTGACCTTGGGTGAATAAGTTGCCCATCATGAGGCTTTTCTTAAGCTTTCTGCACCATGTCCCAGATTTTCTCTTCTCAACTCTGCCTCACAAAGTCACATAGATTCATCCTGCATACGGAACACTAACTGATTCTAGTGCCTCAGACATAAAAGTAAACTTATGGATAGACTAAAAGAAATTGTAGTAACACTTTGCTTATAACATGTTGCTTTCTTGTAAAGAAATTCACACACACACACACACACACACACACACAAACACATGCATGCACAATGTTGTTTTCATTCTGGCCTTCTTTAGTGCAATTTCCCCATCCTACTCTCTGACTACTAATCTAATAAGGCACATTTTCAATAATGATGACTGATTCTGACAGTGGTTTTCACCAAAATTATGCCAATATTTGGAAACATTCTTTCTATAAGAAGAAAGACTGTGGTCATCTCTATAGCCCATTTTCCCTCTCCTGGCATCACTTTCACATGTCAGAGTCACTCTTTCATTTCTTATCTGAAGGGGACTTCAGGTAGAGTAGTAGACTTTGCAAAGTATATCAATGAGTGTCATGGGAAAGATTTTGCCTGGGGAAATGCAAGCACATGTCTGTTCACCTCAGACAAGAGACCAAAACCAGCTTTGGTGAACCAATGAGTTTGTTGGTGTTACATACAGAGCAAGATCAAGGCCTGCTTATAGGAGCAATGGATGAGTCAAAGGTAGTTACATCACCACAAGCCCACCCCAGCCTACGTGATGACTCATGGAAGCTATAACTCAGCTGCACACTTGTCTCAAGCACACTATATGACTTGCAGCTAAATTAGAGTTGCATCCCCAATGAGTTGTTTTCCCTTTATATATCTTTAAGACCAAGTCTTGGAACCCTTTTTCCAGACTTGTTGACTTCCTGAGTCTCCTAAGCATCTTTTCTCCTGTTAGGAGGGAATGTTTTCAATTTAGAATAAATTGCTCTACAACAATAAATGTTTTTGTAAAAATGGGTTGTCTAGATACAACCACTTTAATCCCTCCATCATTGCCAGATGTATGACAGCAGAGCACCTGACCAAAAGTAGTCTGTGATGGTCTATTTTAAATAATAAGGAAGTATTATAGACTACATGAGACTACTAGAATGAAAGAGTACAATGACAAAGGAAATGGAAAGAAATTAGTCTATGTCAACTAACTTTTACATATGTATATATTTGTGTACATATGTATATATGTGTGGGGGGTGTATGTATTTGAATATATATGTAAGTTATCAAAAAATGCAGAAGTCATTATGATATACTTATTATATAAGCAAAGGGATGTCTCCAAGGTCATTTAAATCCCTGCATGTGTATATGTTATACTTTAACAAATGTACCTTGTAAGAAGCAGCCCAGGATTGATAACCAAGTGCCTTTGCTATAATTTGAAAAGGAAATGCATCACAGAAGGTCATACGTCCTCAGACTGTGATTTTATTTGGAGAGGCTGTGGAAATGTGTGGGGAGGGGAGAGGCTTAGCTGGTGGAGATGGTTCACTGGGAATAGGCCTTTGAAAGCCTCACTTCCGAGCCAAGATACCTGCTTCCTATCAAATGCCATGATGTGACAACCAGCTCATGCTCCCATTGCCATGCCCCCCCTCCATGTGAAACCATGTCCCCCTAAATCATGAGCCCAGATAAATCTTTCCTTAAGGTACTTCTTTCAGGCATTGTGTCATAGAAATGAGAAAGGTAACTAAAACACTCTTCATCCTTTCCACTATGGTATCCTAAATGATAAATAGTACCTGTATGCTGCCGATAGGTAGGGACAGAGAACAAGGGAGCATTTCGGTTATGCTGAGGACCAAGCCACTGGTACCATTTTATAAGAAAGACTATTTTCCTTTCATTACCTAATCTACTAAAATGGCATGGAATAAGAATATGCATTAAATAGTATAAATAGAGTCCAGATTATAGCACACACTTGGAAGAGGAAGTTAATTAAACATAAAAATATAAGTAGTTATCCAAATTTGAAAGAATATTTAGTTTTCAAAGGTCTATGTAAGAATTCGCTCCTGAATTTCTCATATAGCATTAGCACATCTAGTTATCAACTTTCTTTTCTAAACCAGGAACTGAGGACCTAAAAAGAAAAAAATTGTCTTAATGTACTATTGTTATCTGGCATACACAGACTTTTTTTTTTTTGAAAATAGACTTCCCTGAGATGTCAAGATGCACTTCAATAACAATTGTGGGCTTGCCTCTGCAAGCTATCATTATGGAGATTAATTATTTGTTTAACACTAAGGGATCTGGCCCATACCAGGCATGAAGGTGATCAGGGCTCAAGAGACACAATCTGAATGAGAAAAACAAATAGATTTTTTATGAGCTCAAAAGATGACTAGAATCTTGACTTGTGAGTTACATGTTTGCAATTATAAGAAGTGTTATTCTTTTCTTTCATTGCCTTAATAGCTCATAAATACCACCAACATGGGGAGGATAACAACAACAGCATTTGTGGAATTGAATGCAATTGCTTGAAAATATTATTCATTTTAGGAAGTTTATTACTGGAAAGCTGATTGCAAATTTAAAAGCAGATTGTTCCATGGATGAATGAATTTTGGTTGGAGAAACAGGAACATAAGAGACCTCTGAGGCTTTTGCTGATAATATTCATAGTAACCAATGTTCCACATTTGCCCACAGGGAGCAGTTGTATTTTTCTACACTAGTTGATACTAGTAAATATTGTCTGAATTATCTTGACAACATATAAAATATAAAACATCTTTAGGGACAGTAAAAGCCTAGGAGTCCATATGGAGCCAAGAAAAAATGTTTTCAAACTTTAGTGATGAAATGCAATATGGTGTGAAGTTCCTGAGGCCACTGTCTACTTATCATTAGATAGGATATATTAATCTGGCCCATATTAATGTCAAAAAAGAAAAATCCCAGAAAAATAATTAAAACATGTTAAGAGCATAGGATTATAATCAGTATAGCTTACTTCAGATCTTACCTTTTACTGTCTGTATGACTTGATGAGCCTCAGTGTCTCATGATATGAAAGAAGAATGACTTACTTTTAAGGCAAAAGAAACTTAAGTTTTGTATAATAACTAACATAATGCTTGGCACAGCATATGCACTCAAGAAACAATGGAATGGCTATTAGCAATATTACTATTTTCACTTATGTACCTTAATTGGTTCTGGGAACTCTATGTAAAAATCTGTAGAAATGGCTCTTAACAATGGTCCATAAAATAATGAGAGTTTGTCTTGAAGTCAAACAGATATAAGCCCAAGCAATGTATTAATGTTTTAGAAGTTTAAATTGTTTGTGTTTCTGTTTCCTCAGTGAGGAAAGAAAGACAATAATAAAGCTTAACTCAGAGAGCAACTATAAGAAATCTAATAAGGAATGATGTCAGAATAGGACTTGGAACATGACACATACACAAAAATGTTACCTCCAAAGTACTAGCTGTGTCTTCATAGACCACAGTTTCTTGTAAATGATTGTCTATTTGTTCATTTAATCCATGCCTCCTAAATACTTGAAAGGAATCAACCACTTCTTTATTTATCTCTATAATCCCAGTTCCTGAGTAGTGAAGAGTCATGAATTTTTCCTAATGAATAAATTTATATTTTATTTACTTTTCAAAATTATCAATAAGAAGAGCTTCTAAACTTATAAACTGTTAGGCTATTTATATTTTTGTTCACAATAATTCAAACTATACTTGGTATAAAAGAATTTCTTCTCTTAGAGAAAAGAGCAGAAAAAATAATGTCACCTACATGTCTAATTAGGCATTACTTTATCTAATTTATTAATTCAAAAAGGCATTGTACTAGCTAAGCACTGAGTAAAACTTTAAGGGTACAATTATAAACAAAGCCAATTTAGCCCATACTTTCATGGCATTTCAGAGCAGTGAAGAAGACGTAAATTGCCAAAATGTTATACATTATACCCTTGATAATTTCCATGGACATAAGTCCAGAACTTATGGAAATGCATCTGAAAGGATACAAATTAGGAAGCTTCCAGGCCTTCAGTGCTATATTGGGACTGCTGAGGCATCCAGCCACATGGACTGAGCAGCTACAGGGTTTCTTGATTCCTGGGCCTGCAACTGCTATTGGCTAATTCAATGAATTCCCATTTTAATACAATTCATTCTAGCAGTTCTGTTCCTCTAGAGAACCCTGACTAATATATTCACAGTGCTTGTTCCTTGCAAATTAAAACTAAGTTTTTAAAACTGGGATTGCTTTGTTCTTTTCCAAAATTCACATTGAAAGTCAAAGTTGTTTTCATATACTTCTCATTGAACCTGAAGAAAAAGGAAAGATTCTAATTCATTGAAATACTCCAACTAATTGCAATGAAATAACCCATATGCTGTTAAAAATGTCTTGATGCATCCATATCTATGCAAGGACTCAAAGTCACTAAGAAGAGGACATATTTTAAAAAGGAAAGAAATTAGATGGCCTATCTTCCATCTGTGTTCTAGCATATAGAATGATTGAAAATTTGTCTAACACATAATTTGAGAAAACCATAATAGTTCATGTACTAAATCTGGCCCACTATTTGTGTATAATTAGTATTTTGCTCAACAAAAATATTTCTCTCCTTGAAAATAAATACAAAAATATAAAATATAAAATAAAATAATTTTGACCTGTGGAAATGATATAAAGTTTAAATTTCAATGTTTACTAATGAAATTTTATTGGAATACAACCACACTTAGGAAATTGACATTCTGTCTAAGGCTGCTTTACCGTACAGTGGCAAATAGGAGTTCTTTTAACAAAGACATTCAGTGATTGTCTGTTCAAGTCCACAAAGACAGACATACTTACTCTTTTTTGCCTTGGCAGGAAAAGTTTGCTGACATCTGGCCTAACCAGTTCATGCTGGCTGTGTTGCACTGTATGATTAAGGCATCCAGAGACGCTGGCTGCTGTGTACTTTATCATAGGGTTCCATAGTTACTTTAATGATTAGGGTTTCCCTGTGTTAGGAAGTGAGTGTGGAACATGTGTTATTTATATTTATTCATTGTTGTGAATAAAGTAGGCTCATGAGAGGGAAAAGATGAAGATAGACTCTAGTTGGAAACAATGTGCACATTCCTTGCTGTTACCATGCTGTGTATGGGTTAGCCAGCAAATCCTTATTTAAACACTAACCCTGAAGTTCTGTCATCATATACTGAATTCTCATACTCACAAAGGATGTGATAGAGAAACAACCAATTTAAAGCATAAAACTATGCTTTTGATTGTTTGTTTCTCAACAAATATTAATGTATTTTTCTTTAAAATAAATTTTAGGTAAAAAATAAACATAACCTCAATAAACTCATTCTAAAATAATGTTTTGAATTTCTTCCTTGTTTCAGTGCTATTAATTTATATCTAAAAGTTTTTCGTCATTCATAAACTTCTGCTTTCTTCCAGTTGTTTTCGTGCAACTATTCAACATAAGTGTTCACTCCATAGAAAGACACATCAAGGTTATTAAAGCAAAACTCTGTAATGAGTTTATGCCTCTGCATGATTATGTAGGATGAGAACTGATGCATTGTCTTTAATCTACCTCCAGGCTGGTTTTATGTTCCACTGGACTGGAAATATTAAAAATGTCTTTTTCTTGATAACTCTCATTAGTTATGCATTATTCAAACACATGTTTAACTTTGGCTCAATGTAGACACTAAATAGAGTAATACATCAGAGAATTATATTCTCTCACTATTGATCCATACAAAACAAAAATAAATGAGAACACATTTGCCTTTAAAATAAACCACATAGCTATAGTTTAGGGTAAATTATTACAATGTTTTCCCACATTGCCTATATTTTTCATGATAGGTTATATTCATGCTAAACTATTTCTATTTTTCCTTACAACTTCTATACCAAAAGCACTTCTTCCCTATGAATGGCCCAACTCAGCTGCATGTTATCTCAAAATCTTTACTTTGTCTTTCACTATTAATAATGGCTGTGTTCCTTAATTCCATAGCAATTTATGTGTATTTTTCTAAAAATATAATGTCAAACCAGAACACCCAGGAAAAATATAGATTAATGCTTAATAAACTACTAGATAAATTAAAAGGTAAATATTATGTCATATATTATTTTACAGTTTTTAAAAACAGAAAAAAGACAAAGTAAAAATAGGTCTTACTCTTGTATCATTCATGGATTCTGATATGCACAGCAGGGGACTGTAGTCTTGCCAGCTTGTTTGGAGATCCTACCAAAAGAATGTAGCTGCTCAGATGCCCCTAACCAACAGTCCCCTTCTGTTGAAGTAAGCCATCCTCTGTGGCACACCGAGCCAACAGCTTAGGGATGGACTCACACAGACCAATGAAGAAGGAATGGAGCACCCACCTAGCCAGCCAAATCCACCAAGTAAACCCTAATGAGCAATGCCATAGCCAGATTGCCACACACCTATGGAGTCCAGTCTTAACAACAAATGTCAGTATTTACCAGTTAAAGAATCTTTGTATAGTAACACCTGAGTGGAAAGAACATATTATTTCCAGAAGTTATATAAAAGTGTGTTGTGTTCTGGTATTAACCATCACTGGCTCCTCAGCAATCACGGTATCTTTAAAATAATCTCTTTCTCAGCTTTCTAGGCTAGATCTCCAACTTCCACTGTTATTCTAGTTAGTTTTATTAATCCCTGTCTTTATTTGCAGCCTTGCTAGGTGGGTCCTCTCACTTTGAAGATTGCAAGAGTCACTAACATTCTTTATTTTTTTAAATTTTTTTTGTTTTATTTATTTATTTGAGAGCGACAGAGAGAAGGAGGCAGAGAGAGAGAGAGAGAGAGAGAGAGAGAGAGAGAGAGAGAATGGGCGCACCAGAGCTTCCAGCCTCTGTAAACCAACTCCAGATGTGTGTGCCCCCTTGTGCATCTGGCTAACGTGGGTCCTGGGGAATTGAGCCTCAAACCGGGTTCCTTAGGCTTCACAGGCAAGCACTTAACTGCTAAGCCATCTCTCCAGTCCATCATTAACAATCTTGCTTGAAGGACTGCATGACAGTCACAACTTCATTATATCTGTTTGCATTTAGACAAAGTTCAGTCTTATAAGAAAGAATAGATTACTTTAGTTTTAAGATAAATAGCCCTGGCTAGTTTTTATCCTTGGTAACTGCACAAAACTGTACAGATATTAAGGTATAATTTTCTACATTTTTGTAATTATTTCCTAATATCCAAGAGTAGCCAGTAGTTTGCAGATAATGAATGGCATATTAAAAGTCTCCTCATCATTGAGAATCCTGTGCTCTACTGCCTTCTATGTTTCAGCTTAATATTCTCATCAATTAGTATTAATGTCAGAAAGAGGTGGGTAGGGGATGATAGAGACTTCTGTGAAAGTTCCCTGATTAACTGCTATATGTCTGCCTTTGCAGCAATTACTGATAACTGTGTCCACACTACAGTAGGTTCTTAAGGACCTACCACCTTGTGTGGCCTCAAGATCTATGTCAGCTAAGACTCAGCTCAGACTTATTTATCTTGAAATTTTATATATATAAACATAAAATGACACATTGAGAATCTAATTACATTATACTATATCGGCAAGAAATGAAGTCAACTGAGTGCAGCTAAAGAAGTGGTCATACCCAGGTTTTTGTTTAAGTCAAATAAATACTTGCAGGTTAAATTTCACATATCTAGCTCACTGGCCAACTTACCAAATTTTGTGTTTGGGGAATGCAAAGAGAAAGCAAATAAGGCACAAACTATGGAGGGTCAGGAGATGGACAAAGGAGGATAGTGAGGAAGAAGGATAAAACATAACAAAGAATTGTTACGCATATATGTGATAATCCCATTACTTTGTGTACTTACAAAAATTAATGAGAAATGGCCAGGCGTGGTGGTACATGCCTTTAATCCCAGCACTTGGAAGGCAGAGGTAGGTGGGTCACCATGAGTTTAAGATCACCCTGAGACTACATAGTAAATTCCAGTTTAGCCTTGACTAGAGCAAGACACTACCTCAAAAAAACCAAACATAAAATAAAATAAGAAATAAGAATAATGCAAAAGATGAACTAAAAGACACAAATGAACATACCCAACAAATATTCACTCCCTTGGTGGTTAAAAACAGTCAAATAAAATGCTTTTTTTTTCATTTTTTACTAATAACTTCTATACAAATAGACAATATATCATGATCATAATCCCTTCCAACCACCTTTTCTTTTCCTTCTCCCCTATCCCTCCTCCACTGAATCCCTTCTTCTTTCTAACTAGTTTCTCTTCTATTTTGTTATCATGCCCCCTAACCCATAATGCAGGTATTTTGTAGACAGCATCAGCTAATGTGAGGTCATAAATGCCATGGCCACTTTGGGTCTAGAAGACAGTATTGCAAAGCACTTCTCTCCTTCCTTTAGTTCTTACATTCTTGCTGCCACTTCTTTTGCGATGGTCCCAGAGCTTTAAAGGATGTGATAAAAATGCTTCACAAAAA
Organism: Dipus sagitta; assembly: GCA_036346955.1. Classification (NCBI taxonomy): domain Eukaryota; kingdom Metazoa; phylum Chordata; class Mammalia; order Rodentia; family Dipodidae; genus Dipus; species Dipus sagitta. The sequence goes on from CM070770.1 coordinate 210,063,401, forward strand.
AAAAAAAAAATGCTTCACAAAGCCAAGTGTATTGGCACATGCTTTTAATCTCAGCACTTGGGAGGCAGAGGTAGGAGGATCGCTGTGAGTTGAGTTGGAGGTCACCCTGAGAAAACATAGTGAATTCCAGGCCACTAGAATAAGACCGTACCAAAAAAAAAAAAAAAAAAAAAAAAAAAAAAAAAAAAAAACTGTCACTTAGTGTTCAACATTACACTGTCACTTAAAATGGATTTGTTTGTTTTCCTTTGTTTTGTTTTCCAGATAGGGTCTCATTCTAGCCCAGGCTGACCTGGCACTCATTCTGTAGTCCCAGGCTGGCCTTGAATGCATGTGATCCTCCTACATCTGCCTACCAAGTGCTATGATAAAAGATGTGGACCACCATGCACAGCCTAAAATGCTATTTTTAATGATAGTACTTGTCATGTTCTAAAATATTACAAGTATTAACACATATCTATTTAGGATGAATGAACAAATATCTTTGGAAACAACTTGACAGCACCATGTCCCATCTGTAGTTCAACTCTTGGGAGACAGATGCAGGAGGAGCTCCACAAGTGAAAGACAATGTGGACTACCTAGTGAGTGTCAGGCCAGCTAGAGCCACACTGAGATCTTGGCTCAAAAAATAAACAAATGAATAAATAAGAAAGCAATTTTCCTAAATCCATTGGAAGCTCTAAAGGGATTCATATGTTTTACCTGGGGATTTAATTTTTGAAAATATATCTAAAAATAATATTATTCATATATGAAATTCTTTAAGTAAAAAATGTTCACTTTGGTCTTATTTATAGTAGCAAAACTTGGGAGTCTATTAAATATAAAATAAGTTTTCAGACTTCCAGTTAAGATTGCAGTGTAGGTACCATGCCAAAGCAGCCTAGGGGGGAAAAAGCAAAAAAGAAAAAAAAAAAAAAAAGAAACCCAGCAAAATACACACTTTTACTAAAAAGTGAGGTGTATAGGAAATTGAAACAGCCGCGGAGAAGTAGGAGAGATCCCGAGCATCCAGAGCCCACACAGGCTGGCAGAAGCAGCTCTGGCAGGTCCGCAGGACTGCAGCAGCGGCACTCCAGCCAGCAGCCAGGCTTGGCCTGAACTGCAGGAAAAGCCAGGTGAGGGGATTTTCCACTCACACTGGAGCTCTCCGCAAACTCAAGAAACATGAAGGGAGAACAGCAGTGAACAACGGAGGAGCAGATCACAAGGTAGAAGAACACGTGGAACAGTGAGAGAACTAGAGCAGCATTGGCAGTCTCCCCTCCCCCACCGCCAGTGCCCAGCTCCAGCAGAGCAGTGGTCCAGGGACCCAGCCACGCCTACTTGAACCAACAGCGGGACCCAAGCAGGAGCAGAGACCAAAATCATCCCAAAAGGTAACTGGGATTACACCAGGTCAGTACCCGCCTAATAAACCTGGTATATAGGCCTGAACCAGAGGTGCTAATTGCACCTTCCATATCAGCATAAAATATACTAAAATCTGATGGATGGTCAGATTTGCCATTCTTAAATAAGATGTATTTGGGGCTTGTTATTTGTTGCTTCTTGATTTATAGTGGCTTTGTTTCCTCTTCTGTTATACATTAGGGAAGGGTCTCACCTGGTCACAAGCTGACTTGGAACCCTCTACAGACCAGAAATCTTAACCTCCTTATTGTCAGGATTAAGGAAGTGGGTGATGCACCACACAGCCTAAGGGGAAGACAGAGGATCTGGTTGTAATAATACCTACTCTTGGATAAATACTCTGCTGTTTTTCATTGAAAGTGTACATTGTTTATTTAAATTTTAGAAACTATCTGTATTTGGTTCCACTCAGCTTACTTGAATACTCTCATAGCAGGCAAGCCAACACCTAGAGTCACTTTTGTAGATACTCTGAGAGTCTTTAGAGCCACACCTAGTGCCTTAAGATCCTACCCTGAAGATAAATAACAACAGATTGACTGATACATCTAATAATACCCAGCCAACTAGAAAATCCAATCATTAAATAATCCAGGATGCAAATATATATATATATATATATATATATATATATATATATATATATATATATATATTATAACACAAGAAACACCAAAAGTCAAGACAATATAAATCCACCAAAAAGTATTAATGCATCAGAAATGACCTCCAGTGAGAATGAGTTAGAAGAGATGCCTGAGAAAGATTTCAAAAGAATGATTATAAATATGTTCAAAGAACTCAAAGAAGAAATTGAAGGAAGCGAAGAAGACACAGGACACCAATTTAATGAAATAAAGACATAAATAAGGAAATAGAAATAATAAAGAAAAACCAGTCAGAATTACTAGCAATAAAGAACACAGTTAATGAAATAAAAACTCTGTAAAATAAGTTTTCATTGTTAAATAAATTATGGCATATTTATTTGATAAATTATTATGTAATCAACCAAATATATGATTATGAGGGGGTTAAGATGGCTTGGAAACAAGATTAAATATGTAGAAAATTAAAGATAAAAAGAATAATTTACTAAACATTGTAACAAAAATATGAAACATGAGAAAGCAAACAATACATATATAATAAAAAGAAAAAGACATTGAATGTCACAAAAATATTAAGATTTCTATGGGTTAAATCAACATTGTTTTTTCTTACCTTTCTTCTTTGTCTCTATTAGGACACAAATGCTTTTTAAATAAAACTCTATTTATTTCATTTATTTCTAAATAAGAAACCCTGCTTCCCAGGCCTCAAGGCCAAGCAAAGGACTCCAGACCCACTGATTAACAGCTTAGATCCTATCTAGTACCTTCCCCACGCCTTTGTGGCTCTTGGTTCATAGACTGGGTCACTTAGTGTTGAACTATTTTCCTTCCCTAAAAATCTATAAAGAGTAAAGAACTCCCTATGATGTTTTAAAAAACTAAAACATACCTTCTTCCCATCTCTTGTTTTGGTGACTCCATCCTGTTATTCCATGGTAGTTTGCCCCCTCTTCAAATCAAAGCCTCATTCTGCCTTCAAAGGCCTATCATGCCTCCTGTAGCATAATGCTACTAACTCTCCTAATCAAACTGCAATTCTAAAGGCAATGGGTTTCACTGCATCTTTGTGACCAGCCAGCATCCTTCTCTAATATCCATCAGTTTCCAAATTTTATTTAATCATATTTATAACATATATGGTGATAAGCAATAATTTTAGAATCAATTTCTTTTCAAATTAATTTATGTACTATCTTTAAGTCATTTTTGAGTTTAGATTTTTTAGCCATTCATATTTTTCACAAAATCAGTTATTTAAATAGGTTGTAATATATCAAAATTTTGTCTTTTTCCCCTTTCTATTACTTAATGAATTTTTTTACATAGGTTGTAGTATGACCCCTCTCCTCTGGTCCCCACTTCCCTGCAGGACCTCATAAACAGGATTATTAGTGTTTACTGTGGGGTAATCAGGGCCTCTGTCTCTGGGGTGAGATGTGTTTCAGGGTATTTCTACCAGCCTTGTGGCTCTTAAAATCTTCCTGCCCCTTTTCCTCAACAGTGTCTGAGCCTTGGCAAGTGTGCTACTAGTTAGTGTTGACTTCTCTGTGGCCTCTGTATTTATGTTATGATATGCTTTGGTTCACTGCAGTGTTTGTTGCTATTTTCCTGGATGTGGATGTCAGGCTAGCATTGGGAGCAATAACACATCACTGCTTCCTCAACAGTTTTTTCTGGAGACCAGCAAATGTGGTAGAGATGGCACATCTCATGGCAAGCATTCACCTATATTTTCTTGGGTTGATGGATTTTGGATCTCCCCAAGATTCTCTTCCATCTATAAAATAAAACAGATTCTCTGACCATGGCTGAGAGCAGCTTTGAAGGGGATATGCCTAGAAGATTGAGAGACATTTTAATGAGACTATCCACTCAACTTGCACAGAGAACACATGGTTTCTCTCTGGATATTGTGATTTTCCTAACCATAGGGTCCTGATATGGTTCTAGGTACCAGTTGTGGGTTCTCTCCCACTGAGGGGGCCTCATGTCCAATCAAAGGGCAGTTGGTTACCCACAGAGGCTGTGTGCCACTATTGCATGATTGTGCAGTTCTTGACCAGATGGTGGATTGCATGACTTGCAGGGTGTGCTGTTTATTTATGCTGTTAGTGATCATTGTCACCCAGTAGCTCCCATAGCACGTCCCAGGGTCAAAAGGGTTTTCCCACTTGAGGACTGGCTCCCCTCTCATTTCCCATGTTGTCTCTCTGTGTTCTGAGATGGAAGCCTATGGTGGCTTCAGCAATAGGCTCTTATCTTTTAGTTCTGGCAGGTAACCAAGTGCTTGGCAAAATCCTGCAGTGTTTTTGGGAATTACATGGATCACCCTGACTACCTGCTCACTGTAGGGGTTATCCTAGACCTGGTCCTGGGATCCAAAACCCAGAGCCCATAGAATTAAGCTTTCCCTGCTTTCTACTGTGTATTTCAGTCTGGTCCATCCACCTCCCTTAATTGGGGGTTCTATCTCCAATACTGGCCTCCATGAAGAAGGTTCCTATGGTGCTGACTGCTTTAGTCTGGTTTTGTGTAGTTCCCCTCCATAGCCTCCCTTTCCCTGAAACTCTTTCCCTCTACTGGCTTGTCTGGTACCCCTTCTTCTCCTCTTTCCCTGTCTGCAGTAGGAAAGAATCTCAAAGTTGTTTTAATTTGAAGTTTTCTTATGAGTAAGGATGCTGAACATTAATATATGTATATATGTATATATATACATATATATATATATATATATATACATATATATATATATATAATTTTTATGTATTTATTTGGGAGAGAAAGAGGGAGAGAGTGAGAGAAAGAGAAAGAGAGCACATGCCAGGACCTTCAGCCACTGCAAATGAACTCTAAATATGTGTGCCACCTTATGTTTCTGGCTTACATGGGTTGTGGGAAATCAAACTGTGGTCCTTTGGCTTTGCAGGTACCTTAACCATTAAGCAATCTCTTCAGACCTGAACATTTCTTTAAATGAGCATTGGCCATTTTTATTTCCTCCTTTGAGAATTCTCCATTTAGTTCTGTATCCCATGTTTGAGTGGATTATTTTATTTTTTTATTACTTAGCTTTTTTGAGTTCTTTGTAGAGTCTAGATATTAGGCCTCTGTCAGAAGTACAACTGGCAATGATTTTCTCCCATTCTGTGGGTAGTCTGTTGGCTATGTTCAAGAGATCCATTGGCTGAGTTTTTGTTTAATTTCCTGAGCTACTGGAGTCCTATTCAGGAAGTCTTTCCCCACTCATATTTTAAAGAGTTTTCTCTTTTTCCCCCAAGTTGTTTTAGAATTCAAGGTTTTATATTGAGGTCCTTAATATATTTGGAGTTTGTTTTTCTGCAAGGTAAGAAGAGTGGCTCTAGTTTCATTTTTCACATATGGTTATCCAATTTCTCCAGCACCATTTGTTTTAAGATGTTTCCTTTTCTCCAGTGTGGTTTGTTTGCTCCTTTGTCAAAGATCCGGTAGCTATAATTACTTGAACTAGGGCTGGATCTTTTATTCTGTTCCATTGGAAATAGCCAACAATGGTGTGAACAACCAAGGGTCTAAGCTTCCCTGAAGCAACCAGTCTGACAAGATGTACATACCAGTGTAATGGTGGCACACAACCTTGGTTGGTAACCAACAGCTTTCTGGTTGGCTAAAAGATCCACTCAGTTGAAAGGAACCCTTATCTGGAACTGGGAACCAAACCAGAATCCTATGGAGACAAAGATTATGCTCTTCAGTGACAAGCTCCCACTAGTCTTTGGCTAAAAGAGGGACTCTACCCATTAAATTCTTCCTAAATTAATAATGTTTATCCCATTGAACCTATTCTGACTTCACTCTCCATTGGAGAATCTGTTTTTCTTTTCCAGAAGGCAGCGGGACACAAGGAGATAAACCACCCCTTGCACCTCAGCCAAGACCCAGGTGAAACCACAGAGGAATTGGTAAGAGGAGCAAGAGTGCTACTTCTATGGTGAGCCTAATAAATCAGCACCAGAGTGAAGAAGACAAATGCTAAGGGCACTCAACACATACCAAAGTAGAAATCCAGAGGCTACTGAGAGCTCATCACTGAAGTGGACTTAAAACACACCAATTGAAGCACAGGGAATTTTGCGGAAGAGAGGATAGAAAAATTGTAAGATCCATGGATTGGAACATCATACCCAGAAGCATTGCCTTCCACCTCTAATATTTGACTGCTACTCTCACAGCATAACTCACAACCCCATGGGAAACACCAGCAACCCCATTGAGGTGGTCCCCCAGTGGAATGGGGGCAGAGACAAAGGGAAAAGATGGTACCAACACATGATGTATCCATACAAAGTATTCCCATATTATAAAAATAAATAAATTTTAAAACTGATCATATGGTCCTTGTGTATAAGTTTATTTATGTAGTATATTATATTTATCAATTTCCACATATTAAGCCATGCCTTTATACCTTTAATGAAGCCAATTTAATCAAGATGGATAATGCTTTTGATAGATTCTTAAATTCAGTTTGCAAGGATTTTATTCATAATTTTTAAGTCTAAGTTTATCAGGGATAGCAGTCTATAATATTTTCTTGTGTCTCTGTCTGGTTTTGTTACCAGAGTAATGCTGGCTGTCAAAATTTCTTCTTATTGTTAGTTTAATCTACTAAGTTTACTGTTCTTATTCTGTGATTACTGCATACTAACCTTGTCAATTAAAAATGCTGTACAATCTTTGGGAAGCATAGTTGCCTTGTGTGTGAAATGGTGATGACAATAGTTTGTCACAGATGTTTTCCTGCATGTCAGAGGACACAGCAGAGATGCTGAGAGCTGCTACTAAAAGCACTAGCTCTTTTCTTCCTAAAAGAATATTTTCTGCCATCCAAGAGCACAAACCACCACTATATAAGAATAAACTACCACAGAGTCTCCTTGTTTGCACTGGAAAAGCTGACAATATTGTATGACATAGTGTTTACATGTGTTTAAACTGAGGCTATAAGTGTTAATAAGAATAAGAAATTTTGGGTTGGAGAGATGGCTTAGCAGTTAAGGCTCTTGCCTGTGAAGCTTAAGGACCCAGGTTTGATTCTGTAGGTCCCATGTAAACCAGTTGCACAAGGTGGCATGTGTCTGGAGTTTGTGCACAGTGGCTTGATGCTCTGATGCACCTGTTATCTCTGTCTCCCAAATAAAAATAAAAACATATATAAAAAAGAATAAGAAATTCTATATCTATGGTCATAAAAATGATATCTTCCTGGGAGGAATTTTGAATAGTTTTGGAATGAAATACTCCATTTTTAATGGGGTACAAACACTATTAAATGTGTTAGACTGTTTCTAGGATAATGGTGCAAGTACATTTTGGGAAAAATATTGTCTTGTTAATATGCTAATTTCACAGATATATTTCTACTTGACAACTATGGAAATTATTTTAATTAGAGTCATACTTAGATTCTAAAATGAGAATTGCTACTAAAAAGCAGTCTTAATTTTCATCAAGAATAATTTACTGTATTCTTTTCACTTTATTACTGAATCTACATCCATTGGAAATTATCATGTCCCTTTTAATTAGTGGCCTTAAGCAGTCTTTTTGTTTCCTGTTCTTGTGTACTGTTTATATCAATTATCTTTATTTCACTTTCAGTTTTTCCTTCATTTAAATCTTGATGTGATAAAACTTCACAATGAGATGATAATAAGAGAATTTGCTGCTTTTTAAATAAAAGTCTATTTAGTATAATTTCCTTTATTTCCAAATAGTGGATGGGTAAATACTCTTCAGTGGGACATGATAGGAAAACATGGGGGATAATTTAGTTGGAATTGTTTTTCTCATGTAACTACATGGTCCTTTAAAAGGATTGAGAAAGAGACTTGAATTGATTCTTAGTTTTCCATCTTTCTTGTATGATTCCAATTAAGGTCTGTGACATTGCAGGTACAAGAAAAGCATTATAATTTTCATCCTTTTAAAGCAGTAGCATAACCATTATAGTAATAAATGTTCTGTAGGCATATGCAGTTGTGCATATAAAAACCTGAGGTTTTAAGGGACTGTATGGTTCAAAAAGCACAATTAATTGTGTGTATAATTTATTTTCCTTCATATTTTTCTATACACACATGACATTTAATTACCACAATAAATATTTAATTAATTGAATTTATTATATTTATTTCTGGTGTTGGTGATTATATTAAAATTTTGAATGATATTTAATGACTAAAATACAGAATTAGTACATATCATTACAACAACTTGCACACATATTGGGCTAGTTTCCCAGTAAAAACAATTGTACTAATATAGTTAAGGATTAATTGGTCTATCAAGTGTCAGTTTTGCTGAAACCAACATTTGAATACATTACTTTCAAAAACTTACTGAATTTTAAATAGATATGCATATTTTGAAGTGACATATGAACTAAACCTATGAAATAGAGCTATTAAAGGTCTCCTTTATTAATGGTAATTTGTGAATTTGACAATATTCTCTAGTGTAAGAAATTTCATTTGGTCGCCTAATAGTAGCTAATAAAAATGGTGTTTTGAAGCCAGGTGTGGTGGCGCATACCTTTAATTCCAGCACTTGGGAGGCAGATGTAGGAGGATTTCCATGAGTTCAAGGTCACCCTGAGGATATATTGTGAATTCCAAGTCAGCAACACCTAGAATGAAACTCTACCTCGGGGGGGGCGGGGAGAAAAAAAAAAGGTTTTCTGTCTGTGTCTTTATTTTCAACTAAGCTAATTGAGTTCTATTTTTATAGAAATATTTGTGTAGTTAAGTTGTGTAATTAATTGATCAAATTGTATAGCAAGTCACAATAAAAGATTATACATAATCCCCAAACCACAACGCAGTTACTTTTTTTCTTTTTCGAGAACCTCAGATAGTCTAATTCCATACCCTCTTGAACATGCCTGATTTCAGAAGGCAAACAGAGTCAGACCTGGTTAGTACTTGGGTGAGAGACTGTCATACATTAAAAGCAACTCCTTTGCATGTGTCATTTTCTCATCTTTTCCTGCATAAAATTTGGGACTCTTTAATGATTACATGTATAAAGACAGGCATCATGAAAAGTAGAAAGAAAGAAAAATAAATAAATAAAAATAAATACATAAGCTGTGATAATTTGTAGCCTCAGAGTATTTTCTAACAGAGCTCATGGTGACTAAATATGTGTAATTTTAAACTCAACTATATGAAATACTTTATTTTATGCACTTATATGTTTAGTTTGATTTTAACTTCTAAACATATGTTAACCAGAAACCATACTCTTTATTTTCTAATTTTTGTACATAAATATGACAGCATATGTTACCAAACACACACATAAAATTTGAAATGACCAATAATAGGATGTTAGAAATTGCTAAATAAGTCATTGAGGAAATATGACCATCATTAAACCACTCAACGTATTTTGTGGATTGGTTCTGTTTGTTAATATGTCCTTGGCTAAAGTGTGAAATCATTTTTCCTCTTTCTGATTCTTCATAAGAAAACAGTTAGGTGAGATATATAATTTTATAATTTCTTTTTAATTAAAAATGTTTTGTAGAGAAAGAAGAGAAAATGGCTGGGACTAAATATTTTAGTAAAGTAAATTTTTGTTCAATTATACAGTTAATTAAGAAGAGAATTAAGGGTTTTACATTACATATGTACATGTCATATTTTTAGTAAAACTTAGAACTGAATTGCAATGACAACTCTTAATAAGTCATATTTATAAACATTTAAAGAATATTAGTGATTCCAGGTGCAAAGCCTGAGCATATGTATATGAACAGTCACAAGTACACTCCCTAGGTCTTTAGAGTGGGTGTGACATGAATGAATATCCAAATTATCATCAGTGATAAAAGCAGAAAAGCAAAGCAGGTTAATGAGATTTTCACCCATTACCAATTAAGTGGGAAGTTATGGTAAGAAGAAAAGACAAATTGAAAAGAGATTGAAGATTTTATGATACTGTCTAACTGGTTTTCCATGGATAAGCTGGAGCACAAGGGAAGGGGGTTACAATAACCAGAACACAGCACTTGAGTAGATGGAGAAATGTGAAAAACTAGAAATGACCAAATATGAACCAAGGTTAGAATAGACACAAACTACACAACAGCACTCTGTACTTTTACCAAACACAAAAGGCCAGAATTTGTTGAAGCAAAATGCCAAGAGATGCATTTCATCCTCTAATAACACCATCAAATCTTGTGAAGTGAGACTATTGTCTTGGAGTGAGAAAGGATTCTGAACATTGAGAAGGAGAATCCTAAGCATGAGATGATGATGTTTTCATTAAAATTACAAATAAAATTAATGAAGTCTACTAACCTGTCTCCAATCCTCATCTCTTTAATCATGAAGGTATGTTGATGTATGCTCTAAATATCTCTCAGTTCTATTCTTCTTCAGCCATCATGACACATCATTTCTCACCCAGGATAAAGTCAGAAGCACTTTGATGCTATCTTCATAACCACTTCCCCCTTCAATACATTCCACATATATTCACTAAAGATTGGAAGTTTGTGCATCTCCAGCTTTTTAATCACCAGAATGCAATGCCTTTAAATTTTTAGAAAATTCTTTTTTCAAGGCAATTTACAATCATTTCTCTAAAACTTGTCAGAAGACACTTTGTTAGGACAAGACATCTTCACTCTCTGCCCCATCACTATCTACTAAATAATCATCATAAATATACAAATGGAGGGAGGTTATCATTTGGGTTTGAATGTCAACTGCCCCCATGGCCTTCTGTGTTCGATCATTTGATTCCCTGCTGGTAGTGATATTTTTCTAAGTTGTAGAAACTTTAGAAGGTGGAGCATTGCTGGGAGTGGTGGCAGATGCCTGTAATCTCAGCACTTAGGAAGATGAGATAGGAAGAATGCTGTGATTTCAAGACCAGCAGCTTGAGACCACATAGTGAAATCCAGGTCAGCCTGGGCCAAAACAATACCATACCTTGAATGTCCTCCTCCCCCACAAAAAAAAAGGGAAGGGAAGGGAAGGGAAGGGAAGGGAAGGGAAGGAAGGGAAAGAGGAAAGGAAAGGAAAGGAAAGGAAAGGAAAGGAAAGGAAAGGAAAGGAAAGGAAAGGAAAGGAAAGGAAAGGAAAGGAAAGGAAGGGAGGAAAGTAAGTGGATCATTGCTGAAGGATAAAGGTTAAGGTTAGGCCATGAGGCTTTGTATCCCTTCCTCACCGCCTGTCCACTCTCTGCTTCCTGTTCTGCTGAGATATGAAGAGATGAAGAACCCAGCAGCTCATGTCTCCACCACAAAACCAACTGATCCATACCTTTTCCTGCATGATAGACTATTTTCCCTCAAACTCTAAGCCAAAGTAACTCCCGCCTTTAGTTGCTATTGTTCAGGTATTTGCTGTCAGAGAAAAGTAACTAATACAAATATCTACATCATGACTACCACTCTTAAATGTGGGGCTCTCTTTTCCTGTATCATGTGTGCTAACATATACATGAGCAGTTGTATACAATATGCAGTGGCCTTTCACATCATTCCCATCATGAAGACTCAGTGGCTTTTGATTTTTTCCAAGTTAAAGAACAGACATTGACTTCCAGATAAGATGGCAGCATAGGAGCCATGCCAAACCAGCCTAAGGAGGGAATTAAGCAAAACCACAGCAAAATACACTATTCTTCTAAAAAGTGAAGGAGTATAAGTTATCCTTAGACACAGCGGAGAAGCAGAAGAGTCCAAGATCCACCGGAAAGGAGGAAAATGGCCAGAATCCCAGGTGCTTGCAGCTCGCCAATCTGCATGATCTGCACACATGCCTGGCACAACCCACCAGGCATGCCAAGCTGTGGCAGCAGCAGAGACAAAACCAGGAGACTTTCCAACCTCATCAGCCTCCTTGCAAAGTCAAGAAATCTGAAGGAAAGACAGCTGAGATCAATTAGGAAGCTACTGAAAAGGATATAGGCAGGACTGCATGAACAACTCCAAGCTTTCTGTACTCTTCCATTCCCCAACCATTAGAACCACAAACTTCTGGCATTCAGCCCCCAGTAGCAGTGCATCCAGCACAGCTGATCAGAACTCCAGCTCCACTGCACAACACTGAGTGATCAAGGCAGGCACTCAGCATTGGTGAGATTGGAATCCACCCCAAAAGGTAACCAGGCCAACTGACAAAAAGTAAAACATGTACATACGCCTGCGTTGGAAGTATTAATCTCTCTTTCCATGCCAGGGCAGGTTATGAGTTACCTATTATAGGTTGGCTTTACCATTTTCAAATAAGCTATACTTGGGTGTTTAATATTGTTGCCTTTGACGCTTTCAGGTTTATAGGGTGTCTGTCTTTTGCTTCTATCGATATTGGGGGCAGGGTCTGATTCATATAGAGGATGACCTGGGATCCAAACAAGAAGAGAAATCTTTACATCCTAGTGGACAATATTAAGGGTGTAGAGCAATACCTTTTTGGCTTTATAAGTTTATCCATTTGCTTTAATCACCACAATTGAATATTCTGTGCTAGTTTTTATTAAATGTGTATATTGCTCAGTTGAAGTTTAGAATTTGCCAGTAAATTGTTCCACCCAATCCACTAGAATACTTTCTTAGCATACAAACTCAACACCTACAATTACTTCTGTGATTGGATTTGGGCACAAGACCTACACTTGACACCTTAAACTCATATCCTGAAATTATAAAAAGGTGGATTATCACATCTAAGAACACTGAAAATAAGTTAAAAACCCAAACATCAAATCAATTCAAGATGCAAAAGTTGCTACATTATAATACAAGAAACAAAAAGAATCAAGACAATACAATCCCACCAAAAAAATATAAATCCATCAGAAATTATTACTAATGAGACAGTTTTAGATGAAATGCCTGATAAAATTTTTAAAAAATGATTGTATCTATAATCAAAGGAATCAAAAAGAAAACACAGAAATTAAAGAAGAAAACAAACTACTGAAAGAGAACACAGGAAACCAGCTGAATGAAGTAAGGAAGTCATTGCCAGACATGAGTAAGGAAATAGAACTACTGAAAAAAAAAAAATGGCTGAAATTCTAGCTGTGAAGAACACAGTCAGTCAAATAGAAAACTCTGTGGAAAGTCTCACCAGTAGAATGGATGAAGGAGAGAACAGAAGATCAGAAGATCTAAACTAGAAGACCAGGTGGGAGACATAACACAGTCCAACAAAGAGAAAGACAAGCAAATAGGAAGTTATGATTTTTTATTTCTATTTCATTAATGTCTGCCCTAATCTTTATTATTTCTTCACATATACTGATTTTTTGGTTTGCTTTGTTCTTCTTTCTCCAAAGCCTTAAGGTGAAGCATTAAGTTGCTTATTTGTGAAGCCTCTAATTTCACAATATAGGCCCTTAGAGCTATAAATTTCTCTCTTAGGACTGCCTTCATTGTGTCCCAAAGGTTTTGTTATGTTGCATTCCCATCATTATATCATTATATGAATTTACTGATTTCCTTAATGATCCATCCATCATTCAATAGTTCATTGTTTAGTGTCCATGAATTTTTATATGCTCTGTAGTTTTCCTTATTGCTGATTTGTAGTTTAATCCCATTGTGGTCAGATAGAGTAGAAGGGATTATTTCAATTTTCCTGTATTTGTTGAGATTTGCTTTGTGTCCCAATATATGGTCTATTTTAGAGAATGTTCCATGTGCTGATGAGAAAAATGTATAGAATATGGGACTCCCAATTTCATCAAACAGGATTAGACTTAATGTCACAGATAACAACAAACCCACTTGTAGTGGGTGACTTCAATACCTCACTCTCATCAAGTGACAGGTCATCCTGGCAAAAAATTAACAGAGAGACATCTGGGTTAAATGATGTCATGGAACAAATGGACCTAACAGATATCTACAGGTCATTCCATCCAAATGCTGCAGACATATTCTATAAATTTTTCTACAAATCAGCAAAAATCAGTAGATGTGAAGAAATAATAAAGATTAGGACAGACATCAATGAAACAAAGAGTTGGTTCTTCAAAAGGATAAACAAGATTGATAAACCCTAAGCAAATCTGTCCAGAAAAAGAGAAAATAGGCAAAAATTAATATAATTAGAAATGAAAAAGACACCATTACAATAGATACCAAAAAAATTCAGACAATTATAAGGACATACTTTAAGAATATATATGCCTCTAAGTTTGAAAATCTGAAAGAAATGGATGATTTTCTTGATTCATATGACCTACCAAACTTAAATGAAGGTGAGATAAACCATTTAAATAGACATATAACAAGTACGGAGATCAAGAAATTATAAAAAAATCTCCCAACTAAAAAAAGTTCAGGTCCAGATGGATTCACTGGTGAATTTTACCAGACCTTCATGGAAGAACTAACACCACTGCTTTCAAACTTTTCCATCAACAACATAGACTCTAGGAGTCAGGTGAAAAGCTAAAAGCAGGCTCATTTATTGAGGAAAACAGACATCTCTATATACTCCTTCCCCACTTCCCATTGGTTCTTTCATATAGCCCTTTCCCACTTCCCACTGATCCTTTCGTTGTTTGGCATTGTGTTGTCCCTTTTTCATGGGCTCATTCCCTGTGTCAGCAGTGTTCAGGTGTTTAGGCAGGATTTAGGTTGGCTCACAGGGGAAGTAGCAGTCACACATGTGCTGTAATCTCAGGGCCTCATCCCAGGGTCCCCCTGGCTATGCTTCTCCTATATATCCACCATTTTTTACTTCTTTTGGCATTCCAGCAGGAGTTTGAGCCCAGTGCTCTGGTTTTATTACTCCTGCCTCAGAGGGCACCTAGCATAATGGACCGTGTCTGTCTTAGGTTGTCCTCTTCAAGGTTAAGCCTTACCCGTCATTGGCACATGAATTTTTAATTCATGTCCTATCTTAGGTTGACCCAGCCCAAGAGGACATTACCTATCTTTGACTACTGGCCCTGGAAGGATGACCACTCTGGGAGACTGCTGGGGTGTTTGGGAGGGCAATTTATATACAGGCTTCATGGATTTCTGTGAACTAGGCCTGAACAACATCATGAGGTGGACCATGGTTAGGATGTTCTAGAGCCATAAGTACCTGGAGTGTAGACTTATTGATGGTGCATTGGCATGAGACATGCTGTAGGAGACACTTAAGGAGAACAATTAGAAACAAAATAACTCTGTCCATAAGATATGTAACAATCCAGGAGGGATCAAATAGTTTTTGATAGCACATTTGAATATTGAAATAGATTTAGTTAAAGAATGGCACAAGGGCTTCTAAAATCATTTTGTCTAATCTTTAAAAAAAATTTTGTACTGTGGCAGCATAAGCCATACATATGAGGTATAGAAAGTAGGCACATCTCACACCTTAAATATCTAACATTTATAAACATAGGCAGAACCTGTTATCAGTCTTAAAAATAGTACCAATTGATTTATAGACTGTGGTGGTTTGATTCAGGTGTCCCCCATAAACTTAGGTGTTCTCAATGCTAGGTTCCCAGCTGATGGAAATTTGGGAATTAATGCCTCCTGGAGGGAGTGTATTATTGGGGGCGGGCTTATGGGTATTAAAGCCAGTTTCTCCTTGCCAGTGTTTGGCACACCCTCCTGTTGCTGTGGTCCACCTTATGTTGGCCAGGGGGTGATGTCCACCCTCTGCTCATGCCATCGTTTTCCCCTGCCATCGTGGAGCTTCCCCTCGAGCCTATAAGCCAAAATAAATCTCTTTTTCCCAGAAGCTGCTCTTGGTTGTGTGATTTCTACCAGCAACGCGAACCGGACTGCAACAGTAAAGTGGTACCAGGAGTGGGGTTGCTGCTAGACACCTGACTGTGTGGCTTTGGCCTTTTGGAGCTGATTTTCAAGAGGAATGTGGGAGGATTTGAAACCTTAGCCTAAGAGATGCCTTGCAGTGCTGTAAGTACAGCTTGATGGACTATTCTGGTCTGTGCTCCAAGACCTGAATGCAGTAAGAACTATGGACTGTGAGGTTTGGCTTATGAGGGTGAGAAAGAGCTGTGCCTGGACTGGGCTATCAGTTTGTGTGAAAAGCTTGCTCTTATGCCCATGTCCTGAGAAGTTGTGCAGGGTTGCTTTGAGTAGAAATGAACTGGTGTGAGCAGAGGGATATGGCACAGAAAGAAAAATCTTTGGGTGAACTGTTGCCCATTCAGCTGCAACTGAGAGATTACAACCTTTGAGACTGGGCTAGCTGACATGCACTGGGGCAACAGGAAGAATGTCGACTCTTTGGAAGGGGCCTGAGTGCTCAAGGAGTGTCCTGTTCTTCAAAGTCTGCTTTATTTCCCCCCTGGATTAACAAATGGCACCCTACCTGGTATCGTGGAGTATAGTTTGCAACACGGTCTTGTGTTTTGGAAATGGCCATGGGCAGTGTGAAGCAGGTTTGCTGGATGCCTGCATAGAGACCCCATGGAGCCATGAGGATGAACTGTGGATTGCAGTGGAGACCCAGTGGAGATGCCAGGACCATGAGATGGCTGCCAAGGAGAGCTGCCGGCCCTGATGAAGTTTTCCAGGACTCTGAGTAGCCTAGCTGGAGGGGTGGAATTGGAATGCCAGAGACTTGTTGCTGGTTAGAATTGTCAGACTTGGAGATTTGTCACTGGCAAGAGTTGTTGGACTTGAAGCTACAGAGTTTAATGTTTGCCCTGGTTGTTTTAAATCTTGTATTGGCTGAATGTTTCTTTTCTATGCCCAATGCCATCTTTTGCAGTGTGAATATTTATTCTGTGCCATTCTGGGTTTTTTGAGGTTATTTTTTGGTATTATGGCTCAGTTAAAAGATCTTGGACTATGGGGATGAATGAACATCATGGGAATTGATAAAAACTATGGGGACTTTTAAAGCTATATGAATGCATTGCATTTTACATCATGTATGATTATCAGTTTATGGGGGCCAGGGGCGGAATGTGGTGGTTTGATTCAGGTGTCCCCCATAAACTTAGGTGTTCTCAATGCTAGGTTCCCAGCTGATGGAAATTTGGGAATTAATGCCTCCTGGAGGGAGTGTATTATTGGGGGCGGGCTTATGGGTATTAAAGCCAGTTTCCCCTTGCCAGTGTTTGGCACACCCTCCTGTCGCTGTGGTCCACCTTATGTTGGCCAGGGGGTGATGTCCACCCTCTGCTCATGCCATCATTTTCCCCTGCCATCGTGGAGCTTCCCCTCGAGCCTATAAGCCAAAATAAATCTCTTTTTCCCAGAAGCTGCTCTTGGTTGTGTGATTTCTACCAGCAATGCGAACCGGACTGCAACATAGACTAACTAATTTAACCTAGAAATTGTCAGAAAAGGACAGGTAAAACAGTATAAAGTCTTAGCACCTGTGTTTGAAAACATCTTTGATTAGTTCAGATACCTGTGTGGGTACCAATTACCCAGAGAACATTGGAAACAGAACCACAGAGCATGAATATTATTTTTTTCAGATGAGGACCATTGCTTGAGCATGAGGCTGTATCCTAAAGTAGGGAATATGTGTTAAGAGTTAGTTTTGTTATGAGCACTTGACTTAAAATGTCAGAAATGAGACAGTTACTTTACATACAATGCAGCAGAATCTGGTCTTTTCTGAGCCAAAACAGCTAGCTAAATTTTAATATAACCCTTGATAATTTTTTTGAAAGAAAAGACACAATTTGACAACCAATGATTTTAGCTTAATCTTGATAGCTATTAATTTTATGTACCATAGAAATTTATTAACATAAAATAATTTTATGTTTTACCCATGACTTAAATTTGATAAGCTCAAGCAAGCTATTACAACATATTTTAGCCTGAATATTTGTTTTTTTTTTTTTTTCTTAAGATTTTGTAAACTGTTGAAAAATCTCTAACTTTAGGCATGGTATTTAGGTTTGTCCTGAAAATTGTTTCCTACACACACATATCTTTATACACATACTTTAACATTTTGATCTATGTACCACACAAAAAGCATTTTGATGAGCATTCTATGTCCCAACATTGAAAAATTCCTTCCCATTTCCTTCAATCAACACATCTGACCCCCTTATTAAACATCTTTTTTATAAGGCTATTAAAAAACTCCACAAAATTGATTAATCCTATTACTCACTAACAAGCAAGTAGTCTAAAGACAAATTTATGTAATTAATACCAATAACATAGTTGGAAATGATTTTGTTAGGAGTAACTAAGGCAAATTTTGTTGCTATCTTGAGGCAGGCTTCCTATTGGTCCTTTTGTATACCCCTTCCCCACTTCCCACTGGTCCTTTCATTGTTTGGCATTGTGTTGTCTCTTTTCATTGGCTCGGTTCCTGCATCAGTAGTATCCGGGTGTTTAGGCAGGGTTTAGGTTGGCTCACAGCGGAAGTAGCAGTCACACATGTGCTGTAATCTCAGGGCCTCATCCCAGGGGCCCCTGGCTATGCTTCTCCTACAAGCAGTCCTAAAATTTATTTGGAAGCACATAAAACCACCAATATTCAAAACAATTTTGAGCAACAAAAATAAGTCTGGTGGTATCACCATACCTGATTTTAAGCTATATTACAAAGCCATAGTAAGAAAAACAGTATGGTATTGGCACAAAGACAGATATGTGGATCAATGGAACAGAATAGTCATCCCAGATGTTAATCCAGGCAGCTAAAGCCATCTGATTTTTGATGAAAATACCAAAAATATCATTGGAGATTAGGCAGCCTCTTCAACAAGTGGTGCTGGGGTAACTGGATATCTACACATAGAAGGATAAATATAGACCCTTGTCTTTCTCCATGCACAAGAATCAAATCCAAGTGGATTAGGAACCTTAATATCTTAACTGAAACTCTGACATTGCTTCAGAAAAAGATAGGGGAAACCCTTCAACATATTGGCATAGGCAATGACTTCTGAATGTAACCCCAGTAGCTCAGGAAATAAAACCACTAATCAATCACTGGGATGTCATGAAATTACAAAGCTTTTGAACAACAAAGGAACTGTGAATAGAGCAAAGAGACAACCTACAGAATGAGAGAAAATCTTTGCTAGCTACACATGTGACAGAGGATTAATATCCAGAATATACAAAGAACTCAAAATATAAAACAATAAGAAATCAAACAACACAATTTAAAAATGGGCTATTAACTAAATAGAGAGTTCTCAAAGGAAGAAATACCAATGGCGTGTCAGCATCTAAAAAGAGTGTTCTACACCCTTAGCCATATCTGTAAGTATAAAAGTTGTCAATAAAAAAATGAAAAAAATAGCAGACCTCAATATGATACATGCATAAAAACAAACAAGTTTATGTATGTATGTATCATGTCCTTGAGGAAGCCTGTGTTGTATACTGGCACTGGGCCATATAAGTCATCTTTTACTTAAGAGCACCTCACCCTTGTCCCTGATACTTCATTTGGCAGAATCAAGTCTCCATGAGATCAAACAACATGACAGATTTGTTCATTGTCTCATAGTTCTTGACACAAAGATAAAATAAAAGTGAGCATTCAATGCATATCTGTTAGACTGTAAGTGAAAGTTGAATTTATAAAGCAGTATTATACAATAGTCATATACTGAATTATAAAATATACATTAATAAGAAATTACTTTATAGAAAAGATAAAACAATGGGACCCTGTCCCTTGTGAGCTGAAAATCAACATCCTGCTTCCTTCAAATCCAAAGTGTGTAGGCCACTGGGGAGCCATGAGGACAAAGTCCAGTTAATTTATGCTCCAGATCCATATCTGTTACATAAGCAGTCCTGTCTAGAGATCACCTTGTGTCCACCAGTGGAGATGCTGTTGCTACATTCTTAGTAAAACAAAAGGATTATCTCCAGATGGGCAAATCCAAATGCAACATAAGTAAAACAAAAACCAAGGCAAAATAACCCCACCAAGTATTCTTAGCAGCATGGGTGAACCCTCCAACAAAAGCTACTTTTTCAGGATGAAAATCTTGACAAAGAATTTAAAAACATGATTATGATAAATATATACAAAAAACTTTAAGACAACATAAACATATGGCTAAATAAATGCAAAAGAATCAACTAAAAGAACTCAACAGACACCTGAATGAATTTGAAGATAACACAAAAAATCAACTAAATGCAATGAGAATATCAAGCCAAGAAAGGAAATTGGAATATAATAAAGAGAAAGATGCTGAAAACAAACTTAATAGAAATCAAAAAATTAAATAAGTCCGTTAAAAAACTCTTCAAAAAAAGCATACCAAGAGAATAGATCATATGGAGGACAGAATATCAGGATTTCAAGAGCAGGCAGAAGAAATAGATCAGGAAGCCAAAGTCAATGACAAGTTCATAAAAACATATAAATAAAACATGAGAGAAATGTGGAACACCATAAAAAGACCAATATTCAAATCAAGGTCATACAATACAAATGCAAAAGCTCCAAGTGGAGGAAAATAATCAAGATCAGGGTAGAAACAAATGAATCAGAAATGAAAAAAATCATTGTAAAATTTGATAAAATATTGCAGGTTCTTCAAAAATATAAACAAGATTGATAAACCCACTAGCCTAATTAACAAAAGGAAGAGAAAGAAGATTACATAATAAATAAGATTACAGATGAAAAAGAAGATAGTACATAAAATTGAGAAAATTATACAGATATATATCAAAAATCCACACTCTACCAAACTGAAAATTTGGAAGAAATCATTGAATTCCTTGGCACTTATGACCTACCAGAGTTAAGCCCAGAGAGATAAATGGTTTAAATAGACCTATCTATAAAACACAGGACCAAACTGAAGCTAGAATTTAAAAGCCTACCAAAGAAAGTCCAGGCACAAACAAATTTACTGCTGAATACTACCAGACTATTACAAAAGATCTGAAAGCAGTGTTCCAAAAATTAGTTAGTAAAATTGAAAAGTTTGAAATGCTCACTGACTCTTTCTGTGACAACAGCATTACACTGATAGTGAAACCACACACACACATACACACACAAACACACACACAGAGACACACATGTTGAAAGAAAGAGTTATGGAGCATCATGCATAGGGAACTTAGATGCAAAGATTCTCAAGAAATTCTCACAAAATGAATTTAAGAACCCATTAAAAATAGCATCCACCTTGATCATTTCATTTCATGAATGTAGGTATGTTTTAATTATAGAAAAATAAATATAACACACCATATAAGTAGATTTAAGGACAAAAATTTCATGATTATCTCAATAGATACAGAAAAGGGACTAGAAAGTGCCACATCCCTTCATAACAAAAACATAGTAGACTAGGGTAGGAGAGATCATATCTCAACCCATTAAAGCTACATATGAGAAACCTTGAAAATATCATTCTCTATGGGGGGAAACTTGTAGTAGTGCCACTAATATCTGGAAAAAATAGTAAGTATTCTCACTCTCCCTACTTCTGTTTAACATAGAACTTGAGTTACTAGCTGGAGCAATAAGAAAAAAGGAATAAAAAGGATACAGATTAGAAAAGAAGAAGTCAAAGTACCCATATTTGCACATGATATGATTCAGTTCTAAAGAGATCTTAAAGACTCCAACAAAAGAGAATATAAAGCGGATACTCTTTCAGCACACTGGCAGAATATACAATTAATATACAAAAATTGGTAGCCTTGTTATACACCAGGCAAACATACTGAGAAAGAAATAATCCCATTTACAATCAACACAGAAAATTAAATAACTTGAAAACACCTAAGTAAAAGACCTCTATACTAAAAGCATAAAATACTGAAGAAATAAAATGAGAGAGATGCCAGATCTCCAGTGCTCATGGATTGGAAGAATTTTTGTCATGAAAGTAGCCTTCCTGTCATAAGTGATAAACACAGTCAATGTAATTCCAAACAAAATTCTAGTACCATTCTTCACAGAAATATAAAAAATAATCTTAAAATTCATATAGAAACATAAATGGCTGTGACTAGCCAAAAAAGTCCTAAGCAAAAAGAATATTGCTAGTGTATCACCATACCTAACTTCAAGTTATACTATAAAGCCATAGTAATAATAATAAAAGAAAAACAGCATGTAACTGGCAAAACACCAGAAATAGAACAAAGAAATACGATAGAATGTACAGATATAAGTTCTAATAACTATAGCAACTGATTTTTGACAAAGAAGCCAAAAACAAACATAGGAAAAAAATACATCATTTTCAACAAATAGTGCTGGAGAAACTGTATAACAACATGTAGAAGAATATCTCTAGACTCTCTTCCCTAAATTATTAACACAATATTTTAACACCAAATGGATTAAGGAATTCAATATAAGATCAAAAACTCTGAAACAGCTAAAGGAAATTGTTAGGACAACACATAAATATGTAGGGAATACGTAGATGTAGGGAAAGACTTTCTGAATTAGGTTCATAGTAGCCTAGGGAATAAGACAAATAACTAGTGGGTTTTCATGAAGCAAACAAGCTGCTGTGCAGCTATGTAAACTATCAAAAAGTCAGTAGACAGGAGTTCCTTGCATGGAGAGTGAAATTATAAACACCTCTGTAGAATCCCTCACCAATAGACTTAAAATGGAAGAACTAGAATGCCAGAGACTTATTGCTGGTTAGAATTATTGGACTTGGAGATTTGTCACTGGCTAGAGTTGTTGGAATTGAAGCTACAGAGTTTGATGTTTGCCCTGGTTGTTTTAAAACTTTTATTGGTTGAATGCTTCTTTGCTATGCCCAATAACATCTTTTGCAGTGTGAATATTTATTCTGTGCCATTATGGGTTTTGGGGGGTTATTTTTTGGTATTATGGCTCAGTTAAAAGATCTGGGACTATGAGGATGTATGAACATCATTAGAATTGATAAAAACTATGGGACTTTTAAAGTTAGATGAATGCACTGCATTTTACATCAGGTATGGTTATCAGTTTATGGGGGCCAGGGTGGAATGTGGTGGTTTGATTCAGGTGTCCCCATAAACTTAGGTGTTCTGAATGCTATGTTCCCAGTTGATGGATATTTGGGAATTAATGCCTCCTAGAGGGAGTGTATTGTTGAGGGCAGGCTTATGGGTATTATAGCCAGTTTCCCCATGCCAGTATTTGGCACACTCTCCTGTTGCTATTGTCCACCTTATGTTGACCAGGGGGTGATGTCCACCCTCTGCTCATGCCATCGTTTTCCCCTGACATCATGGAGCTTCCCCTCGAGCCTGTAAGCCAAAAATAAATCTCTTTTCCTAGGAGCTGCTCTTGGTTGGGTGATTTCTACCAGCAATGTGAACTGGACTGCAACACTACTCTACCCAGCAAAAGTATTCCTCATAATAGATGGTGAATGAAAAACTTATGATTATATGAACACAAAGCCAGATATACAGAGAATACTTGAAGGACTATTCCACACAAAACAGTCAAATAACCAATCTCAAGAGCCAACAAGAAGAAGATCACAATAACCAAAATATATCAGGCTCAAAATAGTACAAAACACAAGAAAGCACCAAACCCCATAAAACAACTCATCATGGCAGGGATTAATTCAAACCTCATAGTAATAACCTTAAATATAAATGGTCTTAACTCACCCATCCAAAGACACAAATTATCAGGATGTATCAAGTGGGTATTACCATATTAATATCTGATAAAATAGACTTCAAACCAAAAGTAACCAAAAAGAAAAAAGAAAACCACTTCATACTCATCAAGGGAATAATCCACCATGATAACATCACAATCATTAGTATATATGTGCCAAACACAGGTGCACCACAAATTATAAAACAAAATATACTCAAATATAAAACAAATAAACACCAACACTATCATAGTTGGAGACTTCTATACTCCACTATCATCAATAGACAGATTGTTCAAACAGAAAATCAACAGGGAAATAATAAGCTCAACAACATCATAGATCAACTCAACCTGTAGAGATATCTACAGAACTTTACACCCAACTCTACAGAATATACATTCTTCTCAGCAGCCCATGGAATCTTTCCCCAAATTGACCCTATATTAGGCCATAAAGCATGCCTCCATAAATTCAAGAAAATTGAAGTAACTTCCTGCATCATCATGTAAGATCACAATGCTTTTAAGCTAGAAATTAACAAGAGACACATAAAGAACTCCACCAGCTCCTGAAGACTAAACAACGTACTCTTAAATAAGGAATGGGTCATGGAAGTAGTCAAAAACAAAGAAACAGAGAAAGAAATCAGTGAGGCAGTCCCATTTTCAATAGCAGCAACAGCAACAACAACAAATGCCTTGGAATAACACTAACCAAGGATGTGAAAGACCTATATAATGAAAACATAAACACACTCAAGAAAGAAATAGAGGAGGAGTTGAAAAGACAAAAAGACCTTCCATGCTTCTGGATAGGCAGAATTACTCTTATTTTGTCATTCACAAAAATCAAGTCCAAGTGGATTAAGGACCTTAATATAAGGCCTGAGACTCTTCAACTACTGGTAGTAAAAATAGCAGGCACTTTCCGTGATACAGGAGTGTCCCACCAATCACCACAGCCTTGCCAACATTTGTGTTCACTTGATTTTGATTTTTTAAAGTTTGTTATCTTTACTGCAGTAAGGTGGAATCTTATAGTTTTAATTTACATTTCCCTAATGGTTGGGGATGTTAAACATTTTCTTAAATGTGTGTTATCCATTTGTATTTCTACCTCTGAGAGCTCCCTATTTAGTTCTCTGCCTCACTTTTGGAGTGGGTTGTTTGATTTTTATTGTTTAGTTTTATGAATTCTTTGTAGATTCTAGATATTAGGTTTCTTTCAGTGGTATAGCTGGCAAAAGTTTTCTCCCATTCAGTGGGAAATTTATTGGCTATGATTTTGGTTTGTTTGTCTGTGCAAAAGCTTTTTAGAATCATGAGATCCCACTGGTCAAGGGTTTGTTTAATTTCTTGGGCTACTGCCTTCTAAGGTGCCCCCCTCCACATTATCCCATTCCTACCTGGAGATCAGTTTTCTTAGACCAACAGTCAGCTGCCTAAATTTCATAATTGCCAACTTTCATTAAACATTGGCAAGTACTAATATTATCATGGGAAAAGAAATGGTACTATGTAAGCTAAGTCAAATGCATTGAAAAAAATTGACAAAACATGTAGGTGAGAAAATACTACAAGACATATGTAAATGATGAGGCAAACTCAGATGTATTCTGCATCCACAGTGCTTCTCAAGTGGCTCCTCTTTAAGGGAAACTAAACTTGTAATTATAATTTCAGAATTATGGCTGTATTCCATGCCAAAAAGATAATACCTACTCCCAATCAGAAATCACATATGCAAAGGACCCCAGCCTTGTCAGATATTTGGAAAATTAATGCATATTTATTTGTTTCAAGTTAATGTAATATGTTTAGGAAATGTAGGTGCCTATTTTTAAATCATCCATTCCTTTAGCCCCAGACCTTGGAAGATTTAAATATATTTATTATCCTAGAAGTTTCCTGAATTATTTTGAATTGCAAAAGCAATGAATAATCTGCTTAAAATGTTTGAAAAATAACTAGCTGTAGTTTCTTCATACATCATGGCTTTAAGGTGTTTGTGTCAGAAGGAAAATATGGCTTTAAGAAAATTAAATTCTTTGGACAATACTTTTATCTGAAGAAAGTATGTCTTATATAATGTTTTTAAAAAATCTACAACTGAGGAAGTATAGAAGGAAATTTCTACCATCATCTTGGAAAGTATTCAACAGAGGTGGAATACACTTTGTTGTACTTTAAGTCTGTATGTTCTAAGAAAATGAATTTAAAAAGATGGATTCTAAATTGTACATTAAGTGCATATGTATTTCAAATTCAAAAAGTAATCACAGTATTCATTAAAAAGTAACAGATTTTATAAACATCATATGCAGAAAGTTAACATTTAGTTAATGCCTTCTATACATATCTTTAAACATTTTCTACTATATTTGGTTGCACACATGCTATTGATTTTTCTCAAAAAAGAATTGCAAAATGTTATTTTGTTGAATACAAATATGACATTGCATACAAATGGCTCTCGTATGGTTAGTCCAAATTAGAGTTTTATTTGATTACCTGTCAAAGCTAAAAGGTAAGTCCCTATTGCTGAAGATACCACAGACTGTGGTGACAGAACATTGGAATACCGTGCTAGAACTGAAAGAGAAACTAGCTCCCTACTGGATAGCCCTTATAGTGCTAGAAAGCCCTATGGGAGCCACTGGAAGACAACGGCTACCAACAGCCTGAATAAGCAAGGAACACTGAAGACCATGTAATCATTCAGCCAGACAAGAACTACACACTTGTGCAATAGTGGCACACAGCTTCTGCAGGTAAGCAACTGTTTTCTGATTGGAAATGAGGCTGGCTCAGTGGGAGAGAACTCATACCTGATATTGGAAACCAAGAAAGTTTTCCCTGATCAGAAAACTCATAGACTTCAGAGAGAAGCCTCTCACTGCTCTCTCTCGAGAAGAAGTGAGCTTTCACACCAAAAAGTCTCTCAAATAACTTTACATACCCCCTTTAACCTAAGCTGCTCCCACTCTTGGTTGGATAATCTGTTTCATTTTACAGATGGCAGAAAAAAACAGAAGAGAGCCAAGATCCATCAATATGATACAAAGATAGGCAACTTGCCATGATAAGACGTGTCCCATTTACTACAACTGCAGGGGCCCAGGAGAAATTGCAGAGGAAGAAGTGACAGGAATACTGCTCTGACTGCTCTTCTGACAGCTCCAAGGTGATGGTGACAGACACAGTGATCAATCAAAACTCATCAAAACAGAAATCCAGAAAATACAGACAACTCAATACTAAATTAGACTGCCAATAGGCCTGCCATGGCTCTGGGAACATTGCATAAAAGGAGGTGGAAATATTGTAAGAACCAGAATGTGGGTAGGAATAGCCTGAGGCTTGGTCCCCCTGCTACTCCACAGGGAATGATTGAGGCCTTCATGACCCTACCATGATTACTTTAACACTACTGAGGTGGGCCCCCAGAGAAATGGAAGTAAGGGTGAGAAGATAAGAGTATAACCTATTATACATATTTTTTTAAATAAAAAATACTTTGGAAACTTTTTTCAACTTTTTTATTTGATGATATCAAACAAAAATTTGAGGATTACTGACAAATGTTGGAAAATTCCCATCAAATTGCTTTCATATAACGACTGTAAGGATTCCAAACTTGTTTCTGTGTCTGTGACAATTTTGTCCATCTCAGCATCACATGAGCTAATATGTGACCTTTGTCTACAGCCATACCACTTTCAACACACCTGATCAGGTCTGATGTATTATCTGAAATTTTGGGTTGTACAATGTGTGAAGGTTATATGACCATGCTACTATGCTTACTGTTTGTCTAGACCACAGTCTTGTGCTCTACAACTGTGGGAACTCAAAAGAAATCTGTTTCACATGATTCTAAAAAAAAACAATAAAAACTCACCATGTGCTCACATGGTTTCCATTGGCTTTTGTAAATAGCTTATGTAGGAGATTGTCCTGCAGCTTAAGTTTTATTAGATTCACAGATAACCAAGATCTAAGAGTCAAATCATTCACACATAGGTGAGTGGAGGAACCAGATCAGAGGAACAAGTTTTCAACTATCCTTCCTGTTGTTTGTCCACTGTCAATACTTTTGTACTACTATTGAGGGCAACTTCTGCATCTCACATTTACTCTGCACAGTTTAATGGCATTATTCATTGTTTCATTTTGTAACACAAGATTACCTTGTCACCCATTTTGATTTTTGAGAAAAAAATTACAAAGTTTCTTGTTAGTTTTTGTCTCTTTGCTATGTCCTCATTAGGGAAATACAGCGGGTAAGATTAAGAGGACACTCCCTCTTTTGTTTATTTGTGATTTTGCTTTTCTTCTTTTGTTTATCTGAGACAAAAACTATGTGACCCATGCTGACCTCAATAGTTCATGATCCTTTTGGCTGAAACCCAGGTGCTGGGGTTACAAGTGTGCACTACCATACCGGACTTTAAAGTTGCTTTTTTATTTATTTATTTATTTTAAGTTCACTCCTTGCTTTTTTTTTTTTTTTTTCCTGAGGTAGGGTCTCACTCTAGCCCAGCCTGACCTGGAATTCACTATGTAGTCTCAGGGCAGCCTCAAACTCTTGGTGATCCTCCTACTTCTGCCTCCCGAGTGCTGGGATTAAAGGCGTGCGCCACCACGCCCAGCTCAGTTCACTCATTTTTAAACCACAGTTTCAAATGGAAACTGAAATACCACAAATCCAATGTTTGTTTTCTGTAGTATTGATGGTGTAATGTTATTTCAACACAATAGTGAATCTCTAGGCATAGTAAGCAATTTAACACAAACTGTAACAATCACAACAAAAACATAAATTTGTTTCTGAAAGATTTTCACTTAGGGAAGTTCTGCTAAAAGCAGTCACCTAGGGGGCCAGCCTCCTTGTCTTGCAGGGCTGTCATTTAGGGATCTGACCTATTTGCCTAACTCCTCTCCAGCAGGGCTGGTGCTTGTTTATTTCAAGTGACAACACTTTAATACAAGAAGGTTGGATCCCTAAGTGGCAGCCCTGCTGCAGAGGGGTAAACAATCAAGAAGCAGGTACTAAGCATTAACCACCATGCCACATGCAGCAGCCACTGTTTGCCATCAGTTTAGTAACCCAGCCTCATGTGCATGCAGCGAGTCATGCAACAACTGCTCCTGCAGAGAGCATGCAAGGAAGCATGTAGCTAGTCACTAGACATTCAGTGGTTTTTGTCAAGATTTTAATATAGTGATAAAGGAAAAGGCCAAAGTTTCACCTTGTTTTCTTCTTGGTTATTATTCTAAAAACACTTTTTGATTATTAGCTTAATTTTATTTTTGATAACTTTATGCATGTGTATAATGTATTTTGATCATAATATTCTCATCTTCCTCTCACTCCTACTTTTCAAACAGTACCCATCCCCTTACTACAGCCTTGTCTTTCTTTCCCTGTAGTTTATTGAGTTAAGTTAGGGTTGCTTGCATTAGCATGGGTGAGAGGTTATTTACTGAGGCTGGGTAGCTTAACATTGGCCTCACCACCAAAGAAATGACACCTCCTCTCTCAGCAAACATTAACTCCAAATAGCTCTTCTTGGAGGATGAGGTCCTATGAACCTTTTCCCCATCAATGATAGAATGTTAATTGACTCAGTCTTGTGCAGGAAACCACAGTTGATGTAAGTGCATGAATTTAAAGGACAGAAGACATTGCTCCACTGCATTCTGCCCTGTTCTCTGGCTTTTAACATTCTTTCTTCCTTGTCTCCTCCCATAGTCTTGGAGCCTTGGAGGAGGTGATATATATTCCCTAAAACCCCAAAGAAATATTCAGAGGGCCAAGTAAATCATACAATATGATCTTATATAAATACTATGTTTATATATTATATTATATATTATCAAAATATATCTAAAATACATTTTTCCTACATATCTGTCCTTTCCATAGCTGGTCGATGTAATGGTGTTTGCAAGTCTGAAATAAAATTTGTCATGCATTCACATTATACTATGCATTAAAATTTAATTTTATGTTTGTAGGAACACTTTGAATGCATTTAAGACTTGGTGTTTTCTGGTTTTGCTTTTGGTTCCTTTTTTGCATGTGATTTGTCAGAATGAGATATAAAATCGTGATATCTTTAAGAGAGCCTAGTTTAGTGGGAAGATAAGTCACATATGTAAACTCAACTATAGCATAAGAAATAAAAAATGTTATAACACAAACTCCTTCACCCTTGTGCTGATTTTCAGGATCACCATAGAAGCAACACTCTTGCTTGTCTCCCCAATTTCTCTGTGGTTTCAGCTGTGGCTTGCCTGAAGTGTGAGGAGTAGTTTATCCTCTCAGGTCTTGCTACCTTCTGAAAAAGAAAAAGATTCTCCAAGGGAAAGTAAAGTCAGCATAGTTTAAATGGGATAAGCATTGTTAAGTTAGGAAGAATTTGATGTATGTACCCCCTCCTTTAGCCAAAGCCTAGTGATAGCTTGCCAATGGAGGGCATAATCTTTGTCTCCATAGGATTTGGATCTGGTTCCCAATTCCAGATATGAGTTCCTTTATACTGAGTGGATTTTTTAGTCAATCAGAAAGCTATTGGTTACCCACCAAGGCTGTGTGCCACTATTTCGCTGGTGTGAACACCATGTCAGTGTTTTGCTTTCAGTAACTTAGACCTCTGGTTGCTCAGACCCCAAGTAGCTCATGTAGCACATTACAGCACTAGAAAGCCTGTCTTGGGATTGGTTCTCTTCCAAATTCTAGCCAGGTCACTCCATGCTCTGTGTTGGCAGCATATGGTGTCTTCCGCGACAGAAACTTAGCTTCTGCCTCAGGTACTTTGACAGAAGCCTGTGTTATTTTAGTGACCTTGTAGGTCTCTCCAATCAGATCATTGTGGATAGCAACTGATTTCTGATATTGGGAGGTACAGGCCAGAGGGAAAAAATATGTAAGGTTAGGCTTCTTTTCATCATCCCCATAGTCCTTTTCAGGTGCTATCCCCTTACTCCTGTTGAGGGTTATATCTTCTTATCTACCTTTAAGGATAAAGGTTTCTATTATACCAGTTCACTTTTGATTTAGTTTTGTGTTTGGTTTACCCCACCCTAACCTCCCCTTCCCACCAAATCCTTTCATCCCTATTATCTGGGGCTTGAGTTGCCTATCAGTTATGTCAGCAACTTGAGCTGGTCCAGGTCAGGAACAAAAGCCGAGTGAGGCCCTGAAGCATTTGTCCCTCTGTGATTGTATGAGTTAGCTGACTATAATCTGTTCCAAATCTGTCCATTTTCTACAAGATTTTATGTTTTATTTTTTCTTACTGCTGAGTCGAATTCCATTGTGTAAATGTACCACACCTTCATTATCCATTAATACAATGATGGCAAACTGGGTTGATTCCAGTTCCAAGTTATTATGAATCGAGCAGCCCAACACATGGTTGAGGAAATATCTCTGTATGGAGCATTTAATATAAATGCCCAGTAAGGGAATAACTGGGTCTCTTGGTAGCTCTATATTCATCCTTTTCAGGAATCTCAAAATTGATTTCCATAGTGGTTGTAAAAGTTTGTTTGCCACCAACAGTAAATGAGGGTTCCTATTTCTCCACAGCCTCAACAACATTTGCTGTCGTTTGATATTTTAATGACTGCCATCCTTAGTGGAGTAATGTGGGATCTCATGGTTGTTTTAATTTGCATTTCCCTGATGGTTAGGGATGTTGAACATTTGCTTAAGTTTGTGTGAGCCATTTGTATTTCTTCCTCTAAGACCTCCCTACTCACTTCTCTGCCCCATTTTTGGAGTGGGTTGCTTGATTTTTTATTGTTTAATTTTTTGAGTTATTTGTAGATTTGATATTAATCCTCTCTTAGCAGTATAGATGGCAAAAATTTTCTTCCATACTGTGGGTAATCTATTGGCTCTGCTGATGGTATATTTGATTGTGAAAAAGCTTTTTAGCTTCATGAAATCCCATTGCTTGAGTGATTGTTTAATTTTCTGGGCTATTTGGGCTTTTTTCCAGGACGTTTTTCCCCACTCCTTGTAGAGAGTTCCTCCTATGTTTGTCTTCCAGTAGGAGAAGAGTTTCAGGACTTATATTGATGTCTTTAATCCATTTGGACTTGATTTTTGTGTATGGTGAGATGAATGGGTCTAGTTTCATTTTTCTGAACATTGCTGTCCAATTTGTCCAGCACCATTTGTTGAAGATGCTGTCTTTACTCCAGTCTACATTATTGTCATCTATGTCAAAGATCAAGTAGCTGTAGCTACTTGCCCTAAGGACCAGGTCATGAATTCTGTTCCATTGGTCTATATTTCTGTTTTTATGCAAGTACTATGCAGTTTTCTTGCTATTGCATTGTAATACAGCTTTAGATCATGCATGGTAATACCTCTAATGTCTTTTCTTGCTCAGGATATGTTTGGATATCTGAGGCCTGCTGGCATTCCATATGAATTTTGAGATCATCTCTCCATTTCTATTTCTATGAATAATGATGCTGGAATTTTTATTGGTATTACATTAAATCTGTATGTTACTTTTGGTACCATTGTCATTTTCACAATATTAATTCTACTTACCCAGGAGCATGGGAAGTATTTCCATCTTCTCAATTCATCCTCAAGTTCTTTCCTGAGTTTTTTTTTTTTTAATGCTTTAATTATAAAGGGCTTTCACATCCTTGGTTAGTGCTATTCCAAGGTACTAATTTTTTTGTTGCTATTGGAAATGGGACAGCTTTGTTGAGTTCTTTCTCTGTATATTTGTCCTTTGCATATAGAAAAGCTACTGACTTTTTAAATATTTTTTATTAATTAGCTTTGTATTCAGGGAACACAGTCAAGTTGGTACCATTGTTAGCTTCCTCCATGTCCTCCTCCCTCCCTCTGGCCCCTCCTTGTTGAGGTATATGGGTCATGCATTGTGGGGTTAGCCCTCAGTTATGGGTAGGAGGATATGTCTCTGCATATCATGACCAAATGTGTGGCTCTGACATTCTTTCTGCCCCCTCTTCCACATAATTTCCCTGAGACATGTAAGGTTCATTGTAGGTCTGCTTCAGTGATGAGGTCTTGGGAGCCTTTGTGTCTCTGGATATCTGATTTGGTAGGAGTTGATTGTTTTCTGTGTCAATCTCCTTCACCATTGTGCTGATACCAGGTTCACTAACAAAACAGTGCCCATGTACCACCTTCTGGCATTAGACATGCTGACTGTTTGGGGAATGACTCTCTTCAGCTTCCAGCCATATCACTCCATGTTATGTGTCAACCTCATATAGTGTCTTCAGCAATAGGGTCTTACCGCTAACCTTTGGTGGATCATCAAGTACTCTGACAGAAATCTGCCATTCTTTTTGGAAAACTTGTAGGTCTCTCTGATCAAAAGTTCATTCTGGATGATAGCCACCTCCTGGTACTGGGAGTTATAGGTCAGTGCCCATGAAGAGAAGGAAGAACAAGATAAGTAATATAAAAGAGTTAACAAAAAGGGAGAGAGATAGATGCTGTAGATTAAGGTCAGTCTTCATTGTACCCTCTCCAGTGCCTTGTGACTCAGGTGTTACCAAGAATGGGAGAGGGAACGAGAGTGAAAAAACAGACAGTGAGAACAGAATGAGGACAGGAGCATGACTGAGAATGTGAGCACCAACAGAAGGAACAGGAGTGGCAGCATGAGGAGGAACATGACAAGGAGTGGCAGCAGAGGAAGGAAGAGTGGGACAGAGAGAGAGAACCAAGTATGATCAGAAGGACAGATAGCACCTGGACCAGGACAGGGACAAAGACCAGGATAAGGACAAAGAGAAGCCAAAGCCACTGTCCCCACAGCCACAAAGGTAGGCCTTCTCAGATCCCCAAGGGCTTGGCAAGAGAACAAGGCTCACCTTCTGCTCTGGGGTCTGAGCCTGTTGGTCAACACTTCCTCCCTCAGGATCTTTCTGTAAACTCTAGAGGAGGAAGCATCTGGCCTCCACTGGCAGAAACTATTCTCATTTGTACTGATCCTATTTTCTGTAGTAATGCACTATTACCAGAGAAACAGATCTACTTTGATGGTGTTATTGCAATTGCTAGTGTGGGACAGTGCATTATGGCCAGTGTGGCACCCCTCAACTAGGCTGCAGGTGTCACAAGTACTGCCTCCTAGCATGACTATGTCTTCTTGAAGCACTTGTTCTGTAATGCAGTGACCATTGGTGACCTGCTGCCCATTGCAAGCCACTGGTGTACATCCTATGGTGGCCATGGCAAAGGCCCGAGGGGTAGTAGGCAGGCCAGATACTTAACCTATATGTATATATATATATATATATATATAGGTTTTTTTTTGAGGTAGGGTCTTGCTCTAGCCCAGGCGGACCTGGAATTCACTATGTAGTCTCAGGCTGGCCTCCAACACATGGTGACCCTCCTACCTCTGCCTCCCAACTACTGGGATTAAAGGCATGTACTACCACACCTGGCTTCTTTTCGTTTTTAATCACACCTAGGTACTAGATAGATGACAGAAGCAGAGAACTGGGTGAAGTTTTATGTATGTCTCTATAATTTATAATTTCATTGAGATATAATCCATACAACTTGCAACATTCCCATTATGAGTGTACAGTTCAGTGCTGGACAGATAGCGTAGCAATTAAGGCACTTGTCCATGAAGCCTAAGGACCCAGGTTCAATTCCCCAGGACCCACATAACTCAGATGCACAAGGTGGCACATGTGTCTGGAGTTTGTTTGCAGTGGCTGGATGCACTGGTGTGCCCACTCTTGATCCCTCTCTCTGCTTTTTTTCTCTCTCTCAAATAAGTAAATAAATAGCAATATATAAAAGTGTACCCACATAAAACCAGATGCAGAAAAGGCTACTGATCTTTTGTGTTGATTTTGGATCCTGCCACTTTACTGAAGGAATTAATCACCTTTAGAAGTTTTGAGATAGACACTTTTAGGACACTTATATATAGGAACATGTGATCTGCAAATAGGGATAAACTGACTTCTTCCTTTCCAACTTGTATCACCTTTATTTCTTTCTCCTGTCTTATTTCTTGGGCTAGGGATTCTAGTACTATATTGAAGAGCAGTAGTGAGAGTGGAAACCCCTATCTTGTTCCCAATTTTAATGGGAACTCTTTGAGTCTTTCCCCATTAAGTATTATAAGGGCTTTAGGAGGCTTATATATAGCCTTTATTGTGTTGAGATATAAATCCTCCATGCCTATTCTTTCCATGCTTTGATCATAAAGTGGTGTTGTATTTTGTCACAGGTTTTTTCTGCATCAATTAAGATGATAATGTAATTCTTGTGATTAAGTTTATTTATGTCATGTATTACATTGTCCAATTTCCATATGTTAAACCATCCCTGCATCATTGGGATGAAGCATTTGATCAATGTGGATAATGCTTTTGATGTATTGTTGAACTTGGTTTGCAAGGGTTTTGTCCAGGATCTTTGCATTTAAATTCATCAGGGATATATGCCTATAGCTTTCTTTTCTTGTTGCATTTATGTGTGGTTTTGGTATTAGGGTCATCCTAGCTTCATAAAAGGAGTTGGAAAGGATTCCCTGGTCCACAATTATGTGAAACACTTTGAGAAAATTTGGTTTCAGTTCTTCAATGAAGGTTTGATAGAATTCACCTGAGAAAGCCATCCAATCCTGGAATTTTCTTTTTGTGGAGGTTTTTTATTACATTTTCAATCTTCATGGATGTAATAGATTTGTTTAGGAGACTATCCTGCTATGAATTTAGTTTTGGTCACTGGTACTGACTAGAAATTCATCCATTTCTTCTAGATTATCTAATTTTGTAGAGTAGAGGTTTTGGAAGTATGTCCTGATGGTTCAAAAGTAACTAGAAAGTTTCACTGATTTCTGTTGTTGCCTCTCCTTTTCATTTCTGATTTTGATTAGACTTCTCCTTCTTTGCTTGAGCAAATTGGCCAGGTATTTAACAATCTTTTCTTATTTTTCAAAGAACCAGCTTTTTGTTTCACCAATTTTCTTAATTGTTTTCCTATTTTCCAATTCATTAATTTCCTGTGGCATTGCTGATGAGTCTCTTGTTAATTTCTAGCGTTTTTTGTTTGTTTGTTTATTTGTTTGTTTGTTTGTTTGTTTGTTTTTCGAGGTAGGGTCTCACTGTAGCCCAGGCTGACCTGGAATTCACTATGGAATCTCAGGGTGGCCTCGAACTCACGGCGATCCTCCTACCTCTGCCTCCCGAGTGCTGGGATTAAAGGCGTGCGCCACCATGCCCGGCTCAATTTCTAGCTTTAAAGCATTATGATCTGATATGATGAAGGAAGTTCCTTCAATTTTCTTGAATTTATGGAGGCTCATTTTGTGGGCTAACATATGGTTTATTTTGGAGAAGGTTCTGTGAGCTGCTGATAAAAAGTGTGTATTCTGCAGAATTGGGATAGAAAATTGTGTAGATGTCCCTTATGTCTATTTATTCTATGGTGTTGTTGGGCTCCATTATTTCCCTGCTTATTTTCTGCTTGGATTATCTGTATATTGATTATAGTTGAGTACTAGGTCCCCAACTATGATGGTGTTGGTGTTTATTTCTATTTTGTTGTCAAGTAGGTTTTGTTTTACAAATTGTGGTGCACCTGTGTTTGGTGCATATAGATTTATGATTGTGATGACCTCATGTTGGATCATTCCCTTGATGAGTAAGAAGTGGCCTTCTTTGTCCTTTTTGGTTACTTTTGGTTTGAGGTCTATTTTACCAGATAATAGCAACACCTGATTGTTTCTTATTTCCATTGGTTTGTAATATCTTTTTCCATATTTTCAGCCTGATGAGGTGTCTGTCTCTAGTGGTGACATGGGTTTCTTGAAGACAGCAGATAGAGCGCTCCATTTTTCTGATCCACCATAGGTCTTTTAATGAGTGAGTACAGACCAATAATATTTAATATTATAACTGTGAGGTTCAATGATGATGAGGTGTTTTATGGGGTTTGGAGTTTTCTTATACTTTGTACTTAGTTATATGCTCTTTAAATTGGTTGTTTGAATCTTATGTGTGGAGCATTCCCTGAAGTATTCTCTGTAAGTTTGTAGCTTTGTGTTCATATAATTATAGAGTTGACATTTTTCATGGAATGTTTTCCTTTCACCATCTGTTATGAGGGATACTTTCACTCAGTATAGTAGTTTGGGTTGGAAGCCTTAGTTTTCTTACACTTTGAAGTGCTCCATTCCAGGCCTTCTGGCTTTCAGGGTTTCCACTGAGAAATATGAGGTAATTCTGATGGAATTCCCTTTGTATGTAGACAGTTGTTTGTGTCTTCCTGCATTTAACACTTGTTTTATTGTTAAGAGTTTTAACTATGATGTGCCTTGGAGAGTTTCTTCTTTGGTCCTGTCTGTTTGGTGTTCTGTGAGGTTCTTATATCTGGATAGGCCTCTCTTTTGTGAGATTGGGAACATTTTCTTCAATAATTTTATTGAATGTGTTTTCTATGCCTCTGGCCTGGATTTCCTCTCCTTCTGGTATACCCATGATATGGATGTTTGGTCATTTTAAGGTATCCCACAATTCTCTCAGATACTTTTTGCATGAGTTTTTGAACTTAGCCAGGTTTTTGGCCCCCTGATCAATTTCTTCTGTCATGTCTTCCATCTTACATGTTCTATCTTCTACATGACTGACTCTGTGAGTGAGGGATTCTAGAGAGGTTTTTAAAACCTCTATATAATTTTCATTTTCTGTTGTGTTTGCTTGCATCATGTTCATCTCCTTTTTATTTTTATTTTTCTCTTGAGGTA
Organism: Dipus sagitta; assembly: GCA_036346955.1. Classification (NCBI taxonomy): domain Eukaryota; kingdom Metazoa; phylum Chordata; class Mammalia; order Rodentia; family Dipodidae; genus Dipus; species Dipus sagitta. The sequence goes on from CM070770.1 coordinate 210,100,796, forward strand.
GGGTTTCACTCTAATCCATGCTGACCTGGAAGTCACTCTGTAGTCTCAGGGTGGTCTTGATCTCATTGATGTGTTCCTGCCTCTGCCTCCAAGTGCTTGGGTTACAGGTGCTCCACACCACACCCAATTCCATCTCTTTTTTGAGGAACAATTCCAGTTCATGGTCTGGTTTTCTTTTTTATCATGTCTTTTTTCAGCTTTTTATTTTTTATTTATTTTATTGACAAGTTCCAAAATTATAGACAATAAAACATGTTAATTCCCTTCTCACCAACTTTCCGTTTTGCAACTCAACTCACCATCAAATCCCCCCCCCCTTCACTCAGCCTCTCTTCTATTTTGATGCCATCATCTTTTCCTCCTATTATGATGGTCTTGTGTAGACAGTGTCATTCACTTTCATGGATATCCTGGCCAATTTTGTGTTTGGAAGAGTGTATTGTAAGGAACCCTACCCTTCTGTGGGCTCTTCCATTCTTTCTTCTACCACTTCCACAATGGATCCTGAACCTTGGAAGGTTTGATAGAGATGTTTCAATGCTGAACACTCCCCTCTCACTTCTAGTCACCACTATGGTGTCTTCTGAATTATTCTAGAAGTCACTGCCATCTGAAAATAGAAGCTTCTCTAACTAAAAGTGAGAGTAGCATTAGTATATGCATAAGAACATTAAGAGAAGTGCTTACTGGCCAATGTGGTGAGTATAATATGTGCATTTAGCCAGACACCAGCAGAGGTTACAACCCTAGAGCCCATAGCTTCCCTGGCATGGGTTTTCAGTATCAGGTATGTATTCCCTCCTGTGGAGCAAGCCTCTAGTCCAATTAGAGAGTGGTTTGTTTCCACCCATAACAGACCTGCCACTATTTCACCTCTTGCTCATTTGGCATGACTGGCTGAACTTAAGGCTTTCAGTGTCCAGTGTTGTTTATCTTCACTGGTAATTTCTCTCTCTCGAGTGGAACTGCATGCAGTGTAGCTTTTCCCAGCTTTCTGACTACTACATGGAGGAGGTTTTCAGCTCAATTCCAGAAATAGTTCTCAGTGATTTTGCAGCCTAAGAATGTGTAATCTTCAGCTACAGGGTCTTACCATCTATTTGTGGTGGGATACCGAGTGCCTAAGTAATAGCCTGTAATGTTGTGGGGTACATCAGGGGCCTTACTGGCCAACAACTCAGTGGAAAGGTATCCCATCCCTGACACTGAAATTTTTCTAATAACAGTCTATGGTTTCTGTGTGCACCATCGTCCAGAAAAGTAGGTTTCCATATGACTTATTGATACCCTGTTAGATTTTAATTAACCCTTTACCCACCTTTCCTTTACTCAATCTCTTCCCCTGACCTATAGTCTGATTTTCTTGATGATTCCTGGAATTCATTCTTGCATTTGATCATGTCTTCATTAAGCTTAATCAGCTGGTCATTGAGAGCCTCTATTTGTTTACTGAGGAGAGTAAGATGGGCTAAGCATGAGAATCAATTCTCAGAGTGTCCTTGCAGCAGGGGGAACTGAGGTCACAGGACTTCAGCAAGCTGAAGTCAACAAGAAGCATACTTCTTGGCCACAAGACTGAATGTTTTGCCTAATCTCAGGCCTCTTGAGAATGTGGTTTCTGCTTAGATAAAGGTGTTTGCTGAGTTACTTTGAAGTTTAATTGGGAACATAAACCATCACTGCTTTGTTCAATGTTATTAAGAAAGAAGTTATACTATCTCGCAATTATTGTGTGCACTAGAGAAACTGTTTTAAAAAACAACACCTGGTGTGTATGAAGTGACTTTCTTTCATGATTACTTTCTGTACAAAAATGAACAGTGCTAGAAATAAAGTATGCAGTTGCAGTTGCATTTGATTCAACTTCTCTGCATCCCCTGTGTCCTGATTTCGCCGAGACCCTTACCCAGGGACCCCAACACACTAGACGTTGACAGTTGACCCTCCTTCAATTCATGTATATCTCTTTTCAGGATTCTCTGTTTTGTTTTGTTTTGTTTTGTTTTTTTCCTCTCAACTGAGTTAAATCTAGTGTCAAAAGCTGAATGCTCTAAGAGATGATTCTGCTTGATTTCATTAATGTGATTTTTGATTTTTGATGGTTTCCTTCCAGTTCAGCAATACTTTTGATTAGGGTCACATTAGCTTATTGTGTTTTAATTTTTGGATTCAATTTCTGTTGTTTTCTCTATGATTTCATTGGTGGCTAGGCATCCTTGGTGGAGATCTCTCATTTTCTGACTTTCATTGCTTCTTTTACATTACAGACTACCCATATTGGGGAAAAGTATTTGTCCTTGTAGGATATTCAGTGGTTGTTCTGTTTTATTTTTTATGTTCATTTTTGTTTGATACCAAGAAAGGGAGTGAGAGAAAGAGAGAGAATGGGCATGCCAGAACCTCTATCCACTCCAAAATAAAACTCTAGATGTATGTTCCATATTGTGAATCTGGCTTATGTGGGACCTGGAGAATCTAACCTGAGTCCTTAGGCTTCACACATATGCACCTTAACCACTAAGCCTTCTCTCTTGTCCAAGTGTTCCTGTTCTAAATGTGAAGCAGATTGGTGTATTATGGGGTGGTACTTGCAGATGCACCGATGTAGAGATTGCAAGAAGTTCAAAGTTACCTATGGAACTGGGAGGTGGTGAGCTAGAAGCTCTGGCCTACTCACTCTACTTACATGTACTCTTCAGCACCAAGGGACCAGTGGTTGGGGACCCAGGAGCTGGGAAGCTGGGGACCCAGGGGCAAGAACCCAGGTCTCACAGTGGCCTATGCACCCTCTGGCTTTGGGGAATAGGAATTTCAGGACCCAGAGGGTGGTTAAATCAGGAGACCTGAGAAAAAGGCCTCCTTCCATGAGAAAAAGACATCCTTCCATAGCACACAGGCTGGAACCTGGGCACCTCTAGCCAGAAGCAGGTATACTGGGACCAGGGAACTGGGAGTTGGGTAATGAACAGGGAGGTCTGGCTCTATACATGCACCATCTGGAGGAGGGCATCTGGGAATTGGGGACCTAGGTGTTAGTCAGTAAGGAAAGCAGAGAAAAAGGTCTGTTTCCACCCCAAACACACAGAGACCAGCCTGCTCAAGCCAGCAGCAGGGGTACCTGAAACAGGGAACTGAGAGGTGGAGCACTGGTCTACTCACTCCATGTACACACCCTCTGGAACAGGAGATCTGGGAGTTGGGACACAGGAACTATCCAATCAGGTAGGCGAAGCAAGGGGCCTGCTTCCACAGCAAGCTTGCACAGTCCAGGCAGACCCAAGACAGCAGCAGAGTAACTGGGACCAGGAAACTGTGAGGTGGGGAAGGAACTGGGAGATCGGACTAATAATCTTTCATTTGTGGAAATCTCTCTCATTTGCTTGAGAAAAGATTTAGAGAATATGAATAATAGAAAATGCATCATCAAGTATATTTTAATCAATATAGAAATGATGTTTTCTATCATGAAGTTTCAAAATTGTTGGTTTTTTTTAGTTTTATACATTATTATTTTCTCATTGTTGAAAACTTCAAACTATTCAGAAAATTGCAACCTTTTAAAAATTCAAAATAATGACAATTAGCTTCACAAAACAATTCTGCCTGTGCTTTTCTTGTCCCTGGAAAGCCTTCAGAATGTGTCTGTAATGAAAATTGTGGCATCAGTATTCAGCTTTATCACCTGCTCATCATAAGAATAAATAGAACATTTGGAAAGGACAGTTTCATACATGGTAATGTTCAATCAGAGTAAGAAAAAATGATGAGGTGCAGAGTTACATAATTAGCTGTGTTACAACTCTCTCACCAACTGTTTAACAAGGTTCTTTTTCCTCAGTGGGGTTAACAAATTAATTGGATAGAGAAAAATACACATTTAGCAACAAACAAATGTGCTTGGCATGCAGAACCGTTACCTTCTGGCACCTGCCTTATCTTCCTTTACCCCTTTTCAATTTATGCTGCTTTCTTCCACCCCACTTTTACTCAAGTTTGTTCCCTATCCTGCCAGGCACTATTTACTCCCTGCTACATTTACATATTGAAGTTGTCCTTAGGAATCAGCACACATATCTACTTTCTTCTTACTTATCAACTAATCAAAAAACTACCAGGCTCGATTTTAGGTGGAGGATATGTAAGGTGCTGGGTCTCCAGGCATTAATAAAATAGTTTCTCTACCTTCTAGAATGGTCCAGTCAACTAACTTGCTGACTTGTTTCCAAGGTCTCACCAAGCAGCTTTGACATGAGCTTAGTTCTTTTCATCTTCACAGCAAACACTCCCGACCCCCGGTGAGTACCATTCTCCTTTACATGTCATGACACAACACTCCCACTGACTCCCATCTGTATGCACCAAACCCAACCATATTGCCCCTTTAGGAAGCACTGGCCTTGGGTGAAGTAATAACTAGGCCAATGAAGTGCTTGCCTTGCAAGCCTGAATCTTGACTTCAATATTCAGAACCCACATAAAAAAAGCCTGGATTGGTGTCATGTGCTTGTAATCACAGCACTGGGGAGGCAGAGAAGGATGGATCCTAGGAGCCCATAGACAGCCAGTCTAGCCTGCTTGGTGAGCTCCAGGTCACTAAAACCACGCTGAAGGTTGGACTCTCAGTCTCTCTGACTCTGTCACTAACTCTCTCTCTCTCTCTCTCTCTCTCTTCTGGTCCTTTTAGTTTTCCAGGAATTTGCTTCATTTGCTTCACCTGACATTCTGCTTGTGATAGTCTAATGAAACTGTGTTCTGCTGCTCTATAAGTTTGTACCCAGTCAGTGCTCCAGGGCTCTCTCCCCTGGGCCTGAGCTATCTCTGATTCTAAAGGCTATATAATGGTCCAGTTTACTTTCTCATTCCTCTAGCATGACTGGAACAAGGCAGTAGATTTTGGAGATGATTTCTTTAGCAAGTATTTCTTGAGTATCTGCTATAATCCCATAGTTATTTTTGGTGTTGGAGATATAGTGAAACAGATAAATTAGTCTTATTTTCTGACATGTATATTGACATGGAAGATTTAAAACCAGACCCTCTTGTGCTTGCTTGCTTGAGGTGAAGTTTTCATTATTGAGTCAAAAACAAGTTGTCTGGATGATATCTCTCTACCATAGTAACAAAAATTAATCACATCAATTGTATGTTTACTAAAACCCATTCACTTTGCTTAGGTATTTACATCTATTATTTGATCTTCTAATATTCCTATATGGTAGATCCTATTGCCATACAATTTCTCAGATGAAAGGAGTGAAGTTCTGAATGGTCTAAGGCCACAGAGCTAATAGGAATGGCAGCATCCAGTATTTCCTCTCAGAGACTGTCCAGACTTTATTTGCCTGGTAAATGCTTCCATGGGCAACAAGCAAGGTGGCCTTTGGTATACAGAGAGATGGTTCAAATGATTTTTCTTATCTTAGGAAAGGAAGATTTGTGAGTGGGAAATATTATATCCTACATTTTGTGGTACCCTGGAAAGTTGACAGGATCTGAAGAAGATAGTATACTAGAAAGACTGGACCTAGGACTTGACTTAAGAACTTTGTTTTAATAAATAGAACAGGGATGAAGAATGTCATCAGACCTCAAGATTCCCCATGTTCCTACACTAGGTAGTCTTAAGTTGTCAGAATGAATGTTGTGAATAATTGAACTTCCAGGAAGGATTTAAATGATCCCTGTTTGCTGATGATATGATGCTATATTTAGAAGACTCTAAGGATTCCACCAGGCTTCTTAGAATAGATAAATCAATAAAGTAACAGTATACATAATCAACATAAAAGAATCAATAGCTTTTCTATTCCCCAACAACAAATATACGGGTGATAGAAATGAGGAAAGTACTCTCTTTTACAATACACAAAACAAATGACAACAACAAAAACAAAATCCTAGGAATAAACCTAACTGAGGAGGTAAAAAATCACTACAAAAAAAAAAATCATCAAACACCGAGGGAGAAAAAGATATGAAAAAATGGAGAGATTTCATTGATTTCATATGTTTGAAGAATTAATATTATTAAAACTATCATATTATTGAATAAATCTATATATTCAGTGCCATCCCCATCAAAAATATATTCTTTTTTTTTTAACTTTTGGTTATTCAAGGTAGGGTCTCATTCTAACCCAGGCTGACCTGGAATTAAGTATATAGTATCAGAGTGGCCTCAAACTCAAGGCAATCCTCCTACCTCTGCCTCCAGAGGGCTGGGATTAAAGGCATGCACCACCACGCCTGGCCAAAAACATATCGTTTATAGAATCATAACTGAGGTTCACGTAAAAGCAAAAAAGACTCTGAGTAATTAAAAAAAAATCTGAGTAAAGTTAAAAATAAAAATTCTGTAGTCATCACACAATCTGATTTCAAAACATACCCCAGAGTCATTATATTATCAAAAACAGTGTGGTATTGGAGTAAAAAACTGATATGTAGGATAATCAAATGGAGCAGAGGACCTGAGAAAAATTCACATAGCTACATCCATCAAATTCTCAACAAAGGTATCATAAATACATGACAGTTATCAACAAATAGTGCTGGGAAATTGTATTTCCATAGAACACTTCTGAAATTAGAGCAATATATCTAACCATGTAAAAAAAATTAATCCAAAATTTTTTGAAATCATACCTTCCAGTAAAATTGGTAGACTTGTAATCACATTAGAGCTCTGGAGGTGAAATTAGGGAAGAATTGTAGGACACCAGTGCTAGTAGGTCCTATTGAATCTGCTCTGGATTGTAATGGGAGTACATACTCAGGAATCTGCTCATTCCTAAACTCTTAGGAACAGTACTAGCCCCTCATACTGGGGCAGTGTGGTATCTACCTAACTCAGGTGTCTGAAGATAGGATTTCAGGAAGTCCCTTGATCAGCCTTTCCCCACACCTTCTGCGCACAGGGGAACAAACCACTGAGCTGAATGGGTACACACAGCGTAGGATCCAGGGACCATGCTTCTGACCCAAACTGCCTATCCCATGCTCCTGCACTTGTGCATCTGCCTTCAATGGACCCCACATGCTCAATACAGTTCTGTGCCACCCTGCACCAACCTGCACCACACCTCATGCATCCCAGAGGGCACTTCATGCCTGGTACCATCCTATGCTGCACTGCATGTGCCCTAGAGCATTCCCCATGTCTGGTACCACCCCAAGGTGTTCTGCATGAACAGGAGGGCCTCTCATGCCCCACACTGCCACGTGAAGCCACTGGAGGGCCCTCATTCCCCAAAATTCCCTGCATCACACTTGGCAAACCACTGAGCCCCCTCCCCCATGTCCCACACCACGGAGAAAATGCCTGGTGGGAATCCCATACCTAGGGTCATCCCAAGGTGCCTCACACAAGCCATGGTGGGTCCCCCAAAACCCACATTGTGGAGGACAGAACCTCAGATATGGAAAACAAGGTAGAAAAAAAATTGTTTTGGAGTCCATAAACTTTGATGACTAAAAATGTCATGCAAACAGACTATGAGGGAACTCTGAGATATTCTTAAATGACCAAACATCCAGATCATGGGTATACCAGAAGGGGAAGAAATCCAAACCAAAGTCATGGAAAACTTATCCAACAAAATTGAAGAAATATTCCTCTCTTTCAAAAGAGAGACCAATCCAGATATAAGAAGCACATGGAACCCCAAACAGAATGCAACAAAGAAGAAACTGCAAGAGCCATCATAGTTTAAACAATGAAAACAAAGAGAGAGTGCTAAAAGCAGCAAGAGAGAAAAAACTCATCATATACAAAGGCAATCCCACCCAAATTATCTCAGATTTCTCAATGTAAACCATGAAAACCATAAGGGCTTGGAATGGAGCACTTCAAAGTCTAAAACACTATGGCTTCCAACCCAAACTACTGTTCCAAGTGAAAGTATCATCCAAAATAGATGGGGAAAGGAATACCTTCCATGATGGTATAAACACAAAGCCAAACCTACAGAGAATACTTCAGAGAATAATCCACACAGAACAGCCAAACAGCAAATCTCAAGAGCCTATAAGAGGGAGAAAACCATAACCAAAACTAGAGCAGGCACAAAAACATTCAAAGCTGAATAAAGCACACAAAATAAAGCCTCCAACATGGCAGGGGTTTAATTGGACCTCACAGTTATAACATTAAATATTAATGGTCTTAACTTACCCATCAAAAGACAAAAGTTAATATGATGAATCAGAAAAATGGACTTTCCATCTATTATCTTCAAGAAACCCACCTCACCATTAAAAATGACACCTCCTCAGGGTGAAAGGACAGAAAATGATATTCAAAGCAAAGAGAAAGATGAAACAAGCAAGTGTGGTGTTAGTAATATCTGGCAAAATACACTTCAAACAAAAAGTAATCAAAAAATACAAAGAAGGACAGTTTTTACTCATCAAGGGAATGATCCAACAAGAGGACATCACAACCGTAAGTCAATATGCACCAAACACTGATGTGCTACAGTTTATAAAGCAAAACCTAATTGACATAAAAAGAATGAAATCCCAATGTTATCATAATAGGGAATTTCAATACCCCACTATCATCAATAGACAGGTCATCCAAGCAGAAAATCAACAGAGAAATAACACAGCTTAATAATACCATAGATAAATTACACCTAACATATATCTACAGAACACTCTACCCCAGTTCTACAGAATACACATTCTTCTCAGCAGCCCATAGAATCTTCTCCAAAACATATCATAGATTAGGGCATAATGCATGCCTACATAAATTCAGGAAAATCAACATACTTTTGTGCATCATATTAGATAATAATTTGTTAAAACTAGAAATTAACAATAAGAGAAACCACAGAAATTACACTAGTTCCTGCAGACATAACGACATGCTATTAAACAGTAAATGTGTCATGGAAGAAATCCAATAGGAAATTTACTATTTCTAAAATGGAATGATTACAAAAACACATCCATCATAACCAAAACTTATGTGACACAATGAAGGCACTCCTGAGAGGAAAATGTAGAGTACTAGATGACTTCATAATATAATAAAGACAGATCTCAGCTGGGTGTGGTGGCGCACGCCTTTAATCCCAGCACTTGGGAGGCAGAGGTGGGAGGATCGCCATGAGTTTGAGGCCACCCTGAGACTCCATAGTGAATTCCAGGTCAGCCTGGGCTAGAGTGAGACCCCACCTTGAAAAACCAAAAAAAAAAAAAAAAAAAAAAAAAAAAGACAGATCTCAAATTAAAAACCTAATCACTCACCTGAATGCACTGGAAGATCAAGAACAATCCAATCCTTAGAGTTCCAGATGGAAAAAATAATAATAATTAAGATCAGAGCAGAAATTGATGAATTGGAATCTAAGGAAACAATTAATTCATTGAAAAAATAAACAAAATTTATTAACTTCTGGCCAATTAGATTAAATGGAAGAAAGAGAAGTTTCACTTAACAAAATAAGTAAAAAGGGAGAGGTCACAACGGACATCAATGAAATTTGAAGAATCATCAGCACATTTTTATAATCTTCTACTCCACAAAATTGAATAATGTGGAAGAAATGAAAGAATTTCTAGAGACATACCAACTACCAAATATAAATACAGAGCAAATAAATCTCCTGAACAAACCTATTACAACCGTCAAGAATGAAATGTACTCATGAACCTCCCCCCAAGAAAAAGTCCAGGACCTGATGGATTCTCAGTTGCATTCTACCAAACCTTCATCAAAGAACTGAAACCACTTTTTCTTAAGCCTTTTTTACATAACTGGAAATCAAGAAATGCTCTCCACCTCCTTCTTTGAAGCTAGCATCATCTTAATACCAAAACCAGACAGAGATACAATGGAAAAGAAAACTACAGACCTAAGTCCCTGATGAAATTAGATGCAAAAGTCATGAATAAAGTCCTTGCAAACCAAATTCAACACTACATAAAAAAGCGTTATCCACTTCGATCAAGTAGGCTTCATTCCAAGGATGCAAGGATGGTTCATGATACGGTAAACAATTAACATAATGCACTACATAAACACACTTAAACACAAGAACCACATGATTATTTCAATATATATAGTGAAGGTCTTCAACAAAGTACAACACTATTACATGATTCAAATGCTGGAAATATTAGGCATGGAGGGTTTATATCTCAACATAATAAAGGCTATATACACAGCACCTAAATCCCAAATCATACTTAATGAGGGAAGACTAAAGGAATTCCCATTAATATCAGGAACATGACATGGGTTCCCACACTCATCACTGCTCTTCAACATAGTACTAGAAGTGCTAGCCCAGGCAATAAGACAGTATAGATATATAAAAGGGATACAAACTTGAAAGAAGTCAAATTAACCCTATTTATAGATAACATGATCCTATATACAAGTGACTCCAAAGACTCCACCGTAAAACTTCTATAGGTAATAATTCCTTCAACAAAGTGGCCAGATAAAAAAAATCAATGCACAAAAATAGTAGCCTTTCTATATGCAAAAATCAAATATACAGAGAAAGAAAACAGCAAGGCTATCCCATTTTCAATAGACACACACACACACACACACAAAAATACTGTGGAATAACACTAATCAAGGATGTGAAAAACTGTATAATGAAAACATAAACATAAATACATTTAAGAAAGAAATTGAGGAGGATTCTCCAATCAACTGCTCAATGTGGTTTGTAGCCTAAGTCTGGTACTGGGAGTTCCAAAGCCAAATGTTTTATTTGGAGTTAGGCTTTATCCCACCATCTTCAGAGACTTTGTTACCAAACCATCCCTCCATGCTCCTACTGAGGGTTATATATCTTAGTCTGCTATCCAGGAGGAAGATTTGTATGGCACCAATTAATTTTGGATTTAATTTTGTATGTATCTCCTCTCTCCCTCTCATTACCCTCCCCCAAATTCTTCAATCCCTAATATATGTCCCTCAAGTTGCCTGTCAGGTATGCCTGCAATTTGAACTTTTCGAATTTAGGAGCCACAGGTGAAAGTTGCATTTGTCATTTTGTTTCTGTGTGAGTTTGCTTACTATGATATTTTTCAAGTCCATCCATTTTCCTACAACCTCATTATATACTTTTTCCTCCAAACAAGACATGCTTCTGTCAAAGCCCTTGATTACCTGCCTGAGGTAAAAGGTAAGACACAATTGCTGAAGATACCACATGCTGCTGATACAGACCATCAAGAGATCTGGCTGGAATCTGGAAGGAAGTCAGTTCCTGTATGGTTATGGTTAGCACATATAGTTCTGGAAAGTGCTACATGAACTTCTGGGGGAAAATGGCCAACAATAATAAAATGTACAAACCTGTGCAGTATTGGCATATAGCCCAGGTAGGTAACCCATGGCTCCTTTATTGGTTTAAGAGATCTGCTTAATCAAAAGAAACCCATAGCTGGAACTGAGAACTGAATCACAGTCCTGTGGAAACCAAGATTATGGACTCCAATGAGAAACCCCCACTGGTTTATGGCCAAAAGAGAGGCAGAAAAATCTCTCTAAATTATCAATGCCTATCCTTTTTAACCCATGCTGATCTTACTCTCCAATGGTGAACAGTTTTCTTTTTCATAAGGCAACAAGACAAGAAAAGATAGCTGAATCCCTGGCAGGAAATGAACCACTTTTTTTCACATCAGCTAGGGCTCAGGTAAAACCACGAAGGCCTTGGCAAGATGAGCAAGAGTGCTGCTTTCACTGTGAGCCTGACAACCTATGCTAGAGTGATAGAGACACTGAAGATACTCAAAACACACTAAACAAGAAATCCAAAAGCAACTAAGAACTCAACACTAAGGCAGACTTAAAATGTACCCACCATGGCTCAGGAAACTTTGCAGAAGAGTAGGCAGAAAGATTGTAAGAGCCATAGCATGGGAGGGAATATCCAGAGGCATTCCCTCCTCCCACACAATGATTGACTGATGATCTCACAACTCATAAAGCACAACTCCATGTTGAATACCAGTAATCACACTGAGGAGGGCCCTCAAGTGGAATGCAGGCAGGGTGGAGGGATATGGTGGTACCAACACATCATGTGTCCATACTAAATTTTTAGTGAATAAAAGAAATTAATTCAAAATGGATCAAAGACATTAATGTAATGCTTTAACTTTGAAGCTATTAGAAGAAAAAAGAATATAGAAAGCACCAAGAAATGGGCACAGACAATGATTGTATGAATAGACCTACCATAGCTCAGGAAATAAAAGTAAGAACAGACAGATGAGGTTGCATGAAATTAAGAAACTTCCAAATGGCAAAGGAAGCAATCAGTAGAGTTAAGAGACTGCCTACAGAATGGGAGAAAGTCTTTGATAATTACTCATCTGACAGAGAATTAATAAGCAGCATATACAAAGATGTCAAAATGTTTACACCCAAAGAACAAGTAATCCAACCAATAAAGAGCTAAAGATAAGAACAGCAGCTCTCAAATAAAGATAGACAAATGAACAGTAAAATGATGAGAAAATGTCCAAGTACTTGGCCATAGGGAAATACAAATCAAAATGCTATTGTGTTTCCATGTCACTGCAGTCAAAATGGCTATTATATTTAAAATGTGATGTTTAAAATGTGGAGAAAAAGGAATGCTTATATATTGTTGATGGGAGTGTAAATTAATACAGTTACTATGGAAATTAGCATGGGCATTCCTCAGAAATTAAAAATAGAACTATCATATAGCCCATCTATACCAATTATGAATATATACCTTAAGGAAACTAGATCATTATATAATAGATACCTGTATTCCCATGCCTATTATAGCAACATTCACAAGTTCAAAGACCTGAAAACAGTATAATGCCCACCAATGGAAGAATGTATAAAAAGATATGGTATATATACGTACCGGAGCAGCAGGAAACTGGATCTAAGTAAAGATCTTCATGATAAGTAGAATAAACCAGACATAGAAAGCAAACACTGTGTTTTCTTTCATATGAAGAAATAAATCAATATACACTAAACAAACTAACCAATAAACCAAAAAAAAAAAAACACCTTTAAGGTCAAAATACAAGAGAAGCTGGTAGGAAATGAAGAAAGGTATATGAAAGAGTGGGGAAAAAGCAAGGCAATGATAACAGAGAGGTTGAATGCATTTAAAATACAATATTAGGCTCCTAACATTATGTTATGGGTGATAGAGGAAGGTAAAGAAAAAGACATCAAAATAGAAGAGTGATTAATTGAAGAGAGGAAGAGTTTAGTGGAAAGGATGTGGAGGAGAAGGATGAAAGAAAGTAATGGAAGTGAATTATGTATACATACATGAAAATTCCCTCTCTCTCTCTCTCTCTCTCTCTCTCTCTCTCTCTCTCTATATATATATATATATATATATATATATATATATATATATATAATATGTGTGTGTGTATATACTAAGTTGGGCATGGTAGTTTATGCCTGTAATCCTAGCCAAGGCAAGAGGATCACTATGAATTCAAGGCCAGCCTTGGCTCCTTAGTGAGTCCAGCCTGGGGGCTGAGTGAGACTCTATTTCACAAAACCAAAGAGAGAGAGAGAGAGAGAATGATACCATAAATAACCAAATAAAACACATTATATGCATGTTTGGAAATGTCATACAAGCCACTATTTTGTACAATATTATGAGTTAATATTTATAATAAAGTCATAAAAAGCAAGAATAATGGACCTTTCCAATTTGAGTACTCACAACTGTGTTCAATACAGTCTTTAAAGAAGAGAAAGTCCCATTATATTCATTAATTTCTCATAAGTTCAATAAAATGTAGGCTCATAATGATATTCACATTCATTTTAGGAAATCAAGATCTGTCTGACATAGTCCTTTCTTTCAACAGAAAAAAAAAAGTTTACTTAATGTACACTACAAGGCACCACTGAGACAAGTACTGCCTGTCATGTCTCACATACCTGAGAGTACAGTCTGCAATTTATACCTACTACACAATAAAGGTCTGTGAATGTGAAGGGCTGGGCTACATGCAGGATACACAACAGTGAATTAAAATGCTCAACAGAGTGGTCTATAGTAGAGTGAACAACACTGATTTTTTATTTTGTTTGTTTTTTGAGGTAGGGTCTCACTCTCACCCAGGCTGACCTGGAATTCACTATGTAGCCTAAGAGTGACCTTCAACTCAATGTGAGCCTCCTACCTCTGCCTCCAGAGTGCTGGGATTAAAGGCATACACCACCATGCCCGGATCAACACCAATTTTTAACAAATAAACACAAAACTAATAGTTACATTGTATTATAACAATAAAGCATTCCATGAGCCAGTACAACATGGAGGACTTGTCAGCATTAAGAATTATCAAAAGTCCCCTTGAGGTATTGCACTTAATAGATGGAAATTAGTTCCTCTGAATTATAGTATGGAGAGGAGAAGCTCTGAGAACAGAGAACAGTACAAATAAAGAGTAGACACAGGCATGTAATGGAAGAGAGAGCTGGATAGCTGAGCAGGGAGGTAAAAGGTACCATGAGAACTTGAGCTAAAGATGAAGGTAAGAACCAGAAACTAATGAACTTCACATGTTATGTTGAGAATAGTTAGCTTAATCCTATCTGAAATTGGGAAGAAAAGAGAATATTAGGGAATTAGGACAGTTAAATCCTTTTAAATGATCATTGGAATAGAAAGTGGAAATGGGAGACCAGTTGAAAGGTTGCTATTGCAGGGAAGTGAATAAATGGGTGGGAGTGGTCTACACTGGGTGGTACTACTGGACAGAGAACTGCATGAACATGAAATTGTTCTGGAGACAAAGCTGATAGGACTTACGGAAGCATATTATGTAGATGATGGTGGAAAATAAGATACCAAAGAAATCCTGATATATAAGACCTGGGGGCTAGGGGGCTAAAGTGCCTTTCATTGAGGAGAAGTGGAAACAGATTTAGAGACAAAATGGAGAATTCAGATCTGCACATGCTGTGTTTCAGAATGTGTGTAAGATGCAAAAATCTAGGTACTTACAATTATAGATACATTCATTAAAATTAAAATCCACACTTAAAGGTCATGAAAATAGAAAAGGGATCATGAGTGTGGAAGAATAGAGCTTGAGTAATTGGAAAGGGAAAAAAAATATACACATGACTTGAAGAAGTGGGACTATCTGGGGGAGGGAAGGAGACCAGCAACAGGATGATAGAGGTATGGGAGAGGCCAGTGGGGGTGGAGGATGTATAAGAGCAAAATACTATGACATAGGTGCACAAAAGCGCATACTGAAACTTATTAATTTGTATACAAAATTTAAAAAATGATAAGGGGCAGGAAAGATGGCTTAGCTAGCCTGCAAAGCTTCAGGATCCAAGTTCAAATCCCCAATACCTATGTAAGCCAGATGCACAAGGTGTCAATAGAAAAACAAATGTATAGGAGTCTGCTTGCCATGCCTGAAGACCCTGGCATACCTGTGTCCTCCCTTTCTCTATCTGCCTTTCTCACTCTCTTTCAAATAAATGAATATAATATTTTAAAATAATGATAAGAAAATATTAAATCTATAATTGTTATTCATAATATAACTTTTTGTTCTTTTTTTAAAGCAGGAGAAATCTAATGGCAAATTTTGTATCTTCTGACTCTGTCTTTAGGTATTGAAATAAGCAACAGGAATAAATGCAAATCAAATTTGCAAACTTTCTGAAAAGTTCTATAAAGGCAGTTCTACATAATAATGTTATATTAATCAGAAGATCATTCATTATTTACTTCTCACTATTCCAAGGTAGATTGTTTTTTAAAAATTATTTTTATTTATTTATGAGAGAGAGAGAGAGAGACAGAAAGAGGCAGAGAGAGGGAGAGAGAATGGGTGCACCAGGGCCTCCAGCCACTGCAAATGAACTCCAGATGCATAAGCCCCCTTGTGCATCTGACTTATGTGGGTCCTGAGGAATTGAACTGAGATCCTTTGCCTTTGCAGGCAAATGCCTTTACAGCTCAGCTCTGTCCAGCCCACAAGGTAGATTTTTAAGCCTAAATTTTCAAATAAGAATAATATCCAGATGATTATGGAGAAAGAAATAAAATTCTTTACCACATACTCTGCTTCATTGTTAAATTGACAAAATACAAAGTACAAAAAATAAGGATTTCAAATTTATATTCACAGAATGGTGATATCTACACAGATTTACTTGAGTAGTAAAGCCTAAAACTGGCTTTCTCTGTTATTTAGGAACTGTCATAAGGATACTAAAGGACAGTCTCATAATGATCAATTTTGGTTGTCACCTACAGTCTCAGACACCATTTTCATTTTGGTTGTCAGAATTTTCTTTGTTCCTCTATATTTTTGCTCTCCTGTTTCTATCTCCTAGATCTTAGATTGAACAATGTGATCAAATGGGAACGCTAGTGCCCTGTTTTTCCCACACCATTTCAGTAACCTAACAAAATGTAGTATTTTCCCCAAAGGCACTGTCATATTTTTTCTCTCAGCATAACACCTAACTTGAAAGAGGCTGAGTAGAAGATACACTGTCTTGTGACAAATCTGTAAGCCACAAATTGATTTCTGTTCCACACATGGAAGTAGGCAAGCATGGCATCTTGCAAAATACTATAAATCACTTTTTACTCCTTTACTCCTAGGCTTTCCATGAGCTGAATGGCAATGTGGAGATGGATAGGGGCAGTGCCTCACTGTCATCTATAAGCTGCCAGTAATTTGTGGATAGGGTATAACACTTGTGAGTTATAGTTTACTTTGTTTACTTGAGTTGTCTTGGGCTAAGAACTATAATGCTGACATTGTAACATTTGAGTGTTGACTACATAATGCACTACAAAAGATGCTTAAGTAAAAAAAGCATGAAATTTAATTCATGAGATTTGTCCAAACAAAAACCATCTCTCCATTGGATGGATATCTATGGCTAATGTACAAGAATTTTATGCAGTATGACTACAACGAAGCCTGGTTCAGCCAAATCAAGTTCTTCATTTCATGCTTATAAAGAGAACTGAGAGGGACTTAATTCCACTAAGCCTTCAGTAACAATATAATTATTCTAATCCCCTAGACCTACAAACATAAAAATTTTAAAGTATGTTGGTTGCTGTTACTATGCCCCTGTTGTTAAAAATAGTGTATTTGTGAGGTAGATTGAGACAGGGCACCCAGGCTGTCTTGAACTCATTATAGATGAGGATGACCTTGAACTCTTGTTCCTCCTTCTTTAAGCTTGGGAATGCTATTATTACTGACTGTACTACCACACTCTGCTGTTAAAAATGCACTGAAAAAAGAAGAATAAGCATAATCAACTTATTAAGAGGAATGGAAATAATGACTGTCTTGCTAACCTCAAGTGGAAGTTTATTCTCATTATGTCATTTTAATTGGATATTCTTATTTTACTATGTTTTAAAGAAGAAAGTACAGACTTAAGTGGACTGATGTTGTCATGAATTAATATTAGCTGAGCAAACAAAGTCTCTCATTTGCAAGTTACCTCCTCATTTTAAGTAAATAACCTTCTACAGTCTTTATAATCATTAATGGTAATATGTCAATGCTTATCACTGACCTAAGAAATGAAACATGAATTTACAACTTCAATTAGGAGATGATAGATAGTGCAATGCTACATGGACTGAATATTGATGGTGGTGAAGAAATGTGAAGTATAAGAAAATGTTAGCAGTTATTTCTACTTATTTATCCCCTCTTGATAAACACAACTAAAAACAAAAAAGCTACACTATTAGTGCTGAATTTATCTGCTTTATCTTATGTGACATAACCATGGTCTATACTTTTGTTTTTCTATTGGTATAAATTCTGACGAATTAGGAACAGTTGAGGTAAAGAGAGTCTAATTTTTAAACAATCTCTTCACATTATTTAGCATCTCCCTGAGGTCTTTATGCATACTGTGCATTCAACATTTAAACACATAAATAAACAGCTAAAGAAATAGAAAAAAAGATACATAGTATAGTGTACAAGTATGTTTTCCCAGTTTTATATAGTTTAATACATTCAAAATCAAAAGTATATAAAGTATTGACTGTATTTTAAAACATATATTGTCTATGTAGACATATTGTATTTGTCTTCAAAATCTTTATGATAAAACCTATCAATGTCAAACAGCTTTCCAAAACATGTTCTGAAAAGAAACTCTGTCAAATATTAGAAGATCATATGCCCAGTGATATAGCACTTTCCCCTATTGAAAACTAACATAAATATCAAACTAAAATATGAGTAGTTCTGTGGAGGTCTTGTTTTAAGGAAAAGACTCGTTGCTTATGTGGGAGGAAAATTCATGAATAGTCATCATATTTTCAGTTCTTCTATGTGATAATATCTAGGAAGATATGTATGTACCTCTGATGCTATTTTATTTCAACAATTTTGTTCTCAAAAATTACAAAAGCTACAATAATCACATATGAATAGACTCACTTCCTCCAGTCTTCAAGTTACATCAAAATAGCATGACGTTTTAACCTCATTATTGAATACCTTTTTCTTTCCAATATACATAAAGGGATAATGTAGGTATATAGATGGGACAGATTTAGTTGGTGTAAACTCTTGCATATAAATCTGTTGAGTGTAGGCCTTGTGATTCTCTCTAAATGAATTCAATTAAAGCAAGTTAACACGTATCTTACAAAGCTGTTTCTACCATAAAAATACCAACACTTGTCTGTCAGCACCTTAGTTCTTGTTCTTTCTTTTAAATATTTCTAGTTCAACTCAGGCCTTTTCTTTTCTTTTCCTTTCTTTTTTTTTCAGGCCATTTCTTATTTGTGAAATTTCTGAATTTCAAAACTTAAATCAAGTAACTTCACTGAACTTTTCCTATTCTAAGAATATTTTATTCTTCCTCTTTCACATAAAGGTCTGCTACTAGGAGAAATATGATGAAGAGAAGGCAGTTATTTTTTTAAACCTACGTGCATTTATAGAAAGACTCAGAGACGGGAGGCATCCATCTTTAGATACAGAGGCTACTAGAGAGCTGAAAGTGGAGTTGCCAATAACCGATGAGAGGGTTCCATATCCTCGGTAACAGCCAACACCATACCAGGGCCCCTACTTGCAAAATCATGACCATTCATGTGGTTGGTTTTCTCTTTAGCAGTTCCCAAAGGGACAAGACTGGCTTCAAGGATATTGCCTTAATGTGAGTGCATCCTTCAAAAGCAGAGAATAAGGAAGTCCATGGGCAGAGAATTATATATATATATAGGCAAAAAATTGGACCTGGCTGGGGCCAACAGTGTGACTACATAGGAAAGGCAAGAAAGGGAACTCCAAAATGGTAGCTATTTTTTAAAGAAAATATCATAATGCAATATTAAAACAAACTCAAATTTATTTTCATGAGTTCAAAGTTGTGAAAATTTCTATAAGGAATTTCAGAAAGCAAATATGAATCACTACATGGCAGAATGAATCAATTAGGATCCAGAAATATCTAATAATCCACTATGTTTAATAGTTCTGGTAGACAGGAAGATTTGAAAAAGACTTAAAAATGTTGTACATAAATTTCAATAAGAAATTTGATAGACATTTTTATACTACTCTGTCTAAGAGAGTGGAATATGGAGGAGTAGATGGTCACACAAGTGAATCTGTCTTTGACTGGAAGACCAGCTTTATTTATTGCCATCTTGGCCAGAAGTTGTGTGTACATTCTTAAACATTACTCAGTGCTCTAATTCATTAAATAGTAATTGAACATTATGTAAATGAATGGATTTTCATCCACACAAAGTAATTTGTAATTGTTAGCATTCTTTTTTATTCATTTACTCAACAGATATTTATTGAGCATCTACTCTGTAGAAGGCACTGTTTATCACTGTATAAAAGTGCCCTAAATACTTAACACTGCAGTGTATAGTCCAAAAGAGAAACTATACAACATGTACAATGAGAAAATAAATAGAAATAAGACAGAAGACTATACTCATCAAAATCTCTATAAATTAACTTTACGTATCCCCTTTAACTTATCCTGATTTCACTCTCCATTGGAGAATCTGTTTTTCTTTTTCAGAAAGAACTAAGGACAACCAAAATCTATCAACAATGTGAGAATAGATAGCTCCCTGCAGGAGATGAACGACCCTCACACAGCAGCTAAGGCCCAGGTAAAACCACAGAGGAATTGGAGAGATGAGCAAGTCTGCTGCTTCAATGGGGAGCCTGACAACCTGGGCCAGGGTGATGGAGACATGACACTGAGGATACCCAAATGTACCAAAGGAGAAATCCCAAGGCTGCTGAGAGCTCAACACTAAGGTAGACTTAAAGCTCACCCATCAAGGCTCAGGGAATTTTGTGGAAGACGGAGTAGAAAGACTATAAGAGCCACAGAATGGGAGGGAATATCCAGAGATACTGACCCCCTCTCCCCCCAATGACTGACTTCTGTGTCATAACTCAACCCACAACTTCATGGTCAATGCCAGCAATCCCACTAAGACTAGGGGGTGTGGGTGGGTCGCTCAGTGGAGTGGGATAGGGAGGAGGGAAATGATGGTACTAACACATCACATGTCCATACAAAGTTTCTACTGAATAAAAAATAAAAGAAATTGGAGGGCTAGTGGAATTGGGGCAGAGGAAAGGAGACAGCAGTGGATAATAGGGTGGGAAGAAGATCAAATTACAGTATGTACATGTATTAAAGTTTTTAATACAAAATCTAGAGGAAAAAAAGAGAGTGAGCTTCTTGGAATTGGAAAGGGGAGCTGGACTATAAAATTCCAAGGCACATTCTCAGCAAGGTTTCTCCTCCCCAAAGCAATACCAATTGGGGATGAAATATGAAATTTAATCACAAACACATAAAGCCATTGGGGGCATTATACATTCAAAGCCTGCAAAGGTCATATACCACTGATAGTAGAAAAATAGAGCAGAGTGGGCCATCTGCAATATTGGAGATGATACTGAAGAGCAGATTGCTAAATTGTATATAAAATTATTTATTTTTTAAACCAAGGGGGTAAGAATGGGTATGCCAGGGCCTCTTGCCACTGCAAACAAACTACAAAAGTATGTGACACTTTCTGTATCTTGTTTTATGTGAGAAATGGGGGATCCATCCTGAGCCAGCAGGCTTTGCAAACAAGTGCCTTTACTGAGAAATTTCCCCCCAAAATTGTAATTTTTATGTATTTTTTTATTTTTAAAAGTTAACATAGAACATTCTCAGTGAACTTACCCAATCACAGAAAAAAAAATCGTCACATAATCTCACTCATCCACAGTACCTAAACTGAATCTACCCAAGATACCTTACATATCCAGCAAGCATCTGGTGGACTAGACACTAGGATGGAAGGGGAGGGAGGGGAGGGCATCAAAGGGGTGGGAAACACAAATCTAGACCCAAATGGCAATGGTACCATAAAATTCTACTTACTAAAAGACAGACCAAATGGCTGATCCTTCACGAGGCCCTTACAGGGAACTCCTGAACGACAAGACACTGGAGAGGGTAGGATCAAGACTAACCTTAATCTTCTACATCTTCCCTCCCTCCTTCTCCCTCTCCCTTCCTCTCTCTCTCTCTCTAACTCTTGTATATTAGTTATCTTTTTCCTCATTTTCTGAGTGGTCACTGACCTGTTACTCCCAGTACCAGCATGGGGCTATCATTCACAATGAGCTTTTGATCAGAGAGACCTACAAGATTTCCTAAAAGACAGAGAGATTTCTGTCAGAGTACTTGACGACCCACCAAAGGTTAGTGGTAAGACCCTACTGCTGAAGACACCTTATGTGGTTGACATGCAAAATAGAATGGCGTGGCTGGAAGTTGGAAGACAGGCAGTCCCCACACAGTCAGTGCATCTAGTGCCAGAAGGTGCTACATGGGCGACTGGGGGAAAATGACCAATATCTGTCCAAGCAACTCATGGTTTCACCTACTTAGCAGCAAATAACTTGTTGTGATGCCCACACAAGTGCAATAGTGGCACACAGCCATGGTGGGGAACCAACTGCTCTCAATTTGGCTAACTGATCCCCTCACCGGTATGGGACCCATAGCTGGAGCTGGGAAACAAGTCAGAAGCACATCCAAACATAAGCCCACTATCCATTTTCAAGCTACCATTAATCATGGGCTACAAAGGGCCTACACCTATTAAATTCTGTATAAAAAAAAAAGTAAGGGTTATCTCTTTTCTCCTGGTGCTAACTTACTCTCCATTGGAGAATCTGCTTCTCTTTTGCAGATAGATGTAGATCCTAAGGAGAGAGCCACCCCATCATACCTCAAAAGGGCCCTGGCTGAAACTAAGATAAATTGGTGAAACAAGCAAGGGTGCTGAATTCCTGATGAACTGGATACCAGCACAAGGGGGAAGGAGATCAACACAGAGAAAAATCAACTCCTACCAAATCAGGGAGCCAGAGCCTCAGAGGCCCCAACACCTCATCACTGAAGCACACCAAAAATGAACCCAACATGGCTCAGGGAAATGTTGCAGAAGAGGGGGCAGAAAGAATGTCAGAGCCACATGTTGGGTCATGATATGCAGAGACATTTATCTTACCCATAACTGTGGGCTAACTCCACAATGCATGACCCATATACCTCAACAAGGAGAGGCCAAGGGGAGGGGGTAGGTCACGGATGAGCCTAATAATGGTACCAAACTGACTGTATTTGCTGAATACAAAACTAACTAATAAAGAAAAAAAGAAAATTAAAAAAAAATAAAATAAAAAATTTAAAAAGTTAACATAGCAAGTAATGGATTCCATTTTGGCATTTTCATACACATATGTGATAATACTTTGTTTTTATTGATTTCCATAGTGGCTACACCAGTTTGCCCTTCCACTAGCAGTGCATAAAAGCTCCCTTTTCCTCACATCCTCACCAATATTGGTCGTCATTTGTTTTCTTGATGATAACCATTCATATTAGGGTAAGGTAAAATCTCAAAACTGTTTTAATTTGCGTTTACGTGGTGGTTAAGAATATTGAACAGCTTTTTCAATATTGATTAACCGTTTGTATTTCTTGAGAATGGTCTATTCAGTTTATTAGCCCATTTTTGACTTGATGATATTTTTGGTGTTTAATTTTTTTCAATTCTTTATCCTATATATGAAAATCCCATTGCATGTTTAGTTGATGGAAAAGATCTTTCCATTTTGTAGGCTGTGTCTTAAGTGTAGTTATTCTTTCCTTTGTTCTATGGGAGCTTCTTAAATTCCATGCAATCACAGTTGTTACTTCTTTAGATTATTTCTTATGCCTTTTCAGAAATTTCATGTATACACCTATATTCAGAAGGATTTTATTTATGCTTTTTTAAAAGGAGTCCCAAAGTTTCAGGTCTTACATTAAGGTCTCTTATACATTTTGAATTATTTTTGTGCAGGGTCATAGATAGGATTTTAGTTTATTTCCGTACATATAGAACTCCAGTTTCTTCAGGATTAAATTTTGTTAATGAAGCTATATTTTTTCCTATGTATGTTTTTTGACACCTTTGTCAAAGATTAAGTGGAGTATCTATGTGGGTTTACTTCTGGGTCTTTTGTTCTATCCCATTGGTCTATATGCCTGTCTGTATGCCAGTAATATACATTTTTTGGTGTTCTGGCCGAACCAAATATGTAGTATACTTTGAGATCATGTATTATAATGCCTCTAGCATTATTCATTTTTTTCTTAGCATTTATTTGGTTATTTGAGGCCTTTTGTGCTTCTATATGAATTTTAGGATTTTTTTCTTATGAAAATACCATTGAAATTTTGAGAGCAACTGAATCTATAGGTAGCTTTTGGTAAGATGTCATTTTTACAATAGTGATTCTTCCAATTCATGAATATGTGAGGGAAGTCTTCAATTTTGTAGTGTTTTCTTTTCTTTCCTTCTTAATGAAAAGATTTGCCTCCTTGGTTAGGTTTATTCTTAGGCACTTTATTTTTGTTTTGCACCTATTGAGAATGGGACCTTTTTCCTCATTTTTTTCTTGGCAACTTCAATTATTGACATATAGAAGACTGTTAATTTCTTTACTTTGATTTCATAACCTACTTTTTTGCTGGAAGTGTGTCTTAGCGCTAAGAGTTTCCGGTGAAGTCGTTGTGTCTTTTAATAGGATCATATCATCTACAAATAGGAATGATCTGGGTGCTTCTTTTCCATTTTGTAACCCTTTTATTTCTTTCTTTTGTCTTACTGATCAAGGACTTAGAGCACTGTATGGATAAGGGGACTGAGGGTAAGCACCCTTGACTCATTCCTGTTTTCAGAGGAAGTACTCATAGTTTTGATATTGGCTATAGGATTGCTAAGGAAAGCTTTTTTTTTTTTTTTAGGTTGGGGTATGTTAATATTATTTTTAGTTTCCTTAGGGATTTTTATCATGAAGGGATTTGAAACTTTGTCAAAGTCCTTTTCTACAGCTATTGAGCTGCTTATGTAGTTTCTATCCTTAAGTCTATTTATTTATGTTCTGCTGAATAACACTTATTGATATGTATATTTTGGATATGTATTTACTTGAGAGAGAGAGAAAGAATGAAGTAGAGAGACAGATAGAGAGAAAGAGAGATTGAGTGAGTTATGTGCTTGCCAGATCATCTAGCCACTGCAAACGAATTCCAGACACATATGCCATTTTGTGCATCTGGCTTTATGTGGATACTGGAGAATCAAACCCAGGCTGTCAGGATTTGCAAACAAGCAGTTGCTAAATCATCTCTCCAGCTATGATTTGTATATTTTGAATCAACCTTATATCCTTGGGATGAAACCAACTTGGTCATAGTGTATGGCCTTAATGTGTTCTTTATTTAGATTTACAAAAAAATTACTGAGAATTTTTGTGCCTATGTTCACTAGGAAAATTGGCCTACAGAGTTTAAAAAAAAAAACTGTTAAAATAAATGCAACTTTTAAAGGATTTACATCATAGTAAAGACTGGGAAAAGGCATACTTTCAGTGAAGATAAAACAAGATTTAAAACAACCCTTTCTCTGTCAGCTCACTATCCTTAGGTTGATATGGCTCCTGGGGGTGTTAATCACTGCCTTACTTCTAGGGCACAATGGCAGGTTAATAGGATGTTAAAGTGTCTTTCCTTCACCAAAGTAGAATATTCCCACCTGGAGACCTGAAACTGGGTATGGCACACAATATTATCCACAGTCTAGCTAGGACAATTTCTGTCCTCTCTACTATAAACCCAGCTCTATTCTTCTAAGTTGCTAAATTCTACTGATATATTGAATTATTAATTTTTATGATAAAATTTATAAACCTACCCATGTGTTTATACATAGTTTTTGATAAACTCAGAGGCAGAATTTCTTTCCAATGGTACAACAAATTCATGTATAAAACAGTATATATGTTGAAGCTAGAAAAGCGATTAACTCTAACTCATGCTGTGCTATAGAGAAGGGAGTTGATAAAAATAGCTAGCTATGTGGTAGGAAATTTGTTGATTGTTTTGAAAGAATTCTTTTTTATATAATTCTTTTTTTAAATATATCTGTGATTTTCCAAAACAAAGAGTGGACAGGAGTTCTTGCAATTTTATTCCTGTGCTTGCTCCCCAGATTTAGCTCATTGATCCTGTGATGGTTCTCAGCTCACCTTTCAGAACAGTCTCTAGCAAGTAGAGACTGTGCTGGTCCACACAAGATGGCATCAAAAGGTGGTAGGTAATGGGGAATATGTGTTTAACCCAGCTTAATAAAATGGATCTGTCAATTGAAAAGATGTGATGTAATTACAGATATGAGCTGGTTCTTTTCTCCTTACATACCATGCTTATGCTACAATAGGGAATTTTAAAAACTCATCAGATTATTCACAGAACATAGTTCACTTCCATAAACTAATATATTTCAAGTGAAATTAATTTATAATGAGACATGGTGTGACTATTTATTCAGTTTTGTATAAATGCTTTCTTTGTCCTAGGCATGCCATTTAAAAGCTAGTGTTAATGTGGTTTTTTTTTCAAAATTTATTAACAACTTCCATGATTATAAAAAATATCCCATGGGGGCTGGAGAGATGGCTTAGCAGTTAAGTGCTTGCCTGTGAAGTCTAAGGACCCCGGTTCGAGGCTCGATTCCCCAGGACCCACGTTAGCCAGATGCACAAGGGGGCACGTGCGTCTGGAGTTCGTTTGCAGTGGCTGGAGGCCCTGGCACGCCCATTCTCTCTTTGTCTCTCTCTCTCTCTCTCTCTCTCTCTCTCTCTCTCTATCAGCCTCATTCTCTCTCTGTCTGTCACTCTCAAATAAATAAATAAAACAGAAAAATTTAAAAAAATCCCATGATAATACCCTCCCTCCCCCAACTTTCCCCTTTGAAACTCTATTCCCCATCATATCCCCTCCCCATCTCAAACAGTGTTTAGTTTTACTAGCACCCAATATACATTCATGCAAAAAACATTTAGTAATATCATGTGTGCTCAATATATTGTTCTGCCTTCAAAGGAGAATTTAAATTTGGCCCCAACTTCATACATGATCAGATGTGCCACCTGATCACAAATTAGAATGCTTGATATCTATTTCTTGGTATACAACAAAGAATGTATATATGTCACACCCATAGAACATTTCAATAAGCTGAAGCTAAGGAATATACAATCAAATATTTGAGAGCTTAATAATAATGTGTGTTTGTAATAAACACACAAGTGAAGGTCACTGATCAAGATGATGATCTGGCAGCATTGTTTTAATATTGACATAAATTTCATCTTCTTAGGTAGCTTCTTTTCCTGCTTATTAGAATTGAAGAAAGCTGATAGAAGAAGATAACAGAATTAGAATGTTGAAGGCAAGGAAATGATTGCATTTACTTATGACTGTTTATAAATGTCAAAATACACAAAAACAAAAACCTGAGATGGGCTTTATAAAATTGTCACCCATAAGGGGACGACCACCTCTGATTTTCTTCAGATGTAACTATGGAAGGAGGCCCTGGTGTGCCCATTCTCTCTCTCTCTCTCTCTGTCTCTCTCTGTGTCTCTCTCTCTTTCTCTCTCTCTCCCTCTTTCTCTCTCTGTCTCTCACTCTCAAATAAATAAATAAAAACAAACAGAAGTGACTGTGGAGGACAATGACTTCAAGAAATGCTTCTGAAGCAAGAGATTCTCCTTTCATTTGTCATTTTCCTTTCACTTTTTCCACCCTCATCTTTCTCCCTGTCTGTGTGCTTCTGGATAGTAGATTTTTCCTCCTCCACCTAATTTGATATTGACAATGTTCAAATATAGCTTCCTGAATCACACTGTATTTTTTTTCTGAGTTTCTTACACAAAACTACATGTACAGATATAATGCAGATGTAAAACAGCATATAATAATGGGGTAATTAGAAAATTAATTGATCAGGTACCAACTATCATGAGGTAACAATGTGACAGTTTGACTGCTTTTAATTTGTTTTAGTTTTTATACTTATCAAAAATTTTATAATGTTTGGAATCCCAGCATTCAACAGACAAATGCAGGGGGAGAGAAATCACGAGTTCAAGGCCAGCCTTAGTTGTATAAAAAGACCGTTTCTTAATAATTTTCTACAATGAATTATTATAATAGGAAACACATTTTAAGTGTTCTGTGATACAATTATGTATTTTGTTTATTTATATTCTCTGCTATTTTATATGAGTTAAATAAGATTTATCTGTTGGTTCTTTTAAGTTCTAGTCTTTGAAAAATCAGACAGAGCTGTGAGGGAACAAATAATGGGAACTGGGGTCTGAGTAGTTTTCTACCACATAGAAAAAATTATGTCAAGTGAGTTTCCACACTATACATTCTACCATATGTCATAAACAGCCACATTAAAATGTTACTAGGGGACTAGCATGAAAAGTTTTATTTTACCTGGAACATCTTTTGGGCACATAACCAAGGGGTCCTATGTGGTGGTGATGGGTGATGGTGAGGGGATTGGCATGTTGGCCACTTCTCAAAAACAAGGAATTCCAGGAAGGTCAGACTCACCACAGGAAAACAATACTCATTTCTGAGTAAAGGGTATGAAACAAATTAGGACCATGTGAGAGCCTAATTAACAATGAATAATCTAAGAAAATGATTTCAGTCTTTATGGTGAAATGGACAGAAGACCAGAAGATTAGCTAGATAATAAATCTGTTCTCAGGTATGTCATATACCAAATCCCTATGCTGGTGTTCTTTTAAAGTTGGAAAATAAAGAAGCCACTCAGATTGTCCTATTTTGTATCATAAATGAGGTGCACTTTTGTGAGATAGGGGTGAGTTTAGTGCTGTCAGGTCTCCTGAAGGGGAACTGGGAGGTAAAGTAAAATTAGCAATAATCCATGAATAATGATGGCCAAAGGACCATACAGTGATGGTAGAGGTGCTGGATCCTAGGTCTGGAAGAATGGTTCAATTCAAAGTAGGCAACAAAACTCAGCTGTAGCCTAATAGAAAAGATGGGAAATGTTGGTGCTGGTTCCAAATTGTTTGGCATGAATTTCTGTCTCTGACATTCCTGCTCCTGTGTAATTTACTTAACATCTTTGTGCCTTGGCTTTCTCCTAGGGTTGTTCTGAAATGAGTAAACACATAAGCAGGGAAACATGCAGAACAAAGCCTGGTCAGTGGTAACAGTCCCTCTCTGTTGGTTTCTGCCATTTTGTACTGCCCATCTCTGCCAGGCTTTACTTAAGATGCACAGATGTGACTCCACATGAGACAGTCTCAGAGAATCCAGCTAGGTGGCTCCGGAGAGCAACAGGTGGGTGACATTAATCAGAGGCTAAAATTATGAACAGCAAAATTAATGCTTTCCTGGATTCTAGAGCAGATTGTATGTATTTTTGAGCTTGAAGAAGAAATCCTTTACAACAGTCTTCTTATTCTGTCCAGTACTTATCTATGAAGAGATTAGAGCCGGTTCTCAAATGGGATCCATTCCCTCCTCGCCAGGCTTTCTCTAAATTGACTTTCTAATTTAAGAGTCTGTTGGAAACAAAAAAGAGCTATCAAAGTCACCCCCTACCTAAAGGTAGTTTGGGTTTGTACCAAAGAAGGTTTGGATAATGGGAAAAAAATAGAGTAGTAGGATCCAGGTATAGTGGTGCCAGCACTGGGAGGCTGCTCATGAGTTCAAGGCCAGCCTGAGCTATATAGTGAGCTCCTTTTGGAGAGGTATGGAAATTTCCATAAAAATTAGTATTGAGACAACACATTATAATATTTACACAGAATCATGGACTAGGAATATATTGGGAAACTGAGTTCTCTCCTGGGAAATTCCTGTTTCTTATGTGCCCAGCATATTTTCTAGGTTTGTCATTTGACCTCTAGCAAAGATTAGCTACCTAAAGACCAGTATAGATTGTGATCCTCTTGTTACCAAATGTTCACTGTGCAACTACTGGCCCAAATAGAACCAGGCCTCCCCTATTATAAATTCTGTTTATACTCCAAACATTCAATTTGCCTCAAACTACCTTACTATGAGTTGTAAATACATTCAATAATCTCTTAAGATGTAGCATTTCTTTAAATCAATTCATCTTGAAGTGTGCATACAAAATTATTTCTTTACTTTCTTTTTTTTTTGCCTTTTGTTTTTTGAGGTAGGGTGTCACTGTGGCCCAGGCTTATCTGGAATTAACTATGTAGTCTCAGAGTGGCCTTGAACTCACGGCAATCCTCCTACTTCTGTCTCCCAAGTGCTGGGATTAAAGCTGTGCACCACCGTGCCTAGTGAAACTTATTTCTAATGGGAGATGGTCCCCTCTGGCTCCCATACAGGATGCAGCTTCAGTCCACCAGGAGAACTCACACAAGTAAGAGCTGCTGATCTAGTTCATCAGTCTTGCTAATGAGTTCACTGCTGGCTTCTCTCTCCTGTGACATCTTGGCACTCTTGATTTTTACAGAAAAGAATTAGTGCTGGCATTCAGTGGATATCTGCAAATGGGTTTAATCAGACATTTTCAGAGTAAGGTAGAATGTTCAAGGTTTAGCTTAATGATAATGCTGGAGCTACAAACACTGATTTTAGTACGGTTAAGATAATTACATGGCAGAACTGAATGTGATATTACTTTCTTCCAGTCTCTACATAGTGCAATTGCTGCTTAGTGCAATCTACCTAGTGTGAATGCTTACAGAAGAGGTTAAAGAGAAGAATGACTCAAGACACTTCCAAAACATTAATTTCAAATATTACATCTTTCATAAGAAGCATATTATCAAAAGTGGTTCAAACTAATCAAATTAAAATAGCTTTTATATTTCTATCTTGTGTATGTAAGGAAGGAAAAAATACTTGAAAATTATTTTGGGTGATAGTTGGATTCAAAGAATGACACAAATGTTGAAAATGAATGAAAAACAGTATCAATTTGACAATTAGAAGCACAATATTTGTTCCCCATTAATTATTAATAAATAATCCTCTCTGTCATAAAATCTTCCATGAATTCATTGAAACATCTCTAGTATCAGAAGCACATTTTGTCTATTCTGACTCCTTCAATCCTTTTAATGATTGAATGAGGTTGCATTAATAGTAAATCCTGGACTTTGACAGTGACTAGAAAGGTTATGACACTGACCTTAGAATTTAGGTTGTAAAATACAGAACAATTTCTATTTTAGCAGTGCCAATTCAGGAGGGTTTCTAGTTTAACAGACTATTCAGGGAAATTTGGATTGTTTAAAACTTGTTGATTGCAGCATTTTTATGGGATAAGACCAATGCATGGAAGAAGATATAGTTTTCTCTCCAGTTCTCCTGCAAGTACTAACTGCATCTTTACCTGACGCATTGTCAGTCTTCCATCCCAACTCAACCCACTGTAAGAATGCTATATCATTAATTGTATCATAGAATCTTTATAACCCAGTAATTCCAAGGAACATTCCTAAAAGATTCAGGACCACCATTAATATTCCATGGGGAACTTCTGCGCAAGATGGCTGCATAGGAGTCATGCCAAACCAGTCTAGGGAGGGATTTAAGCAAAACCACAGCAAAATATACCTTTCTTCTGAAAAATGAAGGTGTATATATTTTTATTGGCCACAGAAGAGAAGCAGGAGAGGCAAAGATCTACCAGAAAGGAGGAAACCAGCCACAATCCCATCAAGGCACTTGTGGCCCTGATCTGTCCGGATCCATGTGCCCACCCAGCCCAATGCCAAGCTGCAGGAGCAGAAACCAAACAAGTGGATTTTCCAACCTCATCAGCCTCCTTGCAAAGTCAAGAAACTAAAAGGAGAGACAGCAAAGACCAGGTGGAGGGGATACAGGTGGAGCAGCTGAGCAGTTCCAATACAACTCTAGGCTTCCTGCAGTATTCCATCACCCAGCCATAACAACCACAAACCTCTGGAAAACCCATTCAGCCTCCAGCAGCAAGGCATCCAGCACAGCTGATCAGAGGACCAGATCCACAGCACTACACAGAGGGATAGAGGTGGGAACTCAGCATTGGTGAGAATGGAAGCCACACCAAAAGGTAAGGAGGCAGACTGACAAAAAAGAAGGTATATAGGCCTGCACTGGAAATACTAACCTTTCTTTCCATATCAGGGCAAGTTATGGGTTACACATCCATGGTTGGCTTTACCATTCCCAATTAAGGTGTATTTGTGGGTTGACTGTTGTTGCCTTTGATACTTTCAGATTCATAGGGCACTTGTCTTTTTCTTCTGTCATTATTGGGAGCAGGTTCTGATTTAGACATGGGCTGAACTGGAACTCATTTCAGAACAGAAAACTCAGCCTCCCAGCAGACAGGATTAAGGGTGTGGAGCAACACACACCCTTAGGGATTTTGGCTTTATGAGGTTTTCTGTTTGTTTCAGTCCTCACACTTGCATACTCTGTGCTGGTTTTTTATTGAATATGTATATTGCTCAGTTGAATTTTAGAATTTTGCCAGTAAATTGTTCCACCCAGCCCACTAGAATACTTGAATAGCAGGCAAGCATAACAAACAGGATTATTTCTCAAGTTGGATTGGAATACAAGAGATATACTTGGTACCTTAAACTCCTACTCTGAAGGTACATAAAGTTGGATTTCCAAGTCTAAAAGCACCACAGATATTTAGAAAACCCAAGTATCAAATAAACTCAGGATACAAAAACCCCTACAAATAATACAAGGAAAACAAATCAAGACAATACAATCCTACCAAAAATTATAAATCCATCAGAAATGACCCTCAATGAGACTGCTTTATATGAAATGCCTGACAAAGATTTCAAAAAATTATTTTATCTATACTCAATGAAATCAAAGAAGAAATCAAAGTAATCAAATAATAAAACAAAGGAATTAAAGAAGAAAACAAAATCCTGAAGGAATACCAATAGAATATAGGAAACCAGCTTAACTGAAATAAGGAGGTCATTATAAGACATGAGTAAGGAAATAGAAATACTGGGGGGAAAAAAAGGCAGAAATACTAGCACTGAAGAACACAGTAAGTCAAATTAAAAAAAAAAAAAAACTCTGGAAAGTCTCATCAATAGAGTGGATGAAGGAGAGAACAGAATATCTAAACTAGAAGACCAAGTGACAGATCCAATACCGTCCAAGAAAGAGAAGCTAATAGGAAGGTATGAGTGAGAATTTCAAGATATTCAGAAGAGTGTAAAAAAGATCAAACATAAAAATTCGACAGTAGAAGGACAAGAATTTCACTCAAAAGGAATAGTAGGTATTTTCAACAAAATCATAGAAGAACATTTTCCCTAAATTGGGAAAGAAATGCCAATGTAGATACAGGAAGCTTTTAGATTATCTACGCAGATAAAACTTGGAAGGAACCTCTCCTCACCATGTTATAATTAAACTACTAAACATGCAAAGCAAAGAAAATATATTAGAAGCAGTTAGAGAGAAAAAGAAAGTCGCTTATAAAGGCAAGCCCTCAGGATAACACCAGAGTATTCATCACAAACTTTAAAAGCCAGAAGGGCTTGGAATTATGTATTCCAAGTTCTGAAAGATAACAGATGTTAACCAAGATTACTTTATCCTACAAAGCTATCTATCGAAATTGAAGGAGAAATAAGGACATTCCACAACAAAAACAAGCTAAAGGAATTTATGACAACTAAGCCAGTTCTACAGAAAATACTTTAAGGAGTCCTTATTGCTAAAGAGAAGCAAAGAGCACACATGAGGAAACAGGAAAAAATAAACCATACTCAAATAACAGTTAAAACAAGAGAGGAAAGGGAAAACAGGAAGCACTACTATGGTGGTTTGATTCAGGTGTCCCCCATAAAGTTAGCTGTTCTGAATGCTAGGTTCCCAGCTGATGGAGATTTGGGAATTAATACCTCCTGGAGGCAGTGAATCACTGGGGATGGGCTTACGGGTATTATAGCAACTTTCCACTTGACACTGTTTGGCACACTCTCCTGTTGCTATTGTCCACCTTATGTTGGCCAGGGGGTGATGTCCACTCTCTGTTCATGCCATATTTCCCCCTACCATCATGGAGCTTCCCTTTAGTTGGTAAACCAAAATAAAACACTTTTCCTAAAAGATGCTATTGGTCAGGTAATTTCTGACAGCAATGTGAACCTGGCTGCAACAACTACAAAATAAAATGAATGGCAAGAATAAACACATATCTTTCAATAATAACTCTTAATATCAATGACCTCAATGCCCCAACCAAAAAAATAAAGACTTGCAGATTGGATTAAAAGGCAAGATCCTGCTCTTTGTTCTCAATAAAAGATGGACACTGTCTTAGGGTGAAAGAATGGAAAAATGGTATTTCAAGTAAATGAGCCTAGGAAACAAGCAAGTGTTTCTATCCCAATACCTGACAGGATAAACTTCAAACCAACATCAGTGAGGAAACATTAAGGAGGTCACTTTATACTGATTAAAGCAACACTCCAAAAGGAGGACATTACAATCCTAAACATATATGCACCTAACATGGGGTTACCAATTTCATCAAACAAACACAATAAGACTTAAGGTCACAGATAACACCAAGCGCAATTGTAGTGCATGACTTCAATACCACACTCTCATCAATTGACAGGTCATTCCAGCAAAAAATAAACAGAGAGGCATATGGGCTAAAGGATGTCATGGAACAAATGGACCTAACAGATATCTACAGAACATTCCATCCAAAAGTTATGACACAAAGCAAATCTAAACAAACACAGGAAAATTGAAATAATCCTTTGTACTCTATCTGATGACAATGAAATTAAACTACAAATTAGCAATAAGAAAACCTACAGAGCATATGTTTAGTCTCATGGAGACTAAACAGTACAGTATTGAATTATGAATATGTAATTGAAGAAATCAAAAAGGAAACCAATAATTCATAGAATCAAATGATGATGAGAATACAATATACCAAAACTTTTGAGATACAATGAAGGCAGTGCTAATAGGGAAATTTTGTAGCTTTAAGTGCCTATATTAAGAAATTACAGAGTTCATTAGAAAAAAATTTAATGCTTCACCTCAAGGCCTTGGAAAAAGAAGAAGGTGGGGCTAGAGAGATGGCTTAGCAGTTAAGCACTTGCCTGTGAAGCCTATGGACCCCAGTTCAAGGCTCGATTCTCCAGGACCCACATAAGCCAGATGCACAAGGGGGTGCATGCGTCTGGAATTCCTTTGCAGTGGCTGGAGGCCCTGGCATGCCCATTCTCTCTCTCTCTATCTGCCTCTTCCTCTCTCTTTCTGTCGCTGTCAAATAAATAAATAAAAATAAACAAAAAAATTTTAAAAAGAAGAAGGTGAACCAAAAATCAGTAGATGGGAATAAATAATAAAGACTAGGGCAGAAATTAATGAAAAACCTCCCCCCCCAAAAAAAACTAAAGAAATAATGAAGCAAAAAGTTTTTTGAAAGGACAAACAAGATTGATAAACCCTTAGCAAATCTGACCAGAAAAAAAGAGAACAGATAAAAATTAATAAAATTAGAGATGAAAAAGCACCATTACAACAGATGGCAAAGAAATTCAGAAAATCATAAGGACATACATTAAGAACATATATCCCTCTAAGTTTGAAAATCTGAAAGAAATGGATGATTTCCTTGATTCACATGACCTACCAAAATTAAATCAAGATGAGATTAACAATTTAAATAGACCTATACCAATTATATAGAACCAAGCAGTTACAAAATGTTCTCCCAACTGAAAAAAAATTCCAGGCCCAGACAGATTCACTGCTGAATTTAACCAGACCTTCATGGAAGAACTAAGACCATGGCTTCACAAACTTTTCCATAAAATAGAAAAAGAAGGAATTCTACTGAACTACTTCTATGAAGCCAGCATCACAATGGTACCAAAACCAGAAAATGACAAAACAAAAAAATAAATAAAGTTATAGGCCAATCTCCCCATGAACATAGATGCAAAATTCTGAACAAAATATTGGCAAACATAATACAAGAATGTATCAGAAAGATAATTCACCTTGGCCAAGTACACTTTATCCCAGAGATGGAGATATGGTTCAACATATACAAATTGATAAATATAATACACTCTATAAATGGACTGAAGGTCAAAAATAATATCATCTCAATAGATGCAGAAAAGGCAATTGACAAAATCCAACATCTCTTTATGGTAAAAGTCCTACAGAAACTAGGAAGGAACATAGCTCAATATAGTAAAAGATATTTATGACAAACCTACAGCCAACATAATACTAAATTGGGAAAATCTTGAAGCTTCTCCACTTAGTTCAAGAATAAGACAAGGGTGTCTTCTATCCCCACTTTTTAAAATATAGTACTGGAAGTATTAGCTATAGCAATAAGGCAAAAGACACTCATAAGAGGAATAGAAATTGGAAAGGAATAGATCAAATTATCATTATTTGCAGATGATAGGATTCTATACATAAAAGACCCTAAAGATTCTACCAGAAAACTGTTAGAGTTAATAAACACATTTAGCAATATAGCAGGAAACAAAAAACAAAAACAATTCAGTAGCTTTTCTATATACGAACAATAAACATGCAGAGGATGAAATCAGGGAATCTCTCCAATTCACAACTGGATCCAAAAAAAAACAAAAAAAGAAAAGTACCTTGGAATAAACCTAACAAAGGAAGTGAAAGATCTCTACAATTATAACTTTAAAACACCCAAGCGAGAAATTGCAGAAGACATTGGGAAATGGAAAGACATCCCAAGTTCTTGGTTTGGAAGAGTCAATATTGTGAAAATTTCAATCTTTCTAAAGAAATATTCACATTTAATGCAATCCCTATTAAAATTGTAATAGCATTCTTCATGGAAATATAAAAATATATATCCTAAAATTCATTTGGAAACACAACAAACCTCAAATTGGCAAAACAATTTTGAGCAACAAAAATAAAGCTGGTGGTATCACTATACCCAATTTTAAGCTATTATTACAAAGCCATAGTAATAAAAGCAGCATGATATTGGCAGAAAGAGAGACACATAGATCTATGGAACAGAATAGAGGACCCAGATGTCAATCCAGGCAGCTACAGGCATCTGATTTTTGACAAAAATATTTGTTGGGTAAAAGACAGCTTCTTCAACAAATGGTGCTGGGAAAACTGGATACCTATATGTCGAAGGATGAAAATAAATCCTTGTCTTTCTCCATGCACAATAACCAAGTCCAAATGGATCAGGGACCTTAATATTAGACCTCATACTGTGAAAAATAGGGGAAACTTTTCAACATATTGGCATAGGCAATGACTTTCTGGATATAACCCCAATTGCTCAGGATATAAAACCACTAAGCAACTGAAATCTCATGAAATTACAAAGTGTTTATACATAACAGGACACTGAAGAGAGGAAAGACACAACATACAGTAAGGAAGAAAATCTTTGTCAGCTATATATCTCACAGAGGTTTAATATCCACAATATACAAAGAACTCAAAAAACTGAACAATAAGAAATCAAACAACCCAATTTAAAAATGGGCTTTGGAACTAAATAGAGAGTTTTCAAAAGAAGAAATACAGATGACATATAAACATGCAAAAAACTTTTCTACATCCTTAGCCATCAGGGAAATGCAAATTAAAACTACTTTGAGATTCCATCTCACTAGAACCAGAATGGCTATCATCAAGAAAACAAATGACAATAAATGTTGGCAAGGATGTGGAAAAAGGGTAGCCCTTCTACACTGTTAGTGGAAATGAGGTCTGTTACAGCCATTGTGGAAACCAGTGTGGAGTTTCTTTCTTTTTTTTTTTTTTTTGCTTTTGTTTTTGTTTTTGTTTTTGTTTTTGTTTTCTCCAAGGTAAGGTCTCACTCTAGCACAGGCTGACCTGGAATTCACTCTGTATTCTCAGGGTGGCCTTGAACTCACCATGATCCTCCTACCTCTGCCTCCCGAGTGCTGGGATTAAAGGCGTGCGCCACCACGCCCGGCCCAGTGTGGAGTTTCTTAAGACAGCTAAAAGTATATTTACCATATGACACAGCTATAGCACTCCTAGGCATATATCCTAATGACTCTTCTCACTACCTTAGAGATACTTGAACAACCATGCTTATTGCTGCTCTATTCACAATAGCTAGGAAATGGAACCAGCCTAGATGTCCCTCCACAGATGAATGGATAATAAAGATGTGGTACATTTACCCAATGGAGTTCAATTTAGCAGTAAAGAAAAATGAAATTATGAAATTTGCAGAGAAATAGGTGGATGCGAAAAGGATTATACTAAGTGAGGTAACCCAGGCCCAGAAAGGCAAATATCACATGTTCTCTCATATGGGGATCCCAGCTACAAATGTTTATACTTGTGAGTGAACTGGAACCAAAACTCTATAGTAGATGGGCTTGAGAGATAGCTTAGCAGTTAAGCACATGCCTGTGAAGCCTAAGGACCCAGGTTTGAGGCTCAATTCCCCAGGACCCACATTGGTGAGATGTGCAAGGGGTGCACACATCTGGAGTTCATTTGCAGTGGCTGGAAGCCCTGGCACACCCATTCTCTCTCTCTCTCTCTCGGCCTCTCTCTCTCTCTCTCTCTCTCTCTCTCTCTCTCTGTCACTCTCAAATAAATAAATAAAAATGAACAATTTTTTTTTTAATCTATAACAGAGTCCAGTAAACTACAAAAAAAGTTTACAAGGGACAGAGGAGAGGGAAGGACTTAAGGGGATAGTATTGTATAAATGTAAGAAAAAGAACAGATTACAGGGAGTGGAATGGCCTAAGTGAGGCCAGGGGAAGAGATTCAGTAAAAGAATAGTGAGGGGAGGGTCAATGAAAATTCAAGATATTCTTAATAAGACTTATGAAAGCCTACCTTTTTTGATAATGGCACATCTAGAAGGCTTAGATTGTCACTAGAAAATGTTCAGTGCCAGGGATAGGATACCTTCCAGTGAATTGTTGGTAAGGGAGGTCCCTGTTGCCTCCAAAACATTATAGGCTGTTGCCACAGCCTTTAGTTTCCCATGAAAAAACAAATGGTAAGACCCTATTGGGGAAGACTTCACATGCCTGGGCAGCAAGGTCACTGAGAAATCAAGCTGGGGCTGGGGCTGAGCTGAAAACTTCCTCCCTGTAGACAAGCTGACTGAAAGCTGGAAAAAGCTGTACTACATGCAGCTCTATGGGAGACAGAAGTCATATTGGTAAAATCAGGGGACACTGGAAGCCTCAAGTTTGGCCAGACAGGTCAGATGACTAAATGGGTGCAATAGTGGCATGCCTGCTCTGTGGGAAACCAACTTTTCTCTAATTGGACTAGAGGCCCACTCTGGGAAGGAATACATGTCTGGTACTGAAAACCTAATCAAAAGCCTTCCTATGGGCAGGGGAGGTCATGAGCCTTAGGGGCATAAAGCCTGTTCTTGTCTGGCTAAATGCATATATTATGCCTTCCAAATTGACTTATAAGCACTACACTTAGTATTAATATTCATATATTAATTCTACTCTCACTTTAGAAGCTTCTCTTTACAGGTGGCAGTGACCACTGGGATGACCCAAAAGGCAACATACTGCTAAGAAGAAGTGATGGAGCAGTGTCCAGCACTGAAACATCTCCATCACACCCTCCAATGCTTAGGGTAAATTGAGGAAGAGGTGATGGAAAGAATGTAAGAGCCAAAGGAAGGGTACCACTCCTTACAATGCAACTGTCCAGACAGAAATTGGCCTTGATACCCATGACCTCACAGTGCCTAGCAATACCTTCACAAGGCCCTCATCATAGGAGAAAAAGACGTTGACATCAAAATAAAAGAGAAACTAATGGAGAGAGTGAGGGGATATGATAGAGAACAGAGTTGTGGAGAAAGCGGGGGGGGGAGGGAAATATTATGGTTTATTGTCTATAAGTATAGAAGTTGTTAATAACAAAATACATTAAAAAATATTCCATGGGGGATTGTCTTTAAAAATCCTTGCAGAAAATGACTGGTGCATTTATCACCCTACAGTGATTACTGACACCCACACAAGACCAGCAGTTCTGAGCCTATCAACAATTTGACATGAAAGATGCAGGAAGACAAAAAGAAGGAAAGAAAAGACATAGGAAGGACTGCCTAGAAAGAAGAGAGTCTTCAGGGGATAGGGAGTGGGAAGAGGATGAAAAGATAGAGTGATGGGAACATGATGAAATGCCCTTATGTTAATATATGTATGCTTAGGTACTTTTCTCATTAAAACAGAAAGAAAAACCAATCAAAAGATTCTTCACAGATACTAAATTCTAGTGATGTTTAAATTCCTTTATTAAAGTGGTACAGTATTTGCATAGAATCTATGAACATCCTCAGGTAAACTTTAAATTGTACCTACATTACTTATAATAACTAATGTAGTGTAAATACTATACAAACAGTCATAAACCTGTTTTTGTTTTTAATGGAGAGATGACAAGATGACAAGAAAAATCTAAGTGTAAAGTAAAAATCTATATTTGTTATAGTATTTTTAAAGCTACAATCGACTGAAACCACATGTGTGGAACTTAAGCTTTATTTATTTATTTAAGCTTCATTAGAAATAAAGGACTGACTATATTTGTATGTATTTTCCTTCAAATTAAAGAAATGTATTATACTTTTTTTTCAGTAAAATGCATTTGCCTGTGTATCTGAAGTGAGGTAGGGAAGTGGAATTACTACCTCTGGATTGCATTCAGGTATATTTGTTTATGCAAAGATTTTCATCTTTTTCATTGCTTTTTTCTGAAACTATGAAAGATTTTATCTACTGAATCTGTTGCATTTGCTAAGTAACAAAACAATGTTTTTACATTTCTTATGCACCACATATTTAATTTCATATTCATTTAACCTGTACAACAATTTTATAAAAAAAAAAACTTCCAACTTACAGAAGAAAAAAATAAAACATTGACTGATTCACCCAGCACTGCAACTATTAAGTGGCTGAAGCAATGTGTCATGTAATTTTTTTAGTTAATAGAAGCATACATAAAGTTAAGACTTTACACACTGTAACTAAAGAGATTTTGGGTTGAAAACCGGTCCTGTGTCCTTCCTAGTATACACTGATGATGTGAAAATGAGGTAATGTATAGAATAGTTTTAGTATGTTGTATGGAAAGTTAAAAAAAAATCTCCAGAGAATTTATATTGTTGAAGAATAAAATTAGTAGAGATTTGTGTCAAAGGAAGCATTTAATATTTTACATTAACTTGAGAATTCTATATAAACCTGAGTTCCTCAACATGGAAGGAATGAATGAAGGGAGGGAAGGAGAAAAAAAGTGGAGGGGAAAGAGACTGCAGAGGAGGGAAAGGAGTACTTAGGACACTTGGAATGTAGAGAAACTGATAGGAAACTTTCTTTTGAAGGAACGATTTGTTAGCTATTTTCATTTTTTGTCCTCTTGAGTACTGCTAAACTGTAAACATCAGAACAGACAAGAGTAGTGAGATTATGATGAAACTGGTAAGATGCCTCTGTTGACAACTGCAAATAGGACTTGTGCAGTGCCCATTTAGTGCAGCTTATCTGTCTGTGGTATGTTCTGAAGAGAAATACTATGAGATGTATCTGTTAAATGATAGATGCAAAATTTAAAGCATTTTCCTTAGTTTTTTAAAAATTTCATTAGTTTTTTTAAGGCTGTTGTATTAAGGTATTAATGAATGAGTGGTTTAAACAGTAAAAGTTTATTCTCTTAATGTTCTAGTGGGTAGATGCCCAACACTAAGCTCTTGGCAGATTGCTTCCTATTGAGAGCTATGAAAGAAACTCATTGTGATGCATTGGGTAGTCTTTTGTATTCCTTGGATTGTATAAACAGACTCACATCTCTGCCTTTATCTTCACATGACATTCTTTTCATGTGATACCTGTGTCCAAATTTCCCATTTTATAAGAATGTAAGTCCTGCTAGGTTAGAAACTCACCCTGCTCTTGGATAACTTTACATTAATTTGTTAGATGTAGCTTCAGAATTTATTTGGCAATAAGGTCACTCTTTATATTTATTTTTATTTATTTATTTGGAGAGAGAGATACAGAAATAGGTAGGGAGAGAGAGAGAGAGAGAAAGAAAGAATGGGCATGCCAGGGCCTCTAGCCACTACAAATGAACTCCAGATGTATGTGCCCCCTTGTGTATTTAGCTTATGTGGGTCCTGGGGAGTCGAACCTGGGTCCTTTGGTTTTGCAGGCAAGTGCCTTAGCCACTAAGCAATCTCTTCAGCCCAATAAGGTCTTTTTTTAAGGTAGTGATGGACACAACTCATCCTCTAATCATAATTATCACAGAAGAATGTGCTGAAAAATGGATGTGACTGTCAAAGCAGAGCTTATACCAATAATTACAGTTTAGATTATGGGAAAATGATAATTATCATGAATCATGAAAGCCTATTCCAGAAAAGATGAAAGCTGCAAGTAAGCTTAAATAATATTTCAATAAACTTTTCTGTTCAATAGCAGAGCAAGTATTGGATTCCTCTTTAATGGAAAACATTTAAGCAAAGGCGATAGCCATATGTTGTAGTTTGTCAAGGCATTTGGAAAACTTTTCTGAGAGCTTGCTCATCTGCCCCTTCATTAACTGGGATAAAATGGCATCTTTAGGTCTCTACTTCCCTCAGGCTTCTTGACTTTTATTTCATAACTGTAAAACATATTTTTTTTCTTCCTTTCTCCAAATGCAAAGAGTAAAGCAAATTCTTGAGAAACTCATCTGTGATGGTTACTCTTGTCAACCTGATGGGATTTAGAATCCCAATGAAAACCAGCCGTCATCTGTGCCTATAAGGAGGTATCTAGACCAGGTTAACTGAGATGAGAAGACCCACCCTAAATGTGGGTGTCACCAATCTATGTGCTAGGAGTCCTGGACAATATAAAAAGGAGAAAGTAAGCTGAATAACAGTTTCACCACCCTCTAGTCCCTGGCTGAGGACTCAGTGTTTCCTGTTCCTGCTACCATGCCTCCACAATCATCATGGACTACATCTCTTGGAACTGAAATGTACAATGAATATTTCCTACATTAAGTTGTTTATTGTCAGGTGTTTGGTCACAGCAGCAAGTAAAGTAACTAAATCACCAACTATCTCCTTGAATCAGGTAAGTGTGCTTGATGTAGGCAATTGCCGCATAGTATTCTAATTACTGCCACACTTTCTGCTTAGGCAATTGTCTGGAAGTGAGTGATTCCATAGCTAGCTCTCCAGTCTCCTTCTTCTTCCATGGGTATTTTGACTTACTGAGTTAAGTGTCCAATCCATGGTATCTTCAGGCTCCATCCTTCCTGGTTTGACTTCATGTTTGATCCTTTCAGACTAGAAGAGAATGTGAGTTGAAAGACTACTTACTCAGCCCTACTGAGCTTGGGGTGTTCTTTCTAAGTTAAAGTTCACTTTTTCAAATTATGGGCTTGTCATAATGTTTTGAAATAACACCCAGTATTGGTAAACATAAGTTGAAAATGGCATTGTCACAAATAAAACATTAAAATGTATTCTCTGTAGCATTAGAAAATTCTAGCTGAAGTCATCTCAAAATTATTAGCAATATGTGTAATTTGTGATCAAATAACTGCATTTCTAGAAAAAAAAATAATAAAAATAAAGCTTACATAAAGCTTTTTAAGAAAAAAAAAAAAAGAATCATCAAGACTTACTTCCAAAACTGGATAATATGGAAGAAATGGATAAGTTTCTGGACCCATATCTCCTGAAAAAATGAAACACAGAGGAGATTAATGTCATAAACAAACCTATCATATCCACAAAGACTAAAAAGGGTGGGTGAGGTAGAAGGGGAGGGTAAGGTTGGGATGGGGGACACAAAAATGGACCCAAATGGCAATGGTACCTTAAAATTCTCCATCCTAAAAGATAGATTAAATGGTTGAAGGTTCATCAGGCCCATAGAAGGAACACCTGAATCACAAGGCCTTAATCTTCTCTTGTTTCTCTCTGTGTGTCTTTTTCTCTATCTCTCCCCCTCTTCTCTCACTTCTCTCTATCTCTTTTACATTGCTTATCTTTTGAGCTGTTGATCAGAGAAACCTACAAGGTTTCCTAAGAGAAGACAGATTTCTGTCAGAGTACTTGATAACCCACCAAAGGTTAGGGGTAAGACAATATGCTGTTGGCATGGAACATGGAGTGACCTGACTGGAATCTGGAAGAGAGTCAGTCCCCAGACAGTTAGCTTGTCTAGTGCCAGAAAGCACTACATGAGTGACTGAGAGAAAATGACCAACATCTGTCCAAGCAACCTGAGGTCTAAGCTACTCAGCAACAAACAACCTGATGTCTTGCTCATACAAGTGCAATAATGGTGCATAGCAATGGTGGGACACCAACTGCTCTTGATTTGGCTAACTGATCTGCTCTATAGAATGGAACCCATAGCTGGAGCTGGGAATCAAGTCAGAACCATATCCAAAAATGAGCCTTCTTTCCATTATCAAGCTCCCACCATTCATGGCCTACAAGAGGGCCTACACCTATTAAATTATATCTAAAATAAAAGTAGTTACCCATTTATCTTTTTCTAACTTCATTCTTCATTGGAGAATTTGCTTCCCTTTTACAGATGACTGAAGATTCTAAGGAGAGAACCAGCCCATCACACCTCACCATGGTCCCAGTTGAAACTAAGAGTAATTGGGGAATGAGCAAGAGTGCTGCTTTCATGGTGAACCTGGTACCCGCACAAGAGTGAAGGAGGCAGACACAGAGAACACTCAACTCCTACCAAACCAGATAT
This sequence comes from Dipus sagitta, assembly GCA_036346955.1. Classification (NCBI taxonomy): domain Eukaryota; kingdom Metazoa; phylum Chordata; class Mammalia; order Rodentia; family Dipodidae; genus Dipus; species Dipus sagitta. Next base: position 210,145,073 of record CM070770.1, read on the forward strand.
CCAGAGACACAGAGGCTCCCAAGACCTCATCACTGAAGCAGACCTAAAATTAACCCAACATGACTCAGGAAAATTTGTGGAAGAGGGGGAGGGAAGAATGTTAGAACTAAAGATTGGGTCATTATGCACAGAGACATTGCCTCTTATCCAGAACTTATGGCTAACCCCACAATGCATGACCCATATTCCCCAATGAGGAGGGTCCTTGCAGAGGGGGGAAGCAGAGAGGAGGCTAATGATGGTACCAATATGACTGTATGCACTGTTACATAACTAATAATGAAAGAAACAAAAACAAAAACAAAAACAAAAACAAAGAAAGAAAGAAAGAAAGAAAGAAAGAAAGAAAGAAAGAAAGGAAGAAAGAAAGAAGGAAGGGAAGAAAGACTGCTGGAGAGATGGCTCAGTAATTGAAGGTGGTTGCTTGCAATGCCTGAAGGCCTGAGTTTGATTCCCTATTACCCACATAACGCCAGATATACAAAATGTCACATGCATTGGGAGTTTGTTTGCAGTGGCAGGAGGCCCTGACATACCTATGCTTGCTTTCTTTGTCTCTGTTTCCCTCTGAAAATAAATATATATACATATAAAAGGGGGGGAACACCTCACCCAAAAGAAAAGTCCAGGAACAGATGGCTTCTAAGCCAAATTCCATCAAACTTTCATGGAGGAACTGAAACTAGTTTTTCTCACACTGTTCAATACAATTGGATAACAAGGAAATCTCCCCAACTCCTTTTATGAATCTAGTATCAGTATAATAGCCAAAACAGACAAAAATACAATAAGAAAAGAAAACTATATGCCTATATTCATGATGAACTTAGATGCAAAGATGCTGAACAAAATACTTGCAAAACAAAATAAACAACACATCAAAAACATTATCCACCTTGATCAAGCAGGTTTTATCCCAGGAACACAAGGTTGGTTCAACATATGAAAATCTGTCGATGTAATATACCACATAAATAAGCTTAGTCATAAGTAAAGGACATGATCATTACAATAGGTGCAGAAAAGGCCTTCAATAAGGGCTGGAGAGATGGCTTAGCAGTTAAGCGCTTGCCTGTGAAGCCTAAGGACCCCGGTTCAAGGCTCGATTCCCCAGGACCCACGTTAGCCAGATGCACAAGGGGGCGCTCATGTCTGGAGTTCGTTTGCAGTGGCTGGAAGCCCTGGCATGCCCATTCTCTCTCTCACCCTTTGCCTGCCCCCCCCCTCTCTCTCTGTCTCTCTGTCACTCTCAAATAAATAAATAAAAATAAACAAAAAAATTAAAATAAGAAAAGGCCTTCAATAAAATGCAACATCACTACTTAATCAAAATGTTGTAGAGACTAGGCATAGAGGATATATATCTCAAAATAATAAAGGTTATATATACAGCACCTAAAGCCCAAATAATAATGGGGAGAGACACAAGGAATTCCCATTGAGATCAGGAACAAGACAGAGGTGTCCACTCTCAACTCTGTTCTTCAACATAGTACTGGAAGTCCTCAACCAAACAATAAGACAGGGTAAAGAAATAAAAGGAATACAAATTGGAAAGGAAGGAGTCAAGTTAGCCCTATTTGCAGAAGACATGATCCTATACATAACTGATTTGAGAACCTCCATCTAAAAACAATTAAAAGTGATTAATTCCTTTAGTAAAGTAGGAAGATACAAGATCAACACACAAAAATTAGTAGCCTTTCTATATGCAAAGGACAAAGATATAAAGAAAGAAATTAGCAACACTGTCCCATTTTCAATACCAATGGCAACAACAACAAAATACCTTGGAATAACACCAACCAAAGATGTGAAATACATATAAAATGAAAACAAAACAAACAAGCAAATAAAACATTCAAGAAACAAATTGAGGGGAACTTGAGAAGATGGAAAGACCTCCCATGCTCCTGAATAGGTAGAATTAGCACTGTGGAAATGGCAATGCTACCAAAAGCAATATACGGATTTAATGCAATATCAATAATAATCACAGCATTATACTTCACAGAGATAGAAAAAAATAATCTCAAAATTCATATGGAGGGCTGGAGAGATGGTTTAGTGGTTAAGCTCTTGCCTGTGAAGCCTAAGGACCCCGGTTCGAGGCTTGATTCCTCAGGACCCACATTAGCCAGATGCACAAGGGGACGCACGCATCTGGAGTTCGTTTGCAGTGGCTGGAGGCCCTGGCATGCCCGTTCTCTTCTCCCTCTCTTTGCCTCTTTCTCTCTCTGTGTGTCATTCTCAAATAAAAATAAAAATAAAAATTCATATGGAATGGAAGCAGACCTTGGATATCCAAGCACAACCTCAGCAAAAGGAACACCTCTGGGGGCATCACCATACCTGATCTAAAGATATATTACAAAGCCAAAGTAACAAAAATGTCATGGTACTAGCATAAAAACAGGAATGTAGACCAATAGAACAGAATTGAGGATGCAGAATTTAGGTCAAGGAACTACAGCTCCTTGATCTTCGATAAAAGCCCTAAGAATGTAGACTAGAGAAAAGACAGCATCTTCAATAAATGGTGCTGGATCAACTGGATGAACATATGCAGAAAAATAAAACTAGACCCATACATCTTGCCATGCACAAAAATCAAGCCCACCTCAACATAAAACTTGAAATTTTTCTACTACTGGAAGAAAAAATAGGAGGAGCTTTCTACAAAATAAGAATGGGGAAAGACTTCCTTAACAAAACCCCAGTAGCTCAGGAACTTAAACAATCACTCAACCATTGAGATCTCATGAAGCTGAAAAGTTTTTTCACAGACAAATTTACCATTAGCAGAGCAAATGAAATTTTTGCATGCTATACAACTGATAGAGGCCTAATATCTAGAATCTACAAAGAACCCAAAATCCTAAACAATAAAAAAATCAAGCAACCCACTCCCAAAGTGGGGCAGAAAACTTAATAGGGAGCTCTCACATGAAGAAATACAAATGGAAAACACATAATTAAAAAAATATTCAATATCCCTAACCATCAGTGAAATGCAAATTAAAACAACCTTGACATCCTACCTTACCCCAGTAAGGATAGCAAACATTAAAAAAATCAAATGAAACTTCTGGTCAAGATGGTGTCTATACCACTAACAGAGGCCTGATTTCTAGAATCTACAAAGAACTCAAAAACTTAAACAATAAAAAGTCAAACAACCCACTCACAAAATGCGGCAGAGAACTGAACAGGGAGTTCTCAGAGGAAGAAATATAAATGGCAAACACACACTCAAGAAAATTTATGACATCCCTAATCATCAGGGAAATGCAAATTAAAACAAATATGAGATTCCATCTTACCCCAAAAGGATAGAAAACATTAAAAAGTCTAAAGAAAACAAATGCTGGTGAGGTTGTGGAGAAATAGCCTCATTCACTCTTGGTGGGAATATAAGATGGTACAACCAGTATGGAAAGCAATATGGAGACTCCTAAGAAGGTTGACTTAGAGTTACCAAAAGACCCAGTTATTCCCTTATTGAGCATTTACCCTAAATTTTCACACCTCAGTTCATAAAGATTTGCTCAACCATATTTAAAGCTGCTCAATTCATATTAGCTAAGAACTAGAATCAACCCAGGGGTCCATCATGAAACGAATGGATAAGCAAGATGTGGTATATCTGCAATGGAATTCTACTCAGCAGTAAGGAAAAATGACACAATAAAATTTGAAGAAAAAAAGTTGCACTTGGAACAGACCATTCTCAGTGTACTCACCCAATCATAGAAAGACAGTTGTCACATGGTCTCACTCACCTGTTTCTCCTAACCTGAATCTTCCGGAGATGCTGACATACCTAACAGGCATCTATAGGGAGGGTGGGATGGGAAGGGAGGTTAAGGGGGGGAGGGGTGTGACACAAAACTCGACACAAGTGGAAATGGAAACATAAAATCCTATATCCTGAAAGACAGACTAAAAGGATGAACCTTCATCAAGTCCTTAGAGGAAACACCTGAATCATAGGGCCCTGGAGAGGGTATGAAGAAGACTAACCTTAATCTTCTCCTGTTTCTCTCTCTCCTTTCTCTCTCTCTCTTTTATATTACTTATCTTTTTCTTGCTTCTTTTCCCTTGTCACTGGCCTGTAACTCCCAGTACCAGGATGCAGTTAACATCCACAGTGAGCTATTGATCAGAGAGAACTACAAGGTTTCCCAAAAGAAGGCAGATTTCTGTCAGAGCACTTGATTACTCACCAAAGTTTAATGGTAAGACCCTACTGCCAAAGACACCATATGCTGTTGGTATGAAACATGGAAAGACCTGGATGGAATCTGGAAGAGAGTCAGTCCCCAGACAGTTAGCTTGTCCAGTGCCAGAAGATGTTACATGAGCAACTGGGGGAAATTGACCAAAATCTGTCCAAGCAACTTGTGGTCTAAGCTACTCAGCAGCAAACAACCTGATGTGATGCTCACACATATGCAATAGTGGCAGACAGCCATGGGGGTAACCAATTGCTCTTGAATTGGCTAATGGATCTGCTCAGTGGAATGGAACCCATAGCTAGGACTGGGACACAAGTCAGAACCACATACAAAAAATGAGTCTGTTCTCCAATATCAAGCTCCCATAAATCTTGAGCTACAAGAGGGCCTACTCCTATTAATTTTTCTCTAAAATAATAATGCTTATCCCATTTGTCCAGTGATGACTTTACTATCTGTTGTAGAATCTGCTTCTCTTTTTCAGATGGACAAAGAGCCTGAGGAAAGAATCAGCCCATCACACCTCACCAGGGCCCCAGTTGAAATCATAGAGTAACAGGGGGAAATGAGCAATAGTGCTGCTTTATTGGGGAACACTCATCTCCTCCCAAACCAGATATCCAGAGACAGAGAAGCTCCCAAGACCTCATCACTGAAGTAGACCTCAAAAGTACCCAATATGGCTCAGGGAAATTTGCAGAAGAGTGGTCAGAAAGACTGTTAGAGCCACAAGTTGGTACATTATGTACAGAGACATTGCCTCTTTCCCATAACTGATGGCTAACTCCAGAATTCACTACCCACAGTCCCCAATGGGTAGGGTCCTTCGGAGGGGAGAGGACAGGGAGGAGTCTAATGATGGTACCAACGAGGCTGTTTGCACACTCAGTATGGGCATAACTAATAAAGTAAACATCAAATGAAAACAAATGTTGGTGAGGATGTGGAGAATGTAAGCTGGTACAACCATTATGGAAAACAATATGGGGACTCCTAAAAGGTTGAGTATAAATTTACCAACAGACCCACTTATTCCCTTAGTAGGCATGTACCCTAAAAGCTCCATACCTCAGCTCAGAGATATTTGGTCAACCATATTTATAGCTGCTCAATTCAAAATAGCTGAGAACTGGAATCAACCCAGATGCCCATCATCAGATGAACAGATAACCAAGTTGTAGTATATCTACTTGATGGACTCCTACTCAGTACTTAGAAAAAGTAACACAATTAAATTTGTAGAAAAATGGTTGAACTTGGAAAAGATCATACTCAGCGAACTCACACAATCCCAGAAAGACAATCATCACATGGTCTCTCTCCTTTGCAGCTACTAAACTGGATCAGCGTGAGTTGCTGACATACCTAATAGGCATCTTGAGGCCTGAACAATAGGGAGGGTAGGGCTTGAAGGGAGAGTAAGGATGTGTAGGAGACATAAAAATGAACCCCAAAGGAACTGGTATCATTGAATCTTATATCCTGGAAGACAGACTAAAAGGTTGAACTCTCAATAGGACCTTGGTGGGAACACTTGAATTGAAGGGCCCTAGAGAGGGTGAGATGAAGCCTAACCTTAAAGTTTTCCTCTTTCTTTCTTTACTCTTTTTTTCTTTCTTTCCTTTTTCTATTTCCTTTCTTTTTCTTCTTTCTTTTCCCTTTGTACTGGTCTGTAATTTCCAGTACCAGTATGTGGTTAATGCCTACAATTAGCTATTGATCAGAGAGACCTACAAGGTTTCCCAAAACAAGGCAAACTTCTGTCATAGCACTTGATTACCCACCAGAGGTTAATGGTAAGACCCTACAGCTGAAGACACCATATGATGTCAGTACAGAACACAGAGACACATGGCTGAAATATGGAAGGGAGCTCATCATCAATCAGTTATCCCATCTGGCACCAGAAGGTGCTATATGATCTAATGGTGGAAAATAGCCAACAAACTGATGTGATGCTCACACAAGTGCAACAGGGGCACACAGCCATAGTGGGTAACAAGCTGCTCTTGTATTGGCCAACAGATCTGCTCAGTGGAAAGGATCTCATAGCTGGAACTAGGAAACAAGTCAGAATCATATCCAGATAATGAGTTTGCTTTCCAATATCAAGGTCCCACTAATTTGGGGCTAAAAGAGGGTCTATACCCATTAAATTCTCTCTAAACTAATAATGGTTATCCTATTTAACCTGTGCTGACTTCACTCTCTGTTGGAGAATCTGCTCTTATTTTTCAGGTGGAAGCAGGACCTGAGGAGAGAAATGACCCATCACTTTTCACCAGGGCCCCAGCTGAAACCATGGAGGGATTGGTGAAATAAGCAAAAATTCTGCGTTCTCAGTCAACCTGATATCAGCACAAGAGTGATGAAGATAGCCAGTGAGGACATTCAACACCTACCAAAGCAGAGAGGGCTCCTAAGAGCCCATCATTGAAATAGACTTAGAATGAACCCAACTGAGTGTTGGCTGAGGGAATTTCATGGAAGAGGGGCAGTAATATTGTTAGAGCCACAAGTTGGGACATTATGCACAGAGACGTTGCCTCTTCCCCATAACTGATGGCTGCCCCACAATCCCCATGAGAATGACTGGCATCCCCAAATGAGGAGGGTCCCTTTGAAGGTGGGTAGTGATAAGGGAAAGGATGGTGCCAATATGTCAATATGTGCTATTTACATACTGATTATGTCCATAACTAATAAAAGATATTGGGGCTGGGGAAATGGTTCAATGGGTAAAGCACTTGCCACACAAACATGACAATCATGTTCAGAATCCCAGCACTGAAATAAAATGCAAGGAGTTGTGGCAGGTTTCTGTAATCCCAGGTATGGATGGAGGTGAGAAGGGAGGTGGCAATGAGGGAATCTGTCAGAGGCTGTATGCTTGTGAGGGCATATGTGGGGAGCACAGGGTGAACATTGCATCCTACCTCAAAACAGGTGGAAGGTGAGAACTGACACCTGAAAACTGTCTTTTGACTTCTACGTGTACACAGGTGCCACAGCATGTGTGCGTGCATGTGCATACACACACACACACACACACACACACACACACACACACACACACACAGAATTATAGTATTAAGGGTTAAATAGAGGACTACACAAGGTCTGTTATTGCAAGTAAGTGAGTTCTTAAAGTAATGAAGATGGAGTGATTGCATGTGGTACCATGGGTATAAAGTTTTACCATGAAATTAAGAAAAGATATGCCTCTTGAAGGAAAGCAATACATTTTTTTATAATTCATGCCACTTAAACTGCTATGATTTCTCTGCTTGGAAATGCAGGATTGTCCTAGAGTATGAAGTGAAGGGAAGCCTATGTACCGACCTGTCATTTTCTGTTCTGGAGAAGAGATCTGTCTCTAACTCAAGAGGGCAGAAAGCCATGGTCCTTAGAAAAACACTTGAAACTTGACTCAAGAACCTATTCAAAACAAACAAGGATAAAGACATCCAACTATGTAGGGGAAAAGAAGTGTTATTTACACTTAAACTATGTGGGATCTGAGGTCTGCAGCAAGTCGAAAGTGAACAACTGCTCAGCTGGTTAAGAGTTTAGGTAAGCCTGATGACTAGGGGGCTTTAACCTATGACAATATTCACAGATTCACTGTCCGCAGACACGGACATCACACCAATGAAAAGTCTGTGCTTGTCTTTTTCTTTTTTGACTTAAATCTTTAAAAGAAACTATGCAAAACAGTGGCTTTGACTTGGGACTTCGAAAAGCATAAACTTGGCAGTAATTCTTACTTCTGTAGAAGACTTAGAAGAGATGAAAAATGGAATCTATGCTAGATATTACAAATTTGTTACGGTACAGTCAAAATGGAAGTGACTCCTGTCCTGGGCAGAAGTTAAGTGCACTTTATACGCACTCCTCCCCTCTTTGCAGACACTATTTCTTGTTTTGTAATTGGAGCTCTTTGTGGCTGAATTCTTTGGGGTTTTAGAACTATATTAACATCTTCCTCTATTGCAGCCCACAATTTTATTTTTTTCAACCTGACCAAAATAAATAAATAAATAAATACATAGAAGTAAAATGATTTTTTTTCAGGCCACAAGGTCCAATGTTTTGGATAACCTTTGGTCCTCAGTGAAACTCTAAGAAGCTATTTTATTTACGTATTGTTTGCTGTGCATTTTCTAAAGTTGCAGAGAGGAAAATGCATTTTCTCTTTAAAATAATCTTGCTGAGTATATACAATGTAGGTCAATTGATTTTATTGACCTGTTAATCTATGTCAATAAAATGTACATACATACCAAAGTATGTAATTGTTTGAAATGTTTGTAAAAAAGTTGTAAATACTTCTGTTTGTGGTTAACTTATAGGCCTCTAAAAGTGACTATACAATTCTGTGAAGTTATACTTCTTTAAAATTTACCAAATTTAATATTATATTCATATACTTTTAAGTTTTGTTTTTAACTTTAAAATTTTATTTATTTGGAAGAAGAGACAGAAAGATAAGAGAGAGAGAAAGAGAGACAGTGAGAGAGAGAGAGAGAAATGAGCATGCCAGGGCCACTTGCCACTGCAAACAAATTCCACATGTATGTACTACTTTGTGCATCTGGCTTTCTGCAGGTACTGGACAATTGAACCCAGGCTTTCTGGATTTGCAAACAAGCCTTTTTAAACTTTAAAATTTTTGTTCATTTATTCTAGAGAGAGAGAAAAAAATAAAGAGGCAGTTGGAGAGAGAAAATGGGCATACCAGGGCCTCTAGCCACTACAAACAAATTCCAGACACATGTACCACCTTATGAATCTGGCTTATGTGGATCCTGGGGAATCAAACCTAGGTCCTTTGGCTTTTCAGGCAAAGCACCTTAACCACTAAACCATCTCTTCAGCCCCTATTTTAACTTTTTATTGAAAAAAGTTCATATATCTACATTTTGTATTTTGATTATAATCCCCTATCATTACCTACTTTTGTCCTCCCTCTTCTTTTTTCAATGAGTACCTCTTCTATTTTGATGCCTTTAAAAAACTTTTTATTGACAATTTTCATGTATGATTATGTTATCAGACTCTCCTCCTAATACCTTTTGTCTCCAATGATTGCTTAGGCCCTCGTCCATCATATGATAGAATATTTATGGGTGTAGAATGGTGCAGGTATTGTGTGGGCATTGATAGCTGCTGTGAGGTCTTAATTGCAATGAGCATTTCAGGTCCGGAAGACAGAGTTCCACAGCACTGGTTCCCATTCTTTGCCCCCTACATTCTTTTTTCTACCTCTTCTGTCATGTTCCCTGATACAGATGCCTTATTTAATGTTGAACATTCAACTTATCCTCAGTACTTTGATGTGTTTCAAGTCTCCCTAGATAGAAGCCACTGCCACTTGCAAAGGTGAGAGCAGCACTGACATTTGGGCAAAAGAATAAATATTTAGAAGGCAATTGAATGGGCACAGCAATCCATTTAGCAAAAACAACTAGCCATAGGTTTTTTACTTGGTTTTCAGTACAAGGCAGAAATTCCCCCAAATCCAATCAAAGAGCAGTTTGACTATACCCATATCAGTCATGTCACTGTTGTACTAGTGAGCACATCTTGCCTTGCTGCTCAGTTGTGTAGCTTTCAGGGTCTACTGCTGATTAAGACTGTGCCATTATTCTCTTTTGTCCCTTCTCTCCAAACCCCATTCCCTGAGTACCCTCCTCTTTTAAGTTAGCTCCACTTTTGTTTTATTGTCTCATTCCCTTCATCCTCCTCCATCCTCCATGTCAAAAAGTTGATAGGCTTAAAACCATGCTAGGCTTGTAGGGATATGTAAAACCACTCTCAGGTCATAAATATACCAGTTTGTTCATGTCAGGAGGAGAGTAACCCAAAGTACTGCTTTCCACACTGCTGCTCTTACATTCTTTTAATTCTTTATTTCACAATGTTCCCTGAGTTTCGAGATCACAACAGGAATCTCTTTTAGTGTTGAGCTCTAGGAAGCCTCTTACCTTCTGCTTTGATGAGGTTTGAGTCTTCTCAGTGTCTTCTACCATCTCTGTAGAGAAGCTTCTGGATAACAGTGACAGCAGCACTCATATTCATTCTACCACTTCCTATGTAATACTCCTTGAATCCTGGTGGGAGTAGTAGAGATGAGTCTTCCAGTGCTAAGCACTGGGCTTTCATTTCTTCTTGCCATTTTTTATTTATATTGGGTTTCCCCTATACTGAATCTCCATAATATTCACCTCATTTGTAAAAAGAAAACTCTCTAACCAAAAGTGAGATCAGCATTAACAAAAGGGCATAAACATAGAATGCTTTTTTTCAAACATTTTTATTTTTATTTATTTATTTGACAGAGAGAAAACAGGAAAGAGCAGGGACGAGGAGAAAGAGAGAGAGAGGGAGAGACAGAAGAGAGAACGGGCACACCAAGGCCTCCAGCCACTGTAAATAAAGTCCAAATGCATGTGGACTTGTACATGTGGCGAATGTGGGTCCTGGGGAATTGAACCTGGGTCCTTTGGGTTTGCAGGCAAATGTCTTAGCTGCTATCCATCCCTCCAGCCATAACTTAGAAGGTTTTTGATGGACATACTATCACTGTTTTGTGAAGGAAGAGTGGAAGCTTCTCTCGGGGGTGTATGACTTTCCAAGCCATTTGCTTTTCACTCAGTTTTCTGTACCAGGGCATGAATTTCCTCTCACAGAGCCAGGCTTCATATTCAATCAAACAGCAGTTGATTACTCCTCCCCCTGCCCAAACTTATGTACCATTATTAAACCAGTGGGCATATCTTACCTGGCTGGTTGGCTGTGTAGCTTCTGGATCCAGAGCTTATTAAGACTGTTGAAGAATTCTCCAGCAGCTTGCATAGTGCTTTATAGCACTGACAACTATCCTGGATTAGCTGGATTCCATCTCAATCACTTGCAGCTTGATTTCTCAATGTCCTATAACCACAGTCTGTAGTGTCTATGGCAGTAGGGGTTTACCATCTACTTCTGGTGGGTAACCAAAATTTTGGCAATAGCCTACATTGTTTTGAGGGCCTCATGGGCCTCACTGACCAACAGCTCACTTTGGAGTTTGACCCTTCTCTGGCACTGGGATTTATTTACAATAACCGATGGCTTCAGGGTTAGATATTCACCACCCCAGCAGAGTAATTTCACCCAAACTATCTCTTCCTATTCTTCTTTTTAATCATTTAGTTAGCTAATGAAGGAGATTTCTATAGTATTTATTCACACCATCTTCAGTTTTCTATTATCCTTACCGCCCCCCACTTGCTATTTTTTCCCAGTCCCTCATAAGGCCTTTCCACCTCCTATTTTATTTTACAGCACTAGGGTTTATAGTATGCCACCCCATCCAACTCTGTTTATTCTCTCTCCAAGTCTTATTCTATCTTCCTGACAACTGTTGCTGATGCTCAGTATAGCTTTCGAACAAAAATAACTTCCCCAAGCTTGGATCTGCATATGAGAGAGAACATGTAGCATTTGTCTTTGGGCATTGATTACCGCAGTATAATTTTTCCAGATCCAACTAATTCCTGCAAAGTTCTTAATTTTATTTTTATTTACTGACAAATAGATCTCCATTATCTACCACATCTTTATTATCCATTCATCAGCTGATGGGCAACTAGGCTGATTCCATTTCCTAGTTATTGTGAATTGAGTAGCAACAAACGTAGCTGAGCAAGTATCTCTAAGGTGAAGTATAGACTCTTTAAGGTATATGCTCAGGAGTTGTATAGCTGGATCAAACGGTAGATCTATTTTTGGATTTTTGACAAAGCTCCAAATTGATTTCCATAGTAGTTGTACAAATTGTATAAGTTTGCACAGTTACTGATATGGGGTCTTCTTTCTCAATACCCCACACAGCCAGCATTTGTTGTCTTTTTTTTTTAAGTAAGCCCAACTGGTCTTTCTATGTGAGAGAGCAAGAGTGACAGTGAGAGACAGAGAGAGACAGAGAAAGAAAATTGTCATGCAAGGGTCACCAACCACTGCAATTGAACTCCAGATGTGTGTGTTACCCTGTGCGCACGTGTGACCTTGCATGCTTACATCACTTTGTGCATGTGGCATATATGGACCTGGAGAGTCAAACATGGGTCCTTAGGCTTCACAGACATGCATCTTAACTGCTAAGCTATCTCTCCAACCTGTAATTTTGATGATAGTCTTTCTGGCCTAAGTGAGATGGAATCTCAAAGTAGTTTTAATTTGAATTACCCTGATTGCTAAACATGCTGAACATCTTTTTTATATGTTTATTGGCCACTGGCTTTTCTTACTTTGAGAAGTCTTTGTTCAGTTCCCTGCACCATGTTTTGATTGGGTTGATTATTATTTTTTTTTTTTGCTCGGTTTTGTGAGTTCTTTGTATTTTCTACATATTAAACATCTATCAGACATATACAGCTGTTGAAGATTTTCTCCCACTATGTAGGTTGCCTACTGAGTTTATTTTATTTTAATTTTTAAAAAATATTGTATTTTTATTTATTTATTTGACAGAGAGAACTAGGCAAAGAAAGAAAGAGGAAGAGGGAGAGAGAGAGAGAGAGAATGGGCATGCCAGGGCCTCCAGATGCTGCAGACAAACTCCAGACACATGTGCCAGCTTTGTGTATCTGGCTTATGTGAGTCCTAAGGAATCAAACCTGGGACCACTTGCTTTGTAGGCAAGTGCCTTAACCTCTAAGCAATCCCTCCAGCCCCTATTTTTCTGTTTTTATTTTATTTTTATTATATATGGACATATTTAGTATGTAAACAACATATGTTGGTACCATCTTTTCTTTCCTCCCTGCCCCTTTTCTGAAGAGGCCTTCCTCATTGGGATGTATGTCAGCCCCATGGGGATTGTGGGTCATGCATTATAGAGTGGGGGAGGCAATGTCTCTGTACAAAACTTCTGAACTTGTGGCTCTAACAATCTTTCCACTGCCTCCTCTGCAAAATTCTCTCAGCCACACTGGGAGCATTTCAAGTCTACTTAAGTGGTGGGCACATAGGAACTGCTGGACTTCTGTTTTGGGAGGTGTTGATTGTCCTCAGTATCTATCTCCATCACCCTTGTGCTGATATCATATTCACTAAGAAAGCATCACTCTTGCTCATTTCCCCAGTCCCTCTGTGGTTTCAGCTGGGACAAGGGTGGAGTGCACTGGGTTATTTATCTCTTCAGGTCCAGCTTTTGTCTGCAAAAGAGAAGCAGATTCTCCAGCATAGAATGAAGTCAGCACTGGTTAGAGAATTAAAAGGGTATAGACCTTCTTATAGTCAAAGGTTAGTGGGAACTTGGCAAGGAAAAGCAGATTCATTATCTGGATATGAATCTAACTTGTTTCCCAATTCCAGTTATGCATTTGATGACTTCAGCAGTAGGGTCTTATCATTAATCTCTAGTGTGTAATCAAGTGCTCTAACAAAAGCCTGTCTTGATTTTGGGGGTTAGATATAGTAGGTCTCTCTGACAAACAGCTCATTGCGGATGTAGACCACTTCCTGGTTCAGGGAATTACAAAGCAGCACCAAGGGGAAAGAAAAAAGAAAATGACAGGGAAGAAAGGGAAACAGGACAAATTTGAGGTTAGGTTTCCTCTCACTCTCTCCAGGGACCTTCGATTCAGGTGCTCCCCCTAATGTCCTCTTGAGGGTTCCACCTTTTAGTCTGACTTCCAGGATATAGGATTCTATGATACCAGTTCACTTTGGGTTCATTTTTCTGTCACCCCCCCCACACACACACACACTCTTTCCCTTCCCCCAAGAACTACCCTCCCTATTGTCCACACCTCAAAAGACTATTCATATATGTCAGCAACTCAGGCTGATCCAGGTTTGGAACTGCAGATGAGTGAGCTCATGTGACAGTTGTCTTCCTGTGATTGTGTGAGTTCACTTAGAATGATCTGTTCCAAGTCTGAAAATTTTTCTACAAATTTCATTGTGTCATTTTTTTTCTTGTTGCTGAGTAGAATTCCATTGTGTAGATATACCACATTTGGTTATCCATTCATCCAATGATGGGAACCTGGGTTGATTCCAGTTTTTAGCTATTATGAATTGAGCAGCTATAAACATGATGGATCAAATATCTCTGAACTGAGAGGTAGAGTTTTGAGAGTAAATTCCCAGTAAGGATCTGTTGGTAACTGCATATTCATCCTTGTCAGGAATCTCCATATTGATTTCCATAGTGGTTGTACCAGGTTAAATTCCCACCAACAGTGAATGAGTGTTCCTATTTCTCCACAGCATCATCAACATTTGTTTTCATTTGATTTTTTAATATTTGCTATCCTTACTGGAGTAAGGTGGAATCTTATAGTTGTTTTTTTTTAAATATTTATTTATTTGAGAGCAAAAGACAGAGAGAAAAAGAGGCATATATATATATATATATACATATATATATATATATATACATATATATATATATATATATATATATATATATATATATATATAGAGAGAGAGAGAGAGAGAGAGAGAGAGAGAGAGAGAGAGAGAATGGGCACGCCAGGGCCTTCAGCCACTGCAAATGAACTCCAGACACGTGTGCCCCCCTTGTGCATCTGGCTAATGTGGGTCCTGGGGAATCCAGCCTCGAAGTGGGGTCCTTAGGCTTCACAGGCAAGCCCTTAACTGCTAAGCCATCTCTCCAGCCCTCACAGTTGTTTTAATTTTTTGCATTTCCACAATGGTTATGGATGTTGAACATTTTTTTAAGTGTGTGTTAGCCATTTGTAATTCTTCCTCTGAGAACTCCCTATTTAGTTCTCTACCCCACATTTGGAGTAGGATGTTTGATTTTTTATTATTTAGTTTTTTGAGTTCCTTGTAGATTCTAGATATTAGACTTCTGTCAGTAGTATAGCTGGCAAATATTTTCTTCCATTCAGTGGGTAAACTATTGGCTCTGCTTAGGGCATATTTGTGCAAAAGCTTTTTAGCTTCATGAGATCCCATTGATTGAGTGCTTGTTTAATTTCCTGGGCTACTGGGGTTTTGTTCAGGAAGTCTTTTCCCAGTCCTATATTGTGGAGTGTGACTCCTATTATTTTTTTATTCCAATAGTTGAAGAGCTTCAGGTCTTATATTGAGGTCTTTAATCCATTTTGATTTGACTTTTCTGTATGGCAAAATGAGTGGGTCTAGTCTCCTTTTACTAATGGCCATCCAATGTCCAACACCATTTGTTGAAGATGCTGTCTTTTCTGCAGTCTACATTATTGGCACCTTTGTCAAAGATCAAGCAGCTATAGTTACGTGACCTAAGATCTGGGTCTTCATTTCTGTTCCTGTTTCTGTTTTCATTCCAGTACCATTATTGAGTGTGTCTATTTTATTCCAATAGTTGAAGAGCTTCAGGTCTTATATTGAGGTCTTTAATCCATTTTGATTTGACTTTTCTGTATGGCAAAATGAGTGGGTCTAGTCTCCTTTTACTAATGGCCATCCAATGTCCAACACCATTTGTTGAAGATGCTGTCTTTTCTGCAGTCTACATTATTGGCACCTTTGTCAAAGATCAAGCAGCTATAGTTACGTGACCTAAGATCTGGGTCTTCATTTCTGTTCCTGTTTCTGTTTTCATTCCAGTACCATGCTGTTTTTGTCACTATGGATTTGTAATCTAGTTTTAGATCAGTATGGTGATACCACCAAAGGTATGTTTTTTTGGCTGAGGATATGTTTCATTATCCGAGGCCTTCTGACATTCCATATGAATTTTGACATCAGTTTTTTCAATCCCTGTGAAGACTGATGCTGGTAATTATATGGTATTGCATTAAATCTGTATATTGGTTTTGGTAGAATTGTCATTTTCACAATATTAATTCTGCCTATCCAGGAACATGGGAGGTCTTTCCATCTTCTCAAGTCCACTTCTATTGCTTTCTTGAATGTTTTTATGTTGTCATTATATAGGTTTTTCACATCTTTAGTTGGTGTTATTCCAAGGTATTTAACTTTTTGTTGCTGTTGAAAATGGGACAGCTTCACTGATTTCTTTCTCTGTAAATTTTCCCTTTGCATATAGAAAAGCTACTGACTTTTGTGCATTGATTTTGTGTAGTGCCACTTTGCTGAAGGAATTTATCACCTTTAGAAGTTTTGAGATAGAGACTTTAGGGTCACTTATATATAGGATCATGTCATCTCAAATAGGTCTAACTTGACTTTATCATTTCCAATTTGAATTTATTTTATTTCTTTCTTCTGTCTTATTGCTTGGGCCAGCACTTTTAGTCCTATATTGAAGAGCAGTGGTGAGAGTGGAAACCCTTGTCTTTTTCCTGATCTCAGTTGGAACTCCTTGAGTTTTCCCCCATTAAGTATTATTTGGGCTTTAGGAGCTTTATATATAGCTTTTATTTTGGTGAGAGTGGAAACCCCTGTCTTTTTCCTGATCTCAGTTGGAACTCCTTGAGTTTTCCCCCATTAAGTATTAATTGGGCTTTAGGAGCTTTATATATAGCCTTTATTGTGTTGAGATATAGATACTCCATGCCTATTCTTTCCAGTGTTTTGATCATGAAATGGTGTGTTTTGTCAAAGGCCTTCTCTGCATCAATTGAGATGATCATGTGGATCTCATGGTTCAGTTTATTTATGTGGTGTATTACCTTGTCCAATTTCTGTATGTTAAACCATCCCTGCATTCCTAGGATGAAGCCTACTTGATCAAAGTGGATAAAGCTTTTTATGTGTTGCTAAATTTTGTTTGCAAGGATTTTCTTCACAATCATTGCATCTAAGTTCTTTAGGGATATAGACCCATAATTTTCTTTCCTTGTTGTATCTCTTTGGTATTAGGGTGATGCTAGCTTCATAAAAGGTTTCAGGGAGCTGGGAGGAGCCGGAAGACAGGATTATGGCTTACTTTCTCCACACAGCTGCACCCACCCACACACTGTCTACTCAAGGAACCCAGACGACGAAGCTGGAATAAGTGGGAGGAGCCCAGAGACAAAGGTCCGGCCTACTCATTCCACACCATTGCACCTGCCCACACACCGTCCATACTGGGAATGCAGACCCAGACCTGGGAGCTGGGGGGAGTTGGGAGGAGCTGGGAAACAGGGGTCTGGCCTGCTTGCTCCACACATCCTCACCCACCTACACATTTTCCACTCAGGAAACCCATACCAGAGAGCTGGGAGGAGCCAGGAGATAGGGGTCTGGCCCACTCACTCTGCACTGCTGCACCTGCCTGCACACTGTACATGCAGGGTACCCAGAACCAGGAGCTGGGAGAATCTGGGAGAGAGGGGTCTGGCCTACTCACTCCACACTGCTGCACCCACCTCCACACTCCCTTTTTAATATTTTTAATTTTTATTTATTTATTTGAGAAAGAGAGGAAGATTGGAGAGAGAGAGAGAGAAAAAGAGAAAGATATGTATATAGAGAGAATGTGCACATCAGGGCCTCCAGCCACTGCAAACTCCAGACACATTCACCCATCTTGTGCATCTGGCTTACATGGATCCTGAGGAATTGAACCTAAGCCCTTTGGCTTTGCAGGCAAGCACCTTAAATACTAAGTCATACCTCCAGCCCCAGACACTTTTGTAATATTTTATTTATTTACTTGAGAAAGAAATAGAAAGAAGGAGAGAGAATGGGCATGCCAAAGCATCTAGCCAATGCAAACAAATACCAGATGCAAGCACTACTTTATGCATCTGGTTTACATGGGTCCTGGGGAATAAAACCTAGTTCCTTTCGCTTTGCAGGCAGTCACCTTAAAAGCTAAGCCATCTCCCCTGGGCCTTTTGAAAACAGGAATTTAAAAATGCTTTTCCTAAAATGAATTTGTGCCTTTGGTGCAACAACATCATGAGAAACAGCTTAGCATCTTTGATGCCATTTTGTGAGTTCTCCTTTTTTCCTTTTCTTTGGTTTTCTTTCTGTGGTGGTTTGAATGTAAAATGTGCTAAAAATGTCCACTGTAGATTAATGTGCTTGAATACTTAATCGCCAGTGAGTGGCCCTGTTCAGGAAGGTTGGACTGGAGAGAAAGTTCAGCAATTAAGACACTTGCCTGCAAAACCGAAGAACCCAGGTTCTGATTCTCCAAGATCCATGTAAGCTAGATGCACAAGGTGGCACATGCATCAGGAGTTTGTTTACAGAAGCTTGTGGTACTGTCACACTCATTCTCTATACCTGCCTCTCTCTCAAAAATAAAAGTAAATTAAAAGAAAAAAAAAGCAATGAAGTTTTGTTGCAGGAATTGGTTCAAGGGACAAGCCTTGACATTGTGTAACCCAGTCCTACTCCAACGTTTTCTCTAGTTTTCCCTGCTGTTGTGACAGTGTGACTCTAGCTCTCTGTTCCTGACATGCTTCCTCAATCTTGATGGATGCTACCTCTGAAACTGTGAGTTAAAAAAAACTCCTTCCCTAAAGTTCATTCTGATTGGGTACTTTTTTTCCCAGCAACAAGAAAGCAACTCAGAAACTGATATATCTACTTACTTTTGCTTGACAATCACACAAGTGTCTGTCTACCATAACTTACCCACAATTCAAGACACAGGCACACAGAAAAATCATCTTAAACCTGCAGTCATCTTGAATTCCCAGTAGAACCAAGTCTGGCAGAACACACCATCCTCCAGATGACAGAAATCATCCATGAGGGTGAGGCTACACCCTGGCAAAAAAATAATCACATGCTGAGAACCATGTCAAACAATTAGGACTATTCCAACCCCCTGACAGAATCAGAAATGAGACAACTAATGGTTACCCAGACCAGAACTTAATTATGAATACCTCTTGTCACTTGTCTTTATTCTTCTAACTATTTCAACCTAAAACTCACATCAGAAAATTGAATTCACTGGTGCCTTTTATTTGTTCTTACTAATGGCTGCTTTCTACCATCCTTGTCTTCTCAATTGTGGTATTGGGTACAGGTGGCTTGAGCCTAGCATGTTTAGGACTGCCAGAGCTTTTACACTACAAACTCCAGCTGTAACTTTGTCTCTTTAGTGAAGTCATATGCCCTGGATTGGCCTCTCATTACTTGTCCAAAACCTTCCATAGAAAAAAAGCAGTGGGGGGAAGAAAAGTTTTCCTTATATTATGGTTTATATATTTTTATTTTTATAAAAATCATGGGTAAACATACACACATAGCACTACTCAATTATGGTGGGTAAAACAGTGTTTTAAACTCTAAACTTTATAATGAAAATGACAATGGGGGGCAAAGAAGAAAGAAGTCTGGCATAATCCTATGGTATACAGTACCTAATATGCTGATAATTTTATTAATTGAATGAATAAATAAACTGCATGAGTCTTTTATTAATTTTTATTTTAACTGAATTTTATAAGGAAATATTCTATATCCAAATTTCAAAAAATTTCAAAAATTCAAGTTAGATTTTTCTCATCATTATATATTTATTTTCAGCTCCTTTGTTGCACATTGAAAACATTGATTTGTATTTTTAATCACCTGACAACCTTGATCAAATGTTTCTGTGCTTGGTATTATTAGGTAATGCAAAATTATACCTTTTAATAAATCTTAAATGAAACATGTTAAATGATGACTGAAAGCTAGAAGGGACTATTAGGTATTTGGAATTTTTAGTAATGATGAATTATATTGTTTCTGTAGGAAGAGTCAATATGTATAGCATTTCTTAAATTGTTTAGGGGATTTTAAACTCAGCTTGGTTTGACTCAGCTTTGGTCATATGGCAAGTATGTTGCTCATAGAGTGATGTGTCATATATGTCTATTGTGTTATGTTGTAGTCTACATTATGTTCATTATATTTTAGGAGAAAGTGATTGGAATTCTACAACAGCCATTAGCTTTCAAAGGGTAGTAAAACATGATTGCTGCTCTACAAATTTTGCCCTCTAGTCCACACTGTTTAAGATTGCTGTCTCTCCCTTTCTCCTAAGAGGAATCTAGCTCATTTGCCAATATGAATATCCATATCTTTCTTCTTTGACATAACTTTTCTCTGGGGAGTCCTGCATTAGGATCTGGAAGAACATGTCTTGAGCCTGAAAAGACATACCATTATGAGTGAAAAGAGATTAAATTGTAAAACTAAAAGGTCATTCAGGATAATTTTTTCTTTCCCTTGTAATAGTGTGCTGCAAATAAAACTCAATCAAATTGTTGAAATTCCCCTGGCCTTCAGGGAGGAAGAGTGGAAATCATAAAAGAAGCACAACACTTAAATGTGCATACTGCCCACTCTATTATTAAGTCTACTTCAGTTCTATGTAAGCTTTATGTAGTCATAGAAAGCACACAAATATTTCTGTACTTTACTTAACCATTAGTTCATAAACATTATCAATATCTGTATTCAATTGTATGGAAGTTCTGGAAGTAATGAACTAGTGTAAATTAAAAGGGTATTGGCTCTTATAAATCAACTGAATTAAAATCTTCCTGGAAGAGGTTAATAATTAAATGGATTTGAATTCTTTACAATGACATTATGAAATTGTAAGTAATGCTTTCATATAATAGCTGACTTATACATTAAACAAATATAAGTCCTTTGAAAATCATATTGTATTCACCTTCCTTTATTAAAGAACATGTCCTCTGATTTAGTGACACCAAAACACCAAGTTCTTTACCATTTTCTAATACATAATAGAATATGGATCTGGATTTAGCTAAACTGTGAATACTGTTTTTCAAACTGTTTTATAATATATAATGAAACAATTAAATTATATAAAATGTAAAAAATATAATTTTTTTAATTCTTAAGATTATACCCTTGGAAGTAGTCAAGCAAATAGGAACAATCAATTAATTTTTGTATAAGTACTACATCATGCTAATGATTTTTAATTGTGGTGATAACACAAATTTCCTAGTTGTAAAATGAAAACAATCATTACTTGTAATAAATTTAACTTCAAAATAGAGCAATTTGAAATCATTATTTGACTGAATTGTGTTGAATTCAAATAGAACTAAAACATTAATAATGGCTGCATATGAGAGAAAATAATCATTATACTTTGTCCTGTGATATTTTTAATTTAATTTCTAGGCTTCTAAGAAAACATTTTCCCAAAAGTTTCTATTTCTCTTTCTGAATTTTTCTGAAAATTATTTCAGTAATTATCAAAATCTTAATGTTGTCTCTGATCTACAGGCCAGTCCCATCCTTCATTCTTTTATGATTGCTACTTTAACCATAGAAACCTGCTGCAATTTTCCTTCAAGTTCGAAAAATATTTTTTCATTCACTTCCATTCCTCTTCTTTTTATCTATGTGCTTTGCTATAAAGTGTCACTGCCATATTATGAGTGTTCATAAAAATAGATACCAGGGAAATTATTACCGCAGCTTATGATTGTAGGACAAACTCTCACCTTAGTCTCCATGAGCAAAATCATTTGATTAGTTAGTGACTTATATTACAAGTTAGAGACCAAATTATAAAATAAAAACTAATTTGCTTAAAAAATCTCCTGCTATGATAAACAGACTATGATATTTATATGTCAACATAATAATAATCTCTTCTTTATGAGACATAAATTCACAGTCAAATATTAGTGGGCAATTGATCAATCTTCAACAAACTTCTTCAACAAATATAACCAGTATATGTAAACTTGTGAAGTTATAATAGAAACCAGTATGCAATTCTCTATTAAAAAAAAGTAAGGGTTATCTCTTTTGTCCTGGGGCTAACTTGCTCTCCATTGGAGAATCTGATTCTCTTTTTCAGATAGATGTAGATCCTAAGGAGAGAGCCACCCCATCATACCTCCAAAGGGCCCCGGCTGAAACTAAGAAAAATTGGCAAAACAAGCAAGGGTGCTGTTTTTCTGATGAACCGGATACCAGCAGAAGGGGGAAGGAGATCAACACAGAGAAAAATCAACTCCTACCAAATCAGAGAGCCAGAGCCTCAGAGGTCCCCAACACCTCATCACTGAAGCAGAACAAGAATGAACCCAACATGGCTCAGGGAAATTTTGCGGAAGAGGGGGCGGAAAGAATGTCAGAGCCACATGTTGGGTCATGATATGCAGAGACATTTATCTTACCCATAACTGTGGGCTAACTCCACAATGCATGACCCATATACCTCAACAAGGAGGGGCCAAGGGGAGGGGTAGGTCACGGATGAGCCTAATAATGGTACCAAACTCACTGTATTTGCTGAATACAAAACTAACTAATAAAACAAAAAAGAAATCAGTATGCAGGGACTGAAGAGATGGCATAGTAGTTAAGGCTCTTGCCTGGAAATCCTAAAGACCCAAGTTCAGTTCCCCAGTATCCATGTAAAGCCAGATGCACAAAAGGGCGCGTATGTCTGAAATTAATTTGCAGTGTCTAGAGGCTCTCTTTCTGGCTTTTTCCTCTCTTGTTCTCTCTCAAATAAATAAATAAATAGAATATTTTTTTAAAAAGGAAATGAGTATGCATGTTCCTGCAAACACTAAACAGAAAATTACCCTGTTATGCAGCTAACCACTCCTGAGCATGTACCTGAAGAGATCTTAGGGAGCATACCACAGAGATACTGCACACCCATGTTAATTGTAGAGCTATTCACATATCCCCAATATGTAAGAAAATGGAATGTATATATATATATATATATATATATATATATATATATATATGCATATATATATATGTCTATATATATATATGCATATATATATGTATGTATGTATATATGTATATATATACATATACATATACATATACATATACATATACATATACGTGGGGGGGTATTGGCCCTCAAAGAATGAAACTGTGTTATTTGCAAGAAAATATTTAGAACTTAAGATCATTCTGTTAGTCAAAATATGTCAGACTCATAAAGACAAACATTGCAAGATTTGTCTTATATGTAAAGTCTACATTTAATTATATGTTATATATAATATCTATATTATATGTATATATATATATATATATATATATATATATATATATATATATATATCATGAAAACTGAAGTGGAACTGCTTGGACCAATAAAAGGGAAAAGGAATAAGAGAGAGTAATGAAGGAGACAAATAAAGGTGATACGTATGTGTGAAAATATCATAATGAGACATACTCATCTGTACACAAACTAAACATATTAGTAAACATATGTAAATCATATAAGTATATATATACAGCCAGGAGGTGTCATTACCTACACAATATTGAGCCCACCAACCTGTCATCATAAATAGTGGAGGAGATTGTTTTTAAAAGTCATCAAGACAGAAAAAGGAGTAGCTGCAAAGAGGGGTTCAGTGGGAGGAGAATGGAGAAGGAACAAAAGAAAATAATGGCAGGGAATTATGATCAAAATACATTATGTACATGTCTGAAAATGGTCAACAAAAGTGTTTTTAAAATGGTGCTGTGGAATTAGCTCAGCAGGTAAAGACACTTCTTACAAAGCCTGCCTGCCCAGGTTCAATTCCCAAGCCACCCACATAAAGCTGGATAGGCATCTGTATACAGCAGTAGGAGACCCTTGCAGACCTGTGTGTGTATACACATGTGTGCAAATAAAGACATACAATCTTTTAAACTTCAACTAAAAAGAATTTCTGTCATTTGCAGCAATATGAAAGGAGATTGTATTGAATGAAATAATGCAATACAGAAAGAAAAGTATCACATGTACTTTCGTGTGTAGAAGCCTTTTTAAAGTCAACTGTATGTATAATGGTAGTTCCCAGACATTTAAGTTTAGAGAGGGAATGAAAATGTAAACAGAAGGAGGTTGGGTCTGATCAGTGTATTACTTTCTTTTATCACTGTGACAAAATACCTGACAAAAGACAGCTAAAGGATAAATGATTTATTTTTTTAATTATTTATTTATTTGTTCATTTGACAACAGAGGAAGGGGGATATAGACACACCAGGGTTTCCTGCCACTGTAAACAAGCTCCAGATTCATACACAACCTGGTGTATCTAGTTTTACGTGGGTACTGGAGAATCAAACCAAGTTCAAAAGGCTTTGCAAGCAAACACCTTTCACCACTGAACCATCTCCCCATCCCTGGAATGATTTATTTGGGATCATAGCTTAATGGTTGATTAATTGGTTTCATTGTGCACTCCATCAGGAATTAGAGAGAAATGAGTTCAAGTACTCAGCTCACTTATTCCTTTTCCCTTTCAATCCAACACAGCAACACAAGCCCATATGCTGGTACTGCCCACGTTCAAGGTGGGCCTTCCCTTCTCTATTACACCTCTCTGGAAACACACTGATAGACACACTGTGAGGTATGTCTTCCATGTGATTGCAAATCCAGTAAAGTTAACAATGAACACCAACCATATACATGTGTTAAAATATCACACTGAGGGTTGGGGAGCTGGCTTAGCAGTTAAGGTGCTTGCCTGTGAAACCTAAGGACACAGATTCAATTCCCCTGCACCCACATAAGCCTGATGCACATGCATCTGGAGTTTGTTCGAAGTGGCTGGAGGCCCTGGCATCATGCTCATTCTCTCTCTTTCTGCCTCTTTCTCTCTCTCTAATATATATATATATATATATATATATATATATATATATATATATATATACATCACATTGAACCCCTTTAATAGAATACTTAATACATGTTAAGAAAAATATATAAAATATAAGAAAATTATATAAAATACACTATATGAAATATATATATATAATATATATATATATAATGTATAAAACACAGAATACTTAAAAGACTCAGTAAATAGGAACAGTGTAGCATCTAATGATACATCCAGCACATAATTTTATTATTCTAAGCAAGATTTTAAGTCCATGTTTTGTACATTATCCACTTTTAAGGAAATGTCCTGGCAATGCAGATGAATAGTATTAAAAAAGCTGTACTCTATCAAATCTTGAGGGAAATCATTATACCTATTTTTAGAATTATAAATAATATGACAAAGTAAATACAAAATAAAACAGATTTAATGCCTTATAATACTGTCATTCTTATGCAAGCTTAAATTACATTCATCTTGAAGAAGAATGTACAAATTAGAAACATGTTGTCATAACATTTTTCTTCTGATTGCTGGCAGAAATAATTGTAGAAGTACTTTACTGTTCACATAAATATTTAGAGCTAACACCAAATTAACATTTTACTTAGTTCTTTGCTGAGGAGGTAATGGATTAATTTTATTCCATCATGCAGTTATAAATGTTGCAACATGCTAATAACTATCCCATCACATCTCATGAGTTTCAGCAGGCCTTTCATTTCTAACCTTCAAAAACACAGACATGAAGCTTCTCCATAGCCAGCATTCATCTGTAGCATTATCAGAGCTTATACCATTCCAAGGAAGTAGTTAATTTCATTGCTCTCAGTGGCACCTTGACACTTGCTGCCTCTGAACTCCATCTGAGGAAGAATATAGGTCCTCATCAACAGCTTGTTTGCTGCCTTCTAAAAAGCAAATTCCAATTTGCAGACACCATTAAGTACAGTTTCTTTCCCTATACCAAATTGTTTAGAAACAATTTTTTTATTTTTGTCATATATGATCAAATAATAAAATCATTGGAATGATGGTAACCAAGACAAGTCTATTAGTTATCACCCATTAATACTAGTAGAAGGACAATAAGAGCAATAGCACTCAATTTTAATATAATTCATGTGGGTAATAACTAAAGTAATATACAAATACTGTGACAACTGGAGTCAGGTAATTGCAATAAGCATTCTTCAAAATGTTACAAAAGAGCTGCATTAATCTAAGAAAGTATTTATAAAAGTAATTTCCATATAAGTGATTCTAAGCAGTGAAAGCCAAACCATTTCAAAAGTATTTATTTATTAAACAATTGATTACTGGTTACAGAGTACAAAATTTTGATTTAATGTTTCAAAACACTGTCTCATGGGAGCATCCAGTCAAGATGGCATTGGCCTAACTGAGCCACAACTCCCAGAAAGGAAAGGCAAGGCATTAAGGGGTCACTGGGTCTTTTAGGGGAGAGTAATCTCTAATAGATCACCAATAGGATGATGCAGAGGGGCAAAATAGAGAATCAGCTGATTACAACGCTCTCAGGTATCCCACCAGTCCCCCAAGATCCCAAACACGGTCCTAGCAAGAGTACCAGCCTCAGGCTACTCTCACACTAAATTCAGGCAAGGAGACCCAGTTCAGTAGTTCCACCTGTGCAGCTGGGCATGGGTGATTGACCAGATCGATCCCCTCCCAATCCCCCCAGCTTGCCCATCCTCAGACCCAACCCCCCCACCCTGTGTTGTCACCACCCAACACCAACTATGGACCCTCTCCAGTCCACTCTGCCCCCTGCAACTCTGGTCACGATCCACTCTACACCCCCCGCCACTTTGCACCTGCTCTGTGAGGCCCTGGCCCCCTGAGACTTCGGATACACTCAGCCCCACTCCTATTCCTGTGACTTCAAACCTGCTCTGCTCGGCCCTGCTCCCCCCTCCCATGACATGGGACACACTCAGCCCCAACCCCTCCTGTGCCACTTTGAACCCACTCCACTTAGCTTCAACTCCCAAGATATCAGACATGCTCAGCCCTGCCCGCAACCCCTGTGACTTCACACCCGCCCTGCCCCCACCCCTGCTGACTCACTCCACTTGGCTCCACCCCCAGGCGACTTCTGACAATCTCCACTCAGCCCTGCCCCACCCCACACAAATTTGGACCTACTCTGCTCCTCTCTGTTCTGCCCCCATGTGACTACAACCCCCTGCATGACTTCACATCTGCTCTACCCCATCCCCCACGCCTGTCTCCGTCCTATGAAGTGGCACTACTTCTCCTGCCCATTGGGACCACAGTCCTATTCTCCCTGATCTGACACTGTGATGGGCAGACTACAATGCAAAAGGAATAACATAAAAAATGAAATGCAAGTAAATCCAATAAGATCTCCCAGTCCTACAATGGATGTCTCTAATCAAAACATAGAAGAGACAATAGGCTCAGAACACCAAAATGAAGTTAGGAGTAATAATACCCTGACCAAACTAATGGTAGAACTTGCAGAAAAGCAACAAAGGACTGATAATCATGTGGGTGCTGCCATCACTAGACTAGAACTAATAGATAAGAAATTGGAAGGAGTTCAAAAATGGTTAAAGGACATGAAGGAAAGTGAAAAATAAAGAGGACCTAAAGTACCAGCTGGCTATGCTAAATGAAGACATAAAGAAATGCAAGGATGAATTCCAAGAAGCATCAAGAAAATCAGAAAATGATGTGAAAAGGGAACTTGACAAAGGGATGGAAACCATACATAGAAAAGTAGTAGGAAATGCAAACCTAATGGATCAAGCCCAAAACTCTTTAGAAGTTCTCAAGAATGGAGTCAGCTATGTGAAGGATAGAAACTCAGATCTAGAAGACAAAACAGAAGAAATAGTTTGAGAGTTCAAATGTTTCAATAAGTTCAAAAATTTCTGTGAACATAACATGAGGGAAAACTGGGATACCCTTAAACGTCCTAACATTCAGATCATGGGAATGCCAGAAGGAGAAGAAATTCAAAAAAAGGCATGGAGAACTTAATTAACAAAATAATCAAAGAAAACTTTCCCACTCTCTCCAAAGAAAGGCCCATCAAGATACAAGAAGCTAACAGAACTCCAGACAGATTGGATGGACCAAAGGAGAAACTCTCCAAGACATATTGTCATTAAGACTCTAAACATTGACATCAAAGAGAAAGTCCTGAAACCGGATAGGGAAAAACAACACCTTAAAGGTGTTTAAAGGTAATCCCCATCAGAATTACTTCAGACTTCTCAATGGAAACCCTGAAAGCCAGAGGAAGTGGAATGGAAGTCTGCAAACTCTAAGAACCTACAGCTTTCAACCCAAACTACTCTACCAAGCAAAAGTGTTCCTCATAATAGATGGTGAAAGAAAAACCTCCATGACAACAGTGAGCATTGCTACTATAAGAACACAAAAACAAACCTACAAAGACTATTTCAGGAAATTCTCCACACAGAGGAATCAAATAATCAACCTCAAGTGCCTTCAAGAAGCAGATCACAATGACCATACTCAGAGATGGCACAAAAAACTTCAGTCCATGAAAACACCAAACCACATGAACCAACATAACATGGCAAGGATCAAATCAGAACTCACAGTCATTACCCTAACTATCAATGGCCATAATTCACCCATCAAGAGACACAAGTTAACAGAGTGGATCAGAAAATTAGACCCCTCAATCTGTTGTCTTCAAGAAACCCACCTCACCACTAAAGACAGACACATCCTCAGGGTAAAAGGGTGGAAAATAATATTCCAAGCAAACGAGAATAAGAAACAAGCAGGTATAGCCATACTAATATCAGATAAAATAGACTTTAAACCAAAAATGATCAAAAAAGACAAAGAAGGCCACTTCCTATTTATCAAGGGAATAATCCATCAAGAGGATATCACAATCATCTTTATGCACCAACACAGGTGCACCACAATTCATAAAACAAATCCTACTTGACAATAAAACAGAAATAACTACCAACACCATTCTCAGCAATAGATGGATCATCCAAACAGAATCTCAAGAGGGATGTGAGAGAGCTCAACAAAACCATAGAACATTCCATGCCAAATCCGTGGACTACCCATTCTTCTCAGCATCCATGGAACCTTCTCTAAAATAGACCATATACTGGGTCACAAAGCCTGCCTGCATATATGTAGGAAGATTGACATAATCCCTGCATGATATCAGATCACAATGCTGTATTGCTAGAAATTAACAATGAAACAACCTCCAAGAGTACTATCGGTTCCTGGAAACTAAACAGCAAACTTTTAAACAATAAATGGGTAGTGGGCAAAATAAAAAATGAAATTGAGAAATTTCTAGAAATGATTGACAATGAGAAGAATACATTGTATCAAAACTTATGGGACACAATGAAGGTGGTACTCAGGGGAAAAATCATAGCACTAAATACCTTCATAACAAAGACAGAGAGATCCCAAATCAATAACCTAACCATCCACCTAAAGGAACAAGAAAAGCAAGAAGAATCCAACCCAAAAAAGCTCCAGGTGGGAAGAAATAGTTAAGATCAGAGCACAAACTAATGAACTGAAACTAAGGAAATAATTAAGATAATTGGTGAAACAAAGAGTTGGTTCATTGAAAAAATAAACAAGATTGACAAAACCCTGGCTAATTTGATGAAGCAAAAGAAAAAAAAAGAGGTATATCTAATTAACAAAATTAGAAGTAAAAAGTGAGAGGTTACAACAGACATAAGTGAAATTGGGAGAAATCAACAATTTCAAAAACCTCTACTCCACAAAACTGGAAAATATGGAGGAAATGGATAAATTCCTAGACACATACTATCTACTAAAGCAAAACTCAAAGCAGACCAATTTTCTAAACAACCCTATCATACCCACCGAAATTGAAAAGGTAATTTTTATTTTATTTTATTTTTCCATTTTTATTTTTTATTTTATTTTATTTCTTTACAGTCAGTTTGGTACCATTATTAGGCTCATCCGTGACCTACCCCCTCCCCTTGGCCCCTCCTTGTTGAGGTATACGGGTCATGCATTGTGGAGTTAGCCCAAAGTTATGGGTAAGCTAAATGTCTCTGCATATCATGACCCAACATGTGGCTCTGACATTCTTTCTGCCCCCTCTTCCGCAAAATTTCCCTGAGCCCTGTTGGGTCTGCTTCAGTGATGTGGTGTTGGGGGCCTCTGAGGCTCTGGCTCTCTGATTTGGTAGGAGTCTCAATTCAGCTAACTTATCCCCTCACTGGCATGGGACCCATAGCTGGAGCTGGGAAACAAGTCAGAACCATATCCAAACATAAACCCACTCTCCAATATCAAGCTACCATCAATTGTGGGCTACAAGAGGGCCTACACCTATTAAATTCTCTATAAAAAAAAAAGGTTATTTCATTTGTCCTGACTCTCCGTTGGAGAATCTGCTTCTCTTTTTCATATAGATGTAGATCCTAAGGAGAGAGCCACCCCATCATACCTCAAAAGGGCCCCGGCTAAAACTAAGGAAAATTGGCAAAACAAGCAAGGGGGCTGTTTTCCTGATGAACCGGATACCAGCACAAGGGGGAAGGAGATCAGCACAGAAAAGGTAAATTTTAAAAAACTCCCCATAAAGAAGAGTCCAGGACCAGATGGCTTCTCAGCTGAATTCTATCAGAACTTTATGGAGGAACTAAAACCAATCTTTCTCAAACTGTGCCACACAATTGGAGAACAGGGAAAGCTACCCAACTCCTTCTGTGAAGTACTATCACCCTAATACCAAAACCAGACAGAGATGCCACAAGAAAAGAAAACTACAGGCCTATTTCCCTGATGAACTTAGATGAAAAAAATCCTGAACAAAATCCTTGCAAACCAAATCTAACAACACATCAAATCCATTATCTTCCTTGATTATGTGGGCTTCATCTCATGAACACAGGGGTGGTTCAACATACAGAAATCTGTCAATGTAATACATCATATAAACAAGGTTAAGCACAAAAAAACACATGATCATTTCAACAGATGCAGAAAAGGCCTTTGAAAAAGTACAATCTCAATTCATGATCAAAACATTGGAGAGAATTGGCATGGTAGGTTTATATCTTAACACAATAAAGGCTGTATACAAAGCTCCCAAAGCCCAAATAATACTAAATGGAGAGAGACTGAAGGAATTCCCATTGAGCTCAGGCTCAATCCATCCATCTGCCTGACATGCAAGCCCCACCCATCCACCCATGCAAGCACAGCCTGCTCTGACCACTTGCCCACTTGCTGCTCCAGCTACCTGCCCATCCATGTGTGAGCTCAGGCCCATTTCATCTACCCATGCATGAGCTCAGGATCACACTGCCCATCCACCCATGCCTGCTCATGCCCAAACCCCCATCTGCAGTGCCAGCTGCATGCTGCCCAAGAGTTCAGACTACTTCAGCATCCTGCCACAAGAGAGTTCAGGCTGCTTCAGTGTCCCATCACATGCGAGCTCAGTCTACTCCTGCAGCCCACAGCACATGAGCTCAGGCTGATCAGCCCACACACTCATGACCTCAGGACTGCTCTGCCCACCTGGATGCCTGCCTGCTAGCACAGATCAGCTACCCCAAGAGGCACCACTTCCACCACCCATTAACACCACAGTCCTACTTTCCCTGCCCATACACTGTGATGGGCTGACCACAGCACAAAAGAAATAACATGAAAAATCAAATGCAAGTAAATCCAGTGGATAACTTAGTCCTACAATGAACATCTCTAATCAAAACATAAGAGACATTAGGACCAGAACACCAATATTAAGCTATGAGAAATGCAACCCTGACCAAGCTACTGGTAGAACTTACAGAAAAGCAAGAAAGACCGATAATTGTGTGGATGCTGTCATCACTAGAGTAGACCTAATAGATTAAAAAAGTAGAAGGAGTTCAAAGACAGTTAAGCGATATGAAGCAGAGTGAAAAAAAAAAAAAAAGAGTACTTCAAAAATCAGCAGGTGATGCTAAATGAACACATAACAAATGCAAGGATGAATTCCAAGAAGCATCAAGAAAAATCAGAAAATGATGTGAAAAGGGAGCTTGACAAAGGGATAGAAACTATATGTAGAAAAGTAATAGAAAATGCAAACCTAATTGAAAAAGCCCAAAATTTTAGCAGCTCTCGAAAACAGAGTCAGCCATGTGGAGGATAGAAACCCCAATCTGGAGGACAAGATGGAAGAAACAGTTCAAGAGCTCAAAAGTTTCAATAAGTTCAAAACTTTCTGTGAACATAACATGAGGGAAAACTGGGATACCCTTAAACGTCCTAACATTCAGATCATGGGAATGCCAGAAGGAGAAGAAATTCAAAAAAAGGCATGGAGAACTTAATTAACAAAATAATCAAAGAAAACTTTCCCACTCTCTCCAAAGAAAGGCCCATCAAGATACAAGAAGCTAACAGAACTCCAGACAGATTGGACCAAAGGAAAAGCTCCCCAAGACATATTGTCATTAAGATTCTAAACTTTGACACCAAAGAGAAAATCATAAAAGCAGCTAGGGGAAAACACCACATCACTTTTAAAGGTAACACCATCAGAATTACTTCAGACTTCTCAATGGAAACCCTGAAAGCCAGAAGAGCCTGGAATAGAACACTACAAAGTCTAAGCACCTATGGCTTCCAACACAAACTACTTTACCCTGCAAAAATATCCCTCAAAATAGATGGCGAAAGAAAAACGTTCCATGCCAAAACTCAGCTTTACAATTATATGAACACAAAACCAAAACTAGAGAAAGAATTTCAAGAAATACTCTACACAGAAGAATCAAATAATCAACCCCAAATGCCAACTAGAAGCACATCACAATAACCAAACTCAAAGAAGGCACAAAAAACTTCAAAGTCCATGAAAACACTAAACTACATATACCAATACAATATGGCGGGGATCAAACCAAACCTCACAGTCATTAACCTAAATATTAATGGCCTTAATTCACCCATCAAGAGACACAAGCTAACAGGATGGATAAAAAAATTAGACCGCACAATCTGTTGTCTTCAAGAAACTCACCTCACCACTAAAGACAGACACCTCCTTAGAGTGTAAGGTGGAAAATAATATTACAAGCAAATGGCAATAAGAAACAAGCAGGCATAGCTATATTAATATCAGATAAAATAGACTTCAAACCAAAAATAATGAAAAAAGAGAAAGAAGGCCACTTCCTACTTATCAAGGGAACAATCCATCAAGAGGATATCACAATCATAAATCTTTATGCACCAACCATAAGGGCACCACAATTCATAAAACAAACCCTAATTGACAATAAAAGAGAAATAACCACTAACAGCATCATAGTTAGGGATTTCAATACACCATTGTCAGTCATAGATAGATCATCCAAGCAGAAACTCAACAAGGAAGTAAGAGAGTTCAACAAAACGATAGATCACTAAGACCTAAGGTACATGTACAGAACATTCCATCCCAAATCCACTGACTACACATTCTTCTCAGCAGCCCATGGAATATTCTATAAAATAGAACATATACTGGGTCACAAAGTCTGCCTGTACATATTTAGGAAGATAGACATAATTCCCTGCATGACATCAGATCACCATATCACTACTTGCTAGAAATTAACAACAAAAGACCCACCAAGAGTCCCATCGGTGCCTGGAAACTCAACAGCACACTTTTAAACAATAAATGGATAGTGGATGAAATAAAAAATGAAATTATGAAATTTCTAGAAATGAATGATGATGAGAACACATCGTACCAAAACTTACATGACACTATGAAGGCAGTCCTCAAGGGAAAATTCAAAGCACTAAATGCCTGCACAACAATGACAGAGAGATCCCAAATCAATAACCTAACCACCCACCTAAAGACACTAGAAAAGAAAGAAAAATCCAAACCAAAAAGCTCTACATGGAAAGAAATAATTAACATCAGAGCAGAAATTAATGAGTTGGAAACTAAGACAACAATTAAGAAAATTGACAAAACAAAGAGCTGGTTTTTGAAAAAATAAACAAGATTGACAAACCCCTGGCCAATTTTGCCATGCCAAAAATAAATAAATAAATAAGAGAGAGAGAGAGAGATTTCAAATTAACAAAATTCAAAATGAACAAGGAGAGATCACAAGTGACATAGTGAAATTGGGAGAATCATCAGGACTTATTTCAAAAACCTCTACTCCACAAAACTGGATAATATGGAAGAAATAGATAAATACGTAGACCCATACCATTCATCACAGCTAAATTCAGAAGAAATTAATCTCCTAAACAAACCTATCACACTCATCAAGATTGAGAAATACTAAAGAAAAAAAGCCCCCCAAAAGAAGAGTGCAGGTCCAGATGGCTTCTCAGCTGAATCCTATCAACCTTCATGTGAGAACTAAAATCAACTTTCTCAAACTGTGCCACACAACTGAAGAACAGGTAAAGCTCCCCAACTCCTTCTATGAAGCTAGTATCACCCTAATTCCAAAACCAGGCAGAGATGCTAGAAGAAAAGAAAACAACAGGCCTATTTACCAGATGAACTTAGGTGCAAAGTTCCTGAACAAAATCCTCACAAACCAAATCTAACAACACATCAAAAGCATTATCCACCGTGACCAAGTGGGATTCATCCCAGGAACACAGGGGTGGTTCAACATACAGAAATTTGTCAATGTAATACACCATATAAACAAGGTTAAACACATTTCAATAGATGTGATAAAGGCCTTTGAATAAAATACAACATCACTTTATGATGAAAACATTGGAGAGAATAAGCATGGTCAGTTCACATCTTTTTTTTTTTAGCAAATTTATTTATTTTTCTTCATTAGTTTTGTTTTCAGCAAATACAGTTAGTTTGGTACCATTATTAGGCTCATCCGTGACCTACCCCCTCCCCTTGGCCCCTCCTTGTTGAGGTATATGGGACATGCATTGTGGAGTTAGCCCACAGTTATGGGTAAGATGTCTCTGCATATCATGACCCAACATGTGGCTCTGACATTCTTTCCACCCCCTCTTCCGCAAAATTTCCCTGAGACATATTGGATTCATTTTTGGTCTGCTTCAGTGATGAGGTGTTGGGGACCTCTGAGGCTCTGGCTCTCTGATTTGGAAGGAGTTGATTTTTCTCTGTGTTGATCTCCTTCCCCCTTCTGCTGGTATCCGGTTCATCAGGAAAACAGCACCCTTACTTGTTTTGCCAATATTTCTTAGTTTCAGCCAGGGCCCTTTGGAGGTATGATGGGTTGGCTATCTCCTTAGGATCTACATCTATCTGAAAAAGAGAAGCAAATTCTCTAATGGAGAGTAAGTTAGCACCAGGAAAAATGAGATAACCCTTACTTTTTTATAGAGATTTTAATAGGTGTAGGCCCTCTTGTAGCCCATGATTGATGGTAGCTTGATATTGGCAAGTGGGTTTATGTTTGGATATGGTTCTGACTTGTTTCCCAGCTCTAGCTATGGGTCCCATACCACTGTGGAAATCAGTTAGCCAAATTAAGAGCTGTTGGTTCCCCAACAAGGCTGTGTGCCACTACTGCACTTGTGTGGGCATCACAACAAGTTATTTGCTGCTAAGTAGGTGAGACCATGAGTTGCTTGGACAGATATTGGTCATTTTCCCCCAGTCGCCCATGTAGCACCTTCTGTCACTAGGTGCACTGACTGTCTGGGGACTGCCTGTCGTCCAACTTCCAGCCATGCCATTCTATTTTGCATGTCAACCACATAAGGTGTCTTCAGCAGTAGAGTCTTACCACTAACCTTTGGTGGGTCATCAAGTACTCTGACAGAAATCTGTCTTTCTTTTAGGAAAACTTGTAGGTCTCTCTGATCAAAAGCTCATTGTGGATGATAGCCCCATGCTGGTACTCGGAGTTACAGGTCAGTGCCCAGTAAGAAAAAGAGGAAAAAGATAACTAATATACAAGAGTTAGAGAGAGAGAGAGAGAGAGAGAGAGAGAGAGAGAGAGAGAGGGAGGAAAGATGTAGAAGATTAAGGTTAGTCTTGATCCTACCCTCGCCAGTGTCTTGTGGTTCAGGTGGTCCCTGTAAGGGCCTGGTGAAGATCAGCCATTTGGTCTGTCTGTTAGTAAGTAGAATTTTATGGTACCATTGCCGTTTGAGTCTAGATTTGTGTTTCCCATCCCTTTGATGCCCTCCCCTACCTCCCTTTCCATCCTAGCATCTAGTACATGAGATGCTTTCTGGATATGTAAGGTATCTTGGGAAGATTCAGGTTAGGTGCTGTAGATGAGTGAGAGTATGTGGCAATATTTTTTCTGTGATTGGGTAAGTTCACTGAGAATGATCTCTTCCAGGTTCAGCCATTTTTTCTCAAATTTTATTGTGTCATTTTTTCTTACTGCTGTATAGAATTCCATTGTGTAGATATACCACATCTTAGTTATCCATTCTTCTAGTGATGGACATCTGGGCTGATTCCAGCTCTTAGCTATTACAAATTGAGCCACTACAAACATGGTTGAGCAAATCTGTCTAGCCTGTGGTTTGAAGGTTTTAGGGTAGATGCCCAGTAAGGGAATGACTGGGTCTGTTGGTATCTCTATACTCAGCTTTTTCAGAAGTCTCCATATTGCTGTCCAAAGTGGTTGTAACATCCTACATTCCAACCAACAGGGGATGAGTGTTCCTACTTCTCCACATCCTTGCAAGCATTTATTTTTATTTGATATTTTGATGTTTGCTATCCTTATTGGGGTAAGGTGGAATCTCATAGTTGTTTTAATTTGCATTTCTCTTATGATTAGGGATGATGAAATTTTTTTTAAGTGTATGTTTGCCATTTGTATTTCTTCCTCTGTGAACTGCCTATTCAGCTCTTTGCCCCAATTTTTGAGTGGGTTGTTTGACTTTTTACTGTTTAGATTTCTGAGTTCTTTGTAGGTTCTAGAGATTAGGCCTCTGTCAGTTGGATAACCAGCAAATATTTTCTCCCATTCTGTGGGTAATCTATTGGCTTTGCTTATTGTATGCTTGTCTTTAAAGAAACTCTGCAGCTTCATGTGATCCCATTCGTTGAGTGATGGTTTAAGACTGTGAGCTACTGGGGTTTTGTTCAGGAAGTCGTTTTCCATTCCTACATCATGGAAAGTACTTCCTAAACTTTCTTCCAGTAGTATTCAAGTTTCCTGTCTTATATTGAGATCTTTGATCCATTTGGACTTGAGTGTAGTGCATGGTGAAATGTGTGAATCAAGTTTCATTTTCCTGCATATGGTTATCCAGTTTGTCTAGCTCTGTTTGTTGAAGATGCCATCTTTTTCCCACCCTTTACTCTTTGGGCTTTTATCGAATATCAAGTAGCTATAGTTGCTTGACCCAAAGTCCAGGTCCTCAAGTCTATTCCATTGATCTATACTCCTGTTTTTATGCCAGTACCATGCTTTTTTCATTACTATGAATTTGTAATATAGCTTTAGATCAGGTACGGTGATACCTCCAGAGGTATTTCTTTTGCTGAGGATATGTTTGGATATGTTTGGAAGGTGAGGTCTTCTGCCTTCCCATATGAAATTTGAGATCATTTTTTCTAACTCTGTGAGGAACACTGTAGGGATTTTAATTGGAATTGCATTAAATCTGTATATTGCCTTTGGTAGGATTGTCATCTTTAATTTTGCCTATCCAGGAACATGGGAGGTCTTTCCATTTTCTCAAGTCCTCCTCAATTTCTTTTTTGAGTGTTTTTATGTTTTCATTGTATAGATCTTTCACTAAGTTGATTAATGTTATTCCAAGGTATTGGTAGTTTTCTTTTCTTGTGGCATCTCTGCCTGGTTTTGGAATTAGGGTGATACTAGCTTCATAAAAGGAATAGGGTAGCTTTCCCTGTTCTCCAATTGTCTGGCACAGTTTGAGGAAGTTGGTTTGAGTTCTTCCTTGAAGGTTTGATAGAGTTCAGCTGAGAAGCCATCTGGTTCTGGACTCTTCTTTTTGGGGAGGTTTTTTTATTAGTTTTTCTATCTCCATGAGTGTGATGGGTTGATTGAGGTGATTAATCTGCTCTGAGTTTAGCTTTGATAGATGGTATGCGTCCTGGAATTTATCCATTTCTTCCATATTATCCAGTTTTGTGAAGTACAGGTTTTTTTGAAATAAATCCTGATTATTCTCCCAGTTTCACTTATGTCTCTTTTGATCTCTCCTTTTTCATTTTGGATTTTGTTAATTTGAAGCTTCTCCTTTTTTTGCTTGATCAAATTGGCCAGTGGTTTGTCGATCTTGTTTATTTTTTCAAGGAACCAGCTCTTTGTTTTGTCAACTGTCCTAATGGTTTCCTTGGTTTCCAATTCATTAATTTCTGCTCTGATTTTAATTATTTCTTTCCTTCTGGAGCTCTTTGGGTTTCATTTTTCTTGTCTTCCCAGTGTCTTTAGGTGGATGGTTAGGTTATTCATTTGGGATCCCTCTGTCTTTTGGGGGGGAAGGCATTGAGTGCTATAAAATTTCCCCTGAGGACCTCCTTCATTGTGTCCCATAAGTTTTGGTACGATGTGTTCTCATTACCATTCAACTCCAGAAATTTTTCAATTTCATTTTTTATTTCATCCACTATCCATTTATTGTTTAAAAGTGTGCTGTTCAGTTTCCAGGTGCCGTTGGGATTCTTGGTGGGTCTTTTGTTGTTGATTTCTAGCAATATAGCATTGTGATATGATATCATGCAGGGAATTATGTCTATCTTCCTAAATATGTGGAGGCAGTCTTTGTGACCCAGTATATGGTCTATTTTAGAGAATGTTCCATGGGCTGCTGAGAAGAATGTGTAGTCTGTGGATTTGGGATGGAAAGTTCTGTAGATGTCTGTTAGGTCTAAGTGATCTATGGTTTTTTTGAGCTTTCTTACTACCCTGTTGAGTTTCTGTTTGGTGATGAGTCTATTACTGATAATGGTGTATTGAAGTCCCCAATTATGATGGTGTTAGTGGCTATTTCTGTTTCATTGTAAAATAGGTTTTCTTTTATGAACTGTGGTGCCCCTGTGTTTGCTGCATACAGATTTATGATTATAATATCCTCTTGATGGATTGTTCCCTTGATAAGTAGGAGGTGGCCTTCTTTGTCTTTTTTCATTATTTTTGGTTTGAAGTCTATTTCATCTGATATTAATATAGCTATGCCTGCCTGTTTCTTATTTCCATTTGCTTGGAATACTTCTT
This sequence comes from Dipus sagitta, assembly GCA_036346955.1. Taxonomy (NCBI): domain Eukaryota; kingdom Metazoa; phylum Chordata; class Mammalia; order Rodentia; family Dipodidae; genus Dipus; species Dipus sagitta. The sequence goes on from CM070770.1 coordinate 210,184,076, forward strand.
TCCACCCTTTCATTTCTTTAGTGGTTAGGTGGTTTTCTTGAAGACAACAGATTGAGGGCTCTAGTTTTTTGATCCATCCTGTTAGCTTGTGTCTCTTGATGGGTGAATTAAGGCCATTAATATTTAGGGTAATGACTGTGAGATTTGATTTGATCCCTGCCATATTGTGATGGTAAAGGTGGGTTGGTGTTTCCATGGACTTTGAAGTTTTTGTGCCTACTCTGAGTTTGGTTGTTCTGATCTGTTTCTTGTAGGCAATTGAGTTGGATTATTTGTTTCTTCTCTGTGGAGAATTTCTGAAATACTCTCTGTAGGTTTGGTTTTGTGTTCATATAATTGTAAAGCTGAGTTTTGTCGTGGTATGTTTTTCTTTCACCATCTATTATGAGGGATACTTTTGCTGGGTAGAGTAGTTTGGGTTGGAAGCCATAGGTTCTTAGACTTTGAAGTGTTTCATTACAGGCCCTTCTGGCTTTCAGGGTTTCCATTGAGAAGTCTGAAGTAATTCTGATGGGGTTATCTTTGAAAGTGGTGTGCTGGTTTTCCCTAGCTGCTTTTAGGATTTTCTCTTTGGTGTCAATGTTTAGAGTCTTAATGACCGTATGTCTGGGAGAGTTTCTCCTTTGGTCCAGTCTGTTTGGAGCCCTGTTGGCTTCTTGTATCTTGATGGGCCTTTCTTTTAAGAGACTGGGGATGTTTTCTTCAATTATCTTGTTAAATAATTTCTCCAGGCCTTTGGTCTGAATTTCTTCTCCTTCTGGTATTCCAATGATCCTGATATTAGGACGTTTAAGTGTATCCCACAATTTCCTCATGTTCTGTTCATAGGAACTTTTGAACTTACTGAAATTTTTGAACTCTCAAACTGTTTCTTCCATCTTGTCTTCCAGGTCAGAGTTTTATCCTCCACTTGGCTGACTCTATTCTTGAGAGCTTCTACAGAGTTTTGGACTTGTTCAATTAAGTTTTCATTTTCTACTATTTTTCTATGTATAATTTCCATCCCTCTGTCAAGCTCCCTTTTCACATCATTTTCTGTTTTTCTTGATGATTCTTGGAATTCATCCTTGCATTTCTTTAGGTCTTCATTTAGTATGGCCAGCTGATTTTTAAGGTCTTCTTTTTTTTTGTCACTCTCCCTCAAATCTCTTAACTCCCTTTGAACTCCTTCCAATTTTCTTATCTGTTAGTTCTAGTTTAGTGATGGCAGCATATACATGATTATCGGTCCTTTGTTGCTTTCCTGCAAGTTCTACCAGTAGGTTGTTCAGGGTTGCATTGCTCATAGCTGCATTTTGGTGTTCTGATACTAATAGTTCTTCTATGTTTTGGTTAGATGTATTCATTGTAGGACTCGGTGATCTAACTGGATTTTCTTGCATTTGATTTTTCATTTTATTTCTTTGGTGCTGTGGTCTGTCCATGACAGTGTATGGGCATGTAGGTGGGTGTATGAGACTGGGCTTAAGCACAATGGGAATCTGAGGCAGCCTGGGCCAGTTGTCAAGCAGCCTGGGCTTTGGCTCTCATTTGCCAAACCACCTATCTACTGCCTGGCAGGGGTGCCAAAATTGGCTGAATTCTCAAGGAGTAATGTGCCAAAGCTGCCTGCATTCGAGCTAGGTGTGACACTGAGGCACCAAGCACTGAAGCAGCCTGAACTCTGGCTGGGAAAATTGGGACCTGGAAGCAGGTCCCCTGCCACAGGACAATGGTGGACAGCCAGCATGGCAGACAGGTAGGGGATGGCACCTGAGCTGGCACAAGTGAGAGACACAGTCTGAGCTTGTGTGGCAGTTGCTGTGGGACTGGACTCACTCAGTAAGTGGGCGCATGGACGAGTGCACAGAGCAGTCAAAGCTTCCGCACGCAGGGATCGATCGGCACGCGGCAGCATCCCTGGCAGGCACCGGTGGCACCAGTGGCCATGGTGGCACTGTGGACATGGCGGTTATTTGGGGGTGGGAGGCTACTCACCAACAAGTGGATTCATGATTCCCTGTTTCCCCCACCTCTATGTCCTCCCACTGACAATCTATTGGAGATTTATCTCCCCTAAAAGCCCCATGAACCCTTAATATCTTGCCTTTCTCTCCCCGGGATTTGCAGTGCAGCTAGGCAGTCACCATGTTGGCCAGACGTCATCTCAGTTCATATCTTAACATGATAAAGGAAATATACAAAGCCCCTAAGACCCAAATAATACTTAATGGAGTGAGACTGGAGGAATTCCCATTGAGGTCAGGAAGAAGAAAAGGTTGTCCACTCTAACCTTTGCTTTTCAATATAGTACTGGAAGTCCTAGCTCAAGCAATAAGACAGGAGAAAGAAATAAAAGGGATACAATTTGCAAAGGAACACATTAAGTTTACCTTTCTTCACAGATTACATGATTGAATACATAAGAGACCTGAGAGACTACATCCCAAAACTCTTAAAGGTGATAAACTCCTTCAGCAAAGTAGAAGGATACAAATCAATGAACAAAAATCAGTAGCCTTTCTATAGGCAAATGACAAACATACAGAGAAAGAAATAAGGGACATTGTCCCATTTTCAATAGCAACAAAAAATTATATACCTTGGGATAATGTTAATCAAGGAAGTGAAAGATCTATACAATGAAAACATAAAAACACTCAAAAAAGAAATTGAGGAGGACTTGAGAAAATGGAAAGACCTCCCATGCTTCTGGATAGGCAGAATTAACATTCAGATAATGGCAATCCTACCAAAGGCAATATACATATTTAATGCAATTTTAATTTAAATCCCAACTTTATTCTTCACAGGGATAGAAAATATGATCTCAAAATTCATATGGAAAGGCAGAAGGCCTCGGATATCCAAGCATTTCCTCAGCAAAAGAAATATCCATCACCATACCTGATCTAAAGCTATATTACAAAGCCTTACCAATAAAAAGCAGCATGGTACTGGCATAAAAATAGGAGTATAGACCAATGGAGTAGAATTCAGGACCTGGACTTTGGGTCAAGTAACTACAGCTATTTGATATTTGACAATGACTCTAACAGCACAGGCTGGAAAAGGAGAGCTCAAATGGTGCTGAACAAACTGGATAACCATATGCAGGAAACTGAAGCTTGATCCACACATCTCAACATGCACAACACTCAACTCAAAATACATAAAAGACTTCAATATAAGACCAGAAACTCAGCTACTACTGGAAGAAAATATAGGAGGAAACTTCCATGATATAAGAATGGGAAAAGAGTTCCTGAACAAAACCCCAGTAGCACAGGATCTTAAGCAATCACTGAACCAGTAGGATCACATGAAGCTGAAGAGTTTCTTCACAGAAAAACATATCATAAGCAAAGCCAATATATTACCCACAGAATCAGAGAAAATATTTGCTGAATATCCAACTGACAGAGGCCTAATGTCTAGAATTTACAAAGAACTCAAAAAACCTAAACAATAATAAGTCAAACAACCCACTCACAAAATGGGGCAAAGAGATGGACAGGCAGTTCACAGAGGAAGAAATACAAATGGCAAACAAACACTTAAGAAAATGTTCATCGTTCCTAATCACCAGGGAAATGCAAATTAAAACAACTATGAGATTCCACCTTACCCCAGCAAGAATAGCAAACATTAAAAATTCAAATGAAAATATATGCTGGTGAGGATGTGTAGAATTAGGAACCCTCATCCACTGTTGGTGGGAATGTTAGATGGTACAATCACTTTGGAAAGGAATATGGAGACTCCTCAAAAATCTGACTACTGTAGAGTTGCCAACAGACCCAGCTATTCCCTTACATGTACCCAAAAATCTTCAAGCCTCAGTCCAGAGAGATTTCTTATCTATGATTATAGCAGCTCAATTCATAACAGCTAAGAGCTGGGATCAACCCAAATGTCCATTACTAGATGAATGGATAACTAACATATGGTATGTCTACACAATGGAATTCTACACAGCAGTAAGAAAAAAATGACACAATGAAATTTGAAGAAAAATGGTCGAACCTTGAATAGATCATTCTCACTGAATTTACCCAAATCACAGAATGATAATCACCACATAGTCTCACTCATCTACGGCATCTAACTTAACCTGAATCTACCCAAGATGCCGACATGCCCAGCAAGCATCTTGAGGACTGGACAATACGGTGGGTGGGAAGGGATGGAGGGCAAGTGAGTGGGTGGGGGACACAAATCTGGACCCAAATGGCAATGGTAACATAAAATTCTGCATCCTAAAAGGTAACCAAATGGTTGGACTTTCACCAGGCCCTCAGAGGGAACACCTAAGTCACAAGGTACTGGAGAGGGTATGATGAGATGATGACTGACCTTAATTTTATACAGCTTCTCCCTCTCTTTCTCTCTCTCTCTCTCTCTCTCTCTCTCTCTCTCTCTCTCTCCTCTCTAACTCTTTTATATTACTTATCTTTTTCTTCCTTCTCTTAGTGGGCACTGACCTGTAACTCCCAGTACCAGCAGGTGGCTATCATCCACAATGAGCTTTTGATCAGAGAGACCTACAAGTTTTCCTAAAAGAAAGACAGATTTCTGACAGAGTACTTGATGACCCACCAAAGGTTAGTGGTAAGACCCTATTGCTGAAGACACTATATGCGGTTGACACATAACATGGAGTGATATGGCTGGAAGCTGAAGAGAGTCAGTCCCCAGACAGTCAGCATGTCTAGTGCTAGAAGGTACTACATGGATCAACCTACTTATTAGCAAATAACCTGACCTGTCATGATGCTCACACAAGTGCATTAGGGGCACACAGCCATGGTGAGAAACCAGCTACAGTTGATTTGGCTATCTGGTCTGCTCAGTGGAATGGAACCCATAGCTGAAGCTGGAAAACATGTCAGAACCATATCAAAAAATGAGCCCACTGTCCATTATCAAGCTACCACCAATCATGGGCTACAAGAGGGCCTACACCTATTAAATTCTCTCTAAAAAATAAGGGTTATACCACTTATCTGGTGCTAACTTTACTCTCTGTTGGAGAATCTGTTTCTCTTTTTCAGATAGACACAGTTCCTAAGGAGAGAACCACCCCGTCATACCTGAATCTAAGAATAATTGGCGAAACAAGCAAGAGTGCTTTTTTTGGTGAACCTGGAACCAGCACCAGGGTGAAGGAGATTGACACAGAGAACAATCAAATCCTACCAAATCAGATATCCAGAGACACTGAGGCTCCCAAGACCTCATCATTGAAACAGACCTAAAATGAACCTAACATGGCCCAGGGAAATTTGTGGAAGAGGGGGAAGAAAGAATGTCAGAGCCACACCTTGGGTCATGATACACATAGACATTTCCTCCTACCCATAACTGAGGGCTAACCCCACAATGCATGACCCATATACCTCAACAAGTACAGGCCAGTGGAAGGAGGGAGGGCAGGGAAGAGGCTAATAATAGTACTATCTTGACTGTATTCACTGAGTACAAAACAAATTAATAAAAAAAGAGAGAGAGAGAGAGAAGAAATAGTCTCAAGGGAGGATTAAAAAAAGATGGAATGTTGAAAACCATGGCTATAGGTATTTGACATATTGCAAAGATGGTGCTATAACTAGTAGAGTAAACATAGTATAAAAGTGAGTCTATATGAAATGAAAATTGTAAAATAACATTGACTTCTTCCTCAGCCAAAGCTGAAAGAATACTGATCCTCAATTTGAAAGGAGAACACAGAATGTATCTCTGCCCATAAAATGGACAAAGACAGAAAAGAAAATCATGATGCAAGAGGGTTAGACTTACAATTAGAATTAAAAAAACCAAAAATATATTCTTGGCAAAATATGTCAAAGGAGACATCGAGGAGCTAGGGAGAAATCTCAGTGAGTAATACAATTTCTACCCAAACCCTAGTACCTATGTTTGATCCTAAGACCCTCCATAAAAGCTGAAAGTCATGGTAGTCTTCTATAATTCCAGCAAACTGACAATGAGGTAGAAGGCAGATGCAGGAAAATTTCCTGGAAGTTCACAGGCCAACAGTCTTGGCAAATAGAACAGGAAATGACAAGAAGGATACAGAGAGACAGAGGGATTCTGCCTCAAGTGAAGTGAAAGGTAAGTAACGACACCAAAAAGTTGTCCATTGACCTCTACTTGTGCACTCTGCCATCCATGTACCCACACTCATGTACACACACACACATACACACACACACACACACACACACACACACGCACACAGACACACACACATACACACACATCAAATAAGAGAGACTGAAAGGCAAGCCACAGGAAGAAGATACATTATGACTAGTCATGACATAGGAAACACAAATTCTCAGAATTGCAATAGAAATAAAGACAATCTCACAAATTGAACAAATGATCTGAACTGGTTAGTCACAAAAGGGCATATCCCAATGTCTAATCAGAGATATTTTTAGAAGTAAATGGATGAGCTATTGATTATTTTGTCCACACGAATGGCATAAAGTAGGACTCTTGGGCAAACTATCAGCAAATTTATGAAAAGATTCTAACTACAGATCAGTAAAGTGTCAATTAATGCCACAGTGGAATAGCATTAACAGAATACTTAAAAAAGGTACTGTCTGGAAAAATATAGAACTGCACCTTATATTGTGCTGGAAGAGAACTAATTTTTTATAATATAGAAAACTAGCATTGGTAAAATATGTAATTTCAATAGCTCATCCCTTCCTTCCAATACTAAGAAATATTTAAATTGTGTACTTATGTTAGACAATAGACACACACAAAATATTTATAATAACCAAAACTAAAGGATGGCCAGCCTTGGTGGCTCATGCCTTTAGTCCAGTATTCGACAGGTTGAGATAGGAGGGTCACCATGAGTTGGAGGAGAGTCTGAGGCTACAAAGTGAATTCTATGCCAGTCCAGGCTAGAAAGAGAGCCTATCTCAACCCTTCTCCACAAAAAAAAGAAAAGAAATTGAATAGCAGTAGCTTCTCTGAGGATCACTTAGCTCCTTTGGACTTCACTAGGCTTCTTCCCTCTGCCTCCTGAGGGCTTGGATTATAGGTATTTGCCACCATGTCCAGCTTCTACTCAATCTCTTAATCAGTTATGGCTTGCCCACACAATCACTTTCTTGTGTGTGCATTTATGTGACATATATTCATGTGTGTGGTACATGTATGTGGGGGTGCATGTCCACATGTATGTACAGACCAGAAGCTGATGCTATATGTCTTCCTCAGTTGCTCTCCAAATTATTTACTGGCGTAGAGTATCTCACTGAATTGAAGGATGGTTGATTAGCTTGACAGGGCAATTCCTTCTCTCCACATCTTGAGTGTTGGGATTATAGTTGGGCCACATTGTCCACTTTGAATTTGCATGGGTGCTGGGATTCTGACCTCCAGTCTTCAGACTTGGGCATCAAACACTTTATCTAAAACCATCTACCCAAGTGATCATATCATTTTTAACCATTTAGGAAATTGCAAAATTTTTGTTAAATAATTGTATCAGACAGATTCAGGTTCGCTGAGATGAACTTCCAGACCAAGTACAGTTATGCAGGAAGGGATATTTATTGAAGTTTACAGATCCAGGGGAAGTTCCATAATGGAAGAAGAAGTTGGCCTGCCTTCACAGGACCAAGCAGAGAGAGAGAGAGAGAGAAGCACAAGCCGAAAGGTCAAAAGCCACAGCACACTTCAGGAACTCCAGCTAGGCACACTTTGCATATCTTTAGATTGAAATCTGAAACCCACCACCACACCTTAAGATCCACACAAAGGCACTGACTCCAGCCAGGTGGCTAAAGATGCAAACTATAAACAAACAACTGAATATATTGGGGGCCATCTATTCTATTCAAACCACCACAATAATCATTCACTGAAAATATTTTAAGCATGGACTGGAGAGACAGCTGAACAGTGAAGTCACTTGCCTGCAAAGCTAAAGGACCCAGGTTTAATTCTCCAGTACCTATGTAAAGCCAGATACACAAGGTGGCTCATGAATTTAGAGTTGATTTGCAGTGCCTAAAGGCCCTGGTATGCCTGTTCACTCTCTCTCTGTCTCTGTCTCTCTCTCTCTTAAATAAATAAACAAATAAAATATTTTTAAATATGTTAAACAATTTCATCAAGTTCACTACAGGCAAACATAAAAGAAAATAGTGGGTAGTACATGCAAAAATAAAAATAGCTGATAAATAGCTTATGTTGAAGTAATCCAGTTGGACTAAAGACATCAACATAAGCCTTGAAATTCTTACCTGGAAGAAAAAAATAACGGGAACTTTCCATGGTATAGCAGTAGGGATAGACTTCCTGAATAACAGCCCAGTATCCTAGGAAATTAAACAACCACTCAAGCAGTAGGATCTCATGAATTTAAAAAGCTTGTACACAAGCAAACATACCATAAAGAGAGACAACAGACTACACACAGAATGGGAGAAAATCTGCACCAGCTATACCACTGATAGATGCCTAATATCTAGAATCTACAAAGAACTCCAAAACTAAGCAATAAAACATCAAACAATCCACTCAAAAAATGGGGCAGAAAACTGAATAGAGAATTCTCAATGGGAGAAATACAAATAGCTAGTAATCACTTAATAAAATGTTCAACATCCAGGTAAGACAGTGACGTAGGAGCCATGCTAAAGCAGCCAGGGGAGGGAAATAAGCAGAAAAACAGGAAAACACACTCTTCTACCTAAAAGTGAAGGTGTATACATTACTATCAACCACTACAGAGTAGTAGGAGAGACTAAGATCTTCCAGAAAGAAGGAAACTGGCCAGAATCCCACTGAGGTGCCAGCAGCCTTGTTCCATGTGTCAGCCCACCTGCCCACACAGCCAGTACAGAACTGAAGGAACAGAAACCAGGTGGAGGAATTTTCCACACACAACAGCCTCCTCACAAAGTCAAGAAACCTGAAGGGGAAGACAGAATGGGCCAGCTGAGCAGCTGCTGAAAGAGAACACAAATGGAACCAGCTAAGCAGCTCTGGTACAGTTCCAGGCATCCCGCACAGTTTCCCATCCCCCAATTGCTAGTGTTGTGGTGAACCACGCAAGAACTCATTCAGCCCTAGTAACAGGGCATCCATCACAGCTGATCAGAACAGCACATCCACAGTGCAGCACAGAAGGATTAAGGTGAGCACTCAGCATTGGTGAGATTGGAAGCCAGGCCAAAAGATAATAAAAAATCCCCCAACTAAAAAATATCTAGGCCCAGATAGATTCACTGGTGAATTTTACCAGGCCTTCTTGGAAAAACTAACATCAATGCTTCTCAAACCTTTGCATAAACTAGAAAAGAACTCTACCAAACTCCTCCTATGAAGCCAGCATCACCCTGATACCAAAAACTGACAAAGACAAAACAAAGAAAACTACAGAATAATCTCCTTCATGAACATACATGCAAAATTTTTATCAACATATTTGCAAACAGAATACCGAAATATACCAAAAATATTCACCCAGCCAAGAGGGCTTGATCCCAGAGATGCAGAGCAGGTCCAGCATTCACAAACTGATAAGTGTAATGCACTGTATAAATGGACTTAAGGGCAAAAATCACATGATCATCTCAATAGAAGCAGAAAAGACATTCAACAGAATCCAACATTCCTTCATGATAAAAGTCCTACAGAAACTGAGAATAGAAGGAGCATATCTCAATGCAATAAAGGCCATTTATGACAAACCTACAGCCAAAATGATACTAAATGGGGAAAAACTTAAAACTTTTCCACTAAAATCAGGAATTTCCTCTGTCCTACTTTTACTTAATAAAGTACTGGAAGTCTAAGGTATAGTAATAAGGCAAGCAACACACATAAAAGGGATACAAAGTGGAAAAGAAGAGATGAAATTATCATTATTTGAAGATTATATGATTCTGTACATAAAAGACCCTAAGGCTCTACCAACAAACTGTTACATCGACCAACAAACTGGTAGAGCTGATTAACACTTTTATCAATGTAACAGGATACAAAATAAACACACAGAAGTCAGTAACCTTCCTAAATACTAACAACAAACTTGCTGAAAAGGAAATCAGGGAATCACTCCCATTCACAATTGCCTCAAAAAAAAAAAAAAAAAAAAAGTACCTTAGAATAAATCTAACCAAGAAAGTGAAGGTTGTCTACAATGAAAACTTTAAAACATTCAAGATAGAAGTTTCAGAAGACACTAGGAAATGGAAAGACATTCCATGTTCTTAGATTGGAAGAATAAATATTGTGAAATTGTCAATCTTACCAAAAGCAATCTACACAATTAATGCTATCCCCATCAAATTCCAATGGCATTCTTTACAGAAATAGACAAAATAATCCCAAAATTCATTTGGAAGCAGAAAAAATCCTTGAATATCCAAAACAATTTTTAGCAACAAAAATAAGGCTGGTGGTGTCACCACAACTGACTTTAACCTCTATTACAGAGCCATAATAACAAAAACAGCATGGTACTGGCATGAAAACAGACACATAGATCAATGAAACAGAATTGAGAACCCCATTAAGTCTGGTCACCTACAACCACCTCATCTTTGACAAAAATGCCAAAAACATCCATTGGAGAAGACAGCTTCTTGAACAAATGGAGCCAAGAAAACCAGATATCTATATATAGAAGAAGGAAAGTAGATCCTTATATCTCTCCATGCACAAGAATTAAGTTGAAAAGGATCAAAGACCTTAATATCAGACAAAAAATCTCTGAAACAGAGAAAAATAGGGGAAAACCTTCAACATATTGGCATAGGCAATGACTTTCTGAATATAAGCACTACTCAACCATTGGGACCTCATGAAATTATAAAATTTTTGTATAGCAATGGACATGGAATAGAGCAAAGAGGCAACCTACCGAATGGGAGAAAAATTTTGCAAGCTAAACAACTGACAGAGGATTAATATTCAGGATCTAAAAAGAACTCCAAAAATTAAATAATAATGATAAATCAAACATCCCAATTAAAAAATAGGCTATGGAACTAAAAAGAGACTTCTCAAAAGAAGAAATACAGGTGGCATATAAACATCTAAAAAAGAAAAATGTTCTACATCCTTAGCCAACAGGGAAATGCAAATTAAAACTATTTTTAAATTTGATCTCACACCTGTCAGAACGACTATTATCAAGAAACCAAATGACAGTAAATTCTGGTGAAAATGCAAAAAAAAAAAGAGAAGCCCTCCTATACTGTTGATGGGAATGTAATCTGATACAGCCATTGTGTAAATCAGTGTGGAGGTTCCTGAAACAGCTAAAAATAGATTTACCATATGACCCAGCTATACCACTAATATATCCTAAGAACTCATTGTACTACCTTAGAGATACTTTTACAACCATGTTTACTGGCACTCTATTCACAATAGCTAGGAAATGGAAGCAGCCTAGGTATCCCTCAAATTGTGAGTGGATAATGAAGATGTGGTACATTTATACAATGGAGTTCTATTCACTGGTAAAGAAAAATTAATTGCATGGAAATGAATGGACCTATAAAGAATTATACTTTGTGAGGTAACCCAGCCCCTGAAAGCCATGTGCCACATGTTCCCTCCCAATATGTGATTCCTAGCTACAGATGTTTGGACTTGTATGTGTGTTGGAATAAAACTCAGTAGCAGAGGCCAGTAAGCTAGAAAGGGTCTATAACAGAAGGAGGAGAGCGGAGAATTTAAGGGAATGGTATTGTATATATGAATGTAGAAGAATAGATTACTGGGGGGGAGTGGAAAGGCCTAGGTGAGGTCAGGAGATGAGACTGACTAAAGTGGGTATGAATAAATCATATGGAGATCTACTTTTTGGACAATGGTGTACCCAGAAGCCATAGATTGTTACTAGAAGATTTTTATTGACAGGGATGGGTACCTTCCAGTGAGTTTTTGGCCAGGAAGGTTCCTGATGCTCCCCAAAACATTGCAGACCATTGCAGAGGCTCTTTGTTTCCCACCAGGAATAGATGGTAAGATCCTATTGCTGGAGACTCCACATGCTTGGGCTGCAAGGTAACTGAGAGATCTTGCTGGAGCTGAGCTGAAAACCTACTCTATATAGACCAGCTGACAGAAATCTGGAAGAAAAAAACAAACTGTTCTGCATGTAGTTCCATGAAAGTGAGAGAAATCATCAGTGGAGAAAAACAACAGTGGATATTGCAAGCCTTAAAATGGGTCACCCAGGCCAAATGACTCATTGAATGCAATAGTGACATGTCTGTTATGGGGAAAGCCAACCACTCTCTAATTGGACTGGGAGTCTGCTCCACTGGAGGGAATGCATGCCTGATACTGAAAACCTATGAGAGGAGAAGTCATGAGCCATAGGGGTGTACTGCCTGCTGCTGTTTAGGTAAATGCTTATATTATGCTCATCAAAATGCCCTGTAAGCACTTTTGTTAATATGCATACCCATATCCTAATGCTACTTCCAGTTTTTGATAGAGAAGCTTCTCTTTTCAGATGGTGGTGAACTCTGGGATGACTCAGAATGCACCATAGTGCTGAGAAGAAGTGACAGAGGAGTACTTAGCACGGAAACATCTCTATCACACCTTCCAATGCTCAGGGTCCATTGCTGACAATGAGGCAGAAGAGTCAAAGGAAAGATAGGACATTTCCAGAAAGAAACTGGCCTGGATATCCATGACCTCACAGTGCCTGGCACTACCTACACAGACTATTGTAATGGGAGGAAAAGATGATTACATCAAAATAAAAGAGAGACTGATTTAGAGGGGGAGGAGATATGATGGAGAGTGGAGTCATGAAGGGGAAAGTGAATGGCACGGGAATTGTCATGGTTTATTGTCTATAATTATGGAAGTTGTCAATAATTAAAATACCTATACAATGAAAAAATAAAAACACTGGAGGAAGACATGAGAAGATGGAATCACCTCCCATGCTCATGGATTGAAAGAATTAATATTAAACGGCCATCTTACCAAGAGCAATATACAGATTCAATGCAATTCCAATCAAAATCCCAGCAACATTCTCTACAAAGTTAGAAAAAAGTCTCAAAATTCATATGGAAGCACAAAAAGGCTCAGATAGCCTAAAACCTACTCAGCAAAAGAAACATCTGTAATAGTATCAACAGACCTGGTTTCAATATATACTATAAAGTCATAGTAATAAAAACAGCATGGGGGCTGGAGGGATGGCTTAGCAGTTAAAGTGTTTGCCTGCAAAACCTAAAAGGACCCAGGTTCGATTTCCCAGGACCTACATTAGCCAGATGCACAAGGGGTCGCATGTGTCTGGAGTTCATTTGCAGTGGCTGGAGGCCCTGGTGCACCCATTCTTTCTCTTTCTCTCTCTCTCTGTCTCTCTTTCTCTCTTTCTCTCTTTCCCTCTTTCTCTGTTAAATAAATAAATATGTGTATATATAAAACAATATGGTACTGGCACAAAAACAGGAACAATCAATAGAATAGAATAGAATATCCAGGAATGAGTTCAAGTAACTACAGCTACCTGACCTTGGACAAAGGAACAAAATGCTCATTGGAGCAAAGATAGCATCTTCAGCAAATGGTACTGGAAAAACTACATAGCCATGTATAGAAGAATGAATTTGGACACTCTCATCTCATACTGGGCAAAAATCACTCCAAAAGGATCAAAGACCTCAATATAAGACCTGAAACTCCAGAACAACTAGAAATAAAAATAGGAAAAACACTCTAAGATACAGGCATAGTCAAAGACTTTCTGAATAAGACCCTGTAGCCCAGAAAGTTAGGCAAACACTCAACAATTGGGACCTTATGAAAGTAGAAAGCTATTGTACAGATAAGCAAACGATCAACAGAGTCAATAGAAAACCTATTGAATGCAAGAAAATTTTAACCAGCTATACTCCCAACAATAGTCTAATATCAAGAATCTTCAAAGAATGCATAAAACTACATAAAAATATTAAGCAAAGCACTCAAAAAATGGGACAGGGAACAGAACAGAGACTGCTCAAAGGAAAAAGATGCAAATGGCCATTAAATACCTAAAGAGAAGTTCAGTATCTCTATTCATCAGAAAAATGCAAATTAAAATGATATGAGATTCCATTTCACTCCAGGGAGGATGATAATTATCAAAAAGTCAAATGACACCAAATTATGGCAGAGATATTAGGGAAAGAGGAACCCTCATCCACTGCTGGTGGGCGTGCAAACTTGTACAGCCACTATGGAAATCAGTATGGAGTCTCCTCAAAATGCTGAAAATAGAACATCTAGCTATACCTCTTTGGGAGCATATACCCTATTGTCTGTACTATTTACTACAGAGATACTTACTCAACCATATATATCACTACTCTTTTCACAATAGCTAGGAACTGGAATCAGCCCAGATGCCCATCCACAAATGAATTGTTAATAAAAATGTGGCATATACTTGATGGAATTTGACTCAGTGGAAAGGAAAAATTAAATAGTGAAATTTGCAAGAAAATGAATAGAAATGGGGAAAAAGTCGTACTAAGTGAAGTCACACAGTCTCAGAAAGACAAGCACTGTATTACCTCTCTCTCATATGTGTTCCTAACCTGGATCATCTTCAGTTGATTGCAAGCAATATAAAGTATAAAGAGTATTGACATGAAACCAGAAAAAAAGCTGAGTACAAAGAGGAAAGGCGGGGGGGGGGGGTGGATAGGGGAGGAAGGGCTACTTTACAAGCAAGTTGAGAGTCAGAGTAAAAGAACGGAAGGAAGAGAAAAGAGATGAAAGAAACAACTAATGCAGGGGATAGAAAGATCTTCGGGGTACTACAGGGAAAGGAGAGTGGGGAGGAGAATTATACAAAACTAATGTCAGCATGAATCAATTCTGTAGAAACCTTCTTCTCAGATAGTATTCTACAAGATGTAACTCTCAATAAGGGGAATGGGATACCGGAGCAAAATAGCCCCAGTAGAAAATGAGGAAAGCTTAACCCTAATACCATGGGCTTTGGCTGGTAAATAGCAGGTCCAGAATTGCGGTGCCCCCACAGTGAACTTCTGGTCAGGGAGACACATGAGGTCCGGTAAGTAACGTAGACCATTGCCAAAGTACTTGGTTATCTGCCTGAATGGAAGGGTAAGACCCTATTGCTGAAGCTACCACAGCCTGTGGTCACTGGAAGGACATTGGGAGACCATTCTGGAACTGAGAGAGAAACCACTTCCCTCCTGGCTTGCACTCATAGTGCTGAATAGTGCTATGGGAGTTGCTGGAAAATAACAATTACTAACAAAGTGGATAAGCAGTAGATTCTGTCAGATATGAAATCAACCAACTGGGCAAGAATAGCACACCTGTGCAACATAGTGGCACACAGCCTATTCAAGAAACCCACTGCTCACAGATTGGAAATGAGATCCCAATCAGTGGGGGAGAAATATCTGTTAATGGGAGCCAAGCCAGACTTTTAAGGATAGGAAACCAACAGACACCACAAAGAACCTCCACCACACTTTAACTTAAGAGTGGACATACACATTCATAAGTCTCTCAAATAACTATGCTTATCCCCTTTAATCCAAGCTGTTCTCACTTTTGGTTGGAGAATCTGTTTTATCTTCCAGATAGTGGAGATTACAGGGGAGATCCAGGGTACATCCAATACATCAAGAATAGATAGAGGCTGCCTACCATGAGATGGGGCACCACTACCATATCTGCCATCACATGGCCCCAGGGTAATTGCAGAGGAAGCGCTGACACAAGTGCTGCTCTCACCAGCCTGAAACTAGCTCACTGTGGTCACTCAAACTTCATCAAAACAGAAATCCAGAGGCTACAGAGAACTCAACACTATTCAGATCTCTAACACACTGGACTCAGTGAACAATGCAGAAGGAGGGATAAAAGGATTATGAAAACTTCAGGGTGGGTGGGATTAGCCTGAGGTACCATACTTCCTCCCCACAGAGACTGACTGAGCTTTTTAGGACTCCACAATAAATAGCAATAATCCCACTTAGGAGGACCTGCAATAGAATAGGAATGGGGGAGAGGGGATATAAGAGTACAACCTTTTTATTTAAAAAAATCAATAAGTAAATTAAAAAATAGCTGATTGTTCAACTGATGCTCAGATATAAACAAACAGTCCAGTGGAAAAATTTTCAGGAGCTTTGGTTCAGTTGAAATTACCTAGAACTTTCTAGAAATTTCCTAAAACAGTATTGGTTTGGGGGTGAACACAAAAATGTAGAATAAAGTTGATCATATTAAATTCATAACTTAACATGAAAATGATAGGCATATGGAATGAATGGAATATAAAACAAATGTTTGTCAGGAATATATTTATATAAGAGTAAAATTTTTCAATTATTTCAATTTTTTCATCCTTCTATTTACTGGAAAACATTATAAACAGAACTTGATCTTGTCATTGAAAATACCAGGGTTTTATCATTTGTCATTTCTGTTTTATTTATAACTGTCAACACTGTATAAAGCTAATCAGTGTACATTCTTAGTAGCTATAAGCACCACTGAGAAAGTTAAACTAAGCATATAAAAACAATTGCCAAACCAAAATTATAGTGCTTGATGAGTAACGATGGAACACTGAAGTTTCCTGACCTTGTAATTTTTTATAACCTTATGGAGACAACAAATTGTAGAGAAATTAATATGAAAATGAAAGAAGAGTAACTCTTGAATGTCATAGTGTCATTCTTAAATGCTTTGCCAATGCTTGTTGCTCTATATTTTAGGTCCACCATTTTTGGTGAAATATCACTAAACTATTATTCATTGAGGTGAGACATAGAAATGTCAATATCAATATCCTTAATATTAAAATATACCATCTCTAATCAATACCAGGAATCCCAGATAGATAATCATTTAGCCTTCCTAATGCAGTCAAAAGTTGTTGCATGCGGATCAGGCTAGGGGTGAAGCACAGTGGTAAAGTGCTTGCCTGCATGTGCAAGACCTTGAGTTTAAATCTCAACAGTACAGAGGGAGAGAGAAAGAGAGGATAAAGAAAGAGTACTCATTTTATAGCCAGTTATGGTGGGTTACAGCTATCCCTTCTACCCTTGGGAAGCTAAGGCAGGGAATGGCCACAATTATGAGGCTGTCTTGCACTATCTAGTGAGTTCCAGGCTAGTCTGGCCTACATAATAAGACTCAGTCTCAAAAAACCAACTAAACAATTAAACAAACAAACAAAGTATACAGGGAAATATTAACAAAATCTTCTGCACATCAGCTCTCAAGGCATAGGCTTGCTGTAGCATTAGTATGCTAAAAGTAAGAAAAGTCATCTTCATGCCCCCCAAAGAAATCCCACATTCATTGACTATGATTTGATATAGTTTCTCCTCATACTTATTATTATCTTCATTTTTTTCCCCACAGCAAGTTTTGTAGAGTTTTGTTGACATACCATGAAACATAGGTACCTAATGGAATAGTTGTATGAATTTCCAGAAACAACGAACACATTTCTTTCTCTCTAGTAACAAATTGTGTAATTATAATATTGCATTGCCTACAAGGAATCTGAGAGAGAGTCTTTAGGTATAATTGGGCTGTCACATTCCCCAATCTGCAAGCTTCACAAGCTGAAGCAAAGGGGTGCCAAGTTGGGTGTTGCCCTGTCCAGTATACTCACATACTGTCCCACTCATTACAATAAGGCTTAATCAGCCAAATTGCGGAAACAGAGGGAGGAGCTGCAATGGCTATCCTGTTGCCATTAGAAAAACAACTCTTCAGCTTGTCCTTGGCACTAAAATAGGGTCAATACTAGGGGAGGAAGTGTTAGCTTGGGAAACAGTCCTTAAGCTAGGATTACAGGGGGCTTCCATGTCTTTCAGGATCTACTCTTCTCTGGACCTGAGTTCCTGAATATAAGGTAGGGAAATTACTGAAATAATTCCAACTGTGACTAAATTCTGCTTTGACCACAGGAAATCAGGCAGGATAGGACTGAGACCAAGAGCTGGCCTAGTAAGGGACTGTGTGACTGTTCCCAGTCCTACCAACAGCCATATATCATTTTCTGTGTGATTCCCTTTCATTAGCCAGAGTAAAGGCATTCATACCATTTTGTGTTGGACATTTAAGGCAAGCCATGCCACTTTCCAGATGGAGTAGCACAGAGCAATACACCCACAGCTCCTGTACAGAGGTGGGAATAACCATGCCACTGATGCAGCCTCAGCATGCCTGTCACAGCAGCCAAGCCAACAGTCTCTGAGGATGGTGAGATGAAGGTTCTCCATGGAAAAAAATCTGTCCAACCACACACAAAGCAGAACTCTGGTGACCTTTTGGAAGAGCAGAAGGTTACTCTGAAAATTAAACCACTTGGGCCTCATACCGTCATAAGCTGGGTATTAAAAGTATATGTGACTTTACTTTTTGTCAAAAGCTGGTGAGGTCTGAGACCTTGGCAGTGTAATAAATTTAAATATTAGACCCAAATGATAGCTTATGTTTAACTTTGTATAGCCTGCAGTTTGTACTGTTTTTGTAGATTGTTAACTATTCTTATTTAAGCTTCTTTGTGGTTTTGCTCAATTTTGATATATTTTTGTACATATTCCTTTTGTGAAATGCTTGTGCAGACAAGGGCAAAAATGAGGCAGGAAATTGTTAAAATAACAATAATAAGTAAGCCCCTAAAAAAATGTATCACTGCAGATTTTCATTTTAAATGCATTAGCTTTTTAGCTGGCAGTGTGACCTAAGGAAATTCACTCTATATCACTATGGTTATTTTCTTTCTGTAAAACATGAGAAAGCTGCATTGAATCTTCTCTGAGTTGTTCATGTAGCTCTGTATAATGTCCTGAAGGATTTCACTGTTGGAACATCGTAACTAAAAATATTAATTGAAAAATATCAAGAGAGGCTTGATAGCATCTTAAATAGCTAAATATGAACAGTATGAATATTTTCTGAAAGAAAAGCATGAAGAGTAAAACGCTTTTGGTTGTAGGCATGAAAAAGATACAAAGGTTTCATGCTGGAAGCAGTTAGGTTAGGATTCACATGGCATTTCACAAGAATTTAATATGCTATGAAAAAAGGTAAACAAAGGCACTAAGCCTTGTCCTTGAATTAGAAAACAAAAATCAGGGCTGGAGAGATGGCTTAGCAGTTAAGGTGTGTGCCTGTGAAGTCTAAGGACCCAGGTTTCATTCCCCACGTCCCACATAAGACAGATGCACATAGAGGCACATGCATCTGGAGTTCATTTGTAGTGGCTAGAAGCCCTGGCACACCCATTCTCACATTCTCTTGCTCTCTCTCTCCCTCTCTGTCTGACTGTAATAAACAAATAAAAATAAAATCTTTAGAACTGAAGAGATGGCTTAGTGGTTAAGCGCTTGCCTGTGAAGCCTAAGGACTCTAGTTTCAGGCTTGATTCCCCAGGACCCACATAAGCCAGATGCACGAGGTGGCACATGCATCTGGAGTTCATTTGCAGTGGCTGGAGGCCCTGGTATGACCATTATCTCTCTCTCTCTCTTTGCTTCTCTCTCTCTCTCTCTCTCTCTATCACTCTAAAATGAATAAATAAAAATAAACAAATTTTTTTTTAAAAGAAAATCTTTAACATAAATAAAAAAGAAAACAAAAATCACTTTTAATATCTTCAGACTAACAAAATGAAGAGCAATCTAGCTAGGCTAGTTAAAAAGTGAGTAATTTCTGCCTCATTACTGAGACATATGTAAGATAGTTTATTGAGATATCTGTATCATTAATTTCTGTTCACCTCTTCAGTTTGTATTTATACATTTTTTTGTCATTTATCTAACCAACAGATATAGCTCAACCACAGAGTACATGCCTGGAAATCAATACATGGAAACAATTATTCCAAATAATGTCCAAACTGTTCCAAACATTCAGCATCTAGGTGATGTTCTGTGTTACCTTAATAAGGGGAATCTGTGATTTGACTTCCCAATTAAGTATAGGAATATGGAACTATAGGTGCTGTGGCTAATATTGACAGCAGTCATTACTTTCTTGGACAAGGGAGTGCCCCAACCTTCTTGCTGCCTGCATGTCTCCTTACTTATTATGCAGAGCAGGACAGTCCATTGAGGCTTTGCTTCTTTCCCCAATGAGAGATGTAGATCATGGATACATTTCTCTTCAAGTGTTTTCATTGTATATAGACCACAGTTCAGTTGCTAAAAAAAGCCAACTAGCTATAAAAAGAAGATAAGAGGATATATCTTCACAGAATCACTAAACTAAAGCCCTAGTCATTTCAAAAAATTATAAATTCTTCATGTTTTATTTTTTTCTTTTTATAATGCTGTCCTACCATTTATTTTATATGAATTAGACTGCCACATTTTTTTGCTTGAATCTTCAAGAAATTATTAGGAGAATCTTCAATAAATTATTATTATTTATATACATATTATATATAAATACATATATATATATATATATATATATATATATATATATATATATATGGTGTATACTTACCATATAGTCTTTAGGTTATTGCCTTAGAAATTCTAAAGTACTGTGTTCTTAAAGTGTTGATACTAATAAGAAAAGAACTCTATTACTATTAAATGTATAATTACAAATTTACACTTAGAATTCATATAAGAAAATCATAAGATAAGTACAAATGAGAAGTCTTAAGGAAAAGTCCTCATACCAGGAAATGGTCAAAGAAGGAACAAGGTAAGACAATCTCTCATGTGTAGCTACCACACTAAGTTTGGTGGTTGGATATGTTGTTGCATGCCTGTAATTCCAGCACTTAGGAAGTTGACACAAGGGATCATGACTTTCAGGCCATCCTGGGTTAAATAGCAAGATCTTGTCTGTAAAATAATAAGTAAATAACAGATTTACTGATTAACAAAGACCTTTCTCTAAGAAATCAAGCATTGAATATGTGGTGTGAGAACAAAAGGAGGTACTATTTGTGAAAAAGTAAGGGATCAGCAGGAGGGGCTGAAGAAGGATGTGTGAGGAGTTGGAAGGCAAAAAATGATGAAATATAGTGATAAATGTACTGAAAACTGGGTCCAGATGGAACCAGTACCATAAAATCATATATTCTGAAAGACAGACTAAAAGGTTGAATCTTCATCAGATCCTGAGAGGGAACACCTGAATCAAAGGGCCCTGCAGAGTGTATGATGAAGACTAACCTTAATCTTCTCCTGTTTCTTTCTTTATCTATCTCTCTTCTCTCTTTATCTTGTATACTACCTACCTTTTTTTTTTCCTTCTTTTCCCTTGGCACTGGCCGGTAACTTCCAGTACCAGAACGTGGTTAACATCTACAATGAGCTGTTGATCAGAGAGACCTACAAGTTTTCCCAAAAGAAGACAGATTTCTATCAGAGCACTTGATTACCCACCAAAGGTTAATGGTAAGACCCTACTGCCAAAGGCACCATATGCTGTTGTTACTGAACAAGGAGTGACCTGGCTGGAATCTGGAAGAGACCCAGTCCCCAGACAGTTAGCTCATCCAGTGCCAGAAAGTGCTACATAAGAGACTGGGGGAATATGACCAATATTTGTCCAAGCAATTCATGGTCTAATCTACTCAGCAGCAAACAACCTGATGTTAAGCTCACCCAACTGCAATAGTGGCACACAACCATGGTGGGTAACCAACTGCTCTTGAATTGGCTAACTGATCTGCTAGTGGAATGAAACCCATAGCTGGAACTGGGAAACAAGTTAGAACCATATCCAAAAACTGAGTCTACTCTCCAATATCAAACTTCCACCAAACATGGGCTACAAGAAGGCTTACACCTATTAAATTATATCTAAAATAGTAATGGTTATCCCATTTATCTGGTGCTGACTTTACTCTCTGTAGGAGAATCTGCTTCTATTTTTCAGATGGACACAGAACCTGAGGAAAAAATCAGCCCATTGCACCTCACCAGGACCTCAGCTGAAACCATAGATTAATTGGGGAAATGAGCAAGAGTGCTGTATTTTGGTGAACCTGATATCAGCAAAAGTGAAGGAGCTAGAGAGAACACTGAACTCCTACATAACCAGATATCCAGAGAAACAAGGCTCCCAAGACCTCATCACTGAAGTAGACCTAAAACAAACCCAATATGATTCTTAGGCTGAGATGGCAACTGCCTAGCTGCACCGCAGATCCCCGGGAAAGAAAGGCAAGACATTAAGGGTCCACTGGGTCTTTCAGGGGAGAGAAATCTCCAACAGATTGCCAGTGGGAGGGCGCAGAGGGAGAAAAACAGGGAATAGCTGATTCCCTCACAGACGGGTAGCCCACCCCTCCCCCCAAGCAGCCGCTGCACCCACAGTCCCAGCTTCAGGAAAATCCTGCACTTACTGTAGGAAAAGTGTCCCAGGCCAACATAGTTCCACCTGCCTCACTGCACAGGGGCAATTGCCCCGCTACCCCTGCCCATGAGTGACCTTGGCCAGGCTATGCCTGCTGGCCCATTGGAGCTCAGGCTCCTTTGATCAATTTGCCCAACAACAGCTCAATGACGATGATTGATCCCTGCATGTGGAAGCTTAGACTGCTCCACCCACTCACTCACTTACTTCTCCAGCTGCCACACATTCACACTAGCCCAGGCCCATAGCAACCACCCCCCACGGGGGCTCAGATGGTGTCTGTCGCTTGCACCAGCTCAGGTGAAATCTCCTACCTGTCTGCTGCACTGGCCACCTGCCATTGTCCTGTTGCAGGGTAGTGCAGACTGCTTCCGGGTCCCTGTGTTCCCTGCCAGAGTTTGGGCTGCTTCAGTGCTTGGTGCCTCAGTGTACCCCCTAACGTGAGCACAGGAAGCTTTGGCGCATGACTGCATGACAGCTAAGGCAACTTTGGTGCCCCAGCCAGGCAGGAGCTTAAGCGACTTTGACAAGTGAGAGCCAAAGCCCAGGCTGCTTGGCAATTGCCTCAGGCTGTGTCAGATTCCCATTGCGCTTGAGCCCAGGTTGATCCACCCACATAAACTGTGATGGGCAGACCATAGCACAAAAGAAATAACATGCAAAATCAAATGTAAGAAAATCCATTTAGATCACCCAGTCCTACAATGAACATCTCTAAACAAAACATAGAAGAGTCATTAGAGCAGAACACCAAAATAAAACTATGACCAATGCAACACTGACCAAGCTACTGGTAGAACTTGCAGAAAAGGACCAAACGACCGATAATCATGTGGATGCTGCCATCACTAGACTAGACGTAATAGATAAGAAAATGGAAGGAGTTCAAAGACAATTAAGAGATAACAGGGAGAGTGAAAAAAAAGAAGACATCAAAAATCAGCTGTTGATGCTAAATGAAGACAAAAAGAAATGCAAGAGTGAATTCCAAGAAGCATCAAAAAAATCAGAAAAGGGAGGTTGACAGAGGGATGGAAATTATACATAGAAAAGTAATAGAAAATGAAAACCTAATTGAACAAGCCCAAAACTCTCTAGAAACTCTCAAGAATATAGTCAGCCATAGGGAGGATAGAAACTCTGATCTGGAAGACATGATGGAAAAACAGTTCGAGAGTTCATAAAATTTCAGTAAGTTCAAAAGTTTCCATGAACAGAAAATGAGGGAATTGTGGGATGCACTTAAACGTCCTAATATCAGGATCATTGGAATACCAGAAGGAGAAGAAATTCAGACCAAAGGCATGGAGAACTTATTTAACAAAATAATTGAAGAAAACATCCCCAGTCTCTTAAAAGAAAGGCCCATCAAGATACAAAAAGCCAACAGGGCTCCAAACAGACTGGACCAAAGTAGAAACTCTCCAAGACATATTGTCATTAAGACTCTAAACATTGACAACAAAGAGAAAATCCTAAAAGGAGCTAGGGAAAAACATTACATCACTTTTCAAGGTAACACCATCGGAATTACTTCAGACTTCTCAGTGGAAACCCTAAAAGCCAGAAGGGCCTGGAATGGAACACTGCAAAGACTAGGAACCTATGGCTTCCAACCCAAATTACTTTACCCTGCAAAAGTATCCCGCAAAATAGATGGTGAAAGAAAAACTTGCCATGACAAAACTCAGATTTATAATTATATGAACACAAAACAAAACCTATAGAGTATTTCAGGAAATTCTCCACAGAGTAGTAACAAATAATGAAACTCAAATGCCTACAAGAAGCAGATCACAATAACAAAACTCAGAGTAGGCACAAAAAACTTCAAAGTCCATGAAAACACCAACCCACATATACCATCACAATATGGCAGGGATCATATCAAATCTCACAGTCATTACCCTAAATATTAATGGCCTTAATTCACCCATCAAGAGATACAAGTTAACAGGATGGATCAAAAAACTAGAGCCCGCAATCTGTTGTCTTCAAGAAACCCACCTCACCACTAAAGACAGACACCTCCTCAGGGTGAAAGGGTGGAAAACAATATTCCAAGCAAATGGAAATAAGAAACAAGCGGGCATAGCTATATTAATATCAGATAAAATAGACTTCAAATCAAAAATAATCAGAAAGGACAAAGAAGACCACTTCCTACTTACCAAGGGAACGATCCATCAAGAGGATATTACAATCATAAATCTGTATGCACCAAACACAGGGGTACCACAGTCCATAACACAAAACCTGCTTGACAATAAAAGAGAAATAACCACCAACACCATCATAGCTGGGGACTTCAATACATCATCATCAGTAATAGACAGATCATCCAAACAGAAACTCAACAGGGAAGTAAGAAGCTCAAAAAAACCATAGATCACTTAGGCCTAACAGACATCTATAGAACTTTCCATCCCAAATTCACAGACTACACATTCTTCTTAGCAGCCCATGGAACATTCTCTAAAATAGACCATATACTGGGTCACAAAGACTGCCTCCACATATTTAGGAAGATAGACATAATTCCCTGCATGATATCAGATCACAATCCTATACTGATAAAAATTAACAACAAAAGACGCACCAAGAATGCCAACGGCACCTGAAAACTGAACAGCACACTTTTAAACAATAATTGGATAGTGAATGAAATAAAAAATGAAATTGCAAATTTTCTAGAATTGAATGACGATGAGAACACTTCATACCAAAACTTATGGGACACAATGAAGGTGGTCCTCAGGGGAAAACTCATAGCCTTCAATGCCTTCATAAAAAAGACAGAAAGGTTCCAAATCAATAACCTAACCATCCACCTAAATGCACTGGGAAAGCAAGAAAAATGCAACCCAAAGAGCTCCAGAAGGAAAGAAATTATTAAAATCAGAGCAGAAACTAATGAATTTGAAACTAAGAAAACAATCAAGACAATTGACAAAACAAAGAACTGGTTTTTTGAAAAAATAAATAAGATTGACAAACCTCTGGCCAATTTGATCAAGCAAGAAAAAAAGAGATGCTTCAAATTAACAAAATTCGTAATGAAAAAGGAGAGATCACAACAGACATAAGTGAAATTGGGAGAATCATCAGGACTTATTTAGAAACCTCTACTCCACAAAGCTGGATAATGTGCAGGAGATGGATAAATTCCTGGATGCATACCATCTACCAAAGCTAACCTCACAGCAGATTAATCTCCTCAATGAACCTATCACACTCATGGAGATTGAAAAAGTAATAAAAAACCTCCCCCAAAAGAAGAGTCAAGGACCAGATGGCTTCTCAGCTGAATTCTATCAAAACTTCATGGAAGAACTCAAACCAATCTTCCTCAAACTGTGCCACACAACTGGTGAACAAGGAAAGCTACCCAACTCCTTCTATGATGCTAGTATCACCCTAATTCCAAAGCCAGGCAGAGATGCCACAAGAAAGGAAAACTACCGGCTTCCCTGATGAACTTAGATGCAAAGATCATGAACAAAATCCTTGCAAACTGAATCCAACAACACATGAAAAGCATTATCCAACTTGACCAAGTGGGATTCATCCCAGGAACACAGGGGTGGTTAAACATATGGAAATATGTCAATGTAATACACCACATAAACAAGGTTAAACACAAAAACCACATGATCATTTTGATAGATGCAGAAAAGGCCTTTGACAAAATACAACATCACTTCATGATCAAAACATTGGAGAGAATTGGCATGGCTGGTTCATATCTTAACATAATAAAGGCAATACACAAAGCTCCTAAGGCCCAAATAATACTTAGTGGAGAGAGACTGGAGGAATTCCCATTAAGATCAGGAACAGGACAGGGTTGTCCACTCTCACCTCTGCTTTTCAATATAGTATTGGATGTCCTAGCTCAAGCAATAAGACAGGGGAAGGAAATAAAAGGGACACAATTTGGAAAGGAAGAAGTTAAGTTAGTTCTATTCGCTGATGACACAATTGTATACGTAAGAGACCCGAGAGACTCCATTCCAAAACTCCTGAAGGTGATTAACTCCTATAGCAAAGTAGCAGGACACAAAATCAATGCACAAAAATCAGTAGCCTTTCTATATGCAAATGACAAAGATACAGAGAAAGAAATCAAGGACATGGTCCCATCTTCAATAGCAAAAAAAAAAAAAAAAAACTTTGGGATAACGTTAACCAAGGAAGAAAAATAT
Organism: Dipus sagitta; assembly: GCA_036346955.1. Lineage (NCBI taxonomy): Eukaryota > Metazoa > Chordata > Mammalia > Rodentia > Dipodidae > Dipus > Dipus sagitta. Next base: position 210,210,655 of record CM070770.1, read on the forward strand.
CTATACAATGAAAACATAAAACTCTCAAAAAAGAAATTGAAGAGGACTTGAGAAAATGGTAAGACCTCCGATGCTCCTGGATAGGTGGAATTAACATTCTGAAGATGGCAATCCTACCAAAGGCAATATACATATTTAATGCAATTCCAATTAAAATCCCAACATTGTTCTTCACAGAGATAGAAAAAAATGATCTCAAATTTCATATGGAAAGGCAGAAGGCCTCGCATATCTAAACATATCCTCAGCAAAAGAAATACCTGTGGAGGCATCACCATACCTGATTTAAAGCTATATTACAAAGCCATAGTAATAAAAACAGCATGGTACTTGCAGAAAAACAGGAGCATAGACCAATTGAATAGACTTGAGGACCCGGACTTCGGGTCAAGCAACTATAGCTACTTGATATTTGACAAAGGCCCGAACAATATAGTCTGGAAAAAAGACAGCATCTTCAACAAATGATGCTGGAAAAGCTGGATAACCATATGCCAGAAATTGAAACTTGATCCACACATTTTGCCATGCAATACACTCAAGTCCAAATGGATCAAAGACCACAATATAAGAACAGAAACTCGACTATTACTGGAAGAAAATATCAGAAGTACTTTCCATGATATAGAAATGGAAAAACAGTTCCTGAACAAAACCCCAGTAGCTCGCAATTTTAAACAGTCACTCAACCAATGGGATCATATGAAGCTGAAGAGTTTTTTACAGACAAGCATACAATAAGCAAAGGCAATAGATTACCCACAGAATGGGAGAAAATATTTGCTGGTTATCCAACTGACAGAGGCCTAATCTCTAGAATGTACAAAGAACTCAAGAATCTAAACAGTAAAAAGTCAAACAACTCACTCCCAAAATGGGGCAAAGAGCTGAACAGGCAGTTCACAGAGGAAGAAATACAAATGGCAAACACACACTTAAGAAAATGTTCATGCATATGGTTATCTTGTTTGTCCATCACCATTTGTTGAAGATGCTGTCTTTTTTCCAGTCAATATTGTTCGGGCCTTTATTGAATATCAAGTAGCTATAGACCGTACTGCTGAAGACACCTTATGTGGTTGACATGCAAAATGCAATGGCATGGCTGGAAGTTGGAAGAGAGTCAGTCCCCAGACAGTCAGCGTATCTAGTGCCAGAAGGTGCTACATGGGCGACTGGGGGAAAATGACCAACATCTGTAGGTCACGGATGAGCCTAATAATGGTACCAAAATGACTGTATTTGCTGAATACAAAACTAATTAATAAAGAAAAAAAAGAATGTTCACCATCCCCAATCATCAGAGAAATGCAAATTAAACCAACTATGGGATTCCACCTTACCCCAATAAGGATAGCAAACATCAAAAAATCAAATGAAAATAAATGCTGGTGAGGATGTAGAGAATTAGGAACCCTCATCCACTGTTGGTGGGAATGTAAGATGGCACAACCATTTTGGAAAGCAATATGGGGACTTCTGAAAAAGCTGACTATAGATATACCAGCAGACCCAGTTATTCCCTTACTGGGCATCTACCCTAAAACCTTTAAACCACAGGCCAGAGAGATTTGCTCATACATGTTTGTAGCAGCTCAATTCATAATAGCTAAGAACTGGAATAAACCCAGATGTCCATCACTAGAAGAATAGATAACTAAGATGTGGTATATCTACACATTGGAATTCTATACAGCGGTAAGAAGAAATGACACAACGAAATTTGAGGAAAAATGGTTGAACCTGGAACAGATAATTCTCAGTGAACTTACCCAGTCACAGAAAAAATATTGCCACATAGTCTCACTCATCCACACCACCTAACCTGAATCTACCCAAGATGCATTACATACCTAGCAAGCATCTCATGGACTAGACAATGGGATGGCTGGGGAGGGTGGGGAGGGCAATGGAGGGGGTTGGAAACACAAATCTAGACCCAAATGGCAATGGTAACATAAAACATCCTAAAAGCCAGACCAAGTGGCTGAACCTTCACCAGGCCCTTAGGGGGAACACCTGAACCACAAGACACTGGAGAGGGTATGATGAAGACTGACCTTAATCTTCTACAGCTTCCCTCCCTCTCTCTCTCTCTCTCTCTCTCTCTCTCTAGCTCTCTCTCTCTCTCTCTCTTTCTCTCAACTCTTTTGTATTAGTTATCTTTTTCTTCCTTTTCTTAGTGGGCACTGACCTCCCAGTACCAGCATCTGGCTATCATCCACAATGAGCTTCAGATCAGAGAGACCTACAAGGTTTCCTAAAAGAATGACAGATTTCTATCCGAGTACTTGATGACCCACCAAAGGTTAGTGGTAAGACCCTACTGCTGAAGACACCTTATGTCGTTGACACATAAAATGGAATGGCATGGCTGGAAGCTGGAAGAGAGTCAGTCCCCAGACAGTCAGCGCATCTAGTGCCAGAAAATGCTACATGGGCGACTTGGGAAAAAAAGACCAATATCTGTCCAAGCAACTCATGGTCTAACCCAGTTACCAGCAAATAACCTGTTGTGATGCCTACACAAATGCAATAGTGGCGCACAGCTGTGGTGGGGAACCAACTGCTCTTGATTGGGCTAACTGATCCCCTCCGTAGTACGGGACCCATAGCTGGAGCTGGGAAACAAGTCAGAACCATATCCAAAGATAAGCCCGCTCTCCATTAACAAGCTATCATCAATGGTGGGCTACAAGAGGGCCTACACCCATTAAATTCTCTATAAAAAAGTAAGGGTTATCTCATTTGTCCTGGTGCTAACTTACTCTCTGTTAGAGAATTTGTTTCTCTTTTTCAGATAGATGTAGATCCTAAGGATATAGCCACCCCATCATACCCCAAAAGGGCCCTGGCTGAAACTAAGAAAAATTGGCGAAACAAGCAAGGGTGCTATTTTCTTGGTGAACTGGGTGCCAGCACAGGGTGAAGGAGACCAGCACAGAGAAAAATCAACTCCTACCAAATCAGAGATCCAGAGACCCAGAGGCCCCAAACACCTCATCACTGAAGCAGACCAAGAATGAACCCAACATGGCTCAGGGAAATTTTGCAGAAGAGGGGGTGGAAAGAATGTCAGAGCCACATGTTGGTCATGATATGCAGAGACATTTGTCCTACCCATAACTGTGGGCTAATACTACAATGCATGACCCATATACCTCAACAAGGAGGGGCCAAGGGGAGGGGGTAGGTCACGGATGAGCCTAATAATGGTACCGAACTGACTGTATTTGCTGAATATGAAACTAGTTAATAAAAAAATAAAAAATTACTAAATAAAAAACAAACCCAATATGGCTCAGGAAAATTCATAAGAGGGGTCGGAAAGATTGCTAAAGCCACAAGTTGTGTCATTAGATACAGAGACATTGCCTCTTCCCCATAATTCATGGTACCCCAACAATGCATGACTCATAGTCCTCAAGGAGGAGGGTCCCTTCGGGGAGGAGCAGGACAGGGAGGAGGCTAATGATGGTACCAACATTTCTGTTTACACACTGAGTATGTACACAACTAATTAAGAAAGAAAGAAAATATCACAAATTCATTACTTGGTATGCTGCCTAAATATTTAATGAAACAGAAGTAAACAATTCATATGTGCTTATCACCCTACAATGTACTCCAAAACATTCCATCACTCTCTCTTTCTACTGATTTCCTGTGTAATACAATGAAGATTCTGGTCACACCTTTACCCATTAACATAAGTATATACCCATTACCTCATCTAAAAGAGCAGAAGGGACAGGAGACTATCTATGGAGCTATGCAATGACTCATAGAGAATAAGCTCTATTCTAAGAGTGTGTTTTCATAATTTTTCATATGTACATTTAAATTTTTTAGCTAATGTTGACTATTAGGTATTGAATTGTGTCTATAAGAAAGATATGCTAAAATATTATAGTATAGTGCATCCGAATGACCTTATTTAGAAATGTGGCTATGTTGTATCCAGAAGATATCACTTCACAGCTCTCTTCCCCATCCTCATACTATTAAGTTCTTTCTGTAGTGAGGGGGTGGTTTGGATGTCTGGTTTGAGGCTGAGCACAGTGGTCACTTATACTCAACAGTTTTGTCAGTTTTGTCCTTGTAGTAAGGTATTTCTGTGATTAAAACTGTGAGCAGGGCTAGAGAGACGGCTTAGCAGTTAAGTGCTTGCCTGCGAAGCCTAAGGAACCCCGTTTGAAGCTCAATTCCCCAGCACCCACTTTATCCAGATGCACAAGGGGGCACAAGCATCTGGAGTTCATTTGCAGTGGCTGGAGGCCCTGGCATGCCCATTCTTTCTCTCTCTCTCTCTCTATCTGCCTCTTTCTCTCTCTGTTGCTCTCAAGTAAATAAATATAACAACAACAACAAAAAAAACCTGTGAGAACTCTTTGGGAACAAAGATAGACATTTAGAAAGCAGTGTGACATGCTGTCCATTTAGTGTCACCATGGTAGAAGATTCCCTGCTAGAGAAAAGGGCCAGGTTTACAGTGTCTGGCATGAATTCCTTCTTATAGAGCAGGCCTCAAATCGCAAAGTGTTTGGTTACTCTCATAGCATTTGTGTCACTATTGCACCAATGGGCCTATCTTGCCTAGGAGATAAGTTGTGAAATACACAGGGTCCATAGTCTATTGATGGCTTTTCTCTCCAGCAGCTTGCATAGCACCTTCTGGTATGAAGAACATTTGCCAGCAGGGAAGAAGATTTTAGTTCTATTTCAGCTTATTTTATCTATGTCCTGCAACTAAAACATGTCAAGTCTTTAGCAATAGTGGCCCTAACTTTTTAGAAATATCTGTCCTTTAAAATTTTTTATTTATTTATGAATTCATGCAACTAAATATCATTCCAAATTATAAGTGATTTAAGAAATGTTTCAGTTTATTAATTGTCAATAATTATTGAACGCTTATTAATATTTATTTATTTTCATAGAAAGACAGTGAAAGAGGCTGATAGAGAGAGAGATAATGGGGTACTAGGGCCTAATGCCACTGCAAATGAACTCCAGACACATTGTGCAACTTTATGCATCTTGTTATATAAACCCAAGCCCTCAGGCTTTGCAAGCAAGTGCCTTTAACTGCTGAACCATCTCCCCATCCCAATAACTACCTATTCTATGTACATGGTTGCCATGATAAAACCCAATACCTTTCATGCTAACTTTAAAAAAATCATTTAAAAATAAAAAGTAATAATTATCTTTTGAGGAGTTGTATTATTCTGCTCAAAGCAATAAGATTTTGTATCAGTGTGCAACTATCATTGCATTGAGCAGTAGAAATTTAAAATGTTTAATTTCAATAAGAAAAATAATTGTCAATCTTTTCTTTAAAGCTTGTTATATCTACAATAAAAAGAACAATGCATACCTGTTCTCTGATAAATTCATGTAATCAAATACTGACAAATTCATATAATCAAACACTGCTCCATTACTATGCTTGGAGAACAATGTTCTTAAACCAATATTTGGTGCAATGATTAAAGGTATATAACTTATAAACTATAAAAATTACAAAGAATTTAATGCAACTAAATACTATTCTAGATTTTTAACTGACTTAAGGAATAATTTTAGGACTTCCGGTTAAGATGGTGGCTTAGGAACCACACGAAAGCAGCCTAGGGGAGAAAAAGCCAAAGAATACCCAGCAAAATACACACTTTTACTAAAAAGTGAGGTGTATAAGAAATTAAAATGGCAGCAGAGAAGTAGGAGAGATCCAGGGCATCCAGACCCCCCCCCCCCAGGCAGGCCTAAGCAGCTCCTGCAGCAGCTGCTCCACCAGTGGCAGCGGCCGCGGCGACAGCTCCGGCTCCAGCATTGGCAGTGCCGGCTCCGGCAGCAGCATCAGCAGCAGCTCTGGCAGCGGCAGATCCAGCAGCAGCAGCTCCAGCCCCAGAAGCAGCAGCAGCGGTGGCTACAGCAGTGGCAGATCCAGCAGCAGCAGCAGGGGCTCCAGCAGCAGCAGCTCCAGCAGCGACAGTGCCAGGTCTGTGGGGCCACAGCTGCCAGGCTCGGCTTGCCCCACAGGAAAAGCCAGTGCTGAGCTCCAGAAAACAGAACAGCGGGCCAGCAATCCAGCCAGCCTACTTGAACCCACAGGGCACCAAAGAGGGACGCATACTGAGACAAAATCATCCAAAAGGGTAACTGGGACTGCACCAGGGAAGGGTCTCACTTGGTCACAAGCTGACTTGGAACCCTCAACAGACCAGAAATCTTAACCTCTTTGTTGATAGAGAATCTGGTTGTCATAATACCTACTCCGGCATAAATACTTGGTACTGCTTTTCATTGAATGTGTACATTGTTTAGTTATATTTTAGAATGTATCTGTATTTTGTTCCACTCAGCCTAATTAAATACTCCCATAGCAGGCAAACCCAACCCATAGGAACAGCTTTGTAGATACTCTGAGAGATTTGAGGGCCACACCTAAGACCTTAAGCTCCTACCCTGAAGATATATAACATCAGATCAATTGATCAACAACTAAGAATACCCAGATAGCTACAAAATCCAAGCATTAACTTAATCCAAGATGCAAAAATATATACATTATAACACAAGAAACACTAAAAAGCAAGACAATATAAATTCAGCAAAAAGTATTAATACATCAGAAATGACCTCCAGTGAGAACAAGTTAGAGGAAATGCATGAGAAAGATTTCAAAAGAATGATGTAAATATGCTCAAAGAAGTCAAAGAAGAAATCAAAGGAATCAAAGAAGACACAGGACACCAATTTAATGAAATAAAGAAGTCAATACAAGACATAAGTAAGGAAATAGAAATAATAAAGAAAAACCAGTCAGAATTACTAGCAATGAATAACACAGTTCATGAAATAAAAAAACTCTGTAGAAAATCTCACCAGTAGAATGGATAAAGGAGAGGACAGAATATCAAAGCTAGAAGACCAGGTGGCAGATCTAATACAGTCCAACAAAGAGAAAGACAAACTAATAGAAAAGTATGAGTGGGAATTTCCAGATATTTGGGACACTATGAAAAGATCAAACATAAGAATTCATGGCATAGTAGAAGGAGAAGAATTTTACTCCAAAGGCATAGCAGGTGTCTTCAACAAAATCACAGAAGAAAACTTCCCCCAAATTGGGAAAGAGGTGCCAATGCAGATACAGGAAACCTTCAGAAGCCCAGGCAGACAAAACCTGGAAAGAACCTCTCCTTGCCATATTATAATCAAACTACCAAACACACAATCCAAAGAAAAAATATTGAAAGCAGTTAGAGAGAAAAATCAAGTTACCTACAAAGGCAAACCCATCAGGATTACAGCAGATTACTCAACACAAACTGTAAAAGCCAGAAGGGCTTGGAGTGATGTATTCCAAGTTCTGAAAGATAACAACTGTCAACCAAGGTTACTTTATCCTGAAAAGCTATCCATTCAAACAGACAGAGAAATAAGGACATTCCACAACAAAAGCAGGCTAAAGGAGTATTTGAAGACAAAACCAGTTCCACAGAAAATACTTGAAAGAATCCTCCATGCCAAAGAGAAGGAAAAGCACACATAAAAGGAACCTGGAAAAAAACAAACAATACTCAAATACTAGTTAACACAAGAGAGCAAAGGTAGAACTGGAACTACAAAAAAAAAAAAAAAGACAAACATAAATACACACCTTTCAATAATATCCCTTAATAACAATGGCCTCAATGTCCCAACCAAAAGACATAGGTTTGCAGACTGGGTTAAAAAGCAGGATCCTACAATTTGTTGTCTCCAAGAAACTCACCTTTCTACAAAGGATGGACATTATCTTACAGTGAAAGTTTGGAAAATGGTGTTTCAGCAAATGGGCCAAGAAAACTAGCAGGGGTTGCTATCCTAATATCTGACAAGGTAGACTTCAGTCCAACGTTAATCAAGAAAGATAAGGAAGGTCACTTTATGTTCATTAAGAGCACCCTCCAACAGGAGGACATTACAATCCTAAACATATATGCACCTAAGGTGGGGGCTCCCAAATTCATCAAACAAATGCTATTAGAACCAAGGTCACAGATAACACCAAACACAGTGGTAGTGGGGGACTTCAACACCCCACTTTGATCAATTGACAGGTCATCCTGCGAACCAATAAACAGAGAGGCATCTGGACTAAATGAGATCATAGAAGGAATGGACCTAACAGATATATACAGGACATTTCATCCAAATGCTGCAGAATATGCATTCTTTTCAGCAGCACATGGAACATTCTCTAAAATAGACCATATATTAGGACACAAAGCAATTCTTAACAAATTCAGGAAAATTGAAATAATCCCTTGCATTCTATCTCACCACAATGGAATCAAACTACAAATCAATAGCAAGAAAAGCTATAGATCATACACAAAATCATGGAAACTAAACAATACACTACTAAATGATGAATGGGTCAATGAAGAAATCAAGAAGGAAATCAAAAAATTCATAGAGTCAAACAATAATGAGAACACAACATACCAAAATCTATGGGACACAATGAAGGCAGTTTTAAGAGGTAAATTTATAGCTTTAAGTGCCTATATAAAGAAATTAGAAAGGTCGCAAGTAAATGACCTAATGCTTCACCTTAAAGCCTTGGAAAAAGAAGAAAAAGGCAAACCAAAAATCAGTAGACGGGAAGAAATAATAAAGATTAGGGCAGAAATTAATGAAAGAGAAAAAAAAAATCCAAAGAATCAATGACACAAAGAGTTGGTTCTTTGAAAGGGTAAACAAGATTGATAAACCCTTAGAAAATCTGACCAAAAGAAAGAGAGAAGAGACACAAATTAATAGAATTAGAGATGAAAAAGGTAACATCACAACAGGCACCAGAGAAATTCAAAAAATCGTAGGGACATACTATAAAAACATATACTCCACTAAGTATGAAAATCTGAAAGAAATGGATGATTTCCTTGATTTATATAACCTACCTAAATTAAATCAAGATGAGATTAATAACTTAAATAGACCTATAACAAGTATGGAGATCCAAGCAGTTATCAAAAATCTCCCAAATAAAAAAAGTCCAGGCCCAGATGGATTCACTGCTGAATTTTACCAGACCTTCAGGGAAGAACTAATGCCATTGCTTCTGAAGCTCTTCCATAAAGTAGAAAAACAAGGAATCCTACCAAACTCCTTCTACGAAGCCAGCCTCACCCTGATACCAGAGCCCGGCAAAGATAGAACAAAAAACAAAACTACAGAGCAATCTCCCTCATGAACATAGATGCAAAAATTCTCAACAAAATATTGTCAAACAGAATACAAGAATATATCAGAAAGATTATTCACCTGGACCAAGTAGGATTTATACCAGAGATGCAGGGATGGTTCAACATACACAAATCAATAAATGTAATACATTATGTCAATGTACTGAAGGACAAAAATCATATGATCATGTCATTAGATGCAGAAAAAGCATTTGACAAAGTCCAACATCCCTTCATGATAAAAGTCCTACAGAGACTAGGAGTAGAAGGATCATCTCTCAATATAATAAAGGCTATTTATGACAAGCCTACAGCCAACATATTACTAAATGGGGAAAAACTGGAAGCTTTTCCACTAAAATCAGGAACAAGACAAGGGTGTCCACTGTCCCCACTTTTATTTAATATAGTACTGGAAGTTTTAGCCATAGCAATAAAGCAAGAGACGCACATAAAAGGGGTATAAATTGGAAAGGAAGAGATCAAGTTATCATTATTTGCAGATGACATGATTCTATATATAAAGGACCCTAAAGACTCTACCAGCAAACTGTTAGATCTGATAAACACCTACAGCCACATAGCAGGATACAAAATAAATACACAGAAATCAGCAGCATTCCTATATGCTAACAACAAACACACAGAGAATGAAATCAGAGAATCACTCCCATTCACAATTGCATCAAAGAAAATAAAGTACCTTGGAACCAAGGAAGTAAAGGATCTCTATAATGAAAACTATAAAACACTCAAGTGAGAAATTGCAGAGGACACTAGGAAATGGAAAAACATCCCTTGTTCCTGGATCGGAAGAATCAATATTGTGAAAATGGCAATCTTACCAAAAGCAATCTACACATTTAATGCAATCCCCATGAAAATTTCAACACCATTCTTCAAGGAAATAGAAAAAACAATCCAAAAATTCACTTGGAATCACAAAAAACCTCAAATATCTAAAATAATACTGAGCAACAAAAATGAGGCTGTTGGTGTCACTATACCTGATTTTAACATATACTACAGAGCCATAGTAACAAAAGCAGCTTGGTACTGGCACAAAAGCAGATATGTAGATCAATGGAACAGAATAGAAGACCCAGATGCAAGTTCAAGTAGCTACAGCCACCTGGTATTTGATAAAAATGCCAAAAATACTCATTGGAGAAAAGACAGCCTCTTCAGCAGATGGTGCTGGGAAAACTGGATATTTATCTGTAGAAAGATGAAAATAGATTCTTCTCTCTCTCCATGCACAAGAATTAAGTCCAAATGGATTAACGACCTTAACATCAGACCTGAAACTCTGAAACTGCTAGAGGAAAAAGTAGGGGAAACCCTTCAACATTTTGGTCTTGGCAAAGACTTTCTGAATATAACCCCAGTTGTTCAGGCAACAAAGGCACAGATTTGCTGCTGGGACCTCATGAAATTACAAAGATTTTGCACAGCAAAGGACACTGTGAATAAAGCAAAGAGGTAACCTACAGAATGGGAAAAAATCTTTGCCAGCTATACATCTGATAGAGGATTAATATCTAGGATATGCAAGGAACTCAAAAAATTAAATAATAAGAAATCAAGCAAGCCAATTAAAAAATGGGCTATGGAATTAAATAGAGAGTTCACAAAAGAAGAAATACGAATGGCGTATAAGCATCTAAAAAAATGTTCTACATCCCTAGCCATCAGGGAAATGAAGATTAAAACTACGTTGAGATTCCATCTCACTCCTATCAGATTGGCTACCATCATGAAAACAAATGAGCATAAATGCTGTTGGGGATGTGGAAAAAGAGGAACATTTCTACACTGTTGGTGGGAATGCAATCTGGTCCAGGCATTGTGGAAATCAGTGTGGAGGTTCCTAAGACAGCTAAAAATTGATCTACCATATGACCTACCTATAACACTCCTAGGCATATATCCTAAGGACTCATCTCATTTCCTTTGAAGTACATACTCTACCATGTTTATTGCTGCTCAATTCACAATAGCTGGGAAATGGAAGCAGCCTAGATGTCCCTCAACTGATGAATGGATAATGAACATATGGTACATTTATACAATGGAGTTCTACTCAGTGCTAAAGAAAAATGAAGTTATGAAATTTGCAGGAAAATGGATGGATCTGGAAAGGATTATACTAAGTGAGGTAACCCAGGCCCAGAAAGCCAAGCGTCGCATGTTCTCTCTCATATGTGGATCCTAGCTGCAAATGACTGGGCTTCTGTGTGAGAAGGAAAAATCTCAGTTGCAGAGGCAAGTAAGCTAGAAAAAGATAAAAAGGGAAGAGAAAGGAAGGGAGGGGGTCATGTAATAGGGTGGTATTGTATATATGTAATTAGAAGAATAGATTAATGGGGTAAAAAAACCCAAAATGAGGTCTGGGGAAGAGATTGAGTAAAGGAAAGGTGGAGGGACAGATAATCAAAATCTAAGTGGATATAAATAAAACATATGTAATCCTACATTTTTGGATAATGGAACACTCAGGAGCCACAGATTGTTGCTAGAAAATTTTCAGTGCCAGGGATGGAGTATCTTCCAGTGAGTTGTTGGCCAGGGAGATCCCTGATGCCCCCAAAATATTATAGGCCATTGCCAATACCCTTGGTTTCCCACCAGGAATAGATGGTAAGACCCTATTGCTGAAGACTCCATACACTTGGGCTGCAAGGCCACTGAGAAATATTGCTGAAACTGAGCTGATAACCTCCTCCATGTAGACCAGCTGACAGAAAGCTGGAAGAAGCCATTCTGCATGAAGTTCAATGGGAGAAAGAGAAATCACCAATGAAGATACTCATCAGTGGACATTGCAAGCCTTACAATTAGCCAGCCAGGCCAAATGAGCCAATGGGTACAATAGTGGCACGTCTGTTATGGGGGAAACCAACTGCCCTCTAATTGGACTGGAGGCCCACTCCATGGGAAGGGAATACATCCTTGATCTTGAAAACTTAAAACAGGGGTAGTCAAAGGCCCTAGGGGTATAATGTCTGCTGTTGTCTGGCCAAATGTATATACTATGCTTATCAAGCTGCCCAGTAAGCACTTCTGTTAATGTTCACACCCTTATATTAATGCTACTCTCACTTTTGGTTGAGAATCTTCTCTTTTCAGATGGCAGGGACCTTGGGACAACTCAGAAGGTATCACGGTGATGGAAAGAAATGACTGCAGTGCTCAGTACTTCCATATCTGTATCACACCTTCCAAGGCTCAGGGTCTAATGCAGAAGAGGTGGCAGACAGAATGTAAGAGCCAAAGGAAGGGCAGGACTCCATACAACATGCTCCCTCTAGACACAAAATGGCCTGGATATCCATGGCCTCACAGTGCCTGACACTACTTACATAAGACCATCATAAAGGGAGGAAAATATCAAGACATCAAAAGTAAAAGAGAGACTGATTGAGATGGGGAGGGAGTATGATGGAGAGTGGAGTTTCAAAGGGGTAAGTGGGGGGAGGGAGGGTATCACCATCGGGTATTTTTTTATAATCATGGAAGTTGTTAATAAAAAAAAATTAAAAAAAGATGAAAAAGATATAATTTTAGTTTGTTAATTGCCAATAATTATTGAATGTTTTTAATAATTTCCTTTTTTACTTGAGAGAGAGAGAAGAAAAGACACACAGAGAGAGAGAGAGAGAGAGGGAGAGAGAGAGGGAGAGAATGGGTGTTCCAGGGCCTCTAGCCACTGCAAACGAACTCCAGATGCATGCACCACTTTGTGCACCTAATTTTATATGGGTACTGAGGAATGGAATGTAGGTCCTTAGGCTTTGCAGGAAAGTACTTTATTTGCTGAGCCATCTCTCCAGCCACAGAATGTTTTATTCTTATGTTCTACCTATTTTTTTTTCATTTTCCTTGTTAAAATATTTCAGAACAACTCTAAAATGCTACTGAATGTTGGAAGCCATCTGAACCTTACAATGCCCATATATCAGGACTTCACATGGAAAAGTCATACTTTATAAATTTGTCCAGACATGTAGTTTGCAATGAAGTGGTTTATTGCCCAATAAACATTAATTTCAGACAGAGGCAGCAAGTAGCGTTTCTCTGTCTCCACATTTTTCTAGTTCATATTTTTATACTGAAAGCAAACATATCCATTTGAATTTGTTTCATTTCATACATCCACTCATTTTTAAATATCAATAGCCTCCATTGTCTGGCAAGACCTAAAGCTTTGCTATGGGCTGTTATCATTATTATTCATTATAATCAATTTGGGGACTCCATTAAAATCAGCAGGGTGGGTTTTTAAATTTAACTGCTTAATAAAAGCAAAAGTAACACAAGCACCATTCCTAGCTTTTACACCCTGATTTATTATGCATGTGCATAATTCTTATTTTGCTATAGTGCAATATGTAATAATACATTTGTAGAATAGTAAATATGTATACTAATATATAAGCAAATAGATGTAACACTGACTATACAAACATATAATGTGCTATTGAAAGATGAAAGACAGTGATCTGGAAAAGAAACTTAGTCCCGTTAAAACTAAGAGATGAAGGATACCTTTGCATGGTTAAGGTCTGTAATGACACAAAATGCAAAACATCTGTGGACTGTAATAGAGGATTTAGGTAAGAACTGATATAAACCAAAAATGGTTTTGCAATTTGTAATACAATGCTATTACTTATATATCATGGTAGCACCTATTACACTTTAAAGCAATGCATTTTCCTATTGTGTATGTATGTATAGCATGTATATTTGTGTGTTTGCACATTTGTGTGAACCTGTGTCACATGTGTGGAAGACAACAAATGTCCTCTTCTATCATTCTTCCACTTGATTTTCTTGAGATACAGTCTCTCACTGAACCCAGAGCTCACAGTTTTTTAGCTAGACTGCTGAGCTCCAGCATTGCTTCTATATCACCTATTCAGCACTGGAATTTAAGATCTCTCTCCTTACAAATAAATAAATTAATATTAAAATTAAAAACAAATTATATAAAGATGTATAAGGCAAATAATCATATCTTTGCTTTTACAACCAAAGAGAACAAATGTTGTCACACTTGACATTTTTATGTGGATGCCAAGAGTTGAACTCAGATCCTCATACTTATGCAGCAAGCTCTCTTGCCCACTGATTCATCTCCCCTGCCCCTAAAATATTTTTAAAAGAAACTCTAGGGTTGGAGATATGGCCTAGCAATTACAGTGCTTGCTTTCAAAGTCTGATAGTCCTTGTTCGATTTCCCAGTACCCACATAAAGCCAGATGTACAAAATGGCACATGTGTCTGAAGTTGATTTGCAGTGGCAAGAGGCTCTCTCTCTCTCTTTCTCTCTTTCCTTGCATATAAATAAATTAATATTAAAATCAGAAAAGAAATTACATAAAAAGTACTATAAGACACATAATGCTATCTTAGCTTTTATAGCCAAAGAGAATCTGCTCCCTTTGCTCCTACTCCAACCTCTGCCCTACCAAGCAAAGGCAGAAGGCAGACTCCAAGTACAAACCTTTCTGCTGAGCTGCCCAGTGCAGATGACCAGTGACTACAAGTTTCATGCATGTACATATGTTTGATCTTGGGGTTGGTTCAGTGGCTGAAGATGTTTGTATGCATGTATGTTCATATGTGATGAGTCAATTAATATTCATTAGGTGATAATTTTATCAAAAAGATGCAGTTCTTACTTTCAGGAGATCACTACATAGTAAGCACATTCTTGTTATCCATTCCTGAATAACTAGTCACACCCAGAGTCACACAGCAGCTTCACACTGTGCACATTGACTGTTCTGGAGATCCTATGTGTCAGGTATCTGAGTAAGCCCAGCTGTGCCCTCAGATTCATGGTCTCTCTCATAAGGCTACCATCAAGGTGTCATTACAGGGTTAGTGGTTTCATCTGACTGCCCAATAGTGAATGATGTGCCCCTAAACTTACTGAGATATTTTTGGTGGCATCCAGTTTCCATGGTCTTTGTGCCAGAGACCTCCCTCAGCTGCATGTGTGCCTGTTACACATGGCAGCTTCTTCCTGCCAAGATGTGTGAACTCGACAAAGTCTCAGCCCAGCTGGGCATGGTGGCCACACCTGTGATTCCCTGCTCTCCAGAGGCTAAGGCAGGAGGATGCAGAGTATAAGACCAACCTGTGTTACATAATGACACCCTGTCTTAAATCAATACAAGAGACCAAGTAGATAACTCTGTGATTAAAGGAGCTTGCTAGCAAAGCCTACTGGAATGGGTTTGATTCTCCAGTACCCATGTAAAGCCCTGATGAACTTCTCTGTTTCTCTACCTCTTTCACTCTCTCTTTCTCTCTCTCTCTCAAATAAATAAGTAAAAATGTTTTTTAAATAATCACAATTGAAGGAAGTCCATTGGGAGAGGAAAGGGATCAATGAGGTGGGCAGTAAAAGGGAATCAAACATGAACAAAGTACAATGATATATGTATGAATATATCATAATGAAACCTACCATTTCTATTACTATTACTGCAATTTTTAAGAAGTTAATTTAAATAAATGGAAAAAAATCTGCCTGCATAGCAGCTTCTTTCTTGTTGCTGAGAAAAACACTCTAACAGAAGTTTATGGAAGGAAAGGGCTTATTTTGGCTTAGAATTTTGCAGGAAAATTTCATTAAGGTGGAGAAATCATGGCAGGAGCAGACATCTGGGCATCACATCTTGTAACATCAATAAGGCGGAAATAGAAAAGCAAGCTGAGGTAAGCAGGGCTGGGCTATAACACCAGAAGGCCTGCCCCCAGCAACACACCCCCTCTAGCAAGTCTCCACTTCTCAAAGGTTCTGCCAGTTAGGGATTAAGTATGAGACTTAATCACAAACATGTGGGCATTTTACATTTAAGCCACAATAGCTTGAAAGGTGGAAATCACAGATTTTTATAGCTTAATCACATAGGTAAGATATTCTACTTACGAGAAACAAGTTGTTACTTTCAATCTTCTCTTGGTAAGAGGGAATTGCAAGAAAAGATAAATCAGGAGGTCAGGCTAGCATAAAACTTTGTCTATTATTATACACTAAATGGTCTGCTTCCCATATATTTTTTTACCACCAGAAATCCATGCTTTCTAATAACTTTACTAATGGGATCACTTTGCTACATTAAAAACTTGTTACCTAAGGCAGCATTTATTATATAAATACACTACTGAATCTAGCAGTGTTAAACCATTCATTTGTTCCTGAGTATCAAGCTATGGGTCATAGTAAAATTTTGCTGAGATGCAGTGGCAAAGGAACCATGGACTAAAAGATGGTGGACAGTAGAACTGACTTAATGATGCTCTACCAAGGGGAAAATGTGAGAGGAGAGGTCGTCTTATGTCTCCACTGATTGTTATTCCAGGCTGTTCAAGATAATATTGACAATAACAATGCTATTACTATAAACTGTTATCATCCCTAACTATTTCAAAAGCTAGAATGTCCTTACCCTCTACTGCTGTTACTGGTGACTAGATGAGTAGAATTCAAAATTTCAGATATATTTAGGGAGAGAGATGGCCTCATGTGAAAACTTTTAAAAGAATAGAAATGGCTATGTTTTGTAGCTATTTTCTCTAAGTGAAGCATTCCCTCCTGAAGGAAAAGGAGATGGCTCAAAAAAATGTTATGAGAGGGCTGCAAATATGGCTTAGCAATTAAGGCACTTTCCTGCAAAGCCAAAAGACCCAGGTCTGATTCCCCAGGACCCACATAAGCCAGCTGCACAGGGTGGGACATGCATCTGGAGTTTGTTTGCAGTGGCTGAAGGAACTGATGTGCCCATTCTTAGCCTAATAATGGTACCAAACTGACTGTATTTGCTGAATACAAAACTAATTAATAAAAAAAGGGAAAAAAAAGAAATTTAAAAAAATGTTATGAAAATTTACAAGAACTTCATGATACTCACCCAGCCCCTCCCTTGGATTATAGAAACAATGAGAAATTGCTGGGGAGAGGAAGGCCTTCAGTGGAGATGCCTGTTAGATGTACAGGAAGCTCTGTGAGGCAGCTTTCATGATTTGGCATGCAGGCTCTGTGGGCTTTGTGATGATGTAGCTGCCCTTAAATAGTCCATGTTCCTGTAAGTAGCCCTCACTCATGCTCCTCAAGTAACCACAATAGACTCAATCAAACTCCTCAAGTAACCACTATAGACTCACTGGTTCACTAAACTAGACCTGAATGCAATTGATTCTATGGTCTGTTGTCAGTGAATCTGAGGTGAATATATGTTTATCCATACCTTCCTGAGAAAAGTCACACACAAACATATTGCAATTTTACTTAGGAACTATAACTTAGAACTTCAAAACAGTTTTAACTATGCTAAATATCCATTTGTTGCCAGAAAGTCAATACATGCATGTGTTAAGATGCATGGTAAATGTAGAATTAATTATTTTTGAGGTAGGGTCTTGCTCTAGCTCAGGCTGACCTGGAACTCACAGAAATCCTACCTCTGCCTCCCAAGTGTTGGAAGGTGTGCACCCCCACACCCGTCAGAAAGAGAGAATGGTTAGGCACTGCAAACAAACTCCAGAAGCCTGTGCTACCTTTGTGCATCTAGCTTTATGTGAGTACTGTGGAATTGAACTCAGGTTGTTAGGCTTTGTAAGCAAGTGCCTTATCTCCTAAGCAGTCTCTCCAACCCCTAAACTTAGAATTAAAATAGGGCATTTGGGGGTATGCACAGGCCATGACTCTGTCTTCCCTATCAGCATATCAGTTCATATTTTCGTTTCAGTCCTTGTATGATAAGGTGAGGCAGCACACCTACCCTGTTTTCCCTACTATAAATTTATGCTGTGGAGGTCTTTGTCTTATAAGCAAGTATATGTGCAAATTTATTAATATATATCAATGGCCTAAAATCAATAGGATAGATTTTAAAGCAACTAGGGAATAAAAGACCACTTGGAAGTTCATCTCCACAAAAAGAATTTTCCCAGGACAGTAACCATATGCAAATTAACCCTATATCATATTAACTGGCAAAGGTACAAAATAGAGCAATTCCCCATCCCTTACAATTTTATACTAATCTCCACAAGTTAAAAACAAACCTTGCATTGTTTCCTCTGAGACAAAACAAATAATCTAGTTATGAAACCAGCCATAACACAAAGAAAGCCTCATTTAAATAACTCATTTAGAATGTTAGCAGCAGAGGATGTTCGTATGAGTGATGTGTTATATTGTTCTGAAGTCCTGATAACAAAATTACTCAATTAATGTTTGTGTTATCAACTAGAGAGTTTATGAACATGCAGTGCAATGAGGACTAATGCATGGTATAATACTGTAACATTTTACGACTTTGAAAGCAAGTGCAGCCTAGTTAGGAGAAAATCAGCTGGATTCTGAATTGCACACCTCAATGATATCACTCCCCATCACTTGTTTCAAACATTTAACTTAAAATATTAACCCTATAATATATAGAATAGCTTTTAAAATGCCCAGGGTATATTCTACAGCTGCCAGCTTTGTTTTCTCTGAATATTGTTAAACTGTGGTTGACTTGAACCTTCATCCTTGAAAAAGCCAACATTCTATCAGAGTGATGTATGGTCACACTTAGCCCCAGTTGTTAAGCAATTGAATGAAATCATAATCAGTCCTACCACAGAAGGACTCTGCATGCATTTTCTCAGTAATTCTATTACCTTAATAGTTGTCCAGCAAGTAACATGCAGAACCAGCCTCATGCAAAGCAAGAAGTGCAATCCTCCCCTCCAATTATAGGGCTCAGTGCACACAGCACTGAGGTCCATAAATAGTCCATTTCCCAGTCATCCTGAGTGAAGGATGGAGTGACTGAAGTACAAATGGAACATAAACAATTTTTTCTCCCCCAAAATTCACAAATTAAAATGGAGTCTTTTACAGAATTGACTACCAAATGCCATAAAACCTGCCTTCTTTTTATTTTATTTTATTTTTTCATTTGTTTTTCGAGGTAGGGTTTCACTCTAATCCAGGTGGATCTGTAATTCACTATGTAGTCTCAGGTTGACCTCGAACTCTCGGTGACCCTCCTACCTCTGCTGGGGTTAAAGGTGTGCGCCACCACACCCAGCTGTGCCTTCATTTTAGTGTCTCTCTGCCCTTACCCAATAAGCTTAATGATTGTCTTAGGGCATGATGGTTACTCTCTTGGCATGGATGGTAAACAGATTAGTATCTTCAGCCAAATACACCAGGGATGCCCCATGAGCCTCCTGAATCACACCAATGGCTACACTCTAAAAGTTCAAGTGAGTTTTGAAATTCTGAGAGATCTTGTCTACCAACTTCTGGAAAGGTAATTTCTGGGCAAGAGATTCTGTGGATTTCTGGTCATTGCCAATCTCAGTATCTCAGTGTGTAGAGATGAGGTTTCTTTACCCCACCATGTTTACCCTGGCATCTTTGGTGTCCAGCTGTTGGAAAGCAGGAGGTCCCATCAGTAGACTTACTATGAGCAGTCCACCAAAACCTTAGGCCATTCCTGTGACTGCCTGGCTGTCTCGCTGCTGCCTAGTGAAGAGCCCCAGGTACCAAGCCAACAAAAGACATTCTTGCCATGAACCACCAACCCACTCATCCTGCAAATGTCCCAATATTCATGCTTTTATTTCCACCTTTCAGGCTCAAGGATGAAGGTCTGTATACATGCGTGTGCTCCTTCACTGGACCCTAACTTTCTGTTTATCATAGTACTCCCTATTTCTGAAACATACAGGTCACTACCTAATGTTGCAGAATTGGGTAATCAATCATGGTAGCATGCAGGTCTTATGAGCAATTAAAGCAGTTTCCAAAACTTCGAATGTTTATCTGTGGTCTTGCCACATTTTCTGAAAATAAAAACTAGTTTTGTCAAGATTATTGAAGACATGATTAGTATATGATGAGATCAACTCAACAAGACCATATTATAACGCTGTGATAGTTACAAAAGGAGGTAATTACCTCCTTGGTTTCATATTTTATTAAGGACTATTGTGTCATTCCATATGACCTCCAAAATACTGTTAAGTGGTTATATAATGAGACAAAGTCTATGATCTCCTATAAGCTGAGCATGACATGCAAAAGTATGGTAGTGACTGGTTCTTGTCACATGGCTTTGATCAACTTGATAACAATTAGGAACCAGAAAACCTGATGAAATAAGTTCTTTTGATAATTCAGACTTAGTAAGCATAGAAAATAATGAATTTTGAAATAAGTTCAGTTATATGTTTCCTTACATTGATGTGTATCAATCTATTTTAAATCAATATTCCTGTAGAAGACATTCATTTTATACTTATTTCAAATAAATTTATAAGGTGTTTGAACAGACCTCTAATCCAATCTTGCACTAGACACCCATTGGCCCACGACTGATAATAACTTACAGAAAAAAGGTAGGCACTGTACTTATTTTACACTAACAGTTACATAATGTTATTTGATTTGGTCTTTAAGGTTGCCTCTATCATGCATATTGTGGCACTGGATAATAATTATGTTCCTAAACCTTTGTTCCCATTTTCTTCCTAAGCAATAAGTTACATTTCTACTTTCCATTGCTGTTAGGAATTGTGATCAATGCACTTGGAACTCAAGTGTCACGTCACACTTCCAAACTCTGTCTTCAAACCTCTCATGAAAGCTCTTCCTGCTTCTTTTTCCACTTCCAACTCTAAAGCCATGTGTTGAAGATGACAGCCTCTTCTAAAATAGGTCTTTAAACCATTATATAGTAAAGAATTCCCCCTTTGGTCCCCTATCTAGGACTGTTTCATGAGCTTGAGCTAAAAGGTTATTATTATGTGAGAATTACATTACCACTAAAATATGTACACACAATTACAGAGTTCATAAGTACTTGACTCAGAAAGATCTAAACTTAAAGTAGTATCTCCCACATATGCAAAACTGTAAATTATGTTATGTATTATATATTACTGATTTGAACTCATTTATTTTTTTTCTGGTTGTTATTAAGAATATTTATTAAAATTAGTATTTTTTTTCAAGAGTTGAAGTTACCTTATAAATAAGTAAAAGTCTGGTTTATATTCATGAGTGTAGCATTTAGGAATTGCTCTTAAGTATACTCACTTTGTCTTTTTTTTTTTTACAGTCAGCTTGGTACCATTATTAGGCTCATCTGTGACCTACCCCCTCCCCTTGGCCCCTACTTGTTGAGGTATACGGGTCATGCATTCTGGAGTTAGCCCACAGTTATGGGTAAGCTCAATGTCTCTGCATCTCATGACCCAACATGTGGCTCTGACATTCTTTGCGCCCCCTCTTCCGCAAAATTTCCCTGAGCCATGTTGGGTTCATTTTTGGTCTGCTTCAGTGATGAGGTGTTGGGGGCCTTTGAGGCTCTGCCTCTCTGATTTGGTAGGAGTTGATTTTTCTCTGTGCTGATCTCCTTCCCCCTTGTGCTGGTATCCGGTTCATCAAGAAAACAGCCCACTTGCTTGTTTCTCCATGTTTTTTTTAATTTCAGCCGGGGCCCTTTTGAGGTATGATGGGGTGGCTCTCTCCTTAGGATCTATATCTATCTGAAAAAGAGAATCAGATTCTCCAATGGAGAGCAAGTTAGCCCCAGGACAAAAGAGATAACCCTTACTTTTTTTTTTTTAATAGAGAATTTAATATGTGTAGGCCCTCTTGTAGCCCACAATTAATGGTAGCTTGATATTGGAGAGTGGGTTTACGTTTGGATCTGGTTCTGACTTGTTTCCCAGCTCCAGCTATGGGTCCCATACCAGTGAGGGGATCAGTTAGCCGAATTGAGAGCAGTTGGTTCCCCACCATGGCTGTGCGCTACCACTGCACTTGTGTGGGCATCACAACAAGTTATTTGCTGCTAAGTAGGTTAGACCATTCATCACAGCTAAATTCAGAAGAAATTAATCTCCTAAACAAACCTATCACACTCATCAAGATTGAGAAATACTAAAGAAAAAAAGCCCCCCAAAAGAAGAGTGCAGGTCCAGATGGCTTCTCAGCTGAATCCTATCAACCTTCATGTGAGAACTAAAATCAACTTTCTCAAACTGTGCCACACAACTGAAGAACAGGTAAAGCTCCCCAACTCCTTCTATGAAGCTAGTATCACCCTAATTCCAAAACCAGGCAGAGATGCTAGAAGAAAAGAAAACAACAGGCCTATTTACCGGATGAACTTAGGTGCAAAGTTCCTGAACAAAATCCTCACAAACCAAATCTAACAACACATCAAAAGCATTATCCACCGTGACCAAGTGGGATTCATCCCAGGAACACAGGGGTGGTTCAACATACAGAAATTTGTCAATGTAATACACCATATAAACAAGGTTAAACACATTTCAATAGATGTGATAAAGGCCTTTGAATAAAATACAACATCACTTTATGATGAAAACATTGGAGAGAATCAGCATGGTCAGTTCACATCTTTTTTTTTTTTTTAGCAAATTTATTTATTTTTCTTCATTAGTTTTGTTTTCAGCAAATACAGTTAGTTTGGTACCATTATTAGGCTCATGTGTGACCTACCCCCTCCCCTTGGCCCCTCCTTGTTGAGGTATATGGGACATGCATTGTTGAGTTAGCCCACAGTTATGGGTAAGATGTCTCTGCATATCATGACCCAACATGTGGCTCTGACATTCTTTCCACCCCCTCTTCCACTATTATCCACATTATGTTACCTAGAGGGTGATGTCCAACCTCTGCTTATGCCATCATTTTCCCCTTCCATAATGAAGCTTCACATCAAGTATTTAAGTCAAAATAAACCCTTTTTCCCCACAAGCTACTTTTGGTCAGGTGATTTCTGGAAGTAATGAGAATGTGACTGCAACAGTAAAATTGGTACCAAGGAGTGGTGTCATTCGCTGCTAGACACCTGACTGTGTGCCTTTGGCCTTTTGTAGCTGATTTTCAAAAGGAATGCAGATGAATTTGAAATCTTGGCATAAGAGATGACTTGCAGTGCTGTAAGTACAGTTTGATGGGCTATTCTGGTCAGAGTTGAAAGATCTAAATGCACTAAGAACTATGGACTGTGAGGTTTGGCTTTGCCTGGACTGGGCTAGAAGCAGTTTGTTTAAGAGGCATACTGTTAGGCCTGTGTCCTGAGATTTTGTGCAGGGTTGCATTGTGTAAGAATGGACTGGTGTGAGCAGAGGGATATTTCACAGAAAATGAAATCTTTGGGCTGAAACTGCTGCATGTTCAGCTGCAATTGGATGAGAAATTATAACCATTGAGATTGGACCATCTGACACACGTTGGGACAACAGAAACAAATGCAGAGTCTTTTGAAGGAGGCTGAATTCTGAGGGAGTCTCCTGTTCTTCAAGGTCTGCTTTATTCCCCCATGGATTAACAAGTTGGCACCCTACCTGGTATTATGGACTATAAGAAATGGAGGAAACAGAGTCTGCAACACAGTCTTATGTTTAGGAAATGGCCATGGGCAGTATGAAGCAAGATTGGCTGGATGCCTGCATGGAGACCCAATAGAGCCATGAGGATGGATCGTGGGTTGCAGTGGAAACCCAGTGGAGATGCTAGGACCACAGGACAGCTACTAAGCAGAGCTGCAAGCTCAGAAGAAATTTTCCAGGACTGTGAGTAGCCTAATTTCAGGGGAGGAATTGGAATTCCAGAGGCTTGTTGCTGGTTAGAATTATCAGACTTGAAGATTTGTCACTAGAGTTGGTGAACATGGAGCTGCAGAGTTTGATGTTTTTACTATTTAAATCTAATATTGGTTTAATATTTCCTTGCTATGCCCAATGCTATCTTTTGCAGTGTCACTGATTATTCTGTGCCATTATGGGTTTTGGGAGATTTTTGATATTATGGCTCAGTTAAAAGACCTTGGATTATGGGGATGCTTGAACATCATTTGGATTAATAAAATCTATGGGGACTTTTAAATTTGGAATGAATGCATTGCATTTTATATCATGGATGCTTTTCAGTTTATGGGGGCCAGGGATGGAATGTGGTAGTTTGATTCATGTGTTGCCATAAATTTAGGTGTTCTGAATGCTAGATCCTCTGCTGATGGCAATTTAGAAATTAAAGCCTCCTGGAAGCCATGTATTGTTGGGAGTGGGCTTATGGGTATTATAGCCAGTTTCTCCTTGTTGGTGTTTGGCACAGTCTCCTGTTCCTATTATATACCTGATGTTGGTGAGGAGGTGATGTCCAGCCTCTGATCTTGCCATCATTTTCCCCTGCCATCACAGAGCTTCCCCTCAAGCCTGTGAGTCAAACTAAACTTATTTTCCCCCAAGCTGCTCTTGGTTCAGTGACTTCTGCCAGCAATGGAAGCCGTACTGCAACAGCAGGCAAATCCAACATGTAGGGTCACTTTTGCTATTACTCTGAAAGTCATTTAAGAGCCACAGATGGTACCTTACACTCCTGCCCAGAAGATATATAATGTCAGATTTACACATCTAAGAATACTGCAGATAATTAGAAAACCCAGGCATCAAATTAAGAGAAGATGCAAAAATATCTACATTTTAATAAGAGAATCAAAAAAACTCAAGACAGTATAATTCCACCAAAAATTATAAATCCATCTGAAATGGATTTATAAACGAGTGAGACTGATTTAGGTGAAATGCCTAAAAAATTTCAAAAAGAAATGATTATAACTATGTTGTGAGAAATCAAAGGAATCAAAGAAGACACAGGAAACCAATTTAATGAAATACAGAGGTCAATATAAGATATGAGTAGGGAAATGGAAATACTGAAGAAAAAACAATCAAAAATACTAGAAATGAAAACACAGTAAGTCAAATAAAAACTCTATAGAAGGTCTCCCCAATAGAATAGATAAAGCAGAGAACAGAATATATAAACTAGAAGACTGGATGGCAGATCTAATACCATCCACAAAGAGAAAGACAAGATAATAGGAATGTATTAATGGGGATTTCAAGATATTTGGGACACTATGAATAGATCAATCATAAGAATTCTAGGCAGAGTAGGAGAAGAATTTCACTCCAAAGGCATCATAAGTGTTTTCAACAAAATCATAGAAGAAGATTTTCTGAAAATTGGAAAAGAGATGTCAATAAAGATACAAGAAGATTTTAGAACACCAAATAGAGAAAATCTGGAAAGAACCTCTCCTTGCTATGTTAAAATTAAACTATCAAACACACAAACCAAAGAAAATATACTGAAGGCAGCTAGAGAGAAAAGACAAGTCACTTACAAAGGCAAGCTCATAAAGATAACAGCAGATTACCCAACAAAAACTTTGAAAGCCAGAGGGCTTGGAATGATGTATTCCAAGTTCTGAAAGATAACAACTGTCAACCAAGATTACTTAACCCAGCAAAGCTATCCACACAAATAGATGGGGAAATAAGGACATTACACAACAAAAACAAGCAAAAGGAATATATGACCACTAAGCCAGCAATACATAAAATACTTGAAGGGATCCTTCATGCTAAAGAGAAAGCAAAGCAAACACATGAGAAAAGAGGAAAAAAAATAAACCATGCTCAAATAACAGTTAATAAAAGAGAGTAAGTGGAAAACAGGAAGGACTACAAAATAAGAAGAATGGCAAGAATAAATATGTACCTTTATATAATAACTCTTAATGTCAGTGACCTCAATTCCCCAACCTAAAGACACACGCTTGCAGATTGGATTAAAAGGCAGGGTCCTTATGTTTCCTGCCTCCAAGAATCTCACCTCTCCATAAAAGGCAGATATTATCTTAGGGTGAAAGATGGAAAATGGTATTTCAAGGAAATGGGCCTAGGAAACAAATAGCTTTTGCTATATTAATATCTGACAGGATAGACATCAAACCAGAATTAGCAAGGAACGATGAAGAAAGTCACTTTATATTGATTAAAGGAACAATCCAACAGGAAGACATTACAATTCTAAACATATATGTGCATAACATGGGTGCTCCAAACTTCATCAAATAAACACTATTAGAATTAAGGTCATAGATAACACCAAGCACAATGGTAGTGGTCCTGACAAAAAAAATAAATAGAAAGAACATAATTTTTGTTACCATAGGAGTCTTATCTGGTTCCCAATCCCAGATATGGGTCCCTTTCCACTCAGTGGATCTCTTAGTCAATCAGAAAGATATTATTGGTTGCCCACCAAGGCTATGTGCCACTATTGCACTAGTGTGTACATCCTGTCAAGGAAACATACTGTAAAGACAAAGCATATTCTTTATATTGTTAAGGACTAAATAACCTCTCATAAAAATTGCAGATCTGCTAGGCATGGTGGCACACACCTTTAATCCCAGTACTTGGAAGGCACAGGTAGGAGGATCACCAAGAGTTTGAGGCTACCCTGAGACTACATAGTGAATTCCAGGTCAGCCTGGGCTACAATGAGACCCTACCTCGAAAAAAAAAAATTGCAGATCAATGACTCAATAACAATCTCAAAAATAAAATAGTACTAAAAGAGAAAAAACAAAAATAAAATAAAATAAAATAAAATAAAATAAAATAAAATAAAAAGAGAGACATCTAGATTAAGTGATGTCATAGAACAAATGGACCTGACATCTACAGAAATTTCCTTCCAAATGCTTCAGCATACACATTCTTCTCAGCAGCACATGGAATATTCTCAAAAATACAGAATCTTAAGAAATCTTAAGAAATACAGAAAAATGTTTTAAAAATTTCTTGTACTCTATCTGATCACAGTGTGATTAAACTACAAATAAGCTATAAGAAAAACTACCAAATATACACAAAATCATGAGACTAAACAATATACAGTTGAATGATGAATGGGTCATTGAAGAAATGAAAAAATAAATTTAAAAAATTATAGAATCAAATGACGATGATAATACAAAATTCCAAATCTTCTGGGAAACAATGAAGGCAGTCCTAAGAGGGAAACTTATAGCTCTAAGTGCCTATATTAAGAAATTAGATGGGTACAAGCAAAAAACTTAATGCTTCACCTTAAGTCCTTAGAAAAAGAAGGCAAGGCAAACCAAAAAACAGTAGATGGGAAGGAATAATGGATTACAGCAGAAATTAATGAAATATAAACCCAAAATGCAATCCAAAGAATCAATGAAACAAAGAGTTGGCTCTTTGAAAGAATAAACAGTATTCATAAACCCTTAGTAAATATGACAAAAAGAGAGGGAGAAGAAACATAAATTAATAAAATTAAACATGAAAAAGGTACTCTTAAAACAGATACCAAAGAAATTGAGAAAATCATAAGGACATACTTTAAGAATATATGCTCCTCTAACTTTGAAAATCTGAAAGAAGTAGATCGTTTCCTAGATTTATATGCAGTACCAAAATTAAATAAAGATCACATAGACCATTCAAATAGACCTAAAATGAGTACTGAGATCCAAGCAGTTATATATATACATATATATATATATATATATATATATATATATATATATACACAAAAATATCTCCTAAAAAAAAAAAAAAAAAGACCAGGCCCTCATGGATTCACTGGAAAACTTTACCAGACCTTCATGGAAAAACTAACACCAATGCTTCTCAAACTTTTCCATAAAATAGTAAAGAAAATAATATAATATAATATAATGTATATAATATAATATAATATATATATATAATATAATATAATATAATATAATATAATATAATATAATATATAATATATAATATAACTGAACTCCTTCTACAAAGCCAGGATCACTCTGATACCAAAACCAGACAAAGACAGAATAATAATAAAAACATAGGATCAAAAATTTTTAACAAAATACTGGCAAACAGAATAGAAGAATGTGTCAAAAAGATAATTCACCTTGATGAAATAGGCTTTATTCCAGAGATGCAGAGATTGTTCAAAACTTGCTAATTTGTAAATGTAATATATTATATAAATGGACTGAAGGACAAAAATCACATGATCACCTCAATAGATGCAGAAAAGGCATTTGACAAAATCCAAGAAACCTTCATGGTAAAACTCCTACAGAAACTGGGAAAGAAGGAACATATCTCAATATAAGAATGGCTATTTATGACAAACCTGCTGTCATAATAATACTAAATGGAGAAAAACTTGAACCTTTTCAACTAAAATCAGAAATAAGACAAGGGTTTCCACTGTCCCCACCTTTATTTAATATAGTACTAGAAGTCTTAGCCATAGCAATAAGACAAGAGACACTCATAAAAGGGATACAAATTGTAAAGGAAGAGATCAAATGACCATTATTTACAGATGGTATGATTCTATGCATAAAGGACCCTAAATACCAGCAAACTGTTAGAGCTGATATATACTTTTAGCAATGTAGCAGGATACAAAATAAGTGCATAGAAATCAGTAGCTTTTCTATATACTAATAACAACCATGGAGAGGTTGAAATCAGGGAATCACTCCCATTCACAATTGCCTCAAATAAATAAAATAAAATAAAATAAAATAAAATAAAATAAAATAGGACTTCAGGCCAAGATGGTGACCACCTAGCTACACTGCAAATCCTGGGGAAAGGAAGGCAAGATATTAAGGATAGATGTAGATTCTAAGGAGAGAGCCACCCCATCATACCTCAAAAGGGCCCCGGCTGAAACTAAGAAAAATTGGAGAAACAAGCAAGGGGGCTGTATTGCTGATGAACCGGATACCAGCACAAGGGGGAAGGAGATCAGCACAGAGAAAAATCAACTCCTACCAAATCAGAGAGCCAGAGACCCAGAGGCCCCCAATACCTCATCACTGAAGCAGACCAAAAATGAGCCCAACATGGCTCAGGGAAATTTTGAGGAAGAGGGGGCGGAAAGAATGTCAGAGCCACATGTTGGGTCATGATATGCAGAGACATTTAGCTTACCCATAACTGTGGGTTAACTCCACAATGCATGACCCATATACCTCAACAAGGAGGGGCCAAGGGGAGGGGGTAGGTCACGGATGAGCCTAATAATGGTACCAAACTGACTGTATTTGCTGAATACAAAACTGACTAATAAAAAAAAAAAACTTAAAAAAAATTAAAATAAAATAAAACAAAACAAAGTACCTTGGCATAAATGTAGCCAAGGAAATGAAGGATCTCTATGGCAAAAACTTTAAAACCCTCAAGAGAGAAGTTGCAGAAGACACTAGGAAATGAAAAGACATCCCATGTTTTTGGATTGGAAGAACCAATATTGTGAAAATGTCAATCTTACCAAAAGCAATCTATACATTTAATGCAATCCCCATTAAAATTCCAATGGTATTCTTTACAGAAATAGAAAAAACAATACTAAAATTCATTTGCAAGCACAAGAAAAACCTCAAATAGCCAAAACAATTTAGAGCAACAACAACAAAACAAACAAACAAACAAACAAACAAACAAACAAACAAACAAACAAAAAGTCTGATGGTATCACCGTACCTGATTTTAAGCTATATTACAAAGCCATAGGAACAAAAACAGTATGGTGTGGGTACAAAGACAGACACTTAGATCAATGGAAGATAATAGAGGACCAGACCCAGATGTAAATTCAGGCAGCTACAGCCATCTGGTCTGTAACAAATATGTCAAAAAATATGCATTGAAGAAAAGACAGACTCTTCAACAAATGATGCTGCGAAAACTGGATATCTATATGTAGAAGGAAGAAAATAGGTCCTTATCTCTCTTCATGCACAAAAATGAAGTCCAAATGGATCAAAAACCTTAATATGATACCTGAAACTCTGAAACTTCTATAATAAAAAGTAGGGAAAACCCTTCAACATATTGACATAGGCAATGACTTTCTGAATATAACCCCACTTCCCAGGAAATAAAACTACTAATCAACTACTGAAACCTCATGAAATTACAAATCTTTTGTGCAGCAAAGGAAACTGTGAATAGAGCAAAAAGGCAACTTACAGAATGGGAGAAAATCTTTGCTAGCTGTACATCTGACAGAAGAATAATATCTAAGATTTACAAAGAATTCAGAAAATTAAATAATAATAAATGAAACAATCCAACTAAAAATGGGCTGTGGAATGACATAGAAAGTTCTCAAAAGAAGAAATACAGATAGCATATAAACATGTAAAATAATGTTCTACATCCTTAGATATCAGAGAAATGCAAATTAAAACTACTTTGAAATTTCATCTCACTCCTTTCAGAATGGCTATTATCAAGAAAACATGACAGTAAATGTTGGTGTGGATGCAGAAAATGACCATAAATGCTGGTGAGGATACAGAAAAAGAGGAACCTTCTACACTGTTGGTGGGAATGTAATCTGGTGCAACCATTGTGGAAGTCAGTGTGGAGGTTCCTGAGACAGCTAAAAATAGATTCATCATATGACCCAGCTATAGCAATCCTAGGCATATATCCTAAGGACTCTTCTTACTACTTTAGAGATACTTGCATAACCATATTTATTGCTTCTCTCTTTGCAGTAGCTAGGAAATGGAACAAGTCTAGATGTCGCTCTAAAGATGAGTGGATAATGAAGATGTGGAGCATTTCTACAATTAAGTTCTTTTCAATAGTAAAGAAAAATGAAATTTGAAGGGAAATGCATGTATCTGGAAAGGATTATCCTAAGTCAGGTAACCCAGGCCCGGAAAGCTAAACATTGCATGTGCTCTCTTATATGTAGAACCTATTATAAATGTTCAGACTTGTGTGTGAATTTGAGTAAAAAAAATGGTAGCAGAGGCCAGTAAGCTAGAAAAGGCCTAAAACAGAGGGAGGAGAATACAGGACTTAAGGGGATGATGGTATTGTTCATATGTAAGCAGACAAATAGATTACTGCA
Source organism: Dipus sagitta (assembly GCA_036346955.1). Classification (NCBI taxonomy): domain Eukaryota; kingdom Metazoa; phylum Chordata; class Mammalia; order Rodentia; family Dipodidae; genus Dipus; species Dipus sagitta. Next base: position 210,241,717 of record CM070770.1, read on the forward strand.
GGTGGAATGGCCTAAGCAAGATCAGGGGAAGAGATTGAGTAAAAGAAGTTTGAGGGAGGGTTAATCAAAATTCAGGACAGTGTGAAAAAGCCATATAGTAACCTACTGTTTTGGATTATGGCACACCCAGAAGCCATAACTGTTACTAGAAATATTTCAGTGCCAGGGATGGGATACCTCCCAGGGAGTTGTGGGCCATGGAGGTCCTGATGCCCCCAAAACTTTACAGGGTATTGCCAAGGCTTTTGGTTTCCCATGAGAAATAGATGATAAGACCCTATTGCTGAAGTTTCCACATGCCTGGGCTACAAGGCCCCTGAAAAATCAAGCTAGGGCTGAGCTGCAAACCTCCTCACTATAGACCAGCTGACAGAAATCTGGAAAAAATGCTTCACAGCATGCAGCCCTATGGGAGACAGAAGCCATCAGTGGTGAAAACAGTGGTCCCTGCAAGCCTCAAGTATTGTCAGCCAGGCTAAATGACCAAACAGATGCAATAGTGGCATGTCTGTTATAGGGGAAACCAACTGCTCTCTAATTGGACTGGAGGAAATACATGTCTGGTGCTAAAAACCTATGACTGGGGAAATCATGACACTTAGGAGTGTAATGCCTGCTCCTGTCTGGCTAAATACATATATTATGCTCATCAAACTGCCCTGTAAGCACTTTTCTTAATGTTCATAGTCATATATAATGCTACTCTTACCTTTAGTTAGAGAATCTTCTCTTTTCAGATGGCAGTGACCACTGTGATGACCCAGAAGGTACCATAGTGCTAAGAAGAAGTGACATAGGAGTGTTCAGCACACCTTCCATGGCTCAGGGTCCACTGTGGATGAGGTGGCAGAAAGAATGTAAGAGCCAAAGTAAGAATGGGACTGCTTTCAATGCAATCATCCACACAGAAATTGGCCTTGATATCCATAACCTCTCAATGCCTGGCACTACCTTCACAAGGCCCACATAACAAGAGAGATGATGACATCAAAATAGAAGAGAGAATAATGGAGAGAGTGAGAGGATATAATAGAGTGTGGATATGTGAGGGGGGAGGTGGAGGGAGGGAATGTCCTGGTTTATTATTTATAAGTATGGAGATCATCAATAAAAATGTTTAAAAAACTAAAAAGATGTTAAACTAAAACCTTCACAGTTGCACCTGGCACTGGAGACATACACAAAGCCTCAAATGCAATGTAATAAGCTACTTTTTAATAGCATTTCCCAACCTGAAAAAGTTTACATCACTTTTACACTCTACATGTAAAATAGTAGTTATCATTACTACATTTCAGATAAATAGAGCAAGCTACTGGGTCCTTTAAAAGACCATTTAGGTAACAAAAATAGTAATTTTGGATGCCTCAGGTCACTTACCTTTGGAACTCATTTAAGGAATAAAAAGTAAATGGTGTCTTCTATTCTAAATTTCCAACTATAATTTTATGGTTCATTTAAGCTACATACATATTTATAACAGCTTTAAAGAGATTTAGAACGTCAGTCAACTTCTCACAATTTAGTCAACTAAAACCAAAGTCGTTTTTGTGACTTCTAAACAAGGGCTTTTACCACAAACACATTGTAATAATAAACTTTTGCATGATATCAGCTGAACCAGATGAATCACTGAAATTTATTTATTAGATAATCAAATCATTGTGGTTACCTCCCACAGAGCAGACACTGAATGATACTAGGAACTAGAGTTGCACTGATGTAAGTGTTGCTCTTGTCCTTGACTCTAGAATTTGCACTTTTCAAATGCTTTAGACTCTCAGCTTTAATGCAGAAAGTGCATTTTTAAAAAGCAATGTGGTTAGAGAAGGCATTGTAAGAGCCTCCATGCAGTGACGTCCTTTCAATCCTAGCCTTCCAGGGGCATCAGGTATAACATGAAGTACCAAAGCAGGTGGTTGTGTTTTGTGCTTGCTTTTTCAGTCCTGGGGCCACCCCTAATGAAACGTTGCTATGTTACATGGATACTTGGTAATAGGACAATTAGAGCCAAAACACTAAAGGAGTTCAAATAGTTCATCCATCTTGTTGATTGTACTTGCAATCTGGAGAGAATGCATTCACTTTGAATACAGTACAAATAAACTCCTATATTACCTTTGATGCAATCACATCCCCAGGCACTATTTAATAAATAATATACTAAAATATGACAGAATATGGCCAGAGACAATGGGCCAGTTCACATATATAAAACTAAATTTTAGTTTTTTTGTTTTCCCTTCTTTTTATTTATTAGTGGGAAAAGGCTTTTAATAATGATTTTGTTATCTTTATGGTGGCAGGAAGTCATCAGAAACCAGCTGTGCTAGCTCAGAGTGGCCTAGGCAGCTTTTGTCTCACGCCTCATGCTTCCTCCAGACTGACAGGTTTGTTGAACTTATTCTTGTGGCCTTTTAAGTCCTTTGGCAGAGCTACAATTAATTACATACTGATTGCTAGTCAGCATTATTCTAAGCTTACATAATGAGAATCTCCCAAAGTTCCATGTGTTAAATGCTGAGTCTACAGGATGGTGCTATTGGGAAGAGCTGTGGACCTCAAGAAAGGGGGTCAGGTGGGAGACTGTCATATCATTTCAGACATGTCTCCCAAAGGTAAGTGTGTGGCCCCAGATCTATCTTTTGTTGGCCACAAGGTGAGCTGTTTACTCCCCGTTTGTTTTCATAGTGATATGTTACCTCACCACTGGTTCTAAGCTTTGCAGTCAATCAATCACAGACTGGATCCAGTAAAACTTTATACTAAAATAAATCTTTCCTCTTGTAAGTATTAACTGAAGTCTTAGCTATTTGATTACTGTAACAGAAAGCTATTCAACACAAGGGGATTTCTAGGTACTAACCCACTAAAACAGGGATTGAACCAGGAGGGCATAAGCTAAGACAAATAGGTCAGATAAAGAAGGTCAAATGTTATGTAATAACAGTTCCATGGAATCTAAAACACCAGACTCATGCAAGCAGAGAATAGGAGTGTGATCACAGGGGTCAGGAGTGGGTTGAGTAAGAATTTGTTATTCAAATGGCATAAATGTTCAGTTATTAGATTAATAAGATCTGGAAATCACATGTCTAATATGGTAATGATAAATTATGTTCCACATACCCGAAATTTTCAAGATGAGTACATCTTCAGCATTCTTATCACATACATATACACATATGTACACAGCTTGATCGATCCTTTACAACATATATGCATATATATATGACATGCCATGCTTTATACCTTCAATATATGTGGTTTCTATTTGTCAATTATACACCCAATAAAGTTGAGGAAATATAACAAAGGTAGATTCTGGCCTTTGACAGCCATCTTTGCAAGTACAATCTCTGATCAGTTCACTTTCTCCCTAAGGAGATTCTCAGGAGGAAAACAAAGAAGTTCAAAATAGTCTGACCTTCTCTGAAGCTTTAATAGAACTGGAGGAAGAAAGAAATTCAACCCTAGCAGCAATACTCTTTCTATCAAAGATTAAAAACATAAAGATATTGGGGTTTGGAAGACAGTTGAATGGTTAAAGGTGGCTGTTTTCAACACCTGCCTGCCTGGGTTCAATTCCCAAGCTACTCATTAAGCTGGACACAAAAAGTGGAGCAAGCATTTGTGCTCAGATGCAGCAGCAAGAGGCACACACATATGCAAATAAATAAAATATATAAATGGGACACATTGTTCTTTTGTTCTTGTAAATCACTTGAATAAATTATGTAATTATGCAAATGAAAAGCACCTGATATTTGTGACTCCAGGAAGAGTGTTCTGCACAAGAGGTAGGACATTCTTCTAATAAACTGCTTTTATCCACATGGAGAAATTTATGTTCAGTATAAATTAAGGCCACTGTGCCCCTAAGCTATTAATTGTTCAAGCAAAGAGTTTACTTTTTAATCTAATGCCAGTAGGAAATACATAGCTAAAAGTCATGTGAAAGGAAGGGACATTTGATAAGAGTCTGATCAGAGGCTCTGAGCACAAATGGCACTGTCTGACTCAGGCAACAGCAGCACTAGCACAGGGCAGGCTTCCTACTTGTCCCAGTAGGAAGAATGTGATTCCTAACTAGTGGTCAAGAGACAGTGGCTTTGGAATCATGGGGGTAGGGTGGGGTGGGGAAAAAGACACAGCAGAATCTTTGGCACAGGTCTTTTGTCCTCACAGAATGTCACAGTGGCAGTAGGCATGAGTTACAAGGCTGGGAGGCAAGGAAGAAAAACTCATGGATCTAACCATGGTGATGAAAGACTGGTCTGTGAGTGTGTGGTGTGCACATTAGTCATTTTGGGGGATACCGGAGAGCAATATTTCACAGGGGCAAAAGATACCAGAAATTAAGCTGAGCTCCCATTTAGGATTATTAAAATGTAGACATTAAATACTAGCATATCACATTTGAGCTTCCGGAAACAAGCCTGAGATCTCTGGTTGCACACCTTTCTAAACTTCCCTGGATTAGGGTCTGAAACAAATGGATGCCTGTTTACTTAGATGATGTCTCCACTTGGGCAGGTCTTCTATTTCTTTGATATTTTATTTTATCCTATCTTATTTATTTATTTGTTTATTTATAAGAAGAGAGAGGGACAGAATGGGCATGTCATTCCAGATGCATGTGCCACCTTATGCATCTGGATTATGTAGCTAACTGAGGAATTGAGCCTGGGTCCTTAATCTTCGCAGGCAAGCACTTTCACCACTAAGCAATCTCTCCAGCCCCTGTTCTATTCTTTTACTTCTAACATTCTACTTAAGCTATCTCTGGTTAAGTCTCTAGTTACCCCTCAGTAGGAAAGCGTATATTTCATTTGCTGGACACAAATTCATCCTTATGTCTTCATTATCTTCATTTCTCATATCTACTTTTTAAGCCCTAAAAAGAAGGATAAATGAGATTGTTGATATTTCTGCTTAAATATTTAAAAAGACAGTGACAAAGTTTATTATTTTCTTTGCTCTGGTCAGCTTTTAAAGAAAATTATTACAACTGTTCAACAATTGTTAATGTATGGGTTCCATACAATGCCATTAATTAGGAGCAAAAGCACTAAATTAATTAAAAAATGTTTGATTGATAATTTTCATGCATAAGCATGTATTTTGGTCATAATCCCCTCCCACTGCCTTTTTTGTCACCCTCCTCCATCCCAAAGTTCTTTCCAACTAGTCCCACTTTTATTTTTCTGAGGTAGGGTCTCATACTAGCCCAGACCAACCTAGAATTCACTATGTATTCTCAGGCTGGCCTCAAGCTTATAGCAATCCTTCTACCTCTGCCTCCCTAGTGCTTAGATTAAAGGCATGTGCCACCACACCAGGCCTAGTCCCACTTCTACTGTTGTTTTAACAATATGTTGATGGGCTCAATATTGTGCAGGTTTTGTTCAGGTAATGACAGCTGCTGTCAGGTCATGAAAGCAATGGCCACCTTATGTCTAGAAGGCAGTCTCCCGAACCTCCTCCCATTGTTTGGCTCTTGTATTATTTCTGTCTCCTGTTCCACAAGGTCTCCTGAGCCTTGGAGAGGGTAATAGAGATGAAGTCTCATTTACTGTCTAGTGTTGAACTGTCAATTTTTTTCCTCGATGCTTTCATGAAAACTCAGTTATTAGCAGATACAAATGTGCATGAGTTCCTAGATGGATTCAAAGAGCTATACCATCAACAGAAACCTTTGATGATAAGTAGCATAATTTTAAAAGTGTTTGCAAATCAATCAATACTCAGCAATGCACTGGATGGGTAAAAGTCTGCAGAAGTTTGCACTTACACTTACTCTCTGCAAAACACCATGTAAATACCCAAGAAAAAGATTCTATATGCTTTCTGAATTGTAGCTCCAGAAGGCTGGCAGATGCAAACACAGAAATTCACACATGCATGAATCACAGAAAGAGCAAGGAAGGAAATGAGGCTCCTCAATGGATTTCTATTACTGTGTATTAATCATACAAAGAAACAGGCTTCACTGTGATATTTATAGTAGAATATAGCATATGTTGATCATTTTACTCCCTTGTGAGCTTCTCTACCCCTTCTTGCCCATTCCTTTTATCCTCTACATCTCCAGTAGTCCAGGAAGCAAAGTGATACTGAAGCATCTCTCCATGGCTCAGAAGAGCTGGAGCAGAGCTTGTAGGCTCTCACGAGGGCAAAAGTCAATTTTTACACTAAGTGCTACAGGAGTAAATTTAAGACAATGCTTTTTAGCAGGCATGATAAAGTCTTCATAAAATAATGTATTTTTCAAACAAAGCAAGCCATGTGGCATAGAACAAATAGTAACATCATTCAAATTTTTACTTTCCAATTATTTGCTATACTGATTAAACAAGAGTTCCATCCTACAGCTTATCTATAAAACTAGGTTTTCAAGAACCCAATTCCTACAAATATATATGCAAAAATTTTCATAGTTTTACAGGGATCCTAGAGGCTTTAAATTTTATCTGTGGAAACGAGACTAAGGGTTGTATGGTAAAACTCTGAGTAATGTCTGGTTGTGTGGACCAGGCCATGACCCAACCAAGGTACTCTACCAGCTGGATATGTTAGGTGAGCGTGTGGCACTGTGGTAGTTATATTTTACTACCAGGGTTACCACATCCTTCATTCAACACAGCCTGTATCATCAGAGCAGCTGCTCCAGTGCCACACACCTGACCGTCTACATCTGTCTCACACAAGTGATATTACAATCTATTTTGTTTTCTTCATGACCGGAAAAGTTTTGAGTTTTGATTTTTTTTATATAAGAAAACTTTTCGATTTCTGGGAAAATCATTCTACTAAACAAAATTGAATGAATACATTCTTTTTAGAAAGTAGATCACTTTTTGGAAAGTTAAGGTTTATTCTTTCAATGGTGTGTTCTCCTTGCCTATACCAAGATACAATCCCTTTGGCCATGCACACAAAGAAAAGAAACCAGCCCAAAGTATTTTGCAGCAAATTGTCCAAATAGAGAAAGGAATCAAGTTAATTGGTTTCAAAATGTGAGGCAATCCTAAAGATTTGAGTGAAAGTAGATTTTCAAGTCTAGCCTTTGCACTTTTCAAATGCTTTAGACTCTCAGCTTTAATGCAGAAAGTGCATTTTTAAAAAGCAGTGTGGTTAGAGAAGGCATTGTAAGAGCCTCCATGCAGTGACGTCCTTTCAATCCTAGCCTTCCAGGGGCATCAGGTATAACATGAAGTGCCAAAGCAGGTGGTTGTGTTTTGTGCTTGCCTTTTCAGTCCTGGGGCCACCCTTAATGAAACGTTGCTATGTTACATGGATACTTGGTAATAGGACAATTAGAGCCAAAACACTAAAGGAGTTCAAATAGTTCATCCATCTTGTTGATTGTACTTGCAATCTGGAGAGAATGCATTCACTTTGAATACAGTACAAATAAACTCCTATATTACCTTTGATGCAATCACATCCCCAGGCACTATTTAATAAATAATATACTAAAATATGACAGAATATGGCCAGAGACAATGGGCCAGTTCACATATATAAAACTAAATTTTAGTTTTTTTGTTTTCCCTTCTTTTTATTTTATTACTTTTTTTTTCTTTATTAGTCAGTTTTGTATTCAGCAAATACAGTCAGTTTGGTACCATTATTAGGCTCATCCGTGTCCTACCCCCTCCCCTAGGCCCCTCCTTGTTGAGGTATACGGGTCATGCATTGTGGAGTTAGCCCACAGTTATGGGTAAGCTAAATCTGCATATCATGACCCAACATGTGGCTCTGACATTCTTTCCGCCCCCTCTTCCACAAAATTTCCCTGAGCCATGTTGGGTTCATTTTTGATCTGCTTCAGTGATGAGGTGTTGGGGGCCTCTGAGGCTTTGGCTCTCTGATTTGGTAGGAGTTGATTTTTCTCTGTGCTGATCTCTTTCCCCCTTGTGCTGGTATCCGGTTCATCAGGAAAACAGCCCCCTTGCTTGTTTCTCCAATTTTTCTTAGTTTCAGCAGGGGCCCTTTGAGGTATGATGGGGTGGCTCTCTCCTTAGGATCTACATCTATCTGAAAAAGAGAAGCAGATTCTCTGAAGGAGAGTAAGTTAGCACCAGGACAAATGAGATAACCCTTATTTTTTCTAATAGAGAATTTAATAGGTGTAGGCCCTCTTGTAGCCCACAATTGATGGTAGCTTGATATTGGAGAGTGGGCTTATGTTTGGATATGGTTCTGACTTGTTTCCCAGCTCCAGCTATGGGTCCCATACCGGTGAGGGGATCAGTTAGCCAAATTGAGAGCAGTTGGTTCCCCACTATGGCTGTGTGCCACCACTGCACTTGTGTGGGCATCACACCAAGTTATTTGCTGCTAAGTAGGTTAGACCATGTGTTGCTTTGACAGTTTGACAGATATTGGTCATTTTCCCCCAGTCGCCCATGTAGCACCTTCTGGCACTAGACGCACTGACTGTCTGGGTACTGACTCTCTTCCAACATCCAGCCATGCCATTCTAATTTGCATGTCAATCACATAAGGTGATTTTTTCTTAGTGGGCACTGACCTGTAACTCCCAGATCCAGCATGGGGCTATCATCCACAATGAGCTTTTGATCAGAAAGACCTATTTTATTACTTTTTAAATTGACAACTTCCATAATTATAGACAATAAACCATAATAATTCCCTCCTTTACCCACTTTCCCCAGTGAAACTCCACCATCCATCATATCCCTTCACCCTCTCAATCAGTCTCTATTTTATTCTGATGTCATCACCTTTCCCTCCTGTTATGATGGTTTTGTGCATGTAGTGTCAGGCACTGTGGCATCATGTATATCCAGGCCATATTGTGTCTGAAAGAGTACATTGTAGTTACTCTTACCCTTCCTTTTGCTCTTACATTCTTTCTGCCACCTCTTCCACAATGGACCCTGAGCTGTAGAAGGTATGATAGAGATGTTTCAGTGATGAGCACTTCTCTGTCACTTCTCAGCACCATGGTGCCTTCTGAATCATTCCAAGGTCACCAACATCTGAAAAGAGAAGCTGCTCTAACCAAAAGTGAGAGTAACATTAATATATGAATACAAACACTAAGTATAGTGCCTATAGGTCAGTTTGGTGGATATTGTATATATATTTAGCCAGACACAAGTACACATTATACCCATAGGTCTCTTGACTTCCAAGTAATAGATTTTCAGTATCAGGCAGTTATTCCCTCCTGTGGAGTGGGCCTCAAGTATAATTAGAGAGTTTGGTTTCTCCCATAACAGACATGCCACTATTGCACCATTGGCTCATTTTGCCTGGTTGGCCAAATTTAAGGCTTACAGGGTTCACTGGTGTTTATCTCGACTGGTGATTTCTTGTTCTCCCATGGAACTGCATGCATCATAGCTTTTTCCAGCTTCCTGTCAACTAGTTTATAAAGAGAAGGTTTCAGCTCAGCTCCAGCAGGATTTATCAGTAACCTTGCAGCCCAAGTAGGTGGAGTCTTCAGCAATAGGATCTTTCCTGGTGGGAAACTAAAAGCCTCAGCAATGGCCTGTAATGTTTTGGGGGCACAAGGGACCTCCCTGGCCAACAACTACTGGAAGGTATGCCATCCCCGGCACTAAAATTTTTCTAGTAACAATCTATGGCTTTTGATTGTTCCATTGTCCAAAAGAAGTAGGTTTCCATATGAATTATTCATACCCTTTTAGATTTTGACTAGCCCTCCCCCCACCTTTCCTGAACTCTTCCACTGACCTCATTTAGGCCTTCCCACCCCCAATAATTTATTTTTCTACTTACATTATACAATGCCATCCACCGAAGTCCCTTCACTCCTCCCTCCCTTTCTATACCCTTTATATCCCCTTTCTAGCATACTGGCTTCTATTACCAAGTTTTATTCCAACTCACATACAAGTCTAAACATTTGTAGATAGGAAGAATATATGAGAAGGAACATATGGTGCTTGGCTTTTGGGGCCTGGGTTACTTCACTTAGTATAATCCTTTCCAGATCCATGCATTTTCCCACAAATTCATTTTTCTTTACAACTGAATAGAACTCCATTGTATAAATGTACCATACCTTCACTATCCACTCACCAGTAGAAGGATATCTGGGCTTGTTCCATTTCCTACTTATTGTGAATAGAGCGGCAATAAATATGGTTGAGCAAGGATCTCTAAGGTAGTGCAATGAGTCCTTAGGATATATGCCTAGGAGTGGGATAGCTGGGGCATATGGTAAATCTATTTTTAGCTGTCTCAGGAACCTCCACACTGGTTTCCACAATGGTTGTACCAGATTGCATTCCCACCAACAGTGCAGAAGGGTTCGTCTATTTCACTTAAGGATACATAACATTTCTTTAGATGTTTATATGCCAACTGTATTTCTTCCTTTGATAAGTCTCTTTTTAGATCCATAGCCCATTTTCTAATTGAGTTTGTTTGTTTTGTTATTATTTAGTTTTTGAGTTTTTGTTTATCCTAGATATTAATCCTCTGTCAGATGTATAGCTGGTAAAGATTTTCTCCCATTCTGTGGGTTGTCTCTTTGCTTTATTCACAGTGTCCTTTGCTGTACAAAAGCTTTGTAATTCCATGAAGCCACAGTAGTTGATTAGTGGTTTTATTTCCTGGGCAACTGAAGTTATATTCAGAAAGTCATTTCCTACTCCAATATGTTGAAGGGTTTCCCCTACTTTTTACTCTGGCAGTTTCATCATAGTTATGGGTCTGATATTAAGGGTTTTGATGCATTTGGACTTAATTCTTGTGCATGGAGAGAGATAAAGATATATTTTCATCCTTCTACATATAAATATCCAGTTTTCCCAGCAACATTTATTTAAGAGGCTGTCTTTTCTCCAATGCATATTTTTCCTCTTTTTTTGTCTTTGTCAAAGATCATGTGGCTCTAGCTGCCTAAACTTACATGTGGGTCCTTTGTTCTGTTCCATTGATCTACACATCTGTTTTTGTGCCAGTATCATGCTGTTTTTGTTACTATGGCTCTGTAGGATAGGTTAAAATCAGGTATAGTGACACCAACAGCCTTATTTTTGTTGCTCAAAATGGTTTTAGATCTCTGAGTTTCTTTGTGCTTCCAAATGAATTTCAGGATTTCTTTTTTTATTTCTGTTAAGAATGCCATTGGAATTTTGATGGGGATTGCATTAAATGTGTACATTGCTTTTGGTTAGATGAACATTTTCACAACATTGATTCTTCCAATCAAAGAACATGGAATGAATTTCCATTTCCTAGTGTCTTCTGCAATTTCTTTCTTGAGAGTTTTCATTGCAGAGATCCTTTACTTCCTTGCTTACGCTTATTCCAGGGTACTTTATTTTTGTATGCAATTGTGAATGGGAGTGATTCACTGATTTCATCATCAGCATGTTTGTTGTTAGCATAAAGGAAGGCTACTGATTTCTGTGTGTTGATATTGTATTCTTGCTACATTGATAAAGGTGTTTATTAGCTCTAATAATTTGCTGGTATACTCCTTAGGGCCTTTTATGTATAGAGTCATATAATCTGCAAATAATGATAGTTTAATCACTTCCTTTCCAATTTGTATGCCTTTTATATGTGTCTCTTCCATTATTGCTATGGCTAAGACTTCCAGTATTATATTACATAAAAGTGGAGACAATAGACACCCTTGTCTTATTCCTGATTTTAGTGGAAAAGCTTCAACTTCTTCTCCACTTAGTATTTTATTGGCTATAGGTTTGTTATAAATAGCCTTTATTATGTTGAGATATGTTCCTTCCATTCCCAGTTTCTTTAGGACTTTTATCATGAAGAGATGTTGAATTCTGTCAAACGCTTTTTCTGTATCTAATGAGATGACTATGTGATTTTTGTTTTTCAGTCCATTTATGTAGTGTATTTACTGATTTGTGTATGTTGAACCATCCCTGCATTTCTGGGATAAAGCCTATTTGGTTGGAGTGAATGATCTTTCTGATATATTCTTATATTCTGTTTGCCCATATTTTGTTGAGAATTTTTGCATCTATGTTCATGAGGGAGATTGGTCTGTAATTTTCTTTTTTTGTTCTGTCTTTGTCTGGTTTTCATATCAGGGTGATACTGGCTTCCTAGAAGGAGATTTGTAGAATTTCTTCCTTTTCTTTTTTATGGAAAAGTTTAAGAAGCATTGATGTTAGTTTGTCCATGAAGGTCTGGTAAAATTCGCCAGTGAATCCATTTAAGTTTAGTTTAAACAAGACTTTAAATTTATCATCTTGCCTATAACTATATAAATCATATTAAAGAATTCAAGTAATTTGTGTGCATGAACTGTTCCTAGAAGTTTTCAATGTTCATCATTATAAAGACTACACTGAATAGTAATAAAAATGCCATCCAGATATTTTGTTTTGAGCTTTGAAATGTACATTCTTTATAAATATATGTCTTCTATTCAAGCACTGTTTAACTCAAAGTAAAAAAAAAAAAAAAAAAAAAAAAAAAACAAATCCTTGGAAGTCATTCATTTGGGACTCTGAGTTATTTTATTTTATTTGCTTTGCTTTCTTGGTCCACTTAGAAATTAATACACATCTACTCCCTTCTCCCTCCTTGGTCCTTACCCAGGCATCCACTATGCTTATGGTGTTTATCACATCTTCAGAGTTGCTTAATGATTTGTCAGGACAAAGGCAGGAGTACCTACTACTGAATTTACTCAGGAAAACCTTCAGAAAGGTGCTATTTCATGACATGAACACTCAGTCTATTGCAATACTCTGAGGATACACTGGCAATACACCACTTCTATTTCAGCACTCTGATGATGCCCCAAAAGTATTTGGTTGTTCTGTGAAACCTGTATTATTCTCACCTCATGCTGATTACTGAATTTACTCAGGAAAACCTTCAGAAAGGTGCTATTTCATGACATGAACACTCAGTCTATTGCAATACTCTGAGGATACACTGGCAATACACCACTTCTATTTCAGCACTCTGATGATGCCCCAAAAGTATTTGGTTGTTCTGGGAAACTTGTATTATTCTCACCTCATGCTGATTACTCTTGGAACTAAATAAACTACGTTTTTGACAAACAGTATTTCATACTGTGTTACACCCACAAAAATTATATTGAAATGAAGGATTGGTATAAGTTCTTACTAGTTCTTCTTTATCCAAAATGACTCAGTATTTTTACTGTCTGTCTTATAATTCTGCAAGGCATCAAGAAGTCTATATTTGTGCTGCTCTATTCTTTTCTATATGCTAAATATTAACAATTTTTCTGGAGTACACTATGAATGTCAATTTCCAATGTATAAACAGAGCCTTGAACTTGAGCTCATGTAAATGTGCTCCTAATGACTGTTGTCTTGTTGTGGGATAAGCATTAGGAATAAATGCATTATTTATGATAGCGTGATCTGCATGCAAATATTGTAGTAATGAAGGTAGTACAGTCATGCATGCTCTAACAATGGGAATACATTCTGAGAACTATGTCACTAAGTAATTCTGTAATTGTGCAAACATCACAGAGTGTCCTTACATTAACCTAGATGGTCTAGGTCACTGACTCAATGTGGTCCCTTGATGCAATGAAGAGATGTGGCAAAAACAAGATGTATAAAATATTAACCCAGCCTACTATTTTACTGTGAAATATTTTAATAAGTAGAAGGAATATGCTCTAAAAATAAAAATTATAGTATGGAAACACATAATCGGTAACACAATGGTTTATTTTCATGATTAAGTATTATATGCTGTTTGTAATTATAGTGGCATCTTTTCTATATAACTGGCAGTGTGGTAGACTTATTTATGCAACAGTACTGCAAACCTGAGAGTAATGTATATTGCACTAAAAATGACATTGTTTGGGGAACAGAAAATTTTCAGCTTTAAACAGTCTTTTAAGACCACCAGTCAATCATTGAGCAAAGTAGCATATTGACTGGATAAGAAGGTAAAAATTATCTTATACCTATAATCCCAATTTAGGAGGCTGAGGCAGGAGGACTGCCATGAGTTTGAGGACAGCCTGGGCTACATAGTGAGTTCAGCCCAGCCTGTGCTACAGAGTGAGACTGTGTCTCAATAAATAAGCACACAAGACACACAAGATAATGAATCAGGAGTGTTCCATATGCCATTCACAGGTATATCATCCATCATTGCCTTTTCCTATGATCCAAGCAACCTGCATCTAATTGATTCAGTAGTCTGTCTGGATTTGGAAAACTACTGTGGCTTTTCTTGAAACACCCAAGCCCTGAAACTCAAACAAGAACAAACTTTCTTTCAGTTTTGATAGCTTGCCAGAAGTCTGGGCACAACATGGCTAGATTTTTTACTCCTGACATCATCCTGCTGAAATCAGGGTGTTGTTCAGGTCTACACACACATTTGTGGCTTGGGATCCTTTTTCATGGTTTCTAGTATTGACAGGTTCCATTCTCAGAGTTATAGACTATACAATGCAAGGTCCCATGTTCTTGCTGACTCTCAGGCAGTGATGACTCCTAAATCCCACAGTCTGCTGTCAGTTCTTCATCCCATGACTCATCTTGTTGATCATTCACCAGGACTGTTTCTATCCTGCCAGGCTAGCTGGAGCACATTGTTCTGACATGTGTTCTGTGACCAGCCAGACATAAAACACTAAAGGGTCTGTGGGATAAGGTCAGGCCTGCCCAGATATATCTCCTGGCCTTAAAATAGCCTGGAACTTTATATCTACAAGCCCAATACACAGCTACAACTAGATTAGAAAAATATTTCAGGAGCAAAGACTCTTGAGTATTTGCCTTAAATTCAGATCACTATTAGGCACTACATCTAAATTAATAGGAAGTTGAACAAGAAGCCAAACAGGGAAAGCCTGTCTCTGTTCCCTTGAAATACCAGATTTCAATAGAAACATGATGCTATTAACATCTGCCTTAAAACCTGCTTTAAATTAGATAAGGAGAGAGGAGGGCATTGTGCTTCATCATGATAATGAAGTTTCCAGTTGACACTACTAGGAACATCCTCTGTGCCAAGTGAGCAGCTTAAGTGCTTTGGACTGGAATCCTTAGGGAAGGTGAAAGGCGACAGAGAGTAGACCCACCCAACTGACTCAAGCCCAAGTATCCACCATGGGCCATTTGTAACCAGGAAGCCTGAACTCATCTTCCAAGAACTGCTAGAATAGACCCCAATTTTGAATACTGCTTCCCTTGACTGGCATACCACTACTCTTCATTGAAAGATTCTTTCCTTAACTTTTCACAAACTGGCTCCTTGTCTCCTTCCAAGGATAACTCAAGCTAACTCCATAGCCCTTAACTTAGCATCTCAGTCACAGATTTTCCAATCACCTAAATCATAGATCTGTAATTTCTTGTAGTCCTCTGTCATATATTCCTCTCACCCAGCAGAAGAATCTGGTCCCTAACAGACTTTCTTTATCATTACCATGACTGAGTGCTCAGGTGCTATTGTTGAGTATTTAAATGACAGGTCTCCAGAGAAGCACATCTTGGTACTCTTTCTTGTTAATATGGGTGAAGCAAATTGGTAACTACCTGTGTTTACATGCCCTGGGACTTTGTCAACATCTGTGGGCCACATCTGGATACATGGTAACGCCGAAACAGTCTTATACAATTTATGAACTTTCACTAAAGGTTTACTGCCCAGAAGCTTTTCCTATGGAGGCAGAAGGTGTAATAAATGTAACACACACACACGTGTGTGTGTGTGTGTAAGTAATTTATAAACATGACCTGGCATGTGTGAAACAGTCTTTTCCCAGTGTGAAACAGGCTTTTTAAGTGATTCTGCACTAGTATACAGTTTTTTCATGCTTCATTTCATGGTTCTGGGGTAGAACCCAGGACCACATGTATGCTAGACAGTTGCTATACCACTAAACTACTCTGCAACCCCCCCCCCAATGCTAGAACTTCAATCATTTTTTAAATACTAATGTCTCTCTCTCCTTCCCTAAATCCTCTTCTTCCTACTTCTACTCTTCCTCTTTTCTCTTTTTTCCCTTTGTCTCTCATGTGTTTGTTTGTTTGTTTGTTTGTTTTTATTTTTTGTGTGGTTTTTGAAGTAGGTCTCTCCTGGAATTCACTATGTAGTCTCAGATTGACATCAAACTCTGCCTCCCAAGTGCTGGAATTAAAGGCATGAGCCACCATGACTGTCTCTCCTCTATTTTTGAGTCAGAGTCTCATACAGACCAGACTGGCTTAGGACTGGATATGTAGCAGAGACTACCATATTTTATAACTGACCCAGAGTCCTTTTCCTGCAATAATTGTAATATATTGAGTGAATGCATCTTGTTCATATAAAAAACTTGACTAACATCTTTGATCCCCAATAAAATGATTTTATAAAATATACATGCACTTGGGAAGCTGTGAGTTTGACACTAGCTTGGGCTGCAGTTAGTTCTAAGACAGTCTGAACTTTAGGGACCCACTCTGGGGACAGTGTGTATGTGCATGTGGGAATGTATGTGTGTGCACACATGTGCATGTGTACAGATATATATATGTGCATATATATGTGTGTGTGTCTCCAATATATACATGTGTGCAACAGGCTATAGTATCTTCTGGTTTCTCAAGGAAGCTTTTAAGAATTAAGTCCACAACTGGGACTCTATAGTCAGATCTAAAGCAGAATAAGAACTTCTATCCCAGTGTAGTGGGGCACGCCTTTAATCCCAGCATTCAGAAGGATCTCCAGGCAGGTGAGGCTAGCCTGGGCCTACAGAGTGAGTCCCAGGTCAGCAGGGCCTAGAGTAAAATCCTACATGGAAAACTAATAGAAGGAAGAGCAACATTGTGTCTTTTGAGAGGACCATCAGTGAGGCATCAGAACCTATACTTACTTCTACTTCCTCCTCATCTCAACAACAGTAAATGTTGGATGACTTGCAAGGAGCCAACAAATACTTTGCTGTAAACCCCTTCTGGTCAAGAGACTAATGGCCTAACTTGATTACCCACCAAAGGTTAATGGTAAGATCCTACTGCTGAAGACACCATATGCTTTGGAACATGGAGAGACATGGCTGGAATCTGGAAAAGGGCCAGTCCCCAGACAGTTAGCTTGTCTCGTGCTAGAAGATGCTACATGAGCTGAAGGAAAATGGCCAACATCTGTATGAGCAACTTGAGGTCTAAGCTACTCAGCAGCAAACAACCTGATGTGATGCTCACCCAATTGAAATAGTGGTACACAGCCATGGTGGGTAACAAACTGCTCTTAGATTGGCTAACAGATCTGCTCAGTGGAAAAGAAACCATATCTGACACTGGGAAACAAGTAGGAATCATATCCAGATAACAAGTTCTCTCTCCAATATCAAGCTCCCACTAATCTTGGGCTAAAAGAGGGCCGACACCTACTAAATTCTCTCTAAACTAACAATGATTATCCAATTTAACCTGTGCTGACTTCACTCTCTTTTGGAGAATCTGCTTCTCTTTTCAGATAGATGGAGGACCTGAGGGAAAAATCAGCCCACAGCACTACACCAGGGCCCCAGCTAAAACCATAGAGTAATTGGGGAAAGGGGGAAGAGTCTTGCTTTCCTCGTATACCTAATAGAAGCACAAGGGTAAGGGAGATAGACACAGAGGACACTCAACTCCTACCATATCAGATATCCAAAGACACAGAGGCTTCCAACAGCAAATCACTGAAGTAAACCTAAAATGAACCCAACATGGCTCAGGGAAATTCATAGAAGAGGGAGTGGAAAGATCATTAGAGCCACAAGTTGAGATGTTACACACAGACACATTGCCTCTTCCCCATAAGTGATGGCTACCCCCACAATGCATGACCCACAATACTTACAGGAATAACTGGCATCCTCAACTAAGACGGTCCTTCAGAGAGGGGGGCAGGAATGAGGGTAAAGATAGAACAAACATGTGCTGTTTATATACTGAGTATGCTCATAGCAACAAAAAAAAAAAGAAACAACGAAAGAAAGAAAGAAAGAAAGAAAGAAAGAAAGAAAGAAAGAAAGAAAGAAAGGAAAGAAAGGAAGGAAGGAAGGAAGAAAGAAAGAAGAATCTAGTGGCCAAGGCTAGAGAAGCAACAGCAGTGGAACTATCACTTACATCACTGGAAGACAAGGAAAATACAAGTGAAAGAAATAAAGCAGTCAGGGAGACTCCCAGTTTCCTAGAGCATGCTTGCATGACAATCTGTGTTTCCAGGATCAGGCTTCCGTGATATAACCTGACTCCATAAGCATGCCTTCATAACACTCCTGTTTCCCTGAGCATTCCACCATGACACTCCTGTTTCCCTGAGCATGCCTCCATGACACTCCTGTTTCCCTGAGCATGCCTGCATGACACCCCTGTTTCCCTGAGCATGCCTCCATGACACTCCAGTTTCCAAGAGCATGCCTCCACAGAATTATTGCTTCCACCAGCATGCATCAATGGAATTCATATTTCCATGACCATACCTCCATGGAACTTCTGTTTCCATGAGCATGCCTCAATGACACTCCTGTTTCCATGAGCGTGCTTCCATATGACACCTGTTTCCATGAGAATGCCTCCATGGCACAAATTTCTCCATGTGCATTCCCCAATGACAGTCCTGTTTCCATGACCATGCCTCCATGACACTCCTGTTTCCATGAGCATGCCCCAAGACATTCCTCTTTCCATGACCATGCCTCCATGGAACTCCTGTTTCCATCAGCATGCCTGCATGAGAGTCCATTATCCACATGCATGCCCCCCTGACACCCCTGTTCCCATGAGCATACCTCTCTGACAGTCCTTTTCCATGAGCATGCCTCCCTGATACTCCAGTTTCCATGAGCATGCCTCCACTGGACTCCTGTTTCCAGGAGTATGCATCGATGACAATGCTGTTTCCATGAGAAGGACTCCATGACACTCCTGTTTATATACGCATGCTTAAATGGAACTCCTGTTTCCATAAGCATGCATCCATGACACTCCTGTTTCCAAGGGTGTGCCTCCATGACAGTCCTGTTTCCATGACCATGCTTCCATGGGAATCCTGTTTTCATGAGCCTGCATGGATGACACTCTTTACATGAGGATGAATCCATGACACTCCTGTTTCCATAAACATGATTCCATGGACTCCTCTTTCCATGAGCATGATTCCATGACACTAATGTTTCCATGATCATGTCTCCATGGGACACCTGCTTCCATGAGCATTCCTCGATGACACACCTGTTTCACTGACATGACTCCATGACACTCCTGTTTCCATGAGCACACCTCCAAGGAACTCCTGTTTCCATGAGCATGTTTCTATGGGACTTCCGTGTCCATGAGCATGCCTCCATGACACTCCTGTTTCCATGACCATGCCCCAATGGAACTCCTGTTTCCATGAGCATGCCTCCATGACACTCCTGTTTCCATGAGCATGCATCCATGACACTCCTGTTTCCATGATGATGCCACCATGGAACTCCTGTATCCATCAGCATGTATGCATGACAGTAATTTTTTCCATGTGCATGCCTCAGTGACAGTCCTGTTCCCATGAGCATGACTCTATGAGAGTTCTTTGCATGAGCATGCCCCCATGACACTCCTTTTCCAAGTGCATACCTTAATGAGAGTCCTGTTTCCATGAGCATACCTCTATGACACTCCTGTTTCCATGAGCATGCCTCCATTGAACACCTGTTTCCATGAGCTTGCATCCATGAAACTCCTGTTTCCATGGCCATGCCTCCATGACACTCCTGTTGCCATGAGCATGTTTCCAAGGGACACCCGTGTCCATGAGCATGCCTCCATGACACTCCTGTTTCCATGAGTATACACCCATGACACTCCTGTTTCCTTCAGAATGACTCGATGACACACCTGTTTACATGAGCAATCATCCATGACACTCCTGTTTCCATGAACATGCCTCAATGTGACTCCTGTTTCCATGAGCATTCCTCTATGGAACTCCTGTTTCCATGAGAATGCCTCCAAGACACTCCTGTTTCCATGGGCATGCATCCATGACACTCCTGTTTCAATGGGCTTCCCTGCATGATAGACCTGCTTCCATGAAGATGCTTCCATGGGATTCCTGTGTCCATGAGCATGCCTCCAAAACACTCCTGTTACCATGACCATGCCTCTATGGAACTCCTGTTTCCATCAGCATGCCTGCATGACAGAAATTTTTTCCATGTGCATCCATCAATGACAGTCCTGTTTCCATGAGCATGCCACCCTGACACCCCTGCTCCCATGAGAATGCCCCCATGACACTCCTTTTTCCAAGTGCATCCCTCAATGAGAGTCCTGTTTCCATGAGCATGCCTCCATTGAACTCCTGTTTCCATGAGCATGCCTCTATTACATTCCTATTGCCATGAGTATGTTTCCATGGGACACCCGCGTCCATGTGCATGCCTCCATGACACTCCTATTTCCATGAGCATGACTCCATGTAACTCCTGTTTCGATGACTGTGCTTCCATTACATTCCTGTTGCCATGAGCATGTTCCCATGGGACACCCATGTCCATGAGCATGCCTCCATGACACTCCTGTTTCCATGAGCATGCCTCCATTACAATCCTGTTGCCATGAGCATGTTTCCATGGGACACCCGTGTCCATATGCATGCCTCCATGACACTCCTGTTTCCATGAGCATGCCTCCATGTAACTCCTGTTTCCATGACTGTGCCTCCACGGAACTCCTCTTTCCATGAGCATGCCCTCCATGACACTCCTGTTTCCATGGGTGTGCCTCCATGACAGTCCTGTTTCCATGAACATGTTTCCATGGGAATCCTGTATTCCATGAGCCTGCATGGATGACACTCCGGTTTACATGACGATGAATCCATGACACACCTGTTTCCATGAACATGCTTCCATGGACTCCTCTTTCCATGAGTATGATTCCATGGTACGCCTGTGTGCATCAGCATGCCTCCATGACACTCCTGTTTCCATGACCATGCCACCATGATCATGTCTCCATGTGACTCCTGTTTCACTGAGCATGCTTCCATGACACTCCTGTTTAAATGAGCATGCCTCCATGACACTTCTGTTTCCATGAGAATGCCTCTCTGATACCCCTGTTTCCATGAGAA
The DNA here is from genome assembly GCA_036346955.1 of Dipus sagitta. Lineage (NCBI taxonomy): Eukaryota > Metazoa > Chordata > Mammalia > Rodentia > Dipodidae > Dipus > Dipus sagitta. The sequence goes on from CM070770.1 coordinate 210,262,816, forward strand.
TGCCTCCCTGAGACGCCTGTTTCCATGAGCATGCCTCTATGACACTCCTGTTTCAATGGTTATGCCTACATGACACTCCTGTTTCCATGAGAATGCTTCCATGGGACTCCTATTTCCATGAGCATACATTCATGACACTCCCACTTCCTTCAGGATGACTCGATGACACACCTGTTTCCATGAGCATGCATCCATGACACTCCTGTTTCCATGACCATGCTTCCATGCGACTTCTGTTTCCATGAGCATGCCTACAAGATACTCCTGTTTCCATGAGCATACCTCTGTGATACTTCTGTTTCCATGAGCTTGCCTCTCTGATACTCCTGTTTGCAAGACAATGCCTCCCTGAGACACCTGTTTCCATGAGTATGCCTCTACGACACTCCTGTTTCCATGAGAATGCCTCCATGACACTTCTATTTCCATGAGCATGCTTCCATGGGACTCCTGTTTCCATGAGCATACATCCATGACACTCCTGTTTCCTTCAGGATGACTCAATGACACTCCTGTTTCCATGAGAATGCCTCCATGACACTCCTGTTTCCATGAGCATTCCTCTCTGATAGCCCCGTTTCCATGAGCATGCCTCCCTGAGATGCCTGTTTCCATGAGCATGCCTCTATGTCACTCCTGTTTCCATGAGAATGCCTCCATGACACTTCCATTTCCATGAGCATGCTTCCATGGGAATCCTGTTCCCATGAGCATACATCCATGACACTCCTGTTTACTTCAGGTTGACCCTATGACACACCTGTTTCCATGAGCATGCCTCCATGACACTCCTGTTTCCATGACTATGCATCCATTTAACTCCTGTTTCCATGAGTATGCTTCTATGGCACTCCTATTTCAATGAGAATGCCTCCAAGACACTCCTATTTCCATGAGCATGCATCCATAACACTCCTGTTTCCATGGGATTCCCTCCATGAGAGACCTGTTTCAATGAGGATGCTTCCATGGGACTCCTGCCTCCATGAGCATGCCTCAAAGACACTCCTGTTACCATGACCATGCCTCCATGGAACTCCTGTTTCCATGAGCATGCTTCCATGACACTCCTCTATCCATGAGCATGCCTCCACTGGACTCCTGTTTCCAGGAGTATGCATCCATGACAATCCTGTTTCCATGAGGAGGACTCCATGACACTCCTGTTTATATAAGCATGCTTAAATGGAACTCCTGTTTCCATGAGCATGCCTCCATGACACTCTTGTTTCCAAGGGTGTGCCTCCATGACAGTCCTGTTTCCATAACCATGCTTCCATGGGAAACCTGTTTCAATGAGCCTGCATGGATGACACTCCTCTTTACATGAGGATGAGTCCATGACACTACTGTTTCCATGAACATGATTCCACGGACTCCTCTTTTCATGAGCATGATTCCATGGTACGCCTGTGTGCATCAGCATGCCTCCATGACACCCCTGTTTCCATGAGCATGCCTCCATGGAACTCCTGTTGTCATGACCATGTTTGCATGGGGCACCTGTGTCCATGAGCGTGCCTCCATGACACTCTTCTTTCCCTGAGCATGCCTCCATGTCACTCTAGATTTCATGGGCATGCCTCCATGACACTCCTATAATCATGAGCATGCCTCCACGGAACTCTTCTTTCCATGACCATGCCTCCATGTGACTCCTGTTTCCATGAGCATTCCTCCATGACACACCTATTTCACTGAGCATGCCTCCATGACTCTTCTGTTTCCATGAGCATGTCTCTCTAATACCCCTGTTTCCATGAGAATGCCTGCATGACACTCCTGTTTCACTGAGCATGCCTCCATGACTCTTCTATTTCCATGAGCATGCCTCTCTAACACACCTGTTTCCATGATAATGCCTCCATGACACTCCTGTTTCACTGAGCATGCCTCCATGACACTCCTGATTCCTTCAAGATGACTCAATAACACACCTGTTTCCATGAGTATGCCTCAATGACACTCCTGTTTCCATGACCATGCTTCCATGTGACTCCTGTTTCCATGAGTATGCCTCAAGGACACACCTGTTTCCATGATCATGCTTCCATGATACTCCTGTTTCCATGAGCATGCCTCCAAGACACTCCTGTTTCCACGAAAATACCTCCATGACACTTCTGTTTCCAAGAAAATGCTTCCATGGACTCCTCTTTCCATGAGCATGATTCCATGGTACACCTGTGTGCATCAGCATGCCTCCACAACACTCCTGTTTCCATGAGCGTGCCTCCATGTAACTCCTGTTTCTATGAGCATGCCCCGATGACACACCTGTTTCATTGAGCATGCCTCCATGACACTAATGTTTCCATGATCATGTCTCCATGTGACTCCTATTTCTATGAGCATGCCCCGATGACACACCTGTTTCATTGAGCATGCCACCATGACACTCCTGCTTAATTGACCATGCCCCCATGACACTTCTGTTTCCATGAGCATGCCTCTCTGATACCCATGTTTCCATGAGAATTCCTCCCTGAGACGCCCGTTTCATTGAGCATGCCTCTATGACACTCCCGTTTCCATGAGCATGCCTCCAAGACACTCCTGTTTCCATGAGCATAATTCCATGACACTCCTATTTCCAGGACAATGCTTCCATGTGACTCCTGTTTCCATGAGCATGCCTCCAAGACACTCCTGTTTCCATGAACATGCCTCCATGACACTCCTGTAATCATCAGCATGCCTCCACAGAACTTCCTTTAACACAGGCATGCCTCCATGACACTAGAGTTTCCACGAGCATGCCTCCATATAACTCCTGTTTCCATGGGGATGCCTCCATGACACTCCTCTTTCCAAGAGCACACATACATGACATTCCTGTTTCCATGAGCATGCGTGCATGACACTACCATTTTCATGAGCATGCCTCCATGACACTGCTGTTTCCATGAGCAAGCCTCCATGACACTCCTGTTGAAATGAGCATGTTTCCATGGGACACATGTGTCCATGAGCATGCCTCCATGACACACCTGTTTCCATGAGCATGCCCCCAAATAACTCATGTTTCCATGAGAGTGCCTCCACGGAATTCCTGTTTCCATGAGAATGCCTCCATGACATTCCTGTTTCCATGAACATGCCTCCATGGGAATCCTGTTTCCATGAGCCTGCATGGATGAAACTCCTTTTTACATGAGGATGAATCCATGACACTCTTCTTTAAAAGAACATGCTTCCATGGACTCCTCTTTCCTTGAGCATGATTCCATGGTACGCTTTTGTGCATCGGCATGCCTCCATTACACTCCTGTTTCCATGAGCATGCCTCCATGGAACTCCTCTTTCCATGACCATGCCTACATGACACAAATGATTCCATGATCATGTCTCTTTGGGACTCGTATTTCCATGACAATGCCTCCATGACACAGCTCTTTCACTGAGCATGACTCCATGACACTCCTGTTTCCATGAGCATGCCTCCATGACACCCCTGTTTCCATGAGAATGCCTCTATAACACTCCTGTTTCCATGAGCATGCCGACATTGGACTCCTGTTGCCATGAGCTTGCATCCATGAAACTCCTGTTAACATTGGCATGCCTCCATGGAACTCCCATTCCCATGAGCATGCCTCCATGACACTAGAGTTTCCATGAGCATGCCCCCATGGAAATCATGTTTCCATGAGCATGCCTCCATAGAACTCCTGTCTGCATGACCATGCCTCCATGACACTAATGTTTCCATGATCATGTCTCCATGACAAACCTGTTTCACTGAGCATGTTTCCATGACACTGCTGTTTCCATGAGCATGCCTCCAGGACACTCTTGCTTCACTGAGCATGCCTCCATGACACTCCTGTTTCCTTCAGGATGACTCGATGACACACCTGTTTCCATGAGCATGCCTCAATGACACTCCTATTTCCATGACCATGCTTCCATGTGACTCCTGTCTCCATTACCATGCCTCCTTGACACTCCTGTTTCCATCAGCATGCCTCCATGACACTCCTTTTTCCAAGTGCATCCCTCAATGAGAGTCCTGTTTCCATGAACATGCCTCCATTGAACTCCTGTTTCCATGAGATTTCATCCAAGAAACTCCTGTTTCCATGGGCATGCCTCCATGACACTGCTGTTGCCCTGAGCATGTTTCCATGGGACACCCGTGTCCATAAGCATGGCTGCATGACACTCCTGTTTACAAGAGCATGCCTCCATGTAACTCCTGTTTCCATGATCATGCCTCCATGACACTCCTCTTTCCATGAGCAAGTTTCCATGGGACACCGGTGTCCATCAGCATGCCTCCATGATACTCCTGTTACCATGACCATGCCTCCATGACATGCCTGTTTCCCTGACCATGCTTCTATGTGACTCCTGTTTCCATGAGCATGCCTCCAAGATACTTCTGTTTCCATGATCTTGCGTCTCTGATACCCCTGTTTCCATGAGAATGCCTCCCTGAAATGCCTGTTTCCATGACCATGGCACTACGACACTCCTGTTTCCATGAGAATGCCTCCATGACACTCCTATTTCCATGAGCATGCTTCCATGTTTCTCCTGTTTCCATGGGCATTGTTCTATGACACTCCTGTTTCCATGAGCATGCCTCCAAGACACACCTGATACCATGAGCATGCATCCATGACACTCCTGTTTCCATGACATGCATCAATGACACTCCTGTTTCCATGGGCTCCCTCCATGACAGACATGTTTCCATGAGGATGCATCCATGGGAATCCTGTGTCCATGAGCATGCCTCCAAGACACTCCTGTTACCATGAACATGCCTCCATGGAACTCCTGTTTCCATGAGAATGCCTCCATGCTACCCCTGTTTCCATGAGCATGCCTCCATTGAACTCCGGTTTCCATGAACTTGCATCCATGAAACTCCTGTTAACATGGGCATGCCTCCACGGAACTCCCATTCCCATGAGCAGGCCACCATGACACTAGAGTTTCCACGAACATGACTCCATGGAAATCATGTTTCCATGAGCATGCCTCCATAGAACTCCTGTCTGCATGAGCATGCCTACATGACACACCTGTTTCACTGAGCATGTCTCCATGGAAATCCTGTTTCCATGAGCATGCCTCCATGACACTCCTTTTTCCAAGTGCATCCCTCAATGAGAATCCTGTTTCCATGAACATGCCTCTATTGAACTCCTGTTTCCATGAGCTTGCATCTACGAAACTCCTGTTGACGTGGGCATGCCTCCATGACATTGCTGTTGCCATGAGCATGTTTCCAAGGGACACCCATGTCCAAGAGGATGGCTACATGACACTCCTGTTTCCAAGAGCATGCCTCTATGTAACTCCTGTTTCCATGAGCATGCCTCCATGACAATCCTCTTTCCATGAGCAAGTTTCCATGGGACAACGGTGTCCATCAGCATGCCTCCATGACACTCCTGTTTCCATGATCATGCTTCTATTTGACTCCTGTTTCCGTGAGCATGCCTCCAGGATACTTCTGTTTCCATGATCTTGCGTCTCTGATACCCCTGTTTCCATGAGAATGCCTCCCTGAGACACCTGTTTCCATGACAATGGCACTACGACACTCCTGTTTCCATGAGAAAGCCTCCATGACACTCCTATTTCCATGAGCATGCTTCCATGTTTCTCCTGTTGACATGAGCATTCCTCTATGACACTCCTGTTTCCATGAGCATGCCTCCAAGACACTCCTGTTTCCATGAGCATGCCTCTGTGATACCCCTGTTTCCATGAGAATGCCTCCACGACACTCCTGTTTCCACGACATCCATCCATGACACTCCTGTTTCCATGGGCTTCCCTCCATGACAGACCTGTTTCCATGAGGATGCTTCCATGGGACTCCTGTGTCCATGAGCATGCCTTCAAGACAGTCCTGTTACCATGACCATGGCTCCATGGAACTCCTGTCTCCATGAGCATGCCTCCATGATACTCCTGTTTCCATGAGCATGCCTCCATGTCACTCCTGCTTCCATGAGCATGCTTCCATTAGACTCTTTTTTCCATGAGCATACAACCATGACACTCCTGTTTAGTTGAGGATAACTCCATGACACACCTGTTTCCATGAGCTTGCTCCATGACACTCCTGTTGTCATGGGCTTCCCTCCACGACAGTCCTATTTCCATGAGGATGCTTCCATGGGACGTCTGTGTCCATGAGCAAGCCTCCAAGACACTCCTTTTACCATGACCATGCCTCCATGGAACTCCTGTTTCCATCAGCATGCCTGCATGACAGTAATTTTTTCCATGTGCATGCCTCAATGACAGTCCTGTGGCCATGAGCATGCCACCCTGACACCCCTGTTCCCATGAACATGACTCTATGACAGTCCCTTTCCATCAGCATGCCCCCATGACACTCCTTTTTCCAAGTGCGTCCCTCAATGAGAGTCCTGTTTCCACGAGCATGCCTCCATGACACTCCTGTTCCCATGAGCATGCCTCCATTGAATTCCTGTTTCCATGAACTTGCATCCATGAAACTCCTGGTTCCATGGGCATGCCTCCATGTCACTGCTATTGCCATGAGCATGTTTCCATGGGACACTTGTGTCCATGAGCATGCCTCCATGACACTCCTGTCTCCATGAGCATGCTTCTCTGATACCCCTGTTTCCATGAGACTGCCTCCCTGAGATGCCTGTTTCCAAGTCCATGCCTCTATGACACCCCTGTTTCCATGAGAATGCTTCCATAACGCTCCTGTTTCCATGAGCATGCCTCCATTGTACTCCTGTTTCATGAGCTTGCATCCATGAAACTCCTGTTACATTGGGCATGCCTCCACGGAACTTCCATTCCCACGAGCATGCCTCCATGACACTAGAGTTTCCACGAGCATGCCTCCGTGGAACTCATGTTTCCATGACCATGCCTCCATGACAGTAATGTTTCCATGATCATATCTCCATGTGACTCCTGTTTCCATGAGCATGCCTCCATGGAACTCTGTTTCCATCAGCATGACTGCATGACAATAATTTTTTCCATGTGCATGCCGCAATGACAGTCCTGTTTCCTTGAGCATGCCACCCAGACAACCCTGTTCCCATGAGCATGACCCCATGACATTCCTTTTCCATCAGCATGCCCCCATGACACTCCTTTTGCCAAGTGCATCCCTCAATGAGAGTCCTGTTCCCATGAGCATGCCTCCATGACACTCCTGTTCCCATGAGCATGCCTCCACTGAATTCCTGTTTCCATGAACTTGCATCCATGAAACTCCTGGTTCCATGGACATGCCTCCATGTCACTGCTGTTGCCATGAGCATGTTTCCATGGGACACTTGTGTCCATGAGCATGCCTCCTTGACACTCCTGTATCCAAGAGCATGTAACTCCTGTTTCAATGGGTATGCCTCCATGACACTCCTGTTTCCATGAGCATGTCTCCATGTGACTCCTGTTTCCATGAGCATGCCTCCAAGACACAACTGTTTCACTGAGCATGCCTCCATGACACTCCTGTTTCCATGAGCATGCCTCCATGACACTCCTATTTCCATGAGCATGCTTCCATGTCTCTCCTGTTTCCATGTGCATGCCTCCAAGACACTCCTATTTCCATGAGCAAGCCTCCATGACACTTCTGTTTCCATGAGCATGCCTCTCTGATACCCCTGTTTCCTTGAGATTGCCTCACTGAGACGCCTGTTTCCATGACAATGCCTCCATGACACTCCTGTTTCCGTGAGCATGTCTCCATTGAACTCCTGTTTCCATGAGATTCCATCCATGAAACTCCTGTTTCCATGGGCATGCCTCCATGACACTGCTGTTTCCATGAGCAAGCCTCCATGACACTCCTGTTGAAATGAGCATGTTTCCATGGAACACGCGTGTCCATGAGCATGCCTCCATGACACTCCTGTTTTCATTAGCATGCCTCCATATAACTCATGTTTCCATGAGCGTGCCTCCACAGAATTCCTGTTTCCATGAGAATGCCTCCATGACACTCCTGTTTCCATGAGCATGCTTCCATGGTAATCCTGTTTCCATGAGCCTGCATGGATGAAAGTCCTTTTTACATGAGGATGAATCCATGACACCCTCTTGCAAAGAACATGCTTCCATGGACTCCTCTTTCCTTGAGCATGATTCCATGGTACACCTGTGTGCATCTGCATGCCTCCATGACACTCCTGTTTCCATGAGCTTGCCTCCAAGGACTCCTGTTTACATGACTATGCCTCCATGACACCAATGTTTTCATGATCATGTCTCCTTGTGACTGCTGTTTCCATGAGCATGCCTCCATGGAAGTCCTATTTCCAGGAGCATGCCTCCATGACACCCCTGTTTCCATGAGCATGCTACCATGGGACTCCTGTTTCCATGAGCATACATCCATGACACTCCTGTTTCCTTTAGAATGACTCGATAACACACCTGTTTCCGTGAGCATGCATCCATGGGACTCCTGTTTCCATGAGCATACATCCGTGACACTCCTGTTTCCTTCAGGATGACTCGATGACACACCTATTTCCATGAGCATGCCTCCATGACACTCCTGTTTGCATGACCATGCTTCCATGTGACTACTGTTTCGATGAGCATGCCTTCCAAGACACTCCTGTTTCCATGAGCATGCCTCCATGACACTTCTGTTTCCATGAGCATGCCTCTCTGATACCCCTGTTTCCATGAGCTTCCATTCATGAAACTCCTGTTTCCATGGGCATGCCTCCATGACACTGCAGTTGCCATGCACATGTTTCCATAGGGCACCCGGGTTCATGAGCATGCCTCCAGGGCACTCCTGTTTCCATGAGCATGCCTCCATGACACTCCTGTTTCCTTGAGCATGCCTCCATGACACTCCTGTTTCCATGAGCATGCTTCCATGGGACACCTGTTTCCATGAGCATAAATCCATGATCCTTCTGTTTCCTTCACTATGACTTGATGACACAACTGTTTGCATGAGAATGCCTCCAACACACTCCTGCTTCAATGATCATGCCTCCATGCCACTCCTGTTTCCATGTGCATGCCTACATGGCACTCCTGTTCCCATGAGCATGCCTCCATGGAACTGCTGTTTCCAAGAGTATGCCTCCATGACACCCCTGTTTCCATGAGCATGCTTCATTGGGACTCCTTTTTACATGAGCACACATCCGTTACACTCCTGTTTCCTTCAGGATGACTCGATGAAACACCTGTTTCTATGACCATGCCTCCGTGACATTCCTGTTTGCATGGCCATGCTTCCATGTGATTCCTGTTTCCATGAGCACACATTCGTTACACTCCTGTTTCCTTCAGTATTACTCAATGACACACCTATTTCTATGACCATGCCTCCAAGACACCCCTGTTTCCATGAGCATGCCTCCATGACACTGCTTTTTCCATGAGCATGTTTGCATAGGGCACCCGAGTTCAAAAGCAGGCCTCCATGACACTCCTGTTTCCATGAGCATGCGTGCATGACATTCCCATTTTCATGAGCAAGCCTCCATGACACTCCTATTGAAATGAGCATGTTTCCATGGGATATGTGTGTCAATGAGCATGCATCCATAACAATCCTGTTTCCATGAGCATACCTCCATATAACTTATGTTTCCATGAGCGTGCCTCCACAGAATTCCTGTTTCCATGAGAATGCCTCCATGACACTCTGGTTGCCATGAGCATGCTTCCATGAGAATCCTGTTTCCTTGAGCCTGCATGGATGAAACTCCTTTTTACATGAGGATGAATCTATGACACTCCTCTTCCAAAGAACATGCTTCGATGGACTCCTCTTTCCTTGAGCATGATTCCATGGTACACCTGTGTGCATCTGCATGCCTCCATGACACTCCTGTTTCCATGAGCATGCCTCCAATTACTCCTGTTTCCATGACCATGCCTCCATGACACTAATATTTCTATGATCATGTCTCCATGTGACTGCTGTTTCCATGAGCATGCCTCCATGACACTCCTGTTCCCATGAGCATGCCTCCATGACACTCCTGTTTCCTTCAGGATGGCTCGATGACGCACCTGTTTCCATGAGCATGCCTCAATGTCACTGCTATTCCCATGACTGTGATTCCATGACACTCCTGTTTCCATGATCATGCCTCCATGGAACTCCTGTTTCCATGACCATGCCTCCGTGACACTCCTGTTTCCATGACCATGCCCCCATGGAACACCTGTTTCCATGACCATGCATCCATGACACTCCTGTTTCCATGAGCATGCCTCTATGACACTCCCGTTCCCATGAGCATGCCTCCATGGAACTCCTGTTTCTATGACCATGCATCCATGACACTCCTGTTTCCATGAACATGTTTCAATGACACTCCTGTTTCCATGAGCATGCCTCTATGACACTCCCGTTTCCATGAGCATGCCTCTATGGAACTCCTCTTTCCATGAACATGCCTCCGTGACACTCCGCTTTCCATGAGCATGTGTCCATGGAACTCCCGTGTCCATGGGGATGCCTCCATGACACTCCTGTTTCCATGAGCATGCCTCCATGGAACTCCTGTTTCCATGAGCATGCCTCCATGACACTCCTGTTTCCATGAGCATGCCTCCAGGGAACTCCTGTTTCCATGACCATGCCTCCATGACTCTCCGGTTTCACTGAGCATGACTCCATGACACTCTGGTTTCCAAGAGCATGTGACTCCTGTTTCCATGAGCTTGCCTCAATGACACTCCTGTTTCCATGAGCTTGCATATATGAAACTCCTTTTTCCATGGGCCTCCCTCCATGACACTGCTGTTGCCATGAGCATGTTTGAATGGGACACACGTGTCCATGAGCATGCCTCCATGACACTGCTGTGATCATGAGCAAGCCTCCATGACACTCCTGTTTCCATGAGGATGCCACCAGGGAACTCCTCTTTCCATTACCGGCCTCCGTGACACTAACGTTTCCATGACCATGTCTCCATGTGACACCTGTTTCCATGAGCATGCCTCCATGACACAGCTATTTCACAGAGCATGCCTCCATGACACTCTTATTTCCATGAGCATGCCTACATGACACTTTTGTGTCCATGAGCATGCCTCGCTGATACCCCTGTTTCCATGAGAATGCCTCCATGAAACTATTCTTTCACTGAGCATGCCTCTATGACACTCCTGTTTCCATGAGCATGCCTCCATGACACTCCTGTTTCCAAGACCATGTGACTCCTGTTTCCATGAGCTTGCCTCAATGACACTCCTGTTTCACTGAGCACGCCTCTATCACACTCCTGTGTCCATGAGCATGCCTCCATGACACTCCTGTTTCCTTCTAGATGACGCAATGACACACCTGTTTCCATGATCATGCTTCCATGTGACTCCTGTTTCCATGAGCATGCCTCCATGGAACTCCTGTTTCCCTTAGCATGCCTCAAATACACTCCTGTTTCCATCAGCATGCTTCCATGAAACTTCTATTTCCACGAGCATGCCACTCTGATACCCCAGTTTCCAAGAGAAAGCCTCCGTGAGACACCTGTTTCCATGAGAATGCCTCCATGACACTACTGTTTCCATGAGCATGCTTCCATGGGACTCCTGTTTCCATGAGCATGCATCCGTGTCACTCCTGTTTCCTTCAGGATGACTCGATTACACACCTGTTTTCATGAGCATGCCTCCATGACATTCATGTTTCCATGGCCATGCTTCCATGTGTCTCCTGTTTCCATGATCATGCCTCCATGGCACCCCTGTTTCCATGAGCATGCCTCCATGACACACCTGTTTTCATGAACATGCCTTCATAACACTCCTGTTTCCATGATCATGTCTCTATGTGACTCCTGTTTCTATGAGCGTGCCTCCATGACACTTCTGTTTCCATGAGAATGCCTCTCTGATACCCCTGTTTCCGTGAGAATGCCTCCATGACAATCCTGTTTCCATGAGCATGCTTCCATGGGACTCCTGTTACAATGATCAATGCTCCATGACAGTCCGGTTTCCATGAACATGCCTCTCTGATTCCCCTGTTTCCCTGGGAATGCATCCATGACACTCCTGTTTCCAGGAACATGCCTCTCTGATACCCCTGTTACCATGGGAATACCTCCATGACACTCCCGTTTCCATGAGCATGCATCCCTGACACTCCTGTTTCAGTGGGATTCCCTCCTTAACAGTCCTGTTTCCAGGAACGTGCTTCCATGGTACACCTGTGTCCATGAGCATGCCTCCAAGACACTCCTGTTACCATGACCATGCCTCCATGGAACTCTTGTTTCCGTCAGCATGCCTGCATGACAGTAATTTTTTCCATGTGCATGCATCAATGACAGTCCTGTTTCCATGAGCATACAACCCTGACACCCCTGTTCCCATGAACATGACTCTATGATAGTCCTTTTCCATGAGCATGCCCTATGACACTCCTTTTTGCAAGTGCATCCCTCAATGAGAGTCAAGTTTCCATGAGCATGCCTCCATAACACTCCTGTTTCCATGAGAATGCCTCCATGGAACACCTGTTACCAAGACCATGCCTCCATGACACTAATGTTTCCATGATGATGTCTCTATGTGTCTGCCGTTTCCATGAGCATGCCTCTATGACACAACTATTTCACTGAGCAGGCCTCCATGACACTCTTTTTTCCATGAGCATGCCTCCAAGATACTTCTGTTCCATAAGCATGCCTCTCTAATATCCCTGTTTCCATGAGAATGCCTCCATGACAGTCCTGTTTCACTGACCATGCCTCTATGACACTCCTGTTTCCAAGAGCATGCCTCCATGGAACACCTGTTTCAATGAGCATGCCTCAATGACATTCCTGTTTGCATCAGAATGCTTCCATGACACTCCCACCTCCATGAGCATGCCACCGTGACACTTCTGTTTCCATAAGCATGCCCTCTGATACCCGTGTTTCCATGAGAATGCCTCCGTGAGACGCCTGTTTCCATGAGCATGCCTCTATGACACTCCTGTTTCCATGAGAATGCCTCTCTGATACCCCCGTTTCCATGTGAATCCCTCCATGATACTCCTGTTTCCATGAGCATGCTTCCATGGGACTCCTGTTTCCATGAGCATGCCTCCATGACACTCCTGTTTCATTCAGCATGGCTCCATGGAACTCCTGTTTCCATGACCATGCCTCCATGACACTAATTTTTCCATGATCATGTCTCCATATGACTCCTGTTTCTATGAACATGCCTCCATGACACTCTTATTTCCATGAGCATGCCTACATGACACTTCTGTTTCCATGAGCATGCCTCTCTAATACCCCTGTTTCCATGAGAATGCCTCCATGACACTCCTGTTTCAATGAGCATGCCTCAATGACACTCCTGTTTGCATCAGAATGCTTTCATGACACTCCTCTTTCCATGAGCATGCCTCCATGACACTTGGGTTTCCATGAGCATGCCTCTCTGATACCCGTGATTCCATGAGAATGCATCCGTGAGATGCCTGTTTCCATGAGCATGCCCCTATGACACTCCTGTTTCCATGAGCATGCGTGCATGACATTCCCATTTTCATGAGCAAGCCTCCATGACACTCCTATTGAAATGAGCATGTTTCCATGGGATATGTGTGTCAATGAGCATGCATCCATAACAATCCTGTTTCCATGAGCATACCTCCATATAACTTATGTTTCCATGAGCGTGCCTCCACAGAATTCCTGTTTCCATGAGAATGCCTCCATGACACTCTGGTTGCCATGAGCATGCTTCCATGAGAATCTTGTTTCCTTGAGCCTGCATGGATGAAACTCCTTTTTACATGAGGATGAATCTATGACACTCCTCTTCCAAAGAACATGCTTCGATGGACTCCTCTTTCCTTGAGCATGATTCCATGGTACACCTGTGTGCATCTGCATGCCTCCATGACACTCCTGTTTCCATGAGCATGCCTCCAATTACTCCTGTTTCCATGACCATGCCTCCATGACACTAATATTTCTATGATCATGTCTCCATGTGACTGCTGTTTCCATGAGCATGCCTCCATGACACTCCTGTTCCCATGAGCATGCCTCCATGACACTCCTGTTTCCTTCAGGATGGCTCGATGACGCACCTGTTTCCATGAGCATGCCTCAATGTCACTGCTATTCCCATGACTGTGATTCCATGACACTCCTGTTTCCATGAACATGTTTCAATGACACTCCTGTTTCCATGAGCATGCCTCTATGGAACTCCTCTTTCCATGAACATGCCTCCGTGACACTCCGCTTTCCATGAGCATGTGTCCATGGAACTCCCGTGTCCATGGGGATGCCTCCATGACACTCCTGTTTCCTTGAGCATGCCTCCATGACACTGGAGTTAACATGAGAGGCCTCCATCGAACTCCTGTTTCCATGAGCATGCCTCCATGGAACTCCTGTTTCCATGAGCATACCTCCATGACACTCCTGTTTACATGAGCATGCCTCCATGACACTCCTGTTTCCATGAGCATGCCTCCAGGGAACTCCTGTTTCCATGACCATGCCTCCATGACTCTCCGGTTTCACTGAGCATGACTCCATGACACTCTGGTTTCCAAGAGCATGCCTCCACGACACTACTGTTTCCATGAGCATGCTTCTCTGATACCCGGTTTGTATGAGATTGCCTCCCTGAGACGTTTGTTTCCATGAGCGTGCCCCTATGAGAACCCTGTTTCCATGAGAATGCATCCATGACAGTCCTGTTTCCATGAGCATGCCTCCATAACACTCCTGTTTCCATGAGCTTGCATATATGAAACTCCTGTTTCCATGGGCTTCTCTCGAGGACACTGCTGTTGCCATGAGCATCTTAGAATGGGATGCCCGTGTCCATGAGCATGCCTCCATGACACTCCTGTTTCCATGAGGATGCCTCCAGGGAACTCCTCTTTCCATGACCATGCCTCCATGACACTAACGTTTCCATGACCATGCCTCCATGTGACACCTGTTTCCATGAGCATGCCTCCATGACACAGCTATTTCACTGAGCATGCATCCATGCCACTTCTGTTTCAATGAACATGCCTCACTAATACCCATGTTTCCATGAGAATGCCTCCATGAAACTATTCTTTCACTGAGCATGCCTCTATGACACTCCTTTTTCCATGAACATGCCTCCATGACACTCCTGTGTCCATGACCATGCCTCCATTACACTCCTGTTTCTTTCAAGATGACGCAATGACACACCTGTTTCCATGAGCATGCCTCAATGACACTCCTGTTTCCTTGAGAATGCCTCTTTGACACTCCCGTTTCCATGAGAATGCCTCCATGACACTCCTGTTTCTATGAGCATGCTTCCATGGGACTCCTGCTTCCATGAGCATACATCCGTGGCACTCCTATTTCCATCAGGATGACTCGATGATGCACCTGTTTTCATGAGCATGCCTCCTTGACACTCATGTTTCCATGACAGTGCTTCCATGTGACTCCTGTTTCCATGAGCATGCCTCCATGACACTCCTCTTTCCATGAACATGCCCCTGTGATACTCCTGTTTCCATGAGAATGCATCCATGACACTCCTGTTTCCTTCAGCATGCATCCATGACACTCCTGTTTCCATGGGCTTCCCTCCATGGCAGTCCTGTTTCCATGAGGATACTTCCATGTGACTCCTGTTTCCATCAGCATGCCTGCATGACAGTAATTTTTCCCATGTGCATGCCTCTATGACAGTCCTGTTTCCATGAGCATGCCACCCTGACACCCCTGTTCTCATGAACATGACTCTATGACAGTCCTTTTCCATGAGCATGCTTCCATGACATTCCTGTTTCCAGGGGCATGTCTCCATGGAACTCCTGTCTCCATTAACTTGCCTCCATGAAAATCCTGTTTCCATGGCATGCCTGTCTCTATGTGTCTGCCGTTTCCATGAGCATGCCTCTATGACACAACTATTTCACTGAGCAGGCCTCCATGACACTCTTTTTTCCATGAGCATGCCTCCAAGATACTTCTGTTCCATAAGCATGCCTCTCTAATATCCCTGTTTCCATGAGAATGCCTCCATGACAGTCCTGTTTCACTGACCATGCCTCTATGACACTCCTGTTTCCAAGAGCATGCCTCCATGGAACACCTGTTTCAATGAGCATGCCTCAATAACATTCCTGTTTGCATCAGAATGCTTCCATGACACTCCCACCTCCATGAGCATGCCACCGTGACACTTCTGTTTCCATAAGCATGCCCTCTGATACCCGTGTTTCCATGAGAATGCCTCCGTGAGACGCCTGTTTCCATGAGCATGCCTCTATGACACTCCTGTTTCCATGAGAATGCCTCTCTGATACCCCCGTTTCCATGTGAATCCCTCCATGATACTCCTGTTTCCATGAGCATGCTTCCATGGGACTCCTGTTTCCATGAGCATGCCTCCATGACACTCCTGTTTCATTCAGCATGGCTCCATGGAACTCCTGTTTCCATGGACCATGCCTCCATGACACTAATTTTTCCATGATCATGTCTCCATATGACTCCTGTTTCTATGAACATGCCTCCATGACACTCTTATTTCCATGAGCATGCCTACATGACACTTCTGTTTCCATGAGCATGCCTCTCTAATACCCCTGTTTCCATGAGAATGCCTCCATGACACTCCTGTTTCAATGAGCATGCCTCAATGACACTCCTGTTTGCATCAGAATGCTTTCATGACACTCCTCTTTCCATGAGCATGCCTCCATGACACTTGGGTTTCCATGAGCATGCCTCTCTGATACCCGTGATTCCATGAGAATGCATCCGTGAGATGCCTGTTTCCATGAGCATGCCCCTATGACACTCCTGTTTCCATGAGCATGCTTCCATGGGACTCCTGTTTCCATGAGCATACATCCATGACACTCCTGTTTCCTTCAGGATGACTCGATGACACACCTGTTTCCATGATCATGCCTCCATGACACTCCTGTTTCCATCAGCATGGATCCATGGAACTCCTGTTTGCTTGACCGTTCCTCCATGACACTAATGTTTCCATGATCATGTCTCCATGTGACTCCTGTTTCTATGAGCATGCCTCCATGACACTTCTGTTTCCATGATAATGCCTCTCTGATACACCTGTTTCCGTGAGAATGCCTCCATGACACTCCTGTTTCCATGAACATGCTTCCATGTGACTCCTGTTTCATTGAGCATGCCTCTATGACACTCCTGTTTCCATGAGCATGCCTCCGTGACACTCCGGTTTCCATGAGCATGCCTCCATGGAACTAATGTTTCAATGAGCATGCCTCAATGACTCTCCTGTTTGCATCAGAATGCTTCCGTGACACTCCTCTTTCCATGAGCATGCCTCCATACCACTCCTGTTTCCATGAGCATGGCTCCATGGAACTCCTGTTACCATGACCGTCCCTCCATGACACTAATGTTTCCATGATCATATCTCCATGTGACTAGTGTTTCAATGAGCATGCCTGTATGACACTCCTGTTTCCATGAGCATGCTTCCATGGGACTAATGTTTCCATGAGCATACATCCATGACACTCCTGTTTCCTACAGGATGACACGATGACACACCTGTTTCCTTGAGCATGCGTCCATGACACTCGAGTTTTCATGAGCATACCTCCATGGAACTGCTGTTTCCATGAGCAAGTCCCCATGTGTCTCCTGTTCCCATGTGCATGCCTTTACGGAACTCCTGTTTCCATGAGCATGCCTCCATGACAGTCCTGTTTCCAGGAACATGCCTCTCTGATACACCTGTTTCCATGGGAATGCCTCCATGACACTCTCGTTTCCATGAGCATGCATCCATGACACTCCTGTTTCCCTGGGCTTCCCTCCATAACAGTCCTGTTTCCATGAAGATGCTTCCATGGGACACCTGTGTTCATGAGCATGCCTTCAAGACACTCCGGTTATCATGACCATGCCTCCATGGAACTCCTGTTTCCATGAGCATGCCTCCATGATGCACTGGTTTCAACGAGCATGAGACCATGACACTTCTGTTTCTATGAGCATTCCTCCATGGCACACCTGTTTCCATGAGATGCTCTCATGAACCCTGTTTCCATGAGATGCCTCCTGACACTTGTTTTCATGAGCATGCCTCCATGACACTCCTGTTTCCATGAACTTCCATCCATGAAACTCCTGTGTCCATGGGCATTCCTCCATGACACTATTGTTTCCATCAGCATGTTTCCATGGGTTTCCCGTGTCCATGAGCATGCCTCATGAACTCCTGTTTCATGAGCATGCTCCATGAACTCTTTTCCATGGCATGCCTCCATGACACTCTTTCCATAGCATGTTTCATGACCCCGTTCCATGAGATGCCTCCATGACACTCCTGTTTCCTGAGCATGCCTCCATGAATCCTGTTCATGACTTGCTCCATGAACTCCTGTTCATGAGCATGCCTCCATGACACTCCTGTTTCCATGAGCAATGCCTCTATGAACACCTGTTTCCATGAGCATGCCTCATGAACTCCTGTTTCATGACATGCTCCATGACTCCTGTTTCCTGAGCATGCCTCAGAACTCCTGTTTCCAGAGCATGCCTCTACTCCTGTTCCATGGCATCTCATGGAATCTGTTCCATGAGCATGCCTCAATGAACTACCTGTTTCATGACATGCTTCCATGGACTCCTTTTCCATGAGCATGCCCATGACACTCCTGTTTCCATGACATGCCTCCATGATGCCTGTTCCATGACAGATCTATCATCCTTTCCATGAACCCCTGTTTTCTAAGATGCATCCCTAGACACTCCTGTTTCATGAGCATGCCTCCATGACACCCTGTTTCCACTGAACAATGCCTCCATGACACTGTTCCACTGTTCTAGCATCTCCATGACACTCCTGTTTTCCATGGCATCCTCCATGGAACTCTGTTTCCATTGAGCATCATCCTGGCATCCTTTCCATGAGATGCTCCATTGACCTGTTCCATGCTGCTTCCATGACATCCTGTCCATGACATGACTCCATGGAACTGCCTGCATCCATGACACGTTTCCATGGATGCTCTGACATCTGTTTCCATGAGCATGCCTCCATGACACTCTGTTTCCTGCTCCTCATGACAGTCCGTTTCCATGAGATGCTCCATGGACCCTGTTTCATGAGCATGCCTCAGACACTCCGTTTCATGACATGCCTCCATGACACTCTGTTTCCATGAGCATGCCTCCATGTCACTCACTTCCATGAGCATGCCTCATCATGTTTCCATGAGCATGCCTCCATGACACCTGTTTCCATGAGCATGCCTCCATGACACCTGTTTCCATGAGCTGCCTCCATGAACCCTGTTTCATGAGCATGCCTCCATGACACTCCTGTTTCCATGACATGCTCCATGACACTCCTGTTTCCATGGATCCTCATGAACATCCTGTTTCCATGACATCTCCATGGTCCTGTTCCATGAGCATGCCTCCATGAACTCCTGTTTCATGAGCTATGCCTCCATGAACTCCTGTTTCCATGAATGCATGACTCCATGACACTGCTGCCATGCACTGTTTCCATGAGCGAACCCTGTTCCATGAGATGCTCCATGAACTCCTGTTTCCATGAGCATGCCTCATGACATCCCTGATTCCATGGAACATCCTTCATGAGAGCTTACATCTGTTTCCATGAGCATGCTCATGACACCTGTTTCCATGAGCATGCCTATGAGAATCCTGTGCATGCATCATGACATCCTGTTTCCTGAGCATGCCCACGAACCCTGTTCATGAGCATGCCTCATTGACACTCCTGTTTCCATGGCATACTTCAGGATCTGGTCCTGTTTCCATGCATGGATGACTCCTGTTTATATGAGCTGCTCCATGACACTATGTTTCCTATGAACATGCTCCATGGACTCCTGTTTCCATGAGCATGTCTCCATGACACTCTGTTTCAATGATCCATGCCTCCATGACTACCATGTTTCACCGAGCATGCTCCATGACACTCCTTTTCCATGAGCATGCCTCTCTATGACACTCCTGTTTCCATGAGCATGCCTCCATGACACTCCTGTTTCCATGAGCATGCCTCCATGTCACTCCTGTTTCCATGAGCGTGCTTCCATGGGAATCCAGTGTCCATGACCCTGCATGGATGACACTCCTGTTTACATGAGGATGAATCCATGACACTTGTTTCCATGAACATGCTTCCATAGGTCCTCTTTCCATGAGCATGATTCCATGGTACGACTGTGTGCATCAGCATGCCTCCATGACACTCCTGTTTCCATGAGCTTGCATCCATGAAACTCCTGTTTCCATGGGCATGCCTCCATGACACTCCTGTTTCCATGAGCTTGCATCCATGACACTGCTCTTTCCATTAGCAGGTTTACATGGGACACCGTGTCTATGAGCATGCCTCCATGACACTCCTATTTCCTTGAGCATGGCTCCATGACACTCGAGTTTCCATGAGCGTGCCTCCATGAAACTCCTGTTTCCTTGAGCAAGCCTCCATGACACTCCTGTTTCCATGAGCATGCTTCCATGTGAATCCTTTTTCCATGAGCATACAACCATGACACTCCTGTTTCCTAGAGGATGACTGTTTTACCCACCTGTTTCCATAAGCTTCCCTTCATGACACTCCTATTTCCGTGAGCATATTTCCATGTGACTCCTGTTTACATGAGCATGCCTCCAAGACACTCCTGTTTCCATGAGCATGCCTTCATGATACTTCTGTTTCCATGAGCTTGCTTCTCTGATACCCCTGTTTCCATGTGAATGCCTCCCTGAGATGCCTGATTCCATGATCCTGTCTCTACGACACTCCTATTACCATGAGAATGTCTCCTTGACACTCCTTTTTCCATGAGAATGATTCCATGGGACTGCTGTTTCCATTAGCATATATCCATGACACTCCTGTTTCCTTCAGCATGACTCAATGACACACCTGTTTCCATGAGCATGCCACCATGACACTCCTGTTTAAATGACCATGCATCCATGTGACTCCTGTTTCCATTAGCATGCCTCTACGACACTCCTGTTTCCATGAGAATGCCTCCAAGACACTCCTGTTTCCTTGAGCATGCCCCCATCGAACTCCGGTTTCCATGAGCATGCATCCATGACTTTCCTGTTTCAATGAGCATGCCACCATTGAACTCCAGTTTCCATGAGCATGCCTCCATGACACTCTGGTTTCCGTGCGCATGCATCCATGACACTCGTGTTTGCTTGGGCTTCCTCTATAACAGTCCTTTTTCCATGAGGATGCTTCCATGTGACTCCTCTGTAAATGTGCATGCCTCAAAGACACTCCCTTTTCCATGACCATGCTTCCATGGAACTTCTGTTTCCATCAGCATGCCTCCATGTCACACCTGTTTCCATGAAAATGCCTCCATTACACTCCTGTTTCCATGAGCATGCCTCCATGGAACTGCTTTTTCCATCAGCATGCTTCCGTGTCACTCTCCTTTCCCTGATCATTCCTCGATGACACTGCTGTTTCCATGAACATGCTTCCATGTGACTCCTGTATCTATGAGCATGCCCCCATGAAACTCCTGTTTCCATGAGCATGCCTCCATGACACTCCTGTATTCATGAGTATGCCTCCATGACACTCCTGTTTCGATGACCTTGCCTCTCTGATACCCCTGTCCCCATGAGTATGCCTCCCAAAGACTCCTGTTTTGAACCAGCATGCCTCTATGACACTCCCTTTTTCCATGAGCATGCCTCCATGACACTGCTGTGTCCTTGAGCATGCCTCCATGACACTCCTGTTTCCATGAGCATGCGTCCATGACACTCGTGTTTGCATGGGCTTCCCTCCATAACTGTCCTTTTTCCATGAGGATGCTTCGATGTGACTCCTGTGTCCATGTGCATGCCTCCAAGACACTCCTGTTTCCATGAACATGCGTCCATGGAACTCCTGATTCCATCAGCATGTCTGCATAACAGTCCTTTTTCCATGTGCCTGCTTCAATGACAGTCCTGCTTCCATGAGCATGCCTCCCTGACAAACCTGTTCCCATCAGCATGCCTCTATGACAGTTCTTTTCCATTAGCATACTTCCATGACACTCGTTTTTCCATGTTCATGCCTCAAAGACAGTCCTCTTTCCATGTTCATGTATCCATGACTGTCCTATTTCCATGACCATGCCTCCATGACACCTCTGTTTCCATGAGCATGCCTCCATTTCACTCCCGATTCCATGAGCATGCCTGCATAACACTCCTGTTTCCATGAGCATGGTTCCAAGGGACACCTGCTTCCATGAGCGTGCCTCCATGGAACTCACGTTTCCATCAGCATGCCCCTATGACACTCCTCTTTCCATGATTGTGCCTCCATGGGACTCCTGTTTCCATGACCATGCCTCCCTGATACTGCTCTTTCCATGACCATGATTCCATGCCACTCCTGTTTCTATCAGCATGCCTGCATGGAGCTCCTCTTTCCATGAGCATGCCTCCATGACAAACCCGTTTCCATGAGCATGCCTCCATGATACTGCCATTTTCATGAGCATGCCTCCATGACACTCCCACATCACTATGAGCATGACACTCCACTTTCCACAAGCAATCCTCCATGACAGTCCTGTTTCCATGAGCATGCCTCCATGGAATTCCTGTTTCCATGAGCATCTCTCCATGACACTCCCTTTTCCATGAGCATGCCTCCACGACATTCCTGTTTCCATGGAATGCCTCCAACACCCTGTTTCCATGACCATACTTCTATGACATTCTTGTTTCCATGAGCATGTCTCCATGGAACTGCTGTTTCCATGAGCATGTATCCATGAACCCTGTTTCCATGAGCATGCCTCCATGACAGCTATTTTTCCATGATGCATGCTCCATGGATCTCTGTTTCCATGTGCATGCCATCCTGAACTCCTTTCCCATGACCATGACTCCATGACACTCCTGTTTCCATAGCATGCCCATTTAACTCCTGTTTCCATGTGCATGCCTCCATACGGAATCCTGTTTCCATGAGCATGCCTCCATGATCCACCTGTTTCCATGAACATGCTCCATAAACTCCCTTTTCCATGAGCATGCTCCATGACACTCCTGTTTCCATGAGCATGCCATCCCATGACACCTCCGCTTTTCCATGAGCATGATTCACGAATCTCCTGTTTCCATGATGCATCCTATGACCCTCTGTTTCCATGAATGATCCATGATCTGTTTCCATGGCAGCTCCATGACTTCTTTCCATGAGCATGTTCTCCATGAACCGTGTGCATAGCATGCCTCCATGACACTCCTGTTTCCATGAGCTTGCATCCATGACACTCCTGTTTCCATGAGCATGCCTCCATGACACCTGTTTCCATGAGCATGCCTCCATGACACTCTTTTCCATGAGCATTACATGGACACTCGTTTCCATGAGCATGCCTCCATGACACCCTTTTCATGAGCATGCTCCATGACACTCCGTTTCCATGAGCTGCCTCCATGAACTCCTGTTTCCTGAGCAAGCCTCCATACACTCCTGTTTCCATGGATGCTTCCATGGAATCCTTTTTCCATGAGCATACACCATGACACTCCTGTTTCCATGAGGATGCCTCCATGACACTCTGTTTCCATAAGCTGCTTCATGACACTCTATTTCCATGAGCATGTTCCATGTACTCCTGTTTCATGAGCATGCCTCCATGACACTCTGTTTCCATGAGCATGCTCATGATGCACCTGTTTCCATGAGCATGCTCCATGAACTCCTGTTTCCATGTGAATGCCTCCTGAGATCTGTTCCATGAGCTTCCTCTATGACACTCCTGTTCCATGAGATGCCTCCATGACACTCCTTTTTCCATGAGACATGATCCATGGACTCCTGTTTCCATGAATCCATGACACTCCTGTTTCCTTAGCATGACTCCATGACACTCCTGTTTCCATGAGCATGCACCATGACATCCTGTTTAAATTGTCCTGCACATTGACGTCCTTTTCATAGATGCTTCCGAATCGTTCCATGAGAATGCCTCCAAGACACTCCTGTTTCCTTGAGCATGCCTCCATCGAACTCCGGTTTCCATGAGCATGATCCATGACTTTCCTGTTTCAATGAGCATGCCACCATGAACTCCAGTTTCCATGAGCATGCCTCCATGACACTCTGGTTTCCGTGGCATGCATCCATGACACTCGTGTTTGCTTGGGCTTCCTCTATAACAGTCCTTTTTCCATGAGGATGCTTCCATGTGACTCCTCTGTAAATGTGCATGCCTCAACAGACACTCCCTTTTCCATGACCATGCTTCCATGGAACTTCTGTTTCCATCAGCATGCCTCCATGTCACACCTGTTTCCATGAAAATGCCTCCATTACACTCCTGTTTCATGAGCATGCCTCCCATGGAACTGCTTTTTCCATCAGCATGCTTCCGTGTCACTCTCCTTTCCTGATCATTCCTCGATGACACTGCTGTTTCCATGAACATGCTTCCATGTGACTCCTGTATCTATGAGCATGCCCCCATGAAACTCCTGTTTCCATGAGCATGCCTCCATGACACTCCTGTATTCATGAGTATGCCTCCATGACACTCCTGTTTCGATGACCTTGCCTCTCTGATACCCCTGTCCCCATGAGTATGCCTCCCAAAGACTCCTGTTTTGAACAGCATGCTTCTATGACACTCCTATTTCCATGAGCATGCCTCCACGACAGTCCTGTGTCCTTGAGCATGCCTCCATTACACTCCTGTTTCCATGAGCATGCCTCCATGACACTCCTGTTTCCATGAGCATGCGTCCATGATACTCGTGTTTGCATGGGCTTCCCTCCATAACAGTCCTTTTGCCATGATGATGCTTCCTTGTGACTCCTGTGTCCATGTGCATGCCTCCAAGACACTCCTGTTTCCATAACCATGCCTCCATGGAACTCCTGTTGCCATCAGCATGCCTGCATGACAGTCCTTTTCCATGTGCATGCTTCAATAACAGTCCTGCTTCCATGAGCATGCCTCCCTGACAAACCTGTTCCCATGAGCATGCCTCTATGACAGTTCTTTTTAAATTAGCATACCTCCATGACACTCGTTTTTCCATGTGCATGCCTCAATGACAGTCCTCTTTCCATGTTCATGTCCCCCTGACTCTCCTGTTTCTATGAGCATGCCTCCATGACACCCCTGTTTCCATGAGCATGTCTCCATGACAGTCATATTTCCATGAGCCTGCCTCTATGGAACTCCCGTTTCCATTTGTATGCCTCCATGACACTCCTCTTTCCATGATCGTGCCTCCCTGGGACTCCTGTTTCCATGAGCATGCTTCCCTGATACTGCTCTTTCCATGACCATGATTCCATGCCACTCCTGTTTCCATCAGCATGCCTGCATGGAACATCTGTTTCCATGACAATGCCTCCATTACACACCCGTTTCCATGAGCATGCCTCCATGGAACTGCTTTTTACATCAGCATGCTTCAGTGTCACTCTCATTTCCATGATCATTCCTCGATGACACTGCTGTTTCCATGACGATGCTTCCATGTGACTCCTGTATCTATGAGCATGCCTCCATGAAACTCTTGTTTCCATGAGCATGCCTCCATGGAACTCCTGTTTTCATGAGTATGCCTCCATGACACCCCTGTTTCCATGACATTGCCTCTCTGATACCCCTGTCCCCATGAGTATGCCTCCCAAAGACTCCTGTTTTCAAGAGCATGCCTCTATGACACTCCTTTTTCCATGAGCAAGCCTCCATGACACTCCTGTGTCCTTGAGCATGCATCAATGACACTCCTGTTTCTATGAGCATGCGTCCATGACACTCGTGTTTGCATGGGCTTCCCTCCATAACAGTCCTTTTTAAATGACGATGCTGCAATGTGATTCCTGTGTCCATGTGCATGCGTCCAAGACACTCCTGTTTCCATGACCATGCCTCCATGGAACTCCTGTTTCCACCAGCACGCCTGCATGATAGTCCTTTTTCCATGTGCATGCCTCAGTGACAGTCCTGCTTCCATGAGCATGCCTCCCTGACAAACCTGTTCCCATTAGCATGCCTCTATGACAGTTCTTTTTACATTAGCATACATCCATGACACTCGTTTTTCCATGTGCATGCCTCAATGACAGTCCTCTTTCCATGTTCATGTCTCCCTGACTCTCCTGTTTCCATGAGCATGCCTCCATGACACACCCGTTTCCATGAGCATGCTTCCATGATACTGCCATTTTCATGAGAATGACTCCATGACACTCCTGTTTCCAGCAGCAATTGTCCGTGACACTCCTGTTTCCATGAGCATGCCTCCATGGAATTCGTGTTTCCGTGAGCATCTCTCCATGACACTCCCCTTTCCATGAGCATGCCTCCACGTCATTCCTGTTTCTATGGAATGCCTCCATGACCCCTCTGTTTCCATGACCATACTTCCATGACACCCATGTTTCCATGAGCATGCCTCTATGACACTGCTGTTTTCCTGAGCATGCATCTATGATCCTCCCGTTTCCATGAGCAAGTCTCATTGACACTCCCGTTTCCATGAGCATGCCTCCAGGGAACTCCTGTTTCCATAATTATACCATCAAGACACTCCCATTTCCTTGAGCATGCCTCCCTGACACTCTCGTTTCCATGAGCAGGCCTCCATGACACTTCTGATACCATGAGCATGCATGCAAGACACTCCCGTTTCCAGGAGTATGGCCCAATGACACTCCCCTTCTCTTGAGCATGCCTCCAGGACACTCCTGTTTCCATGAGCATGCCTCCATGACACTTGTATTTCCATGAGCATTCCTCCATGGCACTCCTGTTTCCATGAGCATGACTCCATGACACACCTGTTTCCATGAGCATGCCTCCATGGAACTACTGTTTCCATCAGCAAGCCTGTATGACAGTAGTTTTTCGATGTGCATGCCTCACTGACACCCCTGTTCCGATGAACATGCGACTATGGCAGTCCTTTTCCATGAGCATGCCTCCATGACTCTCCTTTCTCCATGTGCATCCCTCAATAATATTCCTGTTTGCATGAGCATGCCTCCCTGACACTCCTGTTTCCATGAGCAAGCCTCTATGACACTCTTGTTTCCATGAGCATGAATCCCTGACACTCCTGTTTGCATGGTCATGTCTCCATGACAGACCTGTTTCCATGAGAATGCCTCCGTTGAACAGCTGTTTCCATAAGCATGCTTCCATGACTCTCTCGTTTCCATGATCATGCTTCGATTACATTTCTGTTTCCATGATCATGTGTCCATGTGACTCCTGTATCAATGAGCATGCCTCCATGACACTCCTGTTCCCATGAGCAAGCCTCACTGATACCCCTGTTTCCATGAGAATGCCTCCCTGAGACTCCTGTTTCCATGACCATACCTCTATGACACTCCTTTTTCCATGACCATGCCTCCATGACACTCCTGTTTCCATGCGCATGTGTCCATGACACTCCTGTTTCCATGGTCTTGCCTCCATAACAGTCCTTTTTCCATGAGGAAGCTTCCATGGGACTCCTGTGTCCATTAGCATGCCTCCAAGACACTCCTGTTTCCATAACCATGCCTCCATGGAACTCCTGTTTCCAACAGCATGCCTGCATGACAGTCCTTTTTCCATGTGCATGCCTCAATGACAGTCCTGCTTCCATGAGCATGCCTCCCTGACAAACCCGTTCCCATGAGCATGCCTCTATGAAAGTTCTTTTTCCATTAGCATACCTCCATGACACTCCTTTTTCCATGTGCATGCCTCAATGACAGTCCTCTTTCCATGTTCATGTCTCCCTGACTCTCCTGTTTCCATGAGCACGCCTCCATGACACTCCTGTTTCCATGAGTATGCCTCCATGACACTCTTGTTTCCATGAGCATACCTCCATGTCACTCCTGATTCAATGAGCATGCCTGAATGACACTCCTGTTTCCATGAGCATGGTTCCAAGGGACTCTCGTTTCCATGAGCATGGTTCCAAGGGACTCTCGTTTCCATGAGCATGCCTCCATGACACTCCTCTTTCCATGATTGTGCATCCATGGGACTCCTGTTTCCATGACCATGCCTCCCTGACAATGCTCTTTCCATGAGCATGCTTCCATGCCTCTCCTGTTTCCATCAGCATCCCTGAATGGAACTCCTGTTTCCATGAGGAAGCCTCCATGACACTCCAGATTCCATGAGCATGCCTCCATGATACTGCCATTTTCATGAACATGCCTCAATGACACTCCCGTTTCCATGAGCATGAATCCATGACACTCCTGTTTCCAGGAGCAAGCCTCCATGACACTCCTATTTCCATGAGCATGCCTCCAGGGAACTCCTGTTTCCATAAGCATCCCACAATGACACTCCGTTTTCGATGAGCATGCCTCCATGGCCCTTCTGTTTCCATGACCATGCTTCCATGACACTCTTGTTTCCATGAGAATGTCTCCAGGATACTGCCATTTTTAAGAGCATCCCTCAATGACACTCCCTTTTCCATGAGCATGCCTCCATGACCCTTCTGTTTCTATTACCATGGTTCCATGACACTCTTGTTTCCATGAGCATGCCTCCATGGAACTCCTGTTTCCCTTAGCATGCCTCAAATACACTCCTGTTTCCATCAGCATGCTTCCATGAAACTTCTATTTCCGCGAGCATGCCACTCTGATACCCCAGTTTCCAAGAGAAAGCCTCCGTGAGACACCTGTTTCCACGCGCATGCCTCCCTGACAGTGTTGTTTCCATGAGCATGCTTCCATGGGACTCCTGTTACCATGGGCATGCCTCCATGACACTCGTGTTTATATGAGCCTGCCTCCATGGATCTCTGTTTTCGATGAGCTTGCCTCCCTGACAAACCTGTTCCCATGAGCATGCCTCTATGATGGTTCTTTTTCCATTAGCATACCTCCATGACACTCCTTTTTCCATGGGCATGCCTCAATGACAGTCCTCTTTCCATGTTCATGTCTCCCTGACTCTCCTGTATCCATGAGCATGCCTCCATGAAACTCCTCTTTCCATGAGTGTGCCTCCATGGTACTCCTGTTTCCATAAGCATGCCTCCATGACACTCCCGTTTCCATGAGCATGCCTCCATAATACAGCCATTTTCATGAGCATGCCTCCTAGACACTCCTGTTTCCATGAGCATGTCTCCATGGAACTCCTGTTTCCATGAACATCCCTCCATGACACCCCCTTTTCCATGAGCATGCCTCCATGACATTCTTGTTTCCATGAGCATGCCTCCATGACCCTTCTGTTTCCACGAACGTGCTCCATGACACTCCTCTTTCCATGAGCATGTCTCCATGGAACTCCTGTTTCCATGAGCATGCATCCATGACACTCTTGTTTCCATGAGCATGCCTCCATGACACTCTCGTTTCCATGAGAATGCCTCCATGACACTTCTTATTCCATGAGCATGCCTGCATGAACTTCCGGTTTCCATGAGCATGCCTCCATGACACTCCCCTTTTCATGAGCATGCCTCCATGGAACTGCTGTTTCCATGAGCATGCCTCCATGGCACTCCTGATTCCATGACCATGCATGCATGACACTCCCATTTCCATGAGCATGCCTCCATGACATTCCCGTTTCAATGAGCATGCCTCCATGGATCTCTGTATCTCATGAGCATGCCTCCAGGCACTCCTGATTCCATGAGCATGCGTACATGACACTCCCGTTTCCATGAGCATGCCTCCATGACATTCCCGTTTCAATGAGCATGCCTCCATGGATCTCTGTATCTCATGAGCATGCCTCCATGGCACTCCTGTTTCCATGAGCATGCCTCCATGGAACTACTGTTTCCATCAGCAAGCCTGTATGAGACTCCTTTTTCCATGTGCATGCCTCACTGACAGTCCTGTTTCCATGAATATGCCTCCCTGACACCCCTGTTCCCATGAACATGCCTCTATGGCAGTCCTTTTCCATGAGCATGCCTTCATGACTCTCCTTTTTCCACGTGCATCCCTCAATGACATTCCTGTTTGCATGAGCATGTCTCCCTGGCACTCCTGTTTCCATGAGCCTTGCTCTATGACACTCTTGTTTCCATGAGCATGGATCCACTGAACAGCTGTTTCCTTGAGCATGAATCCATGACACTCCTGTTTGCATGGTTGGGTCTCCATGGCAGACGTGTT
Organism: Dipus sagitta; assembly: GCA_036346955.1. Lineage (NCBI taxonomy): Eukaryota > Metazoa > Chordata > Mammalia > Rodentia > Dipodidae > Dipus > Dipus sagitta. The sequence continues at coordinate 210,292,927 of CM070770.1, forward strand.
TCCAAGAGAATGCCTCTGTGGAACTGCTGTTTCCATGCCTCCATGACACTCATGTTTCCATGAGCATGCGTCCATGGAACTCCTGTTTCCATGAGTAACCCTCCTTGACACCCCCTTTGCCATGAGCATGCCTCCATGACACTCCCGTTTCCATGAGCATGCCTCCATGATACAGCCATTTTCATGAGCATGCCTCCATGACCCTTCTGTTTTGATGAACATGCTTCCATGACACTCCTGTTTCCATGAGTATGTCTCCATGGAACTCCTGTTTCCATCAGTATGCCTGTATGACAGTCATTTTTCCATGTGCGTGCCTCAATGACATTCCTGTTTCCATGAACATGCCTCCCTGACACCCCTGTCCCATGATAATGCCTCTATGGCAGTCCTTTTCCATGAGCATGCCTCCATGATGCTCCTTTTTCCATGTTTATCCCTCCATGACATTCTTGTTTCCATGGGCATGCCTCCATGACAGGTTCTGTTTCCGTGGATATGCTTCCATGACACTCCAGTTTCCATGAGCATGTCTCCATGGAACACCTGTTTCCGTGAGCATGCTTTCATGACACTCCTGTTTCCAGGAGTATGCCTGCATGACACTCTGATTCCATGAGCATGCCTGCATCACACTCCCGTTTCCATGAGCATGCCTCCATGATACTCCTCTTTCCAAGAGCATGCCTCCATTGTACTCCTGATTCCATGAGCATGCCTCCATGACAGTCCTGTTTCCATGATCAGGCCGCCATGACACTCCTGTGTCCATGAGTATGGTTCCAAGGGACTCCTGCTTCCATGAGCATGCCTCCATTGACCTCGTGTTTCCATGCGCATTCCTCCATGACATTCCTGTTTCCATGAGCGTGCCTCCATGGGACTCTTGTTTCCATGAGCATGCCTTCATGCCACTCCTGTTTCCATCATCATGCCTGCATGACAGTCCTTTTTCCATGTGCATGCCTGCATGGAACTCCTGTTTCCATGAGCATGCCTCCATTACACTCCAGATTCCATGAGCATGCCTCCATGACACACCCATTTCCATGAGCATGCCTCTATGACACTCCGGTTTCCAAGAGCATGCCTCATGATACTACCATTTTCATGAGCATGTCTCCATGATACTGCCATTTTTAAGAGCATCCCTCAATGACACTCCCTTTTCAATGAGCATGCCTCCATGAGACTCCCGTTTCCAGGAGCATGCCTCCATGATACTGCCATTTTTAAGAGCATCCCTCAATGACATTCCCTTTTCCATGAGCATTCCTCCATGACCCTTCTGTTTCTATTACCATGCTTCCATGACATTCTTGTTTCTATGAGCATGTCTCCACGGAAATCCTGTTTCCATGAGCATGCCTCCCTGACAGTGCTGTTTCCATGAGCATGCTTCCATGGGATTCCTGTTGACATGAGCATGCCTCCATGACACTCATGTTTCCATGAAACTGCCTCCATTGATCTCTGTTTTCCATGAGCATGCCTCCATGACACTCCTGTTTCCATGAACATGCCTCCATGGAACTCTTGTTTATATGATCTTGCCTCCATGACACTCCTGTTTCCACGCGCATGCCTCCCTGACAGTGTTGTTTCCATGAGCATGCTTCAATGGGACTCCTGTTACCATGAGCATGCCTCCATGACACTCGTGTTTATATGAGCCTGCCTCCATGGATCTCCATTTTCGATGAGCATGCCTCCCTGACAAACCTGTTCTCATGAGCATGCCTCTATGAAGGTTCTTTTTCCATTAGCATACCTCCATGACACTCCTTTTTCCATGGGCATGCCTCAATGACAGTCCTCTTTCCATGTTCATGTCTCCCTGACTCTCCTGTATCCATGAACATACCTCCATGACACCTCTGTTTCCATGAGCATGCCTCCATGACACTCCTGTTTCCATGAGTATGCATCCATGACACTCTTGTTTCCATGAGCATGCCTCCAGGGAACTTTTGTTTCCATGAGCAACCCTCAATGACACTCCATTTTCGATGAGCATGTCTCCATTACCCTTCTGTTTCCATGACCATGCTTCCATGTCACTCTTGTTTCCATGAGCATGTCTCCATGGAACTCCTGTTTCCATGAGCATGCCTCCCTGACAATGCTGTTTCCATGAGCATGCTTCCATGGGACTCGTGTTGCCATGAGCATGCCTTCATGGATCTCTGTTTTCGATGAGCATGCCTCCCTGACAAACCTGTTCCCATGAGCATGCCTCTATGAAAGTTCTTTTTCCATTAGCATGCCTCCATGACACTCCTTTTTCCATGGGCATGCCTCAATGACAGTCCTCTTTCCATGTTCATGTCTCCCTGACTCTCCTTTATCCATGAGCATGCCTCCTTGAGACCCCTGCTTCCATGAGCATCCCTCCATGACACTCCTATTTCCATGAGCATGCCTCCATGACACTCTTGTTACCATGAGCATGCCTCCATGTCACTCCTGTTTCCATCAGCATGCCTGCATGGACGTACTGTTTCCATGAGCAACAATCAATGACATTCCATTTTCGATGAGCATATCTCCATTACCCTTCTGTTTCCATGACCATGCTTCCGTGAAACTCTTGTGTTCCATGAGCATGTCTCCATGGAACTCCTGTTTCCATGAGCATGCCTCCCTAACAGAGCTGTTTCCATGAGCATGCTTCCATGGGACTCCTGTTGCCATGAGCATGCCTCCATGACACTCCTGTTTCTATGACCGTGCCTCCATGAAACTCTTGTTTCCATGAGCTTGCCTCCATGACACTCCTGTTTCCATGTGCATGCCTCCCTGACAGTGCTCTTTCCATGAGCATGCGTCCATGGGACTCCTGTTGCCATGAGCTGGCCTCCATGACACTCGTGTTTATATGAGCCTGCCTTCATAGGTCTCCATTTTCCATGGCCATGCCTCCATGACACTCCTGTTTCCATGAGCATGCCTCCATGACACTCGGGTTTCCATGAGAATGCCTCCATGGAACTCCTGTTTCCATCAGCATGCCTGTATGGCAGTCCTTTTTCCATGTGCATGCCTCACTGACAGTCCTATTTCCATGAACATGCCTCCCTGACACCCCTGTTCCCATGAACATGCCTCTATGGCAGTCCTTTTCCATGAGCATGCCTTCATGACTCTCCTTATTCCATGTGCATCCCTCACTGATATTCCTGTTTGCATTAGCATGCCTCCCTGACACTAATGTTTCCATGAGAATGCCTCTATGACACTCTTATTTCCATGAGCATGGATCCATGGAACCCCTGTTTCCATGAGCATAAATCCATGACACTTCTGTTTGCATGGTCGTGTCTCCATGACAGACCATTTTCCATGAGAATACCTCCATGGAATTGCTGTTCCCATGAGCATGCTTTTATGACACTCTCGTTTCCATGATCATGCCTCGATGACACTCCTGTTTCCATGATCATGTGTCCATGTGACTCCTGTATCCATGAGCATGCCGCCATGACACTCCTGTTCCTATGAGCATGCCTCCATGGAACCCCTGTTTCAATGAGTATGGCTCCATGACACCACAGTTTCCACGAGCATGCCTCCATGACACTCTTGTTTCCATGAGCATGCCTCTCTGATAGCCCTGTTTCAATGAGAATGCCTCCCTGAGACACGTGTTTCCATGACCATGCCTCTATGACACTCCTTTTTCCATGACCATGCCTCCATGACACTCCTGTTTCCAGAGCATACATCCATGACACTCTTGTATCCATGGTCTTGCCTCCATAACAGTCCTTTTTCCCTGAGGAAGCTTCCATGGGACGCCTGTGTCCATGAGCATGCCTCCAAGACACTCCTGTTTCCATGACCATGCCACCATGGAACTCCTGTTTCCATCAGCATGCCTGCATGATAGTCCTTTTCCCATGTGCATGCCTCAGTGACAGTCCTGCTTCCATGAGCATGACTCCCTGACAAACCCGATCCCATGAGCATGCCTCTATGACAGTTCTTTTTCGATTAGCATACCTCCATGACAATCCTTTTTCCATGTGAATGCCTCAATGACAGTCCTCTTTCCATGTTCATGTCTCCCTGACTCTCCTATTTCCATGAGCATGCCTCCATGACACCCCTGTTTCCATGAGCATACCTCCATGACATACCTGTTTCCATGAGTATGCCTGCATGACACTCCTGTTTCCATGAGCATGCCTCCATGTCTCTCCGGATTCCCTTAGCATGCCTGCATGACACTCCTGTTTCCATGAACGTGCCTCCATGTCTCTCCGGATTCCATGAGCATGCCTGCATGACACTCCTGTTTCCATGAGCATGCCTCCATGTCTCTCCGGATTCCATGAGCATGCCTGCATGACACTCCTGTTTCCATCAGCATGCCTCCATGACACTCCCGTTTCCATGAGCATGCCTCCATGACACTCCTGTTTCCATGAACATCCCTCCATGACACTCCCTTTTCCATGAGCATGCCTCCATGACATTCTTGTTTCCATGAGCATGCCTCCATGACCCTTATGTTTCCATGAACGTGCTCCATGACACTCCTCTTTCCATGAGCATGTCTCCATGGAACTCATGTTTCCATGAGCATGCCTCCATGACACTTCTTATTCCATGAGCATGCCTGCATGACCCTCCTGTTTCCATGAGCATGCCTCCATGACACTCCCCTTTTCATGAGCATGCCTCCATGGAACTGCGGTTTCCATGAGCATGCCTGCATGACACTCCTGTTTCCATGAGCAGGTCTCCATGGAACTCCTGTTTCCATGAGCATGCCTCCATGACACTTCATATTCCATGAACATGCCTGCAAGACCCTCCCATTTCCATGAGCAGGCCTCCATGACACTCCCCTTTTCATGAGCATGCCTCCATGGAACTGCTGTTTCCATGAGCATGCCTGCATGACACTCCTGTTTCCATGCGCATGCCTCCCTGACAGTGCTGTTTCCATGAGCATGCTTCCATGGGACTCCTGTTTCCATGAGCATGCCTCCATGACACTCCCGTTTCAATGAGCATGCCTCCATGGATCTCTGTTTCTCATGAGCATGCCTCCATGGCACTCCTGATTCCATGAGCATGTGTGCATGACACTCCCGTTTCCATGAGCATGCCTCCATGGAACTCCTGTTTCCATCAGCATGCCTGTATGGCAGTCTTTTTTCCATGTGCGTGCCTCAATGACAGTCCTGTTTCCATGAACATGCCTCCCTGATACCCCTGTTCCCATGAAAATGCCTCTATGGCAGTCCTTTTCCATGAGCATGCCTCCATGATGCTTCTTTTTCCATGTGCATCCTTCCATGACATTCTTGTTTCCATGGACATTCCTCCATGACCGTTCTGTTTCCGTGAATATGCTTCCATGACATTCCTGTTTCCATGAGCATGTGTCCATGGAACTCTTGTTTGCAGGAGCATGCTTCCATGACACTCTTGTTTTCATGAGCATGCCTCTATGACACTGCTGTTTACGTGAGCATGCCTCCATGACCCTCATTTTTCCATGAGCATGTCTCCTTGACACTCCCGTTTCCATGAGCAATCCTCCATGGATCTCCTGTTTCCATGATCATGCCTCCATGACACTCCCTTTTCCGTGAGCATGCCTCCATGTCACTCTCGTTTCCATGAGCAAGCCTCCATGGATCTCCTATTTCCATGATCATGCCTGCATGACCCTCCCATTTCCATGAGCATGCCTCCATTACACTTCCCTTTTCATGAGCATGTCTCCATGGAACTCCTGTTTCCATGAGCATGCATCCATGACAGCCATGTTTCCATGAGCATGCCTCTATGACACTGCTGTTTTCATGAGCATGCTTCCATGACCCTCCCGTTTCCATGAGCAAGTCTCCTTGACACTCTCGTTTCCATGAGCATGCCTCCATGTAACTCCGGTTTCCATGATCATACCTCCATGATACTACCATTTCCATGACCATGCCTCCATGACACTCCCGTTTCAATGAGCATGCCCCCATGGATCTCCGTTTCTCATGAGCATGCCTCCATGACACTACGAATTCCATGAGCATGCCTGCATTACCCTCCCGTTTCTATTAGCATGCCTTCATGAAACTCCCCTTTTCATGAGCATGCCTTCATGGAACTGCTGTTTCCATGAGCATGCCCGCATGACACTCCTGTTTCCATGAGCATGCCTCGATGACGCTCCTTTTTCCATGTGCATGCCTGCATGACATTCTTGTTTCCATGGGCATTCGTCCATGACCGTTCTTTTTCCGTGAATATGCTTCCATGACACTCCTGTTGCCATGAGCATGTCTCCATGGAACTCCTGTTTCCATGAGCATGCTTCCATGACACACTTGTTTTCATGAGCATGCCTCCATGACACTCCTGATACCATGAGCATGCATGCATGACACACCCGTTTCCAGGAGTATGGCTCCATGACACTCCCCTTTTCATGAGCATGCCTCCAGGACACTCCAGTTTCCGTGAGCATGCCTCCATGACACTCCTGTTTCCATGCGCATGCCTCCCTGACAGTGCTGTTTCCATGAGCATGCTTCCGTGGCACTCCTGTTTCCATGATCATGCCTCCATGACACTCCAGTTTCCATGAGCCAGACTCCATGACACTCCTTTTTCCATGTGCATCCCTCAATGACATTCCTGACTGCATGAGCATGGCTCCCTGACACTCCTGTTTCCATGAGCATGAATCCATGATACTCCTGTTTGCATGGTCATGTCAACATGACAGTCTTGTTACTTTGAGAATGCCTCCATGGAACTACTGTTTCCTTGAGCATGCTTCCATGACACTCTCGTTTCCATGATCATGCCTCAATGACACTCCTGTTTCCATGGTCTTCACTCTATAACAGTCCTTTTTCCATGAAGAAGCTTCCATGGGACTCCTGTGTCCATGAGCATGCCTCCAAGACACTCCTGTTTCCATGACCATGCCACCATGGAACTCCTGTTTCCATCAGCATGCCTGCATGACAGTAATTTTTTCCATTTGCATGCCTCAATGACAGTCCTGCTTCCATGAGCATGACTCCCTGACAAACCCGTTCCCATGAACATGCCTCTATGACAGTTCTTTTTCCATTAGCATACCTCCATGACACTCCTTTTTTTATGTGCATGCCTCAATGACAGTCCTCTTTGCATGTTCATGTCTCCCTGACTCTCCTGTTTCCATAAGCATGCCTCCATGACACTCCTGTTTAAAATATCATGCCTCCATGGGACTCCTGTTTCCATCAGCATGCCTCCATGACACTCCTGTTTCCATGAGCATGGTTCCAAGGGACTCCTGTTTTCATGAGCATGCCTCCATGACACTCATATTTCCATGAGCCTGCCTCCATGGAACTCCCGTTTCTTTGAGCATGCCTCTCGGATACCCCTGTTTCCATGAGAATGCCTCCCTGAGACTCCTGTTTCCATGACCATGCCACTATGACACTCCTTTTTCCATGACCATGCCTCCATGACACTCATGTTTCCATGAGCATGTGTCCATGACACTCCTGTTTCTAAGGTCTTCCCTCCATAACAGTCCTTCTTCCATGAGGAAGCTCCCATGGGACTCCTGTGTCCATGAGCATGCCTCCGTGACACTCCTGTTCCTATGAGCATGCTTTCATGGAACCCCTGTTTCCATTAGCATTCCCCCATGTCACTCCTGATTCCATTAGCATGCCTGCATGACACTCCTGTTTCCATGAGCCTGCCTCCATGGGACTCCCATTTCCATGAACATGCCTCCATGACACTCCTCTTTCCATGATCGTGCCTCCATGGGACTACTGTTTCCATCAGCATGCCTCCATGACACTCCTCTTTCCATGAGCATGCCTCCATGGGAATCTTGTTTCCATGAGCATGCCACCCTGACACTGATGTTTCCATGAGCATGCCTCCTTGCCACCCCTGTTTCCATCATGCCTGCATGACAGTCCTTTTTCCATGAGCATGCCTCCATGACACTCCAGATTCCATGAGCATGCCCCCATGATACTGCCGTTTCCATGAGCATGACTCCATGACACTCCTGTTTCCAAGAGCAAGCCCCATGACACTCCTGTTTCCATGAGCATCCCTTCATTACACTCCCTTTTCCATGAGCATGCCTCCTTGACTGTCCTGTTTCCATGAGCATGTGTCCATGTCATTCTTGTTTCCATGAGCATGCCTCCATGACACATCCTGTTTCCATGAGCATGCTTCCATGGGTCTCCTGTTTCCATGAGCATGCATCCAGGACACTCTTGTTTCCATGAGCATGCCTCTATGACACTGCTGTTTCCCTGAGACTGCTTCCATGACCCTCCTTTATCCATGATATGTGTCCTTGACACTCCCATTTCCATGAGCAAGCCTCCATGAATGTCCTGTTTCCATGATCATGCCTCCATGACACTCCCCTTTTCATGAGCATGCCTCCATGACACTCCTGTTTCCATTAGCATGTCTCCATGGAACTCCTGTTTCCATGAGCAAGCCTCCCTGACAGTGCTTTTTCCATGAGAATGCTTCCTTGGGACAACTGTTGCCATGAGCATGCCTCCATGGATCTCCGTTTTCCCTGATCATGCCTCCATGACACTCCCGTTTCCATGAGCATGCCTCCATGACATTCCTGTTTCCATGCGCATGCCTCCATGACACTCATGTTTCCATGAGCCTGCCTCCATGGATCTCCGTTTTCCCTGATCATGCCTCCATGACACTCCCGTTTCCATGAGCATGCCTCCATGACATTCCTGTTTCCATGCGCATGCCTCCATGACACTCATGTTTCCATGAGCCTGCCTCCATGGATCTCCGTTTTCCCTGATCATGCCCCCATGACATTCCTGTTTCCATGCGCATGCCTCCATCACACTCCTGTTGCCATGAGCATGCCTCCATGACAATCGTGTTTCCATGAGCCTGCCTCCATGGATCTCCATTTTCCATAATCATGCCTCCATGACACTCCCGTTTCGAAGAGTATGCCTCCATGACACTGATTCCATAAGCATGCCTGCATGACACACCCGTTTTCATGAGCATGCCTCCATGATATTCCCATTCCGATGAGAATGCCTCCATGATACTCCTGTTTCCATGAGCATTCCTCCCTGACACTCCTGTTTCCATGGGCATGCCACCCTGACAGTGCTGTTTCCATGAGCATGCTTCCATGACACTCGTGTTTCCATGAGCCTGCCTCCATGGATCTCCGTTTTCCATGATCATGCCTCCATAACACTCTGATTCCATGAGCATGCTTGCATGACACTCCCATTTCCATGAGCATGCCTCCATGACACTCCTGTGTCCATGAGTATGGTTCCAAGGGACTCCTGTTTCCATGAGCATGCCTCCATTGACCTCATGTTTCCATGAGCATTCCTCCATGACACTGCTGTTTCCATGAGCATGCCTCCCTGATGCTCCCGTTTCTTTGAGCATGCCTCCATGTCACTCCCGTTTCCATGAGCATGCCTCCGTGACACTCCTGATTCCATGAGCATGCCTCCATGGAGCTCCTCCTTCCATGAGCATGCCTGCATGACTCTCGTGTTTCCATGAGCATGCCTCCGTGACACTCCTGTTTCCATGATCATGCCTCCACAGGACTCCTGTTTCCAAGAGCTTGCCTCCATGGAACTCCTGTTTCCATGATCATGCCTCCATGGAACTTCTCTTTCCATTAGCATGCCTCCATGGAACTCCTGTTTCCAAGAGCATGAGATTCCATGTTTCCATGAACATGCTTTCTGCCTCATGTAGCCCTAATTTGGAAGAATATAAGCTTCCTTACTAACCCTAGTTCAGTCTTTCAGAGTCCTCATACTGAATATTCTAGTTAATGAATAATGACCACAGATAGTGTTCGGGAGATTTACAGTGAAAATAATAGAAACACTTTATAGACTACTATAGTTCAAAATTTACTTTCGACAGTTTTCTTCATTTTTTTATTCTTTATTTATTTATTTGAGAGAGGGCAAGTGAGAAAAAGAGGCAGACAGAGAGAGAGAGAGAGAGAGAGAGAGAGAGAGAGAGAAATATGGTTGTGCCAGGGCCTCCAGTCATTGCAAATCAACTCCAGAAACATCCTTTATCTTGTGCATTTGGCTTAAGTGGGTCCTAGGGAATTAAACCAGGATAGCTTTGCTTTTCAAGCAAGTGCCTTAACCAAAAAATCACCTCTCCAGCCTTCAGACTTTATATTTTATCATTAGAGTTCAGTATATAAATAGATAGTATGAGTCTAATTATTCTTTCTGTCCCTTGACTTGCTTGTTGAGTAGCACTTCCACCCCTCTCTCCATATTTCCTCTTTCTCCTGGCTTCCTTAGCTATTCTTAATAAAGGAATGCACACTTAGTTCCTTGCCAAAATTTGTTTGAAAAAGATTGCAGTTGTCTGAAATAATCAAAAATTCCAAGGGGTGGGTTACTTAGATAGCTTCCAGAATGGAAGCTATTCCCCTTGTTTAGATGTTTGAAAGAAGAGACGTGAACATGCCCATGATTTGTGGGTTTCATAAAAACCTTTAAAGTGCTGTTGTCAAGGTGCTCTGTGAAAATAAGTCAACTGTGGAGAAATTAGGCAATGGGGCAGAAGGAGTAAGACATGCTAGAGAAGAAATGTGGCTAAAGAGGATGATGGCTTATCATCAGGCAGGATATTTATTGAGAGGTCCCTGTGTAGCAGAAGATAAGAGGAGGAAACCTCTCTTCTAGGGGTGAGAGACTGAGAAGTTGCTAAAAGGAAGAAAAGAAGTTTGCACTTTTATGAAAAGGATGGGATATTTAATTTTTATTAGAGCTACTATTTACTTCATACTAGGTGCACACTAGACATTTTACTGAGCACATATAAGGCATCTCACAACAGTCTGGTGACAGAGGTTTCATGATGCCTATCTTAAGGAGAAAACTGGAGTTTATACAGTTAAATTATTGCCTCAAAGCCAGACAGGCTTAAAAGGCTCTCTATTTGCCACTCTTTGCTGTATTAAATTCATTTTTTTCATTTTTGATTGAAAAGATTGAAGAAAAATAGTCAAATAGGTATCAATGAAAAAATATTGAGAAAATGGGAGAAAATTTAGTAACCTAACAAAATGACTTACATTCTTCCTAATAAAGAATGTACTAAGGGCCCAGGGAGATGGCTCCACTATTAAAGGTGCTTGTTAGCAAAGCCTCTTGGCCCTAGTTTCAAATCCCCAGACACTCACATAGATGTAGACAGGTGCTAGTTTGCAACAAGAGGCTTTATTGGGTATGAGCATACACACACATACAAACGCACACACACACATAAATAATTTTGCTTTCTTCTCTGGTTTTGCAAGGTAGGGTTGAACTCTAGCTCAGGCTGACCTGGAATTCACCCTGTAGTCTCAGTCAGGCTGGCCTCAAACTCACAATGATCCTTCTACCTCTGCCTACCAAGTGCTGGAATTAAAGGTGTGTGCCACCACGCCCTGCCTGAGGAATAATTTTTAAAGAAGAATTTTCTGAGCACATAGAGGTGCCATGATATTGAAAGCTGGTATGAAGTACAGGTTTGAAATAATCATGTGGGACATGTGCCAGAAAAGCCACATAATATGCCTTACAAATTGTGATTTTTTATCTGTGCTAGAAAATAAGAAAGCCTCTCAGCTGTAGTGTACATGAGCTCCTCTGAAATCTCCATCACTTTGGTAGTCATCACATTCTTTTTACTCCTGCCACATGTTTTATTGGTTTGCCATACAAAACAATTTGTTCAATGGAGTTTGAACCCAGAACCAAGGGTATACTAAATATTGGTTCTGCCACTAAGCTACACCCCAGTGTAATCTGGAGTTCCTTCAGATTATTGTTATTATTAAATTAACAACTGAAATTACAAAAACTGGGCTGGGTTGATAGCTCAGCAGATAAAAGCACTTTCTTACAAAGCCTGATGACCTGGCCCCAGCACCTCTGTAAAGCCAGATGCAATTAGAAGCTTATGGTTGTGGTGGCAAGAGACTGTTTCAGAAGGTGGAACACAGATACCTTGAGATTGTCTTCTGACTGCCACATGTGGCACCCTGGAACACATGCACATATACACACAATAAATAATAAATCAACCATACATATATGTATATATATAATATTAATTATTATACATTATATTAATTAATTTATATATAATATTAACAACCAATTGTCATAAGGTCTGAAGTATAAGAAACCAAGCCAAGTGAAACTAAGTCATGCAGAGCTTTTTACCAAGACTCAACCATATTGTTTGCTCATCTAGATAACTGGTTCATTTCTTCAAGTTACTTTAAAATTGCTTTTGTAATGGACAAGAATACTATGTCAAAATACAGCTGGTATTTTGAGGGAATAAATGGTGGAACAAAATGGGATTGTTATTAACCTTATAGCCTCTTCATTAGCCTCAGCCTTCCAACTGTGAGAGAAATGGGATGCCAAGGAAACACTTTCCTTGCATTTTTCTAGACCTCACACAAAAAGCCTCTACTTAAATTATAGCTTGTTTCATTACCAGGGTGTTGTATATTAGAAACTGATTACCCCATTTCTTCTATAATAGCTTCATTAAATTTGGGGGAGCTTTCTTTTATTTTTAAGATAAGAAATAATGAGCTTATGAAAGTGAAATCTTTATTTTTGTTGTGTCTACAATTTCAATTCAAGCATAGTGAGAATAATTATGACATTAAATTGAATCTCAGAACAATTATTTTCTGAGTAAAATGAGGTTGCTTACACAATACTCTTAAAGTCAAATGTCATATATTATCAACTTTTTATGAGCATTCCTGTGTGTCTGACAGCCACTTTGAAATAAATAGAGAGCATTGATCAAAGGTATGTTACTTCTAGCCCTGTGTCTTGTCAATGATTTTAACATGTCACTTAGGTATGGAATGATTGCTGTCTTTTCTGATTCTGTGAAATATTTTCAAACTTTTAATAAAGTTCTTCAGTAACTACCCTAATAAAATTTTGACTTAAGCACTTAACAATCTTTAACCAATTGTAAAAGAATGTAGAAGGCTGGACACAGGAAAAGGAGTTACAAGTTAAAGGAAAAGATATCTGTGTGAATACTGAACATTTGCAGTGCTTCTTGTTTTTTGCTATCATAAATAACTTTTTCAATTTTTTAATTTTTTAGCTACAATAGAAAATAATGGATCTCATTATGGCACACACAGGTATTTCTTGTACCTTGTGTATGTCCACCACCCTGCCTGTCTCCCTGACATTGGTCCCTGTCCTGCTTTGCATTGTTTTCAATCTTCTCATTAGAGTTTATGTGGAATGTGAAATCAGCTTATATCAGTGTCTGTGATAATGTGTAATCACTGAAGAAGCTTCTGTGTGAGTGAAAGGCAGAAGAACACAAAGGTGACATCTCAGCACTCACTGCCAGGTGCTGTGCCCACTTCTCCAAGTGCCCAGGGTTTTCCTCAGAGGGTGGTGACAGAAGACCCACCTTATCATAGCCTTCGTCAGCACAAGTCCACAAGGGATCCACCCAGAAAGAGATTTTAAATTAGGACCAAGTTGCCAGAGCAGAATTTCTCCTTGTAATATAGCCTTCATTCCCTAAACATCAGTTAAGAGCCTCAAAAACTGAATTTGTACAATATTCCCTTCAACTGGAAAATTGGCTTTGCTTGCTGAAACATTTTTTTTCATAAAATGTGTGCTGTTTTTAAAATTTTTTTTTATCCAACAGTCATTTGAGTCAGAGCTATGTGACTTTCCTTAGAAAGATGCTTAGAGCAGACCCAACATGGCTCAGGGAAATTTTGCGGAAGAGGGGGCAGAAAGAATGTCAGAACCACATGTTGGGTCATGATATGCAGAGACATTTAGCTTATCCATAACTGTGGGCTAACTCCACAATGCATGACCCGTATACCTCAACAAGGAGGGGCCAAGGGGAGGTGGTAGGTCATGGATGAGCCTAATAATGGTACCAAACTGACTGTAAAAAAAAAATAAAATAAAATAAATGGAAAAAAAAAGAAAGATGCTTAGAGTAGGACTGAGGGTGGCTTCAGGCTATAATAGAAATTGTAGGTACCACTTGAAAAGCATGGGTGAAACCACCACAATAAAATAGTGTTTCTTTTGTCATCCAAAGATTCCTTGAGGACTTGTAAAAGTCCATGTTTGAATACATTTCCTTCTCAAAGAGGAATGAGACAGGATTCTCATAATAATGAGGAAAAAATAAAAAGACAGCCATATCCCATCATGCTCATAATCCAGAGCTACAAAGCCACCATGTTCTACATTAATATTACAGGTGGAACAGAGATAAGCCAACACTTATTAGCTACCATGGTTCTGGGAATTCAACCCCACTTCCTAGGCCCTTACTATAACTCTCTACACAACTATGCCTCAAAAACTAGAGACTGAATTTACTCATCCTTGTGCCTGAAGAGTGGGTACACCTCACATGCTCACCTAGTCATTGATGAAAGAATGAGTCAGTAGATGGGAAAAGCAGGCAAAATGGAACAAGTTTAAGTCCTGAAAAAGCTCTAGGCTCCCAGCTAATAGTTTTTGAAGAAAAAAAATCATTTTCCTAAAAGATAAGCAAAAGCATGGGAATCCTGCATTGCAGTATTCAAAACTCACTGTAAGGATCCTTTTATTTCCTAGGATAGACACCATCTTCCTCTATATCTTTGGTTTTTGATGAGAGGGGACTTTGCCTGCCAGCTACAGTGTCAAGGAAAGTAAACTGGAGTTTAAAATTAAATGTATCTCATCAGCAGGAGTTGAATCTTGCTTTTTTTTTTTTTTTTGTCTTGACTATATTTCAATAGTTAGCAGACTTGTGCAGTGCTACATTTGAAATGTAATAAGGGAAGGATTTATCAAAGCCTCCTGTGAAGCCACTGTCCCCAAATGATGGACCCTTACTTTTGGCATCAGGAAAACAATAGTGCACAATGTACAGAGATAGCTGTGATTTTCTCACAAAGTATCTAGGGGATGATGAGTTTAGAAATGGATTCCACACACTTTTTCTGAGACAAGGAAACAAGAGATTTACACACCCCATATGGATAATTTTCTTGGCTCAGAAGCTCTCTTATTCTCTCAAATCACTTCCAAGTTTATTTTGTAAATATAGATTCATCTTCATGTGAAGTTCTGAAAGTTTTACTGTATGCAAATAAGAGAAATTTGGATCTTCAGAATTGTCTTTAAGAATCTGGAGATGTCTTCTGGATATGCATATTAGCCCCAGGAGGTACTCAGCAATATTAATACTCAAAAGCCATAGATGGATGCCTTTTTGTTGGCTGGAAAACCAGACTGCATGTTTATAACTTTGAGGCTGACAAAGGTCTTATAGACCTAGTCAGAGAAATAATGAAAACAAAGAAATTTATTTAAGTGGAACTTAAAGATACACAATTACTTCAGAAATTAAGTCAGGAAGAAAAATTTCATGTTTTTGAAGCATGTGCAATTGAAGATGAAATAACGTATGCTATTATGAATGCGATCATAATTCAGTGAGGGATTCACTTTCCTTTTGAAGCAGTCTCACTCTAGCCTAGTCTGTTCTAGAACTCACTCTATAGCCAAGGTTGACCTTAAATTCATGACATTCCTCTTAACTCAGGCCCTCCTGGAGGGCTGGGATTAAAGCTGTGTGCCACCACACCTGTCTCTATGATGATTAATCTTGATTGTCAACTTGGTTGTATCTAGAATCAGCTAGAAGACAAATTTCTGAGTATGTTTGTGAAGGAATTTCAAGTTAGGTTAATTGTGGTGAGACCATCCACCCTTGTTTTGGCAGCACCATACCATAGGAGGTGGTTCCTACTGAATCAAAAGAAGATTGCTAGCTGAGCACCATACTTATCACTCCCCACTTCCTGGCAGTGGACACAATATGACCAGCTACTTCCAGCTCCTGCACCATGACTTTCCCACCATGTCAGGCTGTACCCTTTAACTGTGAGCCAAAATAAACTCTTCCAAACCTTTAAATTATTTGTCAGAAATTTTGTCACAGTAATAAGAAAGATAACTAGTACAGAAAATTGATCACAAAAAAAGGGGACTGTTGTTGTGACAAACCTGACCATGCTGTCCATAGGTCTTTGAAACTGCATTGCTAGAGAAATGTGGAAGAGTTTGTTCTTCTTTGATTTCTTTGGAGGGGGCCGGATTTTCAAGGTAGGGTCTTGCCCTAGCCCAGGCTGACCTGGAATTCTCTATATAATCTCAAGGTGACCTTGAACTCATGGCAATCCTCTTAGCTCTGCCTCCTGAGTGCCCAACTACAGAGAGAACGGGCCTCTAGCCTCTGCAAACAGACTCCACATGCATGTGCCACTTTGTGCTTCTGGCTCTACATGGTTACTGAGAATAAAACTTGGGTCATTAGGCTTTGCAGGTAAATGTGTTAACTGCTGAGTCGTATCTCCAGCCCTCTTTTAATTTTTGAGTTAGAATTTCACTCAAGCTTAGGCTGGCTTCTAACTCGCAAGTATTGGGATTAAAGGCATGAGTCACCAGACCTGGCTTGAGACCTATGATTTTTTAAAACCTAATTTGGTAAAAAGGTTCTAAAGAACCATAAAGAGATAACAAAGTAACAAGATTTACTTTATTGAATGTCTTCTTCATGACAAAGCTATATATAATCACAATATTGGTAACATATTGGACCTAAAACTCTTCTACATTTCAATTTTTTAAACATTTCATTTATTGAACGCAGCATGCCTCAGGGAAATTTTGCGGAAGAGGGGGAGGGAAGAATATCAGAGCCACATGTTGGGTCATGATATGCAGAGACATTTATCCTACCCATAACTGTGGGCTAACTCCACAATGCATGACCCATATACCTCAACAAGGAGGGGCCAAAGGGAGGGGGTAGGTCATGGATGAGCTTAATAATGGTACCAAACTGACTGTATTTTGCTGAATAAAAAACTAATTAATAAAAAATAAAAAATTAAAAAATTAAAAAACATAAATAAACATTTCATTTATTATTTATTTGCAAGATGAGAGAGAAGGGGGAGCCAGAGAAAATAAGTGTGCCAGAGGCCTGTTGCCACTGCAAACAAACTTAGTGCAACTGGCTTTATGTGGATAATGGAGAATCAGACCCAGGCCAGTGGACTTCACAAACAAGTGTTTTTAATCACAAAGCCATCTCCCCCACTAATATGTAGATCTTAGCTTTTAATATATATGTGTGTGTGTGTGTGTGTGTGTGTGTGTGTGTGTGTGTGTGAGTGTGGACATTGGTCATGAAACTAGAAAGGCAATAATGACAAGGGAAAAAAAGAGGTGTTAGTGAATGGGAGGGTAGTAAAATATATGTGACATGAAAACAGAAAGGAGGCTGCTGGGGATGGAAGGGCTCAAGGCAGTAAGGGGGATGGAGAAGAGAGGGAGAGGAAGATTGCCAAAATAGATTACCTGTATAAATTCCATAATGAGGTTTTGCTTAGTCCTTGGCTCCTGCTTATTGTAATACCTTCTGGAAAATAGAATATTTCGCAAAGGGGCATACTTTCCTTTTTAAATTACCATTTTTACTTCAAGAAATTAATGTTTTTCTTTAGGACAATGACTTTGTAAATTAAAGTCACGGCTAATAATTTCTCCTAAAGGTATTACTATTATTTTATTTTCTTATGTTTTTCTCTCTAAATCTTTTTTTATTAGTTTTGTACTCAGTGAATATAGTTAAGTTGGTACCATTGTTAGCTTCCTCCCTATCCTCCTTCCTCCACAGGAACCCTTCTTGTTGGGGTATATGGGTCATGCATTGTGGGGTTAGCCATCAGTTATGGTTAGGAGGAAATGTCTCTGTGTATCATAACCCAATGTGTGGCTCTAACATTCTTTCCACTCCCTCTTCTGCAAAATTTCCCTGGGCCATGTTGGGTTCATTTTATATCTGCTTCAGTGATGAGGTCTTGAGAGCCTCTGTTGCTCGGGATATCTGGTTTGGTAGGAGTTGATTGTTCTCTGTGTCTATTGCCTTCACCCTTATGCTGGTACCAGGTTCATGAAGAAAACAGCACTCTTGCTTGTCTCCCCAATTACTCTTAGTTTCAGCTGGGGCCCTTTTGAGGTATGATGGGGTGGTTCTCTCTTTAGGATCTGCACATATCTGAAAAAGAGAAGCAGATTCTCTGATGGACAGTAAAGTTAACACAAGAAAAATGGAATGACCATTATGTTTTAGAGAGAATTTAAAAGGTGTAGGCCCTCTTCTAGCTCATGGTTGGTGGAAGCTTTATAATAGAGAGTGGGCTCCTTTTTGGATATGCTTCTGAATTGTTTCCCAGCTGCAGCTATGGGTTCCATTCCACTGAGCAGATCAGTTAGCAAAATCAAGAGCAGTTGGTTTCCCACCCTGGCTGTGCACCACTATTGCACTTGTGTGAGTATCAGGACAGGTTATTTGCTGCTAAGTACATTAGACCATGAGTTTGTTGGACAGATATTGGTAATTTTCCCCATCTCTCATGTAGCACCGCTTGGCACTAGACATGCTGTCTGGGGACTAACTCTCTTCTAGCTTCCAGCCATTTCACTCCTTGTTACGTGCCAGCAGCATATGGTGTCTTCAGCAGTAGGGTCTTACCACTAACCTTTTATGAGTCATCAAGTACTCTGACAGAAATATGTCTTCTTTGGGGAAACCTTGTAGGTCTCTCTCATGAAGAGCTCATTGTGGATGATAGCCACTTGCTGGTACTGGGAGTTATAGGTCAGCACCCAATAAGAGAGGGAAGAAAAAGGTAAGTATTATAAAAGAGATAAATAGACGAGAGAGAAGAGGGAGAGAGAGAGAGAGAGAAAGAAACAGAAACAGGAAATCTTTAAGGGCTGTAGATTAGGGAAAATGGCAGACTTCTCTGCAAGTCTGGTTTGAATCATAACCATTCCCAGCATGTTTGAATTGGGACTCCTTACCAATTACAGGAGTTTGTTTTACCATTAAGGTTAGAGCCACTGTGAAGTGACACTTCCATCTCTGGGACTCTTGGCCTTCAGAGATTTCAGCATTGGATTCCAGGACATGCCAGAAGTTCTCTCTCATTCCAATTTGTGCAACCCATGGGTATTGTATCAGACAGCTTCAGGTTCACTGAGATGAACTTTCAGACAAGACACAGTTATGGAGGAATGCATATTTATTGAAGCTCACAGATCCAGGGGAAGTTCCACAATGGCAGAAGAAGCTGGCCTGCCTTCACAGGTCCAAGCAGAGAGAGAGAGAAGCACAAGCCTAAAAGCCAAAAGCCAAAAGCCACAGCACACTTCCGGAACTCCAGCTAGGCACACTTTGCATATCTTTAGATTGAAAACTGAAACCCACCACCAAACCTAAAGATCCACCCAGTGACACAGCCTCCAGCTTTGTGGCTAAAGATGCAAACTACAAACAAACAACTGAATATATTGGGGCCATCTATTCTATTCAAACTACCACATTCCGCCCCTGGGCCCCAATAGATTTATAACCATTACACATTGTAATTGTACTCAGTTCAATTACAAAGGTCCCCACAGTCTTGACCAATTTAAGATATGAAGACCTGTAAAATCAAACAAGTTAAACATTTCTAACATATAAAGGCACAGAGTAAACATTTTAAACTGGTATAAGGCATAGCTGAAAGGCCAAATATAACCATTTTAAGTAGAAAGGCTCAGGCCTGACTTAGATAGAGAACTAGCCGGCAAATGTGCTGACCTCTGCTTCTGTAAACTTTGCTTGCTTGCTCAATTGCTGACTTTCTCCCTAAAGTTTCTGGGGAATCTCCATTTCAAGGGCATTGCAGAAACACTCCACTGTGGGGGCCTCTGGCCTCTGACCACCTGCTTAGATAAACCTGTCAATTCAAAAGTTGCAAAGTACCACTGTTTGCTTACCCGATCACAATGGAGATTACCTCAACTGCCTGGAGTGCCCCTAGCTCCTGCCCCCAACTTTGCCTGCTGAAACCCCAAGCCAATCAGAACTGTTTAAATCAACCAATCATGTATCTATCCCCTACTTCTTTGTTCGAATTCCTATATGAACCCCTTCCCCCAAAAGGAAGGGGCTCTCTCCCTCACTACTGCTGTGCTGGACTGTAGGGATGGAGCCCAGGCCTAGGCTTGCAATAAAGAAACCAGTTGCTTTTATATTTGAGTGTCTCGGCTTCTGTGGTGGTTCTCTGGGTGACTCCTGGGTGACTGGGGGTCTTGGCTCCTGGTCAGGGGACTTGGCACAACATCTTGAGGGCTTGTCCGGGATACCTAGGGAACCCCCAACGAACCCGAGACCCCGAAAGTTTCTTCTTCGACCGGTCAGATAAGTTTTCCACTTGAGCGCTCTCTTTTTCCTTTCACTCTGTAGGCTAGCTGCATCTGTTTTCTGATCAGGTCATACGTCCTGGTGGACGCGCCATAAGGACAGACCTGGAGGAGGCACGAGACGTCCTGCCCCTAATCTGAGTGGGGGCTCTGTCCTCTGGGACAGAGCAAACCTGCTAATCTGAGTGGGGGTTCTGCCCTCTGGGACAGAGCAAACCTGCTAATGTGAGTGAGGGCTCTGTCCTCTGAGACAGAGCAAACCTGCTAATCTGTATCGCACATCTGTTTTTTTTTTGGGGGGGGGCTGTGTGTCTATGTAATACTTGTGTGTCATGTCATTGCTCTAATCCTATGGTCGTTCCTCCCCTGACTCAATAACATGGGACAGATTCCTTCCTCCCCTTTAGGACTCTGCCTCGTGCACTGAAAGGACGTCAGAGCAGTTGCCCATAACAACGGGGTAAATGTTGAAAAGACAGATGGATTACATTTTGTTCCTGTGAATGGCCTACCTTCAATGTAGGATGGCCACCAGAGGGGACCTTTCATCTAAATACTATACTTGAGGTTGAAAAAAAAATTGTTTTTCACTCTAGGAGTGGACACCCTGATCAAATCCCTTATATTGTGACCTGGAGGAACCTAATAGAAGAGCCTCTCCCCTGGGTGAAGTCTTTCCTCTCTTCCTCGCCCCCTCCTTTACAGGTGCTGGCAGTTACACCCAAAAGAGACACCAAGCCCACTGCTGAAGCCTCAGCGCCAATTCTCTTGGGGGGCACTGATGAGATGGACAGGGTGGGTGAGTGCTCTCCCAGAGGGAGGCAGACTCTTTTTGGGAAGAAGTCCTCCAAGTCATTTCTGGATTTCTGGGCATCCATGTGGACCCGCATAGTTTATCTGGCTAGGAAATAAAAAGTTCAGGAAGGAAATTTCCCCTCACTCCCTTTAAGCAGCAAAACTACAAGCCAGCTTTACAAGCGCTCCAAAGTGGCTTGGGTCAGAGTCAGGTGGAATACAGACAATGGCACCTTTGCCCATACAGTTGCCATGTCTCTGCCTCCTCTCCCAGTGGTCCCCAAGGGGCCCACTCCTTCTTCAACAGTCTCCCAGTGGGCTGCCTTCTTCAGAGGCCTCCTGGCAGTCCTGGAGCCCCCCCCCCCCCCTTCCCTTTCAGGTAGTCAGAATCCTTGGCCTCCGGGCAGTCTTCTTGGCCATTACCTTCACATGTACTTGACCGTACCCCTGGTGAGTGCAGGGAATAAGGCAAGGATGCTCTAAGGTGTATACAAGCCCCACCCAGCCGCAACAGCACACCAAAAAGTGGCAAGAGAGAGGAAAAAAAAATGGTCACATTTAACTGCAGCCTATAAAGAACTAAAGTTTTACATAAAAAATGTGTCAACTTTGTTAGATGAAATCCTGAATATAATTACTGAATTTATGTTCTAGGTCAACATCAACTTTCATAGAGGATTATTAAAAACAACAGAATTCTCTCTAAAGTGGTAACTTATAATTTTTCAGGTATTGAAAAAAAAATTGTAATGTACTTAAAAGGAGGAGGCAACTGACCTGACTTCTAGGCAAGCCTGCCTCAAGATAGCAACAATATTTGCCTTAATTTAATGTCTTATTGGTATTAATGACATAAAATTGTCTTTAGACTACTCACTTGTTAGTGAGTAATGGGATTAATTAATTTGGTGTAGTTTTTCATAATAGCCTTATAAGAAAGGTGGTTAATAATGGGATAAGATGAATTGTTTAAAGAAACTGGGAAGGAATTTTTCAATGTTGGGACATAGAATGCTCGTTAAGAATGCCTTTTGAATGGTACTTAGATAAAAATGTTATAGTATGTGAATAAAGATGTGCAGATATAGAAAAAAAATTGTCAGGCTAAACCTAAACACCATGCCTAAAGTTAGAGATTTTTCAACTGTTTACAGACTCTTAAGGATACTCTAAAAGTTTTATATAGGGACATAGTCTTAATCTAAATTCATCTTATATTAGACACAGGTGATGCCTATGCTAGGTGGGTCACAAAGTCATAAGTACAGATGTAATTGGAGGTCTAACCAGGTTAAACATAGACAAGAATCTATCACCTTGTGTTTTGCAAATGGGTAAATTTGCTATGTATAAATGACTTCAGAATAGGATAAGAAATGTCAGGATACTTATCTCTCTGCTCCGTAATTTCATTTTGTTCTTGCTTTCCAATGTATGCTACTTAAATTTGTGGAAAGCTGGACTCTGAAAAAATGGATGGAACCCCCTTTATCTCAGGCCCCATGCAAATTTAAGCCATGTGTCCCCCAGACTCTGACTAGAGACAATGGCCAATTGTCTCTGACAAAGAAGGAGTACAGCATGTAACTGTGGTTCTCTTTAGTTCTTCTCTTTTGAACACCTAAAGTCACATCTGCTAAGATAAAGTTTCTCACTAGACAAAATGTTAAGTGAACTGAGTCAAGGTATTTGATCAGGTTACAAACTCCTTACATAAGACAAGCATCAGGCTTATCTAATGTGTATATCAGGGTAAGGGCCCCTTCATTGAAACATTTAATTGGATTAAATCTAACGTTTACCTGATGCCAAGGTTTTAATCAGTGGAGAAACTGAGTCTTATGATAAGGCCTCACTCATTAACAAGTCACTGATGCTAATTTGTTATGATTTAAGGGTTATAAAACTGGCTTTAAGACTCTCTCAGTAAAGTAAATTAGGTTCCTCTTTTCATGAAGGTTTTAACTATTCTTAAAATAAAAGCTCACATAGAAGTGGTTAATTTCCAAAGGTGAACTACTCGTACCTAAAGGCATTGTAACTTCAAAGATAGCTGCTGTCTTATTTATGCTAATTCTATTGAATGGTCATAACTAGGTTGAATCACTTAGATTTAAGTGATTTAATTTCAGTAATGATAACCTTCAGCTTCTTGGGATATGTTGGGACAGCTTGCTTAAGCTTTATCAAATTTAAGTCATGGGTAGTACATAAAATTGTTTTATGTTAATAAAAATTTCTGTGGTACATAAAATCAATAGCTATCAAGTTTAAGGCAAAATCATTGGTTGTCAAATAATGTTTTTTTCTTTCAAAAAGATTTATCAAGGGTTATATTAGAATTTAGCTAGGTGTTTTGGTTAAAAAAAAATTCAAACTCTGTGGTTCTGTTTCCAATGTTCTCTGGGTAATTTGTACCAACACAGGTATCTGAACTAATCAAAGATGTTTACAAACACAGATGCTAAGACTTTATACTGTCTTACTTGTCCCTTTCTGACAATTTCTAAGTTAAATGAGTTAGTCTGTAAATCAATTGGTACTGTTTTCAAGACTGGTAGCAGGTTCTGCCTATATTTATAAATATTAGATATTTAAAATATAAGATGTGTCTACTTTCTATACCTCATATATAAGGCTTATGCTGCCATATTACAACTAAAAATTTAAAGATAGGGCAAAATGATTTTAAAAGCCCTTGTGCCATTCTTTAAGTATATTTCAGTAATCAAATGTGCTCTATATGTACATACATCCAGGCTAGTGTAACTTCCTTTCTAAGTGTGTTAATTACCTATGTAGAAGCCAAAAGCCAACTGGAATCATCAGAGCAAGAGGTGGCAATATTTTGGCCTGTGCTCCCAGGTCATGAGGCCACTGGAGATAATGGGACACTTCTAAACTGGCCCCCTGGTAAATCACCTGTCTTCCTGAGCAGGAAGGATATGGAGACCCAAACAAAATTGGTGTACAGTCTGAAACAGGAGAGTCACAATTGAGGAGCAATCAGTCCTCCTGACTTCCCAAAGAAGGGAAAACTACTTGGCCAGCAAGGCCTAGACTCATCCTAACAGACAGAAGACACCAGTAAGCTATGGGGCTGCTCCTGGGTCCCTAAAGTCTCTTTGGAGAGCCATTAATGACCTCCAAAATTAATCCTTAATTAAATTTGGCTATCTGCATGGTCTTAAACACTCAGAGAGAAATGTATAACCAAAAATAAAAAAGTACCTTACACATATGAATGGCCTATTAAGTAACACAAAAACTTTCCAAGAGGGGAAACAAACAGTAAGACATCTTTTCCCCATAGTTTTAATTCTATAATTAAAAAAAAAGATGTTCAAAGGGTTATTTTCAAACCTAAAATATGGAAATAATATGGGAGACTGGGTGTTGCCATCGCCACAAGACACTGGAACCCTGCTGGAAGGGACCCTCCACTGGAAGGGACCCTAAGTCTTCATCCTGACCACACCAACTGCTGTGAAGATGGACAGAATTGCCACTTGGATTCATCACACCCACCTACTAAGGGGGACTATATGTGGCCTTCAAAAAAGAATGTTGTTTTTATATCAACCAATCAGGTATAATTAGAGACTCAATGGTGAATATATGAGAGAATTTGGGGGAAAAAAAGCTGATAGAGGATGATTTAAGTCATGGTTCAGTCATTCCCCATGGTTAACAACTCTGCTGTCTGCTTTAGCAGGGCCATTACTTTTATTTTTGTTGCTAATCACAATAGGACCCTGCATTATTAATAGATTAGTTGCTTATGTTAGGGAACACATTAATACAGTACTGCTTATGGTTTTAAGATCACAGTATATACCATAAGACTCCACTCACTAACTCAATTGGGATACAAGATTGGCTCCCCAGGTATATAGAGAGGGGGAAATGAAAGGCCAAATAAACCATTTTAAGTAGAAAGGCTCGGGCCTGATTTAGATAGAGAACTAGCCGGCAAATGTGCTGACCTCTGCTTCTGTAAACTTTGCTTGCTTGCTCAATTGCTGACTTTCTCCCTAAAGTTTCTGGGGAATCTCTATTTCAAGGGCATTGCAGAAACACTCCACTGTGGGGGCCTCTGGCCTCTGACCACCTGCTTAGATAAACCTGTCAATTCAAAAGTTGCAAAGTACCACTGTTTGCTTACCCGATCACAATGGAGATTACCTCAACTGCCTGGAGTGCCCCTAGCTCCTACCCCCAACTTTGCCTGCTGAAACCCCAAGCCAATCAGAACTGTTTAAATCAACCAATCATGTATCTATCCCCTACTTCTTTGTTCGAATTCCTATATGAACCCCTTTCCCCAAAGGAAGGGGCTCTCTCCCTCACTACCGCTGTGCTGGACTGTAGGGATGGAGCCCAGGCCTAGGCTTGCAATAAAGAAACCAGTTGCTTTTACATTCGATTGTCTCGGCTTCTGTGGTAGTTCTCTGGGTGACTCCTGGGTGACCGGGGCTCTTGGCTCCTGGTCAGGGGACTTGGCACAACAGCAAGGAGAGACTAAAACAATGCAAGCTCAACCACCATCAAACAAACATTAAACTTCTGCAGCTCAAGTCCAGTATAACCAAAGACTGACAGTCTCCAGATTTTCCAATTCCCCTCCTCCAGCTGGGCAGAGTAGCAGGGAGCACTTCCATCTCAGGCCAACAGTGCACTCTATGGTAGCCCTTCCATAGTCCTGGTATATAGAAAACATCTTCAGGTCTTCATGCAAACCACGGTCCATCTTCCAAAGGCTCTTTCAGCCTATCAGGTCATCATGCCCTCCCTCATGTTGCATCTCAGCAGCAGCTCCTGGAACCGTGTGCAATTCATGATCACTCCTCATATTTTCCAAAGGCTCTTTCAGCCTATCAGGGCATCAGGCCCTACCTCATGCAGCATCTCAGTGGCAGCTCCTGGAAGCATGTGCAATTCACGGCCACTCCATGCATTTTTCATGCTTCTGAAACCAATACCAGTTTTTCAGGACATAGCCATATTCTTAATTCAGGGATGAAACAAATCCTAGCCTTGAAAAGCAGATTCCTTCTCCAGTCACCTCTTTCCAAAAGTGTTTGCATTTCTATGATAGTCTTTTCTCAGGCATCCTTTCCATGGTAAAGCAATTGGACCATCTTCCTTTAAGACTGCTAATGTGTTTGACAATAGCAGATTCAGTAACCTAAAACCAGTCTTAGTGCCTGTAATTTTAACTTGCTTGAGGGTTTCCAGCTTAAAATCTTAAATCTCTCAGTCCAATATCTCTAACCAAGCACATCAGGCCATTACAAATTTAACCTTGATCAAACTCTCTGGGCCTGGGCAGCAGGATGCAGCCAGCCCTTATGCCAGTATCCCACTTCCAACAAAGTCTTCTGCAGTCCTTCCTTCCCCTTAGAAAGCTCATAAGCCAAGCTTCAAAGTTCAATGCTGTCTGCACTTAGCATTCTCAGACTGTCATCAGAATAGTCCATAAAACTTGACTTACCACTCCAGAAGACAACTTCAGTTGCGAGCACCAAGTCCATGCCCATTTCTCCAAAACAAAGGTTCCAAAAGATCAATATCCACATAGTCAGGTTCATCTCAGCCCACTCCACAGTACCAAGTTCTGTATCAGACAGATTCAGGTTCACTGAGATGAACTTTCAGACCAGACACAGTTATGGAGGAATGCATATTTATTGAAGCTCACAGATCCAGGGGAAGTTCCATAATGGCAGAAGAAGCTGGCCTGCCTTCACAGGTCCAAGCAGAGAGAGAGAGAAGCACAAGCCTAAAAGCCAAAAGCCAAAAGCCACAGCACACTTCAGGAACTCCAGCTAGGCACACTTTGCATATCTTTAGATTGAAAACTGAAACCCACCACCACACCTAAAGATCTACCCAGTGACACTGCCTCCAGCTTTGTGGCTAAAGATGCAAACTACAAACAAACAACTGAATATATTGGGAGCCATCTATTCTATTCAAACTACCACAGGTATATAGAATAGTAAGTAGATAAATGAAACCTGTTGTCTGAGTGTAGGTACCTGCATCCTGGTGTCCTTCTGTGCTTGAACCACTCCTTCTGTGGACACAACTGTGCACATGATATTCTCAAAGACCACTGCAAGTCTGGCCCCCATGGTGCCTGGCTGATCAAAAAGTATTCCCTGTGTAGTTTCTGGCATGGCCAGCTCAACTGCTATATGTAGACATTTCTAACTGGCTGTGAGGGCATGTGATAGACAGTATCTCAGAGCTTCCAGGACTCCAGAATCAGCACCAGTGGTGTCATACACTTTAACGCTGGGAGACATCTGTCTTTCAGTTTATGTTAATCAACATTTGTCTCTTTCTGCAAATGCAAGTGTAAGTGTCATGTGAATTTCAAGTCTCTAGTAAGGGCACTTTTCAAATACCCTAAAGAAAGGATGACTAGATTATTTGTAAACCACCTTAAAATAACACACATATTTCCATACTGATCCCTCACACTCTTCTGAAAGCAACTACTTCACATCTGCCTTGCTCTCCACATTTCTGGCCATGCTGATGGTCAACACCATGGCCTAGCTCATGCTAAGCCCTCTTAATAGTGAGCTACATCCCCAACCTAAAAGCTACTTATTCTCCAAAAAATAAAAGGGAAAAGGAAAAATATCAGCTCTGTCTACCTTTGTATCAAGTCCCATATTTCATGTTAAATGTAACTCTCTTAAGTTTTATTATTAATACTTTTAAACAGTTCTATAGGTTAGTAAAGACTAGTCCTTGTGTGGAACTAGGAATAAAGTTATGAACTGATCAAGTCAGTTAAGACAACATCTTTTAGTAAGAAAAGGATAGAGTGTATCTTAAAGAAGAAAATGAAGAATAACAAGTCTGCCAGGGGCAAGGCAGAAGTAGACAAGAGGTACACTGGAAAAATCATGGGTTGCTTGATTGATGGTTAGAAGGATACAAAGGTACAGGTTAAAAAACTAAGTTCAGCCAGGCAGGGTGGCACAAGCCTTTAAACCCAGCACTTGGGAGATAGAGGTAGAAGGATTACCATGAGTTTGAGGCCACCCTCAGACTACATAGTGAATTCCAGGTCAGCCTAGACTATAGTGAAACCCTACCTCGAAAAACAAAAAAAATAAAAAATAAAAAATAAAAATATGTCAAAACCAGGCATGGTGGCAGCACAACTTTGATCCCAGCATCAGGAGGCAGATGTAGGAGGATTTCAAGGCCTGCCTGAGACTCCATGGTGAGTTCCAGGTTACCCTGGGCTAGAGTGAGACTCTACCTTGAAAAAAAAAAAAAGCCCAAACCATTAAGAAGAGCATAGTAGTACACACGTGTAAGCCCAGCACTCTGGAGGCTGAGGCAACAGGGTTGCAAGGACTACAAAGTGTGGTCCTGACTAGCAAGACTCTATCTAAATCACTGGAAAGCAAGCTTCTATATCTATAGGAAGCTTAAGAATGACAGAGTTACTTTTTTCTCAAGGTATTGTAAAGAATATATTTCCTTAGAAATACATTATATATAACTTTCTCCTTCAAGCTTCCTCTATGTTTCTCTAAGCCATACAAATATTTTAACTGTTGTAAAAGAAGAATAAAATTATTATAATATATTGAGTTGTAAGCTAAAGGTCATAAAACTATATAAAGTACATTTTCATAATACATTAGATTTATGGGTATACATAATAAAACTGAGAACTCTTGAAAAATATCATTAATGAAACATATTGCTTTGTATTCTATAAATTAATAATAAATAAATACATAAAACATATATCTTGGTCTGAGCTCCAAGCGTTTGTGCCATACAGGCTTAACAACCTTGTCCATATTTCCCAGCTTCCTCACTTATTGAATGAGTTAGATATTCCTACTTCATAAGAGTGAATATAAGCAAAGCAATGAGCAGTGTACTTAGAACAAGTACAGTTATTGTCTCTCGACACTTGTTGCATATTCATCATCCCATAGTTCCTAAAGCTAAATTATGTGTACCCTTCCATTCTTGTGTGACTCTAGATGTTGATTGAAGTACTTAGAATTGGTCATGAGGGATGTTGCTTATCCCTCTGTGCTCAGTGAAGAGAAAAAATAGTGCAAAAAGGTTTAAGAGAATAGGAAAACTTAAAAAAATCTCATATACATTAAACATACTATTTAACTGGTTCTTCTTTATATTGTATTGCTACAATATCTATTTTAACTTTTTATGTTTTATTTTCACTTGTTTATTTATTTGACAGAGAAAGAGGGAGGGAGGGAGGGAAAGAGAGAGAGAGAGGGATAGAGACAGAGAGAGAGAGAGAGAGAGAGAGAGAGAGAGAGAGAGAGAATGGGCGCAGCAGGGCTTCCAGTCACTGCAAACAAACTCCAGAAACATGCTCCCCTTTGTGCATCTGGCTAACATGGGTCATGGGGAATAGAACCTGGGTCCTTTGGCTTGGCAGACAAATGCCTTAACTTATAAGCCATCCCTCCAGCCCTCTATTTTAACTTTTTATTGATAATTTTCATACTTGTATATAATGTATTCTGATCTTAATCCCCTCTTATTACTTTATTTTTTCTCTCCTCTCCCCATCTCCCTTCCACTGAACCTCTTCTTATTTTCAACGAGTCCTGCTTCTATTTTGATATTTTTCAAAATATTTCATTTATTTGCATTTATTTATTTGCATATATATATGTACATATATATATATATACATACATATCTATCTATCTATCTATCTATCTATCTATCTATCTGTCTGTCTGTCTATCTCTCTCTCTCTATATATATATATATATATATATATAGAGAGAGAGAGAGAGAGAGAAACAGACACAGAGAGAGAGTGTGTGTGTGTATGTGTGTATATAAGGGTGTTCCAGGACCTCCAGCCACTGCAAACAAAAGTCAGAACATGCTGCACTCTGCATCTAGCTTACCTGGGTACTGGGGAATTGAACTCAGGTCATTAGGTTTGGCAAGCAAGCATCTTAACCATTTAGCCATCTCTCCAGACCTTCCTTTTTTTCCATTAGTCTTCCTATGTCATCCTTGATGATGTGTTGATGGACCCAATATTGTACAGGTCATCATTTTGTCATGAATGCAATGGACAGGAACTAGAAGACAGCATTCAAACATTGCTACAGTTTTTAACAAGTAGCCATTGGTAGTCATGTGGAAACTGTACCCAAGAGATCTTAAGAAGCAGAGTTAACATACCCAGAAGACAATAGCTCCCATTAATTATGAGCTGATTCTGTGCCAGGCGCCTTTCTAAGCATCTGATGACTCTAAATTATTCTCTGAACTCTAAACAGTCCTTTCCAGGTAGGGCTGGACCCAGGCAGAAATTGGTATGGCTGGCTGAATATCCTTCAACCATCCATAGGAAAAAAGAATGTGGAGCAAAGGCTTAGAGGCAGATTCTGCTTCCAAAAACATGACTGTTGTAGTTACGTTTTGTTGTTACTTTCTCCTAGTAGCTCAACAGTTGCAGAAGAGAGTGCAGATAGTGTGACAGGGCCATGGTGGGAATTATTGCAGGAGGCCACATACTAAAAAAAGAGAGAGAGGGGGCAGAGAGAGAGAGAGAAAGGATGTACAACAAAGCCTGTAACTAATCTTAGATTCTTAGATTTCATGCCTTCCTAAAATAATAGAACTTTGTCTAGATAGAACTATAAAGACACAACAGGTGAAACATCTCAGTTAACTTAGGAAAGACTCCACAGATATCCCAATAGCCATCACAGACTCTACTCAAGAAGAAAGGCAACCACACAAGCATGAATATGCATGTACTGAGAAGTAACTGCCCTTACTGCCCTATGCCCTGAACAGTAACTATCCTTGTTACTGCATCTTCTGAACAGTAACTGTCCTGAAGACTTCATTCGCTGAAGAGTAACTGTTCTTGATACACTATGTCCTGAACAATAACAGTTCTTGATTATTCATGTCCTGAACAGTAACAGCTCTTGATACTCCATGTGCTGAACAGTAACTGTCTGATATTCCATGTCCTGATTAGTAACTGTCCTTGATAAAATATGCCCTGATCAACAATAGCCTTTGATACTCTATGTCCTGAACAGTAACAGTTCTTGATGTTCCATGTCCTGAGCAGTAACTTAGCTTGATGCTCTACATCCTGAACAGTAACTATCCTAGATATTCCATGTCATACACAGTAATTGATCTTGATACGCCATGTCCTGAAGAGTAAATTTCCTATATACTACATGACCTCAGCAGTAACTGTCCTAGATACACCATGTTGAGAGCAGTAATTGTCCTTGATACTCCATGTCTTGAACAGAAACAGCCATTCATACTTTGTCCCCTGATGAATAGCCAAGAGACCTTCTGTACCTTTGATGGCACAAGGAAAAGGAAGAAGTCTGAGTATATATTACTTGGAGAAGTTGTGGGCTACCTTCTTCTTTTTATTAAAAATTTAAAAAGTTAATTTCCCAAGTTTCAGGGGGAATGATTTTCATATAATCAATTCAGCAAGTAAAATGCAATCAAGTGAAAAGCACTAATTAAAATTCACAAATTGTGCCAGGTGTGGTGGTGCACACCTTTAATCCCAGAATTTAGGCAGAGGTAAGAGGATCACCATGGGTTCAAGGCCACCCTGAGACTGACTACATAGTGATAGTGAATAGCAGATCAGCCTGGGCTAGAGTGAGACCCTACCTCAAAGAAAACAAAACAAAACAAATCACAAATTGTAAGAGGCCTCGATCCCTTCCGGAGGTGTTAATGACAGTTAATGGTGGCTGGAGGAGAGGGGACCATATTCTGCAGTGGTGTAGCCAATGGTAAAAGCCATGTGCTTTGCTGAATTATCTCCCACTCATGCCCATGCAGGAAACCCAAACTAAGACCAGTGGATCTTACCTATGAAAATTAAATAAATAAATTAATTAATTAAAATGCCTCAAAACAAAAGAAGGAGTAGGTAAGGACGAAGAGTCACTGTGCAAGAGAGATGAGGAGAGGGTGAAGAGACAGTAATGGGAGGAAATCCTGTTCAAACTACATTATATATGTCTATAAAAATGTCAATAAATATAAATAATAAATAAATAAATGAGAATTGTGTGCCAGAAATGGTTTGCATTCCTGCAATCCCAGCACTGAGCATGCTGAAAGATAACAAGATCAAGGCCAACGTAGGGCTACATAGTGATCTCCTGTCTTGATTAGAAAAAGACAGTCAAGAAAGAAAAGCAAAAACAAAGAAGGAAAGAAAACTAAAAATTGTTAACTTTGATAAGATGAAAGCTGGGTCTTGACTATTATATTTATGGCTCTTTGGATGTTTGGGTGATGTTATGTTTTCTGACTAATTTGGAGCCTAATTTTACACTCCACATGTACTGAGAACTTAAAGCAGTGTATGAAAGCATTTCATCAAACAGAATGTGTCATGTTACATGTATCTTCTAAAGTCTGTACAACAAATGCCAAATATTGCTTTCACTGTTTTGATCAATGGAATCATTAAAAGTTATACTGGAAGGAAATAAAATATATGTTATATTAATAACATTAAAGTCAGATGTAATGATATATACCATGCCAGGTGAATATATAAAATGGTCAAAAGACATGAAAAATAGTTAAAAATAGAAAATGAAATACACAACACATTTATTAAAATTAAAGCAAATGCAAATCAAAGTACATTTCCCTTTTAAATCTCTTCAATTAGGAAGAAATGGTTTTAAGTGATAATATCTTGTGTTAGCAAGGGAATAAAGCAACAGGTACTCACACATTGCTGGTTGCGTTTTTTAAATGGTCTAACACTTTAAAAAAGCAATTTGGCATTATATTAAGAGCCATAAAATATTTCATACTTTCTGTGCGAGATCCCCATTTATGTAAATCTACCTTAAGGACAGAATCTAAAACAAGAAAATTGTTGTAAATGTAACTCAGCATTGTTTATTATAGCCAAAAATAGAAAAAAAATCCAATGATAAAACAATGAAGTTTTAGTACATTCAATCATTAGAATAGTATATGTGCCAATATAATTCACAATTGTAAACACACAGCAATATGGAAAATTCCTAAGGTATAAAAAATAAAAGAATACTCCTCATATTTTTGGAATAATTGTTATACATAAATTAAAATAAATAACATGTTTTGTTTTGTTTTTGTTTTTTAGAGGTAGGATCTTGCCCTAGCCCAGCCTGACCTGTAATTCACTATGTAATTCAGTATTCAGGGTGGCATGGAACTTATGGTGATCATCCTACCTCTGCCTCCCAAGTGCTGATGTTAAAGGTGTGCACCACCATACCAGCCATGAATATTTCTTGAAGCTTACATGTTTGTAAAATTTTACAATAATAATTAGTTGATAAAGATGAAATAAATTCATCAAATGGCCCTGTTTAAGCTTGATTGAAATTGTTTTTATTTAGAAGTGAAAATGAACACTAGACACTACCACATTTTGCATCCTGCTTACCTGGGTATCTTGGAGATTGAATGCCAGTTGGTAAACTTTTCCAGCAAGTACTTTTAACCACTGAGCAATATTCCCAACCCTGAATTTGGTTTCTTAATATTTATTCATAATTTTATCACATATAGCACTTTCTAAATAAAAATTGTAGAACGTTTAATTATAGGAGTTTAAACAAACATCAAGTACAATATACAGAAATTTTGAAGTACCTCTCTATAGGCAAACTTGGTCAGTAGAAAATTGATTTATAGTGTGATGACTAATCTAATCTTAGTGATCAACTTGACAGGCTTTAGAGTTACTATGGAAACAGGTCTCTGGAAAGGTCTGGAGGGATTGTCTAGATTAGGATCATTAAAGTGGGCAAACCCATCCTCACTCTTGGCAGCACCATTCCACGAGCTTGAGGTCCTAAACTGAATAAAAAGGAGAAATTAAGCTGAGCAGTAGCATTCATCAGACCCTGTTAATGTGAAGATGTGCTGCTGGCATTTTCCTCTTGACATCTTTTCCCCACTATAAGGGAGTCTACTCTTGGGAACTGTAAATTGAAATAAACTTATTCCTCTCCTAAACTGATTTTCACAGACAATCTGCCTCGGCAATGAGAGAGTAACTGATGCATAACACAATACTTAGAAACTATAAAAACAAAAACATTTCATATAATCAAACCATGTTTAAAGGTATATCCTTAGATTTAAGAGTGTTTACTTTGCTGAAGATAAACGGAAGCAAACTATGACCAAAGAATGTTTTAAACATACACCCTGACATTGAGTTAAATAAGAGAAAGAGAGAGAAGAGAGAACAAAGAAGAAAGGGAGGGGAAAGGAGAGAAAGAATATAATTACTATATTTTGGCAAATTTTATAGTAACTAATATCTAAGTCTAGGATCAGATAAAAAGGAAAATGAAATATTAACTTACAGTGTAAACGCTTTATTATCTAACTTAATGGAGATTATTAAATTATAAAAGTTTTATCCAGTGTAATTAGCATCTGCTTTTCCCTGTTTTAAATCTGTCTTTAGCAATTAGCTATAATGAAAGAAAGAATAGTCTCATCAGACCAAATCAATGTACCAAAAGCTTCTCTCAGTATTTCATGTTGGTATTTAAAGACAACTGTACTTTAACATTGCCCAGTGCTTCATATCCCAGCTCTGAGTGACCTGAGAAGTAACCTAAGTTCCTGTGGTGGTTTGAATGTAAAAGTTCCCCAAAGCCTCCAGTGTTTGGGACTAAGCCTCTTCCTTAGTCACTTAGACCTTGAGGATTACTAGTATTCCCAGTGGTCATTCAAAATTGCTGTTGTCACTCTGTTGCAGATGTGGGATGTCCTGCTTTTCTCCACAAAGATAAAACTTTCCCTAAAAACTGTAAGTCTGCAATAAGCCTTTTCCTCCCATAAATTGCTTCCTCTTGGGTGTTTTGTCTCAGCAAAGAGAAGGTAACTTCAACACCTCCCTATTCTTTAATTTCCTCTGTCATGAAAGAAGTATAACTGATTTTTATTAAACTGCCATTATTTAATCATTTTTGACCCATAAAAATGGAAATTGGGCTGGAGACATGGCTTAGTGGTTAAAGCACATGCCTGTGAAACCTAAGGACCCAATTCTACAGGTCCCATATAAGCCAGATGCACATGGTGGCACACTCATCTGGAGTTTATTTGCTGTGGCTAGAGGCCATGGTATATATGTACCCATTTTCTCTCTCACTCTCACTAATAAATAAATAATTTTTGTGGTTCAGTCTTATGATTTTATATTTAGAAAACATCATGGTGACTATTTTAACCAGTGGCTTTGCATTATATGTTTCTGGTGAAGTAAAGCCACTCCCAACAAGCAATGAAATATGAAATATGAAAGTGGTTGTCAAGGGGATTTGTTGCAGGTCCTCCTAGGAAACAAAATCTACAATCCAATTGCCTGTATAAGATCATAGGTTGCATATAATATGTACACATCCTTTTTTATTCCTTAAATCATCTCTAGTTTACGTATAAAACCAAAAATACTATAAATGCTATGTAAATAGATTTTATAATATATTGTTTTGGTAATAATGATCAAACATCTACTCATATTCACTGTAGAAATGTTTTTTTTTTTCAGTGTATTATTTTAGGTACTAGACAGATGGATCATCAGTTAAAGGCACTTGTTAGCAAATCCTGCCCACCTGTGTTCAAGTCCCAAGCTATCCACATAAACCAGACACAGAAAGTGCCAGTGTCTGATGTTTATTTACACAGAACGAGGCCCTGGCATGAACACATACACAGATAAATAAATAAAAATTAAAATATTTTTATCTGGGATTGGTTAAATGCATCAATTGTAGGGCTCACACTTAGTGAGGCTATTATTCTTTTTCTTTTTCCAAACAAAAACCACTGATTCTTTATTTCATTTAAGTGATACAGGTGTCCTTTCACTTTAACAGATGAGTAGCTGATATACCACTCACTGGCACTGTTATAAATATCACCTCAGAGGCATAGTAGAGTCAGTGATTGCTCATCTACATGATACAGAAAGATAAGAAGAGTCAACTTTAGAACAACTGGAAAATACTAAGCCAAGAGCTCCAGAGGAGAGTAAAGGCTTTGTTTAAAAGAGTCAAAAGTTCAAGTAGAAAGCAAAGATTCAAAGGATGGCTTAAAGGAACGACTTATTTCTCACAATGTCAGTATGTCTTATCATGACTAAGGACTAAGAACATGCTCAACCATGTTTATTGCTGCTCAATTTATAATAGCTGGGAAATGGAACCAGCCTAGATGTCCCTCAACTGATGAGTGGATAATGAAGATATGGCACATTTATACAATGGAGTTTTACTCAGAGGTAAAGAAAAATGAAGTTATGAAATTTGCAGAAAAGTGGATGGATCTGGAAAGAATTATACTAAGTGAGGTAACCCAGGCCCAGAAAGCCAAGCACCACATGTTCTCCCTCATATGTGGATCTTAGTTACAGATGATTGGGCTTCTGTGCAAGAAGGAAAAAACCCAGTAGCAGAGGCCAGTAAGTTAAAAAAGGAGATAGAAAGGGAAGAGAAAGAAAGGGAGGAGGGCTTTTATTAGGTGGTATTGTATATATGTAGGTAGAAAGATTGAAATGGGGAGGGGATATGATGGAGAATGGAATTTCAAATGGGAAAGTGGGGGGAGGGTACTACCATGGGATATTTTTTGTAATCATGGAAAATATTAATAAAAATTGAGAAAAAAAAGTGCACGTATTTGTGTCACATGCTGGCTTGGATTCCTTCAGGTCTATTCCTGGAAGTAGTATAGCTGGAGCTTATAGTAGTTGAATTTCCATAAAATTACTCTCATTTACAATCTCCTTGGCAGTGAATAGGGTTCCTGTTTTATTTTTTTTCTTTTCTTTTCTTTTTGTGTTTTGTTTTGTTTTCAAGGTAGGGTCTCATTCTAGCCCAAGCTGATTTGGAATTCACTATGTAGTCTCAGGGTGGCCGTGAACTCATGGCACTTTTCCTACCTCTGAGTGCTGGGATTAAAGGTGTGTGCCACTACTCCTGACTCATTTAAATTTTTTATTTATTTATTTCTGTTGGGGGGATGTGTGCCATGGTGCATGAGTAGAGGTCAGAGATTTCTGTGCTGTACCTTCTTTGAGACAGGGTCTCTTGCCACTGCACGTTTGCCAGAGGGCCAGGCCACAAAGGAATGCTTGCAAGCTTCATATTCTCCTAGCTCTGCCTCCCATTGTCACAGGCTCATTGGGGTCACAGATATATGTGACACTTTGCATAGAGCTTTGCATTGGTTCTGGGGAATTAAATCTAGTCGGGCAGACTTTGCAAGCAAATAACTTTAATCACTAAGCTATGTCCCCAGTCCAGGGTTCCTTTTTTATAGCATTATTGGCAGCATTTGTTGATGTTTTGTTTTCTTTTTCTGACTGTGTGTAGTGTGGTGGCATATGCATGTGTGTGGAGATGCACATGCTCCCTCCATGCTCATGCAGAGGCCTAAGCAGAATTCCCAGGTACCCCATATGGCACATCTGCATGTGTTCTTGAGTTGGAGTCTCTCACTGAGTCCAAAGATGCCATCTTCCATCAGACTGATCGACCATCTAGCCTCAGTGAGTCTCCAGTCTCTGCTTCCCACAGGTCTGGGGCTGTAGGCATGTGTGGCAATGCCTAACCTTCTATGTGGGTGCTGTGCAAGATCAATCTCAGATGGTCTCAGGTCATCTCAGGCCTTTCTGCTTGCCCAACAGGTGCTATTACACACTGAGTCATCTCCCCAATCCTCTGACTTCTTGATGTATTCTTTTTTTTTTTTTTTTTTTTTTTTTTTTTTTTTTTTGAGGTAAGGTTTCATTCTAGCCCAGGCTGACCTGGAATTCACTCTGTAGTTTCAGGCTGGCTTTGAACTCACTGTGATCCTCCTACCTCTGCCTCCCGAGTGCTGGGATTAAAGGCGTGCACCACCACGCCCGGCACTTGATGTATTCTTAATATTAATTCCGTCAGATGAAGAATTGTGAAAGAAAATCTCAAATTTTTACTTCCTAATTTTTTTGCTTTTTCTCCCTTCTCCACATATCTTAGTAGTGATGTCACTTAATGTTTACTTTTCTTTTTTCTCATTTTACTTCATTGTATGTCAATCAGAACATCCACTGAGTTCACTCCTTTCTCTTCTGTAATTTCATTGTTAACATATCTACCTTATCAGTACCACCTCCTAAACTACAAGCTTTGCAAAAATGGGAACATCTAATGCATTTTTGATAAACTATGCCTACAAAGCTTAGCAGATAATAGGTGCTAAAGCATTTTTAGTCAAATGAGTAGATAAAAATGAATTTATTCTATGCCAAACCATGAAACACAATCTTCAACTTATTAAAAAGGAGAACTTTATTTCTTACAGTTATGGAAGCTGGAAAGATCATGATGTTGGCCCATTGGGTATCTGACAAGGGTGTAGATGTTCTCTTGAGACTGTGTTTTAAGAGAAGAGGAACAATACTCCTTGCATGACAAAAAACATTAGAAAGGCAGAAAAGTGAAATATACTCTGTTTTCTGGTTTTTCAAAGTAGGGTCTCTCTCTAGCCCAGAATGACTTGGAATTCACTCTCTGGTCTCGGGGTGGCCTCGAATTCACAGTGATCCACCTACTTCAGCCTCCCAAATGCTAGGATTAAAGGTGTGTCCCACCACACCTGGTCATTCTTAATAAAACATTTTTATAAAGTTTTCAAAATGTTCTGAAAATAGTT
Source organism: Dipus sagitta (assembly GCA_036346955.1). Lineage (NCBI taxonomy): Eukaryota > Metazoa > Chordata > Mammalia > Rodentia > Dipodidae > Dipus > Dipus sagitta. Next base: position 210,331,875 of record CM070770.1, read on the forward strand.
TTGAAGACAAAAGTGGCCTTGAGGACTGGAAAGATAGGTTTAATTCCACAGTACCCACATAAATCCAGATGCACAAAGTGGTACACGCATCTGGAGTTTATTTGTAATGGCTAAAGGCCCTGGTGCAACCATTCTCTGTTTGTCTTTCTTTGTCTCTCTCTCTCTCTCACTCTCTCACACACACTCTCTCTGTCTCTCTCTGCTTGTAAATGTATATATATATATATATATATATATATATATATATATATAATTTAAGTGGGTTTAACTATATTTTGAATAAGAAATTATATTACACATTCCTAGATAAAACCATTTGATGGGACTGTGCTGAGATAGATATCATTACTCTTTTAGTAGAGGGTGTAAAATTCATGTAGCTGACCAGACCAAGGATTGCCAACTATATAGAGGTACTGGCTTTATCATGTATAGCAGGAAGAATAGAAACTTGCACGTACATTTGGGGAAAAATTTGCAATTTCTTATGAAAATAAATATACACTCTAAAGGTTAAATTCTTTTGTCAACTTAATTAGATTAAGAATCAGAGAAACATGCCTATTTCATGAGTCTGTGAGGGCATTTCCAGAAGCACTAACTTTCCTCCAGAGAGTGTGGCCCATCTAGTGATAGACTATATCTAAAGGATCTTGGAGAGAAAGCAAGGCTTTTAGCCTGGTGTCCATACTACTCACTCGTGTGCATCTATCAGGTTGTAGCTATCCTTCATGGACATTGAAACAGTTTCATCAGCCTTCTAACATGCGCATTCCCAACATGGCTCTTCAGGAGTCCTCTAGGTCTTCACTGCCAGATTGGAACTGTAGTGGACTGAGCAACTACTGGGTTCTCAGAGTCTGCAGCCTGTAGACAAATATTGTTGGACTAATTAGCTCGTATCCTTTAAGCTAATGTAGTAAATTCCCTTTATAATGTATATTCATTCTATCAGTTCTGTTCCTCTAGAGAACCCTGACTAATACACAATGTACCACATGACCCATTTAAAATATTTATATATGAGCTGGGCATGGTGGAGCATGCCTTTAATCCCAGCACTCAGGAGGCAGAGGTAGGAGGATCGCTATGGGTTCGAGGCCACCCTGAGACTACATAGTGAATTCCAGGTCAGCCTGGGCCAGAGTGAGACCTTACCTCAAAAGACCAAAAAAAAAAAAAAAAAAAGGATATATGATAAGTAAAACCACATACCCATGTAAAACATTATACACAAGTGGTTTTTAATATTTTATTTAATTATTTCTTCATTTGAGAGAGAATAAGAGAAAGAAAGAAGCAGATAGGGAGAGAATGGGCATGCCAGGGCCTCTAGCCACTGCAAATGAACCCCAGGCACATGTGCCACCTTGTGCATCTGGCTTTACATAGGTACTGAGAAATCAAACTCAGGTCCATAGGCTTTGCAGCCTTAACCACTGAGCAATCTCTCCAGCCCCACAATTTTTTTTTTTTTTACTGACTTCATTGGTAGAGAAGGATATGAAAAAGTCAATGTGACAGCTTTCAACATGAAGGATTTATGCTTCCATCAATTGTAACTGGAGGGTGTAAGTATATTATTGTTCTAGAAATTGAAGAAGATGTATGGGCCTTGTCTAGGATGGCCAACTGAGGGGAGGGGAAGTCAATAAAACGAATGCATAACATAATGCATGCATAGGTACTCTGTGCCCTAAAGCTTAGTAGTGTGCTCCTGTAATCAGTGTAATCCGTTTTGCTTAGAAGATATATTGCAAGCAAAGATGTTTATTTGATGTGCTATCAGTGAGCCTGACTAAAAGGGCGGAGGAATGGAGTATCTCAGGAGAAAACGTCAGTATGAAATGAAATCTTCCTTGCCACTGCCCTGAGTAGCTCATTCTGTTCTTTCAAGTGTCAAATGACCGATAGCCAAGTTGCAAGCACATGGATGCTTTCATCATTCTACCCTCATGGTTCCAACTTATGCCATTCCATGTGAACACACATATAGTGTATTGATCATCATGTGAATATTCTTCCTGACATCTGACACACAAGCTCATTGCTTCTACCTTGCAGCATCTTCCCACAGAAAACAAATCTTTGTGTTTGATTTTTCTTTGTACTTTCATATGCCATTCAAAATTACTTACTTCCCGTGACATTTCAGAATTACACATGTGAGGCACAGAATGTGCAAAGTAAAATAACTGAAATGTAATGAAAGTGACAAGTAGTAAGTAACAGTTATGACTGATAAGCAACATTAATAAAGTGAAATTTATTTTTTAAACAAAGGATGTGTCTCAGCCAATAAGAATTAATTAATTAATTAGGAAAAGGTATGAATATCCATTGCAGAACAATCCCATGCATTTGATATGTGTATCCTACCCTCAGAAAAGGGAACACATATCATGTGAAATGTGCATAATGACTTTCTTTTGACTTTTTTTTATTAGTTATGTACACAGTGTGTTTACAGCCATGTTGGTACCATCCTTACCCTGGCCTTCCCCCTCCACAGGGACCCTCCTCATTGGGGAATGTGGGTCGTGCATTGTGGGGTTAGCTATCAGTTATGGGTAAGAGGGCCACCTGACCACACAGTCCCATACCCCAAACCATGGAACAACAAGCCCCTTCATCAGGTCCCCGGGCCCACACCAGAGCTTCATGGGCTCCTTCCCTCTGAGTAGGTAGGCCCCATTGCCATCAGAAGCCTAATGGAAGCAAATATAAAAGGATATAATCACTGAAGACATTTCAAGGAAATGAAAACTTTTAAAAGCAAGATTTTCTTAACTAACATTTATAACCATCCACCAATCTGCAAAACTTCTTGACTTCAGTCAAAATTCATGATAGAATTTTGGCTCTGGCAGCCAACCATTGCATTTTGTCTAAGCAATATCATCTTGCAGTTTAAATATAAAGGACATTAGTGATGAAAAGTCTACATCTAAGATGCAAAAAATGCCTTTTATTTTCTCATTTTTTTATTTGCCTGCAAAATAGTTTACATACTTTTCAGAAAAGCACATATTGGGTTACAGGAAAGACATGAAAGTAGAAGGACTAGTAAGGAAGGGGAGGTTCAACAAGAATAGGTGCCTCTCCAAGAGAAGGTATTGAAGTGAATATTATCAGAACATATTACATGCATGTATAGCATTCTCAATAAATAATTTTTCCTAAAACATAACAATAACACATAATAATAATATAATATAGCAAGCTATTGGAGAGAAGAATCATGCATAGTGAAACAAACTGAAGAATGACAGCTCTCAGGAAAAAATGCACAGTAGAAAGAAGGGAAAGAAAACTATTGTCAATCTACCAAGTCTGTATCAGGCAATACTAGCCAAAAAACAAGGTAACTTCTTTCTCAGCATACAAAAGCTGAAAAACATTTCTAGGATACCTTGGCCTCTGAGAAATGTTAAGCAAAATCTCTAATAAGGATGTAATGTGATAACAGTTGGGGATGGAAGATAATATAAATTAGCACTTAGTGATCTAGTAATTGTAAATATTAAAAATGAAGATTTAGAAGAGAGGGACTTAAATTTTATAAATATAAAGAAATATAGATAGGGCTGGAGAAATTTCTCAGTGCTTAAAGACGCTTTCTTGCAAAGCCTGATGGCCTGGGTTTGATTCTCAAAATACCCATGTAAATCTAGATGCATAAAATGATACATGCACTTATAGTTCACCAACAGTAGCAGGAGGCCTTGGCATACCCATTCATCCTCTCTCTCTCTCTCTTGCTTTCTCCTCTCTTTCTCCCACTCATAAATATTTTTAAAAAGAAATTTAAAGACATAGAAATGCAAAAAAGGAATAAATTTATGTATATAAATTTTGCCTCCATTTTCAGACAAATAACCATGTACCACAAATGCTGTCCTGAATTTTGGTTTTTCTACTTATCAATTTATCTTAGAGACCTGCCATCTGAGTACTTCACAAACTTCTTTATTTTGTAAGAAAAATACAAATAATACTACCAATAACTATGCTTGAAACAAAGGTGAAAATTCAAACTGATGCATGACACAATAGAATGAAGGAATGAAGTATTCAATGCTTGTTTGGGCTGGGTTAAGATTTATAGAATTGTGGCTAGCAGAAACAAACATACATCATTTTGCTGTAGCATTTTAGGTATGCGTTCAACATACATGGTTAAGCCAGGCGTTGTGGCACACACCTTTAATCCCAGCACTCAGGAGGCACAGGTAGGAGGATTTCTATGAGACTGAGGCCAGCCTGAGACTACATAGTGAATTCCAAGTCAGTCTGGACTAGTGTGAGACCCTGCCTTGAAAAAATATATATGTATATGTACATAGATATGTACACATACATACAAATATATGTATATATTGCATATATGTGGTTGACTAATTAGCTATTACAAGTATTGTAGCAGACAGCTTCAAGTTCGCTGAGATGAACTTCCAGACCAAGCAGTTATGGAGGAAGGGATATTTATTAAAGCTTACAGATCCAGGGGAAGTTCCATAATGGCAGAAGAAGCTGGCATGCCTTCACAGGACCAAGCAGAGAGAGAGAGAAGAACCAGCCAAAGCCAAAGGCCACAGAGTACACTTCAGGAACTCCAGCTAGGCACACTTTGCATATCTTTAGATTGAAATCTGAAACCCACCACCACACCTAAAGATCCACCCAGTGACACTGCCTCCAGCTTTGTGGCTAAAGATGCAAACTACAAACAAACAACTGAATATATTGGGGGGCATCTATTCTATTCAAACCACCACATTCCGCCCCTGGTCACCAATAGATTTATAAACATCACACATTGTAAATTGTACTCAGTTCAATTTCAAAGGTCCCCACAGTCTTGACCAATTTAAGATATTAAGACCTGTAAAATCAAACAAGTTAAACACTTCTAACATATAAAGGCACAGACTAAACATTTTCAACTGGTATAAGGCATAGCAAGGAGAGACTAAAACAATGCAAACTCAACCACCATCAAACAAACATCAAACTTCTGCAGTTCAAGTACAACCAGAGACTGACAGTCTCTAAACTTTCCAATTCCGCCCCTCCAGCTGGGCAGAGTAGCCAGGGAACACTTCCATCTCAGGCCAACAGTGCGTTCTTTGGTAGTGCTTGAATAGTCCTGGTATATACAAAACACCTTCAGGTCTTCATGCATACCATGGTCCATCTTCCAAAGGCTCTTTCAGCCTATCAGGGCATCATGCCCTACCTCATGCTGCATCTCAGCAGCAGCTCCTGGAACCGTGTGCAGTTCACGACCACTGCTCACATTTTTCATGCTTCTGAAACCAATACCAGGTGTGCAGGACACAGTCATATTTTTAATTCACAGACAAAATAAATCATAACCTTGAAAAGCAGGTTCCTTCTCCATTCAACTCTTTCCAAAAGTGTTTGCATTTGTATGGTAGTCTTCCCTCAGGCATCCTTTCCATGGTAAAGCAATTGGACCATCTTTCTTTAAGATGGCTAATCTGTTTGACAATAGCAGATTCAGTAACCTAAAACCAGTCTCAGTGCCTGTAATTTTAACTTGCTTGAGATTTTCCAGCTTAAAATCTTAAATCTCTCAGTCCAATATCTTCAGCCAAGCACATCAGTCCACTACGAATTTAACCTTGATCAAACTCTCTGGGCCTGGGCAGCAGGACGCAGCCAGCCCTTATGCCAGTAGCGCAGTCCCAACAAAGTCCTCTGTAGTCTTCCCTTCCTCTTAGAAAGCTCATAAGCCAAAACTCGAAGTTCAATATTGTCTACACTTAGAATTTTCAAACTCTCATCATAATAGTCCATAACAGTTGGCTTAGCACTCCAGAAGACATCTTAAGTTGCAAGCACCAAGTCCATGCCTATTCCTCCAAAACAAAGGTTCCAAAAAATCAACGTCCACATGGTGAGGTTCATCTCACCCCACTCCTGGTACCAAATTCTGTAGCAGACAGCTTCAAGTTCACTGAGATGAACTTCCAGACCAAGCAGTTATGGAGGAAGGGATATTTATTGAAGCTTACAGATCCAGGGGAAGTTCCATAATGGCAGAAGAAGCTGGCATGCCTTCACAGGACCAAGCAGAGAGAGAGAGAAGAACCAGCCAAAAGCCAAAGGCCACAGAGTACACTTCAGGAACTCCAGCTAGGCACACTTTGCATATCTTTAGATTGAAATCTGAAACCCACCACCACACCTAAAGATCCACCCAGTGACACTGCCTCCAGCTTTGTGGCTAAAGATGCAAACTACAAATAACTGAATATATTGGGGGCCATCTATTCTATTCAAACCACCACAAGTATTATATTGTTTCTTCTCATAAAAAAATGGGCAGCAAGCTTGTCATTTAGAAAGAATCACTTCCACACAGAAAGTATCCTAAAGAATACTTCCATGCAGGCAGACATTCTCTGCAGCATTAGCATTTCCAGTCACCATGGTACTTCATGCTTCAGCAGCATGAACACATTCAAGATATACACCTGGGGCTGAGTACAGCACCTGCTTACCATGCCTAGGGCCTTCAGTAGGATCAACTCCATCCAAAACCATTTAAAAATTCATTGTATATGAAATGAACATTTCTGTTCATTTTATTCAACACCTGTTCCCAGATCAAAAACATAGGATAGTTGGTTACTTGGTATTTATTTCTTGATTAACTGAAAGAGTCAGTGTATGGAAAGAACAGAGGACACAACAAAAAGTGAAAAGCAGGGTCATTCAGGGCCTAAGAGTTCACCAAGGCCAGGTGTACCAAATTACAAGACCTCATTGAGATATCCTGCTTGACATTGCTGAGAATCAGATCTCATCGCAAAAAATTGTATTCACATCTGTGCCTGTTCCATGTTAGGTTATTGCTATAAAGATACAGTATACACACACATAGTCACACAGACTTATGTAGTATAATTATGCATATTAACATTATATAACAATATATACTTAAAGAGTATATATATGCACACAATTCTTGTAGATATTATTATATTTTTTATTCTTTAGAATACAGTATTTATTTTAATTGCTTTCTTAATGAGGAAGATTAAAGAATTACCTCATTGACATGAAAATCAATAAACAAGACTTCAAAAAGACATCTACAAAAATAGGAAATATAACACAGCAAAATAAACCCAACAGAGCTGGGAAGATGGCTTAGCATTTAAAGGTGATTAGTTGCAAAGCCTGATGGCTTTGGATTCAATTCCTCAGTACTGATGGACAGCCAAATGCATATGGCATATGCAGTAGCAAGAGGCCCTGGTACACCCATTCTCTCTGTTCCTCTCTCTCTCTCTATCTCTGTCTCAAATAAATAACTATTTTTATAACTAAATAACTGTAAATGAGTATTTTTAACTAAACCAAACATAACTTAAAGGATAAATGGATAAACTTACCTATTAAAGAAAACAAAAAAATTGGTTCATTTAAAAAAAATCTATAACCAAAATATTCCATGTAAAATAAAATGACTAAGCAGGAATATGTACATGTAAATGAACAGACAATTATGTATCACAGACTATTAAGAACAAGAACAAACAGGAGCTCAGCTATTACTATCAGGCTACATTAACTTCAAGACAAAGTAAAAGAGAAGGAGATGGCACTTTGTAATTGTAAAGAAATTAATTCACAATAGAGAATATAAGTCTAATGAATCTTTACATTTTAATCTCAGACAATCAACTAAAACTGCAGCAACCTATGGAAGGGTAATAATAATAAGAGGTAGTAACACACTCACCCTATTTCATAATATATTAGGAATAATTGATACAACTTAACTGGATATTATAATGAAAACAACTTGGCTTATATTGATGTGTGTCATTCTGTGAGGTAAAAGGACAATTGCAAAAATGTTGAAAGTATTATTTCTATGAGCTAAAATCAACATATCAAACTTGGTAACAGGTTTAAAACTGAGTCTTAAAAATGTTCTGAGACCAGTGTGGTGGCTCACGTCTTTTATTCTAGCACTAAGGACTGTGAAGTAGGAGGATCTCCATGAGTTGGAGGCCAACCTGGGAGTATAGAGTGAGTTCTAGGTCAGCATGAGCTAGCATGATACCCTACTCCTAAAAAGAAAAAAAAGAACGAATAAGTACTAAAGAATGGAGCTATTTTTAAAGCACTAATAACAGAATTACTAGAATAGTGATAGAATAGGAAAATATGCATTTTTAAAACTTTGTTTGGCCGGGTTTGGTGGCACACACCTTTAATCCAAGCACTTGGGAGGCAGAGGTAGGAAGATTTCTGTGAGTTCAAGGCCACCCTGTGACTACATAGTGAATTACAGGTCAGCCTGGGCTACAGCGAGACCCTAGCTTGAAAAAAAAGCAAAAACTGATTACTGGACTGGAAAAGAGTGAATATAAAATATTTCTGCAGCAAAATCAAAACTTTAAAATAAAATAAAACAGCCAATAAAAGTAAAGAATTGAGCTGGAGGGATGATTTAGTGGATAAGGCACTTGCTTGCAAAGCCTAAGAACCCAGTTTCCATTTCCCAGTAACCACGTATGCCAGACACACAAGATAGGGTATGCACCTAGAGTTCATTTGCTGTGGCTACAGGCCCTGGAGTGCCCATTCTCCCTCTCTCTCTCTCTCTCATAAGTAAAAAAAAAAAAAAAAAAAAAAAAAAAAAAAAAAAAGTTGGTCCCTGATCCCCTGCCCTGGAGTGCACAAGCAGAGTAACTAGGCCAAAACTCTGGGTTCCTTCCCCACCTCCCAGGTCCCTGGTCCCAGTTCCCCTGCTGCTGGCTTGGAATGGCCTGTTCCCAGTGGGTGTGCTGCAGAAGCAGATTTTTTGCTCAGGTTTCCTGGTGAACTGCACCTGGGCCCCCAAATCCCTATTACCCTGAACCAGAGGATGCATGGGCCACTATGGGACCTGGCCTCTAGCCCCTGGATCCCCAGCTTTCCAGCTCCTGGGTCCCTAAACCCTGGTCCCCATAGGCTTAAGAGTGGACAGAGGTGGAGTAAGTAGGCCAGAGCTCCCAGTTCCCCACTTCCCAATTCCCCAGTTACCTTTGAAGTACTTGCAAACTCCACAGTCTGAGCATCTGAGGTTATAACCCCATCATACATCAATCTGGCTCACATTTAAAACACAACACTAACTGAAGATTCTATAAGTATAAATATTTGCTTCCCTCTCAATAAAATAAAACTTTTCCCCAGGATGGGTAGACCACAATTCAAACCAAACAATGAAAGCCAGAAAACTGACAGGTCTCCACCAAGGATGCCTAATTCCACAATGGAAGCCTACAATGAAATTATAAAGAAAAAAAGAAACACAAATTGAATCCCAAAATGAACTATGTGACCCTGACCAAAACTGCTGAACTCTTCTCCTACTAGAAGAAAAAATAAGAGGAACCCTCCACAATATAGGAGTGGGAAAAGACTTCCAGTACAATACCCAGGTAGCTCACGAAATTAAAAAAAAAAAAAAATCTCTCAACCAATAGTATCTCATGAAACTAAAAAGCTGCTCAAACAAACATACCATAAGCAGAGCCAATAGATTACCAACAGAATGGAGAAAAATTTTTGCTAGCTATACCACTGACAGAAGCCTAATATCTAGAAACTATAAATAACTCAAAAAATTAAACAATAAAAAATCAAACACCCCACTGAAAAAATGGTGTAAAAAACTGAATAGGGAGTTCTCAGAGGAAGAATTACAAATGGCTAAAACACGCTTAAGAAAATGTTCAACATTGGCTGGAGAGATGACTTATCAGTTAAGACATTTACCTGCAAAGCCAAAGAATCCTGGTTTGATTCTCCAGGACCCACATAAGCCAGATGCACAAGGGGGTACATGCATCTGGAGTTCATTTGTAGTGGCCATTGGGGAAATACAAATTAAAACAACTATGAGATTCCACCTTACTTCAATAAGTATGGCAATCATTAAAAAAATCAAATGACAACAAATATTGGTGAGGACATGGGAAAAGAGGAACCCTCATTCACTGTTGGTGGGAATGAAAACTTGTACAAAAACTATACAAATCAACATGGAGACTCCTGAAAAGGATGAATATAGAGCTTCCAATAAACTGAGTTATTCCCTTACTGGGCATTTATCCTAAATGTTCCATGCTTCACTACAGAGATATATGCTCAACCATGTGCATAGCTGCCCAATTCGTAATAGCTAAGAACTGGAGTCAACCCAGGTGCCCATTATTGGATGAATAGATAACAAAGTTGGTACATATACACCATGGAATTCTACTCAACAGTAAGAAAAAATGATACAATGAAATTTGTAGGGCTGGAGAGATGGCTTAGCGGCTAAGCGCTTGCCTGTGAAGCCTAAGGACCCCGTTCGAGGTTCAACTCCCCAGGACCCATGTTAGCCAGATGCACAAGGGGGTGCACACGTCTGGAGTTCATTTGCAGTGGCTGGAGGCCCTGGCGTGCCCATTCTTTCTGTGTCTCTCTCTCTGCCTCTTTCTCGCTCTGTCTGTTGGTCTCAAATAAATAAAAAAGAAAAAGAAAGAAATTTGTAGAAAAATTGAAAGACTTGGAAGAGATCATACTCAGCAAACTCACACAGTCACAGAAAGACAAATGCCACATGGTCTCACTTATCTTCAGTTCCTAACCTGGACCAGCTTGAGTACCTGATAGGCAACTCAAGGCCCAGACAACAGGCATGGAAGGGTTTGGGGGGATGAGAAGGGGAAGATGGGGGAAAAACAAACAGAAAACTACATCTAGAATGAACTGGTACCATAGAAACCTTTATACTTGAAACTAGACTAAAAGATAAAACCCTCAACAGGAGTAGGGGGCAAGCACCTGAAAAGAAGGGCCCTTGAGAGGCTGAAATGAAGCCTAACCTTAAAAAAAAAAAAAAAAAAAAAAAAAAGCCGGGCGTGGTGGTGCATGCCTTTAATACCCAGCACTTGGGAGGCAGAGGTAGGGGGATCACCATGAGTTCAAGGCTACCCTGAGACTACAGAGTTAATTCCAGGTCAGCCTGGACCAGAGTGAGACCCTACCTGGAAAAACCAAAAAAAAAAAAAAAAAAAAAAAAAAAAAAAGTCCCTGGCCTAGCCTATAACTCCCATACCAGAAATCTGTTGCTACCCACAATTAGCTGTTGATTGGAGAGACTTACGAGGTCTCCAAAACAAGACAGACTTCTGCCAAAGCACTTGATTATCTGCCTGAGGCAAAAGGTAAGGTCCTGTTGCTGAAGACACCATATGCTGCTGACACAAAGCGTGGAGCCACCTGGCTCAAACCAGAAGAAAGCCAGTCCCCATACAGTTAGCTTATCTTATGCTGGAAAATGGTATGCGAGCTACTGGGGGAAAGTGGCTAACAATGGTCTAAGCAACCAGCGGTCTAAGCTACTCAGAAGCAAACACCCTGACAGGATGTACACGCTAATGCAATAGTAACACAACACCATGGTGGGTAACCAATAGCTTTCTGATTGGCTAAGAGATCTGCTCAGTTTAAAGGAACCCTTATCTGGAATTGGGAACCAGGTTAGAATCCTATGGAGACAAAGATTATGCTCTCCAATGTCACGCTCTCACTAGTCTTTGGCTAAAGGAGGGACTACATATACCAAATTCTCCATAAATTGATAATGCTTATCCCATTTAAACTATACTGACTTCACTCTCTACTGGATAGTCTGTTTTTCTTTTTCAGAAGGTAGAGAGACATGAGGAGATAAACTACCTCTTGCACTTCAGCCAAGCCTCAGGCAAAACCACAGAGGAATTGGGGAGATGAGCAAGAGCGCTCCTTCCATGGTGAACCAGACAACCAGCACCAGGGTGAAGGAGACACTGAGGATACTCAACACTTACTAAAGCAGAGATCCAGAGGCTCCCAAGAGCTCATCACTGAAGTAGACTTAAAACTCATCCATCATGTCCCAGGTAATTTTGCAGAAGAGGGGCCAAAAAGGTTGTAAGAGCCACAGTTTGAGACATCATGCCCAGAGGCATTCCTCTCCCCCCCCCAAAAAAAACTGCTGCTCCCACAACCCAGAGCCCCATGGAAAATAGTGGCAACCCCACTGACTTGGGTCCCCAGCAAAATGGGGCCAGGAATGAGGGGAAAGAGGGTAATAAACATAATGTATCCATACAAAATGTCGTTAATAATAATAAATAATTTTTAAGTTGGCAAATAATTAAATTATAATTAAAATTGTAATTAATGCTTTAATAGAACTTTTAAATTGCTGTCTGTTTTCCAATCACTCCTTTACCTAGTAATAGCAGTTAAATAGCATCTAGTTAATATAATGGTTCTCATTGAAATGCTTATTTCTCTTTTAAAAAATATTTATTTTATTTTATTTATTTACCTGTTTTAAGAGAGAGAGAGAGAGAGAGTGGGTGCTCCAGGGCTACCAATCACTTGCAAATGAACTCCAGACACATGCGCCACCTTGTGCATCTGGCTTACCTTGATAGTGGGGAATCAAATCTGGGTCCTTAGGCTTCAAGGGCAAGCATCATAACCATAATCCATCTCCATAGCCCTTATTTCCCTTTTGTAAACAATTCTTTGGTTCTAGAAGATCTTGAATGATTGCTTAGAGATTGACATCTTGCACTTAGGATTTAATCTGAGCATCCTAAAGAGAAATGCATACTCTATGAATGCTGTTGTCTTTATTTTAACTGAGATACTGGCTGGGAAAGGGAGGAGGAGGAAGAAGGGGAAGGAGGCAGGGAGAGAAGAGAGAGCAGAATGTATAAACTACATGAATATTGCCACAGTAGACAGGACACCAGAATTCAGAATGGAGAAAAAAGTAAGTCTGGATTTTAAACCTCAAATGAAGCTATATCAGGGTTGATGAGAAGAGAACTTGGCAACACGATAGAAGGGGGCAGAGAAGCATTACCACAAACATCCTGACAGGTGACCAGTTGAAGATGGTGAATAGACAGAGCCTAAGTTTTCTTTTAAAAAAATTATTTAAGAAACAGAGAATGGGGGTCCCAGGGCCTCTTGCTTTTGCAAATGAATGCCAGATACATGCCCCCTTTGTTCCTCTGGCTTTACTTGGGTATTGGAGAATTAAACTCAGGCCTTCATGATTTGTAAGCAAGCACTTTATTTTTTAGTTTTTCAAGGTAGGGTTTCATTCTATTCCAGGCTGGAATTTGCTATGTAGTCTCAGGGTGGCCTTTAATGCATGGTGATCCTCCTGCCTCTGTATCCCAAGTGCTGGAATTAAAGGTATGCGCCACCACTCCTGGTTTACAAGCAAGCACTTTTGTTTTGTTTTGTTTTGTTTTGTTTATTGTTTTGTTTTTTTGAGGTAGGGTCTCACTCTAGTCCAAGCTGACCTGGAATTCACTATGTAGTCTCAGGGTGGCCTCAAACTCATGGCGATCCACCTACCTCTGCCTCCCAAGTGCTGGTATTAAAGGCATGTGCCACCACACCAAGCTGCACTGTTTTGAATGTGAAAGATTAGCCAAAGTTTATTGAATTTGCCAAGTCTCAAAGTCTCATAAGAGGTGTAAGTATTCATCAGTCTCATAAAGATCAAAGTATGAGGCTCAATTCAAACAAATTTCACAAATAACACTATTAATATCAGGTAATCATGACACTTAGGTGCTTGCTAAATGGAAAATGTAGTGATGGAGAGGAGGCTCAGAAACTTTCCCTCCTCACTCATGCCCTAGTGCAATGCTGAGCAGTCTACAGTGGGGTTTTGCAACTGGCAGGGACCTCAGTCAATGTTGTCATTCCCCAGTCCAAGTCTCATTCTAGCAGTATGAGGAAGCCTTGGTGATAACTTAGTTGAAAGTTACTTCATTCTTGGAAGTAATATCGGGTCCATCCAGGCATGCCATCCAGCCCTAAAACTGCTACAAAGAAGGTATGAATATTTGGAATTCTCTTCTGAATCAGGTTGGTTGAGAGCAAGTGGTGGGCTTGGATGCTGAAGCAGACATGGCCTCCAGAGAGGAGTTGAGGCCTAGGCTGGTTTTATCACACTGGTCCTCCTCCAAAACCAACCTGCTTATTTTCAAGCGTTTGTTCTTAGACTGTAGTTCTGAGCTGCCCTTATCCCCAGCAGAAGTTATGCTCTCATTTTCATCTCTCTGGGGTCTCTCGTTTTGAGGGCTGGTGATGGGGAGGCTACTTTAGGAAGTACCAGATCTTTCTGGTCCAGTTTTGCAAAGGCTGCCTCTGAATCTTATGCAGTGGACAGAGCTTTGAAAGCGACCTTCAGGGTCTGAATACCAATGGTGGTTGGAGTTTTCTGTAGCTGCCTTGGAGGCTCTCTGAGTAGCTTTTCCACAGGCTCTGGGGGCGGTAGTTTATCCTCAATGTACTTGAAGGAGCACACTCAGATTTCAAAGCCCTTTTGGCTATAGTGAGGAGGTAAGCCAAGGCTCTGTATGCAGGTGGCTTTCCAAGAAGTGCAGCATCTTCACTGGAAGGTCTCATAGGAAAAGTTTTGGATAACGGGGTGGGCCAAGTTCTTTTTTCAGATAATGCTGAGGAGATGTTTCTCAGATTCTGAGTTGTGGGGACCTTGGACATATGTTTTCTACAAAATTTTTGAAGGCTTTTCAAATTCTTTGTTTTTAATACAAATAATTACAGCAGCCTCCTTGACCAGTTTCTACTGGATCTGACAACAGCTTCTGTCAGTGTACATTCTGTTTTAATCATCTCCAGCACATTGAGCAGATTCCAGTGGCGTGAGCTCTGCCTCCACATCAGGGGAACAGTCTGAACTTTCCCCTTCTTCAATGCGCAACAGACACTGCACAACCCGCAGCTACAGGGACACCGTATGCTCCTTCCCCAAGGGTCTGATAAGCAAAGCCTGCGTGATGTCCTGGATCTGCCTGAAGTCCCTATATCGGCTACCCCGAAAAGCCCGCAGCTCCTCCTGGAAGTAGAACTTGAGCACCCAAAGACCGACCACCTCTTCCAGTCACACTTCCCCTGTGTCCCATCCACCGCCTGGCTCAAGGCACCCCCGCCGAGCCACCTGCTGCTGCCGGACGCCAGCCTCCCAGCGCTCCTTGGAAGACACCGGGTCGCAGTCAAGGGAGCACGAAGCAGGGCCACAGTCAGGCTCCCGCTGCGGCCACTATCACACCTGAGTTCAAGCCCCCAGAAGGCTTCTCACAAGCAAGCACTTTTTAACTGCTGAGCCATCTCCCCAGCCCAAGACCCCACTTTTCATGTTGATGCTGTGATTTAGATCTTAAGTGTCTCCAGAAGCTTATGTCCATTATATAACTATTCAGAGGAGATGGAGACTCAATCCCCCGACTTGAGCTTTCTGTAGCGTACCTCTGAAAATGGGGTGCACAGAACACCTCTTATCACTGTGATCCCTCTAACTTCACTCCCCACAGGTTTCTCAGAGTCTCTGAACCCAGAGTGTTCTGAAACTTAAATGCAGTTGAGCAGAGTAATTAAGATATAGATCTACTGCTGGCTACTTTTGGAAGTTATCTGACTTTTCTCAGTTTCTGATGCTTATCTGTAAAACAAATGTGCCTTCTTCATGGAGTTGTTGTGAGAAGGAAAGTAAATAGATATAATGCACTGAGAACAGTGGTGATATAAAATATGGGTTCAGTAAATGACACTTGTAATCATTTTTGCATAATGATATTCTGGCAACAAAAATGTAAAGCTCTTCAGAATCTGTACTCACAGTCCCTGGCTGAAGGAATGTGGGAAAAGAAGGGTCCAATTTTACAATGAGTATTTTGTGTGCTTCATTTAACTTTCCTGGTACTAAGCCAATCCCCTTCTATCTGCCTTTTAAAAACTTCAATCCAGTGTTTCTTGGACCTGAACCTTGGAAATTTTAATTCTTATTTCCAGGGAGACACCACACAGTACTACACCAGTGCCCTGCAGAGTTGTATATCTATGAAAGCTATAAACTATTCTAGAATGGAGAATATTCTCCAATGCCATCAACTAAAAATAATTATAGAATATAGATAATATCTCATATATAAGAAAAAATTTTGAATGGAGTCCAGACCAGAACGGTTTTTTTTTCTGAGCTGTGGACCATTTCACTGTGTGAAGATCTACACCATGACAAAGCCATCCACCTCACTCCATACCTTAGGGCCTTTGCTGCTGCTTCTTTGCTTTTTCTCCCTGAAATTAACAATAAAAATTTTCTCACATCTCAGTCAAAGCCCAGGTGAAACCACAGAGGAATTGGGGAGACAAGCAAGAGTGCTGATTTCATAGTGATCCTGACAAGCAGTGCCAGGGTGAAGGAAACAGATGCTAAGGACGCTCAACACATACCAAAGCAGAAATCCAGAGCCTCCTAAGAACTTATCACTGAAGTAGATTTAAAACACATCCATCAAGGCTCAGGAAATTTTGTGGAAGAGGAGCAGAAAGATTGCAGGAGCCACAGGTTGGGATGTCACACCCAGAGGCATTTTATCTCTCCAATAACTGAGTGCTGCTCCCACAATACATAACCCACAACCCCATGGGGAATACCAGCAACCACACTGAGGAGGGTTGCTAGTGGAACGGGGACAGGGAGGAGGGAAAAGATGGTATCAACATGATATATCCATACAAAGTATGTTCTGAATAAAAGAAATTAATTCAAAATTATATATATGTAACGTGCATTATATAATATGTATTTATATATACGTATATATAATATGTTTAAAACCATTACTAATACACTTGGGTGCTCATAGGAAGGGAATTTTTAAGGAAGACAGTAATAGATCATTTTCTAACATTGAAACTTTGTATTATGTAAATAAGCTATTAATGTAAAATGCGTAATTTATACATGCCTACAGCAGGCAGTTTCAGGTTCGCTGAACATCCACACCAGCCACAGTTATGGAGGAAGGGATATTTATTGAATCTTATAGATCCAGGGGAAGTTCGGTAATGGAAGGAAAACCTGACTTGCCCTCACAGGCCCAAGCAGAGAGAGAAAGAGAAAAGCCATAAGCCACAAACCACAAGCCAAAAGCCAAAAGCCAAAAGCCACACAGCACACTTCAGGAACTCCAGGCTGAACTCAGGCAGTTTGCATATCTTTAGACTGGAATCTCAAATCTACCACCACACCTGAGGACTGGGCCCTAAGTTCCACCTCCTCCATCCAGGTGGCTGCAGATCCAAAGTACAAACTAATAAAACACTGAGTATATTGGACAACATATATTTAAACTACCACATTCCAGCCCTGGCCCCCAATATATTCAAAACCATGAAACATTGCAAATTGTATTCAGTCCACTTTCAGAGGTCCCCACAGTCTGTACCAACTTTAGATAATACTAAAATCCCAAGTTTCCTCTGAGATTTAAGATTGTTTCTTAGCTGTGTGAATCCTATATAATCAAGCAAGTTATATATTTTCAACATATAAAGGCACAGAGTAAACACTTTTAACTGGTGTAAGGCATAGCAAGGAGAGACTAGGACAATTCAAACACAACAACCATCAAGCAAACACCAAGCTTCTACAGTTCAAGTCCAGTACAAGCAGAGACTGACAGTCTCTAGATTTTCCAATTCTGCCACTCCAGCTGAGCAGAGTAGCCAGGGAACACTTCCATGCCAGGCCAAGAGTGCACTCCATGGGAGCCTTTGCACAGTCCTGGTATATCCAAAACATCTTAGGGTCTCCAGGCAAACCACCATCCATCTTCCAGTGGCTTTGACATCCTATCAGGGCATCACACCCTGCCTCATATAGCATTTCAGCAGTAGCTCCTGGAACTGCATGCATTTCATGACCACTCCATGCATTTTTCATGCTTATAAAATTATACCAGGTGTGCAGGACATAGTCATATTCTTAATTCAAGGATGAAATAAATACCTTGAAAGGCAGGTTCCTTCTCCAGTCAATTTTTTTCAAAAGAGTTTGCAATTTTATCAAAGTCTTTCCTCAGGCATCCTCTCCATTGTTTTAATGTAAAGGAGTTGGGCCATCATCCATAAGGTTGCTAATGTATTTGACAATAGCAACTTTAGTAGCCTAAAACCAGTCTCAGTGCCTATAATTTTGACTTGTTTGAGGTCTTCCAACTTAAAAATCTTAAATTTCTCAGTCCAATTATCTTTTGCCAAGCACATCAGTCCATTAAAAATTTAACCTTGATCAAACTCTCTGGGCCTGGGCAACAGAATTCAGCCAGCCCTTGTGCCAGTAGCCCAGTTCCAACACAGTCCTCTGCAGTCTTTCCTTCTCCTTAGGAAGTTCATAAGCCAAGCCTCCAAGTTCAATCCTCTCTGCACTTAGCATTCTCAAACTCTCATCACAATAATCCATAAAACTTGGCTTACCACTCCAGAAGGTATCTTCAGTTGCAAGTACCAAGTCCATGCCCATTCCTCCAGAACAAAAAAATTCCAAAAGACTGAAATCCACAGGATCAGATTCAGCTCAGCCCACTCCTCAGTACCAATTTCTGTAGCAGACAGCTTCAGGTTTGCTGAGATGAACTTCCAGACCAGGAACAGTTATGGAAGAAGGAATATTTATTGAAGTTTATAGACTCGAGGGAAGTTCCATAATGGCAGAAGAGGCTGGTCTGATTTTACAGGTCCAAGCAGAGAGAAAAAGAGAAAAGCCACAAGCCCAAAGCCAAAAGCCACACAGCACACTTCAGAAATTCCAGGAGGAACTCAGGCACTTTGCATACCTTTAGATTGGAATATCAAATCCACCACCACACTTGAGAATTGGAGCCTAAGATACACCTCCTCCAGCCAGGTCACTGCAGATCCAAACTACAAACTAATAAAACACTGAATATATTGGAGGCTATCTATTCAAACTACCACAATGCCCTCCGAGGCTCAGAAAATATTGCAAAAGAGGTGACTGAAATAATATAAGAGACACAGGAGGGAAGGCAAAATTATGTTTTAAAAATACATGTAAATAGTAAATGAGTCCAATTTAATTTTTCCTTTTTGTCATGGGTACATCCTATATTCTATCTAATCAGTCCTTGCCTATCACAGGGAAACAAATACATCCTTTTTAAAATGCTTTATTTGCATGTATATGTATATGTTGTCATTTGTGAGACTGTAGGCATACATGGGTCATGGCACATGTGTGGAGGTGATCTCATCTGAGGCAGAGTTTCTTTCTGCTGTTGTCTTTGCTGTGCTTACTGTGAGCTTTTGAGAAATTCTGTCTCAACCTCCCAGTTATCTTAAAAGTGCTGAGATTACATCAGCTTTCTACAATTTCCCTTTTTATCTGGGGTCTGAGAATCCAACTCTGGTACTCAGGATTGAGTGTTAGTGTTCTACCCACTAAGCCATATTCCCAGACTGACATTCTAATTTTCTAAAACAAAGGTTGACACCTTTGTTGACAACCTACAACTAGGTTGACAGTTAATTAAGGAAGACCAAACAAATAAGGAGGGAGCTCTTTTGACAGTGTTTAATTGTTTTCTGTGTAGAATTTTTCATTCATTCATATATACCCAAGTGTTTATCTATGATCTTGCTAAATACAAATATAGAGTTCTTATGTCAAACTCCAATGGAAACCATTGCACAAAATAAATGATAGCTACTAATTTAAGAGAAAATATTCCCAAGTACATTTATCAGAAAAAGAACATATGTCCAAAGTATAAAAACAACTACAAGTTAATAAAATGAAATAATAAAACCAGACTATATAGATAAACATGAGGGCAGTCACAAGTACTTGAAGAGTTCTGAAACTCATCAGATGTTAGCAAAGTGCAAATTAACTACAACCCCACAAGAGGGCTGAAATTAAATAGACTGGTCACACTGAATATTGATGAGACAAAGTAGAAGTGTCACAAGACAACAGTAACTTAAGTTAAGAAGTTAACAGATTTTATAGAATTGAAATTTCATTGACTCTGATTCAGCAAGTCTATGCATATGTATTTCACAAGCAGGAAGGCACAAAAATATTCAGAGAAGATTATTCATAATTTCAAGGTCTTTGGTGGGGGTAGGGGTTCAAAGTAGAGTCTCACTCAAGCTCAGGCTAACCTAAAACATACTCTGTAGTCCCAGGCCGGCCTCAAAC
The DNA here is from genome assembly GCA_036346955.1 of Dipus sagitta. NCBI lineage: Eukaryota > Metazoa > Chordata > Mammalia > Rodentia > Dipodidae > Dipus > Dipus sagitta. The sequence continues at coordinate 210,352,006 of CM070770.1, forward strand.
TCACTGCAATCCTCCTACCTCTGCCTCCCCAGTACTAGGATTAAAGGCGTATGCCACCACGCTTGGCAAATCTCAGATTTTTTACAACAATACTTTGTATCGTTTCCATAAGGATCTTAACAGTTTTTAGATTTGTCTCTCCATCCTTGTGTGAATGTATGAAGGTGTGGCTATAACCACACACATTTGCTCTTCTTGTCAATACTACATTTGAATTACATTTTCCCAAATCTTCACTGATAATGTAGAGAAAGGTGTTTTTGAATATCAGTACTCAGAGTTTCTCTTCCACTATCTCATTCTAATAACTGTGGGCACTTTTGTGTATGTATAGCCATGGAATACACAGTTTTCGATGTCAACAGTGGCACCATTTATGAATACTGACAAGTTTTATTTCTTCCACTAAACCTTGATAATTGTGCCAGCCTAAACTTCTATTACAACATGGATTAGAAGTCATGCTAGCAGGAAATTTTGTTTTCTGTGACATCAAACAGAATAAATCTACATCACTCTTAAATTCTTAATGATTTCTGCGTGGGTTTTATATAAATAGATTTTATCAAGTTAGAGAAATTCTCTTCTATCTAACATGAATTCATTAACATGAATAATTAACTTTATTAAAAGTTTTTATAGTATCTACTGAGATGACCATGTGCTCTTTCTTCTTTGAACATTTAATATGATTAATTGCATTAATCATTTTATACTATAAAGACATCAATGAATTATTAGAACCAATGAAGAATAATCCTGATAAACTTTTCAGTCTGTGAATGATTTTCTATTGAACAGAAGTTAGGATTTGGTTCTTGTATTTTTCCTTTGGGAGAGTTTTTCATTTTTGATTAAATATCTTTAATAAGTATAAGGTTTGAAAGTGACCAAGACCACACAAGCCACTCTGAGGCAAAGATAAAAGCTTTTATTCAGGAAAAGCACAAGCTACTAGGGCTGACTCACAAGAGAGGAGCACAGCTGACCTGAGTTTTCCAATAGTGGGCTTTATAGGGCTTTTTCAGTTGGGGAAAGGTGAGGAAGGAAAAAGAACTTCGTTTGTTACATTGAATAGAAAAGTTCCTTTAGGGGAGACTATTACATTAACCATTTAAAATAACTAGGGTGTGACACCAGAACAGTGATCATGTGACTTACAAGATAAGGGGACAAGAAACCATGACCTGGGGCATTGTTAGGCAAGGAGGGGATATAATGACCAGGTGGTTTCTTGAAGAATGTGGATAATCAACTTTCCTATGCCTCTGTCACCATTCTGCTGACCATGGTGACTCCATGTTGGGAGCCCATCCAGACCTAACAATAATAATGGGACAACTCATGTTGCTTACCTTTTCTTAAGTCACTTATAAGTTAAGTATTTTAAGCCATCTAGCCGAAATTTTGACATTTATTGTACTCGTTGTTTATCCTTTCCTCTTTTTTGAACTACATTTGGGCTAGGGACATGGCTCTGCAGTTAAAGGCTCTTGCTTGCAAAGCCTGCCTGTCTTGGTTGACCCAGGTTCAATTCCCCAGTACCCACATTAAGTCAAATGCACCAAATGGTGTGTATGTATGGAGTTCTTTTACAGTGGCAGGACACCCTAGCATGCCCATAGTCAGTCTTTCTCTCTCTTTTTCTTCCTCTCTTTCTCTCATAAATAAATAAAATTACATTCATTGAAGACTTCCAAGTAAGATATTAGACTGGTCAGACAGGCTGTATTTAAATTGCCAAAGCCCAGGAGAAGACAGTCCTGGGAAGTAGCTATAGAGAGCAAGTCACAGGAAAGTGCAGGAAGAAGGAGGCTCCATCAGGCAGTGTAGGGCACAGGAAACCAGCTCCTCCCTGGCTGGCCAGAGGTAGACACAGCCCCTGAGAATCATTGGAATTAGTTAGCTCTGAGCCTGAGGCCAGAGAGTGGAGCAAATTTTGTCTCACACACCACTGCTATGGAGTTGGAAGCCTCTGACCCTGTAGCAGAGCATGGACCCCCAGCTAGAGGACTTAGAAGTCCATTTCAGGTTTTCCACCAGTACAGATTTCAGCTCTGTGGCTGCTCCCCACCCCCCCAAATGTACTTAGAAGATTGGGAGATTCCCTCAGCTAGAACTTTAGCCACACCAAAGGGGTACAATCTGGAGAGGCTCAGAGGATGGGAGAAACGATCCAGTCCACAGACTAGAAAGTTAAGTGTGGGTTAGAAAAACACAAGGGGTGCTACTAAAGTGCACAGAGTTCTGCCAGATGCTTGTCAGATGCTGGGCAGCACCAGCTGAAGCAGGAGGACCACAGGAATTCCTAAGTGTAACTGGCCCAGCCCTCTTCCTTACTGCCAATGCTCATCATTTTTTTCTTTTTCTATTCTACTTGTGCCTCCTCTTTTTTCTTTTTCTTTTTAATAGTATTTTCACTTAATTGTATTAAAACAATAGATGATTTCTTTTTTTCATGTTCATCTATTTATTAATTTTACTTATTTTGTATGTGTGCGTACGTGTGTGTGCACATGCTGAGGTCCAGCCTCAGCAGGGTTGTAGAACTCGAAAGGGATGTGTGGAGTTGGCATTGTTAGGAAATGATGTGCCTCACTAGTTCAGGTGAAGCATACTGGACGGAGAGTAAAACTCTGCTCCTTTATTTATACTCTTACAATACATTATTTTTTTTGCAAGCAAGACATAGCAAATTATTCATGTGGTTTCTATTCTCTAAGAAATCTTGCACAATATTCCTCTTTTCCCCTGGTTTCCTGTGCTTCTGCTTAACTCATGAACCTCTTGCCCCATAGACATTCTGATAACATCTTAAACAAGGAAGTTAAGGATTGCAAGCTGGTTAATATCTTACCCAGATTCGTAGCTTGTGGTTATAAGGTGTTATGTCCCTGTATATGGTAAAGGTTGATCTATCAAACCAATGTTTTGCATGATGTCTTTCCTTTAGGAGCTCACCAAACTCTATTGTTAATTCTGAAAGTTATATATTCTGTCTTATTTCCTTGTGTGGGCCCAACCTGATTATTTGAAAGATGTTTACTTTTGTTCCCTAGCATTTCAGGCTCCTTTTCTAGTAAGTCATCTGTAGGTTCTTGAAATGTGTCCATTAATTCTGTAATCATAAGTAATGTTTCTTGGGAACAATTGGTGAAGCATGTGACATAGCATTGCAAGAAACATGTCTCATTAGGTGAAATATACATTTGTGGCATTGAGAAACTTTGTTCACTCAAACTAGTTGTAGTTTCAGGATCCATAATTTGTTTACCTGTTTATACATTACAGCCTCAGAAATTTCTGTTTAATCATTGGTGACTGTATAAGCATATCTGAATTGGAGTCCCCTATTACTACTGAGAAGGGGAAAATGAAGGCAAAAATAAGCCGTAATGAACTTATAATAATTCCAAAAATTTCAAGGAAAAGATAGCAATAGTGCAAATTGTCAGACAACAGGCATTCCAGGAGGTCGCTGAAAGAGTTCTTGGCCCTGCCAAAGAAAGTCTCGGATGCTGCAGCCCTGCTGAATGGTGTCCCATCAGTGTCACACTCTAGAGCTAACTGTTGCTAATGTTTGGCCACTGACATGTGCACACCAGTGTCTCTTGCCCTGAAAATGAATGCCAAATACATGCACCACTTTTTGTGTCCTGATTAACATGGGTGCTGAGGAACTGAACCCACGCTTGTAGGATTTGAGGACACCATTAACTGCTGAGTCATATCTATAGTACCTGCTAACACAGTTGAGTTTTTATTTTTTCATGGGTGGGTAATCTTTTCTTTCCTTTTTTTTTTTGTCTCTTATGTTTCCCTTTTTACTTTCTGCCATTGAAAGTCCCGCTCTGGAGGACTCCCCGGGCTCAGTCTCAGAAAAGACAGCACCCCAAATCACTCACGAGAAATGGTCTTGATGCAAACAGCAAGAGGATTTTTATTCCAGCATGCTGGGGCCCACAGTCGTACACCACACAGGGGTAGAGGGCTGAAGGCCCCGCGTGCAGAATCAGGGCAGCTTTTATAGGGTTATGACAAAGCCCATGCATTGTGAACCAATCATTTCATAACCTTGGGTACCCGCGCAGTGTTGACCAATCAATGTGTAACATTTTATGGTTCTTAGGCCAATCATTTTAAATTGTCCAAGCCCACGCACAGTGGACCAGTCAATTTGTAACACATCATAATCTTTTTGTCTATAGTCTCAGAGGTGTGCATTTGCGCGGGCTCCTGGGTGGGGGTGACAAATTGCAGTTAAGATAGGTTACTCGGGCCAGAAAGCAGGTTCTGGAACAGCAAGAAGTGTGACCTTTTACCCACCCACTGGCAGAGAGCTGGGTCTGGAATTTGAGGTATTTAGGGCTTCTTAGGAGGCTGGGGTTAAGGCTCCTTTGGAGTGAGGTAGTGAGAAATCAATCATGACTATTTTAAACAAAAAAGAGGTCCAGGCCCGCCTCAGATAGATAAATGGCCTGCCAAATGTGCCAATTTTTTTAATTCTGCAATCCTTGCCCATTTAATTGCTGCCCTCCCCTCCCCAAAGTCTCTGAGGAATCTCCATTTCAAGGACACTACAGAAACATTCCACCACGGGAGGCTCCGGCCCCTGACCACCTGCCTAGACAAGAAACTGAGGAATCTCCATTTTAAAGATCCTCCAGAAGACACTCTACTGCAGGGGGCCACCACTGTTTGCTTTAGCCAACACCTGCCTGGGGTGCCCCTAGCTCCTGCCCTCAACTTCTTTGTTCGAATTTCCATATAAACTCCATTCCCAAAAGGAAGAAGCTCTCTCCCTCACCACCGCTGTGTCAGGCTGTGGGGATGGAGCCCAGGCTTTCACATTACATTCAAGTGTCCCAGCTTCTGTGGCGGGTCTCTGGGTGACTCCTGAGTGACCGGGGGACTTGGCACAACAATAGTATTTTTAAACTTCTAACTTTTTGGGGTCTTTCTTTGGGGGGGGGTTAGGCTGAATTTTTCATCCTTTCACCATACTTTTAGTAGTAATTTTACTTTATATTATTTGCTTTTAACTTTTAAAATATTTTATTTATTCATTTGCAAGGAGATAAACGGAGAAGGAATGTGCATTCCAGAGCCTCTTACCACTGCAAATGAAGTCCAGTGCATGTACCATTTTGTGCATCTGACTATACGTGGGTGCCAAGAAATTGAACCTGGGTAGTGAGGCTTTGCAAACAAGTGCCTTTAATCACTGATCCATCTCTCCACCCTGGCTTTCAATTTTTAAAAAAAATCTCTTTTGTTTTTATTTTTTATTCCCTTTCTTACATTTATATAGGTGTATTTTTAAGTATTTTTCATATTATTGGGAACTTTTTTTCTTTTTCTATTTTCATTTTCTTAATTTCTTTCCTGTCTATAACATTTTTCAACACAGCACATTTTTTTGTGACCCACTGATTTTAATTATAGTTCTTTGCACAAGCATGGGTAGGAGATTGTTTACAGTAGCATGGGTAACTCACAGTGGCTAAACCACTGCAGAAAATGACCCCTCTGCCCATAAATCATTAACTACCAATAGCTCCTCAAAATGCATTTAGTCCAACTTCAGAAGTCCCTATAGTCTTTTATACTGCATAGTCCCAACACAGCTTAAAAGTCCGAAGTTGCCAGGCATGGTGGCGCACATCTTTAGTCCCAGTATTTTGGAAGGCAGAGGTAGGAGGATCACTGTGAGTTTGAGGTCATTCTGAGACTACATAGTGAATTCCAGGTCAGCCTGAGTTAGAGTGAATCACTACCTTAAAAAACAAACAAACAAAAAAGTGAAAAGTCTCTTCTGAGACTCAAGACAATTTATTAAGCTTTCTCCTTTTTTTTTTTTCTCCATTTTTTATTTATTTGAGAGCGACAGACACAGAGAAAGAGGCTGATAGAGAGAGAGGGAATGGGCGCGCCAGGGCTTACAGCCACTGCAAATGGAACTCCAGATGCTGCGCCCCCTTGTGCATCTGGCTAACGTGGGTCCTGGAGAATCGAGCCTTGAACCGGGGTTCTTAGGCTTCACAGGCAAGCGCTTAACTGCTAAGCCATCTCTCCAGCCCAAGCTTTCTCCTTTTCTCAGCACAAGTCCCATGGCCTTGGCATCTAAATTATTGTAGGGTCTCCATGGCAACTTGGCCTTCTCCTTCATGCTTCATGCTTCATGCTTCATGCTTCATGCTTCATGCAGTGACATCTTAGAACCTCCCTGGGGACTCTGACACTGCCACACTACTGGACTCCGCCCATAAAGAAAGATTCCATGAAACCTTCAACCTTGCATCACTCATGGCTCCAAAGCCAGTATTACATGGATGACACCAAGTTCTGCTGCAGGTTGGTATGTAGCCCACATCCCTTGGCCACAGCCATAGTGGCCTTTGTATACCTTCCAGTATCATTTTGGCCAAGCACCCTCCTAAGGAGTTGTGATGGAGCAGGGAACCATTATAGTTTAGCTTTCTTTCCTCCAGTGAATGTAGATTTTCATAAGATGAAGCCAGAATTTGGGTCTTGGATATCCAGCACCCAAAATGGATCTATTGTTATCTCCTGGTTGAAGTGTGGAATCCCCAGTTGACTGATAATGAGTGTTGAAAAGTTGTCTTCTTTTGTATTCGCTACCTACTTTAATAAACTGGCTCTTCATTATTTCTTATTATTTTGTTATTTTGCACTTACGCTACATTTATATATATGCTTTAGAATTAACTCATCCTTAAATCTTCTTATCAATAGTCAGACATGTTATGTATTGCACCACTGGCCTCCTGCTAGGATTAAGTTATTCTTACTTATTCTTATTAAGGTTTGAGTTGGGGAAGGATGGCTCTGTGGTTAAAGGCACTTGTTTACAAAGACTGCAGGCTCTGGTTGGATTTCTCAGTATGCCTGTAAAGCCGGGCACACAGAGTGGCTCATGCATCTTGAGTTTGTTTGCAGTGGCAGGAGGCCCTGGTGTGTCTATTGTCATTATCTCATTAATATTCATATTCATTCTCTATCTCCTTGCAAATAAAAGTAAATTTTAAAATATTTGTTATGTTTAATAAATTAAAGATTTTTGTGTCTATCATTCTGAAAAAAAATGCCAGCCATCATTTCCCTCAATATTTACTTCCTCAGGTTTTTCTGTTAACTTCCTCTCAAATTCTTACTGGCTATATGGAATCTAGTCTCCCTTATCTTGACTCCTCCCATTTTCAATATACTATTCTCTGTGTTGAATTCCATATGATTTTTCAAATGCATAACTCAGTTTATTAAAATTGACTCCTCAACTCTGTCTAATCCACTGCTTTAAACTTCTGTGCATTTTCCTTTTTCTTTGTTTCACTATACATTTTTCTTTTTCTTTTGCATGTGTAATACTGAGACATGGGATGTATATTCATGTGTAGTATGGTGTGTGTGGTGTATGCATGTATGTGTGCAGATACACATGTCCTGCATATGTGCATGTGGGGGCCAGAGAAGAACTTTAGGTATCCTGCTCTGTCACTCATCTTCATGTTTCATTGAGACAGAGTCTCTTACTGGCCATGTAGCTGTCATTTTTATCAGACTGGCTGACCAGCAAGCCACAGAAATCCTTCTGTTTTTGTCCCCCACAAGACTGGGGCTACAGGCATGTGTGGCCATGCCTAAATATTTGTTTGGATTATAGAGAATTGGGTTCAGGGTGAATCTGGCTCTCTCAGACTCTCATGCTTGCATAGCAAGCATTCTGGTTTTTTTTTTTTTTTTTTTTTTTTTTTTTTGTTTTGTTTTGCTTTACATTTTTGGCAATTTTCATACCTGTACATCATGTACCTTTATCATAATCCCCTCTCATTACCTTCTTTTGACCTCCTTCCTTCATTACTCTTCTAGTGAATCCCTTCTTCTTCCCAACTATTTTAATGTCTTTTTTGCCCTCTTCCATCATCCATAATGAAATGTTTATGGGCTCACTGTTATACAGATCTTTTGCAAGTAATGATAGTCACTCTAAAGTCATAAATGCAATGACTAGGCTAGGGAAATGATTCAGTGGTTAAAGGTGCTTGCTTGCAAAATCCACTAGCCTGGCTGCAATACTCACATACAGCCAGATATACCAACTGGCACATGTACGTGGGGTTTATTTGCAGAGGCAAGATGTCCTGGCATGTCCATATTCATCCATTCTGTTTCTTTGTCTTTCTCTGTGTCCTTCTCTCTCAAATAAGTAAATAAAACTGTTAAAAATATAAAGCATCTGGCATTCCCAGTATCAGAAACCAGTTATAATCCACATTGAGCTATTGATCAGAAAGACCTACAAGGTACCCAGCACAAGACAGGCTCTGTCAAAACACTTGATTACCTGATGGAGATGAAAGGTAAGACCCCGTTGCTGAAGACATCACATGCTGCTGACAGAAAGCCTCCATAAATCCAGCTGCAGTCTGGAAGGAAACCATTTCCTGGATGGTCTGCTCATGTAGTGCTTTCACTGCATTAGCCACTTTGGGGGAATGGACAACAACACTGTGAGCAAGCAGGGGCAATGCTACATGAAGGCAAGCAGCCTTATGAGATGTACACACCTGTGCAATAGTGGTAGTCAGCTTAGGTGGGTAACCAAGGCTTTTTGATTAGGTTAAAAAATCTTCTCAGTGGAAAGAAACCCAGAGCTGGAACTGGGAATCATGCCAGAAGCCTATAGAGACCAAGATTATGGACTCCAATGATATGCTGTTATCGGTTTGTGGTCAAAAGAGAGGCTGCACCCATCAAAATCTCTAAGTTAACAATGCTTATCCCATTTAACCTATGCTGATTTCACTTTCCATTGGAGAAACTATTTTTCTTTTACAGAAGGCAGTGAGGACCAAAAGTAACCAAAATCTATCAAGAAGACAAGAAAAGATAGTTGACTCCCTGGCAGGAGATAAGCCATCCTGCGCACATCAGCCAGGGCCCAGGTGAAATCACAGAGGAAGTGGGAGATGAGCAAGAGTGCTGCCTCCAGGCACAAGGAAGCAGGAGCAGCAGGGGGTGGTGGGCAAATTGGCATGCAGACCCCCAGTAGTAGGTGTACTATGTGGGGACACCATGAGCCAGGGCTTAGGGGCAAGGCATAAGGGGATGTGGGGGAAGTATGGTTGGAAGAGGTGGCAAATCATTGGGTGCTCACATTCTACTTCCACTCGGCTCTGCAGAATTTTGGGGGTAGTGGGTATGGGGACTTTAGGCAGATCCAGGACATCAGGCAGGTTTTGCTTATTAGACCCTTGGGGAAGAAACATACGGTGTCCCTGTAGCTGCGGGTTGTGCAGTGTCTGTCGCGCATTGAAGAAGGGGAAAGTTCAGACTGTTCTTGTGAAATGGAGGCAGAGCTCACACCACTGGAACCTGCTGTCAATGTGCTGGAGATGATTAAAACAGAATGTACACTGACAGAAGCAGTTGTCAGATCCAGTAGAAACTGGTCAAGGAGGCTGCTGTAACTATTGGTATCAACAACAATGAATTTTAAAAGCCTTCAAAAATTTTGAAGAAAACATATATCCAAGGACCCCACAACTAAAGAACTTGGCCCATCCCATTATCCAGAACTTTTCCTATGAGACCTTCCAGTGAAGATGACACAGAGCCTTACCTCCTCACGATGGCCAAAAGGGCTTTGAAATCTGAGTCTGATTCTTCAAGGACAGGGAAGGAAGATAAACAGCCAGCCCCAGAGACTGTGGAAAAGCTACTTAGAGAGCTTCCAAGGCAGCTGCAGAAATCTCCAACCACCATTGGTATTCAGACCCTGAAGGTCACTTTCAAAGCTCTGTCCACTGCATAAGATTCAGAGGCAGCCTTTGCAAAACTGGACCAGAAAGATCTGGTACTTCCTAAAGTAGCCTCCCCATCACCAGCCCTCAAAGCAAGAGACCCCAGAGAGATGAAAATGAGAGCATAACTTCTGCTGGGGATGAGGGCAGCTCAGAACTACAGCCCAAGAACAAGCATTTGAAAATAAGCAGGTTGGTTTGGGGAGGACCAGTGTGATAAAACCAGCCCAGGCCTCAACTCCTCAGAGGAGGCCATGTCAGCTTCAGCATCCAAGCCCACCACTTGCTCTCAACCAACCTCATTCAGAGGAGAATTCCAAAATATCAGTAGGGATTTCTGGTCAAGATGGCAGCATAGGAACCATGCCTAAGCAGCCTAGGGGAGAAAAAGCCAAAGAAAACCCAGCAAAATACACACCTTTACTAAAAAGGGAGGTGTATAAGAGATTAAAACAGCAGCAGAGAAGTAGGAGAGATCCAGAGCCCACGTGGGCAGGCCGAAGCAGCTCCGGCAGCGGCAGCTTGGGATCCGGTAGCGGCGACTTGGGCTCCAGCAGCGGCCGCTTGGGCTCCAGCAGCTGCGACTCGGGATCCGGCAGTGGAAGCGGCGGTGGAAGCCGTGACTCCAGCTCCAAAAACAACATCAGCCGCTCCGATACCGGCCACAGTGGCTTCAGCGACGGCAAATCCAGCAGCGGAGGCTCCAGCGGCTTCAGCGGCAGAGGCGGATCCTGCAGCAACAGCGCCAGCGGATCAGAGGCAGTGGACCCAGCAGTGGAAGCTCCAATGGCTTCAGCAGCGGCGGATCCAGCAGCGGCAGCTCCAGTGGCGGATCCAGCAGCAGTGGTCCCAGCAGAGGCAGATCCAGCGACAGAAGCAGGGATCCAGCAGCAGGGGTGCCAATCTGCAGGGCCACAGTTGCCAGGCTTGGTTTGCCCCACAGGAAAAGCCAGTACCCAGTTCCAGAAAGCAGAACAGTGGCCCAACGTCCCAGCCAGCAACTTGACTGAGACCAAAAGCCTCCAAAAAGGTAACTGGGATTGAACCAGGGGGTCACAAGCTGACTTGGATCCCTCAACAGACCAGAAATCTTAACCTCTTTGTTGATAGAGGATCTGGTTCTTATAATACCTAATCTTGCATAAATGCTCGGTGCTGTTCTTGACTGAATGTGTATAGGGTTTAGTTAAATTTTAGAATATACCTGTATTTTATTCCACTCAACCTATTTGAATACTCCCATAGTAGGCAAACTCAACCCCTAGGAACATGTGTCTAGATACTCTGAGAGTGGTAAGAGCCACACCTAACATCTTAATCTCCTACATTGAAGATTTACAACATCAGATCAATTGATACAGCAAAGAATACCCAGCTAACTGGAAAATCTAAGCAGTAACTTAATCCAAGATGCAAAAATATATACATTATAACACAAGAAACACCAAAAACCAAGGCAATATAAATCCACCAAAAAGCGTCAATGCATCAGAAATGACCTCTAGTGAGAACGAGTTAGAGGAAATGCCTGAGAAAGATTACAAAAGAATAATTGTAAATATGTTCAATGAACTCAAAGAAGAAATCAATGGAATCAGAGAAGATACAGGACACCAATTTAACGAAATAAAGAAATCAATACAAGACATAAATAAGGAAATAGAAATAATGAAGAAAAACCAGTCAGAATTACTAGCAATGAAGAACACAGTTAATGAAATAAAAAACTCTGTAGACAATCTCACCAGTAGAATGGATGAAGGAGAGGACAGATTGTTTAAGCTAGAAGACCAGGTGGCAGATCTAATACAATCCAACAAAGAGAAAGACAAACTAATAGAAAAGTATGAATGGGAATTTCAAGATATTCAGAACACTGTGAAAAGATCAAATATAAGAATTCAGGGTATAGTAGAAGGAGAAGAATTTCAATCCAAAGGCATAGTAGGTGTCTTCAACAAAATCATAGAAGAAAACTTCCCCCAAATTGGGAAAGAGGTGCCAATGCAGATACAGGAAGCCTTTAGAACACCAGCCAGACAAGATCTGGAAAGAAACTCTCCTCGCCATATTATAATCAAACTACCAAACACACAATTCAAAGAAAAAATATTGAAAGCAGTTAGAGAGAAAAATCAAGTTACCTACAAAGGCAAGCCCATCAGGATCACAGCAGATTACTCAACACAAACTTTCAAAGCCAGAAGGGCTTGGAGTGATGTATTACAAATTCTGAAAGATAACAACTGTCAACCAAGGCTACTTTATCCTGCAAAACTATCCATTCAAATAGATGGAGAAATAAGGACATTCCATGACAAAAGCAGGCTAAAGGAGTATTTGAAGACAAAACCAGCTCTACAGAAAATACTTGAAAGAATCCTCCATGCCAAAGAGAAGGAAAAACACACATATAAGGAACCTGGAAAACAACAAGCAATACTCAAATACTAGTTAATATAAGAGAGCAAAGGTAGAACCAAAACCACCCCCCCCCAAAAAATGGCAAGCATAAATACACACCTTTCAATAATATCTCTTAATATCAATGGCCTCCATGCCCCAACCAAAAGACAAAAGACAAGGTTTGCAGACTGGGTTAAAAAGCAGGACCCTATAATTTGTTGTCTCCAAGAAACTCACCTTTCTACAAAGGATGGACATTATCTTAGGGTGAAAGGTTGGAAAACGGTGTTTCAAGCAAATGGACCCAGAAAGCAAGCAGGGGTTGCTATCCTAATATCTGACAAGGCAGACTTCACTCCAACATTAGTCAAGAAAGATAAGGAAGGTCACTTTATATTGATTAAGGGCACACTCCAACAGGAGGACATTACAATCCTAAACATATATGCACCTAACATGGGGGCTCCCAAATTCATCAAACAAACACTATTAGAACTAAGGTCACAGATAACACCAAACACAGTGGTAGTGGGTGACTTTAACACCCCACTCTCATCAATTGACAGGTCATCCCGGGAAAAAATAAACAGAGAGGCATCTGGACTAAATGAGGTCATAGAAGGAATGGACCTAACAGATATATACAGGACATTTCATCCAAATTCTGCAGAATATACATTCTTTTCAGCAGCACATGGATCATTCTCTAAAATAGACCATATATTAGGACACAAAGCAAATCTTAACAAATTCAGGAAAATTGAAATAATTCCTTGCATTCTATCTGACCACAATGGAATCAAACTACAAATCAATAGCAAGAAAGGATATAGAGCATACACAAAATCATGGAAACTAAACAATACACTACTAAATGATGAATGGGTCAATGAAGAAATCAAGAAGGAAATCAAAAAATTTATAGAGTCAAACAATAATGCGAACACAACATACCAAAATCTCTGGGACACAATGAAGGCAGTTCTAAGAGGTAAATTTATAGCTTTAAGTGCCTATATAAAGAAATTAGAAAGGTCGCAAGTAAATGACCTAATGCTTCACCTTAAAGCCTTGGAAAAAGAAGAACAAGGCAAACCAAAAATCAGTAGACGGGAAGAAATAATAAAGATTAGGGCAGAAATTAATGAAATAGAAACCAAAAAAACAATCCAAAGAATTAATGAAACAAAGAGCTGGTTCTTTGAAAGGATAAACAAGATTGATAAACCCTTAGCAAATCTGACCAAAAGAAAGAGAGAAGAGACACAAATTAATAAAATTAGAGATGAAAAAGGTAACATCACAACAGGCACCAGAGAAATTCAAAAAATCATAGGGACATATTATAAAAACATATACTTCATAAAGTATGAAAATCTGAAAGAAACGGATGATTTCCTTGATTTATATGACCTACCTAAATTAAATCAAGATGAGATTAATCACTTAAACAGACCTATAACAAGCATGGAGATCCTAACAGTTATCAAAAATCTCCCAACTAAAAAAAGCCCAGGCCCAGATGGATTCACTCCTGAATTTTACCAGACCTTCAGGGAAGAGCTAACACCATTGCTTCTTAAGCTTTTCCATGAAATAGAAAAAGAAGGAATTCTACCAAAATCCTTCTATGAAGCCAGCATCACTCTGATACCAAAACCAGGCAAAGATAGAACAAAAAAAGAAAATTACAGACCAATCTCCCTCATGAACATAGATGCAAAAATTCTCAACAAAATATTGGCAAACAGAATACAAGAATATATCAGAAAGATCATTCACCCTGACCAAGTAGGCTTTATCCCAGAGATGCAGGGATGGTTCAACATACACAAATCTATAAATGTTATACATTATATAAATGGGTTGAAGGACAAAAGTCCCATGATCATCTCATTAGACGCAGAGAAAGCATTCGACAAAATCCAACATCCCTTCATGATAAAAGTCCTACAGAGACTGGGAATAGAAGGAACATATCTCAATATAATAAAGGCTATTTATGATAAGCCTACAGCCAACATATGAAACTGGAAGCTTTTCCACTAAAATCAGGAACAAGACAAGGGTGTCCACTGTCCCCACTTTTATTTAATATAGTTCTGGAAGTCTTAGCCATAGCAATAAGGCAAGAGATATGCATAAAAGGGATACAAATCGGAAAGGAAGAGGTCAAGTTATCATTATTTGCAGATGACATGATTGTATATATAAAGGACCCTAAAGACTCTACTAGCAAACTGTTAGAGCTGATAAAAACCTACAGTCATGTAGCAGGATACAAAATAAATACACAGAAATCAGTAGCCTTCATATATGCTAACAACAAACACACAGAGGATGAGATCAGAGAATCACTCCCATTCACAATTGCATCAAAAAAAATAAATAAATAAAGTACCTTGGAATAAACCTAACCAAGGAAGTAAAGAATCTCTACAATGAGAACTTTAAAACACTCAAGCGAGAAATTTCAGAAGACACTAGGAAGTGGAAAAACATCCCTTGTTCCTGGATTGGAAGAATCAATATTGTGAAAATGGCAATCTTACTAAAAGCAATCTACACATTCAGTGCAATCCCCATCAAAATTCCAAAGGCATTCTGCATGGAAATAGAAAAAACAATCCAAAAATTCATTTGGAATCACAAAAAACCTCGAATATCTAAAATAATACTGAGCAACAAAAATAAGGCTGGAGGTATCACTATACCTGATTTTAACCTATACTACAGAGCCACAGTAACAAAAACAGCATGGTACTGGCACAAAAGCAGACTTGTAGATCAATTGAACAGAATAGAGGACTCAAATGTAACCCCATGTAGCTATAGCCACCTGATATTCGATAAAAATGCCAAAAATACTCATTGGAGAAAAGACAGCCTCTTCAGCAAATGGTGTTGGGGAAACTGTATATGTATCTGTAGAAGGATGAAAATAGATTCTTCTCTTTCTCCATGCACAAGAATTAAGTCCAAATGGATTAAAGACCTTAACATCAGACCTGAAACTCTGAAACTGCTAGAGGAAAAAGTAGGGGAAACCCTTCAACATATTGGTCTTGGCAAATACTTTCTGAATACCACCCCAATTGCTCAGGCAATAAAACCACAGATTAACCACTGGGACCTCATGAAAATACAAAGATTTTGCACTGCAAAGGACACGGTGAAGAAAGCAAAGAGGCAACCTACAGAATGGGAAAAAATCTTCACCAGCTATATATCTGATAGAGGATTAATATCTAGGATATACAAAGAACTCAAGAAGTTAAATAATAAGGAATCAAACAAACCAATCAAAAAATGGGCAATGGAGCTAAATAGAGAATTCTCAAAGGAAGAAATACGAATGGCATATACGCATCTAAAAAAAATGTTCTACAGCCCTAGTCATCAGGGAAATGCAGATTAAGACTACATTGAGATTCCATCTCACTCCTGTCAGATTGGCTACCATCATGAAAACAAATGATCATAAATGTTGGCAGGGATGTGGAAAAAACGGGAACCCTTCTACACTGTTGGTGGGAATGCAATCTGGTCCAGCCATTGTGGAGATCAGTGTGGAGGTTCCTAAAACAGCTAAAGATTGATCTACCATATGACCCAGCTATAGCACTCGTAGGCATATATCCTAAGGACTCATCTCATTTCCTTAGAAGTACGTGCTCAACCATGTTTATTGCTGCTCAATTTATAATAGCTGGGAAATGGAACCAGCCTAGATGTCCCTCAACTGATGAGTCGATAATGAAGTTATGGCACATTTATACAATGGAGTTTTACTCAGCAGTAAAGAGAAATGAAGTTATGAAATTTGCAGAAAAGTGGATGGATCTGGAAAGAATTATACTAAGTGAGATAACCCAGGCCCAGAAAGCCAAGCGCCACATGTTCTTCCTCATATGTGGATCTTAGCTACAGATGATTGGGCTTCTGTGCGAGAAGGAAGAAACTCAGTAGCAGAGGCCAGTAAGTTAAGAAAGGAGATAGAAAGGGAAGATAAAGAAAGGGAGGAGGGCTTTTATTAGGTTGGTATTGTATATATGTAAATAGAAAGATTGAGATGGGGAGGGGATATGATGGAGAATGGAATTTAAAAGGGGAAAGGGGGGAGGATAATACCATGGGATATTTTTTATAATCATGGAAAATATTAATAAAAATTGAGAGAAAAAAAATATATCAATAGGCATGTGAAACAACTCTAATGGAGTCAAAGAACAGGAGACTTGGACCAAAGAGGACCAACTGCTACAAGTTCAGGGAGAACTGAGTGAAGGTAATGCAACCAGCATGGCAAGATGGCAGAAGTGGACTATAGAAGAAAGTGAGGTGGGTGAAGGCCGGAATGCAGAAATACAGTGAAGGAAACTAGGTTGTCATTTCTAAAAATTACTCCTGTTAACCAAATGGCACTGATGATTAAGGATTGCTGGCAGACCCTGAAAAACTTGGCATGAACTAAAGCAGGCTCTCATTTCCACAAGATTCACAGGAGCATGTTTCTTACCAATAGTCCTGATTGTCTGATATTTTCTCAGCAGCTGGGCTATCACCTTCGGTGCTATTAAAACCAGCAAAGAGAGACTTGTCTGGAATGAACCTATTCCTCATCAAGTTTTGGCCTTCTGATACAAATCCATATGTTATGAGTTCAGATTTATGAGAAACCAGTCCTTATTGATTAGATTCCTTCTGAAAACTGATGTGCCACTTGTGACATCACCCCTGGATCTGACTTCATTGGCATTTTCTGTTAATGTGCTGGGCTATGTCAGCAGCTTTATCCTCTACACTTCTCATGTGCTTGAAACAGTGTTTTTTTTTTTTTTTTTTTTTTTTTTGGTAACATGGTGATTGTAGATAAGCTTCCTCCCCTGTCATCTTCTACCTGTCTTCTCAGATCCCTCATGATGAACTTTCAAAGCCTATAAAAAGAATCCTGGAGAGGGTATGATGAAAACTGTACATTTTTTCCTATTTTACTTCTCTCTCTTCTCGCTCAATCTCTTTTATATCACTTATCTGGTTCTTCCTTCTCTTCTTGGGTGCTGACCTATAACTCCCAGTAGCAGCAGGTAGTTATCATCCAGAATAAGCTTTTGATCACAGAGACCTACAAGGTTTCCCAAAAGAAGACAGATGTATGTCAGAGCACTTGAGGACCCACCATAGGTTAGTGGTAAGACCCTACTGCTGAAGACACCACACACTGTTGGTCTGTATCATGGAGCAACAAGGCTGGAAGCTGGAAGAGAGTCAGTCCCCAGACAGTTAGCACGTCTAGTGCCACCAGCTGCTACATGAGTGACTTGGGATAAAGACCAATATCTGTCCAAGCAAGGCATGGTCTAACCTACTTAGCAGCAAACAATCTGACGTGATGCTCATACAACTGCAATAGTTGTGCATAGCCATGGTGGGAAACCAACTGCTCTCGATTTGGCTAACTGATCTGCTCAGTGGAACAGAACCCATAGTGGGAACTGGGAAACAAATCAGAAACATATCCAAAACTGAACCTGCTCTCCACTAAAAAACCTGCTGTCTCTACAAAACAATGGCTATCACATTCAATTGGTGCTAACTTTACTCTCCTTTGGAGAATCTGCTTCTCTTTTTCAGATACACACAGTCCCTAAGGAGAGAACCACCCCATCTTACCTCAAAAGCGCCCCAGCTGAAACTAAAAATAATTGGGGAAACATGCAAGAATGCTGTTTTCTTGGTGAACCGGAAACCAGTAAAACGGTGTAGGAGATAGACACAGAGAACAGTCAACCCCTACCAAACCAGATATCCAGAGACACAGAGGCACCCAAGATCTTAACATGGAAGTAGACCTAATATGAACCCAACATGGCTCAGGGAAATTTGCAGAAGAGGGGGTGGAAAACATGTCAGATCCATATGTTGGGTCATGACATGCAGAGACATCTCCTCCTACCCAAAACTAAAGGCTAACCTCAAAATGCATGACCCCTATAGCCCAACAAGGAGGCTCCCTGTGGAGGGGGGAGGACATGGAGGAGGCTAACAATGGTACCAACTTGACTGTATTCACTGACTACAAAATTTTTAAAAATTTAAAAAAGAATTCTTAGTGAATATAAATGCTTAATTCAAAAAATGAAAAGAAAAGAAAGAGAAAGAAAAAAAGAGAAAAAGAAAGAAAGAAACAAAGAAAGAAAGAGTGCTGCTTCCATGGCTAGCCTGACAACCTTTGCCAGGGTGAGAGAGACAGACACTGAGGATACTGAAAATGTACCAAAGCAGAAATCTAGAAGCTGATGTGCTTTCAACATTAAAGTAGACTTAAAGCACACCCACCAAGACTCAGGGAATTTGCAGAAGAGAGGGTGGAAAGAATGTAAGAGCCATAGAGTGGGAGGAAGTATCCAGGGGCATTGCCCTCCCAACAATGACTGGCTACTGCTTTCACACTCATAGCCCACTAACCATAACTCCATGGTTAGTACTAGCAAACCCACTGAGGAGGCCCCTCAGTGGAATGGGGACTAGTAGGAGGGAAATGATGGCACCAACTTATGATATGTCCATACAAAGCTTCTGTTTCATTTAAAAATAACTATTAAAAATAAATAAATGCAATGGCCACTACATGTCTGGAAGACAGCATTTCAAAGAACTCCTCCCCATCCTCTGGCTCTTGCATTCTTTCCATCCACTCTTTTGCAATATTCTCTGAGTCTGGTGGGAGCTCATGATAGAGATGTCTCATTTAATGATGAGCACTCAATATCCACTTATTCTCAATATTTTGCAAGTTTTTTTTTCTCCCCAGTAGTCTCTGACAACTACAAAAATAAAGCTTCTGGGATTAAAGGGGAGAGAAGCACTGATCAATGGGCATAAAACATAAATGTCTAGGGGAAAACTTGATGGGCACAACATAAGAATTTAGTCAAACAATAGAAATGGCTTCCCCTATAGGGCCTAAGATCTTCCCCAGCATCAGCTTTTAAGAATAGGTTTTCAGTTCCAGACATGAATCCCCTCCCATTGAGTGGGCCTCAAATCCAGAGAGATGTTGGTTATCCCCATAATAATTATGATACTATTTCAACAGAAGTTACAGTATGTCTATGGCAAATATTCTTACCCATGGAGCCATCCCCCAGCCCCATATTCCTTTTTCCAATTGTCTTTACATTTCTTTTTTTAAAAAAAATATTCATTATTTATTCACAAGGAGAGAGAAAGAAAGAATGGGTGTGCCAGGGTCTCATGCTTCTGCAAACAAATGCCACATGTGTGCACCACTTTGTGCATCTGGCTTTACATGGTACTAAAGGAATCAGATCCAGGCCATCAGGCCTTCCAAAAATGTGCCTTTCACCCAGAAGCCATAGATTGTTACTAGAAAATTTTCAGTGCTAGGGCTGGGATACCTTCCAGTGAGTTGTTGCCCAGGAAGGTCCCTGTTGCCCCCAAAACATTATAGGCTATTGCCAAGACTCTTTCTTTCCCACCAAAAACAGATGGTAGGACCCTATTTCTGAAGACTTCACATGCCTGAGTGGCAAAATCACTGAGAAATCAAGCTGGTGATGAGCAGAAAACCTTCTCCCTGTAGACCAGCCAACTGAAATTTGGAAAAAGCTGCACTGCATGTAGCCCTATGGAAGACAGAAGTCATCAGTGGTGAAAACAGTGGACATTGGAAGCCTCAAATTTGGTCAGATAGGCCAAATGAGCAAATGAGTGCAGTAGTGGCATATCTTCTCTGGGGGAAACCAACAGCTCTCTAATTGGACTGGAGGCCTGCTCTGTGGGAGGGAATACATACCTAGTACTAAAAATCTAATCAAAAACATATGGTGGACTCCAGGATACCCTGTGCCAGAGGATGCACATGACAGGCACGGGAAGGTAGTGAGACTGGAGGAGGTAAATTACTCCACTCACTTCAGCCAAGCCACAATTGAATCCATGGAGGAATGAGGAAACAAGCAAGAGTGCTGCTACCATACTGTTCCTGATAATCAGCATCAGGGTGTAGGAGACAGACCCTGAGGATACTCAACACCTACCAAAGCAGAGATCCAGAGGCTCCTAAGAGCTCATCACTGAAATACACTTAACTCACCCACCATGCCTCAGGAAATTTTGTGGAAGAGTGGGTGGGAAGATTGTAAGAGCCACAGGTTGAGACATCATGCCCAGAGGCATTCCTTCCCCCCCCAAAAAAATAACTGAGTACTACTCCCACAACACATAAACTATAATACAATGGGGAATACCTGAAACCCTTCTGAGGAACAACCCCAACAGAATGGGGGCAGGAACAAGGGAAAAGAGGGTACAAGCACATGATGTATCCATACAAAACATCTTGTTAATAATTATGATAAACATTAAAAAAACTGATGGGGGAGGTCATGAGCCTTAGGAGGGTAATGCCTGCTCTTGGCTGGCTAAATGCTTATACTATGCTCACCAAATTGCCCTGTAAGCAATTCACTGAATGTTCATTTCCATATATTAATGCTATTTTCACTTTTGGTTAGAAAGCTTCTCTTTTCAGATGGCAGTGACCAATGGGATGACCCAAAAGTCAACATAGTGCTGAGAAGAATTGATGGAGGAGTGTTCTGCATTGAAACATCTCTATCACACCTTCCAAGGCTCAGGGTCCATTGGAGAAGATGTGGCAGAAAGCATATTAAGAGCCAAAGGAAAGGTAGGAGGACTGTTTACAATTCAGCTGTCCAGAAACACGTTGGCCTTAATATCTACTACCTCACAGTACCTAGTAATACCTTATTCACAAGACCCTCATAATAAGAGGGAAAGATGATATTGAAATAAAAGAGAGACTAGTGGAGAGGGGAGGGGGTTTGATGGAGTGTGGCTTTGTGATGGGGAAGTAGGAGAGGGGAAGGGAGGGAAATATCATGGTTTATTGTCTGTAACTATGGAAATTGTCAAAAAAAAAAAAAAAGAATGTGCCTTTAAGCAGTGAGCCATTTCTCCAGCCCATCCTTTATATTTCTAATATTTTCCTTCAAGTCTACTTGGTGATTTTCTTATCTTTACTCATATTTTAATGTATTCTCTTACACATTTGAACATATTAAGCATACACACCCTCTAAGCCCAGAAACCAATGTGGAAGAGGTGGCAAAAGAATGTAACAGCCAAAAAAAGGGGAGAAGTATTTTGCAATAGTGTCATCCAGACTCAAAGTGGCCTTGATATTCATGATCTCACAGTGGCTGAGGCCACCTACACAGGACCTTCATAACAGGAATAAAAAAAAATGTTGACATCAAAACAGAAGAGAGTAGTTGGAAAGAAGAAAGGATTTGGTTGAAGGGAAATTGGGTAGAAGAAAATGGGATGGTTGTGGGAGGAAATTATGATCATGTTATATTATCTATGTGTGTGGAAGTTGTCAATAAAAAAGTTAAGCATACACATTTTGTAGTCTGTATTCAGGAATTCCAATATCTTATTTTGTTTTACAGGTTTGTTTTTATTGGCAATTGCCCAATACAACTTCCTATGTGTTTATGACTTCTCTTTATTAGTTCATACATTTTGCTACTCTCTCTGTGAGGTGACTCTTAGGTCTTGTTTCAGGATTTATTTCTCCAAGAAGTAATGCCATTTGCTTCTCTTAGATACCTGAGGGCACTATAGACTCTGTGTGGTTTAAATTTAAATTTTCTGCTTACAGTTTTCAAACTATAAAATCCATAGAAATTCAGACTCCAGCCCAAGAGGGAGCTGGCAGGAGGATATCTGCTCTGTTCCACTGAAGTCAGCACTGAAGGAGAATGTTCCTTTCTGCTTTCCTCTGGCTGAGGGAAAGTGATTTCCAATTCAACTTCCCACTCATAAGGACAGAGGCTCTGTACTCAGCTCTGTGCCCTGCTCCAAGGCAAACATGGCTGCCAAGATATCAGGTGCCCTCGGTCACTGCCCTGTACTCACATCATCTTTGTTACTGGCTCATGTGATTTCTCTCCTTTATGGCTGGGAGGCTTTCACATCATTAGCTCACCACATCAGCAAACAAAGGGAGCTTGGAATATTTATTTGTCAGTATATTGCCTCCTTTAATTTAATCTTAAATCTGGATTGTTTCAACCATTTACCTGAAATACATATGACCAATAAGTGTACTTGAATAGAATTTAAAATAAATTTTCTGATTTAGTAGCAATCTTAAGATATGCTTATTATATTACTTTTTGTTTTCAGTTTGATCTCACAAGTTAAATGTAAATAATTTTCAACCTAATAAAAAAAGTTTTATGGGTTAGGAAGTTAGTCCCATGGTAAGAAACTTGTACTACAACAGTGAATAGTACCCTTGAGCCCATGTAAAAACAGGAAGCTGTGGTGGGCTTCTGGGACCCCAGTATATCTACAATTAGAAGGGAGACTGAGACAGGAGGGTTTCCCAAAAGTTCACAAAAGGAGATGTGAACAAGGACAGATCCTGCTTCAAAAGAGGTGGAGAGCAAGAGTCAACCTGAAAGTGTCCTCTCATCTGCACATGCACACCATGGTGTGCACATGTCAAATAAATAAATAAATAACAAATGGACATTCTGTATCCAAATGGAATGATCCTTCCAGCTTCCATTTTGTAGAGCAGCATGGGTAAGGCTTCACACCTTTCTGAACCTCATTTAGAAACAGAACCTAGAAGTTGTCAACATTGACAAAGGGTTTCCAAAGAACAAGTGAAGCCATGCTTAACATTTAGTCAGAATGATACAGTGTTTCACAGTGCTATCTACAAACATTGTTTTTTAACTTTTCATTGAGAACCGCTATATATATAGACAATACACCATGATCATAATCCTCTCCCACACCCTCCTGTAACAAAATTATTTTTACCTCCCTAGGAATATAGTAGATTGTGATGTATATTTTTCTCCAAAAATTTGACTGATGAGGATGTTATCAGTTCTGCATGGCTTGGGTCCTAGCTGTGTGTTCCACACTGTTCCCATCATCTCTCATCACCTGCCTGTCACACCTCCTCCTTTCAGGCACTCCCTAATCCCTGAGCATTTCAGCATCTGTGTACATACTGCTGCAAGCCTGTTATTTTTATGATTATAGAATCAATCATGTCTTTAAACAGCTATGTTTCCTTCCAGTGTACCTTGCACCCCTGGAAACACCATTATAATCCCTGCTTTTTCTCATGTGCACTCTCTCATCTGTGGGGGTTCAACTGATACTTTCTCCTGTCTGTTGTCTGTTATTGGCACTGCTTGTAGATTTGGAACAAGGACAAAGGGCTGGGGGGTACATATTTCAAAATCCCCTGTAGCTGAAAGATCACTTCCTGCATGGAATTCCAGTTTGGCTGCAGAGCACTCCTGGAGCCACTCTGACAACAGCAAATACATTTTCTCCACTCTCCACTAGATCATACCTCAAAAGATTATTCTCGATCCAATTCAAGGGTGGTTAAATTCAGGTAGCAAAAATATTTCAAGGTTAAATATACAAGTTAGTGCTCACTTCAGCAGCACATATACTAAGTATACAAGCTAGATAACATTATTATTAATCCACTATTAATATAAACATGGTTTTCCTCAAGAATTAATTTCTATTTTTCACATCTCTCTATCACAAATGCCATGGTCATCCTGTATGGTAGCAGAGGGAGCACAGTTCATAGTGAGAACTCTAACTCCTCAGGCTTGGCTGTCTTCACTCATTTGTTTGAGTTGAACTTCAATTTCATTTGGTTTGTTTCCTAACTACAGGAAGGACCCTCTGCTACTTCTGAAAACCATGTCCACCCTCATTGCTATCACTAACCGTGGATGCTGTGGGAACTGCACAGCAGTGAATGGGAAAAGGAGGCCACAGAACTGAGGGTCAGAGGCCAGTACAGAGCTGTCTCTAGTCATTCATGAGCAAGATTTATGGGGAGATTTTTGAACCCTATGTCACCATGAGCAGACACATATAAACCTCCTTCGAGGGAGATGCTTCACAAAATTGTTCACTAATAGATTTGGCAGATTTTAAGTATTTTATTTCTTTATTTGTAAGTAGAGAGAGATAGAAGAGAGACAGACAGAGAGAATGGGCTTGGCAGGGCCTCCAACTCGTGCAAATGAACTCCAGATGCACATGCTTCTTTGTGAATCTAGGGAATCAAACCTGGGTCTATAGGCTTTGCTGACAAGTGCCTTAACTGCTGAATCATCTCTCCAGCCCAATTTGACATATTTTAAAAGAGCTTTCCTAGACAGGCATGGTGGTACACACCTTTAATGCCAGCACTTGGGAGGCAGAGGCAGGAGGATCACTGTGATTTAGAAGCCAGGGCTACAGCTTAGGGCTACAGAGTTCCAGGTCAGCCTGGGCTAGCGTGAGACACTGACTTGAAAAAGAAAAGTAAAAGAGCTTTCCTATAAATGGATAACTTCTGTATTCTAGGGTCACTGGGAGGAACCTTGGAGACTTGGAAAGCAAAGTGTCTGTGGACCCTCCCTTTGTCCTTTCTCTTCACTTGTGTGACAGTATCTACCGGTCAACATGACTGGATTAGAAATCAAGTGAGAGACATGCTCTTGGTCAGATCTGTGTGGGTATTTTCAGGTAGGATTAACTGCAAGGGGAACACCTTCCCCCAGAGTGGGTAGCCCTTCCAGTGGAAGCCTTCATATAAAGAGGTTCAAGAAAAAAAGAGGTGGCCGTTTTTTGATGGGCTGCTCTTGTTGCTTGTTGGTATACACAGTGTTGGTACACTGTTGCTGAGATTTTTCATGGACATCAGAACCCAGCTTCTTCAGTCTTCCAACCTGGACTGAAGACTAGAGACTCTCCAGGAATCCTCCAGGCCTTCAGCATCAGACAAACTGCTCAGACACCCAGCCTCATGGACTGAGCAAATACTGGGTTCTCAGCCTCTCCAGTGTGCAGACAAAACAACCATTATTGGATGAACCAGCCCATACCATCTAAGCCAATAAATCCCCCTCATAATATATATTCATTCTATCTGATCTGTTCCTCTAGAGAACCCTGAGGAATAAAATGCCCTTGCTTGTTTGTTTAATTTCCTTGTTTAATCCCTTCCTCCCTCCTTTGCTCTTTTTATTCTCCCAGAGCAGACTATCTTGTAGCTTATAAACTTAAAGCCTTAGTCTTATTCCAGATGTCAATGGCTAATGGCTCTTTCTGTTGTGTTTGCACACACTCATTTCTTCTGCACTGGTGGCTATCAGGTACTCAAGGAGAGAAAAAAGTCAAAGAGGCAAGGGGAGAAAAACAACCCCCTGATGACTATTAGGCCATGCTGACCTGTTACTCCCAGGTTCTTCTAAACAAAAAAGTTTCAAAGAACCATCACCAGAAAAGACCATTCAATGACTGTGGTGAAGTGAGAGGGACACAAGATCACCTCATACAATGGCCAAGCACAGTCTCCAAAGAAGACTACAAACCACAGCAGTGTCCATCATGCCCTTCACGTAGGTAACATGACTAAATGCCTCTTTACAGTCCCAGCCTAAACCCTGCTCCATCCTGCTACCTCATAGATGAAAAATTAAGATATTTTAATAAAAATTTTCATCATGTTTATTAAGTTTTTTGAGAGCAATGCCTTACTGTGTTGCCCAGGCTGGCCTTGAACTTTCTTTGTAGACCAAGCTGGGCTCAACCATACAATCCTCCTACACCAGTTTTCTGTGCTTTGGATAACAGGTGTGTACCACCACACCTAGCCCAATTCCCATCATCTTCTGATGGCTCTAGAGAAACAAAACATGTTTCACTGATCCCTCATTCAACACAAGGCAAAGCACATGAAATCCTTTTTAGCATCTTCTTCAGAGGCCCCTGATTTGTAGTGTATCAGCTCCTTCTCTCCTGCCAGAGCCAACAATCACCTTGCCTCTCTGTGAGCTGTTCTCAGTGGCCTCTAGCTTCTGTGTCAACAGGACTTTGCTTTCACTCAGACCCTGTATGAGGATGGCAAGGAATTACCTACAAATTCACCAGAAAGGCAAATGTACCCTCACAATGAGCATTTATTTTTCTTTAAAACAGTAGTTGATTCTCACATGAGGGAAAAAAAATCATCTTTTGGATGACTTGAACTCAGACTTTGTGAGTGCTGACCATAGTATTATTATGCCAACAAAGAGTTAAGAATTCTTCACTCTGTTACCTAATAAAAGTCACCACATTGACAGGCTCTTTTAGAAACTCAAGAACATTAATATGTACTTCTGTTAATTCCTCTCAAAATCTAGCCTACATCCCACATAACTCTGTCAGAGGCAGAAAGGTGACGTCCCAGTACAGTCCATCGCACAGTGAAGCTGGATGCACAAGAATAGCTCTTATAGCAAGATTATTTTTAAATGTTAAATAGTATCCAAAATCTCATTATAATTTTTACCAATCCATAGAGTAACCTTCATTCTAATGTTTTTATGCTTGTCATTCAGAGCCAGTCACTCCCAAGGCAGTGTTAATATTATTTCAGAAGCACAAATGACGCTTCCCAGCTGAAAATTTTCTTCCCACTAGACTGCCACAGGGGAAAGACATTAACCTTTCCTGAGTTTCTTCTAAATGTGACGCACTCTCATAAAAACTTATTGAATCTAATCCCAACAATAAGCAGGAAGATGGGTACTATTCAGATTTTGACACTTGAGAAAAATAAAAGCTGATGGTTTCTCACACAACCAGGACACTGTCTTTTATCTGTTACTCCTTCAAGACAGGTCAGTGGTAGATCCACTGTGAAGCCCAATGAAAGGTCAGGTGAATAACCGAGGCTTGAAAGCATTAATTGCTTGAAGTCACAAACCTAAGAAGCAGAGTGAAGTTCTGAGTCCAAATTCCTAACATTTATTCTGAGCTTAAATTTTGTGACCTGCAGCACAGCCACTATGGAAATCAGTGTGAGGTTTTCTCAAAAAACACGAACTAGAACTACCATATGACTCAGTTGTAGCCCTCCTGGGTAAATATATGCCGAAAGGACTCTAAGTCAACATCCCACAGACATTCTTGCACATACAATTTTATTGATGCATTATTCACAAAAGCTGGGGAATGGGAGCAGCCTAGATGTCCATCAACAGTTGAATGGATAAAGAAAACATTGTACATATACACAATGGAATTTTACTCAGCCATAAATAAAAATGAAATCATGACATTTTCAGGGAAAAAAGTGGATGGAACTAGAAATCATTATGTTAAATGAAATAATTCAGACTCAAAAAGACAAATGCTACGTGATTTTTTCTCATAAGCAGAACATAGATTTAAGCTTATATATGTGTCTTCATATGAGTGTGTGTCTATGTACATCATGAAACTAGAAAGGGGACCATGAAAAAAACAATCTTCATGAAGAGGGGAGGAGAGAGGAATACATGTGACATAGAGGTAAAGATGGCTCAGTGGGTTATAGGATTGCTCCACAAGCATAAGATCCTGATTTTGGATTCTCAGCACCTATAGAAAAGCCAGACATGAGCACAAACACCTGTAATCTCAGCTCTGGGGTGGCAGAGACAGGAGGATCCCCAGGGTTTGTTGGCTAGTCTAGCAAAATTCATTAACTCCAGATTTGGGTGAAGCCTTGTTTCAAAAAAATAAGGTGGAGGTTGGTAAATTGGTCCAGACAGAAGTGATTATTAGATAGAATGGTGACATGGCATCCCAGGTTTGATTTCTCAGTACTCACATAAGACAGATGCACAAGGTGGCACATGCATTTGTAATTCATTTGCAGTGGCCAGAGTCCCTGGTGTACCAAATCTCTCAATTCTCTCTCTCTTTCTCTCTCTCTCTCTGTCTGCTTCTCTCTCTCAAATGAATAAATAAATAAATCTATATTTTTAAAGAGGGCTGCAGAGCTGGCTCAGCAGCTAAGGCATTTGCCTGTGAAGCCTAACAGCCTGGGTTTAATTCCCTAGTACCCACATAGAGCCAGATGCACAAAGTGGCACATGCATCTAGAGTTCATTGCAGTGGTTGCTTACAAATAAATTAATAATAATTTTTAAATTTATTTATTTTTATTATTAGATATGGACATATTTTGTAAGTAAACATCACATGCTGGTACCATCTTTTCCCTCCTCCCTGCCCATTTTCTGAAGAGGCCTTCCTCACTGGGGATGCAGGTCAACCCCATGGGGATTGTGGGTCATGCACTATGGGGGCAGCAGTCAGCTATGGGGGAGAGGCAATGTCTCTGTGCAAAATGTCCCAACTTGTGGCTCTAATTATCTTTTTGCCCCCTCTTCCTCAAAATTCCCTGAGGCACGCAGGCAGCATTTTAAGTCTACTTCAGTGATGGACACTTAGGAGCATCTGGATTTCTGGTTTGGTAGGTGTTGAGTGTCCTCAGTATCTTTCTCCATCACCCCTGTGCTAGTATCAGCTTAACTAAGAAAGCAGCATTCTTACTCGTTTCCCCAATTCCTCTGTGATTTCAGCTGGGGCCAAGCTGGAGTGTGCTGGGTGGTTTATCTCCTCAAGTCCAATTCCCATCTAAAAAAGAGAAGCAGATTCTCCAATGGAGAATGAAGTCAGAGCCAGTTAAAAGGGATAACCATTATTAATTTAGAGAGAATTAAAGGAGTTTAGATACTCTTATAGTCTAAGATTAGTGGGAGCTTGACAATGGAAAGCAAAAGCATTATCTGGATATGATTCTGACTTAATTCCCAGTTCCAGATATGGTTTCTTTTCCTGAGGGGATCCACTGAGTGGATCTGTTAGCCAATCCAAGAGTAGTTGGTTAGTTGGTTACCCACCATGGCTGTGTGCCACTATTGCACTTGTGTGAGCATCACATCAGATTGTTTGCTTCTGAGTTGCTTGGACAGATGTTGGCCACTTTCCCTTGGTAGCTCATGTAGCACCTACCAGCATTAGATGGGCTAATTGTCTGTGGACTGGCTCTCCTGATTCCAACCAGGTCTCTCCATGGTCCATGCCAACAGTGTATGGTGTCTTCAGTAGTAGGGTCTTAACCATTAACCACTGGTGGGTAATCAAGTGCTCTGACAGAGGTATGTCTTATTTGTTTTGGGAGATCTAGTAGGTGTCTCTGATCAACAGCTCATTGTGGATGTAGACCACATCCTGGTTTAGGGAATTACAGGCCAGGGCCAAGGGAAAAGCCATAAAAGAAAGAGAAACAGGAGATATTTGAGGTTAGATTTCTTCTCACCCTCTCTAGAGTCCTTCAATTCAGGTAGTTCCTCTAAGGTCCTATTCAGAGTTCCACCTTTTAGTCTGACTTCCAAGATATAAGGTTCTAGGGTTCCAGTTCAATTTGGGTTCAGTTTTGTGTTCCTCCACCCTTTCCCTTCCTCCAGGCCCTACCCTCCCTATTGTCCAAACCTCAAGATGCTATTCAGTTATGTCAGCAACTTGGGATGATCCAGGTTAGGAACTGAAGATGACTGAGATCATGTGACAGTTGTCTTTCTGTGGTTGTGCATGGTAGTTTGATTCAATGTCCCCCATAAACTTAGGTGTTCTGGATGCTAGGTTCCCCAGCTGATGGCAATTGGAAATTGAAGCCTCTTAGAGGCTGTGTATTGTTGGGGGCAGGCTTATGGGTATTATAGCCAATTTCCCCATGCCAGTGTTTGGCACACTCTGCTGTTGCTATTATCCACCAGATGTTGGCCAGGAGGTGATGTCCACCCTCTGCTCATGCCACCATTTTCCCTGCCATCATGGAGCCTACCCATAGAGATTATAAGCCAGAATAAACCTCTTTTTCTCCCCACAAGCTGCTCTTGGCTGGGTGATTTCTGGGAGCAATGCAAAGGTGATTGTAACAGTGTGATTTCACTTAGAATGGTCTCTTCCAAGTTGGACCATTTTTCTACAAATTTCAATGTGTCATTTATTTCCTACTGCTGAGAAGAATTCCAACATGTAGATATACCACGTCTTGGATATCCATTCATCAAATGATGGGCACCTGGGTTGATTCCAGTTTTTAGCTATTATGAATTGAGCAGCTAGCTATAATCATGGTTGAGCAAATATTTCTGAAATGAGATGTAGAGATTTTAGGGTAAAGGCCCAGTAAGGGAATAATAGTGTCTGTTGGTAACTCTATAACCATCCTTTTTATGAGTATCCAGATTGATTTCCAAGTGTTTGTACTAGCTTACCTTTCCACCAACAGTGAATGGGTATTCCTATTTCTCCACAGCCTTGCCAACGTTTGTTTTCATTTGATTTCTTAATGTTTGCTATCCTTATTGGAGTAAGGTGGAGTCTCATAGTTGTTTTAATTTGCATTTCCCTAATGGTTAACAATGTTGGACATTTTCTTAAGTATGTGTTATCCATTTGTAACTCTTCCTCTGAGAACTCCCTATTTAGTTCTTTGCCCCACTTTTGGAGTGGGTTGTTTGATTTTCTTATTGTTTAGTTTTTTTGAATTCTTTGTAGATTCTAGATATTATGTTTCTGTCAGTGGCATAGCTGGCACAGATTTTTCTCCCATTCCATGGGTAATCTATTGACTCTCCTTATGGTATATTTGTCTGTGCGAAAGCTTTTTAGCTTCATGAGATTGAGTGCTTGTTTAATATCCTTGGATACTGGGATTTTCTTCAGGAAGTCTTTTCCTAGTCCTATATCATGGAGAGTGCTTCCTACTTTTTCTTCCAGCAGGTGAAGAGTTTCAGGTCTTATATTGAGGTCTTTAATCCATTTGGACTTGATTTTTTTGTGTATGGTGAAATGAGTGGGTCTAATTTCATTTTTCTACATATGGTCATTCAATTTGTCCAACACCATTTGTTGAAGATGCTGTCTTTTCTGCAGCCTACATTATTGGCAACTTTGTCAAAGATCAAGCTGCTGTAGTTGCTTGATCTAAGGTCTGGATTTTCAATTCTAATCCATTGGTTTATGTTTCTGTTTTTATTCCAGTACCAAGCTCTTTTTGTCACTGTGGCTTTGTAATATAGCTTTAGATCAGGTATGGTGATACTATCAGAATTATTTCTTTTACTGAGGATATGTTTGGCTATCCAAGGCCTTCTGCCTTCCATATGAATTTTGAGATCATTTTTTTCAGTTCTCTGTGAAGAATGATGCTGGGATTTTTATTGTTATTGCTGTATCTGTATATTTATTTTGGTAGAATTGTCATTTTCACAATATTAATTCTACCTATCCAGGATCATGTGAGGTCTTTCCATCTTATCAAGTCTTCCTCTATTTCTATCTTGAGTGTGTTTAAGTTTTTACTATATAGTTCTTTCACATCTTTTGTTAGTGTTATTCCAAGGTATGTAATTCTTTGTTACAATTGAAAATGGGGCATGTTCACTGATTTCTTTCTCTGTATGTTTGTCCTTTGCATATAGAAAAGCTACTGATTTTTGTGCATTGATTTTGTAACCCACCACTTTGCTGAAGGAATTTATTATCACCTTTAGAATTTTTGGGATGGAAACTTTTGGGTCACTAATATATAGGACATGTCATCTGCAAATGGTGACTAACTTGACTTCTTCCTTTCCAATTTGAATCCCTTTTATTTCTTTCTCCTGTCTTATTGCTTGGGCTAGAACTTCTAGTGCTATGTTGAAGAGCAGTGGTGAGAGTGGGCACCACTGTCTTGATCCTGATCTCAGTGGGAACTCATTGAGTTTTTCCCCATTAAGTATTATTTGGGCTTTAGGAGATTTATATATAACCTTTATTGTGTTGAGATATAAACCCTCCACATCTATTCTTTTAACTGTTATGATCATGAAGTAGTGGTGCATTTTGTTAAAGGCCTTCTGTGCATCAATTGAGATGATCATGTGGTTCTTATGGTTCAGTTTATTTATGTAGTGTATTGTGTTGACTGATTTTCATATTTTAAACCATCCCTGCATCCCTGGGATGAAGCCTACCTGATCAAGGTGAGCAATGCTTTTGATGTCCTGTTGAATTCAGTTTGCAAGGATTTTGTTCAGTATCTTTGCATCTAAGTTCATTAGGGCTATAGGCCTATAATTTTCTTTCCTTGTTGCATCTCTGCCTGGTTTTGGTATTAGGGTGATGCTAGCTTCATAAAAGGAGTTGGAGATGGTTCCCTGGTCTCCAATTATGCAGAATGGTTTGAGAAAAATTGGTTTCAGTTCTTCTATGAAGGTTTGATAGAATTCAGCTGAGAAACCATCCAGTCCTGAACTTTTCTTTTTTGGGAGGTTTTTGATTACCTTTTTGATCTCCATGGATGTGATAGGTTTGTTTAGGAGATTAATCTGATCTGAGTTTAGTTTTGGTTAGGTAGTATGTGATTAGGAATTCATCTGTGACTTTCAGAGTATTGAATTTTGTGGAGTAGAGGTTTTGGATGATTCTTCCAATTTAACTGATGTCTGTAGTGATCTCTTCTTTTTCATGTCTGATTTTGTTAATTTAAGACTTTGCTTTTTTAAAATTGTTTTCTTAGTTTCCAATTCATTAATTTCTGCTCTAATGTTGATTATTTCTTTCTGTCTGAAGCTCTTTGGGTTAGGTTCTTCTTGGTTTTGCAGCACCTTTAGGTGGACAGTCAGGTTATTGATTTGTAATCTCTCTGTCTTTGTAATGAAGGCATTTAGAGCTATGAATTTTCCCCTTATGACTGCCTGCATTGAGCTCCATGTCTATTCTTTTCACTGTTATGATCATGAAGTAGTGGTTTATTTTGTCAAAGGCCTTCTCTGCATCAATTGAGATGATCTGTTGGTGAGTGGTTCTAGAGAGGTTTTTATAAATTCTATTTATTTTTTATTTCTATTGTGTTATTTTGTATCATGTCCATCTCTTTTTTGAGGTATGATTTCAATTTGAATTCTGATTTTCTTGATGCTTCCTGTAGTTCATTCTTACATTTTAGCAAGCCTTCATTAAGCTTAATCAACCAGTTGTTGAGGTCTTCCATTTCTTGACTTACTTTCAATTTATTCATATCTCTTTGGAGGGTTCTAACATTTTCTTCAATCAAGTTAAGCCTACTGTCAAAGACTGAATGCTCTAGGAGATGATTTTGTTCAATTTTGTTGATATGATTGTTGGTTCTTTGATAGTTTTCTTCAAGTTCAGTGATTGTTTTTTTGTAAATCAGGGTCTCATTGGTTGTTGTGTTTTCATTTTGGGAATGAATTTATGTTGATTTCTCTATGATTTCATTGGAGGCTTCTGTAGTAGGACCAGGCATCCTTGGTAGATATCTCTCAGTTTTCTGACTTTCCTTGGCTTTTTTGTGTTGTTGTCTGTCCATTTTAGGAAGACTATTTTATTGAGTAGGGAGCAAGGTTTTGTTCTTTGGCCTGTTCACCCTCTGACTCAAGTGAACAGGGATGTTGGTACCTAGTGGCCAGTAGAGATACCAGAACAAAAGGCCTGATTCCACAGCTCATGCAGGAGCCAAGCCTCCCTGAACAAGACACAATGAGACCTACCAGGACCAAGGGACTAGGAGGAGCAAGGGAACAGGGATCTGGCCTACTTCATGCTGTGCCTTTCAGGACACAGACCAGTACAGGCAACTCAGACTGGGGAGGTGGGAGGATCCCAGATACAGGGGTCTGGCCTACTTACTCCAGACCACCATGCCTGCCCACACATTGTCTATGGAAGGAACTCAGACCTGGGAGGGAGGGAGGAGGAGTCCAGAAATGGGTCCAGCCTACTCACTCCAGACCTCTGCATCTGCCCACACACTGTCCATGCAAGGAACTCAGACCTGGGAGTATTTGGGAAGAGCCCAGAAATGAGTCCAGCCTACTTGCTCCAGACCACCATGCCTGCTCACACACTGATTGCACAAGGAACTCAGACCCAGGAGGTGGGAGGCATCCAGAAATAAGTCCAGCCTACTCCCTCCAGACTGCTGCTCCTGCCCACTTAATACTTAATTTTTAAAACTAAGTGTCCCAGTCAGGCATGGTGGTTCATGCCTTTAATCCCAGCACTTGGGGGCAGAGGTAGGAGGCTCACCGTGAGTTCAAGGCCAGCTTGAGACTACACAGTGAATTTCAGGTCATCCTGAGCTAGAGCAAGACCCTGCCTCGAGAAACCAAACAACAACAACAAAAGTCCCATAGAAAGTGGAAGAAACTAAACCCTGAAGCCATGGGCTCATGCTAGGTAATCCCAGGCCCAGAACTGAGTTTGTCCCCAGATGAAGTTGTTGGCCAAGGAGTCCCATGAGGTCCCCAAAAGCAAAGGAGGACTTTGCCATAACAATTGACTACCTGAAAGAGTTAAAAGGTTAGACCCCATTGCTGAAGACATCACAGACTGTGGTCATAAACCATTGAAATACCATACTTGGACTGGAAAGGAATCCAGTTCCTTCCTGGCTAGTCCAAAGTGCTGGAAAACACTATGGAAGCTGCTGGGGGTCAATGGTTACCAACAATATAAATAAGCAGATGACACTGCAAGTTATGAAATCAACCAGCTGGGCAAGAAATACACACTTTTGAAATAGTGGCACACAATCTTTGATGGTAACCAACAAAAAATAAAAAGATAAGGGGGACCACTGTGGTTAGAACATGGACCAGCAAGAGGGGAGGCAGAAATGGAGGAGGAGTACAAATTGAAAGAATGTATAATGACACATACATATGAAAACACCATAAGGAAACTTATTATCTGTATGTTCACTTTAAACACAAATTAAAACAGATAAATTATACCAGTTGCTAAAGGTTATGCTGTCTAACAGTTAAGCCTATATGATTACATAATGGTAGAAGAATGAACTTGGTAAAGAAGAGAAATATTTATAAGCATTTGTATTGAACTATCTTTCATTGCAGGTGACAAAATTTAGGCTGGGGAGCATAGAAAGAAGAGATATATTTGCCTTGTTTTTCTGGAGGTTCAAGCTCATAGTTCTGATTGCAGTTTGGCTCTGGTAAGGACCTTGTGATATTAGGCACTATGATGGTATGACCATGGTGGAGATGTGTGCAGAAAATATCACACAGTGACACAGAAAGCCACAGACCAGAAAAGGTTAGTCCTTATTGTTTTTTAGTAGTCACTTATTTGCTGGGGAAGTAGCTTAATGGTAGACTGTTTGACTTATATGCACAAGGCCTGGGGTTTGAACCTTAGCACAGGTGAACAATCAGATGAATATAACAACCTACTCCTTCTGGATCTAAATCTCCCCATGTGACCAGCATTGAACCACATTTAGGGTAATAACCCAGTTAGCTCATCACTTTCCACTTAATCATCATATTAGCCCACTGGATACTCTCGCAAATAGATATCTACACCGTAACAACATCTAGCACTTTAATTCATGTCTAGTAAATAGCAGGCATACAATAATATTACTTTAGCATCTATTGATATTAATTTTTCTTTTCCCAGTCAAAAATAGTCACAATATACTTTATCTTTCTAGCACCAATTGTCACCTTGACTATCAAACCATAGAAGCCACCTGAATAAATGCATACATCATGCCCCATCAAACTGCACTCTAAATGCTTATTCTTATGCCCATATATTGATGCTACTTTCACTTTTGGTTAGAGCAGCTTCTCTTTTCAGATTGTGGTGATCACTCAGGCAAGTGACAGTACTGAGAAGTGACAGTACTGAAACATCTCTATCACACCATCCAAAGCTCATGGACCACTGTGAAAAATGTGGTGGAAAGAATGTAAGAGCCAAAGGAAGAGGAGTAATGCTTACAATACTGTCTTCCAGACACAAAGTGACCTTGATATCCATGACCTCATAGTACCTGATACTACCTACACAAGACCTGCATAATAGTACCCTGCCTTTCACCTGCACTGTGAGCTAAATAAGAAAAACGAGAAGGGTGGCTTCCAGGGGACCTTATAGCCCAGTAAAAACCTTGAGATAAGGAGTTGATTTTCTCCTCTTGTGTATTCAGCCAGCTCTGCTTAGAATGCCACAAAGGTGTTTCTAAAAATCACTACAGTGTGCAAAATGGCGCACTAAACCCACAACATTTGTGGGTTTTCCAGACACAGCACTTGGAAACTTTGTTGATAATTTCAAAAGTAAGATCAGAACTTCATAAAGGGGATCCTATGGAGGGAGGATTTGGGATGGAGAAAAATGGATGGTGGCACAAGGGGATTATGTTCATGGTATATTGTCTATATGTATGGAAGTGGAAGTTAACACAAAGTAACCAAATAAATATATTAGCACAGTTTTTCTTTGTTTAGATGGCTAAAAATGTACAAGTACTACAATAAAAATGGCACTTTATGCCAGGAAAGATCTAATGTTTGCTTGTGGAATGGACTATCAGGACCACAGCTTCTGACAGGACAGGGAAGAGGAAGTCAGACAGAAAGTTGTTAGTGCCAAAAGTGGGTGGGGGTGGGGTGGCCCATGCCACCTTCAGTGAATTATACAGTTGCCGGATGTTGGGGAGGGTGTGTGTGTGTGTGTGTGTGTGTGTGTTGTGTATTCCAGGTTCAACTGTCATCTGCCATCTTTGTTCCTCTGTTTCTCATGGATGAAATCATGCATAAACAAACATGAAATTCACATTATGTTCAAATTATTCACTGGTACATCACTTATGTTGGAACAAATTTGTGTTATCAAAACAAGCATAATAGAACTGAATGTGTCTTATTAGTTATGTGATCAGCTCTTTCTGTGGGAGACATGGTATGAAAGAGCAGCCTGTTGAATTCTGCAAAGGTGTTTTTAGGTGTCAGGCATCATTGAGCATGATTAGACAAATAGTGAGAACTGAGAATCAGCATCATACATGAAAGACAAAATGGAAAGAAGAAGGACACTGGAGAAAATGCAGGCCAGGAAACAGTCTATCGGTGTGTAGGGGAAAATTCCACTGAATTCCTGATCTCAAGAATTGTAGCTCTGCATTGAGTGATTCCAACAACATGGACTTCTAGAAAAACCAACACTCTAAGAGACTATAACAAGAATAATCTAATCATATTTTGTTGGGGGAGGGTGAATAGACAGAACACAAAGACTTTTGAGGGCAGTGAAATTATTCTGTGTGATATACATGTGTATACATGTCATTGTGTGTTTATGTGTTAAAGCCTATAAAATGCACAATGCAAAAGGTGAACCTAAATATAGACTTTGAATTATAAAGATGGGGCAAGGGTTGGAGATATGGCTCAGTTGGTAAAGCGTTTGATCTGCAAGTGTGAGGACTAGAGTTTGATCCCCAGCACCCATGTAAGTGTTGAGTGACCACCTAGAATTCCAGCACAGGGAATTCTGGGAGCAAGCTGGCTACCTAAACTAACTGAACCAGCAAGCTCTGGACTCAAGAGAGAGACCTTACCCCATACCTCAGTCAATAAAGTAGAGAGATCAAGAAAGATACCTAATGTCAACCTCTGGCCTCTGCATGCACATGCACGAATATGCACACATGTGGATACAATCAAACACACATGCATCATATACAAACACAAAAGCAAATAAAGAAGCTGGAGAGATGGGTAATCAGTTACAAAGCCTGATGACCTGAGTTTGATTTCCCAGTACCCACATAAAGCCAGATGCACAAAGTGGCGTGTGAGTCTGATGCTTGCTTACAGTGGCAGGAGGTCCTGGTGCCTCCATACTCAGTTTCTCTCTCTCTTTCTCTCTCTCTCTCTCTGTCTCTCTCTCTCTTTCTCTTTCAAATAAATAAAAAATATTTTTAAAAGAAAGAAAACAAAGATGTGCCAATACAAATTCATCAGTTGTACCAACCGATGCCCACACCTGGATGATTGGAGTCTGTGCTGAATCAGCAGTTGTGGGAAATCTCTGAACCTCTTTCTTCTTGATATTTTGTCAAGCTAAAACTGCCCCAGTGCCTCAAACCTTCCTCAGGTGAGATTGTTCCTAGCAGGGGACTTCTCTGCCATCATTTCTGCACCAGTGCCCTGATGTGAGGCTGAGCTTCACTAACCAGACACCAGCACCCATTTTGGGATACTTTTGTGCCTGAACCAATTTGAGTTGTTTGCCTTTGTTGCAGAATAAGCATAAAGGGGGAGCTTTTGTATCCTGCATATGTCACTGACTACACAGAGAAACAAATGATTACCTGAGTATGAGTACTAGGGCACAATCAGCAAGTGCCAATTGAAACTGCACACAGTTGTAGGCTTCTTGCCCAACAGGGAGGACAGGGCAATGCACACTTGTCTAGCTGGGTACTGGAATCTGATGGAGAGAGTTCTTTGGGAACAAGCTGGGGGAACTTTGACCATTGATGAAAAGGCAATGTATTTTCTTTTATAGCCATTCTTCAAACACCCCCACTCATGTGGTTTTCCCCTAGTGTGTTTTCCTTATAAATCTAGTGATGCAATGTCAATAAATTGCTCACATTGGCTAGATTCCTGATAACTATTGCAAAATACCTAGATAATCTATTTACAAAAACTAAAAGATTATTCTGGCTTACAGTTTTGGCAGTGCTAGTTCATGTTTAGTTGGCTCCATCATGCTGGGGCTTATAGAAAGGCAGCACACCAGAGGTGAAGCAAATCACTCACTTCCTAGATGAGTAGCTAAAAAGAGGAAGAGGAAGGGGCTGAAATTCCCCTACTCCCCTTAAGGGTATACCTCCAAAGACCTATGCTCTACCTCTTAGAGTTTCACCCTTTCTATTAGCACCAGCCTGATGGTTTATCCTTTACCACATGGGCATTTGGGGACACTCAAGATCAAAACCAGAGTTCTTTACAGAAGTCGTTTCTATAAATTTTACCCAGAAGGCAAAATGATTTTCCCCATTTCTGTCTTCATCATCTCTATCTCCCTCTCTCTCTTTTTTTATTTTTTAGGTTTTTCAAGGTGTGGTCTCACTCTGGCCCAGGCTGACCTGGAATTCACTATGTAGTCCCAGGGTGGCCTCGAACTCACGGCAATCCTCCTACCTCTGTCTCCTGAGTGATGGGATTAAAGGTGTGCTCCACCACGCCCGGCTTTTTATCGTCTCTTGAGTCATCACTTCCACCATCCCTAACACTGTGGAGTGTGACCTGCTGATACTTTATGCCAAGACTTCCAAGACATCCAGTAATAATTATGTTGGTATCTGTGTGTGTGTGTGTGTTTATGTGTGTCACACACACAAACAATATAAATATAAATATATATTTTTAAAGATAAAGATTAAATAGCATTACTCTGACCTCAAGTCATTATAATTTCTTTTGATTTCAAGTTACATAATTATGCTCCAGTTACCTGGCCTTACTATTAACTCAGTTCCATGATTTCTTACCAATAATTTTAAACTTCAAACATGGAAGCATTACTTTAGTTTGTTGCAAACTTGTCTGGGTGTAAAATCTTCCCTGGAAAGACCTCTAATGCCTCCAAAACATCACAGAATATTGCTCATGCTCTCTGTTGCCCACCAGAACTAGTTGGTAAGACCCTGTTGCTGAAGACACTACATGCTTGACCTGCAGGACACAGAAATCAAGCTGGACGTAAGCTGGAAACCTTCTCCCTATTGACTGTCAGGATGCTAAAAATGACCTCTGCAGCCTGTAGGGAGAGAAAAGCCATCAGTAGTTTTAACCAGCAGTTAACCCTACAAGCTTTATGGCTTGACAGCCAGGCCAAATGTACAAACAGGTACAATGGTGGTATGTCTGTTGTGGAGGAAGCCAGCCATTCTCTGATTGGGTTTGATACTCTCTCCACAAAGAGAATTCATGCCTGATACTGAAAACCTAATTAAAAGCCTATGGCTGGTCATAAGCCCTAGAGAGGAAACTACTACTGTTGTTTGACTAGATGATATATTATGCCCACCAAACTACCCTCCAAATACTTATGCTTAGGCCTGTATATTAATGCTACTCTCACTTTTGGTTAGAGGAACTTCTCTTTTCAGGTGGTGGTGACTCAAAACTCATCAAAGTGTTGAGAAGAAAGGACAGTGGAGTGTTCAGCACAAAGTGAGACATCTGTTGGAAACACTCTCAAGACTCAGGGACAATGCAGAAGAGGTGGCAAAAAGAATGGAAGAGCCAAAGAAAGGAAGAGTGCTCTGCAATAATGTCTTCCAAACACCAAGTGGTCATGCATTCATGATCTCATAGTGGCTGACATAAGACCTACATAATAAAAGGGGAAAAATGACATCAAAATAGAAAGGAGACTATTTGGGGGGAAAAGGAGGGATTCAGTGGAAGGGGAGAGGCAAAAGGAGGGTGCTGGGAGGGGATTATGACCATAGTATATTGTCTATATGTATGGAGGTTGTCAGTAAAAATGTTTTTAAAATGGGGGAATTGGGATGGAGAGATATCTTAGCAGTTAAAATGTTTGCCTGCTGTGGAGAGCCGGTGTGGATGGCTGCCCGGGCTTCCTGCCAAGGTCGCCGCCCCAAGGCTGCCCGGGCTTCCTGCCAAGTCTCCGCGGGTATGGCGGCCATTACAAGATGGCGCCTGGGCTGGCTGCCAAGTATCATGACTAAGCATCACTTCCTGCTTCCCCTTCGTACACACTGCAAAGTGCGCATGTACAGCGCTACGTATGATTAGATCACCATCAGGTGGTTGGCTGCGCCCTGTTGCCTACGCCCACGTGGCAGCTGCTGATTAGGTTAGGCGGGCTATTTAAAGGGAGGAGGGCTTGTTATCAGGGCCCCACACCCCCAGATGTAAAGGATTCCTGAATAAACTGCTTCGAGAAGACTCCCAATTGCCGTTGCCTTATTCTGCTGGACAGGAAGGGTAGCGACAAGTGGTGGCCTGTACGGGGACTCAGAACTCGAAGTAGTCAGGGCAGCTAGACTGCAGCTAGCTGGTAAGTTCCCAGGTAAGTTGGGACTTAGTGTTCAGTTCTCAGTAAGGAGAACCTTCCTATATAAGTTCAGTTCTCAGTAAGGAGAACCTTCCTATATAAGTTCAGTTCTCAGTAAGGAGAACCTTCCTATATAAGTTCAGTTCTCAGTAAAGAGAACCTACCTATAAAATAAGAAATAAGTACTATAAAATAAGAAATAAGTATTTTAAAATAAGTGATAAGTATAAGTTCTCGGTAAAGAGAAACTATTTATAAAATAAGTGATAAGTATTATAAAATAAGTGATAAGTATTATAAAATGGGTAATACTTCTTCTAGTAGAACTACAGCATCTGTATTGAAAGATCTATTGAAGGCGAAAGGACTAGGGCTGAAGAGTGCCACCATACAGAGATTCATAGAAGCTGTAGATGAGATTGCTCCTTGGTTTGTAGCTTTAGGACACTTAACTATTGCTGGTTGGGATAAATTAGGGAGAGATATAGATTTTGCACAAGATCAGGGACTGACTCTTCCAGGAATAAAGTCTATCTGGAAACTTGTTCGTTCTTGTTTGACTGACCGAGAAGGGAAGTGTGCAGCAGAAATTGAAAGAGGAAAGAAAGTCTTAGAACAGTTGAAAGAGGAGCGATCCCAGGAGTCTGAGAAAGGGAAAAGTTCAGAGGAGGAAGACTCAGATAAAGAGCTGGAAAAGTTAGTGGAGAGAGTGGATTCAATTAAATTAGAGGTTCCACCATCTGGTTCAGGGCCTCCGTGGCCGCCGCCCTGTGCTCCCGGTCAGCCGGATGGATGGAGCTTATCCTACAAAAGGAAACACTGTTGCTACTGCTGATGATGTGCCCATGGATGGTAATTAGTCAAGTATTAAGATGGGGAATCCTTCCACTTTTCCCTAGACCACTGCCAATTTTGTATTCTGCACAAGTATACCCCAGATTTTTTGTTGCCAATAGCACTTTGCAATTTTCTTTCCTGCTGTTTGAGAAAGACTTAGCTGCTCTTCAAGAGTCATGGAGTTTACCCCTTGAAGGAGTTTTGTGTTTTCAGCTAGTTAAAAATATCACTTATGGCTTGTATAACACCACCCTACGCTATAATGTCTGGGAATACTAAAGTTACTTAAATTAATGCTGCAGAGGGTATATTTAATGTCACATGTACTAATTGCTCATTGTCTAACTGTATTACTTCTTTTAGTAGCTCAATGATAATAGTTAAACAACCTGTTTTTGCCATGCTACCTGTTAAGCTCACTAAGCCTTGATATTCAGAGAAGGGACTACAAATCATAGAGGAAGTTAAAAATAGTTTGACTAGACAGAAAAGAGTCATTGCCGGTATTGTGGCCTTCATTACTTTATTAGCTTCTACTACTACAGCTGCTGTTGCACTTTCACAAGAAGTTCATACTGCGCATCTCGTGAATAATTTAGCTAAAAATGTTTCAATTACATTAGGTACACAAGAAAGTATTGATAAAAATATAGAGGAAAAGTTGGATGCTTTATTTGACACTGTTGGGTTTTGGGGGGAAGAAATACAAGGATTCAAAGTTAAAACTAGGTTACAATGTCATGCTGATTTTCAATGGATTTGTATTACACCTAAAACATTTAATTCTAGTTGGGAAAAGGTAAAAATGCATTTAGAAGAAATATGGCATCATGATAATATTTCTTTAGATTTAATTAATTTACATTCAGAAGTTTTGGCAATACAGGATGCTCATCTTAATTTTGATGCTGCTCAGGCAGCTAATGATTTACTTACAGCCCTTAAGTCAGCAATACCTGATTGGGGATCTTTTCATGCCTGGATTGGACATTTCATCACATTTGGGGTTTGTTTTGTAATCCTTATGTGCTTGTTACCTGCTCTCTTATGGTTCTTACTTCAACGAATTGCAAATATCCGTGATGAAGCTCGTGGCCTTCACCTCCGCACTCGTACTTGGCTTCCTCCAACCTTGACATAACAATTTGGCTAATTTGTCTTGAGTTCTTTCCAGTTATCTTACAGGCAATTGGTCCCATGAATGATGTGCTCATGAGAGACCTGCGATTGTCCATCATCCACATCAACTCTACCAGAGTGGATGTGTCCCTTGCTGCAGGATTGTCTACTTGGATTCACCTTGAAGGAATGGGCGGGCATAGGGACTATGGCCTTTTGTCTGATTCTGATTAGTGGCTTCATGCTGTGGTGTATGTGCAACATGTGGGCAAAGCATATACGAGATTCGAGCGCTCATAGTACAAGCCTTGCAGGTGTGGCTCAGCATGCTAGAGAAGTATCCAGTGACGGGTAAGATTCCTTGACCATACTACCAACCTAAGACAGGGAAAAAACCTCGAGCTGTTTGTCGCCCAATGACGGGTAAGGAGTATTGGTCCTTGGGACAACCTAAGACAGGCATTCTCTCTGCCATTTTTAGTAAAGAAGGGGGAAATGTGGAGAGCCGGTGTGGATGGCCGCCCGGGCTTCCTGCCAAGTCTCCGCGGGTATGGCGGCCATTACAAGATGGCGCCTGGGCTGGCTGCCAAGTATCATGACTAAGCATCACTTCCT
The DNA here is from genome assembly GCA_036346955.1 of Dipus sagitta. NCBI lineage: Eukaryota > Metazoa > Chordata > Mammalia > Rodentia > Dipodidae > Dipus > Dipus sagitta. The sequence goes on from CM070770.1 coordinate 210,395,643, forward strand.
GCTTCCCCTTCGTACACACTGCAAAGTGCGCATGTACAGTGCTACGTATGATTAGATCACCATCAGGTGGTTGGCTGCGCCCTGTTGCCTATGCCCACGTGGCAGCTGCTGATTAGGTTAGGCGGGCTATTTAAAGGGAGGAGGGCTTGTTATCAGGGCCCCACACCCCCAGATGTAAAGGATTCCTGAATAAACTGCTTCGAGAAGACTCCCGATTGCCGTTGCCTTATTCTGCTGGACAGGAAGGGTAGCGACAGCCTGCAAAGCCTAACGACTTATGTTCAATTCTACAGGTCCCACATAAGCCAGATGCACAGTGACACAAGTGTGCAATGCTACACATACGCACAATGGGGCGTATGCATCTGGAGTATGATTGCAGTAGCTGGAGGCCCTGATGTGCCACCTCTCTCTCTCTCTCTCTCTCTCTCTCTCTCTCTCTCTCTGACTCTCTGTCTCTTTCTCACATATGCATTAAAATAAAAGGAAGCCAAATGAGGTAGCCTTTAATCCCAGCACTTGGGAAGTAGAAGTAGGATTGCTGTGAGTTTGAGGTCAGCCTGGGCTAGAGCGAGACCCTGCCTTAAGGAAAGAAAAAAAAAAAACAAAAAAAAAACCTGCCCGGATTGATAGAAGTTTGTTTTCAGTCCTTATTGACATTTTTTATATTTTGTTTTATTCTGTGTATGTATGTGTGTGTTGTATATATGTACATGCTTATGAATATGTTCCTGTGTGTGGCAGAAAGAGGTCAACTCAGGTGACCTCCTCAATAATTTTTTAATGTCCCTAGATTTAACGTGGGTGATAAGGATCCAAAACCTCATATCTTCATGCTTACATGGCAAGTACTTTACCCTCTTAGGTTTCTCCCCAGCCCTTGACTCCTTTCAATGCGAGTATTGTTAGATGCCTGCTTAGCTCAGTAGGCAGAGTGTCAGTCTCCTAATATGAATACTCTTTCAGAAATGTCCATTTATTTGCCTAAGATATACTACCTCAGACTCCACTGGAACATTATGTAGCAAAGAATACTTTTCTTCAATCAGAAAATTCCTTACTTCAAACATACATTTCAGCCATGGGTGATAATGAATTGAAGAACTGCATGGTTTTAAAAGTTTTCCTGTCAGCTAGGAAACATATGTTAGGTTTTGGTACAACTGCTGGAAGACTACTGACCATTCCCAGTTGAATTGTCTTTTGAGATCTTGGCAGTAAATAATCCCCAACATTCCTGGTGGGTCTGTCACAGGGACACTTATCTAGCCTTATTTTCTACATTACTGTGTGGAGTAAAGACCATTTATTCACCAAGATTGTTACCTAAGAGCAAGAGACAATTCTCTGTCATCATATTGATGGACATGTCTGTTGAACACCAGCAAATCTACAGACACAGTGAGAAGATTGCAGGGATTCAGTACTCAGAATTCTAATATTTATTGAGAAGTATTAATGATGTCCTGTGGTTGCTTAATAACTAAGATTGTGAGATTCACCCATAAACATATGCGTTCTGAATGCTTGATCTCCAGCTGATGGTAATTTGGTAGGTGAAGCCTTGCTGGAGGAAGTGTGTTGTTGGGGGCCAGCTTATGGGTGTTACAGTCAGTTCCCCTTGCCAGTATTTGGTGCACTCTCTTGTTGCTGTTTCCACTCTCTGTGGCAGAAGTGATGTCCAGCCTCTGCTCTACCATCTTTCCCCTGCCGTCATCGAGCTTTTCCTTGAGACTTTAAGCCAAAATAAATGCTCCCATCAGCTGCTTTTTGTTCCATACTTTCTATCAGCAACATTAAGGTAACTACAGCAATAATCTTATTTTCTAGTTTTCTTATGTAAACTTTGTAGCATATGTTGCAAAAAAACCACTAAATATAAAATGACCAATGGGGGCTGGAGAGATGGCTTAGCGGAGAGATGGCTTAGCGGTTAAAGCTTGCCTGTGAAGTCTAAGGACCCCAGTTCGAGGCTTGATTCCCCAGGACCCACGTTAGCCAGATGCACAAGGGGGCGCACACGTCTGGAGTTCGTTTGCCGTGGCTGGAGGCCCTGGTGCACCCATTCTCTCTCTCTCTCTCTCTCTCTCTCTCTCTGTCTCTCTGTCTCTCTGTCTCCCTTTCTCTCTGTGTCTGTCTCTCTCAAATAAATAAATAATGAACAAAACATATTTAAAAAATGACCAATGGTGGGACATCAGAAATGAACAAATAAGTCATGTAGAAAATATAGCCACCATTAAAGAATTCTATAAAATTTGTTTGTTAATATGTCCCTGGAAAAAGTGAGACATCACTTTTTTCCTCTTTCTCATTTTATTTTTTCAGTTTTCAAGGTAGGGTCTCACTCATGGTGATCCTCCTACCTCTGCCTCCTAAGTGCTGGGATTAAAGGTATGCACCACCACATCCAACCTGCTTTCTCATTCTTGACAAGAAAAGAAAAGGTTAAGTGAAAATTTTTCTTATTAATTAAAAATATTTTACAGAGAAATAAAATTACTAGAACTTAGATGTTTTTAATATTTTATTTATTTAAGAGAAAAGTAGAAAGAGAGGAAGAGGCAAATAGAGAGAGAGAGAGAGAGAATGGGTGTGCCACAGCCTTCAGCCACTACAAATGAACTCCAGATGCATGCACCACCGTGTGCATCTGGCTTATGTGGGTACTGGGGAATTGAACCACTAAGCAATCTCTCCAGCCCTAGAATACACACACACACATATATATATGTATGTATGTATACACACACTGGTTTTGCAAGCTAGAGTTTCACTCTAGCCCAGGCTGACCTGGAATTCACTATGGAGTCTCAGAGTGGCCTCGAACTCACAGAAATCCTCTTACCTCTGTCTCCTGAGTTCCGGGATAAAGGCTTCCACCACCATACCCAGCCAGAACTTACATATTTTAAGTAAAGTGAATTTTGATTCAGTTATATAGTTAATTAAGAAGAGCATTGATAGTTTGACATTTAAATGTATATGTGATATTTTAGCCAACTTAGAATTGAATGACAATGATTACTCATAATAAACCATTTTTATAAAAGTCTAATGAGCAGTGTTCCCAATTGCAAAGCCTGAGCATACATAGATAGACAGGCACAAGTTCACTGTCTAAGTCTTTGGGGTAGGTGTGACATTACAGAATATCCAAAATTGTTATCAATAATAAAAAGCAGAAAACTGAAGCAAGTAAATGGCATCTTTAACCATTACCATTTAGAAAGCAAAGAAGTTAAGGTTAGAAGAGAAGAAAAATTAAAAAGAGGGGCTGGAGAGATGGTTCAGCAATTAAGGCACTTACCTGCAAAGCCTAATGACCTGGGTTTGTCTCCCCAGTACCCATATAAAGCCATATGCACAAAGTGGCACATGAATCGAGTTCATTTGCAATTGCTAGAGGCCTGGTATGCCCATTCTCTCTCTCTCTCTCTCTCTCTCTCTCTCTCTCTCTCTCTCTCTTTCTCTCTCTCTCTCTCTCATCTCTTGGCTTTCAAATAAATATTTTTCACAAATTAAAAAAAATTGACATGAATATGATATTCACTAAGTGAGTTTCCATGGAAAATCTGCACCACAAAGGAAGGGAATGCAGTCAGCAGGACACAGCATGTGAGTAGCTGGAGAAATGTAAATGCACTGAACAAGGGGAGGATTCACCCCTTGGGCATGATAGTTGGTAGTGAAGATTTCATCACACTACTCAGATAGGCTTACAATTTCAAATTAATGACTTGTTCATTTCTAGAATTTTCCATTAATTATTTTCAACTTACATTTAACCATGTGTAACTAAAATCATTAAGTGGGGATGGTGAGATTACTCAGTGGCCAAAAGTGCAAGCCTGACAACTGGAGTTAATATCCCTAGAACCCATATAAAGCCACAGTAATCACAGTACCTGTTGGTAATTCCAACTTATCTATGGCAATGGGAGACATATGTTGGTGATTCTAACTTACCTATGGCAATGGAAGACAGAGTTCAGGAGACTACTGACGCTTGGAGACAGTACTCTAGCATTTGCAGTAGCAAAACAAGAGAGAACCTATCTCAAACAAGATGGAAGGTGAGGACCAGCACTCTGAGGTCATGACATAGGTATACACATATATATAGGCACATCACACACACACACACACACACACACACACACACACACACACACACATATAAATAAAAATATCAGGGGTACAGGTCGCACATAAGCCAGATGCACAAGGTGAAGCATGCATCTCGTCCTGGCATACCCATTCTAGATCTCTCTATGTGCTGCTCTCTCTCTTTCTCAAATAAATAAATCAATAAATTTAAAAAAGATCACAGTAGCTGAAAATGTGGCTAAAGGGAAATTGCTGTAGAATGGTAGTCCCCAGTGTTCTGATGACAACTGTCTTGATTCAAAATGCTGCTTTAGCAGACCTGTTTTGATATTCCTCCACTCTCCTGGTACAGGCCCAGCCCGATCAGTTTCCCCAAGTATCACTTTCAGGGTAATTTCCTTTGGGATTTAGTATTATTTTATTTCATGAGGTCAGTGGTGGTGTCATACAACTGTAGTTACTCTGAATATGATGATTGTTGAAAAGACTCCTTCTTTGTCCCCTACTTGTCAGCCAAACAGATTCCCTGCTTGTGAAAGCTCAGAAGTTAACTGTTCTCTCCATGTTCGTGAAGGACAATCTCCCTCAACTTCAAAAGTTGATCAAAGCTGGGGTTCCAGTGGTGGGGTACAGCCCTGTGATCTCATAACTCAGAAGCAGAAGCAGGAGGATCCTGAGTTCAAGAATAGCCTAGTCTACTTAACAAGTTCCAGTTCAATCTCAGCTACATACATAACAAGACTTCATCCCAAACAAACAAAAGAATAATATAGTCAGGTGTGAAGGTGCATGTCTGTAATCCTGATACTCAAGAGGCTGAGGCACGAGATGTTCGAGTTCAAGGCCAGCCTGAGCTATCTATTGAGAACAAATAATAATGTGTCTCAAATAAAGAAAAATGCTTGGGCTAGAGAGATTGCTCAGCAGTTAAGACACTTGTCTGTAAAGCCTACAGTCCCAGGTTCCGTTTTCCAGTATCCATGTAAACCCAGATGCACAAAATGGTGTATGCATCCAGAGTTTGTTTGCATTGGCAAGAGGCCCTCGTCCACCCATTCTTTCTCTCTATCTCTCTCTGCCTCTTTCTCCCTCTTTAAAAATAAATAAATAAAAATATTTTTTAAACGTAACTGGAGAGATTGCTTAATGGTTAAGGCACTTGCCTACAAAGCCTAACAACCTGAGTTCAATTCCCCAGTACCCACATAAAGCCAGATGTGCAACGTGGCACATGCATTTGAAGTTTGTTTGAAGTGGCTAGAGGCCCTGACACCACACCCGTTCTCATTATATCTTCTGCTTTCTCTATCTCCCTCTCTCTTTCTTGTTCTCAAATAAATAAATAAATAAATAAATAATTTTTTTTTTTTGGTTTTTCGAAGAAGGGTTTCACTCTAGCCCAGGCTGACCTGAAATTCACTATAGAGTCTCAGGGTGGCCTCGAACTCACGGCGATCCTCCTACCTCCACCTCCCAAGTGATGGGATTAAAGGTGTGCACCACCACGCCCAGCAAATAAATAATTTTTAATGGTAATAATTTAGCCAGTGGTTGAAAAGGAAGCTCTGAAGTTAATAACCCTAAGCTGGTAAATAGTTCTCCCACTTATCAGATATGTGGAATTGAGCAAGTTCGTTACTCTTCTTAATAATAGTATACACAGTACCTGGTTATGTGATGTTTAACTTTTTGTTTATTTTTATTTATTTGACAGTGACAGACAGAAAGAGGCAGAGAGGGGGGGGGGGCGGGGAGAACCAGGGCCTCCAGCCACTGCAAACAAACTCCAGAGGCATGTGCCACCTTGTGCATCTGGCTTATGTGGGTCCTGGGGAATCAAGCCTTGAACTGGTATCCTTAGGCTTCACAGGCAAGCACTTAACTGCTAAGCCATCTCTCCAGCCCTATGTGATGTTTAATAAATATAGGAAATTGTGCTTTTTGGGTACATTACCAAGAGATTATGATCTTATAAGAGAGACAATGCATATGCGTTGAGAGTTCCCAGTGTTCTCATTACTTTCTTGTCATCAACATACTAAAGGGACATCATGCCAGCAGCTCAGCAAAGCTCAATGGAATGAGTATTGGGCATCAGACTGCAGCAGGCTTTTGACAAGAGCTTGATGTGCTGAATATCAGGCTTTGAGGAAGAGCTGAATGGATGGGTTGAGCATCAGGTATTAGGCATCAGGCTGTCAGAAATGCCCAGAGTACCAAGCTTCCAGGGAAAGAATGCAGATCTGAATCTAAGCACAAGCCAAGCTATTGTCCATGAAAGGTACACAAAGGTTCTGCAGATGAGAATTACATAAATAGCAGAAAAACACCAGCAGCAATCATTAAATAGATCATGTATCTTCAACAGCTTGCTCTTTTCACAGTTTTACTCTAGGACCCCTTCTTATGTAAGTTGAAAGAAAAGAAGATCAGATTATCCAATTCTGAACTTAATAATATCAGCTTTTTACATTCAATATGTAATAGATATTTTATTCTGCAGCTACAATGATAATCATAGATTAGGGGACAGACCACCTGCATTCAAATCCTGCCTACATCAACTGTAGCTCTGTGAAAGTGGTTAAATTACTCAACCTCTCTGTGCCTCATTTCCTGTCAGAAGCCAGAGATAATAATGGTAATTATCTCTTAGGTTATTGTGAGGATAAAATGAATTAATATGTTGAAGCATTTAGAACATTTAGTTCCCAGCACAAAGTAAGTGCTGTAAGCACAGGCTCTCATCCTTATTATTACTATTATTATTGTGTCTCAACACTTTTCTCGAAGGAATTGTCCTGCTAATAATAGCAGAAAACAAGTTAAGTGTCAACAATGGAGTCAATAGCAATGGCCTGCTTGATGAGAGTCTGTCTGTCAGGGGAGGCTGGATCTCTGTAGCTGTGTATTCATCAACTGCACATATGAGAATACAGAAGGGAATGTGGAATGAAAGAAAAAATGGATCTGTCAAGGTGACATTTACAACCAAATTCCACAGCATATCTTTTCACTCCAAGTTAATTTATGAATTATATCATGTAAAGAACTTTAAATCACATCAACTAACAACCTTTGTCACAAGATTCCCAGAAAAGTCCTTTCCTCATTGATGCAGGTAGAAAGCCCATTGCCAAGGAGTGGGATGGAATAGCCCAGTAGTTATACATGCTTCTACTACCATAAAATAAAAGTGTTACTTGCTTAGGAAAATTTTATTTTCATGGGCTGTTCCTTTGCATATATAATGCATGCACTGTCCTATAGGTAAAGCCAGTCAGTACAAAAGAGGTTGCCATCAAGCCTGGAATGCAGCAATGAGACTGTGTGTGTGTGTGTGTGTGTGTGTGTGTGTGTGTGTGTGCATGTGCGCATGCGTGCACACACGTGCATGCCTACTAATGGAAAATCAATTTGGATGCATAATTAGACATTTTAAAACATGATTAGGTTGTCTTTTAAAATGTCACGGGAAGGATAGTACAGAGCTTTTTACCTTATTTGAAAACTGGAGGGAGCTGCACTCTCACTACCACCTGCAAAATGACTGAGAAGCACAACCCCCAAGACCTGCAAGGGTAAGGAACTGAGCAGAGAAACAATATACTCTCCAGTAAGTTCACATTCCCTCAGAGGCTGGAGAAGGATTATACACCCACATCTTCTCTTTTTTTTTTTTTAATTTTTTTTGTTTATTTTTATTTTTTTTTTATTTGAGAGCGACAGACAAAGGGAGAGAGAGAGAGAGAGAGAGGGAGAGAGAGAGAATGGACGCGCCAGGGCTTCCAGCCACTGCAAACGAACTCCAGACGCGTGCGCCCCCCTTGTGCATCTGGCTAACGTGGGTCCTGGGGAATCGAGCCTCGAACCGGGGTCCTTAGGCTTCACAGGCAAGCGCTTAACCGCTGAGCCATCTCTCCAGCCCACATCTTCTCTTAATTCCAGAAGCTAGTACAAACTACTAGCATGAACTGAAAGGATGGTGCAGTGAAGAGGAAAGTCATATAGCCCACTGAGGGAGTCTGGCAGGTTTTTGCCATATGCAAATGATGGCTAGTATTTTCATAAAGATCGATTTTCAAGAGACAGAAGTCTCTATTTTTACCTAGATTCCACAATTTAAAAATCTTGGCAAACCATAGAATTCTAAACAAGAGAAAGAAGACCCAGTAGAGAAATTCCCAGAATGCACTGGTCTAAGATGAAGGACAGAGCCATGGTGAGTGGAGTAAGACCTTTATTGCTAAAAATCCCAGTTCTGCTAGCCCATGTGCTAGAAATGCACTCCGCAGTTCTGAACATGGGAAAGATTTATCCTGGTTTTTTTTAATTGTAAACTTTACAGTATGAACATATTCCATATTGGTCATATTCTCATTGGGTTATACTTTTATATTATTTCTCCTAAGCCCTCATTCCACTGAAGTCTCTGTAATACCCTGAGCCTCAATTTCAGGGGAAATAATGTAACTGGTTTATGATTATATTCCTTATGGAGAAATCAATTTTATTTTGATGATGTGGTTCTCAGAATTTCTATCTCCAATATCAACTCATCCAAAATATGTTTCATCTTTCCTCTCTCCTGGTAATCTGGATTCTCCAAACTGGAGACACATGGCTGGATTAAAAATGCAAAGGCTGGTCTGGGCATGGTGGTGCACACCTTTAATCCCAGCACTCAGGAGGCAGAGGTAGGAGGATCACCATCAGTTCAAGGCCACCCTGAGACTACATAGTGAATTCCAAGTCAGCCTGAGCTAAAGTGAGACCCTACCTTGAAAAAAGAAAAAAAAAAAAAGATTGGGCTGGAGATATGGCTAAGTCGTTAAAGGCACTTGCTTGCAAAGCCTAATATCCTGGCTTCAATTCCCCAGTACCCACATAAGCCAAATGCACAAAGTGATACGCATGCCTGTAGTTTGTTTGCTGCAGCAATATGCCATGGCCTGCCATTTTTTTTTCTCTCTCTCTCTCGCTCTGTCTCTCCCCCTGCTTGCAAATAAATATAATTTTTAAAGTACAAGGACTTTTTGGTTCATTTTTATTCATTTATTTGAGAGTGACAGAGAGAGAGAGAGAGAGAATGGGCGTGCCAGGTCCTCCCGCCACTGCAAACGAACTCCAGACACATGCGCCCCCTTGTGCATCTGGCTAACGTGGGTCCTGGGGAATCCAGCCTCGAACCAGGGTCCTTAGGCTTCACAGGCAAGCGCTTAACCACTAAGCCATCTCTCCAGCCCAGTACAAGGATTTTATGAGATGATATGCTGAGAAAAGATGTGCCATGTTAATAATTATCTAACAACAAAATATCTAAAAATTGAAAGAGCTCTGCTGTGTAACATGTCCTAATGTTTCACCTTATCCTATTGTAAACTTTCAACATGTCAATGATGTCCAAACTACTCCAGTGAGCTCCAGCATGCCACCCTATAAGGGGAATAAAGGAGCTGCTATGGCCATACCTCAGCTGAAAATGAAAGGGAGAAGGTGAATTGGAAATTGGGGGGGGGGGGGGTGACGGCCTTGCCACAGCTGCCAGTAATTCCACAAGCAAACTTGACCATTAGAGTGACCGTCTATGTGAACACTACATCCACACTATGGATCCTGTCCATCCAGTCAGACTCCAGAGAAGCTTTACAAGATAGATAGAGCTCACTCACACACAGTGAAGAGCTTCAAAGTGTGGCTGGTGGGCCCTGTGTCAATTGTATCATAACTGGTTGTTCTCAAGGGGCATTCTCATGGTACCTGTGTTAGTTACTTTTCCCATTACTGTCACAAATACCTTACAGAAGCAAGTTAAGGAAGGAAGAGGTTATTGGCTTACAGTCTGAGAAGATACAGTGCACCATGGCTGGGAAAGCATGGCTACAGGAGCATGAACCAGCTGGCCACAAGACACCTGCAATCAAAATGTAGAGATCAATGAAGGCTAGTACTCAGCTGTCTCCTCTTTTAAAAAAAAAAGTATTTTAAGCCATGAGTTGTGTTGCACGCCTTTAATCCCAGCACACAGGAGGCAGAGGTAGGAGGATCTCTGTGCGTTCAAAGCCACCCTGAGACTACAGAGTAAATTCCAGGTCAGCCTGGGCTAGCATGAAACCCTACCTCAACCCGCCCCCCGCAAAAAATATTTTACTTATTTATTTGCACACAGAGAGAAACAGAGAGGGAGAGAGAATGGGTACACCCGGGCCTTCAGCCACTGCAAACATATTCCAGATGCATGTACCACTTTGTGCACCTGGCTTTATTTGGGTACTGGGGAATCAAAGACAGGTCATTAGGCTTTGGAGACAAGCATCTTAACAACTGAGTCATCTCTGCAGCCCATGCTTTCTCCTTTTTATGCAGTCCAGGAGCCCAGCCCATGGAATTGTGTCACCCATACTTAAGGTGGGTCTTCCCATCTCAAGTACGCTAATTATAAAATTCCTCAGAGACATGCCCAGAGATTTTTTTTCATGGTGATTCTAAGCCCTGTCAAGTTGATAACTGAGATTAACCACAAGAGTTTCCATATCTTATAATCTTTCCCCTCCAAATCAAAGTTGTTCTCATGGTGAGTTTCTTTACCTATAAAGGGTAAGCATGAAAAAGTATGCAAAGAAATACAGTCCAGCCAGGTGCAGTGGCACACACCTTTACGCTTGGAAGGCAGAGGTAGGAGAATCACTGTGAGTTCAAGACTACCTAGGGACTACAGACTGAGTGACAGGTCAGCCTGGACTACAGTGACATCCTACCTCAAAAAAAAAAAAAAAAATTCTATGCTTTGAGCTAGAGGGATGGCTTAACGCTTAAGGTATTTGCCTATAAAGCCTAACAACCTGGCTTGATTCCCAGTATCCATGTAAAGCAAGATTAACAAAGTAAATTGTGCATCTGGAGTTTGTTTGCAGTGGCAGGAGGCCTTGGCATTCTCTCTCTCTCTCTCTCTCATAAAAAAAAAAGATTTAAAAATTTAATAAATAGGGCTGGAGAGATGGCTTAGTGGTTAAGCGCTTGCCTGTGAAGCCTAAGGACCCCGGTTCGAGGCTTGATTCCACAGGAGTCACTTTATCCAGATGCACAAGGGGACACACGCGGCTGGAGTTCGTTTGCAGTGGCTGGAAGCCCTGGTGCGCCCATTCTCTCTCTATCTGCCTCTCTCCCTCCCTCTCCCTCTCCCTGTGACACTCTCAAATAAATAAATAAAAATGCACAAAAAACTTTAACAAATAGTCCATCCATTAAACAAAAAATGCCCAAAACAAAAAGAAAACTTAAAAATAGAAGGCAGAATATTCAGATGCGGTTGTACACACCTGCAATGACAGCACCAAGGAGGCAGAGACAGGAGGATCACTGTAAGTTCAAGGTCAGGTTGATCTCTATAGTGAGTTCCAGGCTATATAGCAAGATACTGCTTCACAAAGAATAAATAGATAAATAAATAAATAAGGTGTCAAAGGAAAATAACAAGTCAAATAGAATAAGTCAAATGCAGACTAAAATAAGACAAACAAAATCTAGAGAAAGAAAAATTGGCACAAGGTTCACATGGAAATTGTAATATACACATAAATATTCCTGTATGTCTGAGATGAGAACCCAGAGCTCAGACTTCCATGTGCAGAACTATGTGCTCCCTATGACGTTAGAACAACAGTGCTGGCAGTCCACGTCTCCAATCCCAGTACTCAGGAGTAAGAGAGGCCATCTACAAGTCCACTGCAAGTTCAAAGCCACCTATTCTACATAGTGAGCTCCAGGGCAGCCAGGAAGGGTATTACTTGGCTTACAGTTCAAGAAGGTACGGTTGCGCTGGAGAAAAGGCTCAGCAGTTGAGGCGCTTTCCTGAAAAGTCTAAGGACCCACATAAAGCCAGATACACAAAGTGGTACAAGTGTCTAGATGCCCCAGTGGGTCCATTCTCTCTCTCTGTCTCCCTCTCTCATAAATAAATTAAATATTTTTTCTAAAAATAAGAAGATAGTCCATCATGGGAGGGAGGGCATGGCATAGGTACAGGAACATGAAGCAGCTAGTCACAAGATGTCTGCAGTCAGATTGCAGAGTGCAATGAATGTGGTACTCAGCCAGCTTTCTCTTTTTTTTTTATGCAGACCAGGAGCCCAGCCCATGGAATGGAGCCACCTATAGTAAGATCCTGCCTTAAAAAGAAAGGGGGCTTTTGTGTGGAGGCTTTTATTTTTTGTTTGTTTGGTTACTTGCTTTGGGTTTTTTTGTTTTTGTTTTTGAGGTAGTCTCACTCTAGCCCAAGGCTGATCTGACACTCACTCTGTAGTCTCAGGCTGACCTGGAGCTCATGATGATCCTCCTTCCTCTGCCTCCTGAGCATCAAAGTCATGGGCCACTACTTGGGAAGCTGAGTTTTGCCTGAGTATTGGAGTATTGCCTGAGTTTGAAGATAGTCTGGACCATCTGGTCAATCTGGGCTAGAGTGAGACTGCCTGAGGGAGGGGGGAAGAATGGACCCAAATGGATTCTAAAACTATAAGATAGGCCAACAGAGTTCTGACTTCCTGCCCTGAGGTCCTGCATGGTCTCCCAGATTGCCCAGCAAGGAGACTTCATGGCTGTCTTGCTGGAAGTGCCCTGGACAGATGGACTACAGCTGTAGGTCCCTTCACGAAGTGCCCTGATTGCAAGCAAAGCTGACTTTTCCAAGGCCACTTCCCACATCAGCGACACACAGGGGACAGAGATAGTGCAGAAAACAGCTGTCTCTGTTCAGTTTGGATGGCCCTAGTGTGAGGGGAATTTGAGCCCCAGGCTGGCCCCTGCATGAGGCTAAAGCAGCTGGTCTCTGGGCCTTCCTCTCAGGGTTGTTAATCTCTCTGTACTGTCCTGATTCCTACGTAATTTCAAAAGATCATGGGTATAGTCAGGCATGGTGACATACACCTGAAATTCTAACACTTGAGGGGTGGAAATAAGGAGGATCAGGAGTTCAAAGCCAGCCTTGGGCCAGTATGGTGGCGCATGCCTTTAATCCCAGCAATGGAGAGGCAGAAGTAGGAGGACTGATGTGAGTTTGAGGCCAGCCTGGAACTACGGAGTAAATTCTAGGTCAGCCTGGGCTATAGTGAGACCCTACCTCTGAAAAACAAAACACACAATAATAAATAAATATATATGTATATATGTATTATATTTATGTTTATATTTATATTTATATATTTATATTTATATTTTATCTCCAAAGCCAGCGTTGGTTACATAGAGAATTCAAGGTCAGTTTGGCCATGTGAGACCCTGTCTCAAATAAAAGACAAACCAAACAAAACAACAAGTTATGGTCTTAAGAATAATCATTTTTTAAAGTTTTTATGAAAGTCCAATTTACTTACACAATTGAATATCTAAATTTCCAGCTTGTTGCTTTTTCATATGCTGAACAATAGATGCAACCCGCAATATATAGGAACAGAGCATTCCTAGCCCTCAAAAGAGAAGCAATTAACCATTACTCACTAAGATGTCTTATAAGTTTAACTAAGTCTAGCAGTCCTTTAGATATATGTAGAAGGAACAAAGGGGAACATCTTACATTGCTAGCTCTATAGCCTAGAGCTCAAACAAAGATTTTGAATTTTAAGACAAATCTTCTAACAGTACAAAGTGCAGTTCTCAATACTTATGTTGCTGAAAACAGGCTTGAGATGATGGGCATTAGTAAAAAATGATTTATTATGAAATAGCTAGAATATATGTACAGGTATGTGAATCCCTCCAGGTCAGCCCCACGAGGGTCTCCTGGTTTCCTCCATAGAAAAATAATCCTGTGCTGGGATCTTATCTCAAAGCCTCAAGCTGAGCCTTCTATGGTTTCTACAGCTCTCCTTACTAATTATTTACCCCAAGGGCCACTGTCTCCTCTTGTTGCAGAAACAAGGATCCCTACATTTTCTGAGAATATCTCTCTTCTATAATCAAATGCAAAATCAGAAACTATATTGTGGAAGGACAGCAGGGTTTATGGCAAGTAGAGTAGCAACTTGAAGGGGAGGAGCATAAATTGAATGCCCAATAGGAGAGCTGAGAAATAAAATCATTCTGAGTTCCTGAAGGGGCTCTCCGTACACCAGACCACTCACCACACTGTGCACACAATCACACTGAAAGCCTCCACACCTGCCTTTCTGCAGTACACTGGACATTTATTGCCCATAGTGGTGGAGGTCAGGAAACTCGTGTACTTTGTAAAGAGAAGATGTCACAAAAGCAGAAGAGGGACTATTGTGAGGGGTAACAGTAAGGGAGTAGGGGACAATAGAGGGAAATAGGGATGAATATAAGTGGGGTATAATGATATACATGTATGAAAATGTCATAATGAAAGCCATTGCTTTACACATTCTCCAAAACTGTTAATAAAAAGTTTTCCAAAGAATATGTCCTCACTGAAACAAAGCCAAACAGAGCTTAGTGGAGGGGCTAGAGAAAAAGCTCAGACAGTAAAATGTTTGGCTCCCAAGCATGAGGACCTAGGTTCCAATCACAGTCCCACATAAAATGAAGGTTGTGGCAACAAGTACCTATAATCTCTGGAGCTCTCTGACAAGCTAGTCTTCCCTAACCAGTGGGCTCCAGGAAAATAAGAGACCCTGCCTCAATGGAGGGATGCAGCATTCCAGAGAATGACACTTGAGATTGTCCTCTCCCCTCCACATGCATAGGTACACAGGTGCATGTATAAATGCATCCACACACATATGAAAATATATATACAAAAACATATACACACAGAGAAAATAATAAAATCTTAGAGAAGGAAGAATTTCCTTTAAACCAAGAATTGTGGATCTATGATCTCTGTTAATAACACAACACAGCCAAAAAAAAAAAAAAAAAAAAAAAAAACAGCATTGAATATTGTGATTTACACTATTTGAATAAGAAGGAAAAAAATTAATGTGTCAAAAGTAATAACTAAATCACTCATGAATTTGTAAGAGAACTCTGTAACAGATAATGAGTAAGAATTATAATTAAGCTGGGCATGGTGGCACACATCTTTAATCCCAGCACTCTGAAGGCTGAGGTAGAAGGATGGCTGTAAATTCAAGCCACCCTGAAACTACATAGTGAATTTCAGGTCAGCCTGAGCTAGAGTGAGACCCTACTTAAAAAAAAAAAAAAAAAAAAAAAAAGGGCTGAGGAAATGGTTTAGCAGTTAAGGCATTTGCCTTCAAAGCCAAAAGACCTAGGTTCAATTCCCCAGCACCCACGTAAGCCAGATGCACAAGGTGGCACATGCATCTGGAATTCATTTGCAATGGCTGTAGGCCCTGGCATGCCCATTCTCATTCTCAATCTCTCTCTCTGCTTCTCTCTCTCTCTCAAATAAATAAATAAATAAATAAATAAAAATAAAAATATTTAAAAACATAAGCATCAAGAATGTCTTTTATGAAAACAAAACATGGAATTCTGGTCAAGATAGCATCTGCCTAATCACACCACACCTCCCAGGGAAGGAAAGGAAAGATGTTTAGGGTTCACTGGGTCTTCTAGGGGTTAGTGGACTCTAATAGACTTCCAGTGGGAGGGTGCGGAGGAGCAAAGCAGGGAATCAACTGATTCCCATGCTCTCGGATAGCTCATCAATCCTCCAATCCCCTCAAGCAGCTGTCCTAGCCATAGTCCCAGCCACAGATTCCTCCTGCACTAACCACCGGCA
Organism: Dipus sagitta; assembly: GCA_036346955.1. Lineage (NCBI taxonomy): Eukaryota > Metazoa > Chordata > Mammalia > Rodentia > Dipodidae > Dipus > Dipus sagitta. Next base: position 210,411,454 of record CM070770.1, read on the forward strand.
AGGGGACATGGGTAGTGGACTAAATAAAAAATGAAATTGATTGCAAAATTTCTAGAAATGAATGACAATGAGAACACATCATACAGAAACTTTAAGGGACACAATGAAGGCAGTCCTCAGGTGAAAATTCATAGCACTAAATGCCTTCATAACAAAGACGGAGATATCCCAAATCAATAACCTAACTGTACACCTAAATGCACTGGGAAAGCAAGAAGAATCCAACCCAAAAAGCTCCAGATGGAAAGAAATAATTAAGATCACAGCAGAAATTAATGAATTGGAAACTAAGAAGATTCATGAAACAAAGAGCTGATTCTTTGAAAAAATAAATAAGATTGATAAATCCCTAGTCAATTTGATCACATGCATAAAAGAGACACTTCAAATTAACAAAATTAGAAATGAAAAAGGAGAGATCACAACACACATAAGTGAAATTGGGAGAATCATCAGGACTTATTTCAAAAATCTCTACTCCACAAAACTGGACAATATGGAGGAAATGGATGAATTCCTGGACACATACCACCTACCAAATTTAAACTCAAAGCAGATTAATCTCTTAAACAAGCCTATCACACCCATCGAGATTGAAAAGGTAATAAAAAAAACTGGACCCAAATGGCAATGGAACCATAAAATTCTACATCCTAAAAGACAGACTAAATGGTTAAACCTTCATCAGTTCTTTAGAGGGAACACTTGAATCACAGGACCCTGGAGAAGGTATGATGAAGACTAGCCTTAATCTTCTCCTGTCTCTGTCTCTGTCTCTCTCTCTCTCTCTCTCTCTCTCCCTCCCTCCCTCCCTCTTCTCTCTCTTCTCTTTATCTTTTCTATATTACCTATCTTTTTCTTCCTTTTTTTCCTTGGCGCTGGCCTGAAACTCCTAGTACCAGTATGTGGTTAACATCCACAATGAGCTATTGATCAGAGAGACCTACAAGGTTTCCCAAAAGCAGACAGACTTCTGTCAGAGTACTTGATGACCCACCAAAGGTTAGTAGTAAGATCCTACTGCTGAAGACACCATATCCTGTGGATATGAAACATGGAGTGACCTGGCTGGAATCTGGAAGAGAGTCAGTCCCCAGACAGTTAGCTTGTCTAGTGCCAGAAGGTGCTACATGACCAACTGGGGGAAATGACCAACATCTGTCCAAGCAACTTGTAGTCTAAGCTACCCAGCAGTAAACAAGCCAACATGATGCTCACACAAGTGCAATAGTGGCACACAGCCATGGTGGGCAACTGCTCTTGTTTTGGCTAATTGATCTGCTCAGTGGAACAGAACCCATAGCTGGAACTGGGAAACAAATCAGAACTATATCCAAAAAATGAGTCCACTCTCCACTATCAAGCTCCCTCCAATCATGGGATATAAGAGGGCATACACCTATGAAAATGTCTCTAAAATCATAATGGTTATCACATTTATCTGGTGCTGACTTCTCTCTGTATTGGAGAATTTGCTTCTCTTTTTCAGATGGATACAGTTCCTGATGAGAGAATCAGCCCACTGTACCTCACCAGGGCCCCAGATGAAACCACAGAGTAATTGGGGGAAATGAGCAAGAATACTGCTTTCTTGGTTAATCTGGTACTAGCACAAGGGTGAAGGAGATAGACTCAGAGAACACTCAACTCCTACCAAACCAGATATCCAGAGACACAGAGGCTCCCAAGACCTCATCACTGAAGTAGACCTAAAACAAACCCAACATGGCTCAGGGAAATTTGCTGAAGAGGGGGCGGAAAGATTGTTAGAGGGCTGAAGAGATGGCTTAGCAGTTATGTGCCTGCCTGTGAAGTCTAAGAACCCGGTTCGAGCCTGGATTCCCCAGGACCCACTTTTGCCAGATGCACAAGGAGGCGCACGCGTCTGGAGTTCATTTGCAGTGGCTGGAAGCCCTGGCATGCCCATTCTTTCCACACCCCCCTCCCCCGCTCTCTCTGCCTCTTTCTCTATCTGTCGCTCTCAAATAAATAAATAAAAATTTAAGATTGTTAGAGCCACATGGCCCCATCACCAACACATGAGGCTCTGGGGAACACTTTACATTCAAACCATCACATAACTGAACTAAATGCAGAATTATATTGACGTGGAGGGTGAACACAAACCCCAAGGTAAGCCCAGTTACTGACTTCTTATGGGCTTGTGTGCTGAATAAAGATCTTGGGGATTTGGCATGTTGTTGTTTTGAGACAGGGTCTCATGTGGCCAAGGCTTATCTCAAATTCACTCTGTAGTCAAAGTTGTCCTTGAATTCCTGATCCTCCTACCTTTACTTCCCAAGTGCTAGGATTTCAGGTGCATGCTACCATGCTAGGTTCAAGACTAACAGGTTTAATTATTAACCCCACACATACACACATACTAGTATCTAACTTAGACAAATAATGTGACATTTTTCCTGAAAAATCTTTCTAATTATACCTCCGTGCATGGTAGTTAAGTCCTATCAGTAGGTTTGTCTGCTCTATGACAAGACTCTGAGTGGTGGGAAAAGATCAAGATATTTTTCTTTGTGACTGGTGACATGTTCTCTGTGATTGGTGACATTTATCAATGTAAAGTAGATTTTCAGAAACAGAAAAACCCTACTGGGAAAACCACAAAGAAAGGGAGCAGGAGTGCAGATATCTGTCAGCAGGTGATCTGAAATCAGTTCCACCTAGGCAACCCTCCTCAGACATTCTGAGAGAGGAGAGGGCTTGCAACAGTCTTCCAGGGACTGAAAATCTTCTTTTAGCAAAAGAACACAGAGAAGCTGGGCATGGCGGTGCAAGTGTTTAATCCCAGCACTTGGGAGGCAGAGGTAGGAGGATTGCAGTGAGTTCTAGGGCACCCTGAGACTACATAGTGAATTCCAGGTCAGCTTCAGCTAGAGTGAGACCCTACCTCAACAAACAAACAAACAAACAAAGCACAGAAAATATCCTTAGACCTCAACTAAGTCACTTAGCACCAATTGCCAGGAGACATTTATTGACAGACACTTTGCTCCAACATTTTTAAGTATCAATAGACAGAAGATTTCCTCATCTCATGACTGTGATAACATATATGGTGTGATGTTGCCGCAAATATTTACATTATTCTGAACACATAAACTTTCCTGCAGATAAGTAGTCCAGGCTCCACGAGATAGGTGAAAAAGTCACCTTTTTGGCATATGTTTAGTAGGTGTGATATGGTGTGGCCATATGGTGAGGCCAGAGGAGAATGGTGGGTAACCCCTCCATTGCTCAGGTATCTGTTTCATTGGTAAGGAGTCTCTTCACTGATTCCAGAACTTTAGCCATTATATGAACCCCAGCAATTCTCTTTGTCCCCGCTCCCCACAGGACTGGGGTTACAGATTGTGTGGCCATGTCTAAATATTAAATGGGTTCTGGGGAGTAAAACTCAGCAATCTCAGGCCCTTCAAGTCATCTTGCTTGAGCAAAAAGCACCATAACTATTGAGTCATCTCTCTACCCTGAAAGGTAGCTTGCCAAAGGAAACAGTCCTGAGTCCTTCCCAAGCACCCTAGATAGAGGAACCTATACACAAGGTCCCTAGAGGGAAATGAATTGCCCACACATGCAAAGCTGTGCACATAGACAAAGACATATTATTCAAACTGCACCATTTTAAAGCCACAAATAAATACATACTGGAAAATATGACATGTATTTATAAACCTGTCCTGTGACAGTGGGACTCAGGGTAAAAGGTAAAGAGGACTGTATTTTGAATGACTAGCATATGTATGGGTAACCCAGACAATGAATTGGGTTAAAATCAGGGATTTGGCCTTCTCTTCTTGGTGTTGAAATGGATTTTCTAATTGGTTCTTCATTGCAAGACTAGGTTCATGGAGACTCCTTGGGAAGGCAAGATTTTTTTTTTCAGATAACCTGATGTGAAGATTTTTCAATGCACCAGTTATCTTAACAATTAGGCATATGGTGTGACTTGACCTTGTCCTGAGAGGCTCAGGGTGTGTCACTCAGATGTGGCTCTTCAGTGAGCAGATGACGAGTGGATCTATGTTCGTTCCTTCATTTGGGAGGCAAGGGGAAAAGATGGGCCTCAGAGCTTCATGGAAAGAGGTTGAAGGGAAACTGTAGATGAGGGACTCATCTGTCACATTGTAGAAAGCTATATGTCCAGATTCATAGTCTAAGAACACACCAACTTTATGCACCGGCTCTCGGACATGTTGACCTTTCAAGGGAGATGAGACCCAGAGGCTATAGTCATCTCCAATTTTTAAACCTATAAGAGAAAAGAGCTCCCCAGGGGGCTTTGGGAGATTCCCCTTTCTGCTCACAGAGTCCTTGCAGATGCCCACTTCCCACTCGGTCTTATTTCCTACTTCTACCTCCCAATAGTGTCTACCACAGGTAAAGAACTGAGCTCCCAAAACAGTTGCAGACTGATCGAATCTTTCAGGGTTGTCAGGTAACTGCTGTCTGGTTCCGCCATATCTTACACTCTTCAGATCCTCAGACAAGACGAGGTAGGCATTGGCTGTGGCTGGATCGAGAGTTACATCTGCTGCAAGAGGAGAAAAGAATGAATCCTCTGACATTCTTGCAACCCTCCTATAAATTCTCAGCATTTAGTCCCATATTTGTTTATTTGTTTGTTTGTTGTCTGAGACAGAGTCTCACTATGCAGTCCAGGAGAGTCTTGAACTTTCAATTCTCCTGCCTCAGCTTCCTAAGCTTTAGGATTATAGGTTGCACTTGCAAGCCTGGTTAATCCTATTTTGTTTTGCTTGTGTGTATGTGCATGACGTGTGTGTGTGTGTGTGTGCGCGCGCGCGTATGCATGTGCGTGTGCATGTTGTGTGTATGTGTGTCTATATGCTCACCTTCAGTGTTGGATGCTTGCCTACAGTGGCTGGAGCAGAGTATTGGATGTCCTGCTCCATTGCTCTTTGGCCCTGTCTCATTTTGAGCCAGAGTCCCTTAACTCACTGCAGAGCTTGCAGTGGGCTCAGTCCAATGATTCTCTGGTCTCTTCTTCCCTACGGGATTGGGGTTCTAGACACGTATGGCCTTGCCCAGGTTTTCATGTAGGATCTGCAATCTTGGGCCTTCATGCTTGCTCAGGAAGCACACTTAACCACTGAGCTATCTCTCCACCCCTAGTCCCATTCTTTTACTATAACTTAGGTGAGAGGCAAGCATGGTGACACAAGTATACAATCTCAGAATTTTGGAGGCTAAAGCAGAATTGTAAGTTCAAAGCCAGCCTTGGCCACATAGTGGATTGAAGGCTAGCCTGGTATACATAACATGGCCCTGTGTTAAAACAAACAAAAAAATATTAAACAGGCATAGTGGTACATGCCTATAATCCCAGTTGATGGAGGGCTAAGGCAGGGGGATTTCTGTGAGCTTAAGACCTACTAGATCTTTGTAACGAGTTAGAAGCCAGTGCAAGATCATCCTTGGCTATATAGTGAGTTCAAAGCCAGCCTACAATACATAAGATTCTCTCTCAAAAATGAATACATAAAAAGTAAAAATAGAATGCAATTATGTGTATTGATTGTGGATTGGCTTGTTTAGAACAAAATATTTAGCAGGGTTTATTAGCTTACATCTGTAATCCCAGCACTGGAAGAGCTGAGGCAGGAGGATTTCTTTGTATTTGTTAGTTTGAGAACAGCCTAGACTGCATCAGAAATGAGATCCTTCCTCAATAACCAGAAAACAAAACAGAAAAAAATAATAAACTTCTGAGCTCATTTCTGTTTCATGAAACAAAAAGTGGAGCTATACAAAAAAACAGAAAAGTCATGGAGAAAGATAGTCCATCTTAGAATGTGAGGGGAAGCTGTGGGGCGATGGGAGCTGTCTGTGTGCAATACAGAATGGGGAGATTTGTCCACATGACGAGCATGTTGCTTTAGCCATGCCGGGTTCTAGTCCTTCAGTTGAGACAGCAAAGAGATATTAGGTAACCAACATTTGCTGAACTCCTCCTAATATGCAAAGCATCATTTTGCATTATTTCATGGAATCATCATAACTACTATTTTTTTCTTATATGCATAAAAATATTTGCTGTGGGTACAGTAGCCACATGTCTAAGTGCCTAGGTGTAGTCCCCACTGCTGGAAGCAAAAGCAGAAGGAGGAGACAATAATTTAAAAAGTGAAGCCAGGTGTGGCACATGGTTTATATACCATGAGCATATGCCTGTCATCTCACTCGTGAGGGTAAGACAAGAGGAATGCAAGTTGGAGACCAATTTGGGATACATAATGAGACTTTGTCTCAAAGACAAAAAAAGATAAGGGATGGGCATGCAGAACTGTTAGAGTGCTCACCTAGAATGCCCTATGTTCCATCACCAGGACCACATAAAACCAGGCATGCTACCACATGCCTGTAATCCCAGCACTTGGAAGGAAGAGGCAACAGGATCAGAAGTTCAAGGTTATCTTCAGCTATATAGTGAATTTAAGGTCAACCTGGGATACATGAGATTCCAAAGAAAAGATACAAAATAAATTTTAAAAAGTACAAAAATTTAAAACAGACAGGTCTGGTGCTGCACACCTTTAATCCCAGTACTCAGGAGGCTGAGGTAGGAGGATCACTAGTTCAGGGCCAGTCTGAGACTACATAGAGAATTCCAGGTCAGCCTGGGCTAGAGTGAGATCCTACATCAAAAACAAACAACAAAAAAATAAATAAACTGAGACTCATAAAGATTAGGTCACCTCATTAAGAATACAAACTTTTGAGTACTAGAATAGCAATATCTTAGTATTTTTCATTATGCCCTGCTCAAATGCAACTTTTTTTTTCAGGGGGAGGTAGAATTTCACTCTAGCCCAGACTGACCTGGAATTCACTACATAGTCTCAAGCTGGCCTTGAACCCATGGCAATCCTCCTACCTCTGCCTCCTGAGTGCTGGGACTAAAGGTATGTGCTACCACACTTGGCTCAAATACAACTTTTTATGAAGGAGTGCATCCCAGTGACATATCTGAAGCATTCTAAAAGGACACGTCTGTTCCTCAGTGAGCCTTAAGAATTTTTGTGTTTTTTTTCAAATTATTTATTTATTTATTTATTTATTTATTTATTTATTTATTTATTTATGTGTGTGGTGTGCGTGGTGTGTGTGTGTGTGTGTGTGTGTGTGTGTGTGTGCGTGTGTGTGCAAGTGAACTCTAGGGTCTGTTACTGCTGACTGCAAGGAATCCCACAGGCTTGTGTCCCTTTGTGTCTGGCTTATGTTTATACTGGAGAATTTAACTCAGGCCACAGGTTTTGCAAGCAAGTGCCCTTAATCACTGAGCCATCGCCTCAGTGACAAGATTTTTTTTTTTTTTGAAGTGGGGTCTCAAATAGCCCAAGCTGACATTATTATGCACTTAAGGATGACCTTAAATTTCTGACCTCCCTGTGCCCATCTCTCAGGTATGTACCATTACATCAGGTTTGGAAATTGACGATCTACAATTTAAGAAGAATAATTTATAAGGACACTGCAAGAGCACAGTGGGCTGGGAAGTAAGTAGAGTTCTGTCTGCAGTGGGATTTCATGATTTAAGTCAGCTTTTATCCTAACAGGATCAGAGCATGGAACAGAACAATAACAAAGGAATGCCAGGATTTCTTAGCCATCAAACAAAGCCAGACAGAACATCAATCCAAGCCCCTCTGCTCAAGCAGACACTGGGCACAGCCTGGTGCATGGTGCTAGCTCCAGAATAACTGAGAACTTCTGACAGGGGAAGAATATTTTCTGTGAGAAAAAGCTGCCCAGGAGCTGTTGTGCCCATAAAATATGTTTATGTTAATTGGGGAGTTCTTGGAGGGTGACAGACAAGGCTGACTTACTGCTGAATTTTCTTAGCATCTCCCTCATCCCAGTGATGCGGCACTGACTCAGCTCCGTGATGGTGGTCTCTGGACACTGAAGCAGGAGGGACTCACACCTCCAGAGAGAGGGGGGAAAAAAAACCTTTATTCTCTCCTTAACATGTAGCACATACTCTGTTCCAACCTGGGTCACATCATCTCACCCCAAAAACACAGATTTTTATCCCCACATCATAATCTATTTCATATCACCTTATCCCCATATCCTATACAATGGACAAACAGTGAGAACCTACCTATCCATGGCTCCTCTTACTTCCTAAGGGAATAAAGAAAAGAAGGTTAGCATTTGCTCCTGGTAAACCACTAACAAGGACTGAAACCATCCTAGATATAATCCTTTCCTAATTTCACTGGATAAGTTTCCCATGGTCCTCAGATACCTTCAAAGAGAAGAACAGGTTTGATGAGAAAGAAAAACCCTAATTTATTTGGGTAGTTGTGATGAGCTGTCTATCACAATGACCAGAGAATACTCTGCTCTTAGGCTCATATCCTCACTTGCCCAGGGAAACTGTTGTTCCAAATGGAACCAAATATTAGTGTTGTGATCTGATGCCCAAGAGAGCCAGAGCTGTGCAAAGGAAAAGGCTCCAGTGAGAACTGTGGCTAAGCCCCTACAATATAGGGGTGGTTCATAGGGAAAGCATAACATTCACTAGTAGAAATCAGACCTGAAACTTGTGGCCACTCACACTGCTGTGCTTGAAAAGTTCCCAGCTAGTGGCAAACCCAAGGGGGAAGCAAAGGCATGAGGAAAATGTGCTTGGCCCACCAGAACTCCTGGGTTCTGCTAGCTGTGGGCTGACAGGCAAGTCACTATCTACCATGGGACTGAATTATTAAATACATGCTATCCTAAACCCATTCTGTAGATGTCAGCCATCCATAGACTGTATCATAGTAACACTTATTCCCATCCTATCTTTTACAAGATTAAATTTAATGGACAAAGAGCTTGTTAATAAGCTTAATTAACTCTTTGAAAAGCTGAGGTTGTAGAAGGGGCAAAAGAAACTGCAGCCATCCTTGAGCTTCTTGGTGAAAAGATTCTTCCTTTTGCGACCTTACCTCAAAAGATTCCAAAGTCAAGTTCTGGCACGTGGACTCGATGTGAGCAATCATTTTGTTGAGGTGCCTGACTTGCTGAGTCAGCTGGAGCTCATTGTCCCTCAACTTCTTCATGTTCTCTCTCTCCTCCTTCTCCAGGACCTGCAGCTGCAGCTGCTCCTCCTCCTTCAGGAACTGGTGCATCTTCATGTACTCAGACACAACCACCTGCTTGTACATCTTGGTCTCTTCCTGCCATCATACATGCACATGTGCACGCACGCATCCACACACAATTGAGTTAGTGACAGAAACGCTCATGTCTGTGGATTTCCAACCATACTAATCACTTTTTTTTTTTTTTGGTTTTTCGTGGTAGAGTCTCACTCTAGCCCAGGCTGACTTGGAATTCACTATGGAGTCTCAGGGTGGCCTCAGACTCGCAGTGATCCTCCTTCCTCTGCCTCCCAGTGCTGGGATTAAAGGTGTGCGCCACCACGCCCAGCTTCATACTAATTCTTATATGTCCACTGTGACAATTCCTGGCATATAACATATATTGACTAGTTGGGTTCATAGTTTGATGTTTATAAAAGTGTGCATAATATAGTTGTCATGGTAAACAAACCCAGTCTTTCTGGCTCCAGGAACTATCATTCTATGGCAAGAAGCCAAGAATCAAAACAAAACAACAAAAATACACATGACCATAAGTTCAATGGTTAAAAATAGTGAAAAAATTAAAAGGAGGAAAATTATAAAAAATGTACATGTTCATTACCCAACAAACACTTGTTCCAAAAAAAGCTGGCATAATATCACATGTTAAGGACAGAAATATGTATCACAAAGATTGACACTTATGGACTCAGTTTAAACCAAACAGAGGGTACAAAGCTATAAATTCCAGCACCCAGGAAGCAGAAGCAGGAGGATTGATGTAAGTTTCAGACCATCTTGTTCATCTACATAGCATTTGATTGCCCAAGCCAGCCAGAGCCCCATGGTAAGACTCTACCTCAAGAAAAGAAAAAAAGGGGGGGCTGGAGAGATGGCTTAGCAGTTAAGGTGTTTGCATGCAAAGCCAAAGGACCCAGGTTCAATTCCCTAGGACCCACATAAGCCAGATGCACAGGGGGGCGCACACATATAGAGTTTGTTTACAGTGGCTGGAGCCCTGGTGCACCCATTCTCTCTCTCGCCCTCTCTTTCTCCCTCTCTTTGTCAAATAAATAAATAAATAAAAATAAAATATTTAAAAAACTGTTGCTGGAGAGATGACTCAGTGGTTAAAGGCACTCCTTTCAGATGTTTTTGGCCCAGGTTTGATTCCCCAGCACCCTTTGAAGCCAGAGGCAAAAAGCAAGGGCTGCAAGCATCTAGCAGTCATTTGCAATAGACCCTGGCATGCCCATATATACACACATGCACACATAAATAAATAAATAAAAATATTTTAAAATATCACCATTAAGCATGGTGACACACACCTGTAATCTCAGCCCTTGGAAGGTAACGGCAATAGGATCAGGAGTTCAAGGTTTCCTTGGCTGCTTAGTAATTTTGAGATCAGCCTGGGCTACATGAGAGCCTATCTCAAAAAAAAAAAAAAAAAAAAAAAAAAAAAGGAAGAAAGAAAGAAAGAAAAGGAAAACCAAAAAGAAAATAAATTAAATAAAATCTAGCTGGGTAAAAAGGGTAAAGTGGCCCATGCAATCCCAGGACTCAGGTGACTAAACAAGAAGGTTGCGGTGAGTTCAAGACCAGCCTGAGCTACATAGTGAGGCCCTATCTCATAAAACAAAAATGGGAGCCAGGTGGGGTGGTGCACACCTTTAATCCCAGCACTCAGGAGGCAGAGTAGGATGATTACCTTGAGTTCAGGGCCACCCAGAGACTACATAGTGAATTCCTGGTCACATTGAGCTAGAGTGAGACCCTATCTCGAAAAACAGAAACAAAAACAAAAACAAAAAAATGGACCTGGTGAGATGGCTTAACAGTTAAGGGTGCTTGCCTGTGAAGCCTGAGGGCACAGGTTTTCAATTCCCCTATACCAATGTAAGCCAGGTGCACAAGGTGGCACATGTAACTGGAGTTTGTTTGCAGTGGCTAAAGGCCCTGATGTGCCCATTCTCTCTCCCTCCCTCTCTCTCTCTCTCTCTCTCTCTCTCTCTGTCTCTTTCTGTGTCTCAAATAAATAAATAAAATATTAAAGAGACAATTTTTTAAAAAATGAAAATATAGAACTCAGCCTGCCAGTCATAGTGGTGCCCCACACCTGGAATCCCAGTACTTGGGAAGCTGAGGTAAGAAAATCGGGAGTTCAAGGATAGCCTGGACTACATGAGTGACTCTGTCCCGTCTCCGAAAAAAAACAAAACCCTCAAAATTCCATTAAGAAATTCTTTGTTTTAACTATTATGCAACTCAAATTCAAATCTGTGACTAACCTTAAGCATTTGTTTGGGTCTAATTCAAACTACTCCTTTGTCATGATTGTCCTTTCTTTTTATTTCTTTTTTATTTGCATGCATTTTCCCAAAGCATCTGAGATACTTCTTAAGAGGATATGATGAAGACTAACCTTAATCATCTTCTACAGCTTCTCTCCCTCCCTCTCTCTCTCTCTCTCTCTCTCCTCTCTAACTCTTGTATATTAGTTATCTTTTTCCTCCTTTTCTTAGTGGGCACTGACCTGTAACTCCCAGTACCAGCATGTGGCTATCATCCACAATGAGCTTTTGATCAGAGAGACCTACAAGGTTTCCTAAAAGAAAGACAGATTTCTGTCCGAGTACTTGATGACCCACCAAAGGTTAGTGGTAAGACCCTACTGCTGAAGACACCTTATGTGGTTGACACATAAAATGGAATGGCATGGCTGGAAGCTGGAAGAGAGTCAGTCTCCAGACAGTCAGCGTGTCTAGTGCCAGAAGGTGCTACATGGGCGACTGGGGGAAAATGACCAATATCTGTCCAAGCAGCTCATGGTCTAACCTACTTAGCAGCAAATAATAATAACCTGTTGTGATGCCCACACAAGTGCAATAGTGGCACATAGCCACAGTAGGGAACCAACTGCTCTTGATTTGGCTAACTGATCCCCTCAGTGGTACGGGACCCATAGCTGGAGCTGGGAAACAAGTCAGAACCATATCCAAACATAAGCCCACTATCCATTATCAAGCTACCATCAATCGTGGGCTACAAGAGGGCCTACACCTATTAAATTCTCTATAAAAAAAAAAGTAAGGGTTATCTCATTTGTCCTGGTGCTAACTTACTCTCCGTTGGAGAATCTGCTTCTCTTTTTCAGATAGATGTAGATCCTAAGGAGAGAGCCACCCCATCATTCCTCAAAAGGGCCCTGGCTGAAACTAAGAAAAATTGGTGAAACAAGCAAGGGTGCTGTTTTCCTAATGAACCAGGTACCAGCATAAAGGTGAAGGAGATCAACACAGAGAAAAATCAACTCCTACCAAATCAGAGAGCCAGAGACCCAGAGGCCCCCAACTCCTCATCACTGAAGCAGACCAAAATTGAACCCAACATGGCTCAGGGAAATTTTCCGGAAGAGGGGGCGGAAAGAATATCAGAGCCACATGTTGGGTCATGATATGCAGAGACATTTATCTTACCTATAACTGTGGGCTAACTCCACAATGCATGACCCATATACCTCAACAAGGAGGGGCCAAGGGGAGGGAGTAGGTCACGGATGAGCCTAAAAATGGTCCCAAACTGACTGTATTTCCTGGATACAAAACTAATTAATAAAAAAAAATTAAAAAAAAAAAACTAGTTTCTTGAGCCGGGCATGGTGGCGCAGGCCTTTAGTCCCAGCACTTGGGATCCAGAGTTAGGAGGATCGCAGTAAGTTCAAGGCCACTCTGAGACTTCACACTGAATTCCAGGTCAGCCTGGTCTAGAGTGAGACCCTACCTCAAAAAACAAAAACAAAATAAATCAAACAAACAACAACAAAACAAAACTAGTTTCTTGAATTCCAGGTCAGCTTGGGCTAGAGTGAAACCTACCTGTGTGTGTGTTTGGGGGGGTGGGGGGTGGAACTAGTTCCTACCCTATGTTGTAATGCATGTTTTAAGTACAGATAACCTGTCATCACAGAGACCAGCAGCCAAAGGTGCATATAGCTTGGGCTGCTGAGTTGTAACGTTCCTAGGTGAACATGATAAGGCAGGCAGCCCAAAGTAAGAACCTGCATAAGACAGGACTCCAAACTGTCTTCCCTTCCCTGCCCCCGCCCGACAGCCCACTAAGCTGCCCTAGAGATCCTCTCATGGAATCACATATCAGACCCTAAAGAGAGACACTGACCTTACACAAAATCACTCGTTCCTTCTCGTGGTTCAGAATAGCCTGAGCTTCCTTCTTTTTTTTCCTTAAAAGATTTATGACATCCTGGAGTTTCTCCTGCAACAGAGCAGAGTGGTGAGCAGACCAGCCACTAGAAGTTGACTAAGGCTCTCGAAGAAAGGGTGAGGACAGGAGCCATGCGGGTCTGTGGTGTGCTCCCAGGACAGGAGCACCAGCAGAAACTACCTGTGGAAGTGGATGGGACCTGGTGTGTGTCCTGGGGTTTCCCTCAAGCAGCCCATCTTACTTTGTGCTGCTCCTCGGCCTCACTGGAAAGGTACACTCGATTTATTCCGTGACTTTGTGCTGAGAAAGAAATGACACTCTGCTCTTCATCAGAGAATGACCTGGTGGCTGCTGGCGTTCTCCCAGAGCTGCTCGACTCGTCCTCGCTCTGCAGCACCTGGGACCGCAGTTGCCTGCCAATGCTAGCCAGCCTCCCCAGTCGTTCGTTGGCCTGGAAATGGGGGGCCCCCAAGGTCCGCCAGCACTCCGGACAAGACAAAGGGGTGTTATGCTCTTCCCAGTTCTTGAGGAGACACATGAGACAGAAGCTGTGCCCACACTCAGTGGTCACTGGGCTGCTGAAATAGTCCAAACAGATGAAGCAGGTGAGCTCTTCCCTGAGGTTCTCCATCAAATCAGCCATAGACATTTTCTCAAGGATGGACATCAGGACAATCTATTCTATTCTGGGATTAATGACGATCTTGTTGGTGATACAGGTACTATGGTGTTATTACAAGAAACTCCCTCTCCTCTTAGCTGATTTCTCCAATTGATATGTACCCTCCCAACACAAAGGCAATTATGACTTAACGTAGAACTCTTGTACACTGACTCATGACCAACCCTAAACTTTTATTGAATCTCTTTCCATGCCAGCCACACCATAGATACTGAGAATATCTGTTTCTAATAGAATATAATTTTGAAGAGGATTATTGAATATAAATAGCACCACAGAACATTTAAGCACACTGGTTTTCCGTTGGAAAGATGGGTTGTTTGATGTAAACTGGCACAGAGATTTGAATTAAAAAAACCTCTAATAATATCTGAATTGGAAGTATGGACAATGAGGAGTGTCCAACTGCAGTCTATGGGCACTCACAGCCAAGGATAGCTATGATAGCTATGAATGCAGCACAACAGAAAACTGTAAATTAAAATAGCCCATTACGAGATTTTTTTTAAGGACTTTTTTTGTAACTCAGTTGCTTGGTTCAGGAACATAAGCCTTGTCATCTACAGATGACATTATCATTTCATAAATGTCAGAATGTCTTTTGGGAAGCTGTACTAATGAAACCTGAACACTGAAAGAAGAAAACTGTGACATACATTCCTTTTTCACTAACCATGAGCTTTCAGCACCCTAATCAGGTACTCTGTTTTGTTTTCTTCATCCCACTAAAGGGAGAACTGGTTGGTCTTGGATGTACAATAGATGTATTCCTTGGCCTTGGATGTACAGTAGATGACTGGAGTTACGTATGTTGCTCTGTTTACTGACCATGGTCTCATCCATCAGCCATAATGAAAAGCATCTCAAATAGCATTCTTGTTGGACATTGTCTCAAGAAGTCATTGCACTATGGGTGAATGGAAATAATTATCTCTTGGTCTAAATATAATTTGATCACTTATTTATTTTATATGCAAGCTAGGCTATGGCCATGCCAGCTTGAAAGCACCTGATCACATCTGGAAATGTACAAACTAGTCATTTTCAAACCTCTTATTTTCTGGACTGAAATCAAAATGGCAGGCAAGGGCTGGAGGGATGGCTTAGTGGGTACCCAAGTTCGATTCTCCAGGACCCACGTTAGCCAGATGCACAAGGGGACGCACGAGTCTGGAGTTCATTTGCAGTGGATGAAGGCCCTGGCACACTCATTCTCTCTCTCCCTCTCCCTCTTTGTCTGTCAAATAAATAAATAAATAAATAAATAAATAAATAAATATTTTTTAAGGCAGGCATGTTTCTTTAAATGTGTGAAAAAGTAAATGTGGAGTTTACAGACTCTGCACAATGATCATTAAGATTAGTATCAAATGCTGTAAATTCACAATTTCATATGCTCATAATCAGTTCTTGTCACCTTCCACGGGCTGTATGCAGAAAGTAGACTAGAACCTTCCCACTCTGTTCACCAAACAATATTTCTAGTCTTATTCAGTTTCTCTCCAGCTTCCAGCTTGCCATGGCCCAAGTTATTCCATTAACTTTTTTTCTAACATACTTTTATTTGAGTGCATGTTTGTAATGCAGTAGTGATGATGATGGTGGTTGGTGGTTGTGTGTGTGTGGTGTGTACATGCGTATGGGTCCATGTGGTGCCCCATGCACATACCTGTGCTGGTGCACTCACCTGCAGAGAACTGAGCAGAACATCAGGTGTCACACTCTAACTCTTCTGCCATTCTTACTCATTCCAGAGATTTCTGGGTTTTGTTTTACTGTTCTGTTTTACACAAGCTCCAGTGACCTCAGCTCTCTGCTCTCCTTCCAGTCTAGGGCTCTAGACACAAGTGGCCTCAGCCAGCTGTTCAAGTGGGTCCTGGTGCTTGAACTCCAGAAGACTCTCTTGCCTTCTCAGGCCCGCATAGCTTGCAAAGTTACCAGCACTGGGGAGGCAGAGGTAGGAGGATTGCCATGAGTTCGAGGCCACCCTGAGATGACATAGTGAATTCCAGGTCAGCCTGAGCTACAGTGAGACCCTGCCTTAAAATGCAAAAACAAAACAAAATGCTCTTAAGGGCTGAGCTATCTCTCCAATGCTTAACTTTTAAGGTTACAATTGATCCTTTTTGTTCACTTATCCCCAATAGGATATTGGGTGATGTCATGTCTCTTTAGGAAATTAGTTGGTCCAAAAATTCTTCCTCTCTACATTCCTTCACCCTAGCTAAAGCTCGCCTTTCTGAAGTCATTGATTCTCCACTTCTTGGTCTTCTTTTTGATCAAGTATGAAGTCATTATGCTCTTCCCAGTTATGAGGAGTCATGAAGTGATCAAGTATGAAGTCATTAATTCAAATGTTTTGGAGATTTTTTGTTGTTTTGTTATTGTTGTTGTTGTTGTTGTTTTGAGGCAAGATCTCACTCTAGTCCATGCAGACCTGTCTGCACTCTATAGCCCAAACTGACCTTGAACTCACAGTGATCATCCTACCTCAGCTTTCCAAGTGTTGGCATTAAAGATGTGCACTACAGTGCCCAGCTGAATTCAAATGTTTTAGACATAAATCACTGCTATTGTATCTGCAAATAATTGACAGAATTTAAGCTAAAAAAGAAACAGACAGAATTATATTGTTTTCCACAGGAAGAGATGTAGAACTGGTGAGACATAATATCCCTGTAGCTTAGGTTAGTAACTTCCAGGCTACCAAGTACATGCAGCTTCACAAATGTTGCCATTCTTACTTGAGTTGGAGTCTCTTACTAATTCCAGAGCTTGCTGGGTTTTTGTTGTTGTTGTTGTTTTCTTTTGTTTTTTACAAGCTCCAGTGACTCTTCAGTCTCTGCTCCCCCTCTAGACTGGGGCTCCAGTTAGCCATAAGCTAGGATCTTCCAAAAAATGAATAATAATTCTAAATACTACCTCAGAAAAAAAAGGATTTTTCAAATACACCACCTTTCAGTGCATTATTCCTACACCAACCCAGAGAAAGAATTAACAAGATCAGAAGGATAAGTCTCACAGTAGAGTGATGGGACATCACAGAGCCTACATTCCAATGTGGAACTGGGAGACTGGCATGTTCTATAATCAGCGCACACTGATGTTCCATCCCACTTCCCTCCTTTCTTTTATAAACCCCATAACATAGTACTCATGTGATATTCATCTCTGATCAGGAGAATTATTTACACATAGGAAGAGTAAAAGGTTTCAAGCAAGGCATGGTGCCCCACACCTGTAACCCCAGCACTCAGGAGGCTAAGGCAGGAAGATACTTAGTTACAGGCCAGCCTGGGTGCACAGCAAAACTCAAAATGAAAATAAACAAGTTTTAATCAACAAAGAGAAAAGTGACATTATTATAGAACTATAGTCATATAGTTAGGCTGAAAGGCAAAAGACCCTGTAGATCCAATTACCTTCCGTGAATGATTAAGGAAGTTGAGACTCAAATAAGTAGAATGGATCTTTCACACAGTCATTCTCTTTTGTCAGCATGCTACAATAGTCAGTGACTCTCACTTGACATGAGGACATGAAAATGTCTTATCTCAAGGAAATGAACACTCTCCAGTGGTATCAGAAGTAATTGCACAGACATTGTTATGATGTAATGGTTGCACTCACTGGCAAAATTCCCCCTTTGAAATGCAGATTTCTGTACTATCTTTCTGCTTACATTGACTGGGCTTAGTGTAGAGATGAACTAGATTAACAGAGTGGGTCATCCTTCCTAAAATATACAAGATACTGAGGTGCCCAATATGATTTCTGAGCTTAACAGCTCAAGCAGCTTCTTTCCTGCCTCTCCTTTCATGACAAAGTGACAATAGGGATGTCCCAAGAGGCCCATGGTGACAACTGACACCCAGATGCCATTGAAGTTAGAACTTTTTAAAAAGCTAAGTGAAGTAACTCAGACTCAGGAAGCCAAAAGCCACATGGTCTCACTCATATGTGGATCCTAGCTACAAATGTTTGGTTTTAAATGTGAGTTGGAGTAAAAATCAGTAGCATAGGACAATAAGCTAGAAAGTGGCTATAAAGGAGAGAGGAGAGGGGAGGACTTAAGGAGATGGTATTGTGTGTGTGTGTGTGTGTGTGTGTGTGTGTGTGTGTGTGTGTGTTTGTAGTTTATATGTGAGTAGATGAACAGATTACTGGGAGTGGAATGGCATAAGTGGGAAAAGAATGAGTAAAAGGTGGATGGGAGAGAGTTAATCAAAATTCAAGGTATTATCAATAAGCCATATGGAAACTTACTTTTCTTGGATAATGGTATACCCACAAGCCATAGACTGTTAGTAGAAATATTTCAGTGCCAGGGATGGGATACCTTCCAGTGAGTTGTTGGCCAGGGAGGTCACCAATGCCCCCAAAACATTACAGGCCATTGCCAAGACTCTTGGTTTCCCATCAGGAATAAATGGTAAGACCATTGCTGAAGACTCCACATGCCTGGGCTGCAAAATAACTAAGAAATCAAGCTGGAGCTGAGCTGAAAACCTCCTCCCTATAGACCAACTGATGGAAAGCTAGAAAAAGCTATGCAGCATACATCCCTATGGGAGAGAGAAGTCAACAGTGATAAACAACAGTGGACATTGCAAGTTTGGCCATCCAGGCCAAATGAGCCAATGGTGCAATAGTGGCATGTCTGTTATGTGGGAAACCAACCACTATCTAATTAGACTGGAGAGCCACTCCATAAGAGGGAATAGATGTGTGGTATTGAAAACCTAGTCAAAATCTCATGGCAGGGGAGGTCACAAACCTAGAGGTGTAAGGTCTGCTGTTGTCTGGCTAAATGGATATATTATGCTCACCAAAACTGCCTTGTAAGCACTTTTATTAACATTCATACCCATATATTAATGCTACTCTCACTTTTGGTTAGAGAAGCTTCTCTTTTCAGATGGCAGTGTAGTACTGAGAAGAAGTGAAAAAGCAGGACTGAAACATCTCTGAAATCTCTGAAACACCCTCCAAGATTCACAGTCCATTGCAAAAGAGGTGGCAGAAAGAATATAAGAGCCAAAAGAAGAGTAGGACTGCTTACAAGGCAATCTTCCAGACACAATTTGGCTTTGATATCCATGATCTCACAGTGTCTAGTACTACCTACACAAGACCATCATAACAAAGGAAAAAATGATGACATCAAAATAAAAGAGAGACTAAGAGAGGGGGAGGAGAAATAATAGAGAGTGATTTTTGATGGGGAAGTGGGGAAGGGAAAAGAATTATCATGGTTTACTGTCTGTAATTGTGGAAGTTGTCAATAATAATGTTTAAAATATAGGCCTAGAGAGATGTCTTAACAGTTAAGACATTTGCCTGCAAAGCCAAAGGACCTCAGCTTGATTCCCCAGGACTCACATAAGCCAGATGCACAAGGTGGTGCATGTGTCTGGAGTTTGTTTGCAGTGGCTAGAGGCCCCAGCATGCCCATTCTCTCTCTCTCTGTCTCCCTCTCTCTCTCTCTCTCTCTCTCTCTGTCTCTCTCTCAAATAAATAAATAAAAGTTTTAATATATATGGTGGCAGACACCATTCAAACATGGGAACTGAATACAAAACAGTCCTCTGAACTTTACCTGTACTACCTAACACATTCGAGTGACTATGAATCTTTGATTATTTAATTGCACCTTCAGAGAAACCAAAGAGCTTGAAATTTAATACATGGAATTTAAAGATTTTTATTCTGTGAAATATTTTGTATATAATGTATGCTTTTATATTTTGTACACATTAAAAAATTTCACTTTTTAAAAGGAATATATATATATATATATATATATATATATATATATATGGAGAGAGAGAGAGAGAGAGAGAGAGAGAGAGAGATAAGTGATATAGTGAGACCTTCCATAATGGGGGAGACATTGGACTAGAAGGAACTTATCTGAAAACTATCTAGTATGGAGGCATGGTTTTAAAAATAAATCTAGCCTAACATGGTAGCTCACGCCTTTAATCTCAGTCCTCAGGAGGCATCAGTAGGAGGATGTCTGTGAGTTTGCAGACAGCCTGGAACCACAGAGTGAGTTCCATAAGAGAGTGGGCTAGAATGAGACACTACGTCAAAAAATTTTAAAAGAGGAAAAACAAAAAAGTACATTTGTCATTTCCTACCTATGTGGAAATGATAGATTATTCAATGAATGGCTTAGGTGAAGCGAGGTTAGCCACATGGAAAAATAAAGTTAAATCCCAACTTCACAAGTTACCCAATGTGTATTCCAGATGAAAAAAATATGTTTATATTCTTCTAAATTATGAATTTCAACTTCTCTGATTTTCCATTGTATTGTTTTTCAGCCTATTTATTTATTTATTTATTTATGTTTTTTAATGTTTTTGTTCTAGATCCAGGCTTCTCAAACTCTTTCTACTCACACTTTTCTTCAGTAAATTTTCATATAATTCACATGTATATTGGTATATAAAATAAGCATATAAATAAAATATGTACTGGTATATATCACAGACAAACTTATTTTAGGGCTGGGATGCAGCTCAGTTGGTAGAGTGCTTGCTCATCAAGAGAACAATCCAACATGAGGACATCACAATCATAGGTGTACCACAATTTATAAAACAAAACCTACTTGACAACAAAACACAAACAAACACCAACACCATCATAGCTGGAGACTTTAGTACTCCACTATCATCAATACATCATCTAAGCAGAAAATCAACAAGGCAATAATAGAGCTCAACAACACCAAAGATCAACTAGACCTAATGGCCATCTATAGAACTTTCCATCCCAATTCTACAGAATACACATTCTTCTCAGAATCCCTTGGAACCTTCTCCAAAATAGACCATACATTAGACCATAAAGTATGCCTCCATAAATTCAGGAAAATTGAAGTAACTTACTGAGTCATATCAGATCACAATGCTTTAAAGCTAGAAATTCACAACAAGAGACACATCAGAAACACCACTAATTCCTGGAGACTGAACAAAACACTTTTAAAATAATGAATAAGTTGTGGAAGAAGTCAAAAACTAAATTGTAAAATTCCTAGAATTGAATGATCATAAAAATACAACTTACCAAAACTTAGGGGATACAATGAAGGGAAAAATTCAGAGTACTAAATGCCCCTCAACATAATACTAGAAGTACTAGCCCAAGTAATAAGACAGGAGAAAGAAATAAAAGGGATCCATATTGAAAGGGAGGAAGTCAAGTTAGCCCTATTTGCAGATGACATGATCCTATACGTAAGTGACCTGAAAGTCTCTATCTCAAAACTTCTAAAGGTGATTAATTCCTTCAGTAAAGTGGCAGGATACAAAATCAACACACAAATATCAGTAGTCTTTCTATATGCAAACAAAAATATTCAGAGACAGAAATCAGTGAGGCTGTCCCATTTTCAATAGCAATAAAAGAAATTAAATACCTTGGAATAACACTAACCAAGGATGTGAAAGACCTATGTAATAAAATATTTTTTAAAACTCAAGAAAGAAATCAAGGAGGACTTGAGAAGATGGAAAGACCTCCCATACTCTTGAGTAGGTAGAATTAATATTGTGAGAATGGCAATTCCACCAAAAGCAATATACAGATTTAATGCAAAACCAATAAAAATTTCAGCATCGTTCTTCACAGGATAGAAAAAAAAATGATCTCAAAATTCATATGGAATGGCAGCAGGCCTGTTATCCAAACAAATCTTCAGCAAAAGAAACACCTTTAGAGGTATCACAAAACCTGAACTAAAGCTATATTACAAAGCCAAAGTAACAAAAACAGCACAGTACTGGCACAAAAACAGAAATATAGACTAATGGAACAGAGTTGAAGACCCAGACTTTAGGCAAAGAAACTATAGCTACTTGATCTTCAACAAAGAAGCCAATAAAGTAGGTTGGAGAAAAGTAAGCATCTTCAACAAATGGTGCTGGACAAATTGGATAACCATATGTAGAAAAAATGAAACTAGACCCACTCATCTTACCATACATGAAAATCAAGTCCAACTGGATTAAATACCTCAATTTAAGAGCTGAAACTCTTCTACTGGAAGAAAAAATAGAAGGAACTCTCCACAATACGAATGGGGAAAGACCTCCAGAACAAAACCCCAGTAGCCCAAACAATCACTCAACTAATGGGATCTCATGAAGCTAAAATGCTTTTGCACAGACAAACATACCATAAGCAGAGCCAATAGATTACCCACTGAATGGAAGAAAATCTTCACCAGCTATACCCCTGACAAAAGCCTAATATCTAGAAGCTACAAAGGACTCAAAAAACTAAACAACAAAAAAGTCAAACAATCCACTTCAAAAATGGGGCAGAGAACTGAATAGTGACTTCTCAGAGGAAGAAATACAAATGGATAACACACACGTAAGAAAATGTTCAACATCCCTAACGATCGGAGAAATACAAATTAAAACAACTATGAGATACCACCTTACTCCAGTAAGGATGGCAGTCATTAAAAAAATCAAACAACAAGTGTTGGCAAGGATGTGGGGAAAGCAGAACCCTCATCAACCGTTGGTGGGAACATAAACTTGTACAACCACTATGGAAATCAATACTGAAATTCTGAAATGGATGAATATAGAGCTACCAACAGACCCAGTTGCTCCCTTACTGGGCATTTATCCTAAAAGCTCCATGCTTCACTACAGAGATATTTGCTCAAACATGTTTATAGCTGCTCAATTCATTATAGCTAAGAACTGCAATCAACCCAGGTGCCCATCATTGTTTCAATGGATAACAAAGCTATGGTACATTTATACCATGGTATTCTACTTAGCAGTAATAAAAAATGATACAGTAAAATTTGTAGAAAAATGGACAGACTTAGAACAGATCCTACTCAGTGAACTCACATAATTACAGAAAGACAAATGTTGCATGGTGTCACTTATCTGCAACTCCTCACCTGGACCAGCTTGAGTTGCTGACATACCTGATAGGCAACTCTCAAGGCCCAGACAATAGGGATGGAGGGTCTAGGGGGAGGGGGAAAGGAGGGTGTGGAACAACACACACAAAAGTAAATACAAAATGATCTGGTACCATAGAAACCTTTATCCTTTTTCTTTGGAGATAGACTAAAAGATATAACCCTCAATAGGAGTAAATGGGAGCACCTGAAAAGAAGGGTTCTGGAGAGGGTGGCATGAAGCCTAAGCTTAATTATTATTTTGTTTTGTTTTGTTTCTGGCTTATAAATCCCAGTAGCAGATATCACAATGAGCTGTTGACTAAAGAGACATATGAGGTCCCCAAACAAGACAGGTTTCTGTCAAAATACTTGATTAGCTACCTGAGGCAAAAGGTAAGACCCTATTACTGAAGACATCATATGCTATTGATACAGAGCATGGAGGGACCTTGCTGGAATCTCGAGTTGAGCCATTCCCCAGACAGTTAACTTGTCTAGTGCTGCAAAGTGCTACATAATCTACTGGGGGAAGTGAGCAACAATGGTCTGAGCAACTAGAGGTCTAAGCTACTCAGCAGCAAACCATGACAGGATGTATACACCAGTGTAATAGTGGCACACAGCCTTGGTGGGTAACCAGTAGCTTTCTGATTGGCTAAGACATCTGCCCATGTCTGGAATTGGGAACCAGATCAGAATCCTATGGAGACAAAGATTAGGTTCTCCAGTGTTGAGCTCTCACTAGTCTTTGGATAAAAGAAGAGTTACATATGTCAAATTCTCCCTAAATTAATAGTGCTTATCCCATTTAAGCTATGCTGACTTCACTCCTCTGAGAAGTGTTGGGGCTCATGTACCCTCCTCATCCATGATGGAATATTGGCAGACTCTGTCTTGTGTAGGAAACCACTGGAGTTGTGAGTTCATGTGTGTAATGGCCATGTAGTGTCAGAGGACAGTGTTCCACAGCACTCCTCCCATCTTCCAGCTCCTCATGTCTACAATGTTCTCATAGCCTTGGAAGGGATGTGATTGATGTCCCTTTTAAGTTTGAGGACACAATACTTACTTATTCTCAGTATTTTGGCCAGATATATGTTCTCTACATTAACCTCTACCCATTGCAAATAGAAACTTCTGTGATTGAGGCTGAGAGCAGCATCCATCAATGGATACAAACATAAATATTTAGAAGACTTTTGATGAGCACAACATGTCAATTTAGAAAACCTACAATAGTATTTTCCTAGAGCCTTTGACATCCCCAGCCATAGGATTTTTGTTTATAGTACAAAGCTTAAATCTACCTGGTATAGTAGGCCTTGAATCCAATCAGAAAATGGTTGGTTTCCCCTACAATGTTTATGCCACCATTGCACCACTGGGCACATCTTTCCTGGTTGATCAGTTGTATAGTATATAGAATCCACTGCTGGATTAGATAATCAATGCCTTTTATCACCCACCAGACTGCATAGCACCTTCTAGCACTATGATAGGTAGCCAACAGGGAAAAAGTTTCCAGCTCCAGTCCAGCTTGATTTCTCTATGTCCTGCAACTGAAGCAAGTGGTGTTAAGAAGCAATTCTCTAAGCCAGGTGTGGTGACACACTCCTCTAATCCCAGCACTCAGGAGGCAGAGGTAGGAGGATTACCATGTGTTTGAGGTCAGCCTGGGCTACAGAATGAATTCCAGATCAGCCTGGGTTTTAGTAAAACTCTACTTCAAAAACAATGTGTAGTACACATCTATTTAGGAAGGAAGAAGCATAATTATTAAACATATCAAAGAACAGAGCATGTTATGAGAGGGGATCATTACTAACATGACATAAACTTAAAATAGAATATTTAGGGAGACTTTTTAAAACATGCTACAGGGTTTAGACTCAATTAAAGAACAGGTTTGTCAATTCTCATATCCAGAAGTTAAAGACTTCCATACAGCAAAATAGATAACCATATGAATTTTTGAAAATGACAGTCTAGGAAATGGAATTTGTAACAAATATCAAACACCTAATCTTAATCTTGAAGTATCATATATAATGTATACTTAAAATATCAGCGCTTATTATTAGTATATGGTTATTTAAAAGATAGCAATCCACTCATATATATTTGACATTAAGGGAGAGGTAAGGTATGTGTGGTTGCACCAACCTATTATTCCTGCACTTGAGAGGCCGAGGCAGAAGCATTGCTATGATCTGGAGGGCAGCCTGGGCTACATAGCAATATAAATAAATTAATTTTATTTATTTATTTGAGAGAAAGAGAGAGAATGGGCACACTAGGGCCTCTAGCCACTGAAAATGAACTCCAGATGCACCTGCCACCTTGTGCATCTGGTTTACATGGGTCATGGGCAATTGAACCTGGGTCCTTTGGCTTTGCCAACAAGTGCCTTAATCACAAAAGCCATCTCTCCATCCCAACGGAAAAAATGTAGAAGACTTCTGACTTAAAGAGATATTTCTCTGGCAGGGCGTGGTGGTGCATGCCTTTAATTCCATCACTCATGAGGCCACCCTGAGACTACATAGTAAATTCTAGGTCAGCCTGAGCTAGAGTGAGAACCTACCTCTAGAGAGAGAGAGAGAGAGATTTCTCCAAAGACGGCATATGCAAAACCAAGAGTTGTATGAGAAGATGCCTAACCTCACTATTAGAGAAGTCAATGAGGGCTGGGAGATGGCTTGGTGATTAAGGCACTTGCCTTCCAAGCCTGTCCACTCAGTTTCAGTTCCCCGGTGCCCATGTAAAGCCAGATACACTAAGTAGCACATGCATTTGGAGTTCACGGCAGCTAGAGGCCCTGGCATGCCCATTCTATATCTATCTATCTATCTATCTATCTATCTATCTATCTATCTATCTATCTCACTGTCTTTCTCTGCTTACAAATAAATAAATAGCAACATCAGCTGAGGAAGGAGGATTGCTGTGAGTTTGAGGCCAGCCTGGGACTGCAGAGTGAATCCCAGGAGAACTTGGGCTAGAATGAGACCCTACCTATGGGCTTGGTGGTGCATGACTTTAGTCCCAGAACTTGGGAGGCAGAGGTAGGAGGATTGCAATGAGTTTGGGGCCACCCTGAGACTACCTAGTGAATTCCAAGGCTAGAGCGAGACACTATCTAGAAAAAAAAAAGTGACAGGATATATTCAGCATTAAAAAGGAAAGAAATCCTATCACACATTATAACACAGATGAACCATGAGGACATAATGTAAGTGGAACAAGTCAGTCACAGAAGGAGCAACACTATCTGACTATCCTTGTATGATGCACCTATCGCTGTCAAACTCACATAAGCAAAGGTTACAATGTCAGGGGCTAGGGCAATGGAGCATAGCTAACAAGAGGCCAAAGCTATCAGTTATGAAAGGTGCATTTTAGAGATCTGTTGTACAACATTGTAGCTATAATTAATGGAGCTGTATAGTACACTGTCAAATTTATTTAAGAAGCTGGGGAGATTGCTCAATTGTTGAAGGTTCTTGCTTCAAAGTCTGATGACCAGGTTCAATTCTCTAGCACTACAAATAATTGGATGCAATCTGAAGCCCTTATTTTCTTCAGCAAGAGACCCTGTCTCAAAAGGCAGAGCACAGAAATATCATTGTTGTCCTCTGACTTCAACATGCGAACCATGGCACCATGGCATGTACAGACGCAGACACACACACATACAAAACAGATAAATAAAATGAAATTTGTTTTAAAAATGCAGAGTAGCCAGGCATGGTGGCACATGCCTTTAATCCCAGAATTGGGGAGGCAGAGGAAGAAGGATTGCTATGAGTTCAAGACCACTGTGAGACTACATAGTGAATTCCAGGTTGGACTGGGGGGTGTGGGGCAGGAGTGAGGGACTGGAGAGATGTCTCAGCTGTGAAAGGCACTTGCTTGCAAAACCTGAAAGCAAGTTCAATTTCCCTGTACCTATCTATGCAAACCAGATGCATTTGCAGTTTGTTTGTACTGGCAGAAAGCATTGAGGTTCTCTCTTCTCTCCTTGTCCCAAATAAATATATAAATTTTTATTTAAATTTTATTTTTTTATTGACAACTTCCATACTATAGACAATAAACCATAGTAATCCCCCCCATTCCCCTTCACAACTCCACTCTCCATCATATCCCCTCCCCCTCTCAATCAGCCTCTCTTTTATTTTGATGTCATCATCTTTTCTTCCAGTTATGATGATTTTGTGTAGGTAGTGTCAGGCACTGTGAGGTCATGGATATCCAGGCCATTTTGTGTCTGGAGGAGCACATTGTAAGGAGTCTTACTCTTCCTTTGGCTCTTCCATTCTATCCACTACGTCTTTCACAATGATCCCTGAGCCTTGGAAGGTGTGATAGAGATGTTTCAATGGAAAGTACTCCTTCCTCACTTCTCAGCACCATGGTGCCTTCTGAGGCATCCCAAGGTCCCCGCCTAAAATATGTAAATTTTTTAAGTCAGAAGTGGTGGTGCCCACCTATCATCCTCACACTTGCTAGGCAGAAGCATCGACAGATCAAGGTCATCCTCAGCTACAAAGCAAGCTCAAGGCTAACCTGGGGTACATGAGACCTTATCTCAGAACAAAACAACACAAATAAATTTTGTTAAAAAGCTTATGGTGTTCTTCCAACAATAAAATGAAATTTCAAATAAAATAGTAATGAAAAATAAACACACAAATGACAATATCTATTGTAGTGAGGAGGAATTACTTTTTTCCTATATAAATTTTTGTGAACGTACAATTTAATTGTGTGTAGTTCTACACACCTATAATACCAATACTTGGGAAGCTGAGGTAGGAAGTTCCAGTTTGAAACCAGCGTGAACTTTATAGTAAGACTCAGTCTCAAAAAAATAGTAAATTTTTAAAAGTGTAGCCTGCACATGCCTTTAATCTCAGCACTCAAGAGGCAGAGGTGAAAGGATCACCATGAGTTCAAGGCCAGCCTGAGACTACCTAGTGAATTCTAGGTCACCCAGGGCTAGAATAAGACACTACGTCAAAAAAAAAAAACAATAAAAAGTAAGTGTAATATGTTTGTCAGCATTTTCTTGGTAAGAATATTATGAATTATAGGAGGAGCCAAAAATATGAAGTGTCACACATAGTAAATAAATTAATGGGGCATTTTTCTTCAGGGATTGGTTTCAGCTGTGATAAAATAGTGTTTTAACAGTATGTGATTGCAAAAGCAGCTTCACTTGCTTAACTAACAGGTACTGAGACTGTATTATACACAAAACAATGGGTTCAATGCCAAGAGTGAAACAAAGATGACTAAAATGATTAATGCTCTTTAGAAGGAAATGTATACTTTAAAAAGAAAAAAGGCCAGGTATGGTGGCAAGTGCCTTTAATCCCAGCACTGGGGAGGCAGGGAGAGGAGGATGCCATGAGTTTGATGCCACCCTGAGACTACAGAGTGAAT
Organism: Dipus sagitta; assembly: GCA_036346955.1. NCBI lineage: Eukaryota > Metazoa > Chordata > Mammalia > Rodentia > Dipodidae > Dipus > Dipus sagitta. Next base: position 210,439,874 of record CM070770.1, read on the forward strand.
TCCAGGTCAGCCTAGGTTAGAGAAAGACCCTACCTTGAAAGAAACAAAAAGAAAAAAAGGAAGAAAGAGGAAAAGGAAAACTCGAGAGTGGTGGTGAATCTGTAACCAGAGCAAGTGGATGTCAAGTTTAACGTCAGCCGGGTTACATGGCAAAACCTTGTCTCAAAAAAAAAAAAAAAAAAAAAAAAAAAAAAAAAAACAGCCAGTTGTGTTTTAACATAACAGTGAGTGAAATCTGAGATTAACAATAACTAAAATTACTACTGTGTAAGATGTAAAATTAGCAAAAGACACTGGAAAACATTTTTAAAATGTTAAGCATGCAAAATCCACCTGTACGGTGTCTTGCTTCTACCATGTGACACATTTATTAAACTCCTCTGTTCTCAATTTTCCTATATTTGTTAAGATTTGCTTTGTATCTTAATATATGGTCTATTTTAGAGAATGTTCCATGTGTTGCTGAAAAGCATGTGTGTTCTACAGCATTTTAATGAAATGTTCTGTAGATATCTGTTAGGTCCATTCCTTGTATGAGCACATTTAATCCAGATGCTTCTCTGTTTATTTTTTGTGGGGTGACCTGGCAATTGATGAGAGTAGGGTATTGAGATCGCCCATTTCAATTGTGTTTGGTGTTATCTGTGACCGTAAGTTTAATAGTGTTTGTTTGATGAAATTGGGAGCCCCCATGTTAGGTGCACATATGGTTAGAATTCTGATGTCCTCCTGTTGGAGTGTTCCTTTAATCAACATAAAGTGACCTTCATCTTTCCTGAATAATGTTGGTTTGAAGTCTATCCTGTCAGATATTAGGATAGCAACACCTGCTTATTTTCTAGGCCCATTTGCTTGAAATATCATTTTCTATCCTTTCACCCTAAAATAGTGTCCATCTTTATGGAAAGGTGAGTTTCTTGGAGGCAACAAATAAAAGGATCCTGCTTTTTAACCCAGTCTGCAAACCTGTGTCTTTGGGTTGGGGCATCGAGGCCATTAATATTATTATTTAGCCAGGCGTGGTGGCACACACCTTTAATCCCAGCACTTGGGAGGCAGAGGTAGGAGGATTACCATGAGTTCGAGGCTACCCTGAAACTACATAATGAATCAGCCTGGGCTAGAGTGAGACCCTACCTTGGAAAACAAAAACAAAAACAAAAAAAGAGAGACATTACTGAAAGATGTGCATTTACTCTTGCCATCCTTGTTTTTAAGTTTTTCCTATTTTTTCTTTACTCTCCTGTGTTAACTATTATTTCAGTACAGTTTTTTTTTTTCCTGTTTCCTTATGTGTGTGCTTTTCTTTCTCTTCAGCATGAAGTATCCCTTTCTTTGTTATTTTACTTATTATTGTGGGATTTTTTTAGACCCTGTCTCATTATACACATGAGGCTGTGCTACATCCCGCAGATTTTCTTCCTCACCCTCCCAAGTACAGGGATTACAGGCACCATTACACCCTGTCATTTTTTGCTCTTTTAAATTATTATTTGAGAGAGACAGAGAGAGAGAGAAGTAGAAAGAGACAGACAGAGAGAGAATGGGTGTGCCAGGGCCTCCAGCCACTGCAAACGAACTCCAGACGCATGTGCCACCTTGTACATCTGGCTTACATGGGTCCTGGGGAATAGAATCTAGGTCCTTAGGCTTTACAGGCAAGTACCTTAACCACTAAGCTATCTCCTGAGCCCCAGTTTTTGCTTTTTATACTAAATCTCAACACCTTTTCATAAGATTTTTTTGTCACCATGCAATTAACATTTTAAAAAATAGATGAAGCTGGTTAATGCATAGAGAACTCACCAGCCTCAACATAGATAAATATATCAAATTAGTCTTTCCCACAGCTTAATGGGTGGGCATTGATTCTAGTCCCACATACAGATGAGAAAATAAACTCAGTTTTCTATTGTTCTACATCTACAGACATGGACTCACTTCCGAGTTCGTGCCAAGCTACAGAATTGAATAAGCTTGAGGAATTTTTGTTGTTGTTGTTTTTTTTATTTTTTTGAGGTAGGGTCTCACTCTAGCTCAGGCTGACCTGGAATTCACTATGTAGTCTCAGGGTGGCCTCAACCTCACTGTGATCCTCCTACCTCTGCCTCCCAAGTGCTAGGATTAAAGGCGTGCACCACCACGGCTGGCTTTTAGCTTCAGGAATTTACAATATTACCAAAAACAGGTTTGCTAGGCAAGGCCACAATCCATCAACCCTGAAGAAGAATAAGCCAAATACCCCTTCCCCATCGGTTCACTGGTGCTGATCCAACAAGGGGGCTCTTCCCACAAGCAGCTATCTTTAGTAATCACAGTACTAAGGTCAGAGTGCATGCACTTTCAGGAACCTTATGTATGACACAGCTTTTGGGTTTTGAAGAGAGACATTAGGACCTCTTGAGAAAAGCCAAATTGGGACCTTCTTTGTTCTCATATCTCTTTCTTAGGATGTTGAGGTACAAAGACCAAAGAAAAAATTTCTGTTTGGGGCTGGAGAGAAGGCTTAGCAGTTAAGGCATTTGCCTGCAAAGCCAAAGGACCTTGGTTCGATTCCTCAGGACCCATGTAAGCCAGATGCACAAGGGCGTGCATGTGTCTGGAGTTCATTGGCACTGGCTGGAGGCTGTGGTACACCCATTCTCTCTCTCTCCATCTCTTGCCTCTCTCTAGCACTCTTTCTCTCTCTCTCTCTCTCTCTCTCTCTCTCTCTCTCTCTCAAATAAATAAATAAAAATAAAGTTTGCAAAAAAATCCATTGAACTAGAATGCCAATATTGTCAGAGAACCCTAGGAAAGAATGTGGCTGTAGGTATAGCTGGTAGTTCAGTAAGTAGCAGATAGTCACACCAATAACCAGATACCATGGGGAGACTAGCAGCAAGTGTAAGAACTAAGAGTGTTGCAGTCAGGTTTACATTGATAGCAGAAATCACCTGACCAAGAGAAGGTTTGGGGAAAAAGGTGTTTATTTTGGCTTACAGATTTGAGAGGAAGCTCCACGATGGCAGGGGAAAATTATGACATTAGCAGAGGGTGGACATCACCCCTGACCAACATCAGGTGGACAATAGCAATAGGAGAGTGTGCCAAACACTGGCAAGGGGAAACTGGCTATAATACCCATAAGTGTACCTCCAACAATTCACTGACTCCAGGAAGCATTAATTCTCAAATCACCATCAGCTGGGAACCTAGCATTCAGAACACCTAAGTTTATGGGGGACACCTGAATCAAACCACCATATTGTGCCTCTGGCCCCCATAAATTGATAACCACACATGATATAAAATACAATGCATTCATCCAACTTTAAAAGTCCCCATAATTTTTATCAATCCCAATGATGTTCAAACATCCCCATATTCCAAGCAAGGTGTTTTAACTGAGTCATAATACCACAAATTAAAAATTAAAAAAAAAACAACATGATGGCACAAAATAAACATTCACACTGCAAAAGACTGCACTGGGCATAGGAAAGAAATATTGAACCAATACAAGATTTAAACAGGGAAACATCAAACTCTATAGCTCCAAGTCTAACAACTCTAGTCAGTAACAACCTCCAAGTCCAATAAGTTTAACCAGCAACAAGTCTCTGGAATTCCAATTCTGCCCCTCCAGCTAGGCTTCTCAGAGTCCTGGAAAACTTCATTGGGGCTGGTAGCTCTCCTTAGTGCCATCTCGTGGTCTTAGCAGCTCCATGGGGTCTCCATTGCAACCAATGATTCATCCTCACAGCTCCATCAGGTCTCCATGCAGGCATCTAGCAAATCTGCTTCATACTGCCCATGGCCATTTCCAAACCACAAGACTGTGTTGCAAATTCAATGAGCCTCTCTTTTCTGCATTTCTTACACTTCATAATACCAGGTAGGGTGACAATTTGTTAATCCATGGAGGAATAAAGCAGATTTTGGAGAACAGGACATGGAGCATTCAGGCCCTTCAAAAGAGTCTATATTCTTTCTCACGTTGTAATCTCTCAATTGCAGCTGAACAGGCAGCAGTTTTGGCCTAAAGATCTCTTTCTGTGTCATATCCCTCTGCTCACAACAGCCCATTTCTATGCAGTGCAACCCTGCACAAATTCTCAGGACATGGGCATAACAGCAAGCCTCTCACACAAACTGCTTCTAGCCCACAAACTGCTTCTAGCCCAGTCTAGGCAAAGCTCTTTCTCACTGTTACAAGCCAAACCTCACAGTCCACAGCTCTTACTGCATTCAGGTCTTTTAACTCTAACCAAAATAGTCCATCAAGCTGTACTTACAGCACTGCAAGGCATTTCTTGGGCCGAGGCTTCAAATCCTTTGACATTCCTCTTAAAAGTCAGGTCCAAAAGGCCAAAGCCACACAGTCAGGTGTCTAGCAGCAAATGACACCACTCCTCAGTACCAACTTTATTGTTGCAGTCAGGTTCACATTGCTGGCAGAAATCACCCAACCAAGAACAGCTTTGGGGAAAAAAAATGGTTTATTTTGGCTTACAGACTTGAGGGAACCTCCATGATGGCAGGGGAAAACGATGGCATGAGTAGAGGTTGGACATTACCCCCTGATCAACATAAAGTGGACAATAGCAACAGGAGACTGTGCCAAACCCATAAACTCACCCCAACAATACACTGCTTCCAGGAAGCATTAATTTTCAAATCTCTATCACCTGGTAACCTAGCATTCAGAACACCTAACGTTTATGGAGGACGCCTGAATCAAACTACCACAAAGAGCTAAAAGCCTCTAAGGCGCCATGACACAAGGAGGGCCTGCCATCTTGCTGTGATCTTGACTGAAACTACAGAAAGGCTTCACAAAGCTTTGGAGAAATCCTTAGCTAGGCTTCACAGTGTACTCTTGTAATCTCAGAGTTTGAGGAACAGACAGAAGAATATCTATAAGTCTGAAGCCAGCCAGAGAGGCATAGCAAGGTCCTGTCTCTAAAAAGCAAAACAGGACTGGAGAGATGCCTTGGAGGTTAAGGTGCTTGCCTACAAAGCTTAACGACCCAAGTTTGATTCCCCAGTACCCATGAAAACCACATGCACAAAGTGGAACATACATCTGGAGTTCATTTGCTATGGCTAGAGGCCTTCATACTCTCATTCTTTCTGTCTCTCTTCTACCTCTCTTGGCCTGCAAATAAATAAATAAAAATGTTTTTTTTTAAATAAAAATCAGGGCTGCTGGGCATGGTGGCGCACACCTTTAATCCCAGCACTCGGGAGGCAGAAGTAGGAAGATCGCCATGAGTTCAATGCCACTCTGAGACTACATTGTGAATTCCAGGTCAGCCTAGGCCAGAGTGAGACCCTATCTCAAAAAAACAAAATAAATAAATAAATAAAAAATAAGGGCTGGAGAGATGATTTAATGGTCAAGGTGCTTGTCTGCAAAGCCAAAGGACCCAAATTCGACTCACCAGGACCCATGTAAGCCAGATGCACAAGGGAACACGTATATAGAATTCATTTGCAATGGCTGGAGGCCCTAATCACCCATTCTCTATTGGCCTCTTTCTCTCTCCTTCTCTCTCTCTCAAATAAATAAATAAAAATAAACAAATTTTTTTTTAAAAAAAAACCAAGGTTGAATTCCTTGTTGGCAGAGAAGTTCTGACTGAGTTAGTAAGGGGATTATCTTGGTGATTCTTGGCATCTCATGAAGCACAAACTCTTAGACCTCATCCCAGGCCTACTGAACCAAAATCTTAAGGGAAGCTCCAGCAATCTAGGCATTAGAATTGCTGTAGGTCTCTTGGAGGTTCTAACACTCAGAATTCCCTTTTGTCTCCTGTCAGAGTTGCTAGAATGAATGGGGATAGTAATATTCTCAGAGAAGCTTAAAGTCCCAGACAACCTCTGTATCAGGTAAGAATGACAAGTAAAATCAGGTAATCCCCTAAGGGACTTGATGAAGGATGTGTTCATGAGCTGACACAACCATGATGCTGTGAAAGTCAGGTTGTAAGCTGAGCATTGTGGCACATGCCAGTTATTCCAGCACTTGAGAGACTGAGGCAAAAGGAAGTGGGTCAAGAGAATCTCACAAAAGACTACCATGTTTGGGCTGAAGAGATGGCTTAGAGGTTAAGACAGTTGCTGGCAAAGCCAAAGTACCCAAATTTGATACTCAGTACACACATACAGCCAGATACACAAGATGGCACATATGCCTGGAGTTCCTTTGCAGTGGCTAGAGTCCCTGGCATATCTTCTCTCCTCCAACTCAAACATATATATATATATATATATATATATATATATATATATATATAATTCATATGTATTTTAATATTAAAAAAAAGAACAAGTAACCACATGTGAGGTCCTTCCAAATAAGGACAGCTGCATGATTAATTTGGAGTCTTATTGCTCAGATGGGAGGGCCAGTGATGTAAAGCTGGAAAATGTAGTGTGTTCCTGCCTCAAGGAAGCTCACTTATTCAAGGAGTGAGAGAAAAACCTGGCGGCCATGAGTTAGAATCCATACTCAAAATGGCTGTGGTGGGTATATGAAGAAAAAAAAATCCCAGCCACAGTTCCTAAGAAATATTTGTCTCTGCCCAAGTATCATTTCTTCCACTTTAATAGACCTTGGATAACAGGGAGGTAACAAAGTCGTTATGAAGTACACAGAATTATAAATAGGAGGAAGTCAATTGCTCTTTTTATTATGATGATGATATGCCTGAGAAACACTGCAATCTCAAACACACAGGAGGCTAAGGCAGGAGAATAAAAAGTTCAAGGCCACTCCAGGTATGGTGGCACACACCTGAGGCAGAGATAGGAGGGCTGCCTTGAATTTGAAGCCAGCCTGAGACTACATATTGAATTCCAGGTAAGCCTGGGCTAGATAAAGTAAGACCCTACCTCACCACCACGCCCACCCCCCCCCCAAAAAAAAAGTTAAAGGGAAAAAAACAAGTTCAAGGCCAGCCTGGATAATTTGGCAAAACCCCATCTAAAAATTAAAGAGGTTGGGAGCCTAGGGATGTAGCACAGTGGTATAGTGTTTGCCTAGCATGTTGTAGAACCTTGGTTCAATCCCCATTACTCCCAGAGAAGAAGTTGTTGTTTACTTAGCTCCTAATTTAAAATATTTTTATTTATATTTATTTATTTATTTGAGAGAAAAAGGCAGAGAGAGGAAGAGAAAGAATTAGCCTGCCAGGGCATCCAGCCACTTCAAACAAACTCCAGACACATGCACCACCTTATGCATCTGGCTTACCTGGGACCTGAGGAATCAAACCTGGGTCCTTTGGCTTTGCAGACAAGCACCTTAACTGCTACACCATCTCTCTAGCCCTAGCTACTAATTTTAGAAGCTGAAAGTCCAAGATCACGACTGCTTTGTTTCAGTCTCTGGTTGGAGGCCTATCTACATGTACCAGCATAGCAAGTCCTATAGCTTGGGTTGGATATCCCATGCCCTGTATGCATGATCAGAACTCTTTAATAGATTCTTGAAGATTGGGTTCAAAATAGTTATAACTTTCACAGAACTTGATAGTTGCTTGCACTTGTCAGGTAAAGGCTGCACTAGTGTAATGGCAATGAGAATAGAAAGATGTGGATTTGACTAATGATATTTAAAAGATACTAGAATGCTAAGTAACACTTGGTGATTAACTATACAACTATCCAGAAGATACAGTCAACATCAAAATTCTTGGTCCACTGAGTGGATGTGGTTTGTGTAGGGAGAGAATTGTACCTATGTGTACATATACATCAAATTTGTATATGTTGTCTTTGAGGAGCCTGCATAATGCCTGGATAGAGATTTCTAGTCAATATATACTGATGAATCTGATGAACAGCAAAAAAATATAAGTTAGGTTAAAAACAAAAACAAAAAAGCTTGCCATCAGACAGGAGAGATGATTTAGTGGTTTAAGACACTTGCCTGCAAAGCCAAGAGACCCAGGTTTGATTTCCCAGGAACCACATTAGCCAGATGTACCAGGTGACGCCTGAGTCTGGAGTTGGTTTGCAGCAACTGGAGGCTCTGGCACACCTACTCTCCTCTCTCTTTCAAATAAATAGAATAAAAATAAACATTTAAAACAAACAAACAAAAGAGCTTTCCATCTAGAAGGTAATTGAGAAAGCACAGAACAGATAATTGTCCCAGAAGATGTAGAATGTGTCATTTGTATATTGTTTTGTTTTCACTTTTCCAATTGTTTGTTGTTGCTTTGTTTCTATGTCACCTACTACAACCATTTTGAGTGTAGTTGCTAACTCATGGCTGTCCAATTGTTTATGTATATATGTGGTATGTGTGTGTGTGTGCATGCAGGCTCATATGTGTGGGTGCACATGTGTGTGTGTATTGTCCATGAATGTGTGTGTGTGTGTGAAGGTGAGGGGTCAACACTGGGTGTCTTCCTCAGTCACTTTCCACATTTTTTTTTAAACAGGGTCTCTCACTGAACCTGAAACTGTCACAGATTTGACATATTCCAGGGCTTCTTCTGCCTCCACCTCGCCAGCACTAGGATCACAGACATGTGCCATCACACCTGACTTTCACATGAGTTTTGGGGATCCAAACTCAGGTCCTCATGGTGAGTGGTAAACACTTTACCTACTAAGCCCTCTTCCCAGGCTCAGTTGTTGGTTTAGTGAGACAGGGTGTCATGTAGCCCAAGCTTGCTTTGAACTCCTAATCCTCTTGCCTCTCAAGTTCTGGGATTATAGGCATGTGCTATTATACTGGCTTAAAACTTTATTTATTTTTGCAGTACTGAATATCATGCATGCAAGGCAAGCACTCCACCAAACTGAGCTGCATCCCTACCTTGAGAAATCCCAGCTATAATGATCTTAGAAGGCAAGTGGAAGGCATCAAGCTGGCCATCTTTGCTTTTCCTAGTCATCCTTCTTGCTTGCCTAGCTGGAGCTTTCCCTTGGAAAGCTTTCAGGGTCTCCTGGGGTAATTCAATTCCTCTCCTTACATCTCAACCTCTAAGGTCTGTGATTTCTTTGCTTCATGACCTCACTTTGTATTATAATTTTTTTGGGTCTTTCACTGTTTTTCGTTTGGGTCCTTTAAACCAGGCTGGATTCCAGCTCACCATGTAGCAAAGGCTGGCTTTGAACCTCTGATCCTCTTGTTTCTACTTCTCTGGTGGTGCTGGGATTTCAGGTACGTACCACCACATCCAGCAATGTTGTTAAGGTGGTTGCTGTTGTTTGAGACAAGATCTCATTCTGTAACCCAAGCTGGCCTGGAACTCACAGCATTCCTTCTGCCTCAGCCTCCCCTAGTGTAGGGATGACAGGCATGAAGCGCCATGCCCAGGTCTCCATTGCTCATGTCTCTTGCATTAGACTTAAACTCTTGTGTTAGTGGTTTTCAGATTTACCACAACCCCAGGAAGAAAAAAACCTTTATACAACTTGGATCACTCAGCCCAAGGAACATTCTTAGCCTTGTTCTGAACAGGGCCCTTTGAATACTAACAGGGTGCAGTGGCCCCTCTGTGATCCCCAGCACATGGGGAGTGGAAGCAAGAGGATCAGGGCTCAAGCTCATCCCATGCTACATACTGAGCTCAAAGTCAACCAGAGATATGTGAGACCCTGTGTTATCTCCACCCTCCAAGAAAGGAGAACCTGAACCCTGCCCTGGAATGAGGATTTACTTGCTTTCATAGCAACCTTCAGACTGTAAAAACTTTCCTATGGTAGTGTGCCTTCATTTATTTTCCAGCATACCATTACATTCAAAGAGCTTTATGTGTAGAGACAGGATAAACAAAGGGGAAGATGAGAAGCTTCAACTTTTATCTAGATGTCATGGTTCTATGTAAGACTTCCCTTAAAGAAGAACTCTACAGGCATGGTGGCACACACCTTTAATCCCAGCACTCAGGAGGCAGAGGTAGGAGGATCACTATGAGTTCAAGGCCACCTTGAGAGTACAGGTCAGCCTGGACTAGAGTGAAACTACTTTAAAAAAAAAAAAAAAGGAAAAACAACAACAACAAAAAGAACACCACCACCACCACCTCATCAAGTGATATGGTAATATGCATATGGAAATGTTAATGGGTATATATGAATATGGATATGAGTATGAATATGTACCTGTAACCAGATTGAGACCCGGATAGGCTAATTTCAACCAACACAGTTGTGATGGTTAATTTTACATGCTATGTAGACTGGATTAAAGAGTATCTGGAAATGGTAACACATTATTTCCTGTATGTCTGTCTATTTCTAGGTAAGGCTGCCATGGAGTCTCAGAGGACTGGGTAAGGACAATCCACCCTTACCATGGGAGAGCACCCACCAATCAACAGGTTGAGAGCAGAAAGAATTGGCTTCTTTCCTGAGAGTTAGGATAAGTATTTTCCTCTGCTGTTTTAGATGTCAGAACCCCAACCTTACCAACCTTGAATCCCAGGATACCTTACCTCAGTGGCATCACCAAGTTTTCAGGGTTCTAAATCTCTGACTGAGAGTTATGCTATGTGCTTTCTTGATTCTGTGTCCTTCATGTTTGCACATTTGCTCTGAGTCACACTATCAGACCACCCCAGACTCTTCAGCACTGCAGGGGGCACGTAGTCACATTAGCCAATTCCATATAAACCCTCTCTTGCATGTCTATATAGCATATGCTATCTATTCCTTCACCCTGGAGAACTGTCACTAATCCAGTGAAAGTACACAGTGATCAGTCATCAAGAGTGCACCCTTTGGGGAATGCATGAGAACAGCAGATGCAAAGCCAGCGTGTGAGAGGCCATCAGAGTCTGCAGAGGGGTCCTTAGTAGGAGATGCCTATAAAGAATTTAGTCTGGAAAAAAAAACTTAGTCTGAGGGCTGGAGAGATGGCTTAGCATTTAAGGCACTTGCCTGCAAATCCAAAGGATCCAGGTTCAGTTCTCCAGAACCCACATAAGCCAGATGCACAAGGGGGCACATTCTTCTGGAGTTTGTTTGCAGCAGCTGATGACTCTGAAGAACCCATTCTCTCTTGTGCATGCTTCCTTGCTCTTGCTCTCCATCTCTCTCAAATAAATAAATAAGTAATACATTTAAAAAAATAATTTAGTCTCAGCCAGGCATGGTGGTGTACACCTTTAATCCCAGCACCTGGGAGACTAAAGAATGTTGTGAGTTCAAAGCCAGCCTGAGACTGCATAGTGACTTCTAGGTCAGCCTGGTTAGAGGAGATTCTACCTTGAAAAAAAAAGTTAGTCTGAGAGAGGGAATAATAACCTATACCAATAACAATTCGTGCTCATGTAACTAAACATGTGAAGACATTCACAGACTCTTATGTGAACAGGACAGGTATAAAGGCAGCAGGTGAATCCTTATATAAGTCCTATAACAACTCTTTGGCTGAGGAAGAGGGTTACTCCCTCCAAGGCAGAGGGTAAATTGTACTTTTTCATTATGAAATCAATGAAATCCCACCTGAGTATATTTTCATTTTAAGTTAAATTTCTCTGTCAGAGCTATTCTAGGTATGTTTGAGGCTCCACTGTGGTCTAATAAAATCATTTTGTGTTAGAACAGTATCTTGATCTGTTTTCTGTTTCATCCAATATAAATGAAGGTGCTGCTTAAAGAATCCATCTCTAACCCTATTTCTTTCTCCCCTCAGGCACCAAAGCAGCAGTTCACTAAAGTTCCTATATTACTTTTCTATTGTTTTGTAACAAATTATCAGAAATGTATAGTCCTAAAACAATATCCATGTTTGAGTTCACAGTTCTACAGATCCGTAAACTTTGAGCACAAAGAAATTTGGGGGTCTCTGTACAAATCGGTAATAATCCCAAAGAACAAAGAGTTCAGGAGCTAAAATCCAAAAAGACCTGACTTATTGAGATGTTGACTGACTACAGCCTTTCTCTGTCTGGTTATTACTTCCTGGTTCTTCCTTCTCTTGGGGCCATTGGTGGGGTTTTTCTAAGTCTCTGTTCTTCTATCCAGTCTTTTGACCAATTAGGATCCCCCATATACACTAAATGAACCAACCAAGTTCCTCCCAACTTGATGCCTAACTTACATAGGTAAGGGAACCAATCAGGCTGATCCAGAGCACAAATGGGTGACTGCCTTCTGGGACCATCCTTGTTGCAGGGAGACTGTACCTTACTTATTTTTAATTTTTAATTTTTAATTTTTAATTTTCTATTGACAACTTCTATACTTACAGACAATAAACCATGATATTTTCCTCCCCTCCCCCATTCTCCCCTTTACAGATCCATTCTCCATCATATCCCCTCCCTCATCCTGTTATTCCTATTTTATTTTGATGTCATCAACTTTTTCTCCTTTTATGAGGGCCTTGCGAAAGTATTGCTAGGCACTGTGAGGTCATGGGTATCAAAGCCAATTTCAGTCTTGAGAGTTGCATTGTAAGGTGTGGTACCCTTCCTTTGGCTCTTACATTCTTTCTACCACCTCTTCCACAATGGACCCTGAGCCTTGGAGAGTGTAATAGGGATGTTTCAGTGCTGGACACTCCTCCTCCTTCTCAACACTATATTGCCTTTTGGGTCATCCCAGTGGACACTGCCATCTGAAAAGAGAAGCTTCTCTAACCAAAAGTGAGAGTAGCATTAATATATGAACATGAACATTAAGTGTAGTGCTTTCAGAGGAGTTTGGTGAGAATAATATATGCATTTAGCAAGATAAGAGCAGGCTTTATACCCCTAAGGCAAAGGACCTCCTCTGCCATAGGCTTTTGATTTGGTTTTCCAAACAAGGCATGTATTCCCTCACATAAAGCGGGCCTCCAGTCCAATTACAGGGCAGCTGGTTTTCCCCAGAGCAGACATGCCACTATTGCACCTATTCGGTCATTTGGCCTGTCTGGCCAAACTTGAGGCTTCCAGAGTCCACTGTTTTCACCACTAATGACTTCTGTCTCCCATAGGGCTGCATGCAGTGCAGCTTTTTCCAGCTTTCAGTTGGCTGGTCTAGAAGAAGGTTTTCTGCTCAGCACCAGATTGATTTCTCAGTGACCTTGCTGCCCAGGCATATCAAGTCTTCAGCCACAGGGTCTTACCATCTATTACTCATGGGACATTAAGGGCCTTGGCAATAGCCTGTAATCCTTTTGGAGGCAACAGGGACCTCCCTGGCCAACAACTCACTGGTAGGTATCCCATCCCCAACACTGAAAATGCTCTAGTAGCAATCTATGATTTATGGATGTGCCATGATCCAAAGAAGTAGGCTTTCATATGTCTTACTCAGAATATCTTGAATTACTTAGGCCATTCCGCTCCTTATAATCTGTACTTCTACTTACATATATACAATAACTTTCTCTGAAGTCCTTCTTTCTCCTCCCCCCTTCTAGCCTTGCTAGGTATGTGGGCATCTTGGGTAGATTCAGGTTAAGTGCTGTAGATGAGTGAGACCATGTGGTGATTATCTTTCTGTGATTGGGTAAGTTCACTGAGAATGACCTGTTCCAGGTTCAACCATTTTTCTTCAAATTTCATAGTGTCAATTGGAGAAAAGTCATTTGTTTCCTTGATAGTAGCCGTTCTGACAGGAATGAGATGGAATCTCAAAATAGTTTCAATTTGCATTTCCCTGATGGCTAAGGAAGTAGAACACTTTTTAGATATTTATATGACATCTATATTTCTTCCTTTGAGAACTCTGTATTTAGTTCCATAGCCCTTTTTTAAATTGGGTTGTTTTATTTCTTATTGTTCTGTTTTTTGAGTTTTTATCTATTCTGGATATTAATCCTCTGTAAGATGTGTAGCTGACAAAGATTTTCTCTCATTCTGTAGGTTGTTTTGACTATTTGATGTTTTTTTGTGCTTCCAAATAAATTTTAGGATTTTTTTTTCTGTTTCTGTGAAGAATGCCATTGGAATTTTAATGGGGATTGCATGAAATGTGTAGATTGTTTTTGGTAAGATTGACATTTTCACAATATTGATTGTTCCCATCCAAGAACATGGGATGTCTTTCCAGTTCATTGTGTCTTCTGAAATTTCTCACTTGAGGGTTTTAAAGTTCTCATTGTAGAGATCCTTTACTTTCTTGGTTAAGTTTATTCCCAGGTTTTTTTTTTTTTTTTTGAGGCAATTGTAAATGAGAGATTCCCTGATTTCATCCTCCACGTATTTGTTGTTAGTATATAGGAAAGCTACTGATTTCTGTGTGTTTATTTTCTATCCTGCCACATTGCTAAAAATGTTTATCAGTGCTAACAGTTTGCTGGCAGAGTCTTTAGGGTCCTTTATGTACAGAATCACATCATCTGCAAATAATGATAATTTGTTCCCTTCCTTTCCAATTTGTATCCCCTTTATGAGTGTCTTTTGCATTATTGCTATAGCTAAGACTTCCAGTACTATATTAAGCAAAAGTGGGGACAGTGGACACCCTTGTCTTGTTCCTTAATTTAGAGGAAAAGTTTCAAGTTTTTCTCCATTTAGTATTATGTTGCTTGTTGGTTTGTCATAAAAAGCTTTTATTATGTTGAGATATGTTTCTTAATACTTTAACCATGAAAGAATGTTGAATTTTGTCAAATGCCTTTTCTGCATCTATTGAGGTGATCATGTGATTTTTGTACTTCAGATCATTTATATGATGTATTACATTTATCAATTTGCATATGTTGTACCATCTCTGCATTCCTGGGAAAAAACCAACTTGGTCTGGGTGAATAATCTTTTTGATATATTCTTGTATTCTGTTTGCCAATATTTTGTTCAGAATTTTTGCATCTATGTTCATGAGGGAGATTGGTCTGTAATTTTCTTTCTTCTGTCTTTGTCTGGTTTTGGTATGAGGGTGATGTTAGCTTCACAGAAGGAGTTCGGTAGAATTTCTTGCTTTTCTATTTTATGGAAAAGTTTGAGAAGCTGTGGTGTTAGTTTTTCTATGAATGTCTGATAAAATTCACCAGTGAATCCCATCTACACATGGACTATTTTTAGTTGGGAGACTTTGTATAACTGCTTGGATCTCTATACCTGTTATAGGTCTATTTAAATGGTTTATCTCATCTTGATTTAATTTTGACAGGTCATATGAATCAAGGAAATCATCCATTTTTTTCAGATTTTCAAACTTAGAGGCATATATATTCTTAAAATATATCCTTATAATTTTCTGAATTTCTTTAGTATCTGTTGTAACGGTACCTCTTTCATCACTAATTTTATTAATTTTTGTCTCTTCTCTCTTTCTTCTGGTCAAATGTGCTAGGGGGTTTATTCATCTTGTTTATCCTTTAAAAGAACCAACTCTTTGTTTCATTGACTCTTTGGAATGTTTTTTGGCTTTTATTTCATTAATTTCTGCCCTAATCTTTATTATTTTTTCCAATCTACTGAGTTTTGGTTTTTCTTGTTCTTCTTTTTTCCAAGGCCTTAAGGTGAAACATTAAATTGTTTATCTGTGAACTTTCTAATTTCTTAATATAGGCACTTAAGGCTATAAATTTCCCTCTTAGGACTGCCTTCATTGAGTCCGAAAGGTTTTGGTATGTTCTGTTCTCATCATCATTTGATTCTATGAATTTATTGATTTTCCCTATAACTCATTGATCATTCAATAGTGTAGTGTTTAGTCTCCAGGAATTTCTGTATGCTCTGAAGTTTTTCTTGTTGCTAATTTGCAGTTTTAATCCCATTGTGGTCAGATAAAGGAGAAGGGATTATTTCAATTTTCCTGTATTTGTTGAGGTTTGATTTGTGTCCTAATATATGGTCTATTTTAGAATGTTCCATATGCTGCTGAGAAAAATGTATGTTCTACAGCATTTGGAGGGAATGTTCTGTAGAATATCTGTTGGGTCCGTTTGTTCCATGACATTTAATCCGGTTGTCCCTCTGTTTATTTTTTGTCCAGATGACCTGTCAAGTGATGAGAGTGGTGTATTGAAGACACCCACTACAATTGCGTTTGGTGTTATCTGTGACTTTAAGTCTAATAGTGTTTGTTTGATGAAATTGGGAGCCCCCATGTTATGTGCATATACATTTAGGATTGTAATGTCCTCCTGTTGGAGTGTTCCTTTACTCAGTATAAGATTACCTTCTTCGTCTTGCCTCACTAATGTTGGTTTGAAGTCTATCCTGTCAGATATTAGGATAGCAACCTCTGCTTGTTTCCTAGGCCCATTTGCTTGAAATACTGTTTTCCATCCTTTAACCCTAAGACAGTATCTCTTTTTTATTGAGAGATGAGTTTCCTGGAGGCAACAAATGGAAGTATCCTTCCTTTTAATCCAGTCTGCATGCCTGTGTCTTTTAGTTGGGGCATTGAGGCCACTGATATTAAGAGTTATTGTTGATAGGTATTTATTCTCTCCACTCTTCTTATTTTGCAGTGCTTCCTTTTTTCCTTTACTTGCTTGTTTTAACTGTTTTTTTGAGTGTGGTTTATTTTTTCCTATTTCCTCCTGTGTGTGTTTCACTTCCTCTTCAGCATTAAGAATTCCATCAAGTATTTTCTTTAGAGCTAGTTTAGTTGTCATAAATTCCTTTAGCCTGTTTTTGATGTGGAATGTCCTTGTTTCTCCATAAATTTGGACAGATAGTTTTGCAGGATAAAGTAATCTTGGGTGACAGTTGTTATCTTTCAGAACTTGAAATACATCATTCCAAGCCCTTCTGGATTTTAAAGTTTGTGTTGAGTAATCAGCTATTATTTTGATGGGCTTGCTATTGTAGGTGACTTGCTTTTTCTCTCCAAGTACTTTCAATATATTTTCTTTGGTTTGCCTGTTTATTAGTTTAATTATAACATGGTGAGCAAAGGTTCTTTCCACGTTTTGTCTATTTGGTGTTCTAAATGCTTCTTCTATCTCTATTGGCATTTCTTTCCCAATTTGGGGAAATTTTTCTTCTACGATTTTGTTGAAAATGCCTACTAAGCCTTGGGATTGAAATTCTTCTTCTACTATGCCCTGAATTCTTATGTTTGATGCTTTCATAGTGTCCCAGATATCTTGAAATTCCCATTCATACCATTGTATTAGCTTATCTTTCTGTTTGTTGGACTGTATTTGGTCTGCCACCTCGCCTTCTAGTTTAGATATTCTGTTCTCTCCTTCATACATTCTATTAGTGAGACTTTCCACAGAGCATTTTATTTGAGTGACTGTGCTCTTCAGAGCTAGAATTTCAGCCTGGTTTTTCTTCAGTATATCTATTCCTTACTCCTGTCTTGTAATGACCTCCTTACTTCATTAAGCTGGTTTCCTGTGTTCTCTTTCAGGAGTTTGTTTTCCTCTTTGAATCCTTTGATTTATTCTTTGATTTATTTGAGTATAGATACAATCATTTTATTTTTGAAATCTTTGTCAGGCATTTCATCTAAAACTGTGTCAGTGGTGATCATTTCTGATGGAGTTGTAAGTTTTGGTGGGATTGTATTGTCTTGATTTTTTTTTGTTTCTTGTATTACAATGTAGCAATTTTGCATCCTGAATTGATTAGTTGCTTGGGTTTTCTACGTATCTGCAGTGTTCTTAGATGTGGCAATCCACCTTTATATACTTTCAGGATATGAGTTTACGGTGCCAGGTTAGCTTTTGTTCCCCAATCCAACTGCAGAAGTAATCCTAATGTTAAGTTTGCTTGCTAAACAAGTATTCTAGTGGACTGGGTGGAAAAATTTACTGGCAAATTCTAAACTTTCATTGAGCTGTATATACATTCAATAAAAACCAGCATAGAGTATGCATTTGTGGAGATTAAAACAGATAGTCTTGTAAAGCCAAAATCCCTGAGGGTGTGTGTTACTCTACACCCTTAATCTTGACAGCTCAGAGGTAGAGATTTCTGTTCTGAATTGGGTTCCAGGTCAGCTTGGATCTGAATCAGACCCTGCCCCCAATAATGACAGAAGCAAAAGACAAGGGCCCTATAAATCTGAAAGCATCAAAATACAGTTTATTTGAAACTGGTAAAGCCAACCAAGAATAAGTAACCCATAACCTGCCCTGATATGGAAAGAGAGAGTAATTCTTCCAATTCAGGCCTAAGTGTCTGTTTTTTTGTCAGTTGTCCTCATTACCTTTTGTGATGGCTTCCAATCTCACCAGTGCTGGTTGCCCACGTTGATCCCTCTGTGTTGTGCTATGGAGCTGTGGTTCTGACCAGGTGTGCTGGATGCTCTGCCACTGGGGGGTGAATGCTGGATTTCCGTGGTTCTGATGGTTGGGGGATGGGAGAGTGCAGAAAGCCTAGTGTTGCTCACACAGTCCCACCTATATCTCTTTCAGTAGCTCCTTAGTTGATCTCAGCTGTCTTTCCTTCAAATTTCTTGACTTTGCAATGAGGCTAATGAGTTTGGAAAATCTGCTTATTTTGTCTCTGTTGGTTTCCTGTGTTCTCTTGTAATTCTTTCAGGAATTTGGTTTCTTCTTTGATTCCTTTGATTTCTTTAAGTATAGATAAAATCTTTTTTTTTAATCTTTGTCAGGCATTTCATCTAAAACAGTCTCATTGGGGGCCATTTCTGATGGGTTTATAATTTTTGGAGGGATTGTATTGTATTGATTCTTTGTGTTTCTTGTATTATAATGTTGCTATTTTTGCATTCTGAGTTGATTTGATGCTTGGGTTTTCTAACAATCTACAGTGCTTTTAGATTGGGAAATCCAACTTTGTGTACCTTCAGAATAGGGGTTTAAGGTGCCAAGTGTAGGTCTTGTACTCTAATCCAACCACAGAGGTAATCCTAGGTGTTGAGTTTGCCTGCTATTCAAGTATTCTAGTGGGCTGGGTGGAACAATTTACTGGCAAATTCTAAAATTCAACTGAGCAATCTACACATTCAATAAAATCCAGCACAGAGTATGCAAGTGTAGGGATTGAAACAAACAGATAACATTATAAAGCCACAATCCCTAAGGGTGTGTGTTGCTCTACACCCTTAATCCTGTCACTGGAAGGTTGAGATTTCTCTTCTGAATTGGGTTCCAGGTCAGCCTGGATCTGAATTAGACCCTGCCGCTGATAATGATGGAAGCAAAAAACAAAGGCCCTATAAATCTGAAAGCATCAAAGGCAACAATTGTCAACCCCCAAATACAGCTTAATTTAGAATGGTAAAGCCAACCAAGAATATATAACCCATAACCTGGCCTGACATGGAAAGAGAGATTAGCATTTTCAGTGCAAACCTACGTACCTGCTCTTTTGTCAGTTGGCCTCGTTACCTTTTCTGATGGCTTTCAATCTCACCAATCATGAGTGCCCACCTCTATTCTTCCATGTTGTGCTGTGGAGCTGGTATTCTGATCAGCTGTGCTGAATGCCCTGCCACTGGGGGCTGAATGCATTCTCTGGAGGTTCACAGTTCTGATGTCTGGGGGATGGCAGAGTGCAGGAAGCCTGGAGTTGTACTGGAACTGCTAAGCTGGTCTGACCTGTATCCTTTTTAGCAGCTCCTTAGCTGATCTCCACTGTCTCCCCGCCCGGTTTCTCGACTTTGCAAGGAATCTGGTGAGGTTGGAAAACCCCCTTGTTTGGGCTCTGCTCCTGCAGCTCTGCACCAGGCAGGAAGCACCAGGCAGGTGCACGGATCACGCAAACCAATCACATGGATTGGATTGGGGCTGCAATCGTTTCAGTGGGGTTCTGGCCATTTTCCTCCTTTCTGGTAGATCTTGGTCTCTCTTGCTTCTCCACTGCAGCTACCTATACACCTTCACTTTTCAGAAGAAGGGTATGTTTTGCTGTGGTTTTGCTTAAATCCCTTGCTAGGCTGGTTTGGTATGGCTCCTATGCTACCATCTTTCTGGGAAACTCTTCCATACTTTTTACTATGAGTTATATGGACTTTATTAGATTAAGAGAAGGAAAGAAGAAAGCCAAGCATTGTGGCTCATGCCTTTATTCTCAGCATTCAGGAAGCAGAGGTGGGGGGGGGTCACCATGAGTTCAAAGCCAGTCTGAGACTACAGAGTGAATTCCAGGTCATCCTACCTGAATAAGACTCCGACTTAAAAAAAAATAAATACAAGAGAGAGAGAGAGAGAGAGAGAGAGAGAGAGAGAGAGAGAGAAGAAGGAGAAGAAGAAGAAGAAGAAGAAGAAGAAGAAGAAGAAGAAGAAGAAGAAGAAGGTGGTATAGGGAGCTCTTACCATGGGGAAGGCAGGAGGGTGTAGAAAGCTCACTTGGAAGTTGGGGGTCTCCCCACATCTCAGCATAGCTGGCCTGAGAGGAGGGGGGCTTACCAGAGCAGGGACCAAGAGAGGTGAAAAGCCAAAACAGAGCCTGTTACTGTACTTTTGCTTCTGAACAAACTACTTTTGCTTGCTTGCTATTCTCCTGGTGTTCATCATTCTTTGCAATTATGAGATGATAACTCTGACTGGAGAACCATAGAACAGTATTCCAAAATCATTAACTTCACCAAGGTGGTTTTCAGGTTTCAGCGTGTAGCAAGGATGGTTAGGATGAATGAGAGGGCTTTCAGGTATAACTAAACCATGGTACAGTCATTGTAACAGGACTAGATGAGGGATTCTATGTACTTTGACCATTTTTCTACCTCTCAATGCTCAGGACATTTAATCTATCAGAACGATGTGCTAATATATTTTAAGAAGTTTTCATGTTTTAAAGCAATACACTCCACCATCTCTTTAAGCAAACATCACATGTGGAGGAGATTATAACCCCTAGGAGACCTCTGAAAGAAGCTACCCCTGGTCACATGCAGTCACTTAGTCCAGGTCAGAAACTGTGCTCCTGCCTCCCAGCTGGCCACCTATGTCAGTGCATGGCTGAGCTGCGCCTCATGTCCACCCATCTGCTGAGGCATCGCTAGCCTGGGAGCTGGTGAGCACGCCCTGTTCAACCAACTGCAGTCCTCGAGCCTGGCAGAGGTGGGAAGCAGAGTCCACTGAACACCTAGCATCACTGTGTTCTTCAGACGTTAGCTCAGTCTGGCACCATGTTTACACATGCAATGCTTTCCCTTCTGCTGGGAGGTGGGCACCCAATTTCCCTTTTTGTATAGAAGGCATATCATAGATTGATAATTGTATTTTACAAAATGCACTTTTATCAGATGCAAATATAGCAAAGGATAGTAACATAGCCAGAAAACAAAAGGAAGCCTCGTCTGCGAGTCAGCTCTCAGGAGGCTTTCCTGTCTGCGTGCTTGCCCACAACACTGTCCAGTACCACGCTCCATGGTCATCTCCCAGACCCCATGTTCCTCTTGGTAGCTGGATGCCATTTTCCCCCATCTTGACATAATAGCTCTATACATTTGGAGGTGGTTAAAGCAATTTATGTAAAACATTAAGTGATCAGTTTAAGGGGAAATAGACTAGTTTATTAGGGAAATAAGAGGTAGAGTCAAAACTTGGTACAGCATTTAACAGGGTCTCCTATGGCCCCTCGCAGCTATGCAGGTATCAGTGAGTTCTGTCACTCTATCCAGCAGCCACCTCTGGGGTGATATCACCTGGAGCCAGCCATACAGAAGCTTCCCAGTCTCTTCCTATTGCTTTTGAAGGTTAAGTCAAGTTTCTGTGGTTTCTAGAAAACTATCTTTTTTAATTTGTCGCTATGTTCATGTGAGTTACCTCATAGGAGAACCAAGCCCTTCACACACAGGGGAAGCACCATGGCAGTTCTGAGGTCAAGAAGGTATGGAGTTCAGGGCCGTAGGACTCCTAAGGCCCAGTAAAAATAAGTCAGTAGTTTCTGTGACATCAGTGCTATAGACGCCCCTGATGTCACTAGTTGCTCACATAGCAAGTCTGAGAAGCAGACTGCAAAGCAAAAACAAGGCCAGTGTTTTCTGTATCAAATAAACCAAAAAAAGAAAGGAAAAGATGAAAATATGTGAATTTTTCCCCAGTTATGTGGAAAAGATTAAACACCACCAAATAAATCTCATTGCAGCTTCATCATTAGGGCAACTCGGAGTGTATGTGAGAGAGAACAGTGTATTAACTGAAATATCTCATTGAATATTAAACCACTACTGTTTGGCTTGGTAGCAGTTGTTATAAAACTAAACTTTCATGAAACCTAAGCATTTCCCTGTGTTCTGCAGTGACAGTGAGAGAATGAAGCAGTCTCACTGTGGAGGTGTCAGTGTTGGCCGGCAGCCAGAGAAATCCGCTGCTTCTCCTTAAGGCCCACAAACACTACTCAATTTCAGGAAGGACTTGACATCATTAGTTGGCCATCTGCGGGAGAGATGGCTCATTGTCAAGTGCAGTTTTCACAGTCCTAGCTGGCAGACCACAGGGTAGAGTGGCCAGTTCTCCTATTTATATATGCATCTATGCATACATACATACATGTGGCTCTGGGCCACTTTTGCCATTGTTGTACTCCAAAGGAACATGATCTTGTTAACATACTGCATGGGTTCAACATGCTCTCCTGTAAGATGCTTTACTTTCATATGCAGTGTCATTTCCATAGTCACTACAGTGACAACTACCTATAGATTTGTGACTTAACTTTTGGAAATAGAGACAAATTGTAAATAGATGTGTACTTAATCTGTTCTGCCTTTCTTTGATTCATTCTGAACATGGTGTCTTCTGTTTGCAAAATATGTTTGTTTGAGAACATTGACAGTACTTTCATTATCAATGAGTTCTCCTGCTGCACAAGGGAAGCTACAGAGAGTTGGTGTCCTAAAGGGCAGCCCGGGAAAGCAGCCACTGCACAGAACTGCGCCAGAATCTGTCTTGTGCTTTCTGCGTGAAGTTGGCTGAAGGCAGTTCTGTGTTTGGCCACAGGAGAAAAAGTAAAACCATGCTGTGGCTGGTTGGGACCTCAGCATTTGTGATCTCGTTCGGACTGCCTGGCTTACTGCCCCAGAGAGGGTGGAAGCCTTCTTCTGAGTTCCTACTGTGAGCAGTCACGGTCCTAAGCATCTGCTCAGCCACAAGCAAGTCCATGGACAACAGAAATAACCAAACAGCAGTTCCCTCACAGAAACAATGACTAGTGTTGGAATATGCATGTGTAACAGAAAATCCTGTAAGTAATGGGATGTGAAGAAAAAAAAACAAGCTTTAGATGAGCAAATGAAGTTAGGTGAAAATTTAACAGGTTTTAAAAAGACAGCTGTGAGTTCAGGTCCATCAGTTATTGAATAGTTTTTGATATTACAACTAACTTAATTTTCCCCAGTTTAAAAAAAAAAAAAAACCTAGAGATTACTGGATAGCTAACCAGTTACTGGGTAGTTAACTCAGTAATGAGTCATAGAAAAACCAGAAGTCTAATTTGGTGTAGGGCTTTGAATTTTTACTGTCAGCAAGTTTTTTCTCCTTCTAGTGATGCTTACTAATTAAAAAAATGATTTGAATTCTTTAAATTGAGCCATTGAAAAAATTGATTAATTGGTTTTGCCTATGTGTTAATGACTGTGTTAATAACTAGTAAAGTCACATGGAAAGACAGTCAGCTGCCAGGATGAAGTACTAAAGCCTGCATGGCCCAGGCTGCAAAAGGCATCCCTGAATGATGCAGAGTTAGTGCAAGGAAATTGTTGCAAATTCATCTGAAAATGAATTCTGAAGTCACCCAGAAAGAAACATGGCTCTAGTGCTGCAGTGTGGAGCAACGTTGAGAATGCCACTCATGTGTGGCCATGTCACCCCCTTCTCCTGGCTTATCCTTGTAATGTGTCGTGACAATCACTTGCCTGAAGACACTTCTCTGCTAGTTAGTTGGTCCCCACTACAACCATAGGAAGTAGTCTTTGATCATGGGCAGTCCTCTGTATTCTTCATTCTTAAACAGAAAATGTTGTATTTGCACTACTGAATAGGAAGGGTTAACTGATTGTTGTGTATTTTTGGTTGCAGTTGTTGTTCATTCTTGTTTTGAAGTCACTACACAGTAGCAAACATAGGACTTCACTCCATAGTTACCATTTACAAGTGTGTTTAGCTCTGGTCCACAAGGGATGGATAATGGTTTCTTGTATGAGTTCTTTGTTGCCCGGCAAGTGCAGTGAGCCTTACATCTGTCAACACACCAGGCAAAGTGGAAAGAACCACTGGGAAGCAAGTGTACTAGTTCATTTAGTGAGGGGTAGAGACTAAGATATTTGGGACCAATAACACCTGAGTTGGAAATTTCTGGATTTCAAAAGCGCTGGCCATCCTCTGGAGCAGCCATTGATTGACATTTTGCTATCATCATTTAACACCAGACCCCAGTAATTAAGAAGTGGGCCATGCAATACACTGCCGGTGCTCAGCTGTGAGAGGCGGTGACTGTAGCCATATGGAAGAAATGTGGGGTTTTCTGCAAAATTTCCATCTGAGGATTTTTACATTTAATATTTTTTAAAAGTCTAAAGAGCAAAAATTTTAAAGTTGCAAAGTACACACACATTTTGAATGGCTTTATTTTTATTGTATAAAACTGTTGAACCCGTGGCTGTGATGTACAAACTCTTTACATGTAAGGGGTCTGTTCATTTTACAGTAACTTATCTTATGATTGGGTAATGAGACAGTTATACATTCAACTGCTGTTATTTTATTAAGTGCTTTCACTTTCTTTGCAATCATTACAAAGGCGTATTTATTTTATACAGATGGATTTCATTTTCCTGATGCTATAATGTTAACTTCTTCTAGTTGAGCTTTCTCTGTGATCTGCATGTCGTAGTATGTGATAAGAGCGAATGTAAGGCTGAGACAACTGTAAATCACTTTTGTAAAGGGCTGGTCACATGTGAATCTGATTGATGAATGCATTTGGAATGATTTTACCTGATCACTTTGTCAGACATTTAGATGTTGTGAGCACCACAAGAGCATTTTTTCAGCAAAAATTAATAACTGGATCTATTTTTTTATGTAGAGAAACTGAAGTTGATTTTTTTCAAATACAAAAAAATACAGTATATGTATGTATGAAATTTTTGAAAAAATAGAAAAAAAAAAAACAGAGGAAGATGTGGTGGGCTCACACCTTTAATCCCAGAACTTGGAAAGCTGAGGTATGAGTATCACTGTGAGTTAAAGGCCACCTTGGGATTACATAGTGAATTCTAGTTCATCCTGGGCTAGAATGAGACACTATCTCAAAATAAATAAATAAATAAAGAACCTACTGGCCAGAATATAATGACATGTATATGCACTGCTTGTGCTGCTTGAATGGGTTCCAGGATATTTTTCATCCCAATGCATAGAACCTGTTTGGGAAAACATTTTCTGTTCACTGTGTCTCACTTGATTTGGAGAATGTAGTTAATGATGCCAGACAAGTCTTGGTGGGCCATCCTGACAGATCAGAGGCTAAGTGTTGTGTCTCACTATTGTAGACCTAGCACTTGGGAGGTAGAGGCAGGAGGAACAGGAGTTCATAGTGATTTTGGGGGGGTATCAGACTGAGATAGATGAGGGTCTCTCTTAAAACAAAAAAAAACTAAACTAAATAAGCAAAAGGGGAGGAGAAGGGCTGGAGAAATGACTCAGTGGTTAAGGCACTTGCCTGCAAAGCCTAACCACCTAGATTAGATTCCTCAGAACCCACGTGCAGTGGTTTGATTCAGGTGTCCCACATAAACTTAGGTGTTTTGATTGCTAGGTTCCCAGCTAATGGAGATTTGGGAATTAACACCTCTTGGAAGCAGTGTATTGCTGGGTGTGGGCTCATGGGTATTATAGCCAGTTTCCCCTTGCCAGTGTTTGGCACACTCTCCTGTTGCTATTGTCCATCTTATGTTGGCCAGGGGATGATGTCCACCCAATGTTCATGCCATCATTTCCGCCTGCCATCATGGAGCTTCCCCTTGAGTCTATAGGCCAAAATAAACCCTTTTTCTCCAAAAGCTGTTCTTGGTCGGGTGATTTCTGCCAGCATTGTGAACCTGACTGCAACACCAAGTAAAGCCAGATGCACAAAGTGGTGCATGTGGCTGGAGTTCCTTTGCAGTGGATAGAGGCCCTGGCATGCCAATTCTCTCTCTTCCCTCTCTCTCCTTGAAAATAAATAAATAAAACTTTTAATGAGAGAGAAAGAACAAGGAGGAAAAAGAGGGAAAAGACAATACTCCATCTCCATAAAAATACAACAAAACCTCCACATTGACAGATTTGATGGTCCTGTCATGAGGGGAACAGAAATTTACCTCTGAACCATATTATTAGAAGGTGACTATGGGAGAGAAAAAAATTAAAAAAAAAGATCTGTGGGTTGGAAAGGCGGCTTAGTGGTTAAATGCACTCATTTGCAAAGCCTGCTGGCCCCAGATTCGATTCCCAGTACCCAAATAAAGCCAAACACACAAAGTGATGCATGCATCTAGAGTTCATTTTCAGTGGCTAGAGGCCATGGTATACCCATTCTCTCTTTCTATCCCCCTCTCTCTCTGTCTCCCTCTCTCCCCAAATACCTAAAAATGTTTTTAAGAGGCTGAAAAGATGGCTAAGCAGTTAAGGTGCTTGTCTGTGACGCCTAAGGACCCAGACTCAATTCCCCAGTGCCCACATAAGCCAGATGCACAAGGTGCCACATGCATCTGGAGTTTGTTTGCAGGGGCTACGAGGCCCTGGCATGTTCATTCTATCTCCCTCTCTCTCTCAAAAAATAACATTAATTAATCAATAAATAAAATATTTAGGGGACTGGAGAGATGGTTCAGTGGTTAAGGCACTTGCCTACAAAGTCAAAGGACCTAGGTTAGATTCCCTACAACCCACATAAACCAGATACACATGGTGGTACATGCATCTAGAGTTTGTTTGAAATGGCAGAAGGCCCTGACACTTATTCTTTCTCTCTTACACTCTCTAATAAATAAATAATAAAATACATATTTTAAAAACATATTTTTAAAATAAGTAGGAATATGTAAATTATCTTTAGGTGGAAAAAGTACAGTATCTCCTTCTCTAATTAGAATTTGCAATTTTCCCAAGTGTCTGTCATGGGCACCATTTATTCTCAGTAACCTCAATTCAAACTTCCTATAAACAAGGAGAACATTTTACTAGGTATTTAGGAGCTATTTTACTTTATGGAGTATCAGGGAGATTGCTTGCTAGCTCATAGCAATTCTACTCTGCCTCCCAAGTGCTGGGATTAAAGGGATGCAACACCACACCTGGTTTTGTTTCCAGTTTTTGATTACTAAGGATAATTGATGACAACTAAAGTGATCAGTACTTTATATCTAATAAATACGTGGCTAAATCTAATGAACATCTGGTTAAAACTAAATATTTCTTGCTCATGTTGTTCAGGTATTTTTTTTTCAAGGTAGGGTCTCACTCTAGCCCAGTCTGACTGGATTTCCCTATGTAGTCTCAGGCTGGCCTTGAGCTCATAGCAATTCTACTCTGCCTCCCAAGTGCTGGGATTAAAGGGATGCAACACCACACCTGGTTTTGTTTCCAGTTTTTGATTACTAAGGATAATTGATGACAACTAATGCTCAGTTACTTTATATCTAATAAATACGTGGCTAAATCTAATGAACATCTGGTTAAAACTAAATATTTCTTGCTCATGTTGTTCAGGTATTTTTTTTTCAAGGTAGGGTCTCACTCTAGCCCAGTCTGACTGGATTTCCCTATGTAGTCTCAGGCTGGCCTTGAGCTCATAGCAATTCTACTCTGCCTCCCAAGTGCTGGGATTAAAGGGATGCAACACCACACCTGGTTTTGTTTCCAGT
This sequence comes from Dipus sagitta, assembly GCA_036346955.1. Taxonomy (NCBI): domain Eukaryota; kingdom Metazoa; phylum Chordata; class Mammalia; order Rodentia; family Dipodidae; genus Dipus; species Dipus sagitta. Next base: position 210,467,537 of record CM070770.1, read on the forward strand.
TTTTGATTACTAAGGATAATTGATGACAACTAATCTCAGTACTTATATCTAATAAATACGTGGCTAAATCTAATGAACATCTGGTTAAAACTAAATATTTCTTGCTCATGTTGTTCAGGTATTTTTTTTTCAAGGTAGGGTCTCACTCTAGCCCAGTCTGACCTGGATTTCCCTATGTAGTCTCAGGCTGGCCTTGAGCTCATAGCAATTCTACTCTGCCTCCCAAGTGCTGGGATTAAAGGGATGCAACACCACACCTGGTTTTGTTTCCAGTTTTTGATTACTAAGGATAATTGATGACAACTAATGCTCAGTTACTTTATATCTAATAAATACGTGGCTAAATCTAATGAACATCTGGTTAAAACTAAATATTTCTTGCTCATGTTGTTCAGGTATTTTTTTTTCAAGGTAGGGTCTCACTCTAGCCCAGTCTGATCTGGAATTCACTATGTAGTCTCAGGCTGGCCTTGAGCTCATAGCAATTCTACTCTGCCTCCCAAGTGCTGGGATTAAAGGGATGCAACACCACACCTGGTTTTGTTTCCAGTTTTTGATTACTAAGGATAATTGATGACAACTAATGCTCAGTTACTTTATATCTAATAAATACGTGGCTAAATCTAATGAACATCTGGTTAAAACTAAATATTTCTTGCTCATGTTGTTCAGGTATTTTTTTTTCAAGGTAGGGTCTCACTCTAGCCCAGGCTGATCTGGAATTCACTATGTAGTCTCAGGCTGGCCTTGAGCTCATAGCAATTCTACTCTGCCTCCCAAGTGCTGGGATTAAAGGGATGCAACACCACACCTGGTTTTGTTTCCAGTTTTTGATTACTAAGGATAATTGATGACAACTAAGTGCTCAGTACTTTATATCTAATAAATACGTGGCTAAATCTAATGAACATCTGGTTAAAACTAAATATTTCTTGCTCATGTTGTTCAGGTATTTTTTTTTCAAGGTAGGGTCTCACTCTAGCCCAGTCTGACCTGGATTTCCCTATGTAGTCTCAGGGTGACCTTGAACTCGTGGTGATCCTCATACCTCTGCCTCCCGAGTGCTGGGATTAAAGGCGCATGCCATCATGCCTGGTTGTTCTGGTATTTTCTATCTCTGCTTTTCACCCTGGCAAACTGCCTTTTTTCCTAACACTCACTTTAACCAATTTAACAAGAGGGCTAAAAGAAAACATTCTTTATCACCCCAGAACTACACTGACTCTACTGACAAACTAATCCTCCCAAACTGAGCTATTTGCAGGCAGTAAGAAATTCAATAGGAACACTGAGAGTATTAAGAAAAACCTTTTGCTTACACTGTTTAGGAACAATATTGCAGGCAGATTTAGGGATAGATTTCCCTTACTGCACTTTGAGAGAAGATGGGTAAAATGGATTTTGTTGTTGTTTGCCTCTTGCCTATCTGTACCTTCCAGTGAGGACTATCAAACTGTAAAACTATATTTGCCTCAACGGCCTCAAGTCTCATAAGACTAACACCTGACTTTGAAAATTAAAAAAAAAAAAAGATAAAATTGCAAAATAAACATTTTCTATTTGAATTAGTGTGACTGGCATAAGAACCTATAGTTAAATCTGTGCATAAAGTTGAATTATTCCTCAAATCCAGTCACTTGTACAATCCCTTATAACATCTGAGCCAATTGTCGTTTCTTTCTGTTTTTTGAGGTAGGGTCTCCCTCTACCCCAGGATTACTTAGAATTCACTATGGAGACTCAGGCTAGACTGGAACTCATGGTGGTTCTCCTACCTCTGTGTCCCAAGTTTTGGAAGTAAAGGTGTGTGCCACCGTGCCTGGCTCCAAGTGTCTGTTTTAAAAAATATTTTTATTGTGGCTGACTGTAGTGGCATAGGTAGGAGGATCAGTGTGAGTTTGAGGCCAGTTTGGGATTACAGTGTGTTCCAGGTCAGCCTGGACTACAGTGAAACCCCATCTAAAAAAAAAAGTTGGGGGTTAGCCGGGTGTGGTGGCACACACCTTTAATCCCAGCACCTGGGAGGCAGAGGTAGAAAGATCACCATGAGTTCAAAGTCACCCTGAGACTACATAGTGAATTCCAGGTCAGCCTGAGCTAGAGTGAGACCCTACCTCAAAAAAACAAACAAACAAACAAAAAAAGCTGGGGGTGGAGAGATGGAGCTGGAGAGATGCCTTAGCAGTTAAGGTGCTTACCTGCGAAGCCTATGGACCCACATGAAGCCAGATGCATAACATGGCACATGTGTCTAGAGTTTGTTTGAAGTGGCTAGAGGCCCTGGCAAGCCTATTCTCTCTTTATCTGCCTCTTCCTCTGTGTCTTTTATTCATTTGAAAATGGAGAGACAGACAGACAGACAAAGACAGAGAGATTGGGAGTTGGGTTTGCCAGGGCTTCCTGCTTACCACTGCACATGAACTCCAAATTCAAGCACCACTTTGTGTATATGGCTTTACTTGGGTGTTGGGGGCATTGAATGGGGCTGGCAGGCTTTGTAAACAAGTGCCTTTCCTATAACCTCTGCGCTATCTCCCAGTTGTCTTTTTTTTTAATGTTTTTTTTTCTTTGTTTTTGTTATTTATTTACTTAAGAAAGAGAGGCAGATAGAGAGAGAAATAATGGGAAAGCCAGGGCCTCCAGCTGCTGCAATGTATGTGCCATCTTGTGCATCTGGTGTGTCCTAGGGAATTAAACCTGGGTCCTTTGGCTTTGCAGGCAAGCACATTAACTATTAAGCCATCTTTCCAGCCCTGAAATATTTTTATTTATTTATATGCAAGCAGAGATAAAAAGAGAGAGAGAGAATGGGCACGCCAGGGCCTCTAGCAAACAAATTTCAGATGTATATATCACTTTGTGTATCTGGCTTTACATGGGCACTAAGGAATTGAACCTGGGTTCTTAGGCTTTGCAGGCAAGTGTCTTAACCACTAAGCAAAATCTCCAGCATGCCCCCCCCCCCCCAAACAAACCCAGTTGTCTTTCAGCAAGTGTAAGCATGCCCTGCTTACCCACTCACTTTAAGTTTGGAACAAGTTTTTCATTCCTTCATATGACCTAGAAATTTACTTCCCTTAATGAAGATGGGCAGCAGGTAGGTGAGCATGTCTTGGTAACGTAGCTACATTACTGAAATAGACAAGGTGGGGTAAATTAAAGATGGATTTCACAGAGCTCTCTGGTCTGTGAGTTTTAGGGTAAATACCACCTTAATAAAATCCAGGAGTGACACAGGCCACCTGGCCCATAGAGTGAGTTCACAGCCACCCTGGGCAACTTAAAAAAGCAAAAAAGAGGACTGGAATATAATTCAGTGGTGGAATGCTTACTTAGCACCTGTTAGTGCTTGGGTCCAATTCCCAGTGTATAATAAATCAATAGATGATAAATAAATAAAAGTTGAGTATATGCCTCAATTTCAATTGTATGACTACTGTTGATATACGTACCACTACTGAACAAAAGACATGAAAATAGTATGTATAGTGCTGTTCATGGTTCCCCATGTCCCAGTACTGTCTGCACCACCTCTATCATACCTCTCCCTGTTGTATCAAGTAATGGTCTCTTTTTATATCTAGTTTTTTCCCCCAAAGTAGGGTTCACTATAGCCCAGACTGACCTGGAACTCACTCTGTAGTCCCAGGCTGGCCTAAAATTTACAGCTCTCCTCCTACCTCTGCCTTCTGAGTGTTGGGATTAATGGTGTGTGCCATCACACCTGTCTGTGTAATGCTCTTTATACTGCCAAAAGAAATTATTCCAGTGGATACAGGCAGAAAATGCTACTCTTTTGTTTGTGTATTGTTTTGTTTTTTTATTTTTTAAACAGTCTCATATGTCACTGGCTAGCCTCAAAATCACTTTGTAGCTGAGGATGACCTTGAACTCTAGAATGCTGAAGTTACTGGCATGTGCCACCATATCTGTTTATTCAGAGCTAGGGGTCAAACCCAGAGCTGTATGCATGTCAGACAGGCACTCTACCAACTGAGCTACACACCCAGCCCAAGTCTTTTATTTGCAGAGAAGTGTGATTTTGCTACACTCTCACTTGCATGCATGTTGTGCACAACCTCTCATGCTGTGTTCACAGACCTGTCGAGTGTAATAATGCTTGCTTTTGTAGATGATGCTTTGTATGTAGAGGCTTCTGAAAGGTATGGTGATTAAGGTGTCGAGTTGGAGTGAGAATCCACTAAATCTAACTTCATCATTTAGACAGGGTGCGTTCTGCAATGTGAGACCTTTCACAAAGCCCTAAACTTCATTAACTCCTTTTAACTTATTCTAGCCTGGTGTGGTGGCACATACCTTTAGTCACAGCACTCAGAAGGCTGAGGTAGGATGACTGCTGTAATTTTAAGGTCAACCTGGGCCAAGGTGAGTTCCAGGTTAGGATGAGCTATGTACCTGTGTAAAGCAGATGCACATGGTGGTGCATGCATCTGGAATTCCTGTGCAGTGGCTCGAGGCCCTGGTGCACCCATATATTCTCTCTCTCTCTCTCTCTCTCTCTCTCTCTCTCTCTCCTTCTGTCTCAAATAAATAAAACAGAAAGAAAAAAAAGGTGGGGCAAGGAGAGATGGCTCAGCACTTAAGGCACTTGCCTGCAAAGACTAAAGACCTAAGTTTAATTCCCCAGTACTCAGATTAAGTCAAATGCACAAGGTGGCACATGTGTCTGTAGTTCATTTCCAGTGGCTGGTCATTCGGGCATTCCCATTCTTTTTCTCTCCTTGCAATTAAATAAGTATATTTTTAAAACATAACAGTCTAGGGTTAGAGAGATAGCTTGGTAGTTGGAGCACTTGTTTGCAAATCCTAAGGACCCAGGTTTGATTTTGTAGTACCCATGTAAGCCAGATGAATTTCGTGGTACATGTGTCTGGAGTTCATGTGCAATGGTTAGAGGCCCTGGTGCACCCATACTTTCTCTGTATCTGCCTTTCTCTCACTCTCAAGTAAATAAAAAATAGAAGTCTAGCACATGAGATTGCTCTGTTTTTAGGATTACATGATAATATTTAATCTTCTACAATTAACAATTTGTACTTTACTTCAAAACTAAGCTAGGCTCTAAGAATCTTCAAGCCAGCACCTTTGTTCTATAAAATTTGACTTAACACATGTGTGTGTGTGTGTGTGTGTGTGTGTGTGTTGTAAATGAATACCCATCAAGCTTTATGGAAGTGGTGGCTGGGAGTTTGAAGCCAGTTCGGCAGGTTTTGTGAGCAACCAGCTTTAACCACTGAGCCATCTCTCTAGTTTCTGTAAAAAAAAAAAAATCTCTCTTTTTTTTTTTTTTTTTTTTTTTTTTTTTTTTTTTTTTTTTTGCATTTTCGAGGTAGGGTTTCACTTTAGCCCAGGGGAATTCACTATGTATTCTCAGAATGGTCTCAAACTCATGGAGATCCTCCTACCTCTGCCTCACAAGTGCTGGAATTAAAGGTGTGCACCACTATGCCCAGCTTCTTAAAAAAAAGAAAAAAAAATCTTTACAGCCTGGGATCTGTGCTTGATGTTTATTCTTTGACTTGGAGATCACAAATGAGTTTTCTAATTAAAATGAATAAACCCCTGAGTTATGAAGGATGAGGCATTTGGAAGACTGAGGCAGGAGAAGTGGAAGTTTGAGGTCAGCCCAGACTAGGGAGACCCTGTCTCAAGAAAAATAAAATAAATAAATAGCCACCAAAGTTTTACAGAAGGTGGTTTTTCCAAGGCTTTGAAGAGGAAGGAGGATTAGCTGTAGGGTTTATTTTGTTGTTCTTGCAGGTTTTAGGTCTCACTCTAATCCAGGCTGGCCTGGAAGCTACCTTCCTACCACAGCTGGTATACCTCTCTTGAAGCACCACACTCAGGTAAGAAGGATGCCTGGATAGAGACAATGTCAAAAACAGAAACAGGGCTGGAGAGATGGCTTAGGGGTTAAGGCTCTTGCCAGCAAAGCCAAAAGACCCAGGTTTGATTCCCTAGTACCTCTGTAAAGCCAGATGCACAAGGTGGTGCATGTGTCTGGAGTTCCTTTGCAATGGCTAGAGGCTCTGCCATGCCCATTCTCTCTCTTGCAAATAAATAAAAGTCAAATATTTTTTTAAAAAGGAAATGAATGGAAAGAGCTGTCCAGAGGGACACAAAGAAATGGATGTAGTTTGTCTAAGACCTGGAATCCCCTCAGAAGAGTATGTGGTTGTGGAGTATTGCTTGAGATAAGGGATACAATGGATTCCTAGCCTAGAACCTTCTTTGGAAAGATCAGATACCAGGTGGAAGGATTTGTTGGTTGTCAAGTCAACAGTTAAAAAAAGAAATCATTGTCCTTTGATTAGTAGGGGATTGATGCAGTAATCCCTTTAGGAGACAGAGCCGGATGTTTTAGGAAGCTGTGGAGATTTCCTCTTCACAGAGGTAAATTATCTAGGTCTGACTGTCCCCTGCCTCCATGTGGGATTTCTTAAGCAGACAGTTACTAGGCTTTTGGTTTTCTACCTACCTTCAAGTAACGCAGTGATCATTTCCTTCCCAGCAAACATTCTGGAAACTAACAATGAAGTGAGGCATTATCCTCATTAACCTCTAGCATGATTTCTTTTTCCCCCTTCAGGGATGATTTTTTTTTTTTTTTTTTTTTTTTTTTGAGGTAGAGTCTTGCTCTAGCCAAGGCTGATCTGGAATTCACTATGTAGTCTCAGGGTGGCCTTGAACTCATAGCAATCCTCCTAGCTCTGCCTCCTGTGTACTGGGCTTAAAGGCATGTGCTGCCAATGCTCTTTGTGTCTTTTGAGGCAAGGTCCCACTCTCACCCAGGCTGACCTCAAACTCAGCAGTCTTCCTGATTTAGCCTCCAAGTGCTGGGATTAAAGGTGTACACCAAGACACATTTAATAAATGGTTCATTTCAAAAGGTTGATTTAAAAAGGACTTTAAAACCAGGTGTGGTGGTGCACGCCTTAATTCCCCAGCACACTGGAGGCAGAGATTTGAGGATTGCCCTGAGTTTGATACCACCCTAAGACTACATAGTGAATTCCAGGTCAGCCTGGGCTAGAGTGAGACCTGTAAGGTTCAGGAGTGATCAAGACTACTGAGACCACTCTGAGGCAAAGATGGAAGCTTTTATTCAGGGAAAAACACAAAATGCCAGGACTTAATCTCAAAAGCAGAGCACAGTCAACTTTAAGATCACAGATAATGGGCTATATAGAGTTCTTCAATTGGGGGAAGGGAAATAGCTAGGGTATGAGACCAGAACAGTGCCCAGGTGATCTGAGAGGTAAGGGGGTAGGAAACCTAGACCTGGGACGTTATTAGGCAAGGAAGGGATTATGGCTGAGTGGTTCCTTGAGGAATGTGGATGACCCACTTCCTTATGTCTCTGTTGTCATCCTGCTGTGACTCCATTTTGTCCTGACCTAACATTCCAGCCTTTTGTTACTAATAAAAGACAAAGGTTAATTTTTTGACCATAAGGACGATGAGTTCTTATGGGAGAGGCTGGATAATGCAGTTGATGGGTCTCTCTTCAGGGCATGTGATGAGGAGGCAGTTTCATGGTGGCTGGAGGTGGCAGAGTGGTGAGATCAATAGCACCAGTGTAGCATGTTGTTATGACTTGGTCCTGAGCAAAGCAGAGACTTCTCTCACACCATCCATGTATTGAGCTGGCTTCAGGGCAGTCACTAGCAGACATCTGTTATAGATAAGTTGAGAGATATGGGCTCTGTGCACCCCATGAGAAGACAGAAGGGAGAACAAAGGAGCTTGTTACTCTTGTCAATAGCTATGACATCAAAACACCAAGTGTAAAGGGAGGAGGAGCATTCAGAGGTGAGAGATAAAGGGCTTGGGGCAAGAGGAGAGGCAGAGGAGCATTTCGGGATCAGGGGAAGAGTAGAAACACAGGAGAGTTTAAGTTTGAGAGTGTCTATTGGGGTGGCAGTGTATTTATCCCTGGATGAAATAGGGTAAGGGCTAAGGAAAGAGGGGGCCCAAGGAATAGCTCTGATTCTGACAAAGGCAAGTGGGAGGAGCTGGGGTCAGGGTAGATGAAGTTAATCAGGGACAGGCAGAGGTTGTAAGTCAGTATCAGACAGGGGAGCCTATTAGTCCAAATTATTGTTTATATTGTAGTTATATTTTTCTCATTGGGTGATTAAGACCATGTAGGCTTCCAGAATTAACTGTATATTTTGGAGGTCAATAATGGCCCTGTAGGAGATATTTTTAGGGACCTGTGAGGAGTTCTATGACTCTCAGTATTGTCATCTGCTAGAATAACTCAAGGCCGTGCTGACCAAGTAGCCCTCCCTCTTTTGGGAAGTCTGGAGGACTGATTTTCCTCCAATGTGACTCTCCAGTTGCAGATACACTGACTTGGAATGCATTTCTGGGTCTCCACATCTTTTCTAATCAAGAAGATAGGTAACTCACCAGAGGCTAGAAGATGAAGTGTCCCATCATCTCCTGTGGCCTTTTGACCAGGGAGCAGGAACCAAAATATCAGTTATCCTTCTAACTCCAATGTTTCCAATTGATTTTGGCTTCTATATATGGTTATTACTCATTCAGAGAGGCTGTACATATCTGATTAGCAAGACAGATTAGTTAAAAAGGGTGCTGAACATATCTGGTTAGCAAACTAGATCTGGTTAGAGAATGACACAATAGTTTAAAATCATTCTGATTAATATTTAAGTTTAGGGCTGGAGAGATGGCTTAGCAGTTATGTGCTTGCCTGTGAAGCCTAAGGACCCCGGTTCAAGGCTCGATTCCCCAGGACCCACATTAGCCAGATGCACAAGGGGGTGCATGCATCTGGAGTTCGTTTGCAGTGGCTGGAGGCCCTGGAGTGCCCATTCTCTCTCTCTCTTTCTCTCTCTCTCTGCCTCTTTTTCTCTCTGTCTGTCACTCTCATATAAATAAATAAAACAAAAAAAATTTAAGTTTAGTTGTCAGCTGACAGTGTAAGCCATATCTGGGACATAGAAAGCATACACATTCTATCTTTTAAGTATCTGTCAGTTATAAGTATAGACAGAACATTTTAGTAGCCCTGAAAACAATATTTTATCAATTTTTATATCAATAACCTTAAGGCAATTGATTTAATCTAGAAATTGTGTACCAGGAAAAAGACAAGACAGTATAAAAAGTTAGTATCTGTGTTTGAAAACAACTTTGGCTAGTCTGTATACCAATGCAAGTACCAATTACTCCCCAGACTGGAAGCAGAACAGCAATTTAAGATTATTTTTCATTGCAGGAAATATGTCTTAAGTATCAATATTTCTATAAGCAATGAACTTATAATGCTAGAAATGAGACAATTAATTAAGTGAAACCTTGACTGAGACTGATTATACATAGCTTAAGAATAAAATAAAACTTGGTCATTGTTGAGTTAAGCAAGCCTGATTTTCACATGCATTAGAGACAATATGACAGACACAAAGCAATTTCTAAATATGTACCTTTTACCATTGAACAATCTTAAGGCTTAACTAAAGAAATATTTATGACTGTTAAATGAAGCTTAGACAAACTATATTAACATTTGTATACAGTGGATTTTCCTAAGACATGGGGAGCTTTATCATTTTTTTAAGAACAAAAATCACAATAAGTCACTTTTTATAAGACTTATATTATAACCTCAGTGATACTTATCTAGCAAAATTATCTAGCAAACGTATACTCTACTATGTGCATCTGGCTTTGCAAATAAGCACCTTTAACTGCTGAGCCAAAAAGAAATATTTTAAATATTTTAACATATACAAAATTTTATTACACAATCTTTAACTATTTGAACCTTAACCAACTCTATAATTCTGTCTGTAGTACTTTGGTAAACTTGTTCAGTAATGACGTAAGTTAAATCTAAAGTATTAAGACTGATTGTTGGAGGAATTGAGGAATTACATCTTAAATCACAACATAACTTTGTTTAGAATTTTCTTGTATTGTTCACCATAAAGTAGTTTACAAGTGTGTGGCAGATAAATACTGTTTAATGTTTCAAATGTGGTCTATTTATCTTATAAAATAGGGGGGAAAAAAAGTAATTCCTCTGTGAGATTTTTTTTTTTTTTTTGAGGCAGGGTTTTAGATATAATAACCTTAGGAGAGAATTGAATATTAATATGTCAATTTTAACCTTAAGATTTAATTAAAAGGTTGATAAATAGAGGAACCTAGTTAACTTGGTTGGGTACTCTAAATTCAGTCTTTCATAACCAATATTATGATCAGATTAACATCAATGAGTTCAAGTTAAGTTTCTAACCTCAATACCACAGCAACCTGCTACCAGCCAGGGCCATACTTTGTTAGTCTGATGTACCCCTTAGGCTAATAGTCATTTTATATCTCAAGAACTCTGTAATCTGATTAAGTACGTTGTATTTAACCTTCTGTTTAAGCTTACTCATATCTTCATCTACATACTTTTACTTTACAATCTATGTAGCCACTCTGTAATAACGTTTTTCGTTAAACATTTAACATTCAACATTTAAAATTTCCTCTCCAGTTCCTCTCTCTGCATGCAAATAAATTTTTAAAGCATTTTTATTGAGAGTTTGAACACATAAGTATAATATAATTGGATCATATTCGCATCATATTACACTCTTTTGTACCCCACCTCTCCTACCCTGAGGGCCCTCTTCTTCTCTTCTTTCTAAGTAGTTCTTGTGTATTGATTTCTCCTTTTTTTTTTTTTTTTTTTTTTTTGTCCTCCTCAGTCCTCTGTGTCAAAATGTTGGTGGGCGTAGAATTGTGCAGGTCATGTGGCAATGACAACTTCTTTGAGATCATGAATGGCCTGGTCAGTTCATATCCATATGACAGTGCCCCATGGTGCTCCTTTCTACCCTGTGCTTCTTACATACTGCTGCAAAGCTCTCTCAGCAGGACTGGTGTGACTAAGGTGACTCATCCAGTTGAAGGGAGGTTCTTTTTTTTGTTTTTTGTTTACTGAGGTAGGGTCTCAATCTAGCCCAGGCTGACCTGGAACTCAATCTGGAGTCCTAGGGTGACCTCCAGTTCACAGACACCCTTCTACCACTGCTTCCAGAATGCTAGGCTTAAAGGCATGTGAGCCACCACACCCAGCTGAGTTTGAGATTCCTAACCAGAATCAGCATTGTACAGTATTTCCAGCAGGCTCTATAGAAATGTAAATTAATTGACTTTCCCCTACAAACTGAAATGCAAACCCTGGAGGTGGGGCCAAGTAAACTGCATTAACAGACTCGGTGTTAGTGCTCATCCAGGTTTAGGCACCTGTGGAGCTTGTTCTGTGGATCTGAAATCTAATGGCACCTACTCAAAATTAATTTGAGGAGGGACCTGGGGAGCTACTGAATTGATTCCCTTGTTCTTGCTGCTTTCCCTGGAAGAAAATTCCCAGCATTGCAGAGAAAATAGGTAAGTTTCCTTCCAGATATCATTTCCTCAATCATGACTTTTTTCAAATTCTCAATTTTTTTTTTTGTCAAAATAAATAAATAAATAACCATAACCTCCAGATACATGCACCACCCTGTGCTTTCGTGGGTTCTGGGGAATCAAACCTAGGACCTTAGGCTTCACTGGCTAGCACCTTAAACACTAAGTCATCTCTCCAGGCCCTTATTTTGCTTTTTTAAGGTAGGGTCTGGCTCTATCCCAGGCTGACCTGGAATTAACTATGTAGTCTCAGGCTGGCCTCGAACTCACAGCGATCTTTCTACATCTATCTCCTAAATGCTGGGATTAAAGGCATGTGCCAGCCGGGTGTGGTGGCGCACGCCTTTAATCCCAGCACTCGGGAGGTATAGGCAGGAGGATCGCCTGAGTTCGAGGCCACCCTGAGACTCCATAGTGAATTCCAGGTCAGCCTGGGCTAGAGTGAGACCCTACCTCAAAAAATCAAAAAATCAAAAAATAAAAATAAAAATAAAAATAAAAAAAATAAAGGCATGTGCCAGGAAGCCTGGTTTAAACTTGATTTTTATTATGCATGGAATGTTGATAAAATGATTGATAGGTAGATAGAGACAATTATCTCTGTATACTCTGAACAAGAGAAAAATAATAAGTTATGCAGCAGGGACAAAGAAAAATACAATGTTAGGAAAAATATATAGCTAATTTAGCACACCGACAGTATTATTGTCTTTCTTTTTGTTTAGGTAAAATGTATTTAATATTTTTTCTGTCCATCTTCAATTTCATCTTAAGCTTTTGCTGGTTATGTTAATAGTTCTGGCATAACATTTTTTTAACTTTTTATTTTTATTTATTTTTGTTGTTTTGTTTTGGCTTTTTTTTTCAAGGTAGGGTCTTGCTCTAGCCTAGGCTGACCTGGAATTCACTCTATAGTCTCAGAGTGGCGTAGAACTCATAGTGATCTGCCTCCCACATACTGAGATTAAAGGTGTGCTCCACTATGACCAGCAGACATTTTTGAAGTATTTATTGAGTATTTATATGTGAGATTAGACATGGGATATCGCAAGAGTTTAATTCCTTATGGGTAGAAAATGACCCATAAATAAGCCTGTTCACTTAGATACCAAGAAAATAAAAGTCATGGGAAATATTTCAAGTTGAAGGTGTGAACAGTTCTCTGTAGAAGCCTCAAAACATTTCAGGACTTGGAGATAGAACATAGGCCTGGAGTGGTGGCACACACCTTTCATCCTAGCATTCAAGAGGCTGAAGTAAGAAAATTGTGTAAATTCTAGGCGAGCCTGGAGCTACCGAGTTCCAGTTTAGCCTTGGCGAGAGTGAGACCCTACCTTGGAAACTCTGCACCCCTAAGGAAAAAAAAAAAAAAAAAAAAAAAAAAAAAAACATAGAGCCAAAACTTGAATGTTGAGAACATAACCAGTCTGTTAGGATTCAGCTGTGGGATTCTGACCGCCCTGCCTGGAGAACAGGTTGGAGGAGGAAGAACAATTGCCTAAATTATGTTATCAGCTGGCTGGAACTCAAGGAAATAGCATTGGATAAATTTCTTTATATTGGTGGCTCTAGGACATGTTCAGCTAGCAAACAAGGGAAGCAGCCAAACAGAGAAGACAAAGGAGTGGAAGAATTGTTTGTTTGCAATCCGCATGATTTAAAGGGGCCACGTTTTGTTGTTTATATTTTTATTTTTATTTTATTTATTTATTTTTTCTGAGACAGGTTCTTATCATGTAGGGAAGGCCAGCCTAGAACTCTATATGCATGTAGCACAGCCTGACCTGGAATGAGCTCCCACTCCTGACAAAGGGGCTACTTTTAGGTAGACGTATAGGCATCTTTTTAAAACTGATTAAAAACAAAATAGGAAATGGATAAGAGATTTCATACATTGTTTTAAACTTTTTTATCTTATTTATTTTTGGTGGTTTTCGAGGTACAGTCTCACTCTAGCCCAGGCTGAACTGGAATTCTACAGCTCCAGGCTGGCATTGAGTGTACACAATCCTCCTACCCTCAGCGTCCTGAGTGCTGGGAGTGAAGGTGTCTTCCACCACACCCAGCTGAAATTTAAATGAAGCAAAAAAAAAAAAAAAAGAAAAGAAATAGTTCTTAATCATTAAAGTAAAAGTCATGTGCATAGTAAATGTGAATATTTAAAAGTATTTCTTACCCAGCCAGTGGGTGATTACACCAAAATGTCACTTTTCGCATCATGTTACCATTTTTTTTTTTTTTTTTGTTTTGTTTTTTGAGGTAGGGTGTTCGTCCAGCCTATGCTGACCTGGAACTCACTCTGTAGTCCCAAACTAGCCTCAAACTCACAGCAATCCTCCTACCTCTGCCTCATAAGTGGGATCAAAGGCATGTGCCACCACCTGGCTCATGTCACCTTTCTCATACATTGTTTGAAGTGCCATCTTGGTTAACAAAGCACACCAAATTTTTAAATATATTTACAAGCAATCTTATAACCATTAAGGGAATATGTCTTTGAAGACTAGCATTCTCAATATTTTGGTTTTAGGGCTCCTTTTCACTGCTTGCTTCTTTATGACCAGGTCTCATGTAATCAGGGTGGCCTCAGACATCTTTGACTACACAGAAAAGGATGACCTTGAACTACTTCCCCTATTTCCCAAATCTGGATTACAAGGTTGTTTTTAAATTTTTTTGTTAAAGTTTATTTTATTTTAGAGAGAGAGAAAGAGAGAATGAGCATGCCAGGGCCTTCAGCCACTGCAAAAAAAAAAAAAAAAAAAACTCCAGGCATATGTGCTACCACATGCATCTGGCTTACATGGGTCCTAGGGAACTAAACCGGCATTCTTTCGCTTTGTAGGCAAGTGCCTTAATTGCTAAGGCTTTTCTCAAACCCTGGATTCTCCAGTAGGCTATTGGTTGTGTTTAAAAATCAATATTGGCTTTAAAAAAATTAAAAAGACTTTTTGGTGATTTTCCTTGAGGTAGGGTCTCACTCTAGCCCAGGCTGACCTAGCACTCACTCTGTAGTCCCAGGCTGACCTTGAACTCATGGTGGTTCACCTTCCTCTGTCTCTGGAGTGCACAGATCAAAGGTGTATGCCACCACACCCAGAAAAAAATCCTTTTCTTTTTTTTCAAGGTAGGGTCTTGCTCTCATCTTTGAAATTACAAAATCTGGCTGGGCATGATGGCACACGTCTTTAATCCCAGCACTTGGGAGGCACAGGTAGGAGAAGCACCATGAGTTCAAGGCCACCCTGAGACTAATGAATTCCAGATCAGCCAGGGCTAGAGTGAGACCCTACCTCAAAAAAAAAAAAATTACAAAATCTGAAATAAATTGGGTTTTGGCTAGTTGGATGGTTTTAAAGACAGGGTTTCATTATATGCATACTTACATATGCATGAACCCACTAACATACAAACATGCACACACACACACACACACACACACACACACACACAAAAAAAAAAGCCTTAGCTTTCTCAGTGTTGGGATGATAGATAGATAGATAGATAGATAGTGTCTGGAGTTCATTTGCAGTGGCTGGAGGCCCTGGTGCACCCATTCTCTCTCTCTCTCTCTCTCTCTCTCTCTCCCTCTTTCTCTGTTAAATAAATAAATAAATAAATAAATAAATAAATAAGTAAAATATTTAAAACAAAAGAATAAACTATTGAGGCTGGCTAATGTGGGTCCTGGGGAATCTAACCTGTGTTCTTTGGCTTTGCAGGCAAACGCCTTAACAGCTAAGCCATCCCTCCAGCCCTCAATAGTTTATTCTTATGAAAATACCTTCTATCTCAGCCTCTTGAGTTCTGGGATTAAAGGCTTGCATCACCACTCCCAGCTAGAAGTGGCTTTCATTGGGAAAGAGTTTCTAAAATTTAAGGGTACTTAACAAATAGAAATAAATATTATTACTTATTACATAGTTACTGAAATTAATGATAACATTTGTTAAGAAAAGATTGCCATACTTATGCAGGCAATAGAAGTGTTGATCAAAGGAAATTAGTTGGATAGTGATGAGGAGACCAAACATAAGTCATTTGTCAGTTTGCAAAACAAAGCAGATTAAGAATGCACTTCTGCCTCCTGAGAGCTAGGATTAAGGGTACACACAACCAAGGCCAGCTCTCTCTCTCTCTCTCTCTCTCTCTCTCTCTCTCTCTATATATATATATATATATATATATATATATATATATACCTTATTTTTATTTATTTATTTGGGAGAGAGAAGGAGGCAGATAAAGAAAGAGAGACTGGACATGCCAGGGTCTCCAGCTGCTGCAAGTGAACTCCAGCCTTATCTGTTATTCTTTTTTCTTTATTATTGACAACTTCCATAATTATAGACAATAAGCCATAATAATTCCTCCCCCCAACACACTTTCCCCTTCACAACTCCACTCTCCATCATATCCCCTCCCCCTCTCAATCAGTCTCTCTTTTGCTTTGATGTCATCATCTTTTCCTCTGTTATACTGGTCGTGTGTAGGTAGTGTCAGACACTGTGAAATCATGGATATCCAGGCCATTTTGTGTCTAGAAGAGTGCATTGTAAGGAGTCCTACCCTTCCTTTGGCTCTTACATTCTTCCTGCCAGCTCTTCCACAATGGATACTGAGCCTTAGAGGGTGTGATAGGGATATTTCAGTGCTGAGCATTCCTCTGTCACTTCTCAGCACTGTAGTGCTTTTTGAGTCATCCCAGATGTCATTGCCATCTGAAAGAGAAGCTTCTCTAACCAAAAGTGAGAGTAGCTTTAATATATGGGTATGAGCATTAAAAGAAGTGCTTACTGGGAAGTTTGGTGAGCATAATATATGCATTTAGCCAGATACCAGCAGGCGCTACACCCCTAGCACTCATGAATTCCCCCATCATAGGTTTTTCAGTATCGGGCATGTATTCTCTCCTATTGAGTGGGCCTCTAGTCCAATTACAGAGAAGTTTGTTTCCCCCATAACAGACTTACCACTATTGCACCTGTTGGCTCATTTGGCCCAGCTTTAGGCTTGCAGTGTACTCTGTTGTTTATCTCCACTGTTGACTTACTTCTCTATCCCATGGAGCTGCATGCAGCATAGCTTTTTCCAGCTTTCTGTCAGCTTGTCTACAGGCAGAATGTAATTCTTATTGGCAAAAAAAATTGATAGTTTACACAGCTGGAGAGATGGCTTAGCAGTTAAGGTGCTTGGCCGTGAAGAATAAGACCCCAGGTTCAATCCCTTAGAACCCATGTAAGCCAGATACACATGGTGGCATATGCATCTGGAGTTTGTCTGCAATGGCTAGAGGCCCTGGCATGCCCATTCATTCTCTCTCTCTCTCACTTATATAGATAGATGATGATAGATAGATAGATAGATAGATAGATAGATAGATAGATAGATAAATAGTTTACAACAATAACATAGACTGAGTGTCACATGGATTGTTGGTGGCTGCATGAGCTATCAAAGCCTTTAAAGGGCAATTTAGGAACAGCTGTCCAAATCAGAGTTCCCCATCTGTGACACATTTCATTATTTCTGATTTCTGATTTCTAACCATGCCTTTATATTCAATCCTATTCTGATACACAGATCACAGGTTCTGGCCTCAGTCTGTCTGTCTCTCTCTCTCTTCCAGTTCGTACAGAATATAAATATCTGCTAGAAGTCTGGCACAATGGTACATGCCTGTAATTGCAGTATTGGGACTAAAGCCATGGCTAAGTAGTAGAACATTTGCCTACCATGGGCATAAGGCATTGTGTTCAATTGTCTGCATTACTAAAAGCAACATGCTGGACATAGTGGTGCACACCTTTAATCCCAGCACTCGAGAGACAGAGGTAGGAGGATTGCTGTGAGTCTGAGACTACAGAGGAAGTGCCAGGTCAGTCTGGACTAGAATGAGACCCTACATCAAAAAAACAACAAAAATTATAATAACAACATTCTTACCAAATGCCAGCTCTTAGGAGGTAGAGGTAAGAAGACCGCAAGCTCAGAATCATTATTATAGTTTGATAAATAGTAAGTTTGAGGACCACCTGCTACATGAGACTCTGTCTCAAATAAAAACAATAAATAGGGAAAGAAAAGAAAAAAAAAATCACTGGACAGTTTTGTACAGAAGAATGACATGATTTAACTTCTATTTTCCTGGAACTAGTCTAGCTGATAAAATGAGATTACTCTT
This sequence comes from Dipus sagitta, assembly GCA_036346955.1. Lineage (NCBI taxonomy): Eukaryota > Metazoa > Chordata > Mammalia > Rodentia > Dipodidae > Dipus > Dipus sagitta. Next base: position 210,485,178 of record CM070770.1, read on the forward strand.
GCAGGAGGTTAAGGACAGGTATCAGGGACAGGCATGGTGGCACAGGTCTGATAATCCTAGCACTCCTAGAGGCTGAGGTAGGAGAATTGCCATGAGTTTGAGGCCAGTCTGGGCTACTGAATGAGTCAGACTGGGCTAGAGTGGGACCCTACTTCCAAAATAAAATATCTGCTGGACGTGGTGGCTCACACCTTTAATCCCAGCACTTGGGAGGCAGAGGTAGGAGGATTGCCATGAGTTCGAGGCCACCCTGAGACTACATAGTGAATTCCAGGTCAGCCTGGGCTAGAGCAAGAAAGAAAGAAAGAAAAGAAAAAATCTTCCCCCTCAAAAAAAGCCAGGTGGGGAGACCTAAAAAGAAACCACTATAGTAATCAGAGAGAGATCACAATGAATGGTAGAAAAGGTGATAAGAGGTAGTCAAGTTCTTTCTTGAAAAATATTTTTAGTTGTTTATTTACAAGCAGAGAGAAACAAAGAGAACAAGAGACACACACACAGAGAGAATGGGCACACCAAGGCCTCTGGCCACTGCAAATGAACTCCAGGGGCATGCACCACCTTTTGCATCTGGCTTACATTAGTCCTGGGGAATTGAACCTGGGACTTTTGGGTTTGTAGGCAAGTACCTTAACTACTAAGCCATCTCTCCAGCCTGTGGTCAAGTTCTTGATACATTTTGATTCCAATGTGGTGAAATACTAACTATAAGAGGATACTCCAGAATTCATATCACTATCCTAGACTTCCAAACCTTCCCTGTCTATTTTCCTTTTGGTATCTGACAGTATAATTTATCACATACAAAACTGAGTTTCTGGGCTGGAGAGATTGCTCAGATGTTTTGAGTGTCCTACACAAGAATGAAGGCATGGGGATTAGGAGGAAGGGATCAGAGACCCCCTGAATTCAAATATTCAGAACCTTCATAAACAACTGGGCACCTCTAGTCTAAATCCTGGTAATCACCAGAGCTCAAGAAAAAACAACAAAAAACAGCAAACTCTGGGATAAGTAAGATATTCCTGCTCAGAGAAATGGCAGAAGAGGCCTGGAGAGATAGTTCACCACTTAAGGCACCTGAATGCAAAGCCTAAGAATCCAGGTTCGATTCCCCAGTACCCACATAAAGGTTAAGGTGCTTGCCTGCAAAGCCAAAGGACCTATGTTTGATCTCTACCCAGATCCCATGTAAGCCAGATGCACAAAGGGGTGAGGCAAGAAAAAGGTTGCATATGTGCACTAGGTGGTACAAGTGTCTGGAATTCAGTTGCAGTAGCTGAGGCTCTGGCATGCCAATTCTCTCTCTTGTTCTCTCTTAAAAAAAAAAAAAAAAAAAAAAAAACTGGCAAAAGGGAGCAGCTGCCTGCCACTGCACATAGGATCTTGCTAGGACACATACATGTACATAAATGATGCAGATCTCACCCACCCAAGAAAGAGAGTGCCTAATATGTTACTCACCTCTGGAATTTAGCCATTTTTTCTCTTTCTTCATTTCTTTCTCTCTGTCGCCTCTCCATTTTCCTCACTGTTCTTCTTCTCACTTCTCCCCCTCCCCAACACAAGATATTGCCCTGTAGCCCTGGCTGTCCTGGAGCTTAGAATGTAGACCAGGTGGGTCTCTTGCCTCTTCCCCAAAGTGCTGGAATTATAGGAAGGTGCCAACATCCATGCCTGGCTCCATGGTTTCTCTTCCTATGTTTTTTTTTTTTTTTTTTTTTTTTAATTTGCCTGTTTGTGTGTGTACAGCTTCCGGGGTCTCTTGCTGCTTTAGACAAACACATCTGGCTTTACATGAGTTCTGGGGAATTGAACCCAGGCTGGCAGGCTTTGTAAGCAAGTGCCTTTAACCTCTGAGCCACCCCTTTCTGTTTTTTTTTTTTTTTTTTTTTTTGGTTTTTCGAGGTAGGGTCTCACTCTAGGCCCAGGCTGACCTGGAATTCACTATGGAGTCTCAGGGTGGCCTCCAACTCACGGCGATCCTCCTACCTCTGCCTCCCGAGTGCTGGGATTAAAGGTGTGCGCCACCACGCCCGGCCTCTTTCTGTTTTGATAACTTACTTTTTCTAATTGCTTATTCTCAAAACTTTGATGTCTTCCGTCCTTGATTCCATCTTTCCACAATCCCTAGCCAAGACACCAGCAGATCCCACAGATACCACTTTCCAAGTTCCAGGTCTTCTCTTGTCATGTTGGTAATGTTGTTTGAATTGTTTTGATTTTGTTGTTTGCTTGTTTACGGATTTTTTTTTTTTTTTTTTTTGAGGCAGGATCTCACTCTTGCCTAGGTTGACCTGTAACTCACTCTAGTCCAGGCTGGGATGTCTGTCTGTCTTTCTTTCTTTCTTTCTTTCTTTCTTTCTTTGTTGGTCTGTTCTTTTCTTTTTGGCCTTTTCTATTTTTTGAGAAAGGGTCTTTATTATATAGCCCAGGCTGTCCTCAAACTTCCCATTCCCCTGCCTCAGCCACTCTGAGTGTTGATAGTAGACTAGCTTAACTTTCTCATCTTTACTAATACAATAAACATCCCTTCATCTGCTTTCATGGTTTTAAATTATGTTAACATCTTGGCTAATCTTGACAAAAATTAGTTTTGTCCTTTGGACTTATGTCTTTTATTTCTTCCTTCTGGACTTTATTTCTCCTGTGTGTATCCTGTGGCTAGAAAAGGAAATAGTATGCAATATTTGTGGTCAGTTTGTCATACTTGACCTGAAATCTATCATATTGTATCATATCTAATGAAGGAAGAGGAGCAGAATTTTAAAGAGGTAGTTGAGTCTGAATACAAATTGAGGTTCTGGTTACTGCAGGAAGTGTATGAGCTTAACTCCCTGGGCCTGCAAGGATGTGGATTTATCTTGAACTTGGGAACAACTAATCACAATCAGCAGATGAGTTTTTCTACAGAGCTAGAAGAGAAGTCCAAGGAAACACTACAGGTGAGATGATTTCCTAATATACTGGAATTCAGAAGAGTTCCACAGTGTATCAGTTTTGGGAAAAGCTATACATTGACAACCATAGGTATGTTGAATGTATGTGCATAGTTGCTTAGCATGTCTGTTTCTGTGAACTTATCCTCACGTATAAAGACCCACTAGGGCTGAGGAGATGGCTCAGCAGGTAAAAGTGCTTGAGGTTCAAGCATGGGACTCGAGTTCTGCTTCCAGCATCCATGTATAAAAGCCAGACATGGCTGCCCATGACTATGACCCCAGCATTGAGTGGGGGCAGAGACAGGAGGATAGCTGGTTTCTTCGAACAGCCATTCTAGCCAAAACATGGCAGCTTCAGGTTCAGTAAGAGATTTTGTCTCAGGGAAATAAGGAAGAAGAGTGATAGTGGAGGACACTCAATGTCATCTTCTGGCCTCCACAAGTGTGTGCACTGGATACATTCATCTGTGCACACATGTGCATATACCACATATGCTAAATACACAAAGACACATGGAAAAGGTAAACTCCACCTGCAAATTGATTTGTATGCATGTATTAGATCACTGTTATGCTGAAAATATCATTGCATCCATAGACAGATATATTAAGAAGGGAACATCAAGCCAGGCATGGTGGCACATGCCTTTAATCCCAGGAGGGTAGCCGTGAGTTTGAGACCACCCTGAGAATAGAGTGACTTCCAGGTCAGCCTGGACGAGTGAGACCCTACCTCAAAAAAAAAAAAAAAAAAAAAAGAAAGAAAACCAAGAAGAAGAAGAAGGAGAGAAGGAGGGAACATCAGTATTAATGGTTCAGATAGAACCACAGTTCAACCACAGTTCAGAATGAATCACTGAAGCCTAAATGATGGGCTTCTGGTTTGAGTTCTCTTAGTTACTATGTGGCCTTGGGCTTGTGGTGTTATACATCTGACCCAGTTTCTTTAGCTGTATGATGGAAACAGCCATGGCCTCTGATACAACACTGCTGTGAACATTGAAATAACCTCCAGAAAGCTCCTTATCTAGTGTATGGTCCAGTTTAAGCAATCTGGAAATATTAGACATTGTTTTACTCTTGTGATATTTCATGATAGCAAGCAATTAAATACAACCTATTTCCAAGAGTGTGAGGCTCACAGAATGAATCGAGTGGCGTATGTAACACAGAATGTTTTTGCCATGCAGTAGGGGCAGCATGGTACTCTATGCAAAATTGAAAGTCTCCAAGACAGATACATAGAAAGTTCCAGACAAGCAATGGAATATGATGTAATTTATTTTCCTAAAGGATATAATCATGTGTTGATGTGATGCACGAGAATACATTTATAAAGATTTATAAAAAGGAAACTAACATCAGTGGCTTAAGTAATTAGGTGTTCCTATTGTTATAATTTTCATTAAATTACAATTTTAACTCTAATTTAGTGATGAAACATTAGATTTATGAATAAAATGTCCTACCAGAAAGAATGTGATGGGTTTGAAGAACATAGTGCTAATCCAAGGAAACAGATTAAATGCCATATGGCTACCTCACCTTTAACATTAGATGTCAAAGACCTTCCTCTATGTACATTTTTGAAACAGTAGCTCATTATGTAGCCCAGGTTGGTCTTGAATTTATGACCCAGCTCTCTCCGCCTCCCAAATGCTGGGATTACAATTGTGTACTATCACTGTGCTCAGTCTCATTTCTATAGAAAAAAATATCCTGCCTCACACAGAAAATAGCAAAGCCTTACCTGATTATGTCTTTCTGTCAGCAGAATAGGTTTTTAAGGGTGTGAAACTAAAGCAGGGTCTCACTTTAGTCTTAGACCTGGAACTTATCAAGCAAGTAGCCCAGACTGGCCTTGAGCATGTGATAGCCCTCCTATCTCAGCCTTTCGGATGCTAGGATTAAAAGTATGTACCACTGCACCTGGCAGGGAAACAGTTTTTAAACACAAGTTTGAATTAGTAAATAAGAAGAAGGGAGGCCAGGCGTTGTGGCACATGCCTTTAATCCCAGTACTTTGGAAGCAGATATAGGGGGATCACAGTGAGTACAAGGCCACCCTGAGACTTCGTAGTTAATTCCAGGTCAGACTGGGCTAGAGTGCGACCTTACCTCTTAAAAACCAAAAGAAGAAAAAAAGAAAAAAGAAAAAAAAAAAAGAAAAAAGGGGCTTGGGAGATATCTCAGTTGGTAAAGTGCTTTCCTCACAGATATGAGGACCTGAGTTCAATTCTCCAAACTGTGTGGTATATGCCTGTAATCCCAGAATTGGGGAGATGGAGACAGAAGGACAAGTAGGGCTGGTTGGCCAGGCAGTTTAGCCTAATTGGCAAGCTCTGGGCAAATGGGAACACTCCCATCTCAAAGGAGGTGGACAGCATTCCTGAGGATGACTCCTGCAGTCCTCCTGCACACAATGAGTAGTACATAAACATGTTCTCCCATGTGTGTTAAGAAAGACAGGGTGTATGGTATTGATCAGTAATACAAAGGTACTTCTGCAGAGACTCAGCTGGCTGGGCCAAGAGAACAGGAATAAACTGAAGGCAAGTGTGGCCCAGGTTGTTTCTGAACAGATGCATCACCTCTAGTGCATCACCATGGAACTTGAGAAGAAGTGTGGGGAGTCTGCCTTAGCGTTACTGCAGGTCAGTGTGGAGAAAACCCTTCTTAACTATATTTGAGAACTGAAAAGTAGGGCTGTAGAGATTGCTCAGTGGTTAGGCTACTTGCCTGCAAAGCCTAACAATCTGAGTTTTATTCCCCACTACCCACGTAAAAGCCAGATGCACAAAATGGCACATACATCTGGAGTTTGTTTGCAGTGGCTGGAAGACCTGGCACATCCATTCTGTCTGTCTCTCTTCTCTCTGCTAGCAAATAAATAAATAAAAATAAAGATCATTAAGAACTGAAAAGTAAGCCAGGCATGGTGGCGCATGCCTTTAATCCCAGCACTCCAGAGGCAGAGGTAGGAGGATCACCCTGAGTTCAAGGCCACCCTGAGACTCCATAGTGAATTCCAGGTCAGCCTGGGCTAGAGTGAGACCCTACTTCAACCCCCCCCCCAAAAAAAAAAGATCTGAAAAGTAGATAGTTCTTACTAGGGGCCGTCACAAGATCCACTGATCTTAAGCCATACATGAAGGCTAGGCAGCCATTTTCCAATCTCCAGTTGCTAAAAGTAGTATGTATAGTTTTGGTGGGAATATAAATTAGTACAGATGTTATGGAAAGCCATGTGAGGTTCCTCAGAAACCTAAACATAGAACTACAATGTGATTCAGCAATCCCACTATTGAGTGTAAGTCCAAAGGATATCAAATTAGTTTTTCAGAAATATATCCACAGTACCATATTACTGTAGCAATATTCACATTAACAAACATGGAAACTGTCCATCAATTGATGAGTAGTTGAATAAAGCCTATCTATTAGTTAACTAATTTATAGTATTTTTACTCAGCTTTTCATTTTTTGGCATTACTTGGAATTGAACCATTATGCAAGTACTTCATCATTTAGCTATTTCCCCAACTCACTTTAAACACACACACAGAGGGAGAGAGAGAGAGATTTTTGTTTTGTTTTTTGAGGTAGGATCTTGCTCTAGCCCAGTCTGATCAGGAATTCACTATGTACTGTCAGGGTGGCCTTAAACTCAGAGCAATCCCCCTATCTCTGTCTCCTGAGTGCTGTATTGAAGGCATGCATCATCATACTCAGCTAAAAAAATATTTTTAGATGAGTTGAGGACATGGCCAGTGGTTAAAGGTACTTTTTTGTTTTGTTTTGTTTTTTGTTTTTTTGTGATTGGGTCTTACTCTAGCTCAGGCTGACCTGGAATTTACTATGTAGTCTCAGGGTGACCTCAAACTCATGGTGATCCTCCTACCTCTGCCTCCCAAGTGCTGGGATGAAAGGTGTGAGCCACCACTCCCAGCAAAGGTACTTTCTTGCAAAGGCTGCGGGCATGAGTTCAATATCCCAGTACACATGTAGAGCCATATGTACAAAGTGATGCATGCATCTGGAGTCTGGAGATGGTTTGAAGTGGAAAGAGACCATGGCACATCCATTCTCTCTCTCTCTCACTTCTCCCTGCAAATAAATAAATAAAAATACATTAAAATATTATTTAAATCTTTTAAAACCAAACACTGACAAGTCTTTGTGACTAAGCCCCTGAGATACAGTTTAGTTCTTGAGATAAACCTATTTCCAAACCGAGTGGACAGGTGTGACCCAATTATGATCAGTTCCTGACCTAGCTTCAACTGTCCTCCTGGCCTAGTGACCCTCCATCTGCTCAAGACTTTCCCTCTGGAACTGGAAGAAGTAAATGGACACCCTTTGAAAGGTGCATGTTTTGCATATGATGGCTGAGGTGAAGCAATGCTTCTGGAAATACAGCAAAATCATTTCAAGTGTTTTTCTGGCCTTTCCTTATTCCTTATTAGAATTTGATGTCCCAGAATTCATCCTAAAATGTTAATATAATTATATGGAGGAAATTAAGTTCATATTACAAGAATATGGGCATGGTTTACAAATGTCTTAACTCAAATATCTAGTCACAACCTTGTCTTCTTTTCCTTAGAATGCAAGATATCATTTAGAAAGGTAAGTTTGACACTTCCTGCCAAGATGGTGACCGCCTAGCTGTGCTGCAAATCCCAGGGAAAGAAAGGCAAGATATTAAGGGTTCATTGGGGCATTTTGGGGAGAGAAATCTGGGAGGGCACAGACATGGGGGAAACAGGGAATCGTGGATCCCCTCACGGGCAGGAATCCCACCACTTCCCCCAAATAAGCGCCGTGTCCACGGCGCTGCTGCTGCTGCCACCGCTGCTGCCGCTGGATGCTGATCGATCCCTGCGTGAGGAAGCTTAGACTGCTCCACACTCATCCACTCACCCACTTACTTAGTTAGCTCAGTCCCACAGCAAATGCCACACAAGCTCTGACGGTGTCTGTCGCTTGCGCCAGCTCAGGTGCCATCCCATACTTGTCTGCCACACCGACCATCTGCCATTGTCCTGTGGTGGGGGAGTGCAGGCTGCTTCCAGGTCTCAGTGTTCCCAGCCAGAGTTCAGGCTGCTTCAGTGCTTGGTGCCTCAGTGTCATTCCTAGCTCGAACGCAGGCAGCTTCAGCATATTACCGCCTGAGAATTCAGGCAACATTGGCACCCCTGCCAGGCAGTAGATAAGCAGCTTTGGCAAGTGAGAGCCAAAGCTCAGGCTGCTTGCAACTGCCCCAGGCTGCCTCAGATTCCCATTCTGCTTGAGCCCAGGCTGACACGCCCAACTACATTCCCATACACTGTCATGGGCAGACCACAGCACAAAAAAAATAACATGAAAAATCAAATGCAAGAAAATCCAGTTAGAATACCCAGTCCTACAATGAATGCATCTAACCAAAACATAGAAGAACCACTAGGATCAGAACACCAAATTGAAGCTATGAGCAATGCAACCATGACCAACCTACTGGTAGAACTAGCAGGAAAGCAACAAAGGACCGATAATTGTGTGGATGCTGCCATCACTAAACTAGAACTAATAGATAAGAAATTGGAAGGGGTTCAAAGAGAATTAAGATATTTGAGGGAGAGTGAAAAAAAAGAAGACCTTAAAAATCAGCTGGCCATGCTAAATGAAGCCATAAAGAAATGCAAGGATAAATTCCAAGAATCATCAAGAAAATCAGAAAATGATGTGAAAAGGGAGCTTGACACAGGAATGGAAATTATATGTAGAAAAGTAGTATAAAATGTAAACTTAATTGAACAAGTCCAAAACTCTCTAGAAGCTCTCAAGAATAGAGCCAGCCAAGTGGAGGATAGAAACTCTGATCTGGAAGACAAGATGGAAGAAACAGAGTTCAAAAATTTCAGTAAGTTCAAAAGTTCCTGTGAACAGAGCATGAGGGAATTGTGGGATACACATAAACGTCCTAATATCAGGATCATTGGAATACCAGAAGGAGAAGAAATTCAGACCAAAGGCATGGAGAACTTATTTAATAAAATAATGGAAGAAAACTTCCCCAGTCTCTAAAAAGAAAGGCCCATCAAGATACAAATGTCTTAACTCAAATATCTAGTCACAACCTTGACTTCTTTTACTTAGAATGCAAGATATCATTTAGAAAGGTAAGTTTGACACTTCCTGCCAAGATGGTGACCGCCTAGCTGTGCTGCAAATCCCAGGGAAAGAAAGGCAAGATATTAAGGGTTCATTGGGGCATTTTGGGGAGAGAAATCTGGGAGGGCACAGACATGGGGGAAACAGGGAATCGTGGATCCCCTCACGGGCAGGAATCCCGCTAACAGAACTCCAAACAGATTGGACCAAAGGAAAAACTCTCCAAGACATATTGTCATTAAGACTCTAAACATTGACACCAAAGAGAAAATCCTAAAAGCAGCTAGGGAAAAACAGCATACCACCTTCAAAGGTAACCCCATCAGAATTACTTCAGACTTCTCAATGGAAACCCTGAAAGCTAGAAGGGCCTGGAATGAAACACTGCAAAGTCTAAGAACCTATGGCTTCCAACCCAAACTACTCTACCCAGCAAAAGTATCCCTCATAGTAGAAGGTGAAAGAAAAACATTCCACGACAAAACTCAGCTTTACAATTATATGAACACAAAACCAAACCTACAGAAAGTATTTCAGGAAATTCTCCACAGAGAAGAAACAAATAATCAAACTCAATTGCCTATCAGAAGCAGATAACAACAAACAAACTCAGAGTAGGCACAAAAATCTTCAAAGTCCATGAAAACACCAACCCACATTTACCATCACAATATGGCAGGGATCAAATCAAATCTCACAGTCATTACCCTAAATATTAATGGCCTTACTTCTCCCATCAAGATACACAAGCTAACAGGATGGATCAAAAAAATAGACCCCTCAATCGGTTGCCTTCAAGAAACCCATCTCACCACTAAAGACAGACACATCCTCAGGGTGAAAGGGTGGAAAACAATATTCCAAGCAAATGGGAATAAGAAACAAGCAGGTGTAGCTATATTAATATCAGATAAAATAGATTTCAAACCAAAAATAATCAAAAAAGACAAAGGAGGCCACTTCCTACTTATCAAGGGAACGATCCATCAAGAGGATATTACAATCATCAATCTGTATGCACCAAACACAGGGGCACCACAGTTCATAAAACAAAACCTACTTGACAATAAAACAGAAATAACCACCAACACCATCATAGCTGGAAACTTCAATACACCATTATCAGTAATAGACAGATCATCCAAACAGAAACTCAACAGGGAAGTAAGAGAGCTCAACTAAACCATAGATCACTTAGACCTAACAGACATATACAGAACTTTCTGTCCCATATGCACAGACTACACATTCTTCTCAGCAGCCCACGGATCGCAAAGAACACCTGCACATATTTAGGAAGATTGACATAATTCCCTGCATGATATCAGATCACAATGCTATATTGCTAGAAATCAACAACAAAAGACCCACCAAGAATCCCAACGGCACCTGGAAGCTGAAAAGCACACATTTAAACAATAAGTGGATAGTGGATGAAATAAAAAATGAAATTGCAAAATTTCTGGAATTGAATGACAATGAGAACACATCATACCAAAACTTATGGAACACAATGAAGGCAGTCCTCAGGGAAAATTCATAGCACTCAATGCCTTCATAAAAAAGACAGAAAGGTCCCAAGTCAATAACCTAACCATCCACCTAAAGGCACTGGAAAAACGAGAAAAATCCAACCCAAAGAGCTCCAGAAGGAAAGAAATAATTAAAATCAGAGCAGAAATCAATGAATTGGAAACCAAGGAAACAATGAAGACAATGACAAAACAAAGAGCTGGTTCTCTGAAAAAAATAAACAAGATTGACAAACCCCTGGACAATCTGATCAAGCATAAAAAGGAGAAGCTTCAAATTAACGAAATTCAAAATGAAAAAGGAGAGATCACAACAGACATAAGTGAAATTGGGAGAATCACCAGAACTTATTTCAAAAACCTCTACTCCACAAAACTGGATAATATGGAGGAGATGGATAAATTCCTGGACGCATACCATCTACCAAACCTAAACCCAGAGCAGATTAATCACCTCAATCAACCCATCACACTCATGGAGATTGAAAAAGTAATGAAAAAACCTCCCAAAAAAAGAAGAGTCCAGGACCAGGTGGCTTCTCAGCTGAATTCTATCAAACCTTCATGGAAGAACTCAACCCAATCTTCCTCAAACTGTGCCACACAATTGAAGAACAGGGAGAGCCACCCAACTCCTTTTATGAAGCTAGCATCACCCTAATTCCAAAACCAGGCATAGATGCCACAAGAAAAGAAAACTACTGGCCTATTTCCCTGATGAATTTAGATGCAAAGATCCTGAACAAAATCCTCGCAAACCGAATCCAACAACATATCAAAAGCATTATCTACCTTGACCAAGTGGGATTCATCTCAGGAACACAGGGGTGGTTCAACATATGGAAATCTGCCAATGTAATACACCCCATAAACAAGGTTAAACATAAAAACCACATGATCATTTCAATAGATGCAGAAAAGGCCTTTGACAAGATACAACATCACTTCATGATCAAAACATTGGAGAGAATTGGCATGGTTGGTTCATATCTTAACCTAATAATGGCAATATACAAAGCTACGAAGGCCCAAATAATACTTAATAGAGAGAGACTGGAGGAATTCCCATTAAGATCAGGAACAAGACAGGGTTGTCTACTCTCACCTCTGCTTTTCAATATAGTACTGGAAGTCCTAGCTCAAGCAATAACACAGGAGAAGGAAATAAAAGGGATACAATTTGGAAAGGAAGAAGTTAAGTTAGCTTTATTTGCTGATGTCATGATTGTATATGTAAGAGACCCAAGAGACTCCATCCCAAAACTCCTGAAGGTGATTAAGTCCTATAGCAAAGTAGCAGGATACAAATTCAATGCACAAAAACCAGTAGCCTATCTATATGCAAATTACAAAGATACTTAGAAATAAATAAGGAACATACATAGTCCCATTTTCAATAGCAACAAAAAAAATAAAATACCTTGGAATAACGTTAACTAAGGAAGTGAAAGATGTATACAACGAAAACATAAAAACACTCAAAAAAGAAATTGAGAGGCCGGGCGTGTTGGCGCATGCCTTTAGTCCCAGCAATTGGGAGGCAGAGGTAGGAGGATTGTTGTGAGTTCAAGGCTACCCTGAGACTACAGAGTGAATTCCAGGTCAGCCTGAGCTACAGTGAGACCCTACCTCGAAAAGAAAAAAAAAAAAAAAAGAAAGAAAGAAATTGAGGAGGACTTGAGAAAATGGAAAGACCTCCCATGTTCCTGGATAGGCAGAATTAACATTGTGAAGATGACAATCCTACCAAAGGCAATATACAGATTTAATGCAATTCCAATTAAAATCCCTACAGTGTTCTTCACAGAGATAGAAAAAAATGATCTCAAATTTCACATGGAAAGGCAGAAGGCCTCGGATATCCAAGCATATCCTCAGCAAAAGGAATACCTTTGGAGGCATCACCATACCTGATCTAAGGTTATATTACAAAGCCATACTAATAAAAACAGCATGGTACTGGCATAAAAACAGAAGTATAGACCAGTGGAATAGAATTGAGGACCTGGACTTTAGGTCAAGCAACTATAGCTACTTGATATTTGATAAAGGCCCAAACAATATAGGCTGGAAAAAAGACAGCATCTTCAACAAATGGTGCTGGACAAATTGGATAACCATATGCAGGAAACTGGAACTTGACCCACACATTTCACCATGCACTACACACAAGTCCAAATGGGTCAAAGACCTCAATATAAGACCAGAAACTCGAATACTACTGGAAGAAAATTTAGGAAGTCCATTCCATGATACAGGAATGGAAAAAGACATCCTGAACAAAACCCCAGTAGCTCACGAACTTAAACCATCACTCAACCAATGGGATCACATGAAGGTGAAGAGTATTTTTACAGACAAGCATACAATAAGCAAAGCCAATAGATTACCCACAGAATGGGAGAAAATATTTGCAGGTTATCCAACTCATAGAGGCCTAATATCTAGAATCTACAAAGGACTCAAAAGTCTAAACCGTAAGAAGTCAAACACCCCACTCACAAAATGGGGCAGTGCGCTGAACAGGCAGTTTACAGAGGAAGAAATATAAATGGCAAACATACACTTAAGAAAATGTTCATCATCCCTAATCATCAGAGAAATGCAAATTAAAACAACTATGAGGTTCCACCTTACCCCAATAAGGACAGCAAACATCAAAAAATCAAATAAAAATAAATGCTGGCGAGGATGTGGAGAAGTAGGAACACTCATCCACTGTTGGTGGGAATGTAGGATGGTACAACCACTTTGGAAAGCAATATGGAGACTTCTGAAAAAGCTGAGTATAGAGATACCAACAGACCCAGTTATTCCCTTACTGGGCATCTACCCTAAAACCTTCAAACCACAGGCTAGAGAGATTTGCTCAACCATGTTTGTCGCAGCTCAATTTGTTATAGCTAAGAGCTGGAATCAACCCAGATGCCCATCACTAGAAGAATGGATAACTAAGATGTGGTATATCTACACAATGGAATTCTATACAGCAGTAAGAAAAAATGACACAATGAAATTTGAGGAAAATTGTTGAGCATGGAACAGATCATTCTCAGTGAACTTACCCTATCACAGAAAAAAAAAAAAAATCGCCACATAGTCTCACTCATCTACAGCACCTAACTTGAATCTACCCAAGATACCTTACATATCCAGCAAGCATCTCGTGGACTAGACACTAGGATGGAAGGGGAGGGAGGGAAGGGCATCAAAGAGGTGGGAAACACAAATCTAGACCCAAATGGCAATGGTACCATAAAATTCTACTTACTAAAAGACAGACCAAATGGCTAATCCTTCACCAGGCCCTTACAGGGAACACCTGAACCCACAAGACACTGGAGAGGGTAGGATCATGACTAACCTTAATCTTCTTCATCTTCCCTCCCTCCTTCTCCCTCCTCATCTCCCTCTCTCTCTGTCTTCTCTCTAACTCTTGTATATTAGTTATCTTTTTCCTCATTTTCTTAGTGGGTACTGACCTGTAACTCCCAGTACCAGCATGGGGCTATCATCCACAATGAGCTTTTGAACAGAGAGACCTACAAGTTTTCCTAAAAGACAGATTTCCGTCCGAATACTTGATGACCCACCAAAGGTTAGTGGTAAGACCCTACTGCTGAAGACACCTTATGTGGTTGACACATATAATGGAATGGCATGGCTGGAAGCTGGAAGAGAGTCATTCTCCAGACAGTCAGCGCATCTAGTGCCAGAAGGTGCTAGATGGGCGACTGGGGGAAAATGACCAATATCTGTCCAAGCAACTCATGGTCTAACCTACTTAGCAGCAAATAACTTGTTGTGATGCCCACACAAGTGCAATAGTGGCACATATCCATGGTGGGAAACCAACTGCTCTCAATTTGGCTAACTGATCCCCTCAGTGGTACAGGACCCATAACTGGAGCTGGGAAACAAGTCAGAACCATATCCAAACATAAGCCCACTTGCCAATATCAAGCTACCATCAATCATGGGCTACAAGAGGGCCTACACCTATTAAATTCTCTATAAAAAAGTAAGGCTTATCTCTTTTGTCCTCCTTCTCTTTTTCAGATAGATGTAGATCCTACGGAGAGAGCCACCCCATCATACCTCCAAAGGGCCCTGGCTGAAACTAAGAAAAATTGGCAAAACAAGCCAGGGTGCTGATTTCCTGAAAACCGGATACCAGCATAAAGGTGAAGGAGATCAACACAGAGAAAAATCAACTCCTACCAAATCAGAGAGCCAGAGCCTCAGAGGCCCCCAATACCTCATCACTGAAGCAGACCAAAAATGAACCCAACATGGCTCAGGGAAATTTTGCAGAAGAGGGGGTGGAAAGAATGTCAGAGCCAATTGTTGGGTCATGATATGTAGAGACATTTATCTTACACATAACTGTGGGCTAACTCCACAATGCATGACCCGTATACCTCAATAAGGACAGGCCAAGGGGAGGGGGTAGGTCACGGATGAGCCTAATAATGGTACCAAACTGACTGTATTTGCTGAATACAAAACTAAGTAATAAAGAAAAAAAGAAAAAATAAATTAATAAAATAAAATCCAAAAATAAAAAAAAGAAAGGTAAGGGTTTTTTTTTTTTTTTTTTTTTGGAAATGATCCGGTCAACAACAGGGTTAGGGATATTTTGGGTAGGCATGGATTGGTGGGGAGAGGAATTTGCCTACTGGGAAAAGTTACTGAGATTTATCACTTAGATGAAGAACCCCAAGCCTATGCTAAGAACTGAGATTAGCCTTTTCTTTTTTATCGTTTTTTTTTTTCTTTTCTTTCAATTTTATTTGTTTATTTATTTGTCAAAGAAAGAGGGAGAGAGAGAGAATGGGCGTGCCAGGGCCTCCAGCCACTGCAAACAACTCCAGATGTGTGCGCCCCTTGTGCATCTGGATGAGGTAGGTCCTGGGGAATCAAACCTGGGTCCTTCAGCTTTGCAGGCTAAGCTATCCCTCCAGCCCTATTATTATTGTTATAATTATTATTATTATTAAAAGTTATTTATTTATTTATTAGAGACAGAGAAAGGGAGGGATGGAGATAGAGAGGCAAAGTGAAAATGGGTGCACCAGGGCATCCTGCCACTGCAAACGAACTCCAGACGCATGTGCCACCATGTGCATCTGGCTTACGTGGAACCTGGAGAATTGAACCTGGGTCCTTAGGCTTTGCAGGCAAGTGCCTTAACTGCTAAGCCATCTTTCCAGCCCTAATTTTTTTAATTTATTTATTTGACAGAGAAAGAGGGAGAGAGAGAGAGAGAGAATGGGTGCTCCAGGGCGTCCAGCCATTGCAGACGAACTCCAGACACATGCACCCCTTGTGCATCTGGGGAATCTAACCTGGGTCCTATGGCTTTGCAGGCAAATGCCTTAACTGCTAAGCCACCCCTCCAGCCCCGAGATTGTCCTTTTCAACAGGGGTGAGTCGGTACTGCATCAGTACCTAGAGCCTGCTAGGATTGCAAACCTGAGCTCATGCCAAATACAAGAAATGAGCAAAATGCTAATGCTGTTCCAAAGTAAGTGTTCCCTGTCTGTGAGAACAGAATCCCAGATTTTTATATTTGAGAATCAGGTAATCATCCCACTGTAAATAAAAGTGAAGTCTAACACTTTGAAGATTAGAAAGCTTAATATATGCATTAGTTATCTTCTTGTTGCTGTGACCAAAAATCTGACAAGAAGCAACCTAAGGAAGAAAGGATGTGTTTATGCTTAGAGTTCAAGGTTATAGTCCATCTTGGTGGGAAGGCATGGCAGCCAGAGCTTGATTCATATTCAGTCTGCAGTAAGGAAGCAAAGAGAAATGAATCCTGCTACTCAGCTCTCATTCTTCTTTTCATTTGGTTTGAGTCATCAGCCCATGGAATGGTGTCATGTACATTTAGGATGGCTCTTCCTACCTAAGTTAACCTAACCTAGACAACCATCATAGAAATGCCTAGAGGTTTGTTTCCATGATGATTCTAAATTCTGTCAAGTTGACAACCAGAGATTAACCATCACAATATGCTGTGCACATTAGATAGCTATCAAGAAAATATGTAGACTTCCTATACAAATTCTTTGTCATTTTCTCTGAAACATATTTGTATGCAAATTCTTCTTTAAAAATTAATTTTTTGATATTTTATTTTTATTTATTTATTTGGCAGAGAAAGAGAGAGAGAGTGAGAGAGAATGGGCACACCTGGGCCTCCAGTCACTGCAAACAAACTCCAGACAAATGCGCCCCTTGTGCATCTGGCTAACGTGGGTACTGGGGAATTGAGCCTCGAACCGGGGTCCTTAGGCTTCACAGGCAAGCGCTTAACTGCTAAGCCATCTCTCCAGCCCTAAAAATTAATTTTTTAAGCCAGTTGTGGTGGCACCAACTTTTAGTCTTAGCACTCAGGAAGTTGAGGTTGGAGGATCATCTTTAGTTTGAAGCCAACCTGTTCATAAACTCAATATGTATCAGAGGCTGGCTTTGAACTGCTGATCCTTCTGTCTCCACCTCTCAAGTGCTGAGATTATATGCATGTACAGCCATACGGAGCTTCATGTCTGTAATGTATTTAGAGCTAATATTTGTAGACAGCTCAATAAGTGATACACATTCTTTCCTACCACTTTTTTTTGGGGGGGGTTGTGCTAGAGATCAAACCCAAGACTCATGCCTACCACACATGTTTTTTGCTGAGCTATTCCCTTCCTCCTGATTTTATTTTATGCATGAGTATCCAGTTGTTTTCAATATAACTTGTGGGAATAAAATTATCCTTTCTCCATTAAATGTACCTGGCACTTTTGTAGAAAATCAGTTAGCATCTATGACCACATCTGTTTGTAGACTCTAGAAGATCTGTGGTTCACTGTCTTTTTGCCAATTCTACCTTGGCTTGATGGATAAAGATAGGAAGTACTGAAAGCAGCTACTATGAGTTCTCCAAATTTCTTTATTAAGATGGTTTTGGCTACTCTACATCCTTCACTATTCCACATAAATTTAAAGTCAGCTTGTTGACATTTTCAAATGAAGAATTCTGGAATTTTGAGTGGTATTAGGTTAACTCTATCAATAATTTGGGGAGAACCAACATATTAATAATGTTAAATCTTGTCCAAGAACACTTGTTAAGGTCTTTGGTTTTTCTCATCAGTGTTTTCTAGGTATATTATGAGGCAGATCACAAAGTATTTTGTGGTTTGAGTACTATTATAAGTAGTATTGTATCTGTCTATTTGTTTATTTTCTGTACAAGGGATTGAACCTATGACCTTGCGTAGTCTAGACAAGCAGTCTACCACTGAGCTGCATCCTCGTTCCTTTTAATGCTGAGCCAGTGTCTCACTAAGCTGCCCAGACTGGTCTTGAACACATTCTGTTGCCTAGACTGACCTTGAATTTGTAATCTACCAACCTCAACATCCCGAATAGCTGAGATTACAAACTTGTATCACCAGACCTAGCATAATTAACATTTTTAAAAAATATTTTTTAATATTGATTTACCTATTTATTAGGGAGAGATTGTGTGTCCCAGGGCCTAGCCACTGCAACAAACTCCAGACGCACATGCTACATGTGAATCTATCTGGCTTTATGTGGCTACTGGGAAATCGAGCCTGAGTCCAGGCTTTGCAGGCAGGTGCCTTAACTGCTAAGCCATCTCTCCAGCCCTTATTTACTGAAATTTAAATGACATTCCTGTGACTATGTTAAGTTCATTTATTAAATTTAACGGATTGGGGGATTTGGATTTGAATTTTTTTCTTTCTTTTTTTTTTTTTTTTTTAGACATGGTCTCATATAACCCCAACTGTCCCTAAACTTGCTATGTAACTGAGGCTGGCTTTGACCTCCTACTTCTACCTCCCCAACTGCTGGAATTATAGCTGGGCAAAAACATGCCCAGCTTATGTGACACTGGAGTCAGACCCAAGTACTTATATATGCTAGGCCAGCAGTATACCAGCTGAGCTACATCTCCAGCCCTTTTTCTTGTTTTGCTGAAATGGCATCTACTCAGTAGCCTAGTGTAGCCTTGAACTCAACTATATATCCCAGGCTAACCTTAAACTCACAGCAGTCTTCTGTTTACTATCCAGTGCTGGCATCACAAGTGTGAGCCACTATGCCCAGCACTCATTTTATTTTGATGTTGAGATAATCTCTTTGGTTCTTTGCCAAATCTGTTTACAGAGATGTTTTAGTTTCCTAGTACTGGAGAGATTTTTTTGGTGTTTTTTGAGAGGAGGGGAGAGAATGAAAATAGTAAAAGGAAGAAGTCCCACAGTCTTGAAGATAATCACAATATAAACAAAAAGTCTGAAATACATTTAAGTATAACAAATCACATTGCACTTCTTATTCTCGATTTTATTTTCTGGAAGACTCTCCTAGGTTTGCCAGCCTCTGCTAATATATTCTCCTTTTATTTAATTTAGCATCAAGTGCCCACTGTCAAAAAACTTACATCACATGAGGATATTTAAGATATGTGGAGTGATTAAGTAAGAGAAAAGCTGTGCAGTTTTAGGAGACACCAGTGCTTCTGGCTATTTCTGTCCTGGAAAAAGATCTTTTGGACAGATGACTTTCTACTATATGACAGAGGTCCCTCACATAATTTCCCTTACCTTCCAGGGAACATTTAGACGAATAGAGACCTGAATTCAGATTCTCTTAGTATGTGTCCCCTCATGTATACTTGAATCCTAGGCACTACCTGGCTAGGACCCATTACTAGCACAGTTTTATAGACTTTGGGGTGAGGTACTTTGAAACCTCTCCTTGGCCTCCCTGTCCATTATCATATTGACTCCTCTATTTCCCACGTTGTTCATTTCCAGGATGTCTCTTTCTGGATGCACTTAAATCACCTCTGCCATCTGTGTCTGAGACTTGTGTAGCCCATTGGGAAGCCTCTGAATGTTAAAAATCATGGTTCTGGAGTAGGCTCTGCTGAACCCTAAGGTTAATTAAATTTCTCTCCTTCAGGGCATATAACTTTGGATCTTGGGACAGCTCATCCATGCCTGGTCTTATCCAAAAAGCTTAGAAGTATGATATTTGGAAATAAGACTCAGGATGTCCCTAGCACCCCAGGGACATTTGATTTCAGTGCCACAGTGTTGGGTGCAGAAAGCTTCATCTCGGGGAAGCACTATTGGGAGGTAGCTGTGGCAAAGGCAACAAAGTGGCAGTTGGGGATACATGACTGTGCAGACAGACTGAGCAACATGCCTAAGGCTTCTGGAGACGAAATCTTGCTCATAGGAGCCATGATGGAGATTGATTACACTTCCTGAGTCTTCCCCCCTTTAAGAAAGATCTGCCTGAGGCAGCAAATGGACAAAATTGGCATCTTCCTAGATTATGATTATGGGCAGATATCATTCTACAATGTGACAGAGAGAACCCTCATTTATAATTTCTCTTATCTTACTTTCCATGTAGCAATTAGACCTATATTTTCCCTTTGTATTTCAAATGAACACACAAATTCAGACTCTCATAGAACCTGTCCCCTTTATGTCCCTGCCTAAAATATTACTGTTAGCCCTTAATCTTTGTGTGGAATCCAAAATCCCATGAGAACCAAAAATTAAGAATAAGACTAGCCTTGAATTCAGTATGTAGCCATAAATAATTCCTGCCTCTACTTCCCAAGTGCTAGGATTCCAGGTATGCAAAAGGTTTGTGTAGTGCTGGGGGTGGGTTAAACTATGCATACTATGCAGACAATCTAAAACAAAATTACATCCTTAGCCCTCCAGAGATATGTCAGAGAGCACTTGCAGGATGAAGTCCCGTCAGAAATGGAAGCAGGATGGTTTGAGTGTGTTGGCTAAAGCCATGGAGAGGGGAGTCATCCTGTGACTGAAAGGGCGCAAGACTTGCTGATCGCTATTCCACACAGAGAGGAATATGTTCATTTCTCTGGATATTTTTTTTTTCTGTATTAGCCTGAAGGTGTTACAGAAAATGCGAACATTTTAGATTTGGTTTTTCAGATATTTTCTATGTTAATTTCTGACTGGAAAAACAAAATTCTCAAAAAAAAAAAAAAGCCTGAAGGTTCAGTTCTTTGAGGTATAAGTAACATAATGATAGCTTGTCTGTTCTTGATTTGTACACCCACTGGAAAATGCTTTAGCCACTCAAAAAGCTGAATATTATTGCTGAGAGGGGGTTATGTAATAATGAGAAGAGGAAGAAATAGTTGTAGAGGAACTTTTACATGAAATGTTTGTCATACTTTATTTCCTTTATCAATCTCATTATGTTCATTGTTCTACTGTGTGCATCTGGCTTTATATGGACACTGGGAATTGAACCCCAGCTGTGAAGGTTTACAAACAAGTACCCTAACTGCTCACTATAATTATTATTTTAGTTTTTGAGACACAGTTTCCCATAGCCTAAGCTGGTCTTGAACTCTCTATGTAGCTAAGGATTACCTTGAACTCCTGATCTTTCTGCCTCTACTTACCCAGAATTGAGGTAACAAGCATGCCCTACTTTACCCAGCTCTTTCTTTTTTTTTTTTTTTTTTTTTGCATGTGTATGTAGTGTTTGTGCAGATGTGGCACCCTTTGCAAGTATGGAGGCCAAAGGAAAACATTAGTGTCCCCCTTCATCGCTCATCCATTCATTTCCTTAAAACTGAGTCTCTTCACTAATTCTGAAGCTTTGCACAGTTTGGGGAGCCTCCGCAATACACAGATGTCTGCTCCCAGCAGGACTTGGGTTTATAGGCACACGTGGCCATGTGTAGCTACTTCTATGGGTTCTGAGGAATACAATTCAGCAGTCTCAGGCCCACGCTGGTCCTGCTTGTGCAGGAAGTGCTCTTAACTGCCAGGCTATCCCTCCAGCCCTTCCTTTATTATTTTATTTACTGTGTTGGGTTGTTTTGGTTTTTGAGGTACAGTCTCATTCTAGTTTAGGATGAACTGGAATTCACTAGATAGTCTCAGGCTGCCCTCGAACTCATGGCAGTCCTCCTACCTCTGCCTCCCAAGTGCTGGAATTAAAAGTGTATGTCACTACAACTAGCTTCCCTTATTATTTTAATAACCTCTAAGTATGTATTAATCTTATTACTTGAATGTAGAAACTGATACTAGATGACTTAATTTTCTAAAGAAAATAAGTGGTAAGAAAGAAGAAAAGAGGATTATCTAGATCTATAGATTATAAAATCTGCCCCGTTTTCTGTTTTGTTGTTGTTGTTGTTTTTGTGTTATTGTTGTTTTGTTTTTTGTTCATTTATTTGTTTGTATTTTTTGGTTTTTCGAGGTAAGGTCTCACTGTAGCCCAGGCTGATTTGGAATTCACTATGTAGCTTCAAACTCATGGAGACACTCCTACCTCTGCATCCTGAATGCTAGGATTAAAGTCATGCACTGCCATGCCCAGCTGCTTCTGAAATTTAATAGATTTTTTTTTTTTTTTTTTTTTTTTTAGTAAATATGTAAGCACAGGAAGTCATTCCACATCCTGATCCCACATCACAAGGGTACTTGTAGAAGTCAGATGTGGTTCACAGCTGTAGTCCCAGCATTAGGAAGCCAAGGCAGGAGGATCACTGCTAGGTCTAAGCCAGCCTGGGCTACAAAGTGAAACCAAGATTCAGAGCATTGCCTCTCAATTCTCTCTCAAATCCTGCAAAAAAGACAGTGTTCATTATACAGGGAACCAAGACAGAGCTTAGCAATGATGAATATGTAATATCTGTTTATGCATTTTTCCATGTCTATTGCAATTGTCAAATAAAAATACTTTGGATCAAACATTTCCATTGTCATATAATCACAATAATAGTTGTCTATAATGAGCTAAATTATACACACAGACAGGTGTGTGTGTGTGTGTGTGTGTGTATGTGTGTGTGTGTGTGTGCGTGTGTAGTCTTTATGTATGTAGGCTAGATCTGATCTGTGGTCCCCACTAGGGGCAGTTTTTCTATCCTACATCCCAGGGACATTTGGCAATGTCGAGAGACATTGTGTACATGCCACACAACTCTGAAAATATTTCAGTGTGAAAACTGACTTAGGCCAAATTTTTTTTTAATTTTATTCATTTATTTATTTTTGGTTTTTCGAGGTAGAGTCTCACTCTGGTCCAGGCTGACCTGGAATTCACTCTGTAGTCTCAGGGTAGCCTCGAACTCACGGTGATCCTCCTACCTCTGCCTCCCGAGTGCTGGGATTAAAGGCGTGTACCACCACGCCCATCACAACATTCTTTATAGTGAGTTGAGTTCCATTTATAATTGTTGGTCAGCACTTGGGGATGCTGTGGTAGGAGGACACCCATGAATTCAAGGCCAACCTGGTACTACAGAGTGAATTCCAGATCACCCTGCACTAAAATAAGACAGTACTTAAAAAAAAAAAAAAGTGTTGGAAGCCAGACAAGGTGCACGCCTTTAATCCCTGCACTTGGGAGGCAGAGGTAGGAGGATCACCGTGAGTTCGAGGCTACCCTGAGACTACAGAGTGAATTCCAGGTCAGCCTGGACCAGAGTGAGACCCTACCTCGAAAAACTAAAAAAAAAAAAAAAAAAAAAAAAAAAGAATGTTGTTACAACATATCTTGCTCCTTTCCTCATAGTGCAATAATTCTGCATGAGAACTTTGCAAGTTAATAGTTGGTTAGAATACCAGACTCAAGAATAATGGAAAAACAGTATCCTTGACATTAACTTATAAATACAATAATTAATAAATATACTTATAGATTATTAGTAATAGACTTTAAGTGTGCTTTTATATGATTTTTTAAAAATATTTGTAAAAGAGGCAAATACAGGGCATGCCAGGACCTCTAGCTACTGCAAATGAACTCCAGATAAATGTGCCACTTTGTGCATCTGGCTTTATATGGGTCCTGGGAATCAAATCAGGGTCTTTTAGCTTTGGTGACAAGCACCTTAACAGCTAAGTCATCTCTCCAGCCCAATTTATCCTTCTTGAGTCCATCTTTATCAATTCTTTGTCAAAGGTAGGACAGAACCCCAAACTTGGGGTTAATGAATTCTGGGGGACTCATCCTGAACCCCCAAATCCTGCATCAGTAGCTTTAAGAAAACACTTAAGTCTTAGATATCTGAGCCAAGTAAAACCTAGGGAATTAGGAGTGATAGCCCACACCTCTAAACCCAGCACTGAGGCAGAGGGAAATATGAGTGTTCCAGCCAGCATAGGATACAGAGTGAGTTTCAGGTCTGCCAGAGCTAAGGTATGAAAACCGGTCTCAAAAAACAAAGATCAAAGCTGGGCATGGTGACAAACACCTTCAATCCCAGTACTTGGCAGGCAGAGGTAGGAAGATCACCATGAGTTCAAGGCCACCCTGAGACTACATAGTGAATTTCAGGTCAGCCTGGGCTAGAGTGAGACCCTACCTCAAAAAAAAAAAAAAAAAAAAATATATATATATATATATATATATATATGTGTGTGTGTGTTTAGATTGGAGAGATGGCTTAGCAGTTAAGGCATTTGCCTGCAAAGCCTAAGGACTTAGGTTTGATTCCCCAGGACCAACGTAAACCATATGGAGAAAGTGGCACCTGTGTCTGGAGTTTGTTTGTAGTGGCTGGAGGACCTGGCATGCCCATTCATTCTCCTTTCTCTCTCTCTCTCTCTCTCTCTCTCTCTCCCTCCCTCCCTCTCTCAAATAAATAAATTGTAAAATATTGTTTAAAAAAAAAGATTCAGGAAGTCTCAGGTTGTCATCAAAGCCTCCAGTAAATATAGAACACCTGATATTATGCACAACCCTGTAACAATATCTGAACATTAAAAACACTTTGAATTTGACAAACATCGCTTGGACCACATATTTGTTGATTATGTAGAAAATCTAGCCTTATTCTACAACTTGTTAAACACGTTCAGCCAATATACAGATAATATACATCTGGATTAAGAATGAAGAGGTGGGGGAGGATTGTGATAGTTAAGGTGTTGTCAATTTGATCTGTTTAGTAATCCACAGAAATCCCTTTCCTGTGGGTCTCCTAGGCTGCCTCCAGGAAGGATTAACTGAAGTAGGAAGTCCTTTCCTTGGAGTGAGCCCTTCCCCAGAGAGGGCAGCCCCTCTCAGAGGGGGACTTTATATAAGGAAGCTCTGGGTAAAAAGAGTCCCTTCCTTCCTTCCACTTGGCTGCTGGAGCTGCTTGCTGCCTTCCAGAGTGGACTGAAGACCAGCATCAACTGAAGACCCACGTAGATGGAAACCCAGCTGCTCCTCAGGAAGCCTCCAGGCCTTCCAGCGCCATCTACAGTGCTGGATCGGTACTACTGAGGCATCTGGCCACTTGGGCTGAGCAGCTACCAGGTTCCGTGATTCTTGGGCCTGCAATTGCTATTGGACTACCATAAAATAATCCAATAAATTCCCTTTTTAAAATAATTCATTCTAGCAGGTCTGTTCCTCTAGAGAACCCTGACTAATACAGATTTTTACTGTTGTAGTCGGGTTTGCATTGCTGGTGGAAATCACCGAACCAAGAGCAGCTTCTGAGAAAAAGAGGTTTATTTTGGCTTACAGGCTTGAGGGGAAGCTCCACAATGGCAGGGGAAAACAATGGCATGAGCAGAGGGTGGACATCACCCCTGGCTAACATACAGTGGGCAATAGCAACAGGAGAGTGTGCCAAACACTGGCAAGGGGAAACTGGCTATAACACCCATAAGCCCGCCCAAACAAAACACTCCCTGCAGGAGGCATTAATTCCCAAATATCCATCAGCTGGGAACCTAGCATTCAGAATACCTAAGTTTATGGGGGACACCTGAATCAAACCACCACATTCCACCCCTGGCCCCATGAACTGATAACCATACATGATGTAAAAGTCCCCATAGTTTTTATCAATCCCAATGATGTTCATATATCTGCATAGCCCAAGGTCTTTTAACTGAGCCATAATACCAAACAAATATCCAAAAAACCCATAATGGCACAGAATAAACATTCACATTGCAAAAGATGGCATTGGGCGTAGCAAAGAAACATTCAGCCAATACAAGATTTAAGACAACCAGGGCAAACGTCAAACTCTGTAGCTTCAAGTCCAACAACTCTAGCCAGTGACAAATCTCCAAGTCTAATAATTCTAACCAGCAACAAGTCTCTAGCATTCCAATTCTGCCCCTCCAGCTAGGCTACTCACAGTCCTGGAAAACTTCATTGGGGCTGGCAGCTTTCCTGAGCTGCCATCTCGTGGTCCCAGCATTTCCACTGGGTCTCCACTGCAATCCATGGTTCATCCTCAAGGCTCCATTGGGTCTCCATGCAGGCAACCAGCAAACCTGCTTCACAATGCCCATGGCCACTTCCAAAACACAAGACCCTTTTGAAAACTCAATGACCCTCTCTTTCCTGCATTTCTTATACTCCACAATACCAGGTAGGGTGCCAAGTTGTTGATCCAGTGGGGAATAAAGCAGACTTTGAAGAACAGGACACCCATTGAGAACTCAGGCCCCTTCAAAAGAGTCTACATTCTTCCTGTTGCCCCACTGCAGGTCAGCTAGCCCAATCTCAAAGGTTGTAATCTCTCAATTGTAGCTGAATGGGCAGCAGTTCACCCAAAGATTTTTCTTTCTGTGCCATATCCCTCTGCTCATACCAGTTCATTTCTAAGCAGAGCAACCCTGTACAACTTTTCAGGACATAGGCATACCAGCAAGCTTTTCACACAAACTGCTAGCCCAGTCCAAGCAAAGTTCTTTCTCACCCTCATAAGCCAAACCTCACAGTCCATAGTTCTTACTGCATTTCAGGTCTTTCAACTCTGACTAGAATAGTCCATCAAGCTGTACTTACAGCACTGCAAGGCATCTCTTAGGCCAAGGTTTCAAATCCTTTCACATTCCTCTTGAAAATCAGTTCCAAAAGGCCAAAGCCACACAGTCAGGTATCTAGCAGCAACCCCACTCCTTGGTACCACTTTACTGTTGCAGTTGGGTTTGCATTGCTGGTAGAAATCACTCAACTAAGAGCAGCTTGTGGGAAAAAGAGGTTTATTTTGGCTTACAGGCTTGAGGGGAAGCTCCACGATGGCCGGGGAAAACGAAGGCATGAGCAGAGGGTGGACATCACCCCCTGGCCAACGTAAGGTGGATAATAGCAACAGGAGAGTGTGCCAAACACTGGCAAGGGGAAACTGGTTATAACACCCATAAGCCTGCCCCCAACAATACACTGTCTCCTGGGGATGTTAACTCCCAAATCTCCATCAGCTGGGAACCTAGAATTCCGAACACCTAAGTTTATGGGAGCACCTGAATCAAGCCACCAAAAGGGTCATACACATCTGGATGAGCTCTTTCTGTTCTCAGTAGACAAGCTGGGCAGTCTGGTTGATCTAATCTTACCTGGGCCCCAGAGAACCAGCAGGAAGTGGCTTCACTACACTTTTTTTTTTTTCTAATCTTGTATATAGCAAGATAAAAGTTTATAGAATAAAAGAAATGTAACGAATTCATGGGAAACAGTAGAAAACTTTGATTTCTTGAATTACCTGATAAAATATGACTAACATGATCAAGGAGACATGGAAATTAAAAATACATAGGGGGAAATGATAAAAGTAGAAGAAGGTTGAATTTTAGTCGTGTCTTGACAGATTGGAATATACATAAGAAAATGAGAATTTCAGCTTGGAAAGTATCAAATATGAGATTGAAAGTTTACCCTTACATGAGAAGAAGCAATTCTATATAGCAATAGATAGATGTGATGAGATAAAATGAAAGGATTTGAATTTAAATATTCTGTCCTTTAAAAAATAATTCCTATCTGCCAGGCAAGACCTCAAGTGTTTCTCTTATTACCTCAAGTAACTTCAATTTTAAGAGGTAGGTTTTTTTATTTATTTTTATGGAGACAAAAATAGAGCCAGTATTTTCAAAATCACCAGATATAGTTCAAATTCTTGAAAATCCAGCCTATTTATTTTTTCTACCCACACAGATTCTATCTCCTTAAAAGTATCCACCATCAGGAGTCTGAGGATGGCTTAAAAAGGAAAGAGAAGGTGAGGATAAACAGGGTATGAAAGTTAAAGTCACATTTCTTTCCTGTGTATTTGTTAAATATTTCTTAAGAGAAGCAGTTGGTGGAAATTTAATTTTAAACCACTTTCTAGAATTTTTTGAATATTTGTGTGATAAAATTTTTAATTGAAATGTAGATTAGGGCTGGAGAGATGGCTTAGCAGTTAAGCGCTTGCCTGTGAAGCCTAAGGACCCCGGTTCGAGGCTCAATTCCCCAGGACCCACGTTAGCCAGATGCACAAGGGGGCACACGCATCTGGAGTTCGTTTACAGAGGCAGGAAGCTCTGGCGCGCCCATTCTCTCTCTCTCTCTCTCTCTCTCTCTCTCTGCCTCCTTCTCTCTGTCACTCTCAAATAAATAAATGAACAAAAAAAATTTAAAAAAAAAAAAGAAAAGAAATGTAGATTAAAACTTTGGGTGAATACACTTTTCTGCTCCCCACCCAAAATAAACATTTTATTGAGTTGTGCTCCTCTTAAGCAACACTTTAACCAGCTAAAGATTACCTTGATTGTGTTTCTTGTTTCATATATGAAAACTATGTAGCCATTCCAGATACAGCAGCACTCCAGGTTGGACTGAGGAAGAGGGTCTCTGTTGGCCTTAGGTACGCTAGGCAAGTTCTCTGCCCAGCCCATGCCAATGGAATTTCTGAAGCTGAAAGTTATTCCTATGCCTGATGTTGAGATTCTGAACTTCACATAATAGTGAATTTTATTCCAAGAAATACACATGTGAATTCTCTCCGAGGTCATCTTTTTTTTTTTTTTTTCATCCTAGAGGAGTGATTTCTTATTATGTAGGAAAAAGCAGAGATCATCTTTTGCTACGTCTATAGCACTTTGAGAACCTGGAGAAAGAATGTGACATATTTCAACTTTTTAAAACCTCTTCCCACATACTTATGAAAAAAATACATGAATATCCATGAAAACGGTCATATCAACCAGGTATGGTGGTACAAACCTTCAAACTCAGTACTTGGGAGGCTGAGGTAGGAGGATCCCTGTGAATTCGAGGTCAGCTGGGCTAGAATGAAACTCTGCCTTAAAAAAATACAAACAAGTTGGGCATGGTGGTGCACACCTTAAATCCCAGCACTTGGGAGGCAGAAGTAGGAGGACTGCTGTGAGCTCGAGGCTAGCCTGAGACTACATAGTGCCAGGTCAGCTTGGGCTAGAGTGAGACCCTACCTCAAAAAAAAAAAAAAAAAAAAAAAAAAAAAAAAGAAAGGAAGGAAGGAAGAAAAGAAAAAGAAAAAGAAAAAGAAAAATGTCATTTCTATCCATCCTATCTTTTTATTAATTTCTTAGCATAATTTATTTTTATTTATTTTATTGTTTTGAATGGAGTTCAGTTAACATGGAATCTTGGTCAGTGATAAGTTGCTTGATAAAAGTGAAAAACTATGTCTTTGTACTTGAAAATCCCTACATTAACTTCCCTTTGTGACCCTAATTAATTATTGTCAAATCTAAGGAGCCTAATCCCCCCCCCCCACCTTATCTCCTTTCCCATCAATTCTTTGTTATGTTTCTCTAGAGATTTTGTTTGTTTGTTTGTTTCTGAGATAGGGTCTTGCTCTAGCCCAGGCTGACCTGGAATTCACTATGTAGTCTCAGGGTGGCCTTGAACTCACGACAATCCTCCTACCTGGGTCTCCCAAGTGCTTGGATTAAAGGTGTGCACCACCATACTGGGCAGCCCCAAGACTTTTAAGAAGACACATTTTCAGAAATCCCAGCACTAGGGAGGCCAGGGTAGGAGGATTAGTCGAGGACATTCTAGATAATTTAAGGAATCCAGCACTTGGAAGACAGAGGCTGGAGGATCAGAAGGTCAAAATCAATCTTGAGTACATAGCAAGTTCTGGGCTAGCCTGGGCCACATAAGAACATGTCTCAAAACAACAACAACAAAATTAATAGCTCCCCTAAAGGCTTAGATACTGCCACCTACCCTTGCTCTCCTTCCCTGCCCCCGCCCCCCCACCCCCTGCCGCCCCATCCCTACCTCTTTTTCTTTTCTGGTCCTGAAGAAATAACCATGACTTGCCTTGAATTTTCATCAGCCTCTTGAGTAGCAGGGATTACAGGCCTACCTAACCAAACCCAGTACTTCAGCTGTTTAATTTGATAAAAGTTAAACTCTAGAAAAGCTGTAAAAGAATTCAAATGAACAACTATAATCTCATGTTTTGCCATGTTTTGTTTATCTCTCTCTCTTCTCAGACTCATATGGACATTAACAACATAGTTTTTCTAAAATATTTATTTATTTATTTATTTGTGTGGGGGTGGGGGATGCACTAGGGTTTCTTGCTACCAGACACAAGCTCCACTTTTTGCATGTGGCTTTAAGTGGATGCTGGTGAATTGAGCTCTGGCCAGCAAGTTTTGTAAGCAAGTGCTTTTAACTGCTGAGCCATCTCCCAAGCTCCAGACTCTAGTATTTTGTTGTTGCTTGTTTTTTGAGACAGGGTCTTATGTAGCCCAGGTGGGCCTCAAGCTTACTATGAAGCTATGTAACTGAATATTCTTCCCTACACAGGAGGAAGGAGCTAGTATGTTCTTTCTTCTTTGTATCATTACCAGGACAATTTTTATTACAGTTCAAGAAAAACACTGAATGTTTATGCTATTTAGTTTCTGTGAACTGTAATTATGGAAACGGAGAGATAAAGTTCCTGCTGAGTCTATCACCCAAGTACAACTCAAATGTTTTTGATAGAGTGTTATGTCTTAAAATTCTCTTTCTTCTGTTAAGATTTTAATTTGTGTAACTGAAATTGTCCTATGAACAATTACAAGATACACTTAATGTGCTTAGATGGCTAAATTACACATCTATGTAGAAACGTTTTTCTAAAACTTGTCATTTGACAAGGCGGGCACAATAGTTATGTTACTATAATAGCTGCAACTCAGGAGGTCGGGACAGGATTCACTGTAAGCTTGAGGCCAGTGTGGGCTACTGACCAAGAAAGACATTGTCTCAAAACAACAACAGCAAATCTTTTGAACACTTAGAACCCCACATCTACTCCTCTATCCAACCTGAGGTTATCCTCTGATTTCTATACATACATGAATGTGCGTACACATGTGCACATATGCACACTTACTCACAAGGCAAACTAGGACTGTGATAGTGTTTAATATCCTATTGATTTTCTATTTGTATATATATGGTATACATAATACATTATATATATATGTATGTATGTATATTCATACATATATCTTAGTTTTTCAAGACTGGGTCTCATTGTAGCCCAGGCTGACTTTGAACTCATGCTATAGCCAAATCTGGCCTCAAATTCTTTACACTTGTCTTATCTCAGTTATTATATATCTTTTTTTTGAGAGAGAGAGACTTTCACTTTGTAGACCAGCCTGGTCTTGGACTCATGGCACTCCTCCTCAGTCTAGCCAGTGCTGGGATTACTAGTGTGTGACACTAGCCAGGCTTCACATTCTTCTTTCTTTCTTTCTTTCTTTCTTTCTTTCTTTCTTTCTTTCTTTCTTTCTTTCTTTCTTTCTTTCTCTTTTGAGACAAGATTTTGCTACATAGCCCAGGCTGTCCTAGAATTCATCATAGTCCTCCGTACTTACTCAGTTTCCCCAGTGCTTCCTCCATGCCTGGCTCAAAACATTTTTAGGGCTGGGGCATTGCTCAATGGTTAAGGCTCTTGCCTACAAAGCCTAAGGACCCAAGTTAGATTCCCAACTACCCATGTAAAGCCAGATGTACAAGGTGGTGTGTGTATCTAGAGTTTGCAGAGGCCCTGGTGTACCCATTCTCCCTCTCTCTCTCTCTCTCTCTCCCTCTTTCTCTCATATATATAATTTCCAAGCTGACTTGAAATTCACTATGTAGTCTCAGGGTCACAGTGACCCTCCTACCTCTGCCTTCTGAGTGCTGGGATTAAAGGCGTGCACCACCATGCCCAGCTTAAAAAGTATTTTTTTTTTAAATATCCAAGACTTATCAAGGTTACTAGAAGAGAAAGGCCAGCTGCTTCACTAGATGAGTTGTCTCTACCACACCTGCCAAGGCTCAGGAAACATTGCAGAGGAGGTGGCAGAAAGAACATGAGTGTGGGACTGGAGAGATAGCTTAGCAGTTAAGGTGTTTGCCTGCCAAAGCCAAAGGATCCCGGTTTGATTCTCCAGGACCCACATAAGCCAGCTGCACAAGGGGACGTAAGAAATCTGGAGTTCGTTTGCAGTGGCTGGAGGCCCTGGCATGCACATTCTCTCTCTATCTGCCTCTTCCTCTCTCTCAAATAAATAAATAAGTTTTTTTAAAAAAAAAGAATATGAGTATTGACCTCACTGCTAGCCAGACAAACTTCTCTATGAGGATGGTGGTATACAGTGAAGACTCAATGTTCACCAAGGCTAAAACTAAGACATTGTTGAGTGCTCAACAATAAATGAGACATCTATCATGCCCTCCAAGGTTTTGGGAACATTGCAGAAGAAGAGGTAAAAGACTTTAAGAGCTATAGGATGGAAGGAATATTTTGGGGCACTGACCTCTGGATAGGAACTGACCAGGACGTTCACAGTGGTTACTGTTACCTCCATAAGTCTGGACAATTCTGAGCCCATTAACATTTTGACATGGAGAATGGAGGAGGACAAAAAAAAAAAAAAAAAAAAAAAAAAAAGAATGAGACATCAAAGCTGGAGGACTACTTTGGAAAAATGAGAGTGCTCAGTGGGATAATGGTAGGGACCAAAGGAGATAATAAGAAGGGAATATAATCAAGGTATTGTATATTCATATATTATAATTCTCAATAAAAAAAAATATTTTAAGGGGTCTGGAGAGATGGCTCAGCAATTAAGGTGCTTACCTGAAAAGCCCAATGAACCAGGTGTAATTACCAGTACCCACATAAAGCCAGATGGAGACCCAGAGGCCCCCAACACCTCATCACTGAAGCAGACCAAAAATAAACCCAACATGGCTCAGGGAAATTTTGCGGAAGAGGGGGCGGAAAGAATGTCAGAGCCACATGTTGGGTAATGATATGCAGAGACATTCATCCTACCCATAACTGTGGGCTAACTCCACAATGCGTGACCCATATACCTCAACAAGGAGGGGCCAAGGGGAGGGGGTAGGTCACAGATGAGCCTAATAATGGTACCAAACTGACTGTATTTGCTGAATACAAAACTAATTAATAAAAAAATAAAAATAAAAATAAAAAAAGTGGTGCATGTACCTGGAGTTTGTTTGCAGCAGATAGAGGTCCTAACATGATCTTTCTCTCTTCTTTTTTTTAATGTTTTATTTATTTATTTGAGAGAGAGAGAGAATGGGTGCACCAGGGCCTCCAGCCACTTCAGATGAATTCCAGATATATGGGCCCCTTGCGCATCTGGCTTACATGATTCCTGGGGAATCAAACCTGGGTCCTTTGACTTTGCAGGCAAGCACCTTAACTGCTAAGCCATCTCTCCAGCCCTCTCTGTCTCTCTTCTATCTTTCTCTGGTTATACATAAATAAAAACATTTAAATTCTTTTTGTTTGGCATTTTGAGGTAGGGTCTCGCTCTAGCCCAGGCTGACCTGGAATTTACTATGTAGTCTCAGGGTGACCATTTCTTTGTAAAGACAGGGTCTAATATAGCCCATGCAATCCTCACTATATAGTTGAAGATGACCTTGAACTAATGATCCTCCTTCCTCCATGTCTCAAGTGCTAGGATTACTGGCAGAGTACCACCATGTAGAGCTTTCACATTATATTTTGGTATAACTATCCCTCTGTGTCAATGCAAATCTAAATCTTCTAGTAGCCACACAGCTTATGTACGTGGACTGCTCAACCTCTGACTGTATTCTGCTCTGACCATAATTTAACCATTTCAGTTACACATAGTTCTCTGGATGGAGGCTTCATTTCAAATAAAAATAATAGAGATTAAAAACCTTTGCTGTAGCTACAAAATGGGGCCTGGCTACTGCAAAATAATGCAAGGGTGATGGAGAGGGGCGAGAAGAGTGATTCCATTAGGAAAAAAAAAAAAAACCAACATTACCACTCAATTACTTAAGAAATATTAAGAGAATGCATTGAGCTTGAAGAAGTCCACTGTGCAGTGGCACAAGAGGTCTAGAGTTGTGCACCTGTGAAATCCAGTGCCATCTGGAGATATAGCAGAGCCTTGTTTATTTAGGGAACTGAATTGGCTGACAGACTAACCATTAGCCACATGTGGTAGTTTAATTTTAAAGCAACTGAAATAAGACAAAATGAAACTCAGCTCTATAGGCAAACTGGTTACATTTCAAGGACCAATAGCAACTTGTGGCCAGTGACCAATCCACCAGAAGGTGAAACTTAGAACATTTCCATCATTTCAGAAAGTGCTGTTTTAGAAATTAAACTGAAATAACCTTGCAAAATGTATCAAGGCCAGGGATTAGATGGGCAGATCCTAGGAGAAATCTGCTTGTGAAGTCCATTTAAAGATGGTTTGAGGAACCAGGCATGGTGACATATGCCTTTAATCCCAGCACTCAGGAGGTGGAGGTAGGAGGATTGCTGTGAGTCCAATGCCACCCTGAGACTACATAGTGAATTCCAGGTCATCCTGGGCTAAAGTGAGACCCTACTTCCAAAAAAAAAAAAGATGGTGTAAGGGCTGGAGAGATTGCTCAGTGGTTAAAGGCACTTGCTTGCAAAGCTTAATAGCCAGGTTCAATTCTCTGGTACCCATATAAAGCCAGACGCAAAGTCACATATGCATCTGGAGTTCGTTTGCAGTGGCAAGATGCCCTGCCATACCCGTACTATCTGTCTGCCTCTTTCTCTGTGTCTCCCATATAAATAAATAAATAAAAATATTATAAAATGGGCTGGAGAGATGGCTAAGCAGTTAAGAAACTTGCATGCAAAGCCTAACAAGCCAGATTCAATTCCCCAGTACTCACATAAAACCAGGTGCACAAAGTGGAGCACGCATCTGGAGTTTGTCTACATCAGCTGGAGGCCCTGACCCATCAGTGTCTTCTTACAAATAAAGACATATAAAAAATTAATAAATATGGTGTTAATGAAAAGGAAAATCAGATCAATATGAGATCCTTTTCAAATACTGAGTATAGTAGCAAATGTGATACTTTTAGGCAGGAAGCCTGGGAGGTAAAGATGTTATGAACACACATCAGAAACACTGACTGCAGGAAGAAGGATCTGGGGCATGTTGGGTGGAATGCTTGACCAGTTCAGAAAAGCAGAGCAATGGATTTGTGAGTAGAATGAGTTTTGGAGTAATGAGCAGATTTTTTAAAAAATTAGTTGTTTCTTATACTTTTGCTGTTTTTTTTTTTTTTTTTTCCATTTTGGTAACTAGATAGACAAGCCTACTAGGAAGCCAATTAGGCAAAATGAGTCTGAATGAAGTAGCCAAATTTTAAGTGTTAACTCTTTATGAGCCAATGAACCTTACACCTAGTTGCAAAATATTGCCCATGTTCCCCAATTATCCTGTAGTCCTAGAAAATACTAACCTCTGAAGAAGTAACCGTTATTCTGACTTTCACTAAATAAAAAGTGAAAAAAATAATAAGTATAGAGAATGTGTTTCTTCAGCAAAGCTGCTTTTGCGCTGTTTAGTTGTCTCGAGATTTTCCTGTTACTTCAGCGGGTCTTGTATTATTGCTGCCAGGTGTACTTAATGACATCTGTTCTTCTGATAGTAGTGGGCACTTAGATTGTTTCTTTTCCTTTTTCTTTTCTTTTCTGTTTTATTTATTTATTTATCTATTTTTGTGTGTAATGTAGGATTTCTCTCTCCTACCTCCAGGGTGCTGAAATTAAAGGTGTGCACCATCATGCCCCACCAGGTTTCGTATCATTAAGAAAACACCAGTAATATTCTGCCCTGGAGCTTGTCTTTGATGGATACACACAAATGATGTATGTATTGGGAAAAGTCCGGAAACATACACATAAAATAATATATCTAGAAGTTTATCTGTATCCCCTTTGTATTTCACATTTGGTGCGTGTGATATTATCATTAACAGTTAAAAATCAGAATACAGGGGCTGGAGAAATGCCTTAGAGCTTAAGGCACTTGCCTGCAAAGCCAAAGAACCCAGGTTTGATTTCCCAGATCCCACTTAAGCCAGATGCATAAGGTGGTGTATGCATCCGGAGTTGTCTACAGTGGCTAGAAGCCCTGGCACGCCCATTCTCTCTTTCTTTCTATCTACCTTTCTCTCTCTAATAAATAAGCATAATAAAAAAAATTAAAGGAATACAAAAATTATCTCATCTAGTGAATTTTTTTTTCCATGGCAGGGTTTAACTCTAGCCCAGGCTGACCTCAAACTCAGTGATTCCCCCTACTTCAGCCTCCTGAGTGCTAGGATTAAAGGTGTGAGCCACAGTCTGGAGAGATGGCTTAGTGGTTAAGGCACTTGCCTGCAAACCCAAAAGACCCAAGTTCAATTCCCCAGGACCCACATAAGCCAGATGCACAAGGTGGTACATGCATCTGGAGTTTGTTTGCAGTGGCTGGATGCCCTGGCATGCCTGTTCTTTCTCTCTCTCTTTCCTTCCCTCCCTTCCTCTCTTTTTCTCTCACATAAATAAAAAAAAAAATTTAGAAAAGGTGTGAGCCACTATGCCTGGCTCAATGAATTTTTTTTAAATCTTTTTATTTTATTTTATTTATTAGAGAGACAGAGAGGCAGATAGAGAGAGAATGGGAGTGTCAGGGCCTTCAGCCACTGCAGGCAAACTCCATATGCATGCATCATTTTGTGGCTCCTGGGGGATTGAATCTTGGTCTTTTGGCTTTGCAAGCAAGTGCCTTAACCTCTAAGCCATCTCTCCAGCCCTCAGTGAAATTTTTTTAAAAGTTATTTATTTATATCCCCCTGTACATGCATGTATATGTATGTCACATGGCTAGTAAAGTTTTTGCAGGCTCTTAAAATAATGAAATACATAAGAATTATAAGCAGTGTGAGCAATTTATGGGGAAATTATAAATAAAGCTAACTTGAAAAACCTCAAACATCAGATCCCAAGTAGACAGACCATTTGTTACTAGACAAATGCCAAGTCTCACCTAATTTCTAAAGTGATTCAAAATATCCCTCTAGGATTTTCTCAGAATACAATAAATGATTCTAAAGTTGATATGGAATAATAACTGGTAGAAAGAAAGAAACAATCAGAAACATCTAAAAGTGAAACAATAAGATGGAGATTTGTAACCAGATAGAGATAGTAAGTTATGCAAGCACAGACTGGGATAATTGGCAATGCATTCTGAAATGTACTGCCTATCTTTACCTAACACTCAACTCTAGATATAATAGGACAGAAATACAAACAAATTACTCCAACAGCATGATAGACACTACAGGAAACATTACCCTTGCTATTTTAAAGTAGAAAGGCTTTTCTAAGAATGTCATCAACCCTAGATACCACAAAATAAAGGGAGAACTACTTAAAGCTACATACAACTAAAGACAAATGGAAAGCTAGGAAAAAATGTTCTGTGGCATATAGAAAAACTATTAAGAGACTAAATGTAGAGAGTCATAACAAATCAAAGAAGGAATGAGAGTCCATTGTAAATAATATGCATAGATATCTCACTATGATGGAGATAAAACAGACAGTAAATGTGCATTCATCTTAACCAAGCAGCCATGGAGAGCAAGCTAAAGCATTATGGGGGTAAATGATGTTTTTTTTTTTTTTCACGTGTGTGTGTGTGTGTGTGTGTGTGTAAATGTTTTGTGGCTATTGTTTTGTGATAGAGTCTCACTGTATAGCCCAGGCTGGCCTGGAAATCACAGTGATTCTCCTGTATTAGCCTCCTGAGTACTAGGATTATAGACATTAGCCACCACAGCCAGTTTCCATCTGCAAATAATTTCAATGTCTTATTATTGGATTACAGGAAGGCAGTCATTCTCATAATTGAATAGGGAGTGTGGTGGTTTGATTCAGGTGTCCCCCATAAACTTAAGAGTTCTGAATGCAAGGGTCACAGCTGATGGAGATTTGGGAATTAACGCCTCCTGAAGGCAGTGTATTGTTAGGGGCGGGCTTATGGGAATTATTGCCAGTTTCCCTTTCTCAGTGTTTGGCACGCTCTCCTGCTGCTACTGTCCATCGATGGTGGTGAGGAGGTGATGTCCACCCTTTACTCATGTCACCGTTTTCCTCTGCCATCATGGAGCTTCCCCTTGAGCCTGTAAGTCAAAATAAACCTATTTTTTCCCACGGCTGCTCAGGTAATTCGTGCCAGCAATGCAAGCCTGATTGCAACAGTAAAGTTGGTACAGAGAGTGGGGTTGGTGCTAGACATCTGACAACATGACTTTGGCCTTTTGGAGCTGATTTTAAAGAGGAATGTGAAAGGATTTGATACCTTGGCCTTAGAGATGATTTGTAGTGTTGTAAGAATAGCTTGATGGACTATTCTGATCAGAGGTGAAAGACAATGCAGTAAGAACTATGGGCTGTGAAGTTTGGCTTGTGAGGGTGAAAAAGAGCTTTGCCTGGAGTGGGCTAGAAACAGTTTGTGTGAAAGGCTTGCTGTTATTCCTGTGTCCTAAGAACTTGTAGAGGGTTGCTTGTATAGAAATGGACTGGTGTGAGCAGAGGGATATGGCACAGAAATGAAATTTTAGGCCAAAACTGCTGCCCATTCAGCTGCAATTGTATGACAGATTATAGCCATTGAGATTGGGCCAACTGACCTGCCTTGGGACAATAGAAAGAATGCAGTCTTTTGAAGGGGCCTGAATACTGAAGAAGTGTTCTGTCCCTCAAAGTCTGCTTTATCCCCCCCCCCCATTAACAAACTGGCACCCCACCTGGTATTATGCATTGTAAGAAATGCAGGAAAGAGAACATCATTGAATTTGTAACACTGGAAATAGCCATGAGCAGTGTGAAGCAGGTCTGCTGGATGCCTGCTTAAAGACACGATGGAGCCATGAAGATGGACCATGGGTTGCAGTGGAGACCCAGTGGAGATGCTGGGACCACAAGACAGCTGCTAAGGAGAGTTGCTAGCCCTGGATGAATTTTCAAGGACTGTGAGTAGCCCAGCTGGAGGGGCAGAATTGGAACTCCAGGGACTTATTGCTGGTTAGAATTATCAGAAATGGAGATTTGTTACTGGCTAGAGTTGTTGGACTTGGAGCTTGATACTTGGGCCTGTTTAAATCTTGTATTGGTTGAATATTTCTTTGCTATCCCCAGTGCCATTTTTTGCAGTGTGAATGTGTATTCTGTGTCATTATGTTTTTTTGTTTGTTTATTTTTGGCATTAAGACTCAGTTAAAAGACTTTGTACTATGGGGATGTTTGAACATCATTGGGATTGGTAAAATCTATGGAGACTTTTAAAGCTGGAAGAATGCATTGCATTTTACATCATATATGGTTGTCAGTTTATAGGGGCCACAGAAGGAATGTGGTGGCTTGATTTAGATGTCCCCCACAAACTTAGGTGTCCTGAATTCTATGTTCCCAGCTAATGGAGATTTGGGAATTAACACCTCCTGGAGGCAGTATATTCTTGGGGGCGGGCTTATAGGTGTTATCAATAGTTTCCTCTTGCCTTGCCAGTGTTTGTCACACTGTCCTGTTTCTGTGGTCTACCTGATGCTAGGAGGTCATATCCACCCTCTGTTCATGCCATCGTTTTCTTCTGCCATCATGGAGCTTTCCCTTAAGACTGTAAGCCAAAATAAACCTTTTATTTCCCACAAGCTGCTCTTAGTCAGGTGTTTTCTGCCAGCAATGAGAACCTGACTGCAACAGGGAGAGTGTATATGATTATAATTTCTTTGTATGGAAAAATGGGCAGGGGAAGAGGGGGAGGATCTATTGAAATGCATTGTCTTGGATCCAACAAGATAACTTCAAGGACTTATCTCATGGCAATAAGTAGGAAGGCACACACATTTGTTTTCAGTTTTTGTTTGTTACAACTTCCCTAATTATAGACAATAAACCATGATAATTCCCTCCTCACACAACTTTCCCCTTCATAACTCCACTCTCCATCATGTCCCCCCCCATCAGTCTTTTATTTTGGTTTCATCATCTTTTCCTCCTATTAATGGTCTCATGTAAGTAGTGCCAGGCATTGCAAGGTCATGGATATCCAGGCCATTTTAGGTCTCAAAGAGTGCATTGTATGGAGTGCTACCCTTCCTTTGCCTCCTACATTCTTTTTTTTGGGGGGGGGGTGGGTTAGAGGTAGGGTCTTACTCTGGTCTAGGTCCAAGCTGACCTAGAATTAACTATGTAGTCTCAGGGTGGCCTCAAACTCATGGCAGTCCTCCTACCTCTGCCTCCCAAGTGCTGGGATTAAAGGCATGCACCACCACACCTGGCTGCCTCCTACATTCTTAATGTCAATGGACCCTGAGCCTCGGAAGGTGTGATAGAGATGTTTTAGCGCTGAAACCTCCTCTGTCACTTCTTCTCAGCACAATGTTGCCTTTTGAGTCATCCTAGAGGTCACTGCCATCTGAAAAGAAAAGCTTCTCTAACTATAAGTGAGAGTAGCATTAATATATAGGTGTGAACATTAAGAGAAGTGCTTACCAGGCAGTTTGGTGAGCATAATATGTACATTTAGCCAGACAGCAGCAGGCATTACACCCCTAGGGCTCATGAGTTCCCCTTCATAGGTTTTCAGTATCAGGCATGTATTCCCTCCCATGGAGCAGGCCTCCAGTCCAGTTAGAAAGCTGTTGGTTTCCCCCATAACAAACATGCCACTATTGCATTTATTGGCTCATTTGGCCTGGCTGGCCAAATTTAAGGCTTGCAGTGTCCACTCTTGTTTATCTCCACTGATGACTTCTCTCTCCCATGGAACTGCATGCAGCTTTCTGTCAGCTGGTCCACATGAAGGAGGTTTGCACCTCAGTTCCAGCAGGATTTCTCAGTGACCTTGCAGCCCACGCATGTGGAGTCTGCAGCAACAGAGTCTTACCATCTATCCCTGGTGGGAAATCAGGAGCCTTGGCAATAGCTTATAATTTTGTGGAGGCAACAGAGACCTCCATGGCCAACAACTCACTGGAAGATATCCCATCCTTGGCAATGAAAATTTTCTAGTAACAATCTATGGCTTCTTGGGTGCACTATTGTCCAAAAAAGTTGATTTCCATATGACTCTTAGATATTTATTAATCCTCCTCCCACCCTTCCTTTACTTAATCTCTTCCTCTGACTTCACTTAGGCCTTTCCACACCAGTAATCTGTTCTTCTACTTACATATATATAATACCATCCCCTTATGTCCTTCCCTTTCCTCTCTCCCTTACAGCTCCTTTCTAGCCTACTGGCCTCTGCTACCAAGTCTTATTCCAACTCACATACAAGTCCAAACATTTGTAGCTAGGATCAACATAAGATAGAGAACATATGACGCTTGGCTTTTTGGTCCTGGGTTACCTTACCAAGTATAATCCTTTAAAGTTCCATCCATTTCCCTACAAATTTCATAATTTCATTTTTCTTTACCACTGAATAGAACTCCACTGTGTAAATGTACCACATCTTCTTTATCCACTCATCAGTTGAGAAACATCTGGGCTGGTTCCATTTCCTAGCTATTGTGAGTAGAGTAGCAATAAACATGGATGTTCAAGTATTTCTCAGGAAGTGTGATGAGCCCTTTGGATATATGCCTAGAAGTGGTATAGCTGGGTCATACAGTAAATCTATTTCAGCTGTCTCAGGAACCTCCACACTCACTGTTTTCATTTTGTTTTGTGTGTTGAAACAGGGTCTCATGTGTCCCAGGATGACCTGCCCCCACCTCCTGAGTGATGGGATAACAGGCCTGTGCTCCCATGCCCAATTAATGAGGGGCTAGGGATTGAACCCAAGGTTTCACAGATGTTAAGCAAACACTTTACCAACTGAATTACACCCCAAATCCCACAAATACATATTATAAGGCATACTAGGATAGATATAAATTGGTGATTATCTAAATAGATTATGAAACAGTATGTAGCTGTTAAATAGAAAGCAAATTATTTAAAGCTAGAGAGTAGACAGATTTTAAAGCTGTATTGTAATATATTTAAGTGATAAAATCAATTTCCAGACACCACAAAAAATTATTTTCTGTGCTGGAAAAATGACTCAGTGGTTAAAGGCATTTGCTTGCAAAGTCTGAAAGCCTGAGTTTGATTCTCCAGTATCCATGTAAAGCCAGATGCACATAGTGATACATGCATCTGGAATTTGTTTGTAATGGCAAGAGGCCCTAGCACACCCATTCTCTCTCTCTCCTTGCAAATAAACAAAGAAATATTTTAAAAAATCTTTTCTATGTACTAAGATTTCCGAGGTAAATAATTTTACACAGATTGTCATTTAGTCCAGAGAGCCCTGACTACCTAGAATATTAGAGCATTTGTGACAGATGTTTCCTCAACAAGAAATTGTACAATGATAAAGCCATAGCCAGGACTGTCATGGAATGATTTCCCTACTTATGCTTCAGCTATTTTTCAATCTTAATGAGTTTACAGTTTTTTTTTTCTATTTTGTTACTTTTATAGAATCTTTAAGCACATAAAAATTAAAGAGAATAGATGGAGAGATGGCTCAGTGGTTAAAGTGCTTACCTACAAAGCCTAAGGACCCATATTCTATTTCGTAGGACCCACCTAAAGCCATATGCACAGAGTAGTACATGCATCTGGAGTCCTTTTGCTTGTCTCTCTACTTGCAAATAAATAAAAATTTAAAAAGTAGAGAGAAAATAAAATAAATCTCCATATGCCAGCAACTTAGTGTCAGTGAGAAGCAGCTTATTGCTACTCTTCTGCTTTTTTGTTGTTGTTGTTTCTTTTATGATTTTTTTTTTTTGAAGTATGGTCTCACCCAAGCCCAGGCTGACCTCAAACTCACAGTAATCCTCCTACCTCTGCCTCTCAAGTGCTGGGGTTAAAAACCCAGCCCATCTCTACTCTAGTTTCATCTGTACTTTTCCTACTCCCACCCTGCTAGGTTATCCTGAGCCAAGTCTCATCACTTTACAGCAAATGTTTCAATAAGCATTTCCAATAGACAAGCCAGGTTCCCTTTCCTCATGGATAATGCATTCCCAAAATAACAGCTCTACAAACAGAAGTTTGGTGCCTACAAACTTAATAC
This sequence comes from Dipus sagitta, assembly GCA_036346955.1. NCBI lineage: Eukaryota > Metazoa > Chordata > Mammalia > Rodentia > Dipodidae > Dipus > Dipus sagitta. The sequence continues at coordinate 210,528,078 of CM070770.1, forward strand.
CAGACCTCTAAGTATTTCTCAGTATCCTACAGTAAGGATATAGTACAGACTTTTACAGTTAATCTCTCTTTTAGGTTCTGTATTTCAGTTGTCAATTTTCCACTGCAACAATACTGCAATTACCTCTATACAATGCTTTTATTTTTTTCTTCTTTATTTCAGCATAGGCCAAATATCTTTTTCATCTAGACATCTAACAGATAAACAGATACTCAAAATTCAATTTTTCACATGCAATTCATCCATGTACTGATCTGCCAGTGATTTTTCTTCTTGTTCATAAAAAAAAAAAATAAGTCTTATAATGGCCTATTGGGTGAATGTGGTTTGGTCTCTCACCCCATCCTACTTGCTACATAGTCATTAACTCTGATATTCTCACCTCCAACACAACTCCCTATTTTCCCTCCTTAAGCAACACCGGCCTCTAGTCTGTTGTGCAAATTCATGACATGGTCCAGTTTAAATGTGACATATGTCCTCATAACATAGATAAACACAGAAAAATGACTAATTTAATTAATATGTGAAAACCTTCAAATGACTGGGGACAAAATAGAAACATGCAGAGTATGATGGAGAATTTCTTTAGAAAACATAAATATTTCATAACTTTAAGGAAAGATGTTCATAATAAAAAAATTGCAAATTAAATCTATCCAGAGATAACATTTCTTAGCCATGAAATGGGCAGAATCTCAATTTTTGGTGAGAGGTTGTTTGTTTGTTTTTTGAGGTAGAGTCTCCCTCTAGCCCAGGCTGACCGGGAACTCACAGTGATCCTCCTACCTTTGCCTCCCTAGTGCTGGGGTCAAATGCATGTGCCACCACTCCGAGCTAAAATGTCAACATTTTCTCACAAGTGCTCTTAATACTCTTTCCTAGGACTTACTAGATGACATTTCTTTTTTTTTTTTTTTTTCTAAACATTTTATTTATTTATTTGAGAGTGAGAGAGAGAAAGAGGCAGAGAAAGAGAGAGAGAGAGAGAGAGAGATTGGGCATACCAGGGCCTCCAGCCACTGCAAACGAACTCCAGACACGTGCACCCCCTTGTGCATCTGGCTAACGTGGGTCCTGGAGAATCGAGCCTCGAACCGGGGTCCTTAGGCTTCACAGGCAAGCACTTAACCGCTAAGCCATCTCTCCAGCCCCTAGATGACATTTCTTTACTTTTTAAAAATACTATTCCCCTAGATGACATTTCTTTACTTTTTAAAAATACTATTCCCCTAGATGACATTTCTTTACTTTTTAAAAATACTATTCCCCTAGATGACATTTCTTTACTTTTTAAAAATATTATTTTGGGGGGCTGGAGAGATGGCTTAGCAGTTAAGCGCTTGCCTGTGAAGCCTAAGGACCCGGGTTCGAGGCTCGATTCTCCAGGACCCATGTTAGCCAGATGCACAAGGGGGCGCACGTGTCTGGAGTTCGTTTGCAGTGGCTGAAGGCCCTGGCACACCCATTCTCTCTCTCTCTCTCTCTCTCTCTCTCTCTCTCTCTCTCTCTCTCTGCCTCTTTCACTGTCACTTTCAAATAAATTAAAAAAAAAAAACAAAAAAAAAATTTAAAAAATACTATTTTCCCTTCATGTTTGAATTTTTTTTTTTTTTTTGAGGTAGTCTCTAACTAGCCCAGGCTGACCTGGAATGTATTGTGTAATCTCAGGCTGGCCTTAAACTCACAGTGACCCTCCTACCTTTGTCTCTCAAATGCTGGAATTAAAGACATGTGCCACCATGCTCAGCTAAAATTTGAAATTTAAATCTAGGTTCAATGTTGGGGTGATGTCTGTTAGATGAAATATTATAAAGTTTATAAGGTGATGCTTGACACAGAAAGATTATTTTCATATCTAATTATAATTATTATAAAAAAGGAAATTTGTATGTGTTTGGCATATGTTGTGGTTTGGATCAGATGTTGGCCATAAAGTCATGTGTATGGTATACTTTGTCCTCTGTTGAGAAGTGGAGCTGCACTGGAGGAGGTGTGTTGTTGAGAGCAAGCTTTACAATGTTATAGACAGCTCCACTCTGCCAGAGCTTGGCTCATTCTCCTGCTGCTATTTTCTGCCTGCTGTGATAGAAGTAATGCCCAGCCTCTACTTCTCTACTCATGCCATTCTTTCCCATGCCATCATGAAGCTTCCCTTTGATCATGTAAGTCAAAATTAAACCTTTTCTCACATCAGCTGCTTTTGGTTTGGTGCTTTGTTCCAGCAATGAGAAGGTGACTGCAACAGCATGTGCCAGATCAAAATTTAACAAATTTTGATTATTCTCATCTCTGCTTCCCACAGTTGCAGCAGCTACCTTCTGTATAAGCTCTCACTGACTTAATATTTTCTTTATGGTGACTGACTCTTTAAAATTAAATGTCTACTTTAACCTCATACTAAATTAATTTCTACAAAATTATTCATTTCTGTAATAAATTATCTAATAAAAATGTTACTGGTGATCACCTACAGTCCCAGGACTGTGCTCCTTGGCTCAATACTGGGGAAATGCTAAGATGTATAATTACTTGATACTCATGATTTCCCTTCTTTACATGTCTGGAAATTGCATCTATTAGAATTATTTATCTCCGTGTTTATCTTCATCATTAACTGGGATCTCTGAGGGTAAGGATTGTAACTGTAAATTCTACTGCCAGTGATTACCAAGATACTTTCCCAGAATAGCAGCTCAATAAATGTTTGCAAAATGAATTAAACAGTTCTTGAATACCTATATTGATTAAAGAATGCACTAGGCATTCTGATAGAACTCAGGGAAAGGTCAAAATCTCAATTAAAGAGATTGCAGGCTTAAAAAAAGTACTTTAAAAATATTTGTATTTAATTATTTGCAAGCAGAGAGAGATAGAAGAGAGAATAAGTACACCAGGATCTCCAGCTGCTGCAAATGAACTCCAGATGCATGCACCTCCGTGTGCATCTGGCTTTAAGTGGGTACTGGAAAACCAAACCCTGGTTGTTTGGACATTACTCCAGTCCCCCCAAACTATTTTTTCTATAAATGCATATGTTGTAAAACTTATACGAATATTAGAGCTGGGTATGGTGGTGCCCGCCTTTAATCCCAGCACTTGGGAGGCCAAAGTAGGAAGATCACTGTGAGTTTAAGGCCACCCTGAGACTACATAGTGAATTCCAGTTCATCTTGGGCTAGAGTGAGACCCTACCTTGAAAAGCAAAACAAAACAAAACACAAACAAAAATGAGAATAGTAAACATCATTCGTTTTCATGATAGAAATCATGAAGATAAATAACTTTTAGTTGAAAATTAATTCAAGCTTTACTTTGAGGGGGGGTACTGGGTATTGGACCTAGTCCCCTGTATATGCTAGGCAAGCATCCTGCAACTGAGGTATATTCCCAGCCCTCAAACTATACTTTGAATAATAGCAATGTGAATTGTGGGGCTGAAGAGATGGCTCAGTGAATAAGGCACTTGCTGTAAGACTCTGAGTACCAGAATTCTGATCCATAGACTCCACATAAAAGCCAAAGCTAGAAACTGTGGCAGGTTTCTATAGTCCCAGTTGTCCAAGGTCAGAAGGGAGGTGAAGACAGGAGAATTTCTTAGAAGCCCAAAAAGAGAATAGGAAGCATCAAAAGACTGGGCATCAAAAACAAGGTGGGGGCTGGGGTGAGTGCTCTGTGGATAAAGGCACTTGCTTGCAAAGTCTGCTGGCTGGAGTTTAATCCCCCAAACAAATGCAAAGCCAAGGAAAGTCCAAAGCTTGCAGTCCAGACTCACTGGCAGATGAAAGAGACCCTTGCAGATGAAAGGCACACACACACACACACACACACACACACACACACACACACACGCACACACACACACACACACGTATACTGATCAAAAAATATTTTTAAAAACAAGAAGGAAGGACTGGAGAGATGGCTTAGTGGATAAGGCCTTTGCCTGCAAAGCCAAAGGACCCATGTAAGCCAGATGCACAAGGAGGCACATGCATCTGGAGTTCGTTTGCCATGGCTGGAGGCCCTGGCATGCCCATTCTCTCGCTCTCTGTGTGTGTGTGTGTGTGTGTGTGTGTGTGTGTGTGTGTGTGTGTGTGTCTGTCTGTCTGTCTGTCTGTCTTTTTCCCTCTCTCGGTCTCTCAAATAAAAATAAATAAATTTAAAAACAAGAAGGAAGAAAGCCAGGACTAACCTAGTAGTTTTTCTCTGACCTCCACACACCCCACCATAGCAAACACATACCTGCACGCACTCTCATATATGAACATGCACACACACACACACACACACACACACAAATTAAAATAAATAAACAAATAAGAATGTGGAGTGACACTGTGTGTGTATGTGTGTGTGTACATATACATATATATATATACATATATATGTATATATATATATATATACACATATATATACACATTTATGTTTGCTTTTATATAGGTTACATATAAATCTAGTATAGAGGTATAACAAAGCCAATGTTGTGGCACACACCTTTAGTCCCAATACTCAGGAGGCTGAGATAGGAGAATCTCCATGAGTTCAAAGCCAGCCTGGGGTATAAAGTGAGTTGCAGGTTAGCCTGGATTAGAGTGAGACCCTGCCTCAAAAACAAACAATTGTAACAAGCAGTAAGTCTCAAGATCTGTTTCCATTTACTTAATTTTTCTACTTAGGAATAATTTCTGTTAAGATACTCTGCTCATATGAATTCCAACTTAAGATTTAAGGAGAGGCTAGAATAAGGCATTTTAGATAGAGACTATGAAGTGTGACACCGCTGTGGTGGAAAGTAAGGAAACAGGTGATAAGTGAAAATACAACACAGTAGAAAATAGTGTTAAAAGTTCATCCTTATAAGATTTCCTGACAATTGTAAAAATGACTTCACTAATGTTTGAAATGTAAGGATAATTAATATACTTAATATATGTTTAGAAAAAAGAACAATGACATTACAGTGAATGCTTTTGAACCATCTGTTATAACTATCTCAAAATGTGGTAACAACACGTTGGCCAGTGTTGAAGGAGGACGGTGCTATTCTGTCTTATTCATGGAAGTGGGAAGTGGAATATTATCTCCAGAAGGAATTGTGTCAATGTCATTAAAGATTTAAATGTTTCACCCTTTGATTTAGTTCAATATCCACTTCTAAGATATTACTGTAATTTGTGTCTCCTCCAAAATTCAGATACAGGAATTCAGTGGCCAGTGTGGTGGTATTAAGTCATGTTTAAGGGTGAGTAGGTCCTTCATAAATGGAAATTAGAGTGCTGTAGAGCTTCCCTTAAGGCTCAGTTCATTTGCATCTTCTGTCATGTGAGGCAGCTACCCCAAACTGTTGCTCTCTGGTCTTGGATTTCCCCAGCTTATATCAATCACCGAACCTCAGGTATTTTGCTATCATAGAACAAACAGACTAGGACAGAAATTGTCCTTCAGTTACTTATACATATGAGCCATGTCATCTATACAAGAACTAACTGAAGCATTGTAAAAAAAAATCACAAAATCCTGAAAACTTATCATAATGTTCACCTAATCAACTAGAAGCAGGGCTGCATACCTGTTATCTCAGCACTCAGAAGTCTGAAGCAGGAGGATCACTGTAAGTTTGAGACTAGTCTGGGCTACACAGTGAATACCAAGTTAGCCTGTGCTATGTTGAAAGACTCATCTCAAAACAGTAGCAACAATGAACACCAAAGACATAAAGAAAAAAAAAATACCAGCCAAGGGCTGGAGAGACAGTTCAGTGGTTAAAGTACCCACATAAAACCAGATGCAGAAAGTGGCACATGCACCTAGAGTTCATTTGTGATGGCAAGAGGCTCTGGCGTGCTCATTCCCTTTCTTTCTTTCTTTCTTTCTTTCTTTCTTTCTTTCTTTCTTTCTTTCTTTCTTCTTCCTTCCTTCCTTCCTTCCTTCCTTCCTTCCTTCCTTCCTTCCTTCCTTCCTTCCTTTCTACTTACTTTAGGGGTTTTTTTGAGGTAGGGTCTTGCTCTAGCCCAGGCAGACTTGGAATTCACTTGGTAGTCTCAGGATGGCCTTGAACTCATGGTGTACCTCCTACCTATGCCTCCCAAGTGCTGGGATTAAAGGCATGCACCACCGTGCCCAACATCATTCCCTTTCTCTCTCTTATTCTCTCTCTGTCTTTTTCCCTCCCTTCCCCTTGCAAATAATTAAGTAAAGTAAAAAATACTTAAAAGAACCCCACCAGCATGAATTAAAAATATGGAACCTGGTATGTATGTGATCCATATCTATAATCCCATCACTTCAAAAGTGGAGCCAGGAGAATCAAGAGTTCAAAGCCAGCCTGGGCTATATGATTCCCTGACTCAAAAAGCCCAAAGAGTGAGAGGGACCTACTTAGTTGATAGTGCTTGCCTAGCATGCATGAAAAGCAAGGCTCAATCCCCAGCAATATATAAAACCAGGTTTGGTGTGCATGCCTATTATACCAGCATTTGAGAGGTAGAGGTAGGAGGACTAGGAGTTCAAATTCATCCTCAGATATATAGCAAGTTCATGGCTAGTCTGGGACATATGTGACACTACCTCAAAAAAATAAAAGGAATTTCAAACAGTTATACAAGGAATAATATGTTATCTTTAAAAGAAGACTTTTCCGGCTGGGCGGGGTGGCACATGCCTTTAATCCCAGCACTCGGGAGGCAGAGGTAGGAGGATTGCCATGAGTTCGAGGCCAACCCTGAGACTCCTTAGTGAATTCCAGGTCAGCCTGAGCTACAGTGAGACCCTACGTCAAAAAAACAAAACAAAAAAAAAAAAAAGTAAAAGAAGACTTTTCCAAAAATTAATAAAGAATTATACCCAAAATATCATTTATGGCTAAGGTAAGTAAAAGAAAATATGTACAGAGGGGGCTGGAGAGATGGCTTAATGTTTAAGGTACTTGCTAACAATACCAAAGGTCCCAGGTTCAATTCCCCAGTACCTACGTACCCAAATGAAGCCAGATGCACAAAGTGCTGCATGTGCCTGGGGTTCATTTGCAGTTGCTAGAGGCGCTGGTATGCTCATTCTCTCTCTCTCTCTCTCTCTCTCTCTCTCTCTATATATATATATATATATATCTATATATATATATATATCGCTCCACCTTTCTCTTTCTAATAAATAAAATACATTTTAAAAATGAAAATGTACACAGAGTATTTCAATTTAATGAGATAAAAGTAGATGTCTCTGTTATATAGCACACACACATCTATCTAGACATGCACATGTCTGGATGTGTGTGCACACATCTACCTATCTAAACATGTGCGTGCTTAGTTGTGTGCACCCATCTATCTCTGTAGACCTGAGCATGTTTGACTGTATGCACACATCTGTGTAGGTAGACAAGTATATGTTTAGTTGTGTGCGCACACATCTATCTATGTAGACATGTACATGTTTAGTTTTGTGCACACATATCCATCTATATAAAACATACACTTGTGTATATGGCCTTTTATGTAAAACATACAAACCTGGTTAAGTGGTGATGTCTTTGAGAAGAGAAATGGTATAACTAGAGAGAGAGAGAGAAGAAAAATTATATTGCATTTCATATCTTTTTATACCAGTTGAATTTTAGAGTTATTGAGTTTATTGGTCATTTACTAAATACTGGGCACTTTTTTTTTATAGTTTAATATTTTTTAATGAAGGTGGTTTTTAAATTTTCTTTTTCAGTTGGCATACAGAGATTTAGGTGTCATTCATTCTGCCATTTTTTTTTTATTAATCAGTTCTGTATTCAGCAAATACAGTCAGTTTGGTACCATTATTAGGCTCATCCGTGACCTACCCCCTCCCCTTGGCCCCTCCTTGTTGAGGTATACGGGTCATGCATTGTGGAGTTAGCCCACAGTTATGGGTAAGCTAAATGTCTCTGCATATCATGACCCAACATGTGACTCTGACATTCTTTCCGCCCCCTCTTCCGCAAAATTTCCCTGAGCCATGTTGGGTTCATTTTTGGTCTGCTTCAGTGATGACGTGTTGAGGGCAACTGAGGCTCTGGCTCTCTGACTTGGTAGGAGTTGATTTTTCTCTATGCTGATCTCCTTCCTCCTTGTGCTGGTGTCCGGTTCATCAGGAAAAGAGCCCCCTTGCTTGTTTCTCCAAGTTTTCTTAGTTTCAGCCGGGGCCCTTTTGAGGTATGATGGGGTGGCTCTCTCCTTAGGGTATACATCTATCTGAAAAAGAGAAGCAGATTCTCCAACGGAGAGTAAGTTAGCACCAGGACAAATGAGATAACCCTTACTTTTTTTTTTTTTTATACAGAATTTAATAGGTGTAGGCCCTCTTGTAGCCCACAATTGATAGTAGCTTGATACTGGAGAGTGGGCTTATGTTTGGATATGGTTCTGACTTGTTTCCCAGCTCCAGCTATGGGTCCCATACCAGTGAGGGGATCAGTTAGCCAATTGAGAGCAGTTGGTTCCCCACCATGGCTTTGTGCCACCACGGCACTTGTGTGGGCATCACAACAAGTTATTTGCTGCTAAGTAGGTTAGACCATGCATTGCTTCAATAGATATTGGTCAATTTCCCCCAGTCGCCCATGTAGCACCTTCTGGCACTAGACGCGCTGACTGTCTGGGGACTAACTCTCATCCAACTTCCAGCCATGCCATTCTAATTTGCATGTCAATCACATAAGGTATCTTCAGCAGTAGGGTCTTACCACTAACTTTTGGTGGGTCATCAAGTACTCTGACAGAAATCTGTCTGTCTTTTAGGAAACCTTGTAGGTCTCTCTGATCAAAAGCTCATTGTGGATGATAGCCCCATGCTGGTTCTGGGAGTTACAGGTCAGTGCCCACTAAGAAAATGAGGAAAAAGATAACTAATATACAAGAGTTAGAGATAAGAGAGAGAGAGACAGGGAGAGGGGAAGTGAGGGAGGGAAGATGTAGGAGATTAAGGTTAGTCTTAATCTTACCCTCTCCAGTGTCTTGTGGTTCAGGTGTTCCCTGTAAGGGCCTGGTGAAGGATCAGCCATTTGGTCTATCTTTTAGTAAGTAGAAGATTATGGTACCATTGCCATTTGGGTCTAGATTTGTGTTTCCCACCCCTTTGATGCCCTCCCCTCCCTCCCCTTCCATCCTAGTGTCTAATCTAGGAGATGCTTGCTGGGTATGTACGGTATCTTCGCTAGATTCAGGTTAGGTGCTGTAGATGAGTGAGACTATGTGGCGATTTTTTTTCTGTGATTGGGTAAGTTCACTGAGAATGATCTGTTCCAGGTTCAACCATTTTTCCTCAAATTTCATTGTGTCATTTTTTCTTCCTGCTGTATAGAATTCCATTGTGTAGATATACCACATCTTAGTTATCCATTCTTTTAGTGATGGACATCTGGGTTGATTCCAGCTCTTAGCTATTACAAATTGAGCCGCTATAAACATGGTTGAGCAAATCTCTTTAGTCTGTCGTTTGAAGGTGTTAGGGTAGATGCCCAGTAAGGGAATAACTGGGTCTGTTGGTATCTCTATACTCAGCTTTTTCAGAAGTCTCCATATTGCTTTCCAAAGTGGTTGTACCATCCTACATTCCCACCAACAGTGGATGAGTGTTCCTACTTCTCCACATCCTCGCCAGCATTTATTTTTATTTGATTTTTTGATGCTTGCTATCCTTATTGGGGTAAGGTGGAATCTCATAGTTGTTTTAATTTGCATTTCTCTGATGATTAGGGATGCTGAACATTTTCTTAAGTGTATGTTTGCCATTTCTATTTCTTCCTCTGTGAACTGCCTGTTCAGCTCTTTGCCCCATTTTGTGAGTGGGGTGTTTGACTTCTTACTGTTTAGATTTTTGAGTTCTTTGTAGATTCTAGAGATTAGTCCTCTATCAGTTGGATAACCCACAAATATTTTCTCCCATTCTGTGGGTAATCTATTGGCTTTGCTAATTGTATGCTTGTCTGTAAAGAAACTCCTCAGCTTCATGTGGTCCCATTGGTTGAGTGATGGTTTAAGTTCATGAGCTACTGGGGTTTTGTTCAGGAAGTCTTTTTCTATTCCTATATCATGGAATGTACTTCCTAAATTTTCTTCCAGTAGTATTCGAATTTCTGGTCTTATATTGAGATCTTTGATCCATTTGGACTTGAGTGTAGTGCATAGTGAAATGTGTGGGTCAAGTTTTAGTTTCCTGCATATGGTTATCCAGTTTGTCCAGCACCATTTGTTGAAGATGCTGTCTTTTTTCCAGCGTATATTGTTTGGGCCTTTATCGAATATCAAGTAGCTATAGTTGCTTGACCCAAAGTTCGGGTCCTCAAGTCTATTCCATTGATCTATAGTCCTGTTTTTATGCCAGTACCATGCTGTTTTTATTACTATGGCTTTGTAATATAGCTTTAGATCAGGTATGGTGATGCCTCCAGAGGTATTTCTTTTCCTGAGGATATGTTTGGAAATGCGAGGCCTTCTGCCTTTCCATATGAAATTTGAGATCATTTTTTCTATCTCTGTGAAGGACACTGTGGGGATTTTAATTGGTATTGCATTAAATCTGTAAATTGCCTTTGGTAGGATGGTCATTTTCACAATGTTAATTCTGCCTATCCAGGAACATGGGAGGTCTTTCCATTTTCTCAAGTCCACCTCAATTTCTTTTTTGAGTGTTTTTATGTTTTCATTGTATAGATCTTTCACTTCCTTGGTTAACGTTATTCCAAGGTGTTTTATTTTTTTTGTCGCAATTGAAAATGGGACTATGTCCCTTATTTCTTTTTCTGTATCTTTGTCCTTTGCATAAAGGAAGGCTACTGATTTTTGTGCATTGATTTTGTATCCTGCTACTTTGGTATAGGAGTTAATCACCTTCAGGAGTTTTGGGACGGAGTCTCTCGGGTCTCTTACATATATGATCATGTCATCAGCGAATAAAGCTAACTTAACTTCCTCCTTTCCAAATTGTATCCCTTTTATTTCCTTCTCCTGTCTTATTGCTTGAGCTAGGACTTCCAGAACTATATTGAAAAGCAGAGGTGAGAGTGGACAACCCTGTCTTGTTCCTGATCTTAATGGGAATTCCTCCAGTCTCTCTCCATTAAGTATTATTTGGGCCTTCGGAGCTTCGTATATTGCCTTTATTAGGTTAAGATATGAACCAACCATCCCAACTCTCTCCAATGTTTTGAACATGAAGTGGTGTTGAATCTTGTCAAAGGCCTTTTCTGCATCTATCGAAATGATCATGTGGTTTTTATGTTTAACCTTGTTTATGTGGTGTATTACATTGACAGATTTCCATATGTTGAACCACCCCTGTGTTCCTGGAATGAATCCCACTTGGTCAAGGTGGATAATGGTTTTGATGTGTTGTTGGATTCGGTTTGCAAGGATTTTGTTTAGGATCTTTGCATCTAAATTCATCAGGGAAATAGGCCGGTAGTTTTCTTTTCTTGTGGCATCTCGGCCTGGTTTTGGAATTAGGGTGATGCTAGCTTCATAAAAGGAGTTGGGTAGCTTTCCCTGTTCATCAATTGTGTGGCACAGTTTGAGGAAGATTGGTTTGAGTTCTTCCATGAAGGTTTGATAGAATTCAGCTGAGAAGCCATCTGGTCCTGGGCTCTTCTTTTTTGGGAGGTTTTTTATTACTTTTTCAATCTCCATGAGTGTGATGGGTTGATTGAGGTGATTAATCTGCTCTGTGTTTAGCTTTGGTAGATGGTATGCATCCAAGAATTTATCCATCTCCTCCACATTATCCAGTTTTGTGGAGTAGAGGTTTTTGAAATAAGTCCTGATGATTCTCCCAATTTCACTTATGTCTGTTGTGATCTCTCCTTTTTCATTTTGAATTTTGTTCATTTGAAGCTTCACCTTTTTTTGCTTGATCAGATTGGCCAGGGGTTTGTCAATCTTGTTTATTTTTTCAAAGAACCAGCTCTTTGTTTTGTCAATTGTCTTAATTGTTTCCTTGGTTTGCAATTCATTGATTTCTGCTCTGATTTTAATTATTTCTTTCCTTCTGGAGCTCTTTGGGTTGGATTTTTCTCGTTTTTCCAGTGCCTTTAGGTGGATGGTTAGGTTATTGATTTGGGACCTTTCTGTCTTTTTTACGAAGGCATTGAGTGCTATGAATTTTCCCCTGAGGACCGCCTTCATTGTGTCCCATAAGTTTTGGTACAATGTGTTCTCATTGTCATTCAATTCCAGAAATTTTGCAATTTCATTTTTTATTTCATCCACTATCCACTTATTGTTTAAATGTGTGCTTTTCAGCTTCCAGGTGCCATTGGGATTCTTGGTGGGTCTTTTGTTGTTGATTTCTAGCAATATAGCATTGTGATCTGATATCATGCAGGGAATTATGTCAATCTTCCTAAATATGTGCAGGTGTTCTTTGTGATCCATGGGCTGCTGAGAAGAATGTGTAGTCTGTGCATATGGGACAGAAAGTTCTGTATATGTCCGTTAGGTCTAAGTGATCTATGGTTTAGTTGAGCTCTCTTACTTCCCTGTTGAGTTTCTGTTTGGATGATCTGTCTATTACTGATAATGGTGTATTGAAGTTTCCAGCTATGATGGTGTTGGTGGTTATTTCTGTTTTATTGTCAAGTAGGTTTTGTTTTATGAACTGTGGTGCCCCTGTGTTTGGTGCATACAGATTTATGATTGTAATATCCTCTTGATGGATCGTTCCCTTGATAAGTAGGAAGTGGCCTTCTTTGTCTTTTTTGATTATATTTGGTTTGAAGTCTATTTTATCCGATATTAATATAGCTACACCTGCTTGTTTCTTATTCCCGTTTGCTTGGAATACTGTTTTCCACCCTTTCACCCTGAGGAGATGTCTGTCTTTAATGGTGAGGTGGGTTTCTTGAAGGCAACAGATTGAGGGGTCTAATTTTTTGATCCATCCTGTTAGCTTGTGTCTCTTGATGGGTGAATTAAGGCCATTAATATTTAGGGTAATGACTGTGAGATTTGATTTGATCCCTGCCATATTGTGATGGTAAATATGGGTTGAAGTTTTCATGGACTTTGAAGTTTTTTGTGCCTACTCTGAGTTTGGTTGTTGTGGTCTGCTTCTTGTAGGCAATTGTGTTTGATTATTTTTTTCTTCTCTGTGGAGAATTTCCTGAAATACTCTCTGTAGGTTTGGTTTTGTGTTCATATAATTGTAAAGCTGAGTTTTGTCATGGAAAGTTTTTCGTTCACCATCTATTATGAGGGATACTTTTGCTGGGTAGAGTAGTTTGGTGTGGCGAGCCCCCTGACCCGCAGGGAAGAACGACCACAAGACAAGGATCCTTCTTGATCACACTTTTATTGGAGAGCTCTTGGTTAACAGGAGGGTTGATGGCGAGGGGCGCGAGGCGGAATGTGCAGCTACTTTTATAGCAGGGAGTGCAACGAGGTGCCCACTGATTGGTTGCTACCAGCTTGCCACCACCATGCGCCACAGGATAGGCTCGGGACAGGTTGCGTCAAGCGCATGCGCATACCTTGAACACGGTTGGCACCAAGGCACTGCCTAATATGGAGTTATTTACCTCAATACAGACAGGAAGCCAGCACCATCTTGTAATGGCGTTCGCTCTTGCTCCCTGCAGTTCCCCCTTCTTTATTAAAAATGCAGGAAAGGCTCAGGAACAGACATTCTCCCAATCAGGCCCTCACCTCATGATGTGCTGACCGATCAAAGGAGACCATTCAGCCTCCCCTTACTCAGTGCAATGGGAAGAGTCCCTTGAGTGTGCAAAGGCGGAGGTCAAACATATTCTGTTATAACCTGCCCATCCTCGTGCAATGGACCTTCAGGGTCCTGAGGGTGCAAGGGCCAGGGAAAATTAATTGCCTTTCAAGGCTGATAGCCAAATTTGGGGGAAGGATCCACACTCCAAAGCAGCAAGTGCCTGAGAAATGACCACCTTGTCCCGCCTGGTCTGGGCTGTCTGTACAGATGTGGCCATTGCCAAACCTGCTGCTGTAGCAGAAACTGCTATTGCAGCCATAGCTGCAATCACTGCTGCTGTGATACCGAAATCCCTCTTTCGCCTAAACAGGGTTAGCGTGCTGGACACCTCCACAGGTACAGGGACCCACCGGGGCACCCTAAGCACCATAGCATTTTTAAAAATCTTGGAATCCCAGCACTGAGATAGGTAACAAGAAGTATTGGTACACTTGTCGAAAGTAGAGTTACTAAGAACAAACAGAAATGGGGGATGAACACACACAGGCGCAGGGGTATAGGAAGCATTCCTCCCAAAAGTATATATGACTTTCTCAATACCCCCAGAAGTATTAAGACCCGTCCAGGCTGGTCCCCAGTCACTGTCCCCCTCTTCTTTCAGCTTGGACATGGTGTGGAGATTCCCAGACACATTACTGTAGGCCACAGTACCTCCTTGTAGCAGCACAAAAGGTGTCAAATCCGAGCAGCTGCCATTCACTCCACACAACACCCATTTTGAGAATGGGTTAAACCTTGGATCTTGGATAAAAAGTCCATCGGTCCAGGAGGCAGGATAGGGGTGGTGGCCTCTCATTTCCGGGGAGAAAGTAAAAAGGTGTCCTTCATCCGCCCATCCCACAGCTGTGGATTGACATTCTGACCATGGCCAGAGGTCCCCTTCATAAGTTCCCCAACAGTGGGGGGCAAGGTGTTGTTGATATAGTTTATTAAACCAAACTGCCTGATCATAGAAGGTATAATTTGCAAAAAGATATTGAGAAGTACTATTTTCTGCACCAAATCTGGAATTACATCTCTCTTGGGAATTTTTTCCCCATATCCTATCATCCTTAAACCAGCCAAAGGCCTGTTTTCTCAGCCCTATACAAGAATTACGGGGTGTATCGATTGTGAAGCAAAGGGCTCCGATTTCCTTAAAATTCCGATCTTCCCCTAAGCTGACATACGTGGTATCCCCAATCACAGTGGGGAGACCCAGCTCCTTCTGAGTTGTGAAGAAGCGAGGGAAGACCGCTGCAGCATGATGTACCGGCAGGGGCTTAGGAAAGGCTGACAAGATGCCCCAGCGTTGTTCTCCTCTACTGAGTGCCAGGCACTGGAAGGCCAACATCCATAGATTCCTCCATATCTGCTTCTTCAGGATCATTCTGGATCTCCGGGTTGTCCTCTGAGGAGAGTCGGACCGTCTTTACCAACCGACTGGGAACCCAGTGAGGTGATTCTTGGTCCTGTGGGAAAACACAAACAGCTCCCATGGATCTCACTACCACAAGATCCGGTCCTTTCCATTTGTTATTTAAGACATCCTTCCACATCACCATTTCTCTGTGTGACTGGGTATCATGCTGGCTATGCCTGTCAGCTGCAGATTTATCATTATCATCCAAAATTAAGAAGTTAAGGGTGAATAGGGCCAAGGAAACTCTCTCCTTGGGAGTCGCATCCTCTGCTATTCCCCTCTTTTGTTTAAATAAAATGGCTTTTATACTTTTATTAGCTCTTTCCACAATGCCTTGACCTTGGGGATTATAAGGAAGGCCAGTGGTATGGGCAACCTGCATTTGTGCACAAAAGGCTCGAAAACCAGTAGATGTATATGCCAGGCCATTATCAGTTTTTAAACGACGTGGTTTTCCCCACGCTGCCCAGGCTTCCAGGCAGTGGGTTTTAACATGAGAAACCTTTTCTCCTGCCAATGGTGAGGCGAAGATAATTCCTGAGCAAGTGTCCACTGAGACATGTAAGTATTTTAATCTCCCAAACTCTGTGATATGAGTTACATCCATTTGCCATAAATCTCCAGGACGGAGGCCTCGGGGGTTAACACCCACATGAGGGGATGGCAAAAAGGTGACACAGGATGAGCAAGATTTTACAATGTTGCGAGCCTCATTTCTTGAGATGGAGAACTTCTTTCTCAAAGTATTTGCAGGAACATGATATAACTTATGAAATTCAGCGGCTAAAGTCCCCGAATCATCTGCAGAAAGCATGGCCAACCTAGTGGCCTTATCTACTAAATCATTAGCTAGTGACAAAGGGCCAGGCAACAATGAGTGTGCACGGATGTGAGTGACGTAAAAGGGGCAGGTCTGCTGCAAGATCAAAGATTGAAGTTGCAAGAGAATGTTGGAAACCATGCTAGCAGGCTGGATGAAAGCAGTAATCTCTAGGTTAGCAACTGCATTAGCCACATACTGGGAATCCGTGAACAAATTAAAAGGAGTAGAAAAGGTCTGAAAAACTTCTAGGACAATCATGCATTCCACAATTTGAGGAGATTCGGGCCTGAACATTCGCACCACAGGCTCCGAGCCTTGTATCAGATATGCTCCGCGGCCAGTTTTTGACCCATCAGTGAAAATGGCAGGAGAGGATGCAATGGGGTCCCGAGCAGTGATTTTTGGGAAATAGACCAAATTATGCTCCACAAAGGATAAAATAGGATTCCTAGGGTAGTGATTGTCTATAACATTTGGAAAAGCACATAAAAGAACACTCCAGGCATCCACAGTGCCAGACAAAACCTCTACTTGCTCCCTGGTATAGGGGATAATAAGTTTGTCAGGTAATTTCGCGAAATGCATCAAACAATACTTAAGTCCCAGAAAAGCTTGTCGGGCTACCAACTGTGGAAAATACTGGAGGGTGCGGGCTCCCAAAGAATTCCCATGAAGCCACAGGAGAGGTCCTTCCTGCCAAACTACTCCTGTTGGAATATCCCTGGTTTTTAAAATGCAGAGAAGGAGTGGCTTTGAGGGTTCAAAGCGATCAAGCTGTGCCTTCATGAGTGCTTCTTCAATCTTACTGAGTGCCTTACGGGCAGACTGCGTGAGCCTGCGGGGAGATGTGACATCAGGGTCACCTTCAAGTATGGAGAAAAGTGGCAATAACTCTGACCGGGGCACATGAAGAAACCCGCGCAACCAATTAATATCCCCCAACAGCTTTTGGAAGTCATTCAAAGTATGTAGATGTGAAGTACGAATGCACATCTTTTGTGGTCTGATTGAATTTTTGTTCACAAGGGATCCCAAAAATGTGACTGAGTCTGTCTGTTGAACCTTTTCAGGGGCTATTACTAAACCATTATGTTCTAATGCCTTAATGACCCTCTTAAAGGAGGCATGCAAAACGTCCAACATGGGGGCTGTTAACAGGATGTCATCCATATAATGGATCATCCGAAGAGAAGGAAATTCTTGACAGACAGAGGTCAAAGCAGAGTCCACAAACAACTGGCATATGGTAGGGCTGTTAGCCATTCCTTGGGGTAGCACTCACCACTGAAAGCGAGCATCTGGTCTCTCATGATTAACTGAGGGAAGAGTAAAAGCAAATCGTTCCCTATCCTGGGGGCAAAGAGGTATGGAGAAGAAACAGTCTTTGATGTCTAAAACTATCACTGGCCAGCCCCTAGGCAGAGCAGAGAGAGCTGGGAGACCTCTCTGTACGGGTCCCAAGACCTGCATCTGAGCATTGACGGCTCTCAAGTCATGAAGCAGTCTCCATTTTCCTGACTGCTTTCTGATCACAAAAATTGGAGTGTTCCAGGGGGAGACAGAACGCTCCAAATGACCAAGGTCTAATTGTTCTTGGACTAACTTTTGAGCTGCTTCCAACTTAAACAGGGAAAGTGGAGGCCAACTGCGACCAGGTCTTTGTTTTGATAAAATGGCATTTATCCTCAAGGGGGATATAGGGTGGAGGTGGAGGGGCCGAGGGCTCCACCTTCCTTGTAAAACCACACCCTCTATCTTCCTGTGTTATCGCCGCCGGAGGGCGCCTGGGTGGAGACTCATATCGCCCCCCACCATGGCAGGCAGCAACTTCCTCTAATTCTACTTCCTCTATTTCCTCCTCAGCAAGGTTTTCTTCATCCTCCTCTTCAGAGTCTGAGCTAGTCTCATCATCTGCTTCCAGCACATTTAAATGCGCCAGATCCTCAATGACAGGGTACAGTCTAGAGGAAGCTTTTCTGTCCCTGTTGGTGGGTGAGCAATCATAAACTTCACCCATTTCTCTGAGCTCATCTTGTAAGCTTTTATCCTCTTCTCCCCTTTGCATTCCCTTTTTTGTTTCTTCCCTTTTCCTAGGCCTAGCTGGGGTTTCCCCATTTGTATCTGACTCAGAAAGACTATCCTGATGCCTTGCCAA
This sequence comes from Dipus sagitta, assembly GCA_036346955.1. Taxonomy (NCBI): domain Eukaryota; kingdom Metazoa; phylum Chordata; class Mammalia; order Rodentia; family Dipodidae; genus Dipus; species Dipus sagitta. The sequence continues at coordinate 210,546,204 of CM070770.1, forward strand.
CGCTCTCCGTCCCTGTCTAATAATGTCTGTGTGGCTACCTTTACTTAGACAAGAATGAATCAACCGCCAGAATGGCAACGTACCTTTACCGATCCTATCCTCCTGTTTTGCCGCTTCCAGATCCCTGCCTAGCTTCTCCCAAGCTGCGAGGGAGAGATCCCCCGACACCGCAAACCATGGTGCAAGTGTGTCCAGGTCTTTAACAATCTTTCTTATCTTTGCAGTAGAGACCTTAATGTCCCACTGCTTAAGTAAGTCCTTGATCGGTGTAACAAAATCAGCAGCAGCAAAACTTGTGCTTTGAGAATTGCCCATGATGCGCGCTGTTATCTACCAGCGACCTTACTAACAGGGACAAGAGAAAAACCTGCGCGAAACTTCACTGAAAAACCCTGTTGTCTACCAAGGATTTACTCTCGATTCGCGCCGCGAGGTTAATCCTCCTCAAAGCAAAGGCACTCTTTGCCAGGCTCGTCACAGTGGAGACAGTAGCAACAGGCAATAAAAAACAAAACCCAGAAGGGAAGGAAAACGGCAAGGATCAGATTAAAGTCCAGGTCAGAAAACTGCATGACTGGGGATGACTTACCGACGTCTTCCTCTCCGTGTGTCAAGTTCTGAATCCTCTTCGACCCCTCGCCTGGTGACCACAAGCCCCCTGACCCGCAGGGAAGAACGACCACAAGACAAGGATCCTTCTTGATCACACTTTTATTGGAGAGCTCTTGGTTAACAGGAGGGTTGATGGCGAGGGGCGCGAGGCGGAATGTGCAGCTACTTTTATAGCAGGGAGTGCAACGAGGTGCCCACTGATTGGTTGCTACCAGCTTGCCACCACCATGCGCCACAGGATAGGCTCGGGACAGGTTGCGTCAAGCGCATGCGCATACCTTGAACACGGTTGGCACCAAGGCACTGCCTAATATGGAGTTATTTACCTCAATACAGACAGGAAGCCAGCACCATCTTGTAATGGCGTTCGCTCTTGCTCCCTGCAGTTCCCCCTTCTTTATTAAAAATGCAGGAAAGGCTCAGGAACAGACATTCTCCCAATCAGGCCCTCACCTCATGATGTGCTGACCGATCAAAGGAGACCATTCAGCCTCCCCTTACTCAGTGCAATGGGAAGAGTCCCTTGAGTGTGCAAAGGCGGAGGTCAAACATATTCTGTTATAACCTGCCCATCCTCGTGCAATGGACCTTCAGGGTCCTGAGGGTGCAAGGGCCAGGGAAAATTAATTGCCTTTCAAGGCTGATAGCCAAATTTGGGGGAAGGATCCACACTCCAAAGCAGCAAGTGCCTGAGAAATGACCACCTTGTCCCGCCTGGTCTGGGCTGTCTGTACAGATGTGGCCATTGCCAAACCTGCTGCTGTAGCAGAAACTGCTATTGCAGCCATAGCTGCAATCACTGCTGCTGTGATACCGAAATCCCTCTTTCGCCTAAACAGGGTTAGCGTGCTGGACACCTCCACAGGTACAGGGACCCACCGGGGCACCCTAAGCACCATAGCATTTTTAAAAATCTTGGAATCCCAGCACTGAGATAGGTAACAAGAAGTATTGGTACACTTGTCGAAAGTAGAGTTACTAAGAACAAACAGAAATGGGGGATGAACACACACAGGCGCAGGGGTATAGGAAGCATTCCTCCCAAAAGTATATATGACTTTCTCAATACCCCCAGAAGTATTAAGACCCGTCCAGGCTGGTCCCCAGTCACTGTCCCCCTCTTCTTTCAGCTTGGACATGGTGTGGAGATTCCCAGACACATTACTGTAGGCCACAGTACCTCCTTGTAGCAGCACAAAAGGTGTCAAATCCGAGCAGCTGCCATTCACTCCACACAACACCCATTTTGAGAATGGGTTAAACCTTGGATCTTGGATAAAAAGTCCATCGGTCCAGGAGGCAGGATAGGGGTGGTGGCCTCTCATTTCCGGGGAGAAAGTAAAAAGGTGTCCTTCATCCGCCCATCCCACAGCTGTGGATTGACATTCTGACCATGGCCAGAGGTCCCCTTCATAAGTTCCCCAACAGTGGGGGGCAAGGTGTTGTTGATATAGTTTATTAAACCAAACTGCCTGATCATAGAAGGTATAATTTGCAAAAAGATATTGAGAAGTACTATTTTCTGCACCAAATCTGGAATTACATCTCTCTTGGGAATTTTTTCCCCATATCCTATCATCCTTAAACCAGCCAAAGGCCTGTTTTCTCAGCCCTATACAAGAATTACGGGGTGTATCGATTGTGAAGCAAAGGGCTCCGATTTCCTTAAAATTCCGATCTTCCCCTAAGCTGACATACGTGGTATCCCCAATCACAGTGGGGAGACCCAGCTCCTTCTGAGTTGTGAAGAAGCGAGGGAAGACCGCTGCAGCATGATGTACCGGCAGGGGCTTAGGAAAGGCTGACAAGATGCCCCAGCGTTGTTCTCCTCTACTGAGTGCCAGGCACTGGAAGGCCAACATCCATAGATTCCTCCATATCTGCTTCTTCAGGATCATTCTGGATCTCCGGGTTGTCCTCTGAGGAGAGTCGGACCGTCTTTACCAACCGACTGGGAACCCAGTGAGGTGATTCTTGGTCCTGTGGGAAAACACAAACAGCTCCCATGGATCTCACTACCACAAGATCCGGTCCTTTCCATTTGTTATTTAAGACATCCTTCCACATCACCATTTCTCTGTGTGACTGGGTATCATGCTGGCTATGCCTGTCAGCTGCAGATTTATCATTATCATCCAAAATTAAGAAGTTAAGGGTGAATAGGGCCAAGGAAACTCTCTCCTTGGGAGTCGCATCCTCTGCTATTCCCCTCTTTTGTTTAAATAAAATGGCTTTTATACTTTTATTAGCTCTTTCCACAATGCCTTGACCTTGGGGATTATAAGGAAGGCCAGTGGTATGGGCAACCTGCATTTGTGCACAAAAGGCTCGAAAACCAGTAGATGTATATGCCAGGCCATTATCAGTTTTTAAACGACGTGGTTTTCCCCACGCTGCCCAGGCTTCCAGGCAGTGGGTTTTAACATGAGAAACCTTTTCTCCTGCCAATGGTGAGGCGAAGATAATTCCTGAGCAAGTGTCCACTGAGACATGTAAGTATTTTAATCTCCCAAACTCTGTGATATGAGTTACATCCATTTGCCATAAATCTCCAGGACGGAGGCCTCGGGGGTTAACACCCACATGAGGGGATGGCAAAAAGGTGACACAGGATGAGCAAGATTTTACAATGTTGCGAGCCTCATTTCTTGAGATGGAGAACTTCTTTCTCAAAGTATTTGCAGGAACATGATATAACTTATGAAATTCAGCGGCTAAAGTCCCCGAATCATCTGCAGAAAGCATGGCCAACCTAGTGGCCTTATCTACTAAATCATTAGCTAGTGACAAAGGGCCAGGCAACAATGAGTGTGCACGGATGTGAGTGACGTAAAAGGGGCAGGTCTGCTGCAAGATCAAAGATTGAAGTTGCAAGAGAATGTTGGAAACCATGCTAGCAGGCTGGATGAAAGCAGTAATCTCTAGGTTAGCAACTGCATTAGCCACATACTGGGAATCCGTGAACAAATTAAAAGGAGTAGAAAAGGTCTGAAAAACTTCTAGGACAATCATGCATTCCACAGTTTGAGGAGATTCGGGCCTGAACATTCGCACCATAGGCTCCGAGCCTTGTATCAGATATGCTCCGTGGCCAGTTTTTGACCCATCAGTGAAAATGGCAGGAGAGGATGCAATGGGGTCCCGAGCAGTGATTTTTGGGAAATAGACCAAATTATGCTCCACAAAGGATAAAATAGGATTCCTAGGGTAGTGATTGTCTATAACATTTGGAAAAGCACATAAAAGAACACTCCAGGCATCCACAGTGCCAGACAAAACCTCTACTTGCTCCCTGGTATAGGGGATAATAAGTTTGTCAGGTAATTTCGCGAAATGCATCAAACAATACTTAAGTCCCAGAAAAGCTTGTCGGGCTACCAACTGTGGAAAATACTGGAGGGTGCGGGCTCCCAAAGAATTCCCATGAAGCCACAGGAGAGGTCCTTCCTGCCAAACTACTCCTGTTGGAATATCCCTGGTTTTTAAAATGCAGAGAAGGAGTGGCTTTGAGGGTTCAAAGCGATCAAGCTGTGCCTTCATGAGTGCTTCTTCAATCTTACTGAGTGCCTTACGGGCAGACTGCGTGAGCCTGCGGGGAGATGTGACATCAGGGTCACCTTCAAGTATGGAGAAAAGTGGCAATAACTCTGACCGGGGCACATGAAGAAACCCGCGCAACCAATTAATATCCCCCAACAGCTTTTGGAAGTCATTCAAAGTATGTAGATGTGAAGTACGAATGCACATCTTTTGTGGTCTGATTGAATTTTTGTTCACAAGGGATCCCAAAAATGTGACTGAGTCTGTCTGTTGAACCTTTTCAGGGGCTATTACTAAACCATTATGTTCTAATGCCTTAATGACCCTCTTAAAGGAGGCATGCAAAACGTCCAACATGGGGGCTGTTAACAGGATGTCATCCATATAATGGATCATCCGAAGAGAAGGAAATTCTTGACAGACAGAGGTCAAAGCAGAGTCCACAAACAACTGGCATATGGTAGGGCTGTTAGCCATTCCTTGGGGTAGCACTCACCACTGAAAGCGAGCATCTGGTCTCTCATGATTAACTGAGGGAAGAGTAAAAGCAAATCGTTCCCTATCCTGGGGGCAAAGAGGTATGGAGAAGAAACAGTCTTTGATGTCTAAAACTATCACTGGCCAGCCCCTAGGCAGAGCAGAGAGAGCTGGGAGACCTCTCTGTACGGGTCCCAAGACCTGCATCTGAGCATTGACGGCTCTCAAGTCATGAAGCAGTCTCCATTTTCCTGACTGCTTTCTGATCACAAAAATTGGAGTGTTCCAGGGGGAGACAGAACGCTCCAAATGACCAAGGTCTAATTGTTCTTGGACTAACTTTTGAGCTGCTTCCAACTTAAACAGGGAAAGTGGAGGCCAACTGCGACCAGGTCTTTGTTTTGATAAAATGGCATTTATCCTCAAGGGGGATATAGGGTGGAGGTGGAGGGGCCGAGGGCTCCACCTTCCTTGTAAAACCACACCCTCTATCTTCCTGTGTTATCGCCGCCGGAGGGCGCCTGGGTGGAGACTCATATCGCCCCCCACCATGGCAGGCAGCAACTTCCTCTAATTCTACTTCCTCTATTTCCTCCTCAGCAAGGTTTTCTTCATCCTCCTCTTCAGAGTCTGAGCTAGTCTCATCATCTGCTTCCAGCACATTTAAATGCGCCAGATCCTCAATGACAGGGTACAGTCTAGAGGAAGCTTTTCTGTCCCTGTTGGTGGGTGAGCAATCATAAACTTCACCCATTTCTCTGAGCTCATCTTGTAAGCTTTTATCCTCTTCTCCCCTTTGCATTCCCTTTTTTGTTTCTTCCCTTTTCCTAGGCCTAGCTGGGGTTTCCCCATTTGTATCTGACTCAGAAAGACTATCCTGATGCCTTGCCAACGCTCTCCGTCCCTGTCTAATAATGTCTGTGTGGCTACCTTTACTTAGACAAGAATGAATCAACCGCCAGAATGGCAACGTACCTTTACCGATCCTATCCTCCTGTTTTGCCGCTTCCAGATCCCTGCCTAGCTTCTCCCAAGCTGCGAGGGAGAGATCCCCCGACACCGCAAACCATGGTGCAAGTGTGTCCAGGTCTTTAACAATCTTTCTTATCTTTGCAGTAGAGACCTTAATGTCCCGCTGCTTAAGTAAGTCCTTGATCGGTGTAACAAAATCAGCAGCAGCAAAACTTGTGCTTTGAGAATTGCCCATGATGCGCGCTGTTATCTACCAGCGACCTTACTAACAGGGACAAGAGAAAAACCTGCGCGAAACTTCACTGAAAAACCCTGTTGTCTACCAAGGATTTACTCTCGATTCGCGCCGCGAGGTTAATCCTCCTCAAAGCAAAGGCACTCTTTGCCAGGCTCGTCACAGTGGAGACAGTAGCAACAGGCAATAAAAAACAAAACCCAGAAGGGAAGGAAAACGGCAAGGATCAGATTAAAGTCCAGGTCAGAAAACTGCATGACTGGGGATGACTTACCGACGTCTTCCTCTCCGTGTGTCAAGTTCTGAATCCTCTTCGACCCCTCGCCTGGTGACCACAAGGCTCCCGGCGTCCTGGGTTTTCGGCACCAGTTTGCGGCGAGCCCCCTGACCCGCAGGGAAGAACGACCACAAGACGAGGATCCTTCTTGATCACACTTTTATTGGAGAGCTCTTGGTTAACAGGAGGGTTGATGGCGAGGGGCGCGAGGCGGAATGTGCAGCTACTTTTATAGCAGGGAGTGCAACGAGGTGCCCACTGATTGGTTGCTACCAGCTTGCCACTACCATGCGCCACGGGATAGGCTCGGGACAGGTTGCGTCAAGCGCATGCGCATACCTTGAACATGGTTGGCACCAAGGCACTGCCTAATATGGAGTTATTTACCTCAATACAGACAGGAAGCCAGCGCCATCTTGTAATGGCGTTCGCTCTTGCTCCCTGCAGTTTGGGTTGGAAGCCATAGGTTCTTAGACTTTGCAGTGTTTCATTCCAGGCTCTTCTAGCTTTCAGGGTTTCCATTGAGAAGTCTGAAGTAATTCTGATGGGGTTACCTCTGAAGGTGGTGTGCTGTTTTTCCCTAGCTGCTTTTAGGATTTTCTCTTTGGTGTCAATGTTTAGAGTCTTAATAATAATATGTCTTGGAGAGTTTCTCCTTTGGTCCAGTCTGTTTGGAGTTCTATTGGCTTCTTGTATCTTGATGGGCCTTTCTTTTAAGAGATTGGGGAAGTTTTCTTCAATTATTTTGTTAAATAAGTTCTCCATGCCTTTGGTCTGGATTTCTTCTCCTTCTGGTATTCCAATGATCCTGATATTGGGACGTTTAACTGTATCCCACAATTCCCTCATGTTCTGTTTACAGGAGCTTTTAAACTTACTGAAATTTTTGAACTCTCTAACTGTTTCTTCCATCTTGTCTTCCAGATCAGAGTTTCTATCCTCCACTTGGCTGACTCTATTCTTGAGAGCTTCTAGTGAGTTTTGGGCTTGTTCAATTAAGTTTGCATTTTCTATTATTTTTCTATGTATAATTTCCATCCCTCTGTCAAGCTCCCTTTTCACATCATTTTCTGATTTTCTTGATGATTCTTGGAGTTCATCCTTGCATTTCTTTATGTCTTCATTTAGCATGGCCAGCTGATTTTTAAGGTCTTCTTTTTTTTCACTCTCCCTCAAATCTCTTAACTCTCTTTGAAATCCTTCCATTTTCTTATCTAATCCTTCCAATTTCTTATCTATTAGTTCTAGTTTAGTGATGGCAGCATCCACATGATTGTCGGCCCTTTGTTGCTTTCCTGCAAGTTCTACCAATAGGTTGGTTAGAGTTGCATTGCTCATAGCTTCAATGTGGTGTTCTGGTCCTATTTGTTCTTCTATGTTTTGGTTAGAAGTAGTCATTGTGGGACTGGGTGATCTAATTGGATTTTCTTGCATTTGATTATTCATGTTATTTCTTTTGCGCTGTGTTCTGCCCATGACAGTGTATGGGCAGATAAGTGGGCGTATCAGCCTGGGCTCAAGAACATTGGGAATCTTATGCAGCCTGGGGGCGTTGCCAAGAAACCTGGGCTTTGGCTGTCACTTGCCAAAGCCGCCTATCTACTGCCTGGCAGGGGCGCCGAAGTTGCCTGAGTTCTCAAGCGGTAATGTGCCAAGGCTGCCTGCGTTCGAGCTAGGAGTGGCACTGAGGCACCAAGCACTGAAGCCGCCCAGTCTTTGGCTGGGAACGCTGGGAACCGGAAGCAGTCTGTGCTCCCCCACCACAGGACAATTGTGGACAGCCGCGCGGCAGACAGAGGGCGAGTGGACGAGAGTGCGGAGCAGTCTAAGCTTCCGCACGCAGGGAATAATCTCACTTGCCAAAGCCGCCTTTCTACTACCTGGCAGGGGCGCCAAGGATGCTTGAGTTCTCAAGCGGAAATGTGCCCCAGCTGCCTGTGTTCAAGCTAGGAGTGGCACTGAGGCACCAAGCACTGAAGCCTCCCAGACTTTGGCTGGGAACGCTGGGAATTGGAAGCAGTCTGCGCTCCCCCGCCACAGGACAATGGCGGCCCGCCGGTGTGGCAGGCAGGTAGGGGGTGGCACCTGAGCTGACGCAAGTGAGAGATACAGTCTGAGCTTGTGGGACTGGGTACCCTCAGTAGGTGGGCGAGTGGACAAGGGTGCGGAGCAGTCTAAGCTTCCGCGCTGAGGGAACGATCGGCGCGCGGTGGCAGCCGTGCGGGCTCCGGAGCAGCAGCAGCGGCAGGGGTGGAGCTTTGAATACGGCGGTTATTTGGGGCGAGGGGTGCCTACCCGCCCGCAAGGGGACCAGCGATTCCCTGTTCCCCCACCTCTGTGCCCTCCCAGATTTCTCTCCCCTAAAAGCCACTATATACCCTTAATATCTTGCCTTTCTTTCCCCGGGATTTGCAGCGCAGCTAGGCGGTCGCCATCTTGGCCGGAAGTCAATACTGGGCACTTCTGTAGTTGTTGTATGTAAATATCAAATTTTCTGGAGTTTATACTGTACATGTATACATTATAAAAACTTAAAGTTCTTAAGGCACATATAGTTCATAGCTAAAGTAAATATCCATTTTATTCCTTTTATTTAAGGCATAAAAATAATGTATTTTTTGAGGTAGGGTCTCATTCTAGCCTACGCTAACCTGGAATTCACTATGTAGTCTCAGGGTAGCCTCAAACTCATGGCGATCCTCCTACCTCTGTCTCCTAAGTGCTGGGACTGAAGGCATGCACCACCATGCCTGGCTAAAAAATAATGTTTTATCCTTGTTCTTTTCCTTTCTCTCTCTCTCTTTCTTCCTTTCTTTCTGTAATATGGTCTAGAAGGCCCAGGCTGGCCTCAAACTCACTCTGTAGCTGAAGACAGTCTTGAATTCTTGGTCCTCTTGCCTCTACCTCCAAGAAGCTAGGATTATAGGCCTGTCATTATACCAAGTACAATTAAACTGCATTTTAACTTATGTGAGGACCTGAGGAGGGACCCCCTCCCCACACAAAAAAAATACAGGAATGCCAGGGAAGGTAGAGCCAAGAGGATCTCTGGTCCTGGTGATTCACTAGTCTCAGAACTAATGAGCTCCCAAATCCTTGAGAGATCCTGTCTCACAAAATAACAAGATGGAAAATGACTGAGAAAGACAGTTGATGTCCATGTCTGGTCTCCATGTGCACACAATACAATACATACACATTTAATGAACAGGTTCTATCAGCACACACACACACACACACACACACACACACACACATGATTACAATGGCTCTTTCAGCATGTCTCATAAAGCTGAGTAAGGTGGCAGTTCATTTCAGCTAGGTGAAGCAAATGATACAGAAACAGCCCACGTGAGAGTAGTCCACACTTGAGTTTGGAGATTTCCAGGGCAAGGTCTCAATGATGACCCTGAATGCCTGAGTTTGTTGACCCTGAGGAAGAGCTGGAGAATAAAACATGAAACTTTGATGGGGTTGATTCAAGTTCAGAGGATTTCATGACAATGGCGGACTAGAGGAGGGCAGAGAGATCTGGGTTGGAAATGTCACTTTTCATTTTCCTCACACACCATGTAGCTCTATGTATTTAAACAAGAACCACAGGAGGAAGGCCTTAACCCCCGAGCCATCTTTCCAGCTCACTAGTATTGCAATCAATATAGCTTCTTCATGTTCTGTTGAACAAGTCTCTTTATTTTATTGAGCTGACTAATTGTTCCATTATAATTTCTGTGCATTCTCCCAAAAGACTAGCTTCATTATCATAGAATGCAGGGCCATAGCCCACAGCCCATAGAGATAAGCAAAGTAAGATCATATATAGGCATCTTTCCTTTTCACTGAAGTAGAAATTTGTTTTGTGTTAAAACTGAATTGGAATGGGAGGTTGGTTCTCTTAAATTAAACCACAAAGAAGTCACATGACAGGGATAGGCAAGGTGGACAAAGGATGGTGGTGGAAGGAAATTATGGTCAGGGTACCTTTTGACATTGTGTATACATATGAAGGTTGTCAAAAAATGTCCAAAAGAAAAAAAAGGAAAGGAAAGAAAGAAATTGCATGAATCTATGAGTACAGAGTATTAGGCAATTTTCTAACTGCTGGGATGTGAGTGAGAGAGATGCAACGGTAAACTTACGAAGTTCCTTCAGGGGCCTCACTCACTTGTGCTTCTCAGCATTTCTGTCCTGGGATTGGAGGCTGATACAGGGTGCTAACATGGGCATTACTAACTCTGAGAATCATACCTACACAAAGGAAGATGGTTGTGTGGGCCATACAGGAAGATGTCCGGAGATAATAACTCAGGCCTTCAGTTGGGTTAAGTTGGGTTAAGCTGTGTAGACAATCTAGTCAATCATCTTTGAATGAGTCGGGCCTGTTTTACAAGATATGTCAGGAATATCTATGAAAAAGAAAAACCTAGCTCCCTTGTCCCTGATTTGGATAAATACTAACTTTCTGTTTGAGATCCAAACCGTGAGATCATCTGGAGACGGTGACTACAACCAAAGGGAAGCAAACAGGGCTGGAGAGATGGCTTAGTGGTTAAGGGGCTTGCCTGCAAAACCAAAGGACCCAGGTTCAATTCCCCAGGACCCACATAAGCCAGATGCACAAGGTGAAGGTGATGCATGTGTCTGGAGTTCATTTGCAGCAGCTGGAGCTGCCATGCTCATTCTCTCTCTTTCTCTCTCTCTCTCTTTCTCTCTCTCTCTCCCTCCCTCCTTCCCTCTTTCTCTCAAATAAATAAATAAAACTAAATATTTTTTTAAAAAAGGAACTGAACATCTCTCACTTTCTTTTTTAAAAAATATTTTATTTATTTATTTGACAGAGAGAGAGAAAGAAAGAAGCAGATAGAGAGAAAGAGACAATCGCCACTGCAAATGAACTCCAGAAGCATCCACCCCCATGTGCATCTGGTTTATGTGGGTCCTGGGGAATCGAACTGGGGTCTTTAGGTTTCACAGGCATGTGCCTTAACTGCTAAGCAATTTTCTCAGCCCTCACATTAACTAAAAATAAAGTAGATCTGATGTGAAAACAGACCTACCAGGAATGGTGGAAACTCCTGTCTGTCGGCCTGACTGGAGGCACTGTGTGATCTCTGTCACTTCCCGGAACAGTATGGCTCATTAAATGGTTCTCAAAGGGAAGGACACAAGCCATTGCTGGGGAACAGAAGGAACCAGTAGTTCCAAAAGGCTAACAGAATATGCCGCTTATAAGAGTGTTCAAACTGTATTCTAAATTTAAGTAGCTGTTGGTATATGTCTGATCTTAAATCGGGGAGTCTTCAAAATAGAATAAGCCTAGGGAATGAGAGAAAAGAGAGATGTTCTTTCTAAAGATGAAATGTTCTGTCTCAATCATGTTTTTGTTTTTTTTTAATTATTAATTTATATATATAGAATGTGTGTATGTATTAGGCACATGCATGCTATGGTGCCCATGTGGAGGTCAGAGGACAACCTCAGGGTGTTTCTCCTCTTATTTGCCTTCTTTTGAGACAGGGTGTCTCTTGCTGTTGCTACTAGAGCTGCAGAACCCCCCCAGGCCTCTCCTCCCATTGCAGTAGGATTACATGCACATGTACCACATTTTGCATGTAGCTGTTTTATGTGTGTGCTAAAGAAGATTGAACTTGGATTGGCAGGCTTGCGTGCAAGTGTTTTTAACTGCTGAGCCAACTCCCCATCCTTAGATAGACAATTTTATTTTAAGTTTTATTTATTTGTTTAGTTGCACATGCACATGTGTGTATGCATGTGTGTGTGTATGTATGGGCTCACCAGGGTATCTTGCTTTACATGGGTAGCTGGGGAGTTGAACACAGGACAGCCAGCAGGCTTTGCAAGCAAGCACTTTTAACCTCTGAGTCATCTCCCTTGGTCTTGCAGTTAGTGATTTTTAGGGAATAATAAATTGTAGTCAGTGGTATATTGCTGATTTAATTATTAATATTAGTGTTGTTAATGATGATGATTATTTAACAGAAACCATTTTTCCAAGGAAGTACAATTTGTGATTGTCATCTTTATTTTTCTTTCTACTTGTTGTTATGACAATTTTTGTCTTGGATATCCAAATTTTCTTGTCTATAAAATTTTCTGATTTTTGTACTTCAATATTTCTGGAACAAGATTAGTTACCTTTGGTCAATCTTCAATTTTGAATATGCTGAAAGATTGACTTGCTCAGCCTGATATAGTGGTGAATCCCAACATACAGGGAGCAGAGGCAGGATGATCATAGGTTCATAGCCAGCCTGATCTACACAGTGAGTTTCAGATATTCTTTGTTTTTTTTTTGTTGTTGTTTGTTTGTTTGTTTTGTTTTTTGGTTTTTTGAGGTAGGGTTTCACTCTAGTCCAGGCTGACCTGGAATTCACTATGTAGTCTCAGGGTGGCCTTGAACTCACAGCAATCCTCCTATCTCTGCTTCCCGAGTGCTGGGATTAAAGGCATGTGCCACCACCCCTGGCGAGATATTCTTGAATCATACACTTTGTTATTTATTTTTAAACATGAGCACAAGGCTACTATATATGGGGATCTGAAACTTGCCTACCTCTCACCAGATTGACCCAGTGTTCTTCATCTTCCCCTCTAATGACTGCAAAACAGTAACACAAGTTCCACCTTGGGTTTATAAAAGCCTCTCTCAATTTTTTTTTTTTTTTTTTTTTTTTTTGCTGTTGTTTTTTGTTTTTCAAGGTAGGGTCTACCTACCCCTCTCAGGTTGGCCTGGAACTCATAGCAATCTGCCTACCTCTGCCTCCCAAGTGCTAGGATTAAGGGCATGTACCACCACACCTGGCAAGCTCCTCTTTTTTTTTTTAACTTTTCAAAAATAATTACTTATTTACTTACAAACAGAGACAGAGAGAAAGAGAGACAGAGAGAATGGGTGCTTCAGAGCCTCTAGCCACTGCAAATGAACATCAGATGCATGCACCACATTGTGCATCTAGCTTTACATGGGTACTAGGTAGTCAAACCCAGGTCATTGAGCTTTGCAGGCAAGCACTTTAACTGATGAGCTATCTCTCCAGCTCCCTCTTTTTTTGTTGTTAAGTTTTTTTGTTTTCTTTTGTTTTGTTTTTGAAGGTAGAGTCTCACTGTTGCCCAGGCTAACCTGGAATTCACTGTATACTCTCAGGGTGGTCTTGAGCTCAACAGGGATCCTTCTACCTGGACATGCTGAGTGCTGGGATTAAAGGTGTGTGCCCCCACACTCAGCATTTTAAGAACTTTTATTGACAACTTCCATACATATAGACAATATAACATGACTATAATCCCATCCCACAACTTTCCTTTTACCTTTTCCTTCTACTGAATCCCTTCTTCTTTCCAACTATTGCCTCTTTGATTTTTATGCCATTATTTTCCCCTTCTATTATGTAGATCTTACTGTGAGGTCAGGAATATCAAGGCCCCTTTGTATCTGGAAGACTGTGTTGCAAAGTACTTCTCCCCTTCCTTTGGTTCTTACATTCTTTCCACCACGCTTCTCCAATGATCTCTTGGAGGGTGTGATGGAGATGTCTCACTCAGTGCTGAACACTCCACTGTCATTTCTTCTCAGCTCTTTGGTGAGTTTCATGTCTTTAAGCCCCTCTTGATAAGTATCTCCGTGATAAGAGTTGCACCTCAGTATCTGTGAGAGGTGGCAGAGATTGGCTCAGGTCCCCACCAAAATACCAAAATCTGAGAACCAGTCTCCTGTATAAAATGGTAAAATATTTGCATGTAATCCATACCTGTCATTCTGTGCACTTTAAATCATCTCAATTACTTATAATACCAAAACATGCAAATGATATGTAATAGCTGTCATATTGCAAAGAAAAATGTATGTGTTCAGTAAAGAAGTGATCTGTCCCACTCCTGACTACATACTTATAACATGAAAAATATTTTTTTCTATCCTGAATTAGTTGAATTGGTAAATAAGGAACCTAACATGGAATGCCAATTGAATAGATATTGCTGTCAAGAATATCTTTGGGGGGGGGGCGAGGTGCTGGGGAGACAGCTCAGCAATTAAAGGCACTTGCTTATAAAAGCTTATAAAGTCTCCAGTACTGACATAAATCCAAATGCACAAACTGACACATGTGCCTGGGGTTGGTTTGCAGTGTCAAGAAGCCCTAGAGTACCCATATACTCTCTTTTCTCTCAAATAAATAAACAAAAATATTGATTACAAAAAGCCAGGTGTGGTAACACAAACCTTCAATCCCAGCATTCAGGAGGCTCAGCTTCAGGATACTCCCACACTTACAGTAGGAAAGGGGACCCAGGCCAACATAGTTCCACTTGCCTCACTGAACAGGGACTATTGCCCTGCTATCCCCGACCACACGTGACCTTGGGCAGGCTCCACCCGCTGGCCAGCTGGAGCTCAGGCTCCATTTGCCCTCCACAGGTGAGCTACTGATCCCTGCTTGTGCAAGCTTAGCCTGCTCTCTCTGCCCACTTGCCCACTTACTGGTCTGGCTGCAGCCCATTCACACGTGAACTCAGGCAAATTCCACCTGCCCATATGAGCTCAGGCTCACTCTACCTCTCCACCTGCACCAGCTCAGGTGATGGCCCCTCCCTGTCTGCCCAGCTGGCTGACTGCTAATGTCCTGTTGCAGACTGCTTCTGAGTCCCAGTGTTCTACCACGCACGAGTTTAGGCTGCTTCAGTGCTTGGTGTTTCAGCGTCGCTCCTAGTGGTAGCTCAAGCACCTTTGGCACATCATCTAATGAGAGCTCAGGCTATGTTGGCACCCCTGCCATGCAGGAGCTCAGGCTGCTTTGGCATTTCACTAAGTAAGAGCTCAGACTGCTTGGCATCTGCCTCAGGCTGCTTCAGTTTCCCACTGTGCTTGAGCTCAGGCTGATCCACCCACCTACATGTTAGCTCAAGACCACTCAGCCCATTTGCTTGCCTGCCAGCTAGCCCAGGCCAGCTCCCCCAAGAGGCATCACTTCCCCCGCCCATTGAGACCACAGTCCTACTCTTCCTGCCCATACACTGTGATGGGCAGACCACAGTGCAAAACAAATAACATGAAAAATCAAATGCAAGAAAATCTAGTTAGATGACCCAGTCCAACAATGAACATCTCTAATCAAAACATAGAAGAGTCATTAGGGTCAGAACACCAAAATGAAGCTATGAGCAATGCAACCCTGACCAAGCTACTGGTAGAACTTGCAGAAAAGCAACAAAAGACCAATAATCATGTGGATGCTGCCATCACTAGACTATATCTAATAGATAAGAAAATGGAAGGAATTCAAAGACAGTTAAGAGATATGAAGGAGAGTGAAAAAAAAGGAGGACCTCAAAAATCAGCTGGCGATGCTAAATGAAGACATAAGGAAATGCAAGGATGAATTCCAAGAAGCACCAAGAAAATCAGAAAATGATGTGAAAAGGGATCTTGATGGAGGGATGGAAACTATATATAGAAAAGTAGTAGAAAATGCAAACCTAATTGAACAAATCCAAAACTCTCTAGAAGCTCTCAAAAATAGAGTCCGCCATGTGGAGGATAGAAACTCTGATCTGGAAGACAAGATGGAAGAAACAGTTCGAGAGTTCAAAAGTTTCAATAAGTTCAAAAATTTCTGTGAACAAAATATGAGGGAATTGTGGGACACCCTTAAATGACCTAATATCAGGATCATTGGAATACCAGAAGGAGAAGAAATTCAGACCAAAAGTATGGAGAATTTATTTAACAAAATAATCAATGAAAACTTCCCCACTCTCTCAAAAGAAAGGCCCATCAAGATACAAGAAAGTAACAGACCCCAAACAGACTGGACCAAAGGAGAAACTCTCCAAGACGTATTGTCATTAAGACTAAACATTGACACCAAAGAGAAAATCCTAAAAGCAGCTAGGGAAAAACAGCACATCACTTTTAAAGGTAGCCCCATCCGAATTACTTCAGACTTCTCAATGGAAACCCTGAAAGCCAGGAGGGCCTGAATGAAACACTACAAAGTCTAAGAACCTATGGCTTCCACCCCAAACTACTCTACCCAGAAAAAATATCCCTCATAATAGATGGTGAAAGAAAAACTTTCCATGACAAAACTCAGCTTTACAACTATATGAACACAAAACCAAACCTACAGAGAGTATTTCAGGAAATTCTCCACAGAGAAGAACCAAATAATCAAACTCAAATACCTACAAGAAGCAGATCACAATAACCAAACTCAGAGAAGGCACAAAAACCTTCAAAGTCCATGAAAACACCAAAACACATATACCAACACAATATGGCAGATATCAAATCAAACCTCACAGTCATTACCCTAAATATTAATGACCTTAATTTACCCATCAAGAGACATAAGCTAAGAGGATGGATCATAAAATTAGACCCCTCAATCTGTTGTCTTCAAGAAACCCATCTCACCACTAAAGACAGACACCTCCTCAAGGTGAAAGGGTGGAAAACAATATTACAAGCAAATGGGAAAAAGAAACAAGCAGGTGTAGCTATATTAATATCAGTAAATAGTCTTCAAACCCAAAATAATCAAAAAAGACAAAGAAGGCTACTTTCTACTTATCAAGGAAATGATCCATCAAGAGGATATTACAATCACAAATTTGTATGCACCAAACACAAGGGCACCACAGTTCATAAAACAAAACCTACTTGACAATAAAACAGAAATAACTACCAACACCATCATAGTTGAGGACTTCAGTACACCATTATCAGTAATAGGCAGATCATCCAAACAGAAACTCAACAGGGAAGTAAAAGAGCTCAACAAAACCATAGATCTCTTAGACCTAATGGACATCTACAGAACATTTGATCCCAAATCCACAGACTACCCATTCTTCTCCACAGGCCATGGAACATTCTCTAAAATAGATCATATACTGGGTCACAAAGCCTGCCTCCATATATTTAGGAAGATTGGCATAATTCCCTGAATGATATCAGATCACAATGCTATATTGCTAGAAATTAACAACAAAAGACCTACCAAGAATCCCATCAGTGCCTGGAAACTGAACAGCACACTTTTAAACAATAAATGGATAGTGAAAGAAATAAAAAATGAAATTGCAAAATTTCTAGAAATGAATAACAATGAGAACATATCATACCAAAACTTAAGGGACACAATGAAGGTGGTCCTCAGGGGAAAATTCATAGCACTAAATGCCTTCATAACAAAGACAGAGAGATTCCAAATCAATAACCTAACCATCCACCTAAAGGCACTGGAAAAGCAAGAAAAATCCAGCCCAAAAAGCTCCAGAAGGAAAGAAATAATTAAAATCAGACAGGAATTAATGAATTGGAAACTAAGAAAATTGACAAAACATAGAGTTGGTTCTTTGAAAAAATAAACAAGATTGAAAAACCCCTGGCCAATTTGATCAAGCAAAAAAAAAGGAGATGCTTCAAATTACCAAAATTAGAAATGAAAAAGGAGAGATCACAACTGACATAAGTGAAATTGGTAGAATCATCAGGACTCATTTCAAAAAACTCTTCTCCACAAAACTGGATAATGTGGAGGACATGGGTAAATTCCTGGATGCATACCATCTAGCAAAGCTAAACTCAGAGCAGATTAATCTCCTAAACAAACCAATCACACTCATTGAGATTGAAAAAGTAATAAAAAGCCTCCCCAAAAGAAAAGTCCGGGACCAGATGGCTTCTCACTGAATTCTATCAACCTTCATTGAAGAACTCAAACAAATCTTCCTCAAACTGTGCCACACAATCGAGAGCAGGGAAAGCTACCCAAGTCCTTCTGTGAAGCTAGTATCACCCTAATTCCAAAACCAGGCAGAGATGCCATAAGAAAAGAAAACTACCAGCCTATTTCGCTGATGAACTTAGATGCAAAGATCCTGACCAAAATCATTGCAAACCAAGTCCAACAACACATCAAAAGCATTATCCACCTTGATCAAGTGGGTTCATCCCAGGAACGCAGGGGTGGTTTCAACATACCTAAATCTGTCAATGTAATACACCACATAAACAAGGTTAAACACAAAAACCACATGATCATTTGAATAGATGCAGAAAAGGTCTCTGACAAACTACAACATCACTTCATGATCAAAACTTTGGAGAGAATTGGCATGGTTGGTTCATATCTTAACATAATAAAGGCAATATACAAAGCCCCTAAGGCCCAAATAATACTTAATGGAGAGAGACTGGAGGAATTCCCATTGAGATCAGGAACAAGACAGGGTTGTCCACTCTCACCTCTGTTCTTCAATATAGTACTGGAAGTCCTAACTAAAGCAAGAAGACAGGAGAAAGAAATAAAAGGGATACAATTTGGAAAGGAAGAAGTTAAGTTAGGTTTATTTGCTGAAGACATGATTGTATATGTAAGAGACCCGAAATACTCCATCCCAAAACTCCTGAAGGTGATTAAGTCCTATAGCAAAGTAGCAGGATACGAAATCAATGCACAAAAATCAGTAGCCTTTCTATATGCAAATGACAAAGGTACAGAGAAAGAAATAAGGGACATGGTCCCAATTTTAATAGCAACCAAAAAAATAAAATACCTTGGAATAACGTTAACCAAGGAAGTAAAAGATTTATACAACAAAAAGATAAAAACACTCACAAAAGAAATTGAGTACTTGAGAAAATGGAAAGACCTCCCATGCTCCTGGATAGGCAGAATTAACATTGTGAAGATTGCAATCCTACCAAAGGCAATATACAGATTTAATGCAATTCCAATTAAAATCCCAACATTGTTCTTCACAGAGATAGAAAAAATAATCTCAAATTTCATATGGAAAGGCAGAAGGCCTCAGATATCCAAGCATATCCTCAGCAAATGAAATATCTGTGGAGGCATCACCGTACCTGATTAAGGCTATATTACAAAGCCATACTAATAAAAACAGCATGGTGCTGGCATAAAAAAGGAATACAGACCAGTGGAATAGAATTGAGGACCTGGACTTTGGGTCAAGCAACTACAGCTATTTGATATTTGACAATGGCCCTAACAATACAGGCTGGAAAAAAGACAGCATCTTCAACAAATGGTGCTGGACAAACTGGATAACCACATGCAGGAAATTGACACTTGATCCACACATCTCGCCATGCACTATACTCAAGTCCAAATGGATCAAAGACCTCAGTATAAGACCAGAAACTCAGCTACTACTAGAAGAAAATATAGGAAGAACTTTCCATGACATAGGAATGGAAAAAGACTTCGTGAACAAAACCCCAGTAGCTCACAATTTTAAATAGTCACTGAACCAATGGCATCACATGAAGCTGAAGAGGTTCTTTACAGACAAGTATACAATAAGCAAAGCCAACAGATTACCCACAGAATGGGAGAAAATATTTGCTGGTTATCCAACTGACAGAGGCCTAATTTCTAGAATCTACAAAGAACTCAAAAACCTAAACAATGAAAAGTCAAACAACCCACTCACAAAATGGCGCAAAGTGCTGGACAGGCAGTTCACAGAGGAAGAAATACAAATGACAAACACACACTTAAGAAAATGTTCATCATCCCTAATCATCAGGGAAATGCAAATTCAAACAATGATGAGATTCTGTAGCAGACAGCTTCAGGTTCACTGAGATGAAATTCCAGACCAGGCACAGTTATGGAGGAAGGGATTTTTATTGAAGCTTACAGATCCTGGGGAAGTTCCATAATGGCAGTAGAAGCTGGCCTGCCTTCACAGGACCAAGCAGAGAGAGAGAAGTACAAGCCTAAAAGCCACACAGCACAGCACACTTCAGGAACTCCAGCTAGGTGCACTTTGTATATCTTTAGATTGAAATCTGAAACCCACCACCACACCTTAAGATCCACACAATGGCACTGACACCAGCCAGGTGGCTAAAGTTGCAAACTACAAACAAACAATTGAATATATTGGGGGCTATCTATTCTATTCAAACTACCACAGATTCCATCTTACCCCTGTAAGGATAGCAAACATCAAAAAATTAAATGAAAATAAATGCTGGCGAGGATGTGGAGAAATAGGAACCCTCATCCACTACAAGGTTTCCTAAAAGAAAGACAGATTTCTGTCAGAGTACTTGATGACCCACCAAAGGTTAGTGGTAAGACCCTACTGCTGAAGACACCTTATGTGGTTGACACGTAAAATGGAATGGCATGGCTGGAAGCTGGAAGAGAGTCATTCCCCAGACAGTCAGCGTGTCTGTTGCCAGAAGGTGCTACATGGTGACTGTGGGGAAAATGACCAATATCTGTCCAAGAAACTCATGGTCTAACCTACTTAGCAGCAAATAACCTGTTGTGATGCTCACATAAGTGCAATAGTGGAGTACAGCCATGGTGGGAAACCAACTGCTCTTGATTTGGTTAACTGATCCCCTCAGTGGAACAGGACCCATAGCTGGAGCTGGGAAACAAGTCAGAACTGTATCCAAACATGAGCCCACTCTCCATTATCAAGCTACCAACAATCGTGAGCTACAAGAGGGCCTACACCTATTAAATTCTCTATAAAATAACAAGGGTTATCCCATTTGTCTGGTGCTAACTTTATTTTCCGTTGGAGAATCTGCTTCTCTTTGTCAGATAGACGCAGATCCTAAGGAGAGAGCCACCCCATTATACCTCAAAAGGGTGCCAGATGAAACTAAGAACAGTTGGCAAAACAAGGAAGGGTGCTGTTTTTTTGGTGAACCGGGTACCAGCACAAGGGTGAAGGAGATCGACACAGAAAACAATCAACTCTTACCAAATCAGATATCCAGAGACCCAGAGGCCCCCAACACCTCATCAATGAAGCAGACCAAAAATGAACCCGACACAGCTCAGGGAAATTTTGCAGAAGAGGAGGAAGAAAGAATGTCAGAGCCACATGTTGGGTCATGATACACAGAGACATTTCTCCTACCCATAACTGTGGGATAACTCCACAATGCAGAACCCATATACATCAACAAGGAAGGGCCAATGGGAGGGAGTAGGACATGGATGAGCCTAACAATGGTACCAATTTGACTGTATTTGCTGAGTACAAAACTAATTAATAAAAATAAAATAAATTAAATTAAAAAAAATCTACCCTAAAAAAATATGTCTGAGAGGTACAGCACAGTAAAAAGCTTGCTATTTATTGTGTATTGATTTGAACAAGTGTCACCTTATGTCAAAAAACAAAAACACACTCATTTATAGGGTATGTCACAAAGAAATGGGGGTTAGTGTAAAAGCATGCCTACTTGTGCAACTTGTGCCTGTAAATGATTAATAAGAAAATTAATAAAATAATCTATTATCCACTCTGCTTGAACAAGAATGAAAGGCCAGGAAAGCAAAGCTTGGTTTTTAAGGAAAACATTAACTAATACTTTCTTAAAAAGTAAAATTTCCAACCTGGGCATGGTAGTTTACATGTGTAATACTGACATTTGGGTTGCTGGGACAGAAGAATTGCTGTGAGGCCCAGGCCAGTTTGAGATAAATAGGATAAGACCCAGTCTCAAAACAAAGCAAATTAATTAAATGACATTAAATTGTCACCTTATAGCATAACTGGTTCTCACAAGAACCACTCATTAGGTACAATCTGAGAGCCAAATGACTTGGAGAGGAATATTAATACAAAAATTCACAACTCAACATAGCCCCTGGTTTTACAAAGCTAAGAGTAGATTTTAATGGCACAATCTAGAAGCCACCATTTTAACCAAATGTTTGTCATCCTGTTATCAAGGCAAACCCATAAGCTCCTGATGTAAGGAGGTGAGGACATACATTTACCCACATGGCACTCAGGTCAGGTTAGGAATGTTGTTCCTGCATCAGTAAGAGTCAGGTTGAGAGATATTCATCAAAACAAGTGCTCTTTAAAAATAATTAAAGTCTTTTAGCTCTGTTTTTTTTTTTTCCCCCCATCAGCTTTCCAGCAAGATGGCGGACATTCAGACTGTCATCTTCCCAAACCAGAAGAGGGTGCTGCTGGGAGAAACTGGCCAAGAGAACTCACCTGGTCCTGCAAGAGCATCGGCCTTGACACTCATGCCCAAAGAGGCCATGGAGGACACCTACTTAGACAAGAAATGCCCTTCACTGGTAATGTCTCCATCCGAAGGCAGACCGGTCTAGAGTGGTGACCAAGATGAAGATGCAGAGGACCAGTGTCATCCTCCGGAACTGTCTCCATCACACCGGCGATTACAATGGTTCTGAGAAGGGCAACAAGAACATGTCCGTGCATCTGTCCCTCTGCTTCAGGCATGCGCAGACTGGCGATATCGTGACAATGGGCAAGCACAGGCCCCTGAGAAAGACTGTGCACGACGTCTAGGTGTTCAAAGTCACCAAGGCCACCAAAGAAGCAGTTCCAGAAGTTCTGAGACTGGGTATGGGCTGACTCCCTGAACAAAATAAAGCTTTCTACACACACACACACACACACACACACACACATGTAAAACTGACTATGGTGGTGCAATGCTCTGAGTTAAAGATCAGCCTGGGCTGCATAATGAGTTCCAGACCAGCCTGCACTAACATAGCAACTTTTTGAACACTATACCTACCAAATCAATAGATTAGTGTTTAAGGTATTTTTTAGAAGTCTGAACAGCTATTCTAAACTTTAAAAAACATAAAGCTTGGCATGGTGATGCATGTCTTTAATTACAACACTTAGGAGGCTGAGATAGGATAGCCATGGGTTCCAGGCCAGCCTGGGTTACAAAATGAGTTCCAGGTCAGCCTGTCCTAGAGTGAGACTGCTTCAATTTTTTTTTTAAAAAAGTAAAAAATAAAAAGACTTAGCAAATAAATATGATATATATGCCTTGATTAAATTCTGATCTAAATACTAAAATGAAAACTTAGCTGCATTCGGACCAATAGGGAAATTTAAATGTTTCTGTGTATCTGACAAACATAATATTACTGCTGATATTCCCTGAACATGAATCCTTCAATTCGATTTTAGTTAAAAAGAAATTTACTGGTATTACTCACTGATGTATTTAGGGGGCAAAATTTCATCATGGTGGCAGTTAATGTTCAGATGGTTCACATATATTAAAGACTGATTTGCATATACATATGAATCCATGTATATTCTTTATGTTAGTAGATGTATGTATGCATGTACAGAGAAAGAGAAAGAGAGGGAGTGGAAAGAGAGAAAGTAGCGAGACAAAATGACTGATAAAACTAGATGGGAGCTGGAGAGATGAGTCAGTGGTTAAAGGCACTTGCTTGCCAAACCTGATAGCTATGGTTAGATTCCCCAGTACCTATGGAAAGCCAGATGTACAAAGTGGCCCATGAGTCTGGAGTTCATATGCAGTGGTGAGAAGTCTTGTCATACCTGTACTCTCTTCTCTCTCTCTCTCTCTCTCTCTCTCTCTTTTTCTCTCTCTCCCTCCATGTCCTCTGCTTGCAAATAAATAAATTATTTAAAAAAAAAAAAGCTAGATGAGGGCTGGAGGGATGGCTTAGCGGTTAAGGCATTTGCCTGCAAAAATCCAAAGGACCCTGATTTGATTCCCTAGGACCCACATTAGCCAGATGCACAAGGGGGCACATGCATCTGGAGTTCATTTGCAGTGGCTGGAGACCCTGTTGCAGCCATTCTCTCTCTCTTTCTCTCTCTCTCTCTCTCTCTCCCTCTTTTTCTGTTAAATAAATAAGTAAATATAAATAAAATATATGCATGTGTTTGTTTCTCAACATAAAACTCCACAGACTGGGTGGCTTATACAAGAGAGAATTCTTTTTTGTTTGTTTGTTTTTATGAGGTAGGGTCTCACTCTAGTCTAAGCTGACCTGGAATTCACTCTGTGGTCTCAGGGTGGCCTCGAACTCACGGTGATCCTGATACTTCTGCCTCCCAAAGGCCTGTGCCACCATGCCCGGCTTTGAGAATTCTTTTCTTACAGTTCTGGAGTTTCAGTCTAAGATGAAGGTGTGTGCAAGGTTGGTTTCCTGAGGCCTGTCTTAGCTGTTTCTGCCTCTGTATGCAGTCATGCCTGTGTGTGTACATCCTTGGAGTCTGTGTACACACTACCTTTTCTTATGAGGCCTCCAAGTTCACCAGGGCCCCCTCCTAATGTTGCAGATTTTCAGACTGTCAAGTTCTTTGGGTTAGGATCTGGAAAAATGAAGCACATGGATGATGGATGAGATGTGAGCAAAGCACACGGGATTTATTGAGAAGAAAAGGTGTAAAAGACCCAAAATGTCAGGGCAAACACTTAGGATTTCCAAATAGAAAGAACAGGGGAAAAAAGGGAAAAAGTGGGCTAGAGGGATGGCTAAGCAGTTAAGGCACTTGCCTGCAAAGCGAAAGGACCCAGGTTCGATTCCTCAGGACCCACACAAGCCAGATGCACATGATGGCACATGTGTCTGGAGTTTGTTTCCAGCAGCTCAAGGCCCTGCCAAGCCCATTCCCTTTCTTCTGTCAAATAAATAAATGAGTAAATAAATATAAAATATTTTCAAAAAAGGAAAAGTTTAGGCATATTAGTTACAAAAGCAAGAAGGCTCAGTGAGTATCTGTGAGCAAGTACTTTGAGGGAGGGGTTTCTGGAGGTTCAGATATATTTTCTCATTAAGGGGATAAATATTCCTCCCACCTCCTTCTTATGTCTCTAGGTGAAGGATGGTCTCTTCTTTACTAGGTAATAGGCCCAGGTGGATTAAGTCATATATGTCATATATGAGGAGACCATAATCATGTGTTTTGGACAGTTTAGAATGGCATGTTCCTACTCAAGTGCAGAGGTGAAACCCAAATTAGTTTTCTCTCCACAGAAGCCCTATACTTCTAGCCTCTGCCATGTCTTATGGTATTTTAAATCCTGTGGAGGAGTAATTATGATGTTTCCCTTTCTAATTACTAGGGAAATTGCAGGTTGGGTCTGTCCTTCAATGACCTACAAGCCTAGACAGCTATTCACTAATGGCCTCATTGTTAAACTTAGCAACATATTTAAAACTCCATATCCAAATACAGTCATATTTTGAGGACTTGTAGTTTAAAACTGTAACAGAATCATTTCAGAATGGCATGATTCTATCTGTAACAATGGGACTTCACTGAACTATTGCAACATTTCTCTAGCTTAAATACTCTAAAAGTAAACAGTTGGAAGGAAAATAAAACAAACAAAAAAATAAAGACCTGCTTGATCCATATACTTTTTTAGAATCAAATTATTCTGAGAATCATAACTATTTTGGCATGTGCTGCTTATGGATATTATGCGTATGGACTTGGGCAAGCTGTGAAAGGAATATAGGAAGAATTTTTCTTCATTCTTTTTTTTAAAGAAAAAGAATCAACAATAGAAGCTGGACTATGTTAGTCAACTGCCGTCAGCTGATTCTCAGAAGAGAAAGAAAATTTACCCTGAAGTCACTCTACACACAAAGAGACATTAGAAACATTCTCAGGGTTGTAGAATTTTTGAACTTCAAATAAAAAACACATCTTCCCTTTGTTTTCCAAGAAATCATTACTTTCTTTAACTTATTAAGTTGAATGTCTCATTGGCAAAAAATATTAATGATGTGCTGTAATTCAAACTATCAAACTGTCCATCATTATCACAGTCTTCAGGCTTCTTAAGTGAACTCTTTTTGTATTAAAGTTTAGCTGTAAGTTAAATGGCTATCATTGTACTTACCTTTCATTTCAGGATCCTCCTGACAGTTCCCAGGGCTGAAGCTTTTCACCCCAGGCTATGATTTGTCAGGTTGTACAACCTCTGAGTGTTGCCAGCGCTGCCCCTGTGGGGCTAGAGGCAGGCTCGGTGGGAGTGATATTGTGATTCAGGATGCGTTGTTCCATTGAACAGATGTGCCAGCAACAAGATATGCCACTTTTGTGAAAATGACATGAAACAGAGGTCAATCTTTCGTGCAAAACTTTTCCATTGAAACCTCCAGGAAATACCCAGTTTCAGACTTCATGAGTGATCGAAAATTTTTTTCTTTCTTTTTTTTTTTTTTGATTGACAACTTCCACAATTATAGACAATAACCCATGGTAATTCCCTCCCTCCCCCCACTTTCCTCTTTGGAACTCCACTCTCCATCATACATTTCCCCCTCTCAGTCAGTCTCTCTTTTATTTTGATGTCAGGATCTTTTCCTTCTATTATGATGGTCTTGTGTAGGTAGTGTCAGGCACTGTGAGGTCATGGATCTCCAGGCCATTTTGTGTCTGCAGGAGTGCATTGTAAGCAGTCCTACCCTTCCTTTGCCTCTTCCATTCTTTCTGCCCCCTCTTTCACAATTGACCATCAGCCTTGGAAGGTGTGATAGAGATGTTTCAGTGCTGAGCACTCCTCTGTTACTTCTTCTCAGCACCATGGTTCCTTCTGAGTCATCCCAAAGTCACTGCCATATGAAGAGAAACTTCTCTAACCAAAAGTGAGAGTAGCATTAGCATATGGGTATGAACATTAAGAGAAGTACTTATCTGGCAGTTTGGTGACCATAGTATATACATTTAGCCAGACAGCAGCAGACGTTACACCCCTAGGGCTCATGACTACCCCTGTCATCGGTTTTCAGTATCAGGCATGTATTCTCTCCTGTGGAGCAGACCTCCAGTCCAATTAGAGAGTGGTTGGTTTCCCCCATAACAGACATGCCACTATTGCACCCATTGGCTCATGTGGCCTGACTGGCCAAATTTAAGGCTTGCAGTGTTCCCTGTTGAGTATCTCCAGTGGTGATTTTTCTCTCTCTCATTGAACTACATTCAGCAGAGCTTTTTCCAGCTTTTTGTCAGCTGGTCTAAATGAGGAGGTTTGAAATTTTTTCACATATAAGCAAGTTTCATACTTCATAAGAATCAGAAAAAGTTGATTTTATGTTGCATTTTTTTTTTTTTTTTTTTTTTTTTTTTTTTAGTTCGGTTGCTTTAAGACAGAGTCGTATACATTCCAGGCTGGTTTCAAACTTGCCATGTGATTGTGCTAGGAAAATATTCTACCATCTGAGCTACATCCCCTTTCCCTTTTAGACTTAACTGGTCTTGAATTCACTATATAGACAAGGTTGGTATTGAAAATGCAGCTATCCTCCTGCTTCTGCCTCCCAAGTTCTGGGATTCTGGGTATGTGTCAGATTACCAGGGCTGAAAACATGTCTTAATTACCTGATTACTTTTTCAAAAGTATTCTTCTTGGCTGGAGAAATGACTTAGTAGTTAAGACACTTTCCTTCAAAACCAAAGGAACCAGATTTGATTCCCCAGGACCCATGTAAGCCAGATGTACAAGGTGGTACCTGTGTCTGGAGTTCATATGTAGTGTCTTGAGGCCCTGGTATGCTCATTGTCTGTCTATCTGCCTCTTTCTCTCTCTCAAATAAATAAATGAAATTTTAAATTTTAAAAAGGTATTTTTCTGATTATGAAGTTAAAGGTATATGTGTTGGCCAACCTTGGTGGCACATACCTTTAATCCCAGCACTTAGGAGGTAGAAGTGGGAGGATTGCTGTGAGGTCTAGGCAACCTTCCGGGCTCTGCCGGCAGGGGCAGGTAGTGCCGAGGGAAGGACCAGGCCTGCTGGTTCCTCCCAAGGGGTTGAGGAGGAGATGAGCGTCCAACAACTCAGACCTCTCCTGGCCACCGGAGAAAAACCACACTGAGTCGGGAGTCTTGTCGAAGCAGGAAGTTGATTTATTGCTATGAGCAGTTGCCTATATAATGTTGGGGACGAAGGCGGGGATGTTAGGATGGTGGGGAAAGGTAAGGGCCAATAGTAAACTGTGACTATTGAAATGAGAATTCTAACTCGCATGCGGAAGTAGCAGGCAAGAAGCCATTAGGCATCTTGCTGAGTCACATCTGGCCAGAGGCAGATCACCAAACTTTAGCTAGGCTCAGGAAGTTCTACTACGCCTCACGTCCAGGCCTCTCAAGACCCAACATCTCCCCCTTTTGTTTTTGTAAGCATGGTGGAAAACATGGCCCCTGTCTTAGGTTGTCCCCCTCTGGGGATCTTACCCATCACTGGGTACCATGTATCCAGCTCCTTGAGAATCCACTCCATGACCTGTCTTAGGTTGTCCCAGCCTGTCTGAGATCTTACCCATCATTGGTCAGATGGAGGGCCGAGGAGGGAGGCTCATATGAGGACAGCCAGTCATATGAGGACATTGACTCCTGAGTAGCAAGCCTATAATAATGTATTTTGACCTGATGAGGTTTTATTGCCTCTAGCCATTGCTGAATAAATTGTGTAATCTTATTAATTACACAAGGCCCAACAGTGAGGAGAAGGAGAAGGAGAAGAAGGAGAAGAAGGAGAAGGAGAAGGAGAAAGAGAAGAAGGAAAAGGAAAAGGAGGGGCCCAAGTAGAGAGAGAAGGTAGGGTAAGAAGTCATGTAAGCCCGTCCCCTGCAGGTTGTCCTGGAGGTCCCGCTACCTCCTCTCCAAGTCTTTCTGGAGCCTCTTAATCTTGTTCTGGATGATTCCCGATTTATTGGTGTAAAAGCGGCATTTTTCCTGTAAAAACAAGCATATGCCTCCTTTTTCAGCTGTTAGTAGGTCTAGTCCTGTTTTGTTTTGCAGGACTACCTCAGCCAGGGATTCTAGCTGTTGTTGAAGATAGGTCTCCCTCCAATATAGGGAGGGCCTCATTTCCAGGGATGATATCTACATCTGGGATTAAGGTGGCTGGGGCACAAAGGCCCGTCCAATTGGTGAGCAGAAAGTCATAGGCCATCCCGCCTCCACAAACATAAACCATTCCAGAAGGCGGGCAGCGTTGAGCACTGGGCTCAGTTGTGTTAAAAGTACAGAAGTAAGGATGAATGTATCCCACATCTATACTGGAGTTATTAGGGGAAGACGGGGCCCAAATGCCCAGAGGAAACATTGGGAAAAGCTGGACAGGGATGGGGAAGGTGGCTGAGTAATTTTTTAAGGTCTTATGGGCAACTGTACTGCAAGCAGCCAGAGAGGCCCAGATTGGAGGCAAAGCCAGCAATCCTCCACAAGGGAGGGAATTGTTTAGTTTAGTAGGGTGAAGGACCATTTTAGGAACAGTCCTCAGGGGTGGGACACTCCCTAGAGAAGTGATTGTCAGTGTCCTCTTGTTGGGACAAATATTTTAGGTCTCTCACTGGTACCCAAATGGGTCTTTTTTCATCTTGAGGGAAGACACATCCAAACCCTCTCCCTGCTGTGAGGAGTGGGTCTGGTCCTCTCCAGGCCCCAGTCAATGGGTCCCTCCATCTTACCCAGATAGAACTGTAGGTAACGGATGAGGACCAATATTTTTGAAAAGGGGAGAGTTGTTTATCTTCTTTAGAAAAGTTTAAAATATTTAGGGTAAATAATGCCTTTTTTTAGTTGGTCGTGTAGGGGTAAGGACTCCCCCTTTTGTTTTTGTAATTGAGACTTGAGAGTCTGAATATATCTTTCAATGATAGTCTAGTTGTATGGGATGCCTGTGGAATGTGAGATTTTCCAGGTCTGGAGAAAATCTACAAAAGCCTTGCTTACAAAGCAGGGGCCATTATAATTTGATCAGGGAGCCCAAGAGTGGCAAAACATTGAAGCATATGACTAATGGCATGTTTAGATTTTTTCCCCAGCATGTGCTGATGCCCAGCAGGCATGGGAAAAGGTATCAACTGAAAGAAAAAATATATTTAAGTTTTCCAAATGGAGAATAGTGTGTGACATCAATTTGCCACAGATGATTAGGGCAGAGCCCTCAAGGATTGCTTCCTGTAGTTTGAAGGGGGGGTACTTGGAGGAAAGGCTGACAGTACTTACAAGTCCGGACAATTTTTTTAAGGTCCTTGACTGGTACCTGTGGAAACCTGTGCTTGAGACCTCTCCAGTTGACATGGGCCAATAAGTGGAAGTGTGTAGCTTCTGTAATAGTATTACACTGAGTCATAGAAGCCATTTTATCAGCCAAATTGTTTCCTCGAGAGAGAAATCCCGGTAAGTTTTGATGACCCCTGAGATGTTGAAGAAAAATGGGGTTAATTCTTTGTTTGAGTAGGGAATGAGCTTGAATCATCAGAGGAGATATAGGGTTGGAGTCCAGTCTAATATGGGCCTCAACTAGGTTGGGTAATAAATTAACAACATAAAGGCTGTCAGAAAATAAGTTAAATGGTTCTTGAATAGTGTCCAAAGCTAGAACGACAGCAAATAGTTCTTTCAATTGTGCTGACCCCTCAACCTCATGGGAGAATGACTTTATGGGCATAGGCTCTTTTTTTTTGTTTTAAGGGAGGGTAAACGACTAGGGAAGCCCCCAGGTGCCCTCCATTGGTAAATACGGTAAGAAAGTCAGGGTTAGGTTGAGACAGAAAAATCCTGGGGGCTTCCATTCTAATCTGGAGAAAGAACTCATCCATTTGTGGGGGTCATAATGGCAATCAATTTTACCTAGAAACCCCTCAAGAGCCGTAGCCAGGTGAAATCTGTTATCTTAAAGGGTGTGACAATAAGGTGAGGTTCTGTGCCAAACAACCAGACAGAGGTGTCTCTGCCCTTGACAATGCAATCAGCAACCTGGTTGGTTATAGAATAAACTCTGGGGACCCCACCGATTGAGAGGTGGACACATTGGATGGGCTCACCTTCCTGGGCCAACAGTGCGGTGCATAATGTTTCCCCAGAGAAAATGTAGAGGGAGATGGGCAAATCAGGATTGAACCTCTTTAGGGTCGCAGTATTTATAGCCTGTTGTACCTTACGAAAAATTTGTTGATGACAAGGGGACAAAATTACCTGAGAGGAGAAGTTAAGGTCCTTTAGGAGGTCAAATAAAGGGGACAGCTCTTCAGTAGTTATGGGTATCCATGGCCTCATCCAATTAATTTCTCCCAAAAGCTTCTGGAGTTGAGGCAAGGTGTAAGAATCCTGACTATAAAGTTGCGCTTTAACAGGTGAAACTGTATCTAGGGTAAGGATCGAGCCCAAGATTTTAAAGGGAGGCACAGTTTGAACATTTTCCAGAGCTACTTTAAAGCTGTGAGTATGAAGGATAGTTAGACATTGATGGGTAAGGTCCTGGAGTGTGGAGGAATATAGGCACCCAAGAATAATATCATCCATGTAAATATAAAACAGGGTATCGGGGAGATTGTTAAGACAAGAGAAAATGGATGACAGGTAATATTGACAAGTGGGTGGGCTATTAGCCATGCCCTGAGGTAAGACAATCCACTCAAATCTCCTATCTGGGCCACAAAAATTAACAGCGGGTACAGAGAATGCAAATTTTTCCATGTCTCCTGGATGGAGAGGGATAGAGAAGAAGCAATCTTTAATGTCAATGATAGTAATATGGTATATATTGGGAATAGCTGGGATCCATGGAAGTCCCCTCTGGGAGGTTCCGAAGGGGATCATGTATTCATTGATCTTCCTTAAATCATGTAAAAATCTCCAGGGCCCATTAGGCTTTTTTTATGACAAAGACAGGAGAGTTCCAGGGACTAGTGGAGGGACGAATATGTCCGGCCTCCAACTGTTGATCAATAAGTATGTGGAATCGGTGTAACTTATAAGAAGGGAGAGGCCACTGCTCAACCCATACAGGATCCCCCTGTCTCCATTGGATTTTAAACAGGGGGGGGGATGGGCAGTGGCCCTTAGAATTGGGGGTGTTTATTGGAGTATTTTTGTCTGAGTTGCTCAAAGTAAGGGTCATCTCTATAATTGGGATGATATTCCTTCCCTTCCTCAGACTGTTGTTGATACTCTTTTTTATCTAACAAATCATTATAAAAGACCTTATGGTCAGTAGTGATGAAAGCCTCGGCATCTCCAAGGATGTCTTGCCCCAGTAAGTTAGCAGTGAGCCCAGTCACCACGAGAGGGCAGACTTTTCCCCTGTCCCCACCTGGGTCAGTCCAAGGGAGCCACGTGGCAGTCTCCCAGGAGGTGGATTGCCCGCCAACTCCCAGTAGGGGAGGGCCGGGCACAAGCTGCCAGGAGGGGGGCACTTCCTCCTTTCTCAGGACCATTCGGTCCACTCCAGTGTCGATGAGAAGTTTGAATTTTTTATTGCCAGTATTTAAAATAATTTTGGGTCTAAGGCCGGGGACCAGGGGGATGGTCCAATAGGCTTTGATGGTCTCTTTCCCCTTATTTAATGGGGCTGGGGGAAGCCCCGGGAGGAGTTTAAAGGCTTTCCCTGTATGTTAAACTTCCATTTACACTCCTTAGCCCAATGAAACCCCTTATTGCATTTAGGGCAGGGGGTATGAGGGGCGTTGGTTGTCCCCCCAGAGCGCGGAGGAGGCTTTGTCTTGTTGGGGCACTCCTTTTTAAAGTGGCCCTCATCCCCGCATCTGAAACATGTCAAGTTTTTAGGATTTAACTGGAATGCACAGATCGTATGGCCAAATCTCTCTGTTTATTTTCCTGAACGGTGGCAGCCATGGCCCTAGCCTGACGGGAGATAGTGCCAACGTCCTTTGTGGCTACAATCCATCTACTCATGGAGTTGTCCTTGAGACCCGCACAGGCAAGGCGGTGATCGGCCGTCATCCCTTCCCAGACCAACAGTTTAGTAAACTGATCCCACAATTCCCCTGGGGGAAATTTTCTTTGGAGACTTTTTTCCACCCTATCTATAAATGTAGCCAAGTCCTCAGATGGTTTTTGAGTAATACTCATAAGCGGAGTTTCAGAGGGTCCCTCATCGAACTTTTTCCGTGCTGCCAACCAAGCCCAGTGCCCTGACCTGGTCCCTATACGGGTCAGGTATAGCCACCTGTTGAATGCCTGTAGCATATTGATCAGAAGTACCAGAGAGCATCCCAAAAGTTATCGGCACAGGGGGCTGTTGATTTTGGTTTCGTTCTGCCTGTACATGGCATTCATCTATACAAAAGGCACACCACTTAATGTATAGGGGACCTGACAAGACAGCCCTGACTAGATTTTTCCAATCTTGGGTTGTACAAGGTTAATGGGCAAGTCCCTGTAATAGGGTCTCAGCCCAAGGAGAATTGGGTCCATCCTCCAAGACCGCCTTTTTAAGCTCCTTAAGGTCCTGAGCTTCCCATGGATACCAGGCAGTGGGGCGATTGCCCCCAGGATTTAGACTGATGGGAAATAAAAAAGTAGCTTTATTTTCTGGCAGCTTAGCTGCCGAATATGAAGGAGGGGCTGAGGGGGTCTTGGCGGCCAAATATGAAGGAGGGGCCGAGGGGGTCCAGAAAGGGTTAGTTGATGGAGGAGGTGGAGGAGGTCCCCAGAAGCCCAGGGAGCACTCTCAAAGGGATCGAGGGAGGAGTATAAAGATGTATCCTTTGGGTTTTTTTTAAAGCTGTATCTCCAGGAGGAGTAGGCGGATCAGGCTGTATATTATCTTTTTCTTCTGTCTTTTGTTTATGTTTGGTTGGCCTTGGAGGGAAGCAGTCCTTGAGGGCTGAGATCATAGAGAGGACACCTGAGGGGGGTATTTGACCCTTCTCCACATGTGCCCGACAAACAAGGGCCTCTACCCTATCCCACGTGTCCCAATCAAAGAGACTTCCTTCCAGCAGCTATGGCGCCAGCTTGAGAAGGCAATCCCAGGTCTGTTGAGCCTGATTATCAGTCAAATTAAACCCTCTACTCTTTAGGAGTTCCCTGAGAGATTCTAAGGCAGGATTGGATTTAGAGTTAGACTGTCCCTCATTATAAAGTTGAGAGAAAAATGTCCATAAAATTAGGGCAATAGCAACCCACATACACATGAGTATGATACAACCACAAGGATCCAAAAGATAGGTAAACATGCTGAACAAAAGCTGCAGATGCAACTTGCCAGTGAACTGAAAGTGAAAGGAAAGAGAAAGAGAACAAAGAGATGTTGATCAACAAGTACAGGTTATAGAAGCAAAGTTTAGCGCATTAAATATGAAGACTACCTCATAACTTATGGGGGTATGCTCACCCGCATATGTACACTGATTGACCTCCTCAATGAATGTCTCTCATGGGGCACTAGTCTGCCAGACTCTGACAGCCACACGTTAGGTGCCAGATGCCGGGCAACGCCGGCGGGGGCAGGTAGTGCCGAGGGAAGGACCAGGCCTGCTGGTTCCTCCCAAGGGGCTGAGGAGGAGACGAGCATCCAACGACTCAGACCTCTCCTGGCCACCGGAGAAAAACCACACTGAGTCGGGAGTCTTGTCGAAGCAGGAAGTTGATTTATTGCTATGAGCAGTTGCCTATATAATGTTGGGGACGAAGGCGGGGATGTTAGGATGGTGGGGAAAGGTAAGGGCCAATAGTAAACTGTGACTATTGAAATGAGAATTCTAACTCGCATGCGGAAGTAGCAGGCATGAAGCCATTAGGCATCTTGCTGAGTCACGTCTGGCCAGAGGCCGATCACCAAATTTTAGCTAGGCTCAGGAAGTTCTACTAGGCCTCATGTCTGGGCCTCTCAAGGCCCAACAGCAACCCTGAAAATACAGAATGAATTTCAGGTCAGCTTAGGCTAGAGCAAAACCCTACATCAACCCCCCCACCCCCCAAAAAAGCAAGTGTATTTGTTAAAATGTTTCAGAAATGAAACTATAAATGCAGTGATAACTCATCTAATCTAATCACACTAATCTTAAAACAGAATCATTAGTATTTACCAATGTATTATTCAAAAATTTAGTCAGTAAAGGATTATTCAGACAAATAGCATATATCCTACCTTTGTATGCATTATAATTGAGGATAACTAAACTGATTAGTTATATCAATTAACTAAATTAATTTTGGGGTAATTCTTTGGTCAGTAGATTAAATGTTTCCTTTTTTCTTTTTTCTTTTTTCTTTTTTTTTTTTTCTTGTCTCCAGCTGACCTTGATCTCACAGCAGTCCTCCTATCTCAGCCTCCCTAGTGCTGGGAGTAAAGGCATGTGCCACTATACCCAGCTAAATGTTTCTTATTTCTCATTAGATACTGCTTTTGTTATATTCTCTAAATATTAATTTAGGGTGTTTGTGACTTAATTTTAAATTCTTCAGGTAAGTTTTCTTTTGCTTATAAATTTCTTAATGGCAATTATGGTGTGTTGTCTATGTTTATGGAAGTTGTCAATAAAAAGCTAAAATTCTCTCAATAACATGGTGTTAATTTTCTTATAAGACATGTCTAATCATTCATCCATTATTGATTTAAAATGCATTGTGGGGCTAGAGAGCTGGCTTGGGCTGGAGAGATGGCTTAGCGGTTAAGCGCTGGCCTGTGAAGCCTAAAGACCCCAGTTTGAGGCTCGATTCCTCAGGACCCACGTTAGCCAGATGCACAAGGGGGCACATGCATCTGGAGTTCGTTTGCAGTGGCTGGAGGCCCTGGCACGCCCATTCATTCTCAATCTCTCTCTGCCTCTTTCTCTTTCTGTCTTTTGCTCTCAAATAAATAAATAAAAATGATTTAAAAAATAAAATAAAAGATAAAACGCATTGTGTTAGCAATATACTATATTAATAATATTAATTATATTATTTTTTCATGATTTAAAGCTTCAGACAGCCTTCCAAAGTACTCCTTCCATCCACTGGCTCTTACATTCTTTCCACCACTTCTTCCACAGTGGTCTCCCAGCCTCCAAGGAGGTGATACAGGTGTATCATGTGGTGCTGAGCACTCTTCTGACTAGTTTTCAGTCTCTCCAATAGTCACCGCCATCTGAAAAGAGATGCTTCTCTAACCAAAAGTGAATGTAGGGACTGGAGAGATTGCTTAGTGGTTAAGGTATTTGCCTGCAAAACCTAAAGTCCTGGGTTTGATTCCCCAGTGCCCATATAAAACTATATGCACAAAATGGAACATGTGTCTAGAGTTCATTTGCAACAGCTGGAGGCCCTGGCTCTCCCATTTTCTCTCTCTCTCCCTTCCTCTCCTTGCAAATAAACAAATAAAAATGTTTTTAAAAGTGAAAGTAATATTAATATATGGGTATAAATATAAATACTTAGAGGGCAATTTGGTGAGTGTAATATATACATTTTACCAAACAACAGGAGTAGCTTCCCCTTAGGATTTAGGATTTTCACAGCCATGGACTTTTGACTATGTTTCCAATACCAGGTACAAATTCCCTCCCAGGGAGTGGGCCTCAAATGCAATCAGAAACAGTTGGCCATTCTCATAATAGGCCTGTATTGTTTAAGGAGCCTCAAAGACCTCCTTGTCCAACAACTAACTGGGAGGTATCCTACTCCTGCCACTGGGGTTTTTCTAAAACAAAATCTAAGCTGGGTGTGGTAGTGCATGCCTTTAATCCCAATACTTAGGTGGCAGAGGTGGGAGGATTGCCATGAGTTCAAGGCCAGCTTGAGACTATATAGTGAATTCCAGGACAGCTTGGGCTAAAGTAAGACCCTGCCTAAAAAAATAAATAAATAAAAATAAAAATAAAGTCTGTGGCTTCTGGATTTAGCAACATCCACTAATTGCAGGACTCTCTTCTTTCTCTCTCTCTCTCTCTATATATATATATATAGATAGATAGATAGATAGATAGATAGATAGATAGATATGTATATATATGTATGTATATATCTTCTCACAAAGAAGATGGCTTCCATATGGCTTATTCATAACATCTTTAGGTTATTTTTGTGTTTTTTTTTTGTTTTTTTTTTTGTTTGTTTGTTTTTTTGTCAAGGTAGGGTCTCACTCTAGCCCAGACTAACCTAACTGGAATTCATTATGTAGTCTCAAGGTTGCCTTGAACTCACAGTGATCCTCTTACCTCTGCCTCCTGAGTGCTAGGATTAAAGGTGCGCACCACTACACTTGACACATCTTTAGTTCTGATTAACGCTCTTCTCCTCCATTGACCTCCCCTTTCCATTCCTAGTATTATGCTCTTCTACTTACATTACTACTATCCCCTCTCCTTCCTTCCTCCTGGACCCTACAAAAAATGGACATTTTTGTTGATGGGAGTAGATGCAAAATGGCATTGCAAAGGAACATGCATGAAGAAAAAATTATAAAACTGTACTGAATCTTACAAAAATTCTTAGAGGGGCTCAGTGGGTAAGAGAGCTCACTATGCAAACATGAGGAACAGAAGGTGTACCCAGATAAAAAGCCAGGCATGGCTATGCATGCCTGTAACCCAGCCCTGAGCAAGGTGTACAGAAAGGAGGATAGTTGGGCTCCCTGTTCAGCCAGTCTAATCTAAAAAGTTGTGAACTCAAGGTGGAGTGAAAAACTGTCTCAGGGAAATAAGGCTGAAGAGCAATAGAGGACACTTAGCATTGTCCTCTAGTGTCCACATGCTCATACATCTGTACACACACATATGCATCCATGACACATAAATATACCACATACTACAAACCAGACACACACACACACACACACACCTTATAAAATAAAAGTAAAGTTGAGGAATTCATGACATTCATTTAAGATATGTGAATAGACAAACAGAATTCTGGGGATGAAATGTTCTAAGCAGGGTGAAGGGAATGGGTGGAAGAGAGCTGGGGGACAGAACAAGGTTAATCAAAATTTAAGGTGCTATAAATAAGCAAAATGCAAATCTACTTGTTTACTAGCTAATATTATGTATGTGTTACAAATGAAAGAAGAATGAGATCTGGGTGTGGTGGTGTACACCTTTAATCCCAGCACTTGAGAGAGGCAGAGGTAGGAGGATCACCATGAGTTTGAGCATTACATATGTCAGGTCATGTTTATCAAGTGCCTAACATGGGAGCTCCTATGGAAATGCCCCATGTATTTTTTTTCTTTCATTAAAAAAAAAATAACTGAGGCTGGAGAAATAACTCAGTGGTTAAAGGTGCTTTGCTGGAGCCCGCTGGCAGAGTCGAACAGTACCTGATGAGGGAGTGAGGATTAAGAAAAAGACAAGAGACAAAAGATGAACTCAGGAGGGCTGTCAGTGAATACTGAAGCCCTGACTTTATTTATTTCAGCTATTTTATACTTCTTCTCAGAGCACAAGAATGCAAGCAGAACAATGCTAATATTTACACAGGATCTCTTAAGAAAACTACATCCTCCTACATTGGTCAAAGAACAGTCAAATCTTATCCTCCAGCTCAAAATGTTACTTCTTTCTCAATTCCCAGAACATCAGCTGATATCTAATCTCATGCTTGACGAAACATCCTGCTTCTCTTTGGCCCACTGTATAAGTGTACACAAGTCAGAAACAAATGTGCAGGCAAATGGCTCCTGACAGTGCTTGCTTGCAAAGCCTCTCTGCCCAGGTTCAATTCCCTAATACTCATGGTCAAACCAAATGCCCAAAGTGGCACGTGTGTATAGAGTTCGTTTTTAGCAGCAAGAGG
The DNA here is from genome assembly GCA_036346955.1 of Dipus sagitta. NCBI lineage: Eukaryota > Metazoa > Chordata > Mammalia > Rodentia > Dipodidae > Dipus > Dipus sagitta. Next base: position 210,584,649 of record CM070770.1, read on the forward strand.
CCCTGATGCACCTATAATTTCTTTCTTTCTCTCTGTCTCTCTCTCTCATAAAAAAATAAGCAAACACATCAATCCAGCTTCAAAACACTTATAAAAGAGGAACTAATGATGAAAGAGAGTTTCACATGGAGAATTTCAAATAATTAAATATTCCCCTTCCTTTAAGAGAAGGAGCTTAATTTATTTCTCTCATGATTGATGGCTGGTATAATAGCTTCTCAAAGACTACACTATGGGAAAGAAGATGAGAGTCACAATTTTAGAGTGAAATAATTTACAGAATCAGCTGTGGTTGCTCATACCCATAATCCTAGCCATCAGAAGGCTGAGGCAAAAGGATCAGAAGTGCAAGACCAGTCTTTGTCAGTAAGTTTGAGGCCAGTTTGGGCTACCTGAGGCCTTACCATAAAAATCAATCAATCAGGGGAGGGTAAAGTTGGGGATGAGGAACGGAAAACTGGATGCAAATGGCAATGTTACCATAAAATTCTACCTCCTAAAGGCAGACTAAATGGTTGAACCTTCATCAGGTCCTTAGAGGGAACACCTCAATTAATCTCCTGTTTCTCTCTCTCTCTCTCTTTTTTTTATCTCTTTTATAGTACCTATCTTTTTCTTCCTTCTTTTCCTTAGCGCTGGCCTATACTTCCAGTACCAGCATGTGGTTAACATCCACAATTAGCTGTTGATCAGAGAGACTTACAGGGTTTCCCAAAAGAAAACAGATTTCTGTCAGAGTACTTGATAACTCACCAAAGATTAGTGGTAAGACCCTACTGCCAAAGACACCATATGCTTTTGTTACAGAACATGGAATGACCTGGCTGGAATCCAGAAGAGTCAGTCTGCAGACAGTTAGCTCATCTAGTGACAGAAAGTGCTACATGAGTGACTGGGGGAAAATGACCAACATATGTCCAAGCAACTCATGGTCTAAGCTACTCAGCAGCAAACAACCTGACATAATGCTCACCCAAGTGCAATAGTGGCACACAGCCATGGTGGGTAACCAACTGCTCTTGATTTGCTTAATGAATCCACTCAGTGGAATGGAACCCATAACTAGAGCTGGGAAACAAGTCAGAACCATATCCAAAAAATAAGTCCGCTCTACATTATCAAGCTCCCACCAATCGTGGGCCGCAAGAGAGCCTACACCTATTAAATTGTCTCTAAAATCATAATGGTTATCCCATTTATCTGATGCTGACTTCACACTCGGTTGAAGAATTTGATTCTCTTTTTCAGATGGATGCAGATCCTGAGGACAGAATCAGCCCATCACACCTTACCAGGGCCCCGACTGAAACCAAGAGTAATTGGGGAAATGAGCAAGAGTGCTGCTTTCTTGGTGAGCCTGGTAATAGCACAAGAGTGAAAGAGAGAGAGATACAAAGAACACTCAACTCCTACCAAACCAGACATCCAGAGACACAGAGGGTCTCAAGACCTCATCACTGAAGTAGACCTAAAACGAACCCATCATGGCTCAGGGAAATTTGTGGAAGAAGGGAGGGAAGATTGTTAGAGTCACATGTTGGGACACTATGTACAGAGACAATGCCTCTTACCCATAACTGATGGCTACCCCCACAATGCATGACCCACATTCCCCAACAAGGAGGGCCCCTGCAGAGGGGGTAGGACAGGGAGGAGGCTAATGATGGCAACAACATAAAAAATATATATATCTGAAAGGTAATAGTAATAACATACAAAGTTTTGTACATATTTTAAAAAATCAATCAATCAATTGGGGGCTGGAAAGATGGCTTACCAGTTAAGGCGCTTGTCTGTGAAGCCTAAGGACCCAGGTTCAATTCTCCAGTACACACATAAGCCAGATACACATGATAGTGCATGTGTCTAGAGTTTGTTTACAGCAGATAGAGACCCTGGAATACCCATTTTCTACCAAAGAAACAAATAATAAAAAAAAAATTAAAAATCAACCAATATGGATGGGCGTGGTGATTCACACCTTAATCCCAGAACTCAGGAGGCAGAGGAAGGAGGATCACCATGAATTCAAGGCCACCCTGAGACTATATAGTGAATTCCAGGTCAACCTGGACTACAGTGAGACCCCTACCTTGAACAACCAAAAAATAAATTAAAAAATCGACCAATAAAAAAAATAACTTTTAAACACTTCCTGGGAGGTGAGCCTCAAGGTTAACATCATCACCTATGGCATGTTGATTGCATGTATTCTTGGTAGAAGAATGGTACCTGATCTATGTAGCGTATCTCCTTGAAAACACATGACCCTTGTCTACTCAGGCATGATAAAATACGGAAGCAAAATTAAAGTAATTTCTCCAAAAAAATTATACAGTATTCTTAGAAACTATAAGTCATTAAAAAAAAAGGTAATCCAGGTGTGGTGGCATATGCCTTTAATCCCAGGACTCTGGAGGCAGAGGTAGGGGGATCACCATGAGTTCAAGGCCACCTACAGACTACCCAGTGAATTCCAGGTCAGCCTGGACTAGAATGAGACCCTACCTTGAAAGATAACAAGGAAATTCTTAATTTGTCACAAACAAATTAGAAAAAGAATACATGATAACTAAAAATCATGCAATACCCTAATAGGATCCCAAAACAGAAAAGGTAAAATATGAAAAAAAAAAAAAAAACTAGTAAAACAGAATTCAGTGTGAAGTAGTATGGTTACATCAGTGTTGGTCTTTATTTGTGAGAAGTGTTTCATCATGATCTGATGAAAAGTGTGTGAAGCTCTCTGCGTGCTATTTTTCCAACTTTGCTATAAATCTAAAACTCTTCTAAAATAAGAATTTGACATTTATGTTCCCCTTAACATAAGACATATTTGTTAGAAATGTATCTTTAGCTGAATTTAAAAAATATATATATATATTTGTATTGGGCTGGGCCTGGTGGTGCACACCTTTAATCCCAGCACTCAGGGCCTTTTATCCCAGCACTCAGGGAGGCAGAAGTAGGAGGATCACTGAGTTCAAGGCCACCCTGAGACTACATAGTGAATTCCAGGTTAGCCTGTACTAGAGTGAGACCCTACCTCTACCTCAAAATTATATATATGTATATTATATATTTGAAAGAGACAGAGATGGAGAGAGAGAGATAATGGGTCAGCTAGGATCTCTTGCAATTGCATTCAAACTCCATATGCATATACAACTTTGTCCACCTGGCTTCATGTGGGTACTAGGGAATCAATCCTGGGCCACCAGGCCTTATATGCAAGTACCTTTAACTGTTGGGCCATCTCCCCAGCCCTTAGGTGAGTTTTGACTTAGGACATTCAACTGAGATGGTTCTGTGTCTTTAGGCATAGTTTACTGGGGTTGGTGCTATACATGGAGTCTGTTGCTGAACACCAGTGTCACTCTGCAGCACATGACTGTACTGGCATTTTGACTATATTCTCAGTTACAAATGAGACTATATATACACTTCAGTTCTGAAGCAGTTCATTTGAAGAGCAACATAAAATAATTACAAAGGAATGAATAGTACTTTAACCTTTACTTATAAAGTGAAATATAAGCCCATTATAAATAAGGCATAAAAAGGTGAATAGGATTTATTTAGGACAACTCTCCAGGGTTGAAATAGGCCAATATTTTTTCAGTGTTTATGACTTTTGACAAGATTTAAAACAAGAAAGAATTATAAAGTTACCTCAGTTTATTCAAATGATATGAACTGGCTGGGATTGGACAGTTGAGGGATTGGCATCAAAAGAAAATTTACTTTTCATTCAAAATAATTCTGTGCTTTTTAAACTTTGCATTGTGTGAATGCATGTACTACACACTCAAAAAATTAATTAACAGTTGATCATGTTTGGAAATAGCAAATATAGCTAAAACCCTATTTATGGGTGAATATCTGTCTCTTTCAGTGAAAAATAACAAGCCCGCTAAACTGGAACAATCAGTGACCAGGTAAATTAAGGCAGAATCGAAGATTCTTTTTTTTTTATGTCTGGTAGAATTCCAAAATTGATACTACCTCAACATCTGACTCATGCCAAGTAATACCACCAGTATTTAAAAACTAATGGTAATAACAACTGCTAAAATCTAAAATCTTTCCATCATGAAAATTAAATATTAACTGAACAAAAAGGCAATTTTATGGTATTAGCTAGCATGGTCCTTTCATAGTGAGGTAAAACTTTAAGAATGTGTTTTTATACCCTCAAGGAGGCAGAACCTATCCAAAAATATTACTGTGTCCATGGTGGTCTCCAAGCAGTAGATTAACATATATTCAAGTATTTTATAATCATAGAGTTTGGCAATTCTCATTAGCTTTTAGATTAACAAGTAATATTATGAACTGCCAGGTTTTCAGATTGCTCTAGGTGTGATTTATTTATGAAAAGTATTCCATGACGTTTTAAAAAATCTATGAATGATCAAAGCTTCATATCTATATTTTTGGGTATATATGTATATGTAATATGCATGCATGTGTGATAGATATGTGAATTCAGGCCCAGTGGGGTACAGGAGTGGGGATGGGGCCTCAGAGTATTCCTGCCTTGTAGGATTCTCAATTATGAATTAACCACAAAAAAGTGACTGCCTGGTTGTGATGGTTAATTTTACATGCCCACTTGATGGGGTCAGAAATGCCCAGATGATGGGTGGTAAAGACTAATTCTAGTTATGTCTGTGAGAGTGCCTCCAGAAGAGATTAGCATTCGAACCAGTGTCTGCATGAAGGTCAGCCTTAAATGTGAGTGGGCATCATTGTGAAGACTGTGTGGGCATTGTGAAGACTAATCTTCTCCTCTGGGGCACCCATCTTCTGCACTCTGATAATGGTGCTCCTCACTCTCAGCCTTTGGCCTCCAGGACTTACATCAGCAGACCACTCCTTCCTCTCCTCAGTGCTTAGGCCTGAAGCCTTGGATTGAGAGTTAACCTCTGCCTTCTCTGGCCTCAGGTCTTTGGACTCATTCTAATTACATGATTGACTGCCCTGGCTCTTCAACTTGCAAAGGCATGCATTGAGACTTCTTGGCCTGTATTACCTCATGAGCCAATTCTTATAGCAAATCTCCTTTTCTGTTCATCTCTGTAAGCCTTAAACAGAGACTTTAACTACTGAGCCATCTCTCCAACCCAACAAATGAACTTCAAAGGGAATAGAATGATGGAAGGAAATGATTAGGAACCACACTTATAATACCCTAGTTGTGTTTCCTTTAAAGGAATATTTCAAAAACTGCCCATTTTTAGCATAGTGACTTTCACTATTATGAATGACATATCTATCTATGCATTTTTATAACTATATTTTATATCCTGTGTCTTTATCTTATATATTTCACAGCTAAGTTATTTCATAATTTTACCTCCTGTCTTAATTCTACATGTGTTCATTTCCTGAATACATATAAATCATTGAAAACATTTTAGGAAAATGAAAACTGTAAGCATATTTCAAACCTTTCAATTTTTTTGTTTGTTTTGTTTTTCGAGGTAGAGTCTCACTGTAGCCCAAGCTGACCTAGAACTCACTCTGTAGGCCCAGTCTGGCCTCTAACTCAAGGCACTGTTCCTACTTCAGACTTTTGGTTGCTGGGATTAAAGGTATGCACCACCAAACCCAGCCAAACTTTTCAATTGTGTGCAACTTTTTACTTCTATTTAAAATATTTGTTGGGGGTCTGGAGAGATGGCTCAGTGGTCAAAGGTGCTTGCTTGCATAGCCTGCCAGCCCAGATTCAATTCTCCAGTACTTGCATAAAGCCAGATGCACAAAATACCATATGCATCTGGAGTTTGTCTGCAGAGGCAAGCGACTTTGGTGTGCCCCTACCCTCTCTCTCTTAAATAAATAAATTAAAACATTTCTAATGACTCCCAAAACATAAAATATTATTTTTTAAAAATAATTTATTTATTTGAGAGAAAGAGGTGAAGAGAGAAAGAGCCAAATATATAGAGAGAATGGGTTTGCCAGAGTCACCTGTCATTGCAAATGAACTACAGATGCTTAAACCACTCTGTGCATCTGGCTTTACATGGGAACAGGAAAATTAAACCTGGACCATTGGACTTTGCAAGCAAATCCCTTTAACTGCTGAGCCATCTATCCAACCCAAACATTATTTTTATGACTATTCATTCTCATTCTAAGAAGTATGCCAAAAGATAGACTTTTTTGTAAACAGAGACACACATACACAGAGAGAGAGAGAGACAGAGAGAGATAAAGGGGCATGCCAGGGACACTCCCTGTTGTGAGGCTTTGCAAGCAAGCACCTTAACTGCTAAGCCATCTTTCCAGCCCCAAAAGCTAAATCTTAAAAGAGAATATGAGCCAGGTGTGGTGGCGCATACCTTTAATCCTAGCACTTGTGAGGCAGAGGTAGCAGGACTGCCATGACTTTGAGGCCACCCTGAGTCTACATAGTGAATTCTAGGTCAGCCTGGGCTAGAGTGAGATGCTGCCTCAAAGAAAAGAAGAAAGAAAGGAGGGAAGATGAGAGGGAAGAAAGAAGAAGGAGGCTGTGATAATATGACTAGCAAGTGCATAGGTAGAAGGACTGGCAGAATGGTTTGAGATTCCTACCTATCAATCACATTTCTAGGAATACAATGTGCATTTCCAATAATAGGAAACATTTACCTTTCTTTCTTCCTTCCTTCCTTCCTTCCTTCCTTCCTTCCTTCCTTCCTTCCTTCCTTTCTTCTTTCTTTCTTCCTTCCTTCCTTCCTTCCTTCCTTCCTTCCTTCCTTCCTTCCTTCCTTTCTTTTTTGTTTTTGGAGGTAGCATCTCACTAGCCCAGGCTGACTTGGAACTCACTCTGTAGTCCCAGGCTGTCCTCAAACTCACTTCCTACTTCTGCCTCCCAAGTGCAGGGATTAAGGTGTGTGCCACCATACCAGCTACATCACTTTTTTATTCTTTTTCTTTTTTCTTTATTTTCCCCAAGGTAGGGTCTCACTCTAGTCCAGGTTGACTTCGAACTCACAGTGATCTTCTTATCTCTGCCTCTCAAGAGCTGGGCTTCAAAGGTGTGAGCCAGTAGGGCTGGGGATATGGCTCTGATCTTTGCCTTGGCTATCTATGAAATGTTTTCTCCTGGCCCTGTAGCTCAGACCTGAGTGAGTTGCAGAGTCTCCCAGTATATTAACATGGATTTTCTTAATCACCTTTATCATACAAGAGGATGTTTTAAGCACAGGGAAAGAGGCAGAAGGGCAGGGGTTCTTTGGAGAAGAGAATTTCTCCTATTCCTTAAGAATCTCAGTGTGGTTCCAACACTCTGTTCAGAGGCTCCAAGAAGAGTTTAGAGGTAAGAGGTTTCCAGTGTAGGGAGCTCCAGGCTGGTTAAAGAAAGGTTCTCTCCAGCAGCAGCAATGTGGAAATGGGTGGAGGCTGGAAGATCAGACAGGAAAGCTGATTACAGGCTCATACATCTTTTTTCTCATCGAGCTCAATAGTCCTTGTGTTATGATGGCATAGCTCATAGGCACTATTCCTTATCATACAATGGAACAGTGTTATTAATAAGTGTTCCATATCATCTTTACAAACTTTGCAATGTCATTGTGTTAGTATTTTGTGTTTTAGACTATCTAGTTACTTAATGGGGGCACTTCAAGAAACTTGGAGAGGAATCTAAATGGGTTTAGAGGAGACTAGACAGAATGAGGTGGTCCTCTACAGCTATATGGGAATGACACTTGAGGGGATCCAGGGTTGGGTATCCCAAAATGCTTTGAGAAAACCACATTAGCAGAAAGTTATCTCTAACCTTCCCCCACACACCACTCTCCCCTGAAAGAAGTCATAAGAATGTCAGGAGACAGATGCCTTCCTCATACCAGGAGGAAAGGAATGCACTTATCTCTGAAGGCACAGGGACAAGAAGAAGAATGTGAATCAACAGCCTCCTTCAGTACACACACACACACACATTTACTTGGAGTTTATTGCCATTAGATCATGTCCCATTTTTACAGTCATACTTCTCCATAATAACCCTCTTCTGCATCAAGTCTAACCTAAGATATGCAACAGTATATTTTCTACCATAAAATCACCCCCAGCCAACAGATTGGGAGGATGTGATTGGAGAAAAGTCTAAGTATTGCATTAGAACTGACAGCAGAGCCAGTTTGGGAGAAGATGGCTTCCTAACAGTGTAGTAATACTAGGTCATCTGTATCAGCTTGTACAATAAAGCGCCCAAATTATAAGTTATCTGTCTACAGATTAGAGTGGTTACCCTTCTAGTGTCTTATCCCTTTGAGTTTCTAGAAGTGGATGGTTTTGGATCACCCCCTGCACATGAAAAGTATGACCATACATTTCATGTGATGGGATTAAAAGAACCCCTTATCAATCTTCATTTTCACACTCCTCCAACACAGCCCTCGTCATCTTTCTGAACCCTCTTACATATTGATTTTTTTCCTTAAGTTTAAAACTATAGATGTATTAATTTCAATGTACCAAGTCAGGCAAGAACTACATTTCTGCAAAGCAAATAGAAAGTTAGTGTGTTGTGTTAGCTAAGCTCAAGTCCAAGAGCAAGGATGGCTAGGAGAGGGAAGCTTTGGTGGAAAGGCATGACACTGGGTTATCAGAGAACTGAAGGATTCTTGGGCCTTCAATGGTGACAGATGAGTTATACTTCAGAGGTACTTATAGATCTAGTTCAAAGGAAACAACTAAATTATAACTCAAAACAATGGGTGTCTCAGCTGGTGACAGAGATGTCAACAACAATAATAATGTCAAGAGATAGAACAATAATAAATCAGCTATTCTAAAAGACTAATATAGCACCAAAATAATTTTGGCTCTGGGCTAGTAACATTTAACTGTCCCCAATTGCTGCAGTCCATTACTGAAGTTCTAGAAACATAGGTGTGACTCTGACAGCCTTAGCTTTCGGTTCCCTTTCTGCCAAATATCATGTTGCACTTTGTGTACTATGTGTCCATGGCACACTACTGTCTCACGTGGCCAGGAGGATTTTTCCTACGGTCTGTTATGGAAGACACAGAAATAGGCAAGGAGGCAGCTCTTCAGAAGAGTGCTAAGTAGCAGAGCTATTAAGGAAAAAATCATTTTAAGACATATCATTTGCTGTTCTTCCCAATCAAAATCAATGAGATATTTATATACATGTGTAGTGAATGATGCTGTAGTTTTTTGGCATGTGTAAGTTTTAAGCTGAATGAAACACATTAACACAGGAAGATGAATCTGCATTTTCCAAATTATTTTGTTAGGCAATGGCTAGCAGTGATATGAGCATGTCTTTTGTGTCCTTTACACATGGGCTATGTTTGCTAAAGGGCATTCCTCTGAAGAGTACACAGTACTGTGGTATAAACATGTACTTCCCTTCCTTAAAGACATGCAGATTTGGATATCCTCTGGCTTGACCTTGGAGCAGAGCTTTGCTAAACAGAGCAAGCCCTATTCACTGTTAATGATCATAGTGACCATGAAAACTTGCACAGTAAACACAAAGTGTGCATGCCATTTTATGATACAAGCAAGTCTCTTTCCCCTTCATGCAGGATCAGTGCAAACACATATGCTTAATCCAAAATACACATGTGCCATGAAAATATAAGTCCATAATATAAAAGTCTACATGTTCAGGTCAGTGGTTAAAGGTACTTGCTTGCTTGCAAAGTCTGATGGCCCAGGTTTGATTCCCCATTTACCCATGTAAAGCCAGATGCACAAAGTGGAGCATGCATCTGGAGTTGGGTTGCGCTGGCAGGTGCCCTTTGGGTGCTCTCTCTCTCTCAAATATATATATATGTATATGTATATGTGTATACATATATCTATATCTATCTATCTATCTATCTATCTATATGTATATGTATATATATATGTATGTATATATGAATAAGTAAGTAAATAAAAATTTCAAATGCTTACATGATCCACTATTTCCCATGATTTTTTCAAGTTCAGTTTAAAAAGTACAATAGGGAAAAACCAAAAATCAAAAACAAAAAAAACAAAAGTACAATGGGACATAGGCTGGGGTATGTACAGGACAGAGTATCTTTTAAAAATATATAATTATGTAGTTAGTCAGCTACCAACATTTTCATTACAGGAAAATCTAATTTCGTGGTTCATATTTTCCTGTATTTAATAAGCAACAGTAATTGCTATCCTTTGGTAATTTAAATAATTCCCTTTCTTTCAAATATCCATTTTCTGTTTGATTCTTCTTAAATTTTTTTCATTTTATTTAATTTATTTATTTATTTATTTATTTGACATGGAAAGAGGGAGAGAGAGAGAGAGAGAGAATGGGCACTCCAGGGTTTCCAGCTACTGCGAACGAACTCCAGATGCATGTGCCCCCTTGTGCATCTAGCTAGTGTGGGTCCTGAGAAATCAAACCTGGGTCCTTTGGTTTTGCAGACAAATGCCTTAACTGCTAAGCCATCCTTCTAGCCCTCTATTTGATTCTTAACTGACAGGACTTAACAAAGTAGATATAGGTGTTTTTATTTTGGATTTACTATTTTGAAACTATTCAAATGATTTTCGGTTATTACTAAAGTAGACACAAGCTATTTGAGAGCAAACATTTTCCCAGGTTTTCCTTTTAATTGAAAATTTATCCAATTTTTTTCTATAGGTTATTAATTACTTAAAACTGATAACACTTTCTAAATAACCAGACAGGGCACTGTTCTAAAGTCCACCATATATCTCCGCACTAGTCACTCACAAGCAACCCATGGTGCAGTGATTGTTCTCATCTTTACTTACACTGAACTGTTGGGAAACTAATCAACAATCACTAGCCAGTACCTGATAGAGATATGACTTAGAGACACATAGCATGGGGAAAAAAAAGATTTTAATTTTAAAAATCAAAAATGTAAAATAAAAATAGTCTAGGATGAATACCAATTCACCTCTTTCTAACCTCTCAGATGAAATCATAAGTGGTCTAAACTTTCAGAAATGTTATATAGTTTACATGATTTTAATGCTAAAGTAATCATTTTAAGCACTTAAACGTATTTAATATGAGTTCTTCTGGATCTTGGTTTTAAGGTGTATAGTTGTATAAATGGCATATTTTGATATGTCTATGTCCACTTGGAAATCAGAAGGAAATGGTTTCTTCCACCTTGCTTCCATAACCTAGATTATTGTGATTTGAATCTGGTGACCACCATAAACTCTCATGTATTCTGAATGCTTGGCCCCCATCTGATGGCAATTTGGGAGGTGGACGCTTGCTGGAGAAGGTGTGTTGTTGGAGGTGCACTTAGGAGTGTTGTATAGCCTTATAGCATCCCTTTGCTAGAGTTTGGCTTACTCTCCTGCTGCTGTTTTCTACCTGCTATGGCAGATTGTGGTGACCAACTTCTGCCCATGCCATACTTTCCCCTGCTATCATGAAGCGTCCCCTCAAGACTATAAGATAAAGTAAAAACCTTTCCTACCATCAGTTGCTTTTGGTCAGATATTTTACCCTAGCCACACAAAGGTAAACAACAATGATATTTCAAACATTAAAGTTTCCAGGACTAAGGAAATGGCTCAGCACTTAAAGATGCTTGCTTACAAAGCCTGTCAACCCAGTTTCAATTTCCCAGTACCTATGTAAAGTCACATATACAATGTGGTCCATGCATCTGGAGCTCATTTGCACCTGCAAGAGGGCCTGGTGCTTTCATGTTCTCTCTCTCCCTCTCTCTTTCTCTAATTTTCTTGTGCTTTCTTACTCTCAAACAAATAAAAAATATATATTTAAAAAAGGAAGAAAAGGCTGCTGAACATAGTGGTGCTTGCCTTTAGTCCCAGCATAGGTCCGAAGATTTCCATGAGTTCAAGACCACCCTGAAACTACATAGTGAATTCCAGGTCAGCCTGGGCTAGAGGGAGACCCTACCTTGAAACAAAAAAAGAAACAATGAAACAAAGAAAGAAAAAAAGCTTTCACTTCTGTCTTACACTTTAAATTCTCAGATCCTTATACATTAGCCCATTTCATCCTAAACATAAACTTGAGGAGGTGTTATTGTTCATATTTTACAGGTGAGCTATGGACATGCAAATATTAAGTGCATCACTCACAATTCAATAGACCAGCTAGCAGCCTAAGTCTCTGAGCATCCAAGTCTTTTAGCTTACTTTAAAAAATATTTATTTATTTATTTATTTATTTATTTATTTGCAAGCAGAGAGAGGGAATAGGCATGCATCCAGGCCTCTTGCCATTGCAAACCAACTCCAGACACATAAGCCACTTTGTGCATCTGGCTTTACATAGGTACTGGGAAATTGAACCTGGGCCATCAAGCTTTGCAAGCAAGCGCCTTTAACCACTGAGCAATCTTGCTAGTTGTATTTGTGGAAACTACTGACCCTAATAAATATCTTTTGTGGTTTGTTTTCTTTCCTTGTCTTTTGTGTGGCATACTTTTAGAAACATCTTGAACAGTAGCTTGGATTCTGCCACTTCTGCAGAGGTTGTGATACTCATTGAAAGTGCAGTGCTGTTGATAGTTTTTATAATTATTTGTGTATGTTTGGGTGTGTTTTGGTGACATAGAACAGTGGAGCAGGGGACACAGAGCCAGGTACTCATTTGCATTTCTTTAAGGTCCATGAATAATAGTTAAGTAGTAGCCAAGTTTTTTCTACTGGTTTGAATGTTAAACAGGCCAACAAGGGCAGAGAGGGGTCTCCCCCACTCTAAAAGGAATGACAAAACCTATCACCAAGGGAAAAGATCTCCAGGTCAGTAAAGAGGTCTTAGTCCAGAGCAATTTGCATTAGCTAGTGATTAGCATTGCGCCTTTTAAAATGGGCTGATGGAGCCACTTAGGACATTTGTTAATCTCTGGGGCTCTACCCTGAATTTACTTCAGGTAACTTCGAGAGGAAACAATTAAAAAAAAAAAAGGTAAGAAAGTAGAATTCTTAGTGATTAGAATGCTGGGTGTGTGTGGTGTCCTGCCTGTCATCCTACCTGAGGAGGCAGAGACAAGTAATTCAGGGACAATATAGCTAACTAGACTAGCTGAATAGGTGAGCTTTGGGCTCAAGTAAGAGGCTCTGAATTAGTAAAATCAAGAGGAGAGTGATCAAGGAGGGCACCTGACTGCAACCTCTGATATCACATGAACATACATGTGCATGTGCACACATATATGTGTGTGTATGCACCCAAGCACATGCAAGCACTTGGGCACATACACACCCCACAAATACACATACATGCAAGAAAAGTATCAATACGAAATGATTATAATGGCACTTCTACCTCCGTGGTCTTCATCCCCAGAATGGATTTCTCTAGCGCAATCAAACAAAAGTAGTAGGCAAACCTCAGGAGAGAGGCATTCTGCAAAACATGCTGCTAGGACTTGGGAAATAAACCCATCAAACACAAAGCTAGTTGTGAGATACCTTCTCCCGACTAGAGGAACACAGAAAACCAGAGGACTGCTTGAAATCTTGGATGGTTCCTAGAGCACATAAAAGAATACTGGACAGTCAAGGGTGGTGATCCCAGCACTTGGGAGGATGAGGTGGGAGGATCCCCATGAGTGTAACACTAGCTGAGGCTCTATATTGAGTTCCTGGTTTGCCTAGGTTAGAATGAGACCCAGCCTCAGAAAACAAACAGTACTAGGTAAAAGATAAGGAAATCTGCATTATTTCTATATTGATATTCATTAGTTTTTAACTATCATACTGTTTATAAAAAGAACTGGGTGTGGGCTGGAGAGATGGCTTAGCAACTAAGCACTTGCCTGCAAAGCCTAAAAACCCAGGTTTGTTTTCCTAGTTCCCACATAAGCCAGAAGCACAAGGTGGTGCGTGTGTCTGGAGTTCATTTACAGTGGCTAGAGGCCCTGATGCACCCATCCTCTCTCATTATTTGCCTCTTTTTTAAAATTTGTTTTTATTTCTTATTAGATATAGACATATTTAGTATATAAGCAACACATATTGGTACCATCCTTTCCCTCCTCCCTGCCCCTTTTCTGAACAGGCTTACCACCTTGGGTATGCAGGTCAACCCCATGGGGATTGTAGGTCATGCATTATGGGGGTGGGGAGAGGCAATGTCTCTGTGCAAAATGTCCAAACTTGTGACTCTAACAATCTTCCCACCCATCTCTTCTGAAAAATTCCCTGAGCCATGCTGGGAGCATTGTAAGTCTATTCCAGTGATGGGCACTTAGGAGCCTCTGGATCTCTGGTTGGTAGGTGTTGAGTGTCCTTAGTATCTATCTCCATCATCTTTGTGCTGACATAAAGATTCACTAAGAAAGCAGCACTCTTGCTCATTTCCTCAATTCCTCTGTGGTTTCAGCTGGGGCTGGGGTGGAGTGCACTGGGACATTTATTGCCTCAGGTCCAGTTCCCATCTGAAAAAGAGAAGCAGATTCTCCAATGGAGAATGAAGTCAGCACTGGTTAAATGGAATAACCATTGTTAATTTAGAGAGAATTAAAAGGGTATAGACCCTCTTATAGTCTAAGGTTAGTGGAAGCTAGACAATGGAAAGCAGAACCATTATCTGGATATGATTCTGACTTGTTTCCCAGTTCTAGATATGGTTTCCTTCACATTTAGTGGATCTGTTAGCTAATCTAAGAGCAGTTGGTTACCCAACATGGCTGTGTTCCACTATTGCACTTGTGTGAGCATCATGTCAGGTTTGCTTCTGAGTAACTTAGGCTTTGAGTTGCTTGGACAGATGCTGGCCACTCCCCCTACTCCCCACCCAAAGTTCATGTAGCACCTTCCAGCACTAGATGGGCTAATTTTCTGAGGACTGGCTCTCTTCCAGATTCCAACCAGGTCTCTCCATTCTCTGTGTCAACAGTGTATGGTGTCTTCAGCAGCAGTGTCTTACCATTAACCTCTGGTGGGAAATCAAGTGCTCTGACAAAAGTCTGTCTTCTTTGTTTTGGGAGATCTAATAGGTCTCTTTGATCAACAGCTCATTGTGGATGTAGACCACATTCTGGTACAGGGAATCACAGGCCTGCAACAAGGGAAAAGACAAAAGAAAAAGACAGAGAAGCAAGAGAAACAGGAGAAATTTGAAGTTAGGTTTCATCTCACTCTCCCCAGAGTCCTTCAATTCAGGTGCTCCCTCTAAGGTCCTCTTGAGAGTTCCACCTTTTAGCCTGACTTCCAGGATATAGGATATAGGATTCTATGGTACCAGTTCAATTTGGGTTCAGTTTCGTGTCCTCCCCCCCCCCAACTTTTCCCTACCCCCAAGCCCTACCCCTCCCTATTTTCTAAGCCTCAAGATGCTATTCAGTGATGTCAGCAACACGGGATGATCCAGGTTAGGAACCGCAGATGAGTGAGATCATATGAATGTTGTCTTTCTGTGATTATGTGAGTTCACATAGAATGATCTCTTCCAAGTATGGCCATTTTTCTACAAATTTGAATGTGTAATTTTTTTTACCGCTGAGTAGAATTCCATCATGTTGATATACCACATCTTGGTTATGCATTCATCCAGTGATGTTCACCTGGGTTGATTCTAGTTTTTAGCTATTATGAATTGAGCAGCTATAAACATGGTTAAACAAATATCTCAGAACTGAAATGTGGAGCTTTTAAGGTAAATGCCCAGGAAGGGACTAACAGGGTCTGTTGATAACTCTATATTCATCCTTTTCAGGAGTCTCCATATTGATTTCCATAATGGTTGTACCAGCTTACATTCCTATCAACAGTGAATGAGTGTTCCTATTTCTCCACATCCTTGCCAACATTTGTTTTCATTTGATTTTTTTAAGGTTTGCTATCCTTACTGGAGTAAGATGAAATCTCATGGTTGTTTTAATTTGCATTTCCCTAATGATTAGGGATGTACAACATTTTCTTAAGTGTGTATTGGCATCTGTAATTCTTCCTCTGAGAACTCCCTACTTAGTTCTCTGCCCCCTTTTGGAGTTGGTTGTTTGATTTTTTTATTGTTTAGTTTTTTGAGTTCTTTGTAGATTCTAGATATTATGTTTCTTTCAGTGGTATAGCTGGCAAAGAATTTCTCCCATTCAGTGGATAATCTGTTGGCTTTCCTTATGGTATGTTTGTCTGTGCAAAAGCTTTTTAGCTTCATGAGATCCCATTGGTACAGTAATTGTTTAATTTCCTGTGCTACTGGGGGTTTGTTCAGGAAGTCTTTTCCCAGTCTGATATTGTGGAGAGTGCCTCATATCTTATCTTCCAGTAGTTGAAGAGTTTCACATCTTATATTGAGGTCTTTAATCCATTTGGACTTGATTTTCATGTATGGTGAAATGAGTGGGTCTAATTTCATTTTTGTACATATGGTCATCCAATTTGTCTAACACCATTTGTTGAAGACACTGTCTTTTCTACATTCTACATTATTAGCACCTTTGTCAAAGATCAAGCAGCTGCAGTTTTCTAACCAAAGTCTTGGACTTCAATTCTGTTTCATTGTTCTATGTTTCTGTTTTATTCCAGTACCATTGCTGCTTTTGTCACTATGGCTTTGTAATATAGCCTTAGATCACGTATGGTGATACTTCCAGATGTGTTTTTCTTGCTGAAGATATGTTTGGATATCTGAGGCTTTTTGCCATTCCATATAAATTTTGAGATCATTTTTTCAATCCCTGTGAAGAATGATGCTGGTATTTTTATTGGCATTGCATTAAATCTGTATATTGCTTTTGGTAGAATTGTCATTTTCACAATATTAATTCTACCTATCCAGGAACATGGGAAGTCTTTCCATCTTCTCAAGTCCTCTTCTATTTCTTTCTTCAGTGTTTTTCATATCCTTTGTTAATGTTATTCCAAGGTATTTAATTTTTCTTTGTTGCTATTGAAAATGGGACAGCCTCATTGATTTCTTTCTCTGTATATTTGTCCTTTACATATAGAAAAGCTACTGATTTTTGTGCATTGATTTTGTATCCTGCCACTTCCCTTTCTAGTGTTTTGATCATTAAGTGGTATTGTATTTTTTCAAAGGTCTTCTCTGCATCTATTGATATGATCATGTGGTTCCTATGGTTAAGTTTATTTATGTGGTTTAATACATTGACCAATTTCCATATGTTAAACCATCCCTGTGTCCCTGGGATGAAGCCTACTTGATCAAGGTGGATAATTTGTTTTTATTTTATTTATTTATTTATTTGTTTGTTTGTTTTTGTTTGTTTGTTTGTTTGTTTTTAGATAGTGTCTCACTCTAGCTCAGGCTGACCTGAAATTCACTATGTAGTCTTAGGGTGGCCTTGAACTCATGGCAATCCTCCTACTTCTGCCTCCTGAGTACTGGGATTAAAGGCGTGCATAACCACGCCTGGCTTGTGGATGTTTTTGATGTGTTGTTGAATTCAGTTTTCAAGGATTTTGCTCTATATCTTTGCATCTAAGTTCATTAGGGATATAGCCCTATAAGTTTCTTTCCTTTTGCATCTCTGTCTGGTTTTCGTATTAGGGTAATGCTAGCTTCATAAAAGGAGTTGAGGAGGATTCTCTGATCTCTAATTACGTGGAACAATTTGAGAAAAATTGGTGTCAGTTCTTCAGTAAAGGCTTGATAGAATTCAGTTGAGAAGCCATCCAGTCAGGGACTTGTCTTTTGGGGAGGTTTTTGATTACCTTTTCAATTTCCATGGATGTGATAGGTTTGTTTAGGAGAGTCATCTGCTCTGGGTTGAATTTTGGTAGGTGGTATGTGTCTAGGAATTCATCCATTTCTTCCAGATTATTTAATTTCATGGAGTAGAAGTTTTGGAAGTATGCCCTGATGATTCTTCCAATTTCATGGATGTCTGTAGAGATCTCTACATTTTCATTGCTGATTTTGTTAATTTGAGACTTCTCTTTTTCTTGCTTGATCAATTTAGCTAGGGGTTTGTCAATTGTGTTTATTTTTTCAAAGAACCGGCTCTTCATTTTATTGATTTTTTAAAAATTGTTTTCTTAGTTTCTAATTCATTAATTCGTACTCCAATCTTGATTATTTCTTTCTGTCAGGAGCTCTTTCAGTTGAATTCTTCTTGTTTTCCCAGCACATTTTCATAGACAGTCAGGTTATTGATTCAGGATCTCTCTGTCTTTGTAATGAAGGCATTTAGGGCTATGAATTTTCCCCTATGATGCCTTCATTGAATCCCATAAATTTTGGTAGGTTGTGTTTTCATTATCATTTAATTCTAGATATTTTACAATTTGTTTTTTGATTACTTCCATGACAAATTCATTGATTAAAACTGTGTTGTTTAGTGTTTAGAAGCTGGGGGAGTTCTTGATGTGTCTCTTGTTGTTAATTTCTAGCTTTAAAGCATCATTATCTGACATGATGCAGGGAGTTACTTCAATTTTCTTGACTTTATTGAGGAACGCTTTATGGCCTAATATATAGTCAATTTTGGAGAAGGTTCCATGGGCTGCTGAGAAGAATGTATATTCTGTAGAGTTGGAGTAAAAGTTTTGTAGAAATCTGTTAGGCCTGTTTGATCTATGGTGTTGTTGAGCTCTATTATTTACCTGTTGATTTTCTGCTTGTATGATCTGTCTATTGATAATAGTGGAGAATTGAAGTCTCCAACTATGATGGTATTGATGTTTATTTCTGTTTTATTGTCATGTAGATTTTGTTTTACATACTGTGGTGCACCTGTGTGTGGTGCATATACATTTATGATTGTGATGTGTTCATGTTGGATCAATCACTTGATGAATAAGAAGTGGCCTTCTTTGTCCTTTTTGATTTCTTTTGGTTTGAAGTCTATTTTATCAGATATTAATATAGCAACACCTGCTTGTTTTTTTGTTTCTATTTGCTTGGAATATCATTTTCCAACTTTTCACCCTGAAGAGGCATCTATCTTTAGTGGTGAGGTGAGTTTCTTGAAGACAGCAGATAGAAGGGTCCAGTTTTTTGATCCATCCTGATAACCTTTGTCTTTTCATGGGTGAGTTAAGACCATTAATATTTAAGGTTATTACTGTGAGGTTTGAATTAATCCCTGCCATGATTAGGTGTTTTATGGGGTTTGGTGCTTTCTTGTGTTATGTACCATTTTGAGCCTGGTCTATTTTGATTATTGTGATCTTCTTGTTGTTGGCTCTTGAGATTGGTTTTTTGACTGTTCTGCGTGGAGTAGTCCTTCAAGTATTCTCTTTAGGTTTTGCTTTGTGTTCATATAACATAGAGTTGACATTTTTTTTTTGTAAAGTTTTTTTTTTTTTTTTTTCCCCCACCATCTATTATGAGGGGTAGTTTTGCTGGGTAGTGTAGCTAGGGTTGGAAGCCATAGTTTTTCAGACTTTGAAGTGTTCCATTCCAGGCCCTTCTGGCTTTCAGGGTTTCCACTGAGGAATCTGATGTTATTCTAATGGGATTGTGTTTGTATGTTGTGAATTGCTTCTCTCTTGCTGCTTTTAACATTCTCTCTTTGATTTTGTTGTTAGAAGTTTTAACTATGATGTGTCTTGGAGAGTTTCTTCTTTCGTCCTGTCTGTTTAGTGTTCTGTGAGATTCTTGTATCTGGATAGGCCTCTTTTTTGAGAGATTTGGAAAATTTTCTTCAATAATTCTCTTGAATGTGTTCTCTATACCTCTGTCCGGGTTTTACTCTCCTGGTATACCCATGATCTGGATGTTTGGTCATTTTACGGTTCTCTCATGTTCTGTTCACTTGATTTTTTTGAATTTAGCAAAGTTTTTGACCTCCCTATCAATTCTTCTGTCTTATCTTCCAGGTCAGAGGTTCTGTCTTCCACATGAGTAACTTTATTGGTGAGGGGTCCTAGAAAGAGTTTAATAATTTCTATTTGATTTTTGTTTTCTGTTGTGTTATTTTGCATTGTGACCATCTCTTTGTTGAAGTAAGATTTCAATTCGAGTTCTGATTTTCCTTGATGCTTCCAGGAGTTCAATCTTTCATTTGATTATGTCTTCATTAAGCTTAATCAACCGGTTGTTGAGATCTTCAATTTCTTGACTTACCTTAAATTTATTTATGTCTCTTTGGAGAGTTCTGAAGTTTTCTTCAATCAAGTTAAGCCTACTGTCAAAAGCTGAACACTCTAGGAGACAATTCTGTTAAATTTCATTCATACAATTGTTGGTTCTTTGATGGTTTGCTTCTAGTTTAGTAATTTTTTTTTTTTTTTTAAATCAGGATCTCATTGGTTGTTGTGTTTTCACTTTGGGAATGAATTTATGTTGATTTTTCTATGATTTCATTGGAAGTTTCCTTTACAGGACTAGGCAGGTTTGGTGGAGATCTCTCAGTTTTCTGACTTTTGTTTGCTTTTTTGCATTGTTGTCTACCTATTTTAGGAAGACTCTTTATTTTACTGAGGAGGAAACAAGTTTTAGTCCTTTGGCCTGTGCACCTGTCGGGAGCTGCAGCTGCTCTTTGACTTTGGGAGCTGCAGGTGGTCTCTAATCTCTTAACACAAAGGCCTTATCCTAAAGCCCAGGTGAGATGGCGCCAGTTACAATGGCATTATTTAACATACAGCCTAGGTGGGGTGAGCAACAGGAAGAGGCATTACCATATGGCCATGGTGAAGCTGACCTTAAGCACGTAGGCATTATCCAGAAAGTTTTGTCTTCTGTATGTAAGCTTGTATCCACCTGAATAAAGGAGAGCCTTGATCAGAACTTGTCTTGGCTCCATTCCTTGTGTTCTTGTCTCAGGTTCATTCCCACTCCCTCCTTCGAGGTCTGTTTCGACTTGTGCTGCAGGCCGGCACATGCACCCTCTGGACTCAGATGAACAGGGATGTTGGTTACCCAGTAGCCAGTCAGGATATCAGAGCAAAAAGCCTGATTCCACAGCTCACACAGGGACCAGGCTTCCCCAAGCAAGGCACATTGGGACCTACCAAGACCAGGGGACTGGGAAGAGCAAGGGATTTGGCCTACTTTGTTCTGTGCTGTGCCCTCCAGCACAAAGACCAGTGCAGGAAACCCAGATCAGGGAGTTGGGAGTGGCCTGGAAACAGGGGTATTGCCTACTCACTCCAGACCACTGTGCCTACTGTTCATGCAGGCAACCCAGATCAGGGAGGTAGGAGTAGCCCAGAAACAAGGTCTTGCATACTCACTCCGGACTACCAATGACTAGCACAATGTCTGCACAGGCAATCCAGAGCAGGGAGGTGGAAGGAAACTAGGAACAGGGCTCTGACCACTGTGCCCACCCACACAGGGTCTGTGCAAGGAACTCAGACTGGGGAGGTGAGAGGAGCCAGGAAACAGAGGTCTGGCCTACTCATTCCAGATTAAGTACCCTTAATCTGCCTCTTTCTCTCCCTCTGTCTCTCTCTGTCTCTCTCTCCAATCAATAAATAAAATATTATTAAAAAAACTGGGTGTGAAATATGAAAGCTCAGGTTTTCTATAAATCTAAACCTGATTTAAAAATAATTTATTTTTAAATTTTTATTTACTTATTTTTTAGAGAGCAAGAAAGAGAGAGGAGAGAAAGAGAGGAAGAATGAGTATGGGAGCACTAGGGCTTTTTACTACCACAAACGATCTCTAGACACACATGCCATGTTATGCATCTGACTCTACATGGGTACTGGGAAATCAAACCCAGAATGTTAGGCCTTACAAACAAGTGTTTTTAACCAGTGAGACATCTCTCTAGCCATTTTTTTTTTTAAAGATATCCTGGTCTGCTTATGATAATTAATGTCAATTGTGGTTGATGACAGAGAAAGATCATGAGTTAGTTACATGTTATCCATTTAGGTCATGGCTGGGCTAATCAATGAGGCTGGGCAGCTGTTGAAGGCAGCCTGGATCAGGTTCCAGAATACTCTGAACTGAGTGGGACTCACCCATAATCCCAGTGGTTGGAAGGAAGAGGGTGTAGGAGTCAAGGCCATCCTTGGCTCTACAGGCCATCCTTGGCCATATAATCTGTTCCTTCAGCTAATGTTTAAGGAGGAATAGCTAAGCAAACACAAAGAATCTATTTCCCAAAGATATAGAGATTTAGGCCATCTGAGCACTCTTTTTAGGTAATAAATATTTTTTTTTTAACATTTTAAATACTCCTTCAAATCACTGTTTTTGTATGTTTGTTTTTCAGTGCTGGGAGCTGAACCCAGGGCCTCTGGCAAGCTAAGCAAGTGCCTGAGCTCCATCAGTGGTTCTCGATCTTGACAGTAAGAAGGAAGAGTGCACATTGACTGATCTGCAGGACTTTCCACAACCAGAGCCCTATCTGGCTCCATGTTTGCTTTCTTGATTCTTGCACTACAGGACACTAAATGGATTTACCCAGTGCAAGTATGACGTTAACATGAGATGAGAATATTCTATACCATGAGGGGTTCTTTCTCCAACTGACTCGAGTGAATATAGAATTGGACTACTTTTCTCTCTTCTCTAAGCCTACACCAATATCACTGGTTGAATTAATTCCAACAAATTTAGAGCACTTAACAATAACAGCACAGTGGAGGCCTGTCCTCATGTCACTTTCCATGCCTTTTCTACAATCTGATTTAAATAGAATCATGCTGTACTTACCCTTCTGTGTAAGGCCTCTTTCATTCAACACATCCTTTTTTTCATTTGTTTTTTAAAGCTTAATTATTTATTATTAGTTATGTACACAGTGTGTATACATCCATGTTGGTACCATTGTTAGCCTCCTCCCTGTCTGCCCCCCTCTGCATCCTTGGGGAATGTGGGTCATGCATTGTGGGTGTGGCTATCAGTTATGGGTAAGAGGCAATGTCTCTGTGCATAATGTCTCAACATGTGACTGTCACAATATTTCCACCCCCTCTTCCACAAATTTCCCTGACCTATGATGGGTTTGTTTTAGGTTTACTTCAGTGATGACACATACATCTGCAGTTGTTTGTAGTGGCAAGATGCCCAGGTGTACTCATTCTGCTTCTCTGTGTCTGTGTGGGAGGATACACTTACAAATAACTAAATAAAAATATTTTTGAAAATAGATGCAGGGCTAGAGAGATGGCTTAGTGGTTAAAACATTGGCTTCGAAGCCTAAGTACCCAGGTGTGATTCCCCAGTACCCACATAAGCCAGATTCACATAGGGTCATATGTATCTGGAGTTCATTTGCAGGGTTAGAGGCCCTGGCACACTCATTCATTCTCTCTCTCTCCTCTTTTTTCTCAAATAAAAATAAATAAAATAAAATAAATAAAATAAATAGACACAAAACAGGGTGTGGTAGCACATGCCTTTAGTCCCTGCACTTGGGTGGCAGAGGGAGAAGGATCACTATGAATTTGAAGCTAGCCTTGGATTACAGAGTGAGTTTCTGGTCAAGCTAGGTTAGAGTGAGACCCTACCTCAAAATAAAACAAAACAAACAAACAGGCAGTGATAACAAATGATTAATCAGTGAAATGTGTATAGTCACATACAGCTTACTTGTTTGCGTTTTTTAGACATTATTTGTTTATTTACTTATTTTTTGAGAGAGAGAGGTAGATAGAGAGAAATGGGTTTACCAGGGCCTCTAGCCACTGCAAACGAACTCCAGATGTATGCACCACCTTATGCATCTGGCTTACGTGGGTACTGGGGAATTGAACTTGGGTCCTTCGGCTTTGCAGTCAAGAGTGTTAATGGCTAAGCCATTTCTCCAGTCTCTTGTTTGTGTTTTGAGAAAGGGTATTATGTGGTCCAGGTTGACTTCAAACTCACTGTGACCTTGAACTTCTGATCCTGCTGTCTTGACCTTGATTATAGGCATGTACCACCATGCCCAGTTAATGTAGTGTTGGGGATAGAACTTAGGTCTTTGTACAAGCCAGGCAAGCACTTCACAAACTGAATATCATTCCCAGCTCTGCAAAATGGAAGGAAAAGAAAATCGTTTCCATAAAAAATGCTCAAAATTATGTTTGAAAAATGTTTATGAGTGCATATTTATATTGAAAATTCAATGTTAACTAATATATACAAAATAACCTCAAAATAGGTCATAGACCAAATTTCAGTATAAAATTTCTAGGAAGAGCCCTGGAGAGAGTAGAATAAAGCCTAAGCTTAAACAAAAACATTTGTTTTGTCTCTGGCTTCTAAATCCCAGTACCAGAAATTAGTTGCTACCCACAATGAGCTGTTGAACAGAAAGACCTTCAAGTTCCCCAAATCAAGACAGATTTCTGTCAAAGCACTTGATTACCTGCCTAAGGCAAAAGGCAAGACCCTACTGCTGAAGACACCATATGCTGCTGACACAAAGCATGGAGAGACCTGGTTGGAATCCTGAAGAGAGTCAGTTCCCAGACAGTTTAGCCGTCTAGTGCTGGAAAATGCTACATGAATGAGCTATTGGGAGAAAGCGGCCAACAACAGTCTGAGTAACCAGAGTTCTAAGCTACTCAGAATCAAATACCCTGACAGGATGTACATGCCAGTGCAATAGTATCACACAGCCTTGGTGGGTAACCAATAGATTTCTGATTGGCTTAGAGATCTGCTCAATGTAAAGGAACCCATATCCGCAATTGGGAATCAGATCAGAATCTTATGGAGCAAAACTTATGTTCTCCAATGTCAAACTCTCACTTGTCTGGCTAAAAGAGGGGTTACATGTATCAAATTCTCCCTAAATTAGTAATGCTTATTCCGATTAATCTATGCTGACTTCACTCTCTCTTGGAGAATCTGTTCTTTTTCAGAAAGTGGCAAGACCAAAGGAGATAAACTACCCCTCACACTTCAGCCAAGGCCCAGCTGAAACCACAGAGGAATTGGGGGAGACAAGCAAGAATGCTGGTTCCATGCTGAACCTGATAATCAGCACCAGGGTGAAGGAGACAGACCCTGAGGATACTCAACACCTATCAAAGCAGAGATCCAGAGGCTCCTAAGAGCTCATCAGTGAAGTAGACTTAAAACACACCCAACATGCCTCAGGGAATTTTGTGGAATAGAGGCAGAAACATTGTAAGAGCCACTACTTGAGAAATCATGCCCAGAGCCATCCCCTCACCCCCAAATAACTGACTACTGCTCCCACAATGCATAAACTACAACCCCGTAGGGAATACCTGCAATGCCGCTGAGGAGGGTCCTTGGAGTAGAGGCAGGAACAAGGGAAAAGAGTGTACCAACACATGAGGTATCCATACAAAATATGTTAATAATAATAATAATAATAATGAAAAAGAAAAAGAAAAAAATTCCAGGAAAAAAAGTGTGGGGAAGGAGATCCTTTGTGTTTCTTTTTAAATTTTTTAAATATTTATTTATTTGTTTGTTTGAAATCAAGGAGAGAGTGAGAGAGAGAGAAAGAGTTGGCATGCCAGGGCCTCCTGCTGCTGGAAACAAACTCCAGATGCATGTGCCATTTTGTGCATCTAGCTTTAAATAGGAATTGGGAAACCTAACCTAGGCTGTCAGCTTTGCAAGCAAGTGCCTTTAACCACTGAGCCATCACTCCAGCCCAGCCTTGGTGTTTCTAACTTAGGCCTAAGCAAACTCTGGCCACTGAGAAAAATGTGGCCTTGTAGACTGTTTTTGTAAGTAAGCTTTTCGTGGAGTGCAGCAGTATTCATTCACTTGTTTACACATTGTCTATGTCTTTAATACCATAGAGGCTATGTTGAATAACTACAGCAGAGATCATAGTGACCATGAGGTTAAAACTATTCACTGCCCTTTATAGGCAAAGCTTACTGACTAAAGGGTCAGAATGCAGATGTCCTTAGTGTTGACAGGGTATTGGTTTTGGGGCAGCCTGAAAATATACATGTCACTTATATTTGCATATAAACATGAACGTCTTCCCATATGCTTGAAACCATCTCTAAGTTGCTTACATTATGATGTAAATGCTACATAAAGAGTTGTCATATTACAGTGGACCCCACAAGCTGCCCAGCTGTCCAGTCAGACAAAATGTGCCATCTGTTGCAATGGTGGCAAATTTGTTTTGGAAGAAAGTAACTGTTCTTTGATTTGATTTGAGGCCTGCTCCTCTGGAGAGAAGGCATATCTAGTACTGAAAACCTAGTCAAAAGCCTATGGCTCAGGAGGTTATTAGTCCTGGGCGGTGGCAGGGAGGTGGGTGGAAAGCTACTACTGTTGTTTGGCTAAATGGATATAGTGTACCCACCAAAATACCTACTAAATATTCTAAATATGCTTCTTCCCATATATTAATACTACTCTCATGTTTGATTCAAGAAGCTTCTCTTTTCAGATAGTGGTGACTACTAGGAAGACTCAAAACTCATCAAAGTTCTTAAGAAAAAGTGACAGTTCAGCTCTAAATGAGACATCTCTATCACAACCTCCAAGGGTCAGGGACCATTGTGGAAGAGGTGGTGCAATGAGCCAAAGGAAGGGGAGGAGGGTTCTGGAATATTGTCTCCGGAGACAAAGTGACCATTGCATTCATAACCTCACAGAAGCTGACATTACCTACACAAGACCCGCATAACATGAAACTAATAAAAAAAAAATGATGATGCCACAATAGAAGAGAGACTAGTTGGAGAAGGTGTTCAGTGGAAGGGGAGACAAAGGAGGGCAGGGTGGTCGAAGGGGGATTATGATTAGGACACATTGTATATATGAATGGAGGTTATCAATAAGAAGTTTAAAAGAAGCCGGACATGGTGGCACACACCTTTAATGCCAGCACTCATGAGCCAGAGGTATAGGATCACTGTGAGCTAAAGTCTAGCCTGAGTGAATTCCAGGTGGTCCTGGGCTAGAGCAAGACCCTACCTCAAAAAATTAAAATTGAAAAAGTTTAAAAGAAGGGTTGTAATTTTAAAGACTAATGACAAGAATTATGTCTGTACATGTTTGGTATAGAGGCAAATCTTTTTTCTAATGTTTTCAATTGATGGTGAGTTGAGTCCACAGATCAGAACCTGTGGATACATAGAAATAACTATTTTTTCCAAGGATGCATAAGTGCCTAATATTCAGAGAAACCATGTGCAATGCCTGTACCACCTGCATGGTGCTCTGTTACTCTGCATCACTCTCCTCTCTGAACTCATCTGCGCTCCTATATGCTCCTTCCTTCACCTCAGGGCTACAAGCACTCCTTTAGTAGTTATTATATTCAGAGGACAGTTCTTGCCAACTCGCTTTGACCTTGGAAGTTCCTTTACTGGAGTATTCTACAGCTATCTACTTGGCTCTAATTGAAGTCACAGATTACATATCCCTATCTTAGTCAGGCCTATACTCACCTTGTGTCTTTGTACCTCATGCCAGCACCCTCCTTCAAGACCTGTTTTAAGTTAAGTTCTATTGTTTTTCTTCTCCATATTATTTACCATCTTTAACATCTATACCAATGTTTTTTAAAGTATTTTGTGTAGTCAAAATAAGCTGATCAAAGTTTGATTTCCTGAACCATACAATGTATTGTCAAAGGGTGTGTGTGTGTGTGTGTGTGTGTGTGTGTGTGTGTGTGTGTGTTTAAAGGTGGATAGTAACTCATAGGGAATATACCCAAAGGAAGTATATTACCCACACAGTAAATTCTGATTGCATGGAGAGTGTAATTATTATTCCCCCCCAACACACCTCTCTTGGGCTTTTCGAGATAGGATCTTGTTTTATCACAGGCTGACTTGGAATTCACTATGTAGTCTTGGTTGCCTCAAACTCATGGTGATCCTCCTACCTTCGCTTCCTGAGAGTGCTGGAATTAAAGGCATGCGCCACCACACCTAGCTCGAGTGTAATTACTAAAGTCAAGCTGTTCAGTTACGATGGGAGCAGGTCTTTGTGGAGGTAAAGTATAATTAAAGTTTAAGGTACACCTTATTTCTATAAGAGGTTCTTTGAAGAGATGGCTTGATCAGCAAAGCAGGCAACTGTGACAGCTCACAAGGTCTCTAGAAGACAGTGAGTGGTTCTAATGCTTACCAGTGAGGTTTTGAAGAGTTGTTGGAGGTTTAGCAGTGAGAAGTCCTGCCACAGCTGAGCTCTCAATACACCTATCAAAATCATGGATGTCTCTGAGACCTGTAGTAAGGTAACAAACTTACTGGGTCCAATAAGGTGTGCTCTAACATTCTTAGAGAAAGAAGACTACACTCCATGTTCTTGTCACAACAAAACAGATGTCATTGATGTAGCAAATTATGTATGTGTTTAGAGTCATTTCAAAGCTACACAATAAAAAGTCAATCTCCAACTGCCACTCTTCCAGAGGTATACTCCACAATTGGAGGGACTGTTGTTACCTTATGAAGCACTAAGGGGACCTAGCATGCCATGTAGGCTTCCAGTATGTTTTAGCATATCTAGCTTTCATTTTGTATTCTTTTCCTTTTTTGGAGGTAGGGTCTTGCTCTCACCCATGCTGACCTGGAATTCATTATGTAATCTCAGGCTAGCCTTGAATTCACTATGATCCTCCTACGTCTGCCTCCCAAGTGCTGAGATTAAAGACATGCCTGGCCATACCTAGATTTTATAGAGGCATTTATCAAGTCTATATTATTTGCTTTGATAGAAAAGTACTATCTCTTTGTGTTAGATGCCTGCCAAGGGGCCAGGTATAAAGGCCCATCTTATGATACTGTTCAATGTTCACAAAAACCTGGTGACACACAGTCATCACCACATTACAGAGTTCCTTGCTGGTTTGCTCAGATCACACAACTCATTAGATTGCAGGCAAAGGAGTCAAACTCAATGCCTTGTCATGTTCATGCTCAGGTGAGGGTTCGTGTTCCAGTTATGTTAAACCCTCAACCTGGAGCTTCAGACACAGTGGACAGCACAGGCCACTTTTAAGGTGAGGCTAATAGGAGCAGCATCAGAGCTGCAAGACATGTGCCGCATGGATCATACTTGAGATTCTACAATTTCTTTATGCTGCTGCCTTAAAAGGAGTGCAAATTTTAGTTGTAATGGGTATACTAAGTTAACTATTAATATGTTATTACATCAATTATTAATTGGCACATGAACGTACAGATGCAAAATTCCTTTAGGCCAGAATAGAATGCTGTTTACAAACATAGGACAGTATATGCATGATCTACCAGTTCTATAGGAATTTGGGGAAGTGTTTTATAATTAGAAGCATTCCCACCAAAACATATATGAATGTCCACACTTAGAGTGTTAAAAAAAAAAAAAAGACTGTTCATTTGTGTTTTTCCAAGTGAGATCAGAAATTTTAATCTTCTCTCCTTAGCCTTCCAGGAGTAAAGTCCCATCCTATGCCTCATGTTCCAGTCTGCAACTTCCTTGCTTCACTTTGATTGACAAGTAAACCACTTGTATGCAGCTGTACTAAGCCTGTTTCTCATTGTCTAATCCATGTTTGCATTAATATCATGTATTATTCATTATCAAATCACATTACCATCATCTTTGAAATTTCATCTAGTTTAGTGACTTCTGGCCAGGACCAGAATAAACTGATAAGAGTGGCTTCTGCATTTTCATGATTTGCATCATCGGTATGCAGCAGAGAGTGTCATCATTTCATTCTGAATGAACAAGCAAAGATCACTGTCAAGCATGTATGTCAGAACCTTCACCGTGGTGCCTGCAAACCGGGAGTATCATCAGTCAACCTGCAGGTAGGAAGTGAACAGTGTCAGTGTGCTCTTACTGCATTGGCCCACTATACATATGCTGGCTCCATTGCCAGCCACCTTGTCTGGTCTTCAGGGTTTGGATTTAAAGATAATGCCTTATAGCCTTAGGGCCTTTGAAAATATTCATTCTGCCTGGAATATCTGAGCTCTCTCTAGCCATGCGATTGCTTCACTGCACTTAGCTTCTACTCATTCCTTTCTCATCCTGATTAAAAGTTCCATAAGCAAAGCCTTCCTTCACACCTGGAGGATAGCAGAAATGCCTCTCTTAGCATCTTGCACAGATCTCACCTGCCACGTATTGTACTTTCTGTTGTCATTGGTTGTTTCCCTCTATGTCTTGCCTGGAGTGTAAAAGGAAGCACATTTATATTCCCAGGGTCAAACACAGTACTTGGTACACAAGGCTTATGATCTGCTAAGCGGAGAAAACTCTTCAGAGATTTCTTATTTGGGAGGAAAAAAAATACCCTGTTTAATGGTAGTAATAAAAGAGGAATACTGGGTATGACTACATTTCTGTAGCAACATGCTAAGCAGGTCATGGCATTCAAATGAAAATGAAATTGGTGCTTTCCCAGTTACAATATTACAGCTTTTAAACTTCACTGTAGATTTAGTTCAAACTACAACTTTCTACACCATACATATGTCTTACCCTAACAATCCTTTCACTCTTTCTGTGGTCAGCTCTTTCCTTTCTTTCTTTGTCCTTTCCTCCTTCTCTCCTTTCTTTCCTTTTTTGCTTCCTTGACTGTTAAATGGTTTGGAAAAATATGCTGAAAAGTTAAATAGACTTTTGTTTGTTTCCTTTTCTCCTTTTCCCCACTCCTGGGAAGTCACAATATTGATGCCGAATTTAGTGAGAACACCTGATTGGCATAGCACACTATAGCCCAGAACTCCTGGACTCAAGCAATCCTCCCGCCTCAGCCTCCCAAGTAGCTGGAACTACAGGCACACACCACAGCGCCCAGCTGTTTTCTTTTCTTTACAAGGCTGTCTGTTTTCATTGCTTGATTAGCCCTGTATCTTGGTTGATTTCTATTGTATGTTCATTTCTCTTGCTAGTATAAAACAGTAACATGGTCTATGATCTGGAATTGTTACTTAGATACCACTTTTCTGTCTTCTCTTCCACCCCTTCCCCATTGCCCCATTGTTTCAAACAATTTTCACCATTCATATTTATTTACTCATAAGCAGAAAGAGACAGAAAAAAGAAAGAGAGAATGGTAGAACCTCCAGCCACCACAAATGAACTCTAGATGCATGGGCTACTTTGTGATCTGGCTTTATATGGGTACTGTGGAATGGAACCCTGGTCATCAGGCTTTGCAGCAAGCACCTTAACTGCTGAGCCATCCCTCCAGTCTTATTTATTTATTTATTTTAGGCAGGGTCTCACTCTAGCCCAGGCTGACCTGGAACCCACTCTGTGCCCCAGGCTGGCCTTGAACTCACAATGACGCAGGGATCCTCCTATCACAGCCTCCATAGTGTTGGGATTACAGATGTGAGCCATGTGGCTTTCACTCATGTTTCTCAATATGCATTCTCTGTCACACTTTACACAAATGTTTTCTTAGAGCTTTTTCTTTCTTACAAAAGGTATCTTACCACACATACTCTGGATTTTCTCCTTACCTTTGGAAATAAAGTTATACCACTTTTAGAACTTCACATTATTTTAACCACAACACCCCACTACAATGTGTATTATTCAGTCATTTTCCTAGATATGGGCAGATAGCTAGTTTACAATATTTTGTATTGACTAACAATGCTATAATAACTCATGTATGTGTTTATATTGCTGGAAATGTAGCTTCAGTATGAATTCCTAGAGAGACTAACTGGGTCAAAAGGAAAGCAATGCTTCATTGTGGTATGTAATTCATAGGGCCCTGGTCACCTATCCCTTCCCATTCTCTCTCTCCCTCTCTCTCTGCTTGCAAATAAATAAAAATTTTTAAATAAAAAAGACTAGAACTTCCCAGCATGGTGGCACTCACCTTTAATCACAGCACTTGGGAGACAGAGGTAGGAGGATCGCTGAGAGTTCGAGGCCACCCTGAGACTACATAGTTAATTCCAGGTCAGCCTGGACCAGAGTGAGATGCTACCTCGAAGAAAAACAAATTACACACACACACACACACACACACACTAGAACCATCTATCCATTGTTGAATAAAAAATTCCAACTTAGTGACATAAAAGAACACAAATTCATTATTACTACCTTTTAAGTGAGGCTGAGGATGGACTGAGCTTAGCTGGGCTAGATTTCTGCTCCATAGTGCCTAGGACGAGGATCTTCATTCTGCTGTCTTCCATTGGGCCTCATGTGACCCCAACAGCTATGTTAGCTACTGATTTCTGGCATTTTTTTCAGGAAGATTTAGATTGAATTTCCTTGGACAGACATGATGACTCTAAGGGAGAAAGGTAATATGATGTTCATTCTTTGAAACTCAGGCTCTTCCTATTGAACTCAATTGTCAGAAAAAAAACTCAGCCAATTCAAGCAGACAAGGATGGAGTCTGCTCTTGATTTAAGGCTTCCAGAGTGTAGGAAGAATTATTGGTGGCCATATTTAAAACTATCAGAGACTGAGCCAAAATAAAGTAATTTACATAGTTTTGAACATATCTCTCTGTGAGTATAATTTAGGTATATTAGTATATGTCATAACTGTCAAAGGAGTTTTGATTGGATGGAAGCTAGCCTAATTGGTTGTATATATGGATTCTGAATCATTTATAATTGCATATTATGTGCAGTTTATTATAAATTGTTTATTCATTACAGAAGTGTCAGGGTGTTCTGGCTTGAGCCATGTGTTAGGATTTAAATTTATTTTGTTCTTGTCAACCACTGGGGGCTTTTTTTTTTTTTTTTTTTTTTTTTTTGAGGTAGGGTCTCACTCTAGCTCAGGCTGACCTGGAATTCACTATGTAGTCTCAGGGTGGCCTCAGACTCGTGGTGGGTGATCCTCCTACCTATTAAATGTGTGTGCCACCACGCTTTGCTAAGGGGCACTTTTTTTTATTGACAACTTCCATAATTATAGACAATAGTCTATGATAATTGCTTACCCCCTCACTTTCTCTTTCACAATTCTACTCTACATGATATCTCCTACCCTTCTCAATCAGTCTTTTTGTTTGTTTTTGAAATATGATCTCACTCTAGCTGAGGATGACCTGGAAAGGTGTGAATGTCATCCTAGCAATCCTAGGAATCCCAATCATTTTACTATTAAAATTTTGTTACTATGAAAATTTTAAGACAGGACTGGAGAAATGGTCTAGTGGTGAAGGCACTTGCCTGCAAAACCTAACAACCCTAAATTGATTCCCTGGTACCCATGTAAAGCCAGATGGAAAAAGAAGAGCATGCATCTGGAGTTTGTTTGCAGCTTTTGGAGGCCCTGGGCTACCCAGTCCCTCTGCCTGTCTCTATTCTCTCTCTCTGCTTATAAATAAATAAATAAAAATTAAATTATAAAATATTTTTAATTCTTAAAAATTTTTAAGACATATCCCAAAGTAGAAAAAGTAGCATAGTGTTCTTTGTGTCTTCATTATCCAGCAGTAACACTTCTATAATACATCAAGTCTTATCTCTACCCTCCTCTATACCTATACCCTCATACCTGTTGGAGATCTTAAGAAGAAGATTCTACAGGGGCTAGAAAGATTGCTCAGTGGTTAAACGTATTTTCTTGCAAAGCCTAACACCAGGGTTCAATTCCCCAGTACCCATGGAAAGCCAGATACACACAGTGTCTCATGAATTTGAAGCTCATTTACAGTGGCAGGAGGCCCTGGCACACCCATACTCAGTCTTCTCTGTCTGCCTCTTTCTCTCTCTCAAATAAATAAATAAGAATATTTCAAAAAGAAAATTGGAGACACCATAATGTTAACTACAAAAACACTACTCTGTTGTATTAAGAGAAAAGAACTTTTAAGATATAGCTATAATATTAGCTGTGTGCCTTGAACAATTAATAATATATTTATATCATCTATAGTTATTTAGTATATAAATTTCTCTGATTATCTCTGAGACAATTTTCAGGAGTAATTTTAGTCTGAATCCAATGGAGTCTCACATATTCTATGTGCTTGATTACACCTATTAAATCTTTGTAATCTTTTCCTTTATGTAGTTTTTGATGACACTGGGTTATTTGTTTTGTGTAAATTCTGCCCCTGCCCCCAGAGTTAATGATTTGGATGATGGGCTCTTGTAGTGTCCTTTAATATGTTTTGCTGAACACAGGTTTATTTAAGGGAGCAATTTAGGGGTAATTAGTGAGACTACAGAGGTTGAGTCATCAAGACTCATAAATTGCAGGGACAGGAAGGGTGCCATAGGAAGATAAGGAAAGAAATATGTAATTGCAGGGCATGGTGGCATGTGGCACACACCTTTAGTCCCAGCACTCAGGAGGCCGAGATAGGAGGATCACCATGAGTTCAAGGCCACCCTGAGACTACATAGTGAATTGCAAGTCAGCCTGGACTAGAGTCAAGTACTACCTTGTAAAACTAAAAAAGAAAAAAGTAATTGCATTAGTGACAGTAAATGAGATGACCTGGCAGGGTATCACACTAGCCCAGGCTGTAGGTTACCCAGGCTAGCCTGGCACTCACTCTGATCCTTGTCCTTCAGTCTCAAGAGTGCTAGTATTCAAGGTGTGCGCTACTAGTCAGGCTCTGTTAGTTCTGAAGACAGGGTTCTGAGCTGATTAGTGTCTGCTGTAGTCTCCCCAGTACTGTAATCCAGATGTGTGCCATTGTGCCTTCCTTCCTGGGCCTCTCTAACTTCCTAAAGTTTGACAAATAAAGTGAGGTCTTAGAGTATTTCTTGTGATATTTTTATTATTGATTGTGCTATCTACTCATATACACCTTCTCTTCATGCCATTTAAGTGACGATCTTTCAGCTGTAACCTGATTCCTAGCAGAGAACTCTGAAAACTCAGTTGCATATCACTGGAGATATGTATTACATCACTTCTGCAATGAGGAATTAGCAATTGTTCATTTACTGTCTTTTTTGTTTGCTTGCTTATTGTTTCAAAGTAGGGTCTTGCTGTATCCTGGGCTGACTTGTAAATTTATAGTCTCAGGCTGGCCTTGAACTCACAGCTATCCTCCAAACTCTGCCTCCTGAGGGATTAAAGGCATGTATCACCGGCTCTCTTTTCTTTTAAAAATATTTTTATTGCCAGCCAGGCATGGTGGCGCAGACCTTTAATCCCAGCACTCAGGAGGCAGAGGTAGGAGGATTGATGTGAGTTCAATGCTACCCTGAGACTCCATAGTGAATTCCAGGTCAGCCTGAGCTAAAGTGAGACCCTACTTCGAAAAAAAAAAATTATTTATTTGCAAGCAGAGAGAGAGAGAAAGAGAGAGAATGAATATAGGCATGCCAAAGTCTCCTGCCACGGCAAATGAACTCCAGATGCATGCAACACTTTGTATATCTGAGTTTCTGTGGGCACTAGGCAATCAATCCTTGGCTGGCAGGTTTTGCAAACAAATACTTTTAACTGCTGGACCATCTCATACATTTATTCATACCATATTTAAATGAATATGAAATTTTATTACTGCACTAACAAACTAACTCTTATTTTAAATGTTACAGCCAAGCATGGTGGTTCACAGCCAGGCATGGTGGGGCATGCCTTTAATCCCAGCACTCGGGAGGCTCACGGTGAGTTCAAGGCCACACTATATAGTGAATTACAGGTCAGCCCGGACTAGAATGAAATACTACTTCAAGAAACTAAACGAAACAAAACAAAAAAAAATTAAATGTTAGACACATTTCTTATTTCTCTCTTTAGAGTAACTTTGAGGTTAGCATAAAAATGGGTTTTACCTTAACATCATTGTTACATAAGTGGTTAGACATATTTGAAGTGTGTCTAACACACAGATTTTGATCGTGGAGTTTCTAGGAAGGTTATTGTATGTGTCCATTCTTTAAGAATGCTAAATGTGGCAGGCTTGGCAGTACACACCTTTAATCCCAGCATTCGGGAGGCAGAGGTAGGAGGATCACCCAGAGAGAGTTGGATGCCACCCTAAGACTATTGAATTTACATGGTGTATTCCAGGTAAGCCTGGGCTGTTACCTAATTGTATTTATAAAAGACAGCTGCATTTGTATATCTGCTTCTGTTTTCAGCCCATTTCTGTGTGTTCATTTGAGGGACATATATTAACAAAATTCAGCCTCACACATATATGAGGTTGGAAAAGGAAGGAGTATTTACATAGACTTACGATGGAATTGTGCAAATTCTTTAAAAAAAAATAGATTTCATTTACTTGGAAGGGGAGAGAGAGAGAATGGGTGCACCAGGGCCTCTAGTTGCGGCAAACAAACTCCAGACACATGTGCCACCACTTTTTTTCTTCGTCTCTATGTGAGTACTGGGGAATTGAACCTGGGTCCTTATGCTTTGTAGACAAGTGCCTTAACTGCTAAACCATCTCTCCAGTACCTACTTGTGCAAATTCTTTGAAATCACTACAGGTGAAGTTTCTTTTAAGGTTATTTTCAGTATATAACTTGAAACAGTGTTGCTAAACTTTTCATGCTTTGTTACATTAAGTTCACTTACATTATCATCTAATTTTCACTATTTTATTTTATTTTATTATTTTATTTTATTTAGAGAGAGAGAGAGAGAGAGAGAGAGAGAGAGAGGATTGGCACTCCATGGCCTCAGCCACTGCATTTGAACTTCAGACATTTCCACCATCTAGTGGCCATGTGTGACTTTGTGTTTGCCTCATCTTTTGCGTCTGGATAATGTGGGATCTGGATAGTCGAACATGGGTCCTTAGGCTTCCGGAGCCTTAACCACTAAGCCATCTCTCCAGCCCTTATTTTTACTTTTTATTACTTTTTATGATTCTTAAACCTTTTTATTGACAGTTTCTATAAATATAAACAATAGACCATAATCATAATCCCCTCTTATCAACCTCCCCCTCCTCCCCCTCCAAAATGCTCTCTCCACTAAATCCCTTTTTCTCTCTTTTATTTTGATGTTATAATTTTTTTTCTTTCTATAATGATCTTCTATAGGTAGTATCAGCTATTAAATTTGCATGGCCAACTGCTAGCTAATATCACTGATGCCTTTTCTCCCTGAAGACTGCACTGGTCTTTCCAGCTTTCTGTCAGTTGGTCCTCAGAGAGGAGGTTTTCAGCTCAGCTCCAGTAGGATTTCTCAGTAACCCTGCAGCCTAAGCATGTGGAGTCTTCAGCAATAGGGCCTTACCATCTAGTCCTACTTGGGAATCAAAAGCCTTGACAATAGCTTGTAATACTTGGGGGGCATCGGGGGCCTCCCTGGTCAATAACTCACTGGGAGGTAGCACACCCTGGTACTGAAATTTTTCTAATAATAATCTATGGCTTCTGGGCACAACATTATCCACCTCCAAAGGGTAATTCTTCCCAAACTCTCTTTTCAACTTTTAATATTATTTTAGTTAATTAATTAATTTTGGTTTTTCTAGGTAGAGTCTCAATCTAGTTCAGGCTGACCTAGAATTCACTATGTAGTCTCAGGGGGGCCTTGAACTCACCGTGATACTCCTACCTCTGCCTCCCGAGTGCTGGCAAAACAAGCAAGGGTGCTGAATTCCTGATGAACTGGATACCAGCACAAGGGAGAAGGAGATCAGCACAGAGAAAAATCAACTCCTACCAAATCAGAAAGCCAGAGCCTCAGAGGCCCCCAACACCTCATCACTGAAGCAGACCAAAAATGAGCCCAACATGGCTCAGGGAAATTTTGTGGAAGAGGGGGTGGAAAGAATGTCAGAGTCACATGTTGGGTCATGATATGCAGAGACATTTAGCTTACCCATATCTGTGGGCTAACTCCACAATGCATGACCCGTATACCCCAACAAGGAGGGGCCAAGGGGAGGGTGTAGGTCACGGATGAGCCTAATAATGGTACCAAACTGACTGTATTTGCTGAATACAGAACTGACTAATAAAGAAAAAAGAAAAAAAAAAAGAAAAGAAGAAAATAATGTTCTTGAGCCTTAAAAATTTTTAAAAAAAGACGTGTGCCACCACGCCTGTCCTATTTATTTATTTTTTATTATTTTTATCATTATTTTATTATTACTATTTTAGTTTTCTTTTTTCCTTTTTTAAAAATTATTATTTTTATTGACAGCTTCCATACTTACAAACAATAAACCATGATAATTTCCTCCCCTCCCCCACTTCCCCCTTCACAAATCCACACTCCATCATATCCCCTCCCTCTCTCTATTAGTCTCTATTCTATTTTGATGTCATCATCTTTTCCTCTTATTATGATGGTCTTGTATAGGCAGTGCCAGGCACTACCAGGTCATGGATATCCAGGCCATTTTGTGTCTGGAAGAGTGCACTGTAAGGAGTCCTACCCTTCCTTTGGCTCTTAGATTCTTTCTACCACCTCTTCCGCAATGGACCCTGATCCATGGAGGGTGTGATAGAAATGTTTCAGTGCTCAACACTCCTATGTCACATCTTCTCAGCACTGTGGTGCCTTTTGTGTCATCCTCAAAGCAGGGTTTCACTCTAGCCAGGGCTGGCAGCAATTGTCCTGCCTCAGTGTATCAAGTGCCATTAGCATACCTCACACATTGAATAGCTCTTTTCTCCTACATATTCATATAATAAGACTGTGTTGGTTTGAATGTATGTCCCCATAGATTCAAATGTTTTATTAAAGCATATAACTTAGACTTCCAGCTGCCTGGCTGGAGAAGGTGTCACTGGGGGACAGATACTGCAGTCCAGCCCTAACGTATCAGTAGGGGTCGATCTGAATTCCAAACCAAAGGTGTAAGAGAACAGTGTAAGCTCTACCTGGGTTCTGCTTGCCAATTTTTTTTTTTTTTTCCTGGCTGTTTGGTGGTTTCTGTCGGCTCAGATATGTGGAAGCAGCTTCTTCCATTACTGATGGAAGGTCCTCTGGATCTGTAAGCTTGAAATAAAACACTTTCTCCCATAAACTGCATCTTATTCGGATGCTCATCCCAGCAACATGAAGCTGAAGCTATTTACAATAGTGACAGATTTCATTAAGTAATGTTGAGAAACTCACACTTTAAAAAAACAAAAAGAGGGACTAGGGAGATGGCTTAATGGTTAAGGCACTTGCCTGTAAAGTACAAGGAGCCAGGTTTGACTTCCTAGATCCTATGTAAGCCAAATGCACAAGCCAAATGCATTTGTAGTGGCTAGAGGCCTTGGCATGCCCATTCTCTTATCTGTCTCTCTCCCTCTCTCTAATAAATAAATGAAATTCTTTAAAAAATTTAAAATTAACAAACAATCAAAAAGAGGGGCTGGAGAGATTAGTCAATGGTTAAGGTGCTTGCCTGCAAAGCCTAACAACCTTTGTTCAATTCCCCAATACCCACATAAAGCCAAGGTGGCACATGTGCCTGGAGTTTGTTTGCAGAGCTAGAGGTTCTGGTGTGCCCATTCTCTCTCTCTCTCCCCCTGCAAATAAATAAATAAAATTACTTTTTTTTTTTTTTAAGAAAGAGCTGGGCATGATGGTGCATGCCTTTATTCCCAGCACTTGACAGGCAGAGGTAGGAGGATCACCATGAGTTCAAGACCAGCCTAGGACTACAAAGTGAATTCCAGGTCAGCCTTGGCTAGAGTGAGACACTACCTCAAAACAAACAAGCAAACAAAAACACAAAAATAAAAAACCAAAAGAGGGACTGGAGAGATGGCTTAGCTTTTGAGGGTGCAAGCTTACTTGTAAGGCTTGCCAGCCTGGGTTTAAATGCCTAGTCCCCAAATTTCTGAAGTTTGTTTATGGTAGCAAGAAGTCCTGGTGTACCTATCTACTCTTTCTATCTCTTCCTCTGCCCCTTCTCTCAAATAAATAAATATTAAAACATAAATGGACTGGGAAAATTTGCCAACTGGTGCAATGGTGACCTTTCTATTATAGGAGAAACCAATTGCTCTCTGATTGGACCAGAGACCTGTTCAGCAGGAGGGAATTCCTGCCTGATACTGAAAACCTAGTCAGTTGCCTATGGATGGAAAGTTTATAGGCTCTAGGGGGAAAACTACTACTGTTGTCTGGCTAAATGCATCTATTATGTCCACCAAACTGCCTTCTAAATGCTAATGTTTCACATGAAGATCCTAGCTATAAGTGTTTGGACTTGTATGTGAGTTGGAATAAAACTCAGTAGCAGAGGCCAGTAAGCTAGAAAGGGGCCATTAGGGAGGGAGGAGAGGGGAGGACTTGAGGAGATGGTATTGAGTATATACAAGTAGATGAACAGATTACTGGGGGTGGAAAGGCCTAAGTGAGGTCATGGGAAGAGATTGAGTAAAGGAAGGGTTGGGGAGGGTTATTAAACTCTAAAAGGGTATGAATAAGTCATATGGAAACCTACATTTTTGGACAATGGTGCATTCAGAAGCCATAGAGTGTTAATAGAAAAATTTCAGTGGCAGGGATGGGATACATTCCAGTGAGTTGTTGGCCAGGGAGGTCCCTGATGCCCCAAAACATTATAGGCCATTGCCAAGGCTGTTGGTTTCCCACCAGGAATAGATGGCAAGACCCTATTGCTGAAGACTCCACATACTTGGGCTGCAAGGCCACTGAGAAATCTTGTTGGAGCTGAGCTGAAAAACTCCTCCATGTAGACCAGCTGATAGAAAGCTGGAAAAAGCTATGCAGCACGCAATTCCATTGAAGAGAGAGAAATCACCACTGGAGATAAAAAAAAAAAAAATATAGTGGACACGGCCAGCTTTAAATTTGGCCAGTCAGGCCAAAGTAAGCAATGGATGGGTACAACAGTGGTATGTCTATTATGTGGGAAACCAACCACTCTCTAACTGGACTGGAGGTCTGCTCCACAGGAGAGAATACATGCCTGATACTGAAAACCTATGACAGGGGAGGTCATGAGCCCTAGGGGTGTAACGTCTGCTGCTGTCTGGTTAAATGTATATACTATGGTCACCAAACTGCCAGATAAGGACTTCTCTTAGTGTTCATACCCATATATTAATGCTACTCTCACTTTTTGTTAGAGAACCTTCTCTTTTCAGATGGCAGTGGCCTTGAGATGACTCAGAAGGTAC
This sequence comes from Dipus sagitta, assembly GCA_036346955.1. Classification (NCBI taxonomy): domain Eukaryota; kingdom Metazoa; phylum Chordata; class Mammalia; order Rodentia; family Dipodidae; genus Dipus; species Dipus sagitta. The sequence continues at coordinate 210,625,420 of CM070770.1, forward strand.
TGTGGTACTAAGAAGTGACAGAGGAGTGCTCAGCACTGAAATTTCTCTATCACACCTTCCAAGGCTGAGGGTCCATTGTGAAAGAGATGGCAGAAAGAATGTAAGAGCCAAAGGAAGGGTAGGACTGCTTACAGTACACTCTTCCTGACACTAAATGGCCTGGATATCCATGACCTCACAGTGTCTGACATTTTACCTACACAAGACCATCATAACAGAGGAAAAGATGATGACATCAAGCCAGGCATGATGGTTGCAAGCCTTTAATTCCAGCACTCTGGAGGCAGAGGTAGGAGGATTGTCATGAGTTCAAGGCCACCCTGAGAATACAGAGCAAAACTCCAGGTCAGCCTGGACTAGAGTGAGACTGTACCTTGAAAAACCAATAAAATAAAATAAGTATTTTTTAAAAAAAGATGATATCAAAATAAAAGAGAGACTGATTGAAGGGGGAGGGGATATGATGGAGAGTGGAGATGCAAAGGGGAAAGAGGGAATTACCACGGATTAATGTCTGTAATTATGGAAGATGTCAATAAAAAATAAGAGTGGAAAAAAAAAAAACAGTGGAATATGCAAGCCTTAAATTTGGCCAGCTAGGCCAAATGAGCCAACAGGTGCAATGTCTACATAACATCATCATAATAAGAGGAAAAGATAATGATGGCATTAAAATAAAAGAAAGACTGATTGAGGGGAGATAGGATATGATGGAGAGTGGAGTTGGGAAGGGGAGTGAAGAGGGGAGGGAATTATGGTTTATTGTCTATAATTATGGAAGTTGTCAATAAAAAATAGAATAAAATAAACACTTATGTTTATACCCATATACTGATGCTACTCTCACCTTTGATTAGAGAAGCTTCTCTTTTTAGATGATAGTGATCACTGGGGTGACTTAAAACTTTCTGTAGTGCTGAGATGTGACAATGTAATAGTGTTCGGCCCTAAGTGAGCCATCTCTATCATTCCCTCTAAGGCTCAGGGACCATTGTAGAAGAGGTGGCAGAAAGACTATAAGAGACAGCCAGGAGTGGTAGGGCACACCCTTAATCCCAACACTCAGAAGGCAGTGGTAGGAGGATCAATGTGAGTTCAAGACTATGCAGTTAATTCCAGATGAGTCTGGGCTAAAATGAGACCCTAGCTCAAAACAAAACAAAACAAAACAAAGAACAAACAACTGAAAAAGAAAGTACATGCAAAATTTTGAAAAATAAATGCATTCTTATCCTTAAGATTATCTTACTTTTTGTTTATATGTGTCTCAGAATAAGTCTTAAAACCTATATTCAGATCTTATCTACCTAATCTCCCTCCTATTATGCACTAGATACTGCTCTAGGCATTGAGACCACATGGATAAACAAAAAGATATACTTTCATTCTGGGCCTGGTGGTGCATGCTTTAATTCCAGCGTTCAGGAGGCTGAGGTAGGAGGATTGCCTTGAGTATGAGGCCATCCTGAGACTACATAGTAAATTGCCTATCAGTCTGGTCTGAGACATGAGTGAGACCCTACCTTGAAAAATAAAAAAAATAAAAAAAACATATACTTCATTCATGTAGTTGGGTGTAGTCTATTTGCTTTGAAAAAAAAAAATACTACTATTACCATTTCTGTACATAATTCATTGAAGAAATGTTTTGTAGCCTGTTTTATCTAATTTCTTTCTTTAAAAAAATATTTTTACTTATTTATTCGAGAGAGAAATACAGGTAGATAGAAAGAGAGACAGAGAATAAGCACACCAGGGCCTCTGGCCCCTGCAAATGATCTCCAGATGCATGTGCCACTTTTGTGTGTCTGTCTTCCCATGGATACTGTGGAATTGAACCAATGTCACTAAACTTCGTAAGCAAGAGCTTTTAACCACTGGGCAATCTCCCTAGCCCTATTCTCTTCTAAATGATTGCACTGAACTCACAGTGATCCTCCTACCTCTGCCTCCTGAAGGCTGGGATTAAAGGTGTGCACTACCATGCCAGGCCTCAACTATTTTCTTGATCCAGGGTTTCTGGCACCCCTTAGCCTCTGAGGGTTAAGAATGTTAAAATGACCAATTGTAGGATATTTAAATGTGGCCATCATTAACCACTGTGAAAGGATTGTGCTTAGTGGGAACTTTGAGCTTGTTTATTAATGAGTGATTTGCCAAAGTGCCTGCTTGCATTTTGGTCTTTGAAGACCTTATGGGACCTTCTCAATGCCCCATATTTCTATTGGAAGGACACCAAGGGGACATCATTATCTCCTATCTTTGCATGTGAGAAGCATGTACCCAATTAAGAGCTTCCTCCTCACTGTTCCAGATGAATAATTAATCTTCTTAAGTGCTGATATCAGACAGGTTTGGAGTCCCCTTTCTTCCAAGGGAAAGATAAAATAAAGAAGAGAATTGGTAGAATTAAGCATTTTTCTTTTTATACACTTCGAAATATTTTTATTAATAGGATCTGAGTATTAAAATCTGCAGTGTTGATCCTAAAAATTATTAGTTTGTTTCTTTAGTGATAGTGATTTTTATTATTGTGAGCTTTTTGGAAGTAATAATGTTCTCTAATGCAATCATTTAGAACAATATGGTCCCCACTCTACATTCATTAGTCACAGGGGAACACTATAAATCAATTTATATGATATTTGCAATTGAAATTCGCTGGATACCAGCTGTGTTAATTTCTGTTAATTAACATCCTTTTAAATCTCATTCTTTCTGTAAGTAAGATATGCTCTTTAGGACTTTTTTATAGTTTAAATTGTCTGTTCCCCCTTCTACAGAGCTCCTACAAGGTTTCTGCCCCTCTGAGTTGATTTGCAATGTAACCTTGAAGAAAGGAGATGCAGTATTCGGCCACACTTTTAATAATGGCTTGTCAGCTCCTTTACTACCACAGTTAGTTCTTTGGCTCTGGAGCACCCATTCTCTCTTTTTCTCTCCCTCTCTATCTTTCTCTCTGTGTTTGTAAATAAACAAACAAATATTTATTTTAAAAAAAGAAAATGCTTTTCTGAGCAGAACCAATTTGTGTAATATGCAGACATAAGGATGAATATTTAAGAGATAGTTAGCACATGCATTTTATATATTTCTATTTATTTACTTGTTTTCATTATTTACTGTTGAGACAGAAACTTATATAACCCAAGATGTCCTTGAATTTGCTGCGCAGCAAGGGATGACCTAGAACTTCTAACTCCCCTGCCTCTACTACCGCCCTAGTACTGAGCCCAAAAGTGTGTACCACCAAGCCCAGGTTTTATGCTATGCTGGGGATTGGGTTAGAACCCAAGGCTTTGTGCATGCAGGGCAATAATTTTGCCCATTCCCAGCCCTTTGCTTATTTATTGTACAAGTGCTAAATTTTCTTAAGGAATCAATAATATTTTATAATCTTAGTTTTCCCGCTTTAGTCAAATATCACTAGAATTACTTTTTTTGTTATAGAATTACTTTTTTGGTATTTTTTTTTTTTTTGAATGTTCAGGCTTTTATTTAGGTTGTAGCCTGGTTCGGAAGACTTAGTCCAAATTCTGAACCTCAAATTTATAAAGCTCTTACAATTTTATATTTTGGATTGTGAGTTCCAGCAAAGACAGCATTGGATCAAAAACCAGACAGTTTATAAGTATCGGGTTTCTTCTGGAAAGGAGAAAAAAATGTAAAAAGTCTCTGTCTAAGACAAAAAGAGGAAACTTCTGTTAAAGGTGTGTTTGTGGTTGGGGAAGGTCAGGAAGTGGGCAACCTGTCAAAATTCTTTTTTATGTTTTTTTAATTGACAACTTCCATGATTGGAAACAATATCCCATGGTAATTCCCTCCCTCCTCCCACTTTCCCCTTTGAAACTCCACTCTCCATTATATCCCTTCCTCCTCTCAGTCTCTTTTATTTTGATATCATGACCTTTTCCTCCTGTTATGATGGTCTTGTGTAGGTAGTGTTAGGCACTGTGAGGTCATGGATATCCAGGCCATTTTGTGCCTGGAGAAGCACGTTGTAAGGAGTTCTACCCTTCGTTTGGCTCTTATATTCTTTCTGCCACCTCTTCTGCAATATACCTTCAGCCTTGGAAGGTGTGATAGAGAAATTTCAGTGCTGAGCATTCCTCTGTCACTTCTCAGCACATGGTGCCTTCCGAGTCATTCCAAGGTCACTGCCATCTGAAAAGAGAAGGTTCTATAACCAAAAGTGAGAGTAGCATTAATGTATGGGTATGAACATTAAGAGAAGTGCTTACTGGGCAGTTTGGTGAGCATACTATATACTTTTAGCCAGACAGCAGCAGATGTTACTCCCCTAGAGCTCATGACTACCCCTCTTGTAGGTTTTCAGTATCAGGGATATATTCCCTTCCATAGAGCAGGCCACCAGTCAAATTAGAGGGCTGTTGGTTTCCCCCATAACAGATGTGCCACTATTGCACCCATTGGCTCATTTGGCCTGGTTGGCCAAATATAAAGCTTACAGTGTCCACTGTTGAGTATCTTCACTGGTGATTTCTCTCTCCCATTGAACTGCATGTAGTGTGGCTTTTTCCAGCTTTCTGTCAGCTGGTCTACATGGAGGAAGTTTTCAGCTCAGCTCCAGCAGGATTTCTCAATGACCTTGCAGCCCAAGTATGTGGAGTCTCCAGCAATAAGGTCTTACCACCTATTCCTGGTGGGAAAGCAAGGGCCTCAGCAACCTGTAGTGTTTTGAGGGCATCAGGAACCTCCCTGGCCAACAGCTCACTGGATGGTATCCCATCCCTGGCACTGAAAATTTTCTAGGAACAATGCATGGTTCATGAGGGTCCATTGTCCAAAAAAGTAGGTTTCCATATGACTTATTTATATCCTCTTAGATTTTGATTAGCCTTCCCTCCACCTTTCCTTTACTCAATCTCTTCCCCAGACCTTAGCTGCTGAGCCATCTCTCTAGCCCCAGAAAATTTTTTTAAAGCCATATGCACAAAGTAGTATATGCATCTGGAATTCAGTTGCAGTGGCAAGAGGCCCTGGTGCACCCATCTCCTCACCCATTTATTCTCTCTTTCTCTCTGCTTGCAAATAAATAAGTAAAAATATTTATGCAAAAATCCTTGGGCTGGAGAAATGGATTAGTGGTTAAGGCATTTGCCTGAGAAACATGATGTCCCAGGTTCAATTTCTCAGAACCCACAAAACCAGATACACATGGTGGCGTGGAGTTTGTTTGCAGTGGATAAAATCCCCGGTTTGCCTATTTTCTCTCTCTCTCTTTCTTAAATTAATTAATTTATTTATTCAAAATTTCTGAAATCCATTAATCACCAGAGAAATGAAAATTAAACTTGTAATGAGATTGCTTCACACATATTAGAATGACTGTTGTAAAAAAGACAAGCAAGGGCTGGGTGTGATAGTACACATTTGTAATTCCAGAGGTGGAGGAAGGAGGATCAAGGGTTCAAGTTCAGTCTATACAGATAGTGAGTTAGAGTCCAACCTAGGCATCATGAGACACTTTCCTATCACCCAAAAAGTAAGGGAGGAAAAAAAAAAAAAAAAGAAAGAAAGAAAAGGGAGCCTTTATATTTTACTCATGTAAATGCAAATTAATAGTTATTATGAAAAATAGTATGGAGTCTAGAGAGATGGCTCAGCCATTAAAGGTGTTTACTTGCAAAGCATGATGGCCAGAGTTCAAATTCCCAGTACCCTTGTAAAACCAGATTTACAAAATAGAGCATGTGTCTGGAGTTCATTTGCAGGGGCAAGAAGCCCTGGAGCACCCATTCTCTCTCTCTCTCTCCTCTCTTCTCCTTGCAAACAACTAATATCTTAAATCATTTTATTTATTTATTTAAGAGAGAGAGAAAAACAATGGACTCACCAGGGACTCTTGCCACTGCAAATGAACTCCAGATGCATGTGCTGATGGAACCAGTCTGACTCCATTTTAGAATTAGGAGCCATCTCGTTGTTAGGTCAAAATAAGTTCCGTTTCTGCTTACTGTGAAATCTAAGTTTCTGTTTGGCCTGACTGCACCTTGACCTACATGCCTAGAACTCCATACCCTGGCCCTTCACAGAACCTGAGTTACTCTCTACTCTGACACTGCCTTGACTCATACCCTCCCAAGATATGATGCCAAGTAATTGTAAACTACTACTTGCTTCTGTATTTTGCTTGCCAAGTTCCCTGTTAGAAACCCCCCAACCTTATAGTTTGTGAATTATAAAAGCCCCACTCCTCTTGTGTTCAGGGCTGCTCTCTTAAGCCCTGGCTTTGGGGGAAGACAGCCAGCTGGCCAGCTTCTGAGTGCACAATAGAGCTTGCTTCAACTTGATGAAACATTTGAGTCAGTGGTCTCTTCTTTGTGTCATGGGTTTAACAGAGCCACCCTGTGCATCTGGCTTTACATGGGTACTGGGGAATTGAACTCGGGTCCCTTGGCTTTGCTGGCAAGCTCCTTAACCCTTGAGCCATCTCTCCAGCCCAAATAAAATATTTTAAAAAATAGTATGAGGGACTGTAAAGATTGCTCAGCAATTAAGGACCTTGCCTACAAAACCTGATGACCGGGTTTGATTCCCCAGTACCCACATGAACCCAAATGCACAAAGTGGCACGTGCATCTGGAGTTCATTTGCAGTGGCTAGAAGCTCTGGTATACCCATTCTCTCTCTCTCTCTCTCTCCCAGGCATGGTGGTGCATACCTTCAATCCCAGCAGTTGTGAGGCAGGGGTAGAAGGATCACTGAGAGTTCAAGACCAGCCTGAGACTACATAGTGAATTCCAGGTTAGACTAGGCTAAAGTGAGATCCTACCTTTAAAAACCAAAAATAAATATAAATAAATAAAATAGCCTTAGATAGAAGGAAGTCTTGTCATCTTGGCCTAGTACATGATCCTGTAAGACATTAAGCTAAGTATTGAAAGACTGATATAATGTGATCTCACTAATATGTAAAATCTGAAAAGATTCAATTTCTCACTGAAGTAGAGAATAGAAAGGTTACAGGGCTGGAAAATGGGAATTAGAGATGTCAGAAAGATATTGATCAAAGGAGGAATCAGTTCAACAGATCCAGTGTGTGACACTTTGACAATAGTTACCACTAATGTGTTCTTGAAAACTGCTGAAAGTAGATTTTAAAAGTTTCCACTATAGCCAGGCATGGTGGTGGGCATGCTGGTACATGCCTTTAATTCTAGCACTTGGGAGGCAGAGGTAGGAGGATCACTGTGAGTTCAAAGCCACCCTGAGATTAGAGTGAATTCCAGGTCAGCCTGGGCTACTGTGAAACTTTACCTCGAAAAAAAAAAAAAGAAGAAGAAGAAGAAAAGAAAAAGAAAAAAGTTTCCACCATAAAAAATGTAAATATGTAAAGTAATAATCATCTCCATTTAACCATTCCACTATATATATATATACCATTGAGCAATTTCTCCAGGAGCCCATGCATATATTTTATGAGACTGACATGCTGCCTACTCACTAAGGAGGCAGATCTGTTCATATATTTTAAAACAAATTGTAGATGATAACTACATACAATTGTACATGTCCATTAAAATGAATTTTAAAAAGTTATACTAGTCTATCGTGCCATTCTAGATATGGTTGGTATGGTACTCAGCATATTTCATGTTACAGCTCCCACTTAAAAACAACGTACCTAGGGCCTAGCATGTCACCCAATATACCCAGGAGACAAAGTACTTTCCTAACACGAAAAGTTGCCTGTCGGTAGACCTGTATTATAGCCACAGATCAGGAATAAGGGCCAATTTGAAGGTCTTCAAAATGCAGTTCAAGACAAGGGGACATTTATCAAGTTTTTCCATCACTTTCTAGCCTTCAAATGAAATGGAAAATAAAGAACTTGGTGAAATTTGAGAGTTAGGGATATAGCTGAGTTGGTAGAGTGCTTACCTGCCATGAATGATGCCCAGGGTTAATTCCTAGTACCACATAAACCAAGTGTGGTGTGGTGGCACATGCCTGTAATCCCACTACTCAGGAACAAGTGAAGACAGACGGATCACAAGTGAGCTAGAGATTGTCTCAAAAAAAAAAAAATCTTGAAATTAAGCCGGGCGTGGTGGCATACACCTTTAATCCCAGTACTTGGGAAGCAGAGGTAGGAGGATCACCATGAGTTAGAGGCTATCCTGAGACTTCATAGTGAGTTCCAGGTCAGCCTGAACTACAGTGAGACCCTACCTCAGAAAACTAATTTAAAAAATCTTGAAATACTCTTTGCATGTTATTTTCCTTCTCCACAAAAGGCTCAGGCAAAAATAGCAAATTATCTGTGAAAAATAAAGGTCTATAAGGATTCCATGACATATTTTGATGACAGAATCCTAGGACACTGCCATGGCTCTCACCAGTGCCAATGAGGGTGTGAATGTCTCCATATTTTCACTAATATTTGTTTTGTGTTTGTGTGTATGTGTGTATGTATGGGCACACACACATCAAAATGTGCATGTGTTGGTTAGAGCACAACATTGGAATGTTCCTCACCATCTTTTTTGAAACAGGGTCTCTTTTATTGTTTACCACTGATATCACCAGACTAGCTGACCCACGAACTGTGGGATTCACTTGACTCCATCTCCCCTTGCCATAGGTGTACTGGGATTACAGATAAGCAAGCGACTTGTGTCCAGTTTAACTTGGGTTCTGGAGCTCAAACGCTGGTCATCAGGCTTGCATAGCAAAAGCCCCACCCCGGCACATCTTTGTGGTTTTGATTACAGTCATCTTAGTGGGTGTGAAGCATTTATGATTGTGGTTTTGATTTGCATTTCCCTAATGACTCATGAAGTGGAGCATTTTCTCATGTGCCTGTTGGCCATTTATAAATATTCTTTGGAGAAATATCTACTCAAGCCTTATGAGTCTTTTTAAGTTGGATGATTTGTCCTTGGATGGTTGTGTGTCACTGGCTGAGTCTACTGCAGCTGTCAGTTTTCTATTTTTACTGCTGTTTGGAAATCCTTTTAGTTATGTCTAGTGAAGCATGTACTTAAACATCCATTAATCATTTATTGTGTTCTCTATCTGTGCTGGAAATTTATTGCAACAGCTGTCTGTTTTCCTTCTCACCAATCCATTTCAACCTGCCCCCAGATGATGTTCCTCAAAAGTGAGTTTGATTATATCACTTACTTGCTTAAGTCCCTCTTAGGCTGACTGCATGGACTACAAGATGAAGTTACAGGGCTGGTGAGATTGCTTAGTGGTTAAGGCACTTGCCTACAAAAGCTAATAAACAGAGTTTGATTCCCCAGTACCCACATAAAGCCGGATGCACAAAGTGGTACATGCATCTTGAATTCAAGCAGTGGCTGGAGGCCCTGGCAAGCCCAGTCTCTCTCTGCTTGCAAATAAATAAATAATAAAAAGATAAAATTTTAACTCTTTAAGATGGTTTAGAAAGCCTTCCAAATGTGCTTTTGCCAGTCTCCACAAGTTATCTCTCATGTCCATCCTCCATTCCCATGTTGGACAGAGTTAAAGGTCCCCTAGTTAAACACCCTGATACTGTTAATACCCTAGAGGAATTCTAGAAGGAAAAGCTCATAAAATAGGTCTGGGCACATTTCTTTTTTTTTTTTTTGGTCTGTATACATTTCTAATATACATTTTGAGGCTGTTGAATTGCTTACATGGTTAGTATGCAGGTGAGATGTGAAGTCTCATGATACATAGATACAAATTTTCATGCCAGGGAACACATTCCAATTAGACCGGAGGAAAAGAAGTGGGTCTCTAGTCAGCCAAATAATCTGGGTCCTGGACCCTGAAACGGATGATCTCCTGAGAAAACAAGTTATTTGCTGCCTTTAACAGGGTCTTTAATGTTCCAGTCTCATCACAGTTTAAGCATTAAGTAATAAAGAAGAGCTGTATGCTCTGGTTTGAGTCCAAGAGTTACAGGAGAATATGGTCCATAAAGGGCAGTTGTGGTGGCAGAAGGAATACTGGGGTTTCTTCAACGGAGAGGTAAACCACCCAGGGTAACTGAACCTGTTCTGTGAAAATAAACGAAGTAAAGATACTTCTGCAACTCACCTTTGGAGACAAACAGTTTTGTAAAAGGCAACTGCAGTTTGCTTGGATCTTTCACCAAATACATCAGTCTTGCTGATGGTTTGTGAAGAGAGAACTAGCACCATACTGTGTATGTCTCTGCAAATAATCTAATATATAACTTTGAAATGATATTCCGTCCTCCACACCAGGCTTGTACCTGAAGATTCAACAAGCCTCAAATTGACAATTATTTTTCTAAAAAACATTGCATTTGCATTAGCTTTTATTTTCTTTGCAATTTTCCCCCCTAGATACAGTCTAACAATCACTTCCAAATCATTTACATTGCAAAGACTGCACATGGTGCAAATGCCACCATCTTAGGTCTGACTACATTTTTGGTCTTTTCCTCTTTTTTTTTTCTGAGGTAGGGTCTTGCTCTAGCCCCAGGCTGACCTGGAAGTCACTATGTAGTCTCTCAGGCTGTCCTTTAACTCCCAATGATCCTCCCACCTCTGCCTCCCATGTACTTGGAATGCAGGCATGTGCCACCATGCCGGGTAGGTGTGACTACATTTCTAACCACCATAGGGTTGAATCTCGGGACTAGGGACTGTGGGTGTGGAGGGATGGATGAATAACTGGATATTTCCTTCTCAATTTGACATGGTTTTCTGGTCATATCTGTTTATATGTGTATGTATCTAATCTATGTATACATGTATAAAACACACAAACATGAAACAGAGACTGTAAATATCAAATAATAAATCTAAAATGGTGTTCATACTTACATTATCTACTGCTACCTAATGAACTAATCCTAAAACTTAAGTGGCTGAAACCTTTTGTCATTTAGTAAGTTAGAAATTTCAGAGGGTACATTCACACACTTTGTTTCCAAGTTTTGTTGGGAAACCAGGGGGTGACTGGGGATAAACTTTCCAAAGTGGATCACATATCTGACATCTCTCACTAAACCCTGATGCTTTCCCTGCCACATGATGTCTTCTTTGATATGATCTCTGTATGTGACTCGGACTTTGACCAGGATGTTATTCTTAGTGAAGTTTTACTTCTTAAATAGGAGTAGTAAGCTACTCTGCCTCATGTGAGAAAGTCTGGTGTTGACACAGACATACTAACATCACTTCCTTTACACTGTACTGACTAAAGCAGTCACAGGCAAGTCCAACCTTGAAGAAAAGGGAACTAGATTTCAACTCATGGATTCACTTTTTGTTCTCTCTTTTTCTTTCTTTCTTTCGCATAGTTAGTGAGTTTATTAAAGGACAATTATACATATTCATCATCATTGGTGTGGGCTTCTGAAGAGCAAGTATCACATTTAAGGCATCTTTACAATATATAGACACACATATCATTTTGTGGCTTTTTAAGTTACATTGTTTAAAGGATATAATTTACAACAAAGTTGAAAAATTGAGTAGTCTAAAAGTTCAGGTCAGCCTTGCTAGAGGGAGACCCTACCTCAAAAAATAAAATAAAATAAAATAAAATAAACAAAATAAACAAACAAAAAAGTTTGATCTGAAAGAATTTACTTTTGTAAGTGAAATGGAAAGATGGTGTTAAAGGTTGGTGATGGTTGAAAATTCATTTTGAGCAGCTGGGCATGGTGGGTGGTGTATGCCTTTAACCTCAGCACTTGGAAGGCAGAGGTAGGAGGACTGCTATGAGTTCCAGACCAGCCTGGAACTACAGAGTTGACTATCAGTTCAGCCTGGGCTATAGTGAGACCCTACTTCCAACTACCAACACCCCCAAAAAATTCATTTTGAAATTTCTCCAGGATGAATAGAACTCACTTATTCAGAGATCAAAACTTAGTGATGTAAAGAGGACATGAGAATGTCTGAGTTGGGAGACGTGAGGATCAGAATTTGATAGGAACCTGAGGGGAAGTATTTTCAAATAGGAGCATCACTGACTGTACAACCTCTATATCACTTCAAAGCCCAGCCGGGCATGGTGGTGCACGCCTTTAATCCCAGCACTCGGGAGGCAGAAGTGGGAAGATCGCCGTGAGTTCGAGGCCACCCCGAGACTACATAGTAGATTCCAGGTCAGCCTGGAGTAGATTGAGACCCTGCCTTGAAAAACCAACAACAGCCGGGCATGGTGGCGCACGCCTTTAATTCCAGCACTCAGGAGGCAGAGGTAGGAGGATTGCCGTGAGTTCAAGGCCACCCTGAGACTCCATAGTGAGTTCCAGGTTAGCCTGGGCTAGAGTGAAACCCTACCTTGCAAAACCAAAAAAAAAAAAAAAAAGAAAGAAAAGAAAGAAAGAAAGAAAGAAAAAAGGAAAACCAACAACAAAAAAAATGTCCTCCTCATCAAGGATGATGACCTCATAGAAACCATGCTGCAGAGTCCCCCCACTTTACTTAGGTAAACTGGACACTGAGGCTGTAGGTGTGGCAGAGCATTTGCCTAGAATGTGCAAAGCCCTAGGCTTGATGCTAGAATGGCATACAACAACTATAAATAAAAGACTAAATAAACACTTTTTTTTGTTGTTGTTGTTGTTTTTTGAGGTAGGGTTGCACTCTGGCCCAGGCTAAACTGGAATTAACTATGTAGTCTCAGGGTGGCCTTGAATTCATGGCAATCCTCCCACCTCTGCCTCCTGAGTGCTGGAATTAAAGGCATGTGCCATCATACCCGGCTGACAATTTTATTTTTTACTTTATTTTTATTTATTTATTTGAGAGAGAGAAAGAGGCAGAGAGAGGAAGAGAGAGAATGGGAGTGCCAGGGCATACAGCCACTGCAAACGAACTCCAGACACCCTTGTGCATCTAGCTTACATGGGTCCTGGGGAATCGAACCTGGATCCTTTGGCTTTGCAGGCAAACACCTTCATTGCTAAGCCATCCCTCAAGACCCAAATCAACATTTTTTAAAGATGACATACGGCTGACAATTTTTGATACTAGATGATACAAAGTGATAATTTATAAAATACAATGTGGCATAATTAAATTAAGATAACATAAATTAACATATCCAAATGCTCAACTCTTAAAGGTTTTTTTTTTTTTTTTTTTTTTTTTTTTTTTTTTTGGTTTTTCGAGGTAGCGTCTCATTCTAGCCAAGGCTGACCTGGCATCTACTATGTATTCTCAGTGTGGCCTCGAACTCACAGTGATCTTCCTACCTCTGCCTCCCGAGTGCTGGGATTAAAGGTGTGTACCACCATCCCTGGCCTTCAACTCTTAAAGTTTTTTAAAAATATTTTATTTATTTATTTGCTAACAGAGACAAACAGAAGAGGGACAGATGGAATGGGCACACCAAGGCCTCCAGCCACTGCAAATGAACTCCAGATGCATACTCTACTTTGTGTATCTGGCTTTATGTGGGTACTGGGGGATTGAACCTGGGTTCTTAGGCACTGCAGGCAAGAGCTTTAACTGCTGAGATCTCTCCAGCCCCTCTTTTTAAAATTTATTTATTTGAGACAGAGGGAGAGAGATAGTGAGAATAGGCACGCCAGGGCTCTAGCCACTGCAAATGAACTCCAAACACATGCACCACCATGTGCATCTGACTTATGTGGGACCTGGAGAATCTAACCGGGGTCCTTAGGTTTCGAAGGTATGTACCTTACCAGCTAAGCCATCTCTCCAGCCCTCCAGCCCCTCTTTTTAAGTATTTTACATTATTTATTCGTTCATGCAACTACTACAGATGGAATTTAGGGCCTTGAACATCTTTGGCAGTCACTCTGCTAAAAGGTATATCATCATCAGACCACAATCAACCTTTTCCTCCTTACCTTTCTCCTTCGTTTGGGATGGCACTGAGTGTTAAACCCAGGACCTCATTCAAAGTAGGCAAGGGCTTCATCACTAAGCTACAACTCCAGCCCTTTTGTTAATCAATTTTTGTTTGGTGGTGGTGATTAAACCTAGGGCCTTGCACATGCTAGGCAATCGCTTTACCACTGAGATATAAGCTTAGCTCTCCTATTCTTAATTTTTTTCTGTTTGTTTTTCGAGGTAGGGTCTGACTCTATCCCAGGATGACCTGGAGTTCTCTATGTAGTCTCAGGGTAGCCTTGAACTCAAGGTGATCCTCCTACCTCTGCTTCCTGAGTGCTGGGATTAAAGGCAAGGCCTGTGTCACCATGCTCAGCTCCTATTGTTAAATTTTAAGAAAAAAATTCTCATTAAATAGCCCAGGTTGGCCTTGACCTCATGATTCTGCTGCCTCAATCTCCGAAGTAGCTGAGATTATAGGCATGGGTCATAGCACCCAATGGGACCCCAACTTTTATTTATTTGCCCGTGTGTGTATGTGTGTACCACGGTCTTTTGCCACTGCAGGCTCCAGTGATTGATGCCCAACTTTTAATGAGAAGAGTAGCAAAGAACTTGTTGCCCTCATTAACATGCCCTAAGTGTGAGACCTATTAAGTATATATACTTGACAAACTCTACAACCATGTCGCCATGCCAAATCCTCAGCAGTTTGCCCACACATTTATTTTCTTAGAAAAGAATAGGTGCAATTACACATATTTTGCACATTTGATTTAAGGGGGATGATAATTTAAATTCTCTTGTATTTTATACCTCCTTGATTCATCTCTGTACCTTATGAATAACACTTTGAGTTGATAGGAGCATGTGCATATAGTTGTATAAGATACAACTACACTCTTATTGTAGTCTTACAAGGACTAAGGGTAGTTTATTCATGCCCAGGGCATTACCATGGCCTTCCTGATAGTTTTGATTTACTGAAGTTACAAAGCTAACTTAGCTTGTCTATGGCTATAGCTTTAGCCACATGGTATAAGCACAGCTCTGTACAGGTGTTCCCCATGTCTGGTCCAGTAACGTTTAAGAAATTCAGCTCTAGAGTCATAGACAAATCAAAGGAACTGGTAGAAACCACATGGTAACAATTAACATCCATTTGCCAAATCTTGCTTAAACTCTTGTATTCTTATAGCTAATTCCAACCAATTGCCTTTTAGTTGCAGTGTCCTGCTTAGAGTTACAAATGTAATGGCTTTTTAATATAACTTCCACTGTTCTATGTCCAATGTAGGATGTAATCATGTAGTTTATTCAGAGTCAGTGTATAGGGCAATTAATACATGAACACACGGCGATTTCTGCACAGATATATGCCCAGGAGAATCAGATATAAGTCTGACAAGCCAGGTGTGGTGGTATACCTCTGTAATCCTAGCACTTGGGGAGTAAAGGCAGGAGGATTAGGACTTTAAGAATAGCCTTGGCTACTTGAGACACCATCTGAAAACAGCAAAACCAACCTGACAAATCTGTTTTTGAATAGAATCCCGAATATCTCAAAATTCACCAATGTATATTGTATGTACAGTGAAACACAGAAGTCATGAGTGGGAGACCTGGGTATATATCACAGAAAACAAGAGAAAGTGATTTAAATAGGAATACAATGGTATCATAAGCTTTTTGCTATCTAACCATAGTCTTAGTAGATAATAGAACTAAACACAAGATAGTTCTTCATAATCTGAAATTTTGAGGCATGAATGGACCCTAAAGCCTTCTGTCCATTTTAGTGAACACACATACATCATAGGATTTAAGATTAATTTCACTATTAGGGGCTGGAGAGAAGGCTCAGTAGTTAAAGGCACTTGCTTGCAAAGTTTGACAACCTGGGTTCAATTCTCCAGTACTCATATAAAGCCACATGCACAAAGTGGTATATGAGTTTGTTTGTTGTGGCTAGAAGCCATGACTCATTCATTATCTCTAATGAATAAATATTTTTCAAAAGATTATTTTCACTATTAATAAATGTGATCAAATAAAAATGTACTAATTAAAAATTTCTGTGTGAGGGCTGGAGAGATAGCTTAGCCGTTAAACATGTTTGTTTGCAAAGTCTGTTGGCCCAGATCTGACTTCCCAGTACCCACATAAAGCCAGATGTACAAAGTGGCACATGTGTCTGAAGTTCATCTGCAGTGGCAGGAGATCCTCATGTGCCCATACTCTCTCTCTCCTTTTCAAATAAATAAATACATTAAAAAAAAATCTCTGTGTGATTGATGTGGTAGCTGTGTGCATGCGTTACATAAATAGGCACAAACATATTCTTGTTTTTGTTGTTTTGGGACAGGGTCTTGCTATGTCGTGTGCCAGATGCCCTGCAACTTGCTATATAGATCAGGTTGTCCTCCTGCCTCTGCTTCCTGAGAGCTGTCATCACAGGTGTGTACACCTGGTGCCTCTTTCCTTTCTTACTGGAGAAGTATTCACTACAGTAATTGTTCATCCTTATTCCAGAGTGATCATATTTACATAACAGCTAGAAATGAACCTGGGTGTGGTGGCTTACTCCTCCCAGCATACAGGAGGCTAAGGCAGGAGGACTGCCATGCATTTGAAACCAGTCTGGGCTATCCAGTGAGACCTTATCTTACCAAACAAGAAAGCAAGCAAAGCAGAAAAACTAATAATGCTTTATTATCTCTTTTTAAAAGTATATATAATTTAATTGATAATGTAATTTGTATTTTACATACATATTAATTGTATAATTTTAGTGCCTGTAAACTATGTCCTATATATTAGTGATAAAACCACAGGTCTACCTTAACATTTTGTTTTTCAATTTTTAACTAATTGCACATCTTTACACCAAAAATGAACAGAAAAAAAGAAACTAAATAATAATAGAATATTTAGGTTAACTAAGCAAGTAAAATAATCACTGAAAACCATAAACATTGCTGAAATTAAAATGACCTGTATAAATGGAACACCCCATGTTCATAGATTGTAGGAAATAATATTGCCAACATGTTCATACTACCCACAGTAATCTAAAAATTTGGCCCAAACCCTGTCATAATTCCAGTAGCATTTTTCATAGAAATAGAAAACACGCACACAGACACACAAACACAAAAGCTTCTGCATAGCAAAGGAAAACAGTAAACTGAGAAAATATTTGCAACTCTCTTATGACAAGGGAATAACATTCAAAATATATAAGGAATTCATATTTGCAGATAATCTGGTATCGAGTGGACAATGGGAATGCAACAGTGCACTGTGATGGTGGCCCCTACCTGCCACCCCAGCAATCAGGAGACCAGAAAGGACTACTGGGAGTTTTTGCTCAGTCTTGGCTACATAGAGTTACAGGATAGCCTGGACCTTAGTCCACAAAAAGTAAAATAAAAAAAGTAAAAAAAATAAGTAAAATAAAAATGAAACCAGTCAGTCATGGTGGCACATACCTATAATCATAACACTTGAAAAGTGGAGGCAGGAGGATCAGTAGTTCAAGGTTATCCTCAGATACACAGGAAGTAGCAAGGCAGTCAAGGTTACATGAAACCCTGTGTCAAAAACTAAAAAATGAAACCAGTGAGTTTTCATCTCACACAGGTGACAATAGTTATTTATCAATAAGACAAGTATTGACAATGATATCCAGAAAATTAAGCCCATGTACATTGCTGGTGAAATACATAGCCATTGTGGAAAACAGTATGGAGGTACCTCAAAAAACTAAATACAAACAAGTGTGGTGGTGTTTGGCTTTAATCCCAGCACTTGGGAGGCAGAGGAAGGAGGAACACTGTGAGTTCAAAGCCAGCTTGAGACTACATAGTGAATTCTAGGTCAGCCTTGGCTAGAGCAAGACCCTCCCTTGAAAAACAAATAACAAAACAAAACCTAAGCTAACCTAAACATTCATTGTTTAATTTTAGTGCCTGTAAACTATATCCTACATATTAGTGATAAAAACACAGGTCTACCTGAACATTTTTTCCTGATCTTCTACCCAGTTAAAATATACCAGGCAAAGTGGTACAAACTAGAAGGTGGAGAAGACAGGGACTCTCTGGAGGTTCACTACCTAGTTTAGCTGAATTCAGCAACAGACCCAGTCTTAAAGAATGAGGTATTTAAAAAAACAAATTACCCTAAGATTTAGCATTATTCACAATAAACAAGATATGGAAACAACCCAAGATCAGTCAATAAATAGGTAAAGATGATATATATCCTATGCTTAAAAGGGGAGATACTTTTGTATGTTAAGACTAAAAGGAAGGGGCTGGAGAGATGGCTTAGCATTTAAGACGTTTGCCTGCAAAGCCTAATGACCCCAGTTCGATTCCCCAGTACATGTATCTGGAATTTGTTTGCAGTACTAGAGGCCCTGCCATGCCCATTCTCTGCCTCAAATAAATAAGTGAATGTAAGATATATTAAAAACAACAACAACAACAAAAACTTAACCCCAAGTGCCTCTGTATGAGGTTATTGGATGTGTTTTAATATCCAGTCTGACCAATGCCCTACAGTGGAAGTGTTCTGAAAGAACACGTTAATAGGCAGACATGTAGAAATAAGAAATGTCTGAAAAGATCCCTTCCTGATCCAGCCCTCAAAAGGCACTGGTCCTGCTAACCATTTCATTTTTGGACTAGTAGTCCCAGTAAGTATTTGTTACTTAAGTCAACCAGTTTGTATCACTGTTGTGTTGTTCCAAAGTAGAACATTCTCAATCATGTAGTCCAGAGGGGTCTGGAACTTGGTATGCAGCTTGTGCTTCTGATTCCCCTCCATCCACCTCTCAAGTGCTAGGATTATAGCTATGCATCACCAGGCCTGAATTACATGGTGTTGGGGATGGAACTCAGCTGTATGAATGCTAGGCAGACACTAAACATTGAGCAACATCTCCAGCCTATGAGTATGGGCAATTTTTCTTCCAAATGTCATGAATATTCAACATTAGGCTTTGTAAGGTTTGCTTTTTTTGTTGTTTGTTTTTTGGATGTAGGGTCTCATTCTGGCCCATACTGGCCTTGAACTCATAGCCATCCTTTTACCTCTGCTTCCTAAGTGCTGGGATGAAAGGCATGTGCCACCTTGCCAGACAGGTTTTTACTATTTTTTAAGAACAAATAAATCATTTTTTTTCCTTTTTTTTTGAGATAGGGTCTTACTCTAGCCCAAGCTGACCTGGAATTTACTATGTCGTCTCAGGTTGGACTTGAACTCATGGCAATCCTCCTAACTGGGTCTTGGTGCTGGAATTAAAAGCATGTGCCACCACGCCCAGCCTTAATGCACTTTTTTGTTTGATACCAGGTTTAGCAAATTTCCAGTGTTTTATGTATGTTTATTTGGAAATCTCTAAAATATTCAAGTGGATCAACATTATCAAATAACCACAACATTGATTATTTCAATATAATTTCCATAAAATGATAAAAACAATTAAGATCATGTCTACCATGAAGTATATTTTAGAAGGTAAAAATCTATCCACCAACTATATAATTAAAAATCAGCTTTCTTTGTAGTTGTGAAAAAAAAGCATAAAAAAATCATAGTTACCAACCTAACAGATTAAAGATTATGCTTCTGAAGTGACTTTATCATTGAGCATTTTGTTGGAAGTACACTACAGAATACAGAAGGTTCTTAAAATGGCATCACAAAGTATTAGTAAAACTAGAAACATGTCTTGTAGAGTTGGAACACTGAACATCAAATCCCTTCCTTCAATGCAGGATGCAAGTGCCTCCAATAACACCTTCCTTAATGTTATCCTGCCAGGACACTTTTTCTGTCCTGCTCTTCAGCAATTCTTTCTTGCCTTTGCATGAGTTAAGATGTGTGACTTTAGGTTGTTTGACTGATGGAAACCCTTCTTGCAGCCATCGAAAGGACACACGAAGGGCCTCTCTCCGGTGTGGATGCGGATGTGCGTGCGCAGGTTGAAGTCCAGGGAGAAGCGCTTGCCGCAGCCCTGGAAGGTGCACTGGAAGGGCTTTTCCCCAGTGTGCACGCGGAAGTGCCGCTTCAGTTTGGCACTCTCCAGGAAGGCCCGCCCACACTCTGCGCACACATGCCGCCTAGGACCGTGAACTAGCAGGTGCTTCCTCAGGGCGGCTTTATCCCTCAACCTTTTTGAACATCCGCTCTCAGGGCACTCCAGTGTCTCCAGAGGCCTGTCAGACTCTTCAGCTCCTTTTGGCTTCTTTGTAGTGATTTCTGGGAGCTGCTTGGGCTCTGATGACTCAAGGGCAGGTACTCCTCCAAGGGGAAGCCTCTTACCTGTCAAGCACTGGGAATATTCAAGGGCATCATTCTCTCCCACAGCCTGGGGAGGAGAGATTTTTTGTGAGGCCCCCCTTTTCATGTATTCCAAAGAACGTTCAATGAGGGCACTTGCTTTAACAACGTGTGCAGAAAGGTCTCGCGCTGCTCCTTCCTGCAAGTTCTCAAAGGATTGCAAAAGCAAATCCTCTTCTAAAACGGGTTCAGAAAACTCACCTCTTATGGTGAATTCTATGTAGCAGTCAGAGAAGTCATCATGTGCCCCACCAGCCTCAGGCCTGGTCTCTTGGCTCTTATCTTCATCATACACAGTGAAGGTGAGGTTGAGAGGTTCCACTTTAGCAGGCCAGACCTTCCTTGCCTGGTCTGGCTTTGGCTTAGCAATCTTGAGAGTTCCTCCGCCTCGGCCTTTCTGGCTGCTTTTCTTGGCCTTTCTCTTCATTTGCGGACTCATGCTGTCTTCTTTCCTGAAGGTTTGTACCTGGGTAGTGTCAACTGCTTCCAGGTGACAGTGATCTGGTCACGTGGCTCCAGCAAGCACCTGCTTTAGATAACAACCTTAAGTTAGAATGTATTCCAGTACTAGAGCCATTGTCAGAACACTAAAAGCATAATTATAATTAACAGTTTGAATCCCCAAGAAAAAATAAGACATTAAACATTCCTGGGAACCCCCAACACTAGTGGATCACGGACTGGTCTTTGGTGCTACTTGCTCAGGCATGCCAGTAAACAAACATGCATGCAATAGGGTTCCTAGTGAGCATACAAAATAAGTAATGTATGACTAATGTATGCTGTTAAGTTGCAATGGTAAGTACTAAAAGTTAAGTAAAGGGACTGGCAGAAAGTATACTCTTGCAATTTTAGACAGGATATTCAGGTAAACCTACTGAGATGGTTAGTTGCAACTGATGAGAAAAAACTTGGAGTGGAGTAAGATATTCCTGTTTTCATATATGCAAATGTTGAGAAACTGAAATTAAATAATGCCCGTAGGTGCTTAACACAGCCCAGAGCATATGCTGAGTATGCATGTGAACCGGTTTGCTTTTATTCTTGTTTTAATCATTCTACAAGTGTATATCACAGCTGCTACTCTCCTCTGCTAGGGATGGCAGCCTCTTCCTACTCAGAGATTTAAGCCATCTGGACCTCTGATCTCTGTTCAACCCAGTCAGACCAGGAAACAATTACAGACAGTAAGTAAAGGAATGAGGATGGCTGTTGTTAGAAAACAGAGGGAAGCTGGATCTCATCACCCCCCCACCCAAGGGCTCTAGCTTGTGGGCCTCTTGTTCTAGAAGATTCTCTGGGATGGAGAGAATTAAAAACATGAAGTTCATGGCAGTCTCATCAGTTGAATATAAGGCAAAATCACAGGGAAATTTGACTCTGAAGTTTTCCATCACTTCTTAAACAACAAAAATAAAAATCTAAAAGCAATAAATAGTATGAAATGTGATTGCTGCATTTCTAATAGCCTTTTGCTTAAAGTTACAATTGTGTGCCTGACTGTGTATTGTTCCGATGCCTTGCTGTAGGAACAGAAATTAAATGCTTTTTAAATAAGGGCAAATGTGAAGGCAATGGGGTGAGAATTAACAACTTGAAAGTACTTTGAAATAATCACTTTAAAAACAGCACCTAGCCGGGCGTGGTGGCGCACGTCTTTAATCCCAGCACTCGGGAGGCAGAGGTAGGAGGATTGCCGTGAGTTCAAGGCCACCCTGAGACTCCATAGTGAATTCCAGGTCAGCCTGGGCTAGAGTGAGACCCTACCTCGAAAAACCAAAAAAACAAAAAAACAAAAAAACAAAAAAACAGCACCTCAACAGAATTACGCTATTTGCTTTTGGTAAATGATAAGCACATGGAATAAAAACAAAATATGCTTTAACTGTTGAGGCAAGAGTTTAATATTTCTTAAAAGTATATAAAAATGTTATAAGGGTTGGGGGAGGGATATACAAGCTCAGTGGTAGAATGGCTACTCTGCCTGCCCAAGGCCTAGGTTGGATCCCGTGTATCGTAAATAACATGGGGAGGGCCTGGGGAGTTGGCTCAGTGGCTAAAGGCACTTGCTTACAAAGCCAGAGAACAGGTTTAATTCCCTACTATACATGTCAAGCCAGGTGCACAAAATGGTGCATATGTCTATAGTTCATTTGCAGAGGCAAGAACCCTGGCACAACCTTTCTCACTCACACTTTCTCCTTACAAATAAATAAATTAAAAAACAACAAAACAAAACCAGAAAAACAAGGGTAGGTATAGTGGCACATGCTTTTTTTAAGCCCTGCACTTGGGAGGCTGAGTTAAGAGGATTCCCAGCCTGCAACTACAGGGTAAATTCAAGGTCAGCCCTAGCTAGAGTAACAAAAAAAAAAAAAGAAAGAAAGAAAGAAAAAGAAAAAGAAAAACCACACACCATAGACCCAGAGCTGCTGCATCTAGGAATATTAGGAATATGTGAAAACAAAATCTTATTACCTTTGGATCCTGATTACTGAAATCATACACCCTTCTCTCCCAGTGACTCCTTTCTAAAATTAAATCTTATTTTATTCATTTTCAAAAGGCTATACTCTTGTATCCCCTCTCTCCCATCTACTGAGGGCCCTCCTCAGTAGGGTCCAATTACTTCTTAACACAACTGCAATTCAATTTGATTCTTGCTTTTCTGTCCATGTGTATCTTGTCATTTCTAATTCTATCTCATTCCTTTTCCTTTCCTTGTTTGTTTGAACATGGCAACATGTAGCCCAGGCTGCCTTCAAACTTGATAGGTAGCAGATGATGAGCTGAACATGTGATTCTCCTGCCTCCACTTCAAGTGCTTGGATTTTTCCTAGTTTATTTATTTATTTATTATTTTTTTTTTTAGGCAGGGTTTCATTCTAGCCCAGGATGACCTAAAATTCAATCTGTGGTCTCAAACTGGCCTGAAACACACAGTAACCCACCTACTTCTGCCTCCTGCGTGTTGGGATTAAAGGCCTGTGCCACCATGCTGGCCTAAATCATAATTTTTATTCTACTGCAATAAACAAACACATACCACGCTTGTCTACCCATACTTCAGATTTCCTCTTACAATTATTGCAATGCAAGCTAAATATTCCCAGCTCCATATTTTACCATGGCCAGAGGATGTGGGTCAGTTTTACGTTCTGGACTGTAAACTTTATGAGTCAAGACTGCCTCTTCTGTCTTCATCACCACATGTCCTGGCACTTAGTCCATTTGTATAGTGAAATGAGATAATGAATAAGCATTTTTTTGATTTTTTTTCTTTATTAGTTAGTTTTGTATTCAGCAAATACAGTCAGTTTTGGTACCATTATTAGGCTCATCCGTGACCTACTCCCTCCCCTTGGCCCCTCCTTGTTGAGATATATGGGTCATGCATTGTGGAGTTAGCCCACAGTTATGTGTAGGATAAATGTCTCTGCATATCATGACCCAACATGTGGCTCTGACATTCTTTCCGCCCCCTTTTCTGCAAAATTTCCCTGAGCCATGTTGGGTTCATTTTTGGTCTGAATAAGCATTATTTTTTACAACTTGTATCCTTGTGAAAATGGCACATAAAGTTTTAATGTTAATTTATTAATTTGTTAAAATAAGATATGGTGGCTCACACCTTTAATCCCAGAACTTGGGAGCTGAGGCTGGAGGATAGCTGTGAGTTCGAGGACAGCTTGGTCTTAAACTGAAGGCAATCCTCTTGCATCAGCCTCCCAATTTCTAGGACTAGAGGTGCACACCACCACATTAAGCCAAAGCTGTAATGATTTTTTGGGACAGGGTCTAATATAACCTGGGACTGGCCTTGAACTCCGACCCTGATCCTCTGTTCCCCAAGAGCTGGGACTCTAGGCTTGTGCTATGTTGTCCAACCAAAGGCTTCATTAGTGGGAATAACTGCATAAAAAAAAAAACTTGCTAAATTAGTATGGAATTAATAACAAAATCTAAACATTAATTAAATATATAATGACATGGGATTAGCCTAATGTTATATTTCTCAAAATGGAACATTTGTTGGTTCAAGCATTTGACAAATAATTAGTACCCAACGTGGTTCTACGTGCTGACCACAATAGTGAGAATGGCCGACTAAGCGAAGTTAAGAGTATGAGAGAGCAACAGGCTGGGGGAAGCCGTCTTTATAAGGAATGTATGGGAAAATTTGCCAATATATGAGAAAAGAAAAGAGCCAGCCCCACCAGTACTGTACTTAGTAAGCCAGGCAAACTGACTCAGAGAGGGATTTGGCTCAGGACTAGGGAGACGGAGTACCCCAGGACAGACGGTGTAACCTAGAGGAGATGGAAGCCATATTTACTATGGTGGACAAGAAGATGGCGCTCTAGGGGAGCCATTTGCATAGCGCTTCAAGACCTAAGGAAACCATTCAGCACACGGTTGCTGGGGTTAAGATTACTGTATCTCCTGTAGGCGAGTAGAGTGAGGGGCAGGAGTGCAAACAACTTGCTAGGCAACGTTATACGCCAAGCAGGCTCGGAAAATAGAAGACAGACCTATTCAACTTGGGTTGGATGTGGGGAGAGAGTAAGGAAAACAGGAAATTTTAGTTTTTTGGCTTGTCTTTAAAACCTGGAGTATTCTGAAATAGATTCTAGAAATAGTTCAAGAGGTAAAGGGAGGTAAAGAAATGCTAGGTCCACTACCGTCACAGTCATGCAACTTCAAGGAAATTCCAACTACAACTGCACTTTCTCCACAGAGTATTTAACCTGTTCTAAAAGCCGGTCTCGGGCAGGCTGCGGCCAATGCAGTGTGAAACAGAACAGTGGCTGAGCCCTGATCCGAACCTGCTTCAGTGTGACAACTCTCCCAGGGTTTTCCATCCGGCTCAACCATGCTTTGCTCCCAGAAACGCAGCATCCTAGCCCCTGCCTTTCCCTCGGGTCAGAAGAAGTTCCTGACCCCAGACTCACCCAGGCTTCGCGAGGCTGCACTTCCGAGGCAGGACAAAGAAGAAAGTGGGACTTGCACCCCCAGCAGCCCTGGAAAACTACAGGCCTCGTGGTCGGCTCCCGAGACCCGGCCCCCTACGGAAGAACCTACGCGCTCAGTGGGCGACACCCCGCAGGGAGTAGCCGTTGGGAGGTTGGAATTTCCAGAAGCCAGCACCTCCAGGTGGGGTGGGCAGGGCCTGCAGGTCAGCCTGGACGGGCGGGCGGGGCCAGGCCGCCCCTCCGCCACCGTCCCCAGGGCCTGGCTTTGGCCCGCTGTGCACAAGTGCACATCTATGTAGTAATGGGCAGACAGGCCGGACGTGGTGGCGCACGCCTTTAATCCCAGCATTTGGGAGGCAGAGGTAGGAGGATCACCGTGAGTTCGAGACCACCCTGAGACTACATAGTCAGCCTGGGCTACAGTGAGACCCTACCTCGAAAAACAAAACAAAAAAATTATGGTAGATGAAACGGCATAGAAGTTTGCAGGAAACACACGTGACAACCTTCTCTGCACTCACATCCACTCTTCCCTCCCAATTCTGTTCTACCCCCAGCTACAGATAAACTTCGATTTATTGCTTTTTCCTTTCAGCCGTTACTATGACTGTCCGTATCCCAAAAAGTATCACAACTCACTTTGACAGCAGTGGTCAATCAACGTTGGGGAACACTGACTATGGCCTCGTGAAATTTAATAGTTCGTAAAAATACACCCATACCATTAAAACAAAAACCAAATCCATAGTTAAGAATCTCTTAAATTTTGACTTGCTTCTCTGTAATTCACATACCAGAGAGATGTTCTCTACTCTTTGCTCACTTCCTTTTGCATCATTCAGTCTTGAGATTGGAAAACTGGGTGTGGTGGCTCATGCCTGTAATTCCCAGCACTCGAGGCTCAAACTGAGGATTGCTGACCAACCTGGGCTACAAAGTGAGTTCCAGGTTAGCTTTGGCTACAGGAGAATATGCTTCAAAAAATAAAATTTGTGTTTTAATGTTTGAGGTCAGCCTGGGCCACAAAGCAAGGCCTTGTTTCAAAAACAGGTTAATATTTGAAAAACATAAAATGAATGAAAAACATAAAAATGAATATTCGGATATCAGTAAGAAACACAACTTCCCTGAGCCAAAGGGGAAGATCCCTCTTTATCCTAATCACTCTGAGCCATGCTATCTTAATCTCAGGGCTCACAATAGACTAGATTAACCTACATCTCCTCCCCCAAAAGGATTCTCTCGGCTTTACTTGCTTTTGTGTCAGGGCGTGGCTTTGGCTAGGAACCAGAGACTGCGCCATTAGAAAGTCTGAAATTCCATTTCACACTCCACCTCATACACCCATTATTTCAGATCCCTTTACAATTTAGCTTACTTACCTAAAAAAGTAACTCTAATGAATGAACTCATCTTACCTCAAGGGAAATTTAATTTCTCAGAAACGATTTGGGGAAGCAACCAAACTGGAAAGAGAAGAAGCCTGTCATTGGAAGCTCACCACAGGCATTCTTGAGGCCAGTGTCAGACCTGGGATTTACTGTAGCCCATGCTGTGGTCCTGAATTCTCCCAATTCCTCCTACCCCAGCCTCCTCAGCATGGGGATTACAAATGGTAGCCACCCCAGCCTCCTCAGTGCAGGATTACTGAAACAAGATTTATTTATTTATTTATTTATTTTAATTTTTTGAGATAGGGTCTCACTTTAGCCCAGGCTGACCTGGAATTCACTATGTTGTCTGAGGGTGGCCTCGAACTCATGGCGATCCTCCTACCTCTGGCCTAGTGACTCATGCCTGTAATCCTGCAGAGGCTGAGGCAGGGGGATTGTCTGTAGACCAGCTGGCCTACATAGTGATGTCAAAACAACAAAAAGACATACGAATGTTGGTGGGCTGCTATAATTTTAGCTATTGTAATGCTATCAATAACAACGTGGTCACTTAAAAATACAGTCCGACAAATGTATATGTACATTACACACCAATATTTTGAGGTCAAGGCTTGGAAAGCAAAAACTACCCTCAGCATTAATTCAGGCTATGCAGATTTGAGTTTCCTCCTACACATTCAGGCCCCATCTAGGCCCTAGGGATATAGTTTCTGGAATTTGTAGGTCAAACTCACAGGGACAGAGATAGGGTTAGGCAAGTGACTGCTGGTTCTAAAATGTAAGAGGCACCACAAAAAGTCCAGCAATCAAGATTAACAATATTTTGAGCTGGATGTGATGACACACATCTATATCGTCAGGATACTCAGGTGGCTGAGGTAGGAGGATCACTGCTGAGTTCAAGGCCAGCCTGGGCTACAGAGTGAGTTGTTCCAGGTCAGCCAGTGTAATACTTTGCCTCAAAAAATTAGCAATATTTTAATGTAGTTTTCCTAAAAGTCAAAATTAATGTAAAAATTCCTAATAAAAAGAGTCAAGAGGATATTAGTCAATTGTGCTTTCAAATGTAAAATTCACCTATGATTAGTACCACGTGGTATTTGGTGTTGAGGACCCAAAACAGGGGATTCAGGAATTTTGGGAAGTTTTCTCTGGAGCTGCCATGAGCGGAAGAAGGAGGAGCTTGGAAGCCAAACCTCTCTGAAGTAGAGAGGAGACTGTAGGTGTAGAAGGGCCAGGACAAAGGAGAGGGGGCTGCAGGGGAACTCCAGAGCTTTGAGACTTGGTAAACAACTTAGATATTCATTCCAACAGTGATGTAAATAGGCTATAAAAGGAGGCTCTGTCTAAAAATAAATAAATAAATAAATAAATAAATAAATAAATAAATGAGAAGGGCACTGGGGGAGGGGAATGAATAAGACTTAAAAGTATAGCATGTATAAAATTGCCACAAGGAAGCCCATCATTTTGTATGCTAACTTCAAACAAAGAAAAAAGGCTAGAGATGTGGCTCACATACACCTCCTGCTTGCCTACCATGACAAGGTCCTGTGTTTGGTTCTTAGCACTGAATAAAACTAAAAACTGGTTGTAGTAGGTGTATACCTATAATCCTAGCACTCAAGGAAGTGAAGATAGGAGGATCTCATGTTCAAAAGCATTTTGACTACATACCAAGTTTAAGATTAGTCAGGGCAAATGACCTCATTCAAAAAAAAAAAAAAAAAAACTTGCAAAATATTATTTCATTATCAGAACTCAGTTTGTCTTCAATAGGTGTATTGGTTTAGCTAATATTAACTAGATGTGTTAACAGCACTTAATCTGAAAGTTAAGTTCATAAAATGAGTTTTATTAGTATTTATTATTATTATTATTATTATTATAATTTATATGCATTTTAAATTGATAATCCTGACCCATGAAGAAATTTTACACACTGGTATGTTAAACCAGACTAGAACTCAAGTCTTTGAAATTCTTTCAGAAGAATTATTGTAGCCTAATGTAGCATTCTACACCAAATGATGATCTTTTATAATAATACTATAGTTGTATTTTTCACTAAAAAGTCTGTTGTATTATTTGCTGTAATTTACATCCCTGTTTCCACACTGGTTTGATCTTCCTGGCAGCCTTATGAATTGTCATGACCATTTTATGAACAGGAAATGGAAAGTCAGCAAGGATAAATGCTTTTTCAAAGCCACACAAGGTTCAAGTTTATGGGGCCTACTTCAGATTCCCAAGTCTTGATATCCTGGCACAAACTTTAAATGTAAAATTAAATTTTCCAAGTTCAGTGAGCTGTTTAAAGAGCTTGTTAAATGTATTTTTAGTTTTCATGGATGGGAAAAACCCCACTAAATATATTAATATATGCCTTGTTCGGAATTTGTTATCTTAGTGCAGTGTAACATCTAAGAGAGTATATATACCAAGGACCATTTGTCTCTGGGCTTCATTTATTATTATTATTATTGTTATTAAATCTAAATGGAGGATGTTTGGCACTTCAAGCAGAAAAGAATGAAAATTGTCATCATATTTTCATATTTTTTCAAAAAAATTGTATACTATTTTGATGAGTGCTTTAAGCACATATTATTATACTTGATATTTCTCCTGGAGAACTCAGCAGTGGGGCTAAGTGCAGAAGTGCAGGGGCTGAATCCTGTGTTGTAGATGTCAGATACTCCTAGGACTTTGACATGACTTGTTAATGGTATTTTTGGTAGTTTCATATGCCTCTGATTTTTTTTTTTTCTTTTTTTTGGTCTAGAACATTCATGCACTCAAATATAAAGTGCAGCATACTGGGTTTGGTGAAACACACCTTTAATCCCAACACTTGGGAGGCTGAGGTAGTAGGATCACTGTAAATCTAAGCCAACCTAAGGCTACACAGTGAATTTCAAATCAGCCTTGGCTAGAACAGGACCATACCTCAAAAAAAATCAAATACATAAATAAATGAATGAATAAAGGTCAACATGACAGCATCAAGAGGTGGTGCTTTGGGGAGGTGATGAGCTCATGATAGCCCTGATTTTATGAAGCTCTCAGTCCTTAGGCAGTATTTCCCTTTGCCTTTTTGCCAGGTGGGGACACATCAGAGTTTTATAAAGAGTTTTATAAAGTTTTATAAAGAACAAGCCTTTGACAGATGCAGAACCTGCTGTTGCCTTGGTCTGGGACTTCTACAAGCCAGAAGTTTTTTTGTTTTGTTTTGTTTTTTGAGGTAGCGTTTCACTATAGTCCAAGTTGACCTGGCATTCACTATGTAGTCTCAGTCTCAGAGTGGCCTTGAACTCACGGTGATCCTCCTACCTCTGCCTCAGGAGTGCTGGGATTAAAGGCATGCGCTACCATGCCCAGCTAAGCCAGAAGTTTTTGTTATTAATGAATTGTCTAAGCTATTTTGTTATAGTTGCCTCTGAAGATTCGTATATCCTTCTTTCCCCAGTACTCTTTCCTTTCTGTCAAAGAACTCAACTAAGATAGGGCTGCACCTGGACTCATTTTCTGAGCTAGCTGCAAGTTCTTATATTCCCCTCTAACTTTTTCTGAATGAGCTTCAAATGGAGATGATTTTTAAGTTTTTGATATAATGTTGAATTTATAGGTGAGTTTAAAAGATATTAATGAGTCTCTCTCTCTCCATATATATATATATAATTTCAATAAGCTTCCCCTAAGTTTAAAATGCAGCAAATGAACATTTATTTAAACTAGAATTCAATAATGGTATAATACTCCTTATAAATCCCTGCAGATTTTATTTAGATTTCAGCAGGTTTTCCACTAATGTACTCTTCTCTGTGCCAGGATCCAATCCAGGATACCATGCTACAATTTAGGAAAAGTTAAATCACAGACATAAATCCACCTCTAATGCTAGTTCTAGCTTAGAAAATGTAATTTATGTCTTGGAATATACTTCCTTCTGCTGCTCCTTTCATAAAACTCAACATGATTCCAATGGAGTCATATTCCCATGATTCCAAGTTTATATATTTTGAGATCTGCCACTTTTTAGAAAACCTCCTTCTGGGAACTCAATACTTCATATTTTTACATTGGATTACCTTTAAGGACTATTTTTTTTTCCTATCACATAATCAGTCATTGAATGTTACCTTCAAATGTATTTGTATCTAGAATGTACACAGTGAAAAACAAGATCACATCTCTCTGAGGAAAAAATTATGCACCTTGGGTTGTCTGGACTTTATAAGGCCTGTGTGGTGGTTTGATTCAGGTGTCTCCCATAAACTTAGGTGTGCTGAATGCTAGGCTCCCAGCTGATGGCAATTGGAAATTAAAGCCTCCTGGAGGTGGCGTATTGTTGGGGGTAGGCTTATGAGTATTATAGCCAGTTTCCCCATGCCAGTATTTGGCACACTCTCCTGTTGCCATTGTCTACCTGATGTTGGCCAGAGGGTGATGTCCACTCTCTGCTCATGCCATTGTTTTTCCTGCTATAGTGGAGCTTCCCCTTGAGCCCATGAGCCAAAATAAACCACTTTTTCCCACAAGCTTCTCTTGGTTGGGTGATTTTTACCAGCAATGCAAACCTGACTGCAACAGCCTGTCTACTAGAGGGAGGGAATGGTGGAAGTGTTTAGTTACTGGTTTGTATTATGCTTGAAGCATTGACAGTAAATGATGAACGTCAACTTATAGTGGTCTTGACTGTCCCTTATCCCAGCAAAGGACAGATACAGAAAAAGTTCTGAGGCACACAGTTATGCACAGCCTTCATAAACGTATAGACATACTTTTCTTCTCTTTTCTTTTTATTTGGTTTTCTGAGGTAGGGTCTCACTCTAGCTCAGGCTGACCTGGAATTCAATATGTAGTCTCAGGGTGGCCTCAGACTCACAGTGATCCTCCTACCTCTGCCTCCCGAATGCTGAGATGAAAGGTGTGTGCCACTATGCCCAGATTCTTCTTCTTCTTTTTTTAATTTTATGATCTGAATCCACTTTTCAAATTGAGGTGGATGGTGACTGTGGTGGATTGATGCCCCCCCCCCCCCCGCCCCATAGACTCATGTGTTTTAAACTCTTGGTCTTCAGCTGGTGACAATTTGGGAGGTTGAGACATGCTGAAAGAGGTGTGTGATTGCCAACTTCCCTTTGCCAGAGCTCAGTTCACTCTTGCTGCTTTCTTCCAGCTGTGGGGGCAAGTAATGATGTCCAGCCTCTGCTCTAACCTCCTTGCCCTGTCATCAGGAAACTTCCGCTTGAGACTATAAGCTGAAATAAATCCCTTTCCTCCCACCAGCTATTTTCAGTAGATTTTTTTTATCAGCAGTGAGAAAATAATTACAACAGTGACCAACATTTGTCATTACTAAGAAAATTTAAAATATGTGACTAAAATTGGTGTTTATATGAATGTTTAGAAATGCACAAAAGTGGGTAAAAATGTAGACACTGATGATTCAGTCATTGTTTAATTTTTATTTTATTTATTTATTTATTCATTTTTGTTTTTCGTTTTTTTGAGGTAGGGTCTCACTTTAGCAGAGCCTGACCTAAAATTCACTATGTAGTCTCAGGTTGGCCTTGAACTCATGGTGATCCTCCTACCTCTGCCTCCCAAGTGCTGGGATTAAAGGTATGTGCCACCATGCCCAGCTATTTTTTATTTCTTAGAGAGAGAGACGGGGGGGGGGGGGGGGGGAGAGAGAGAGAGAGAGAGAAAGAAAGAGAGAAGAATTGGTGCTCCAGGGCCTCAGCCACAGAAATCAAACTACAGATGCTTGCACCACCTAGTGGGCATGTGCGACCTTGCACTTTATTCGCATTTGTGCGTCTGGCTTATGTGGGATCTGGAGAGCCAAATATGGGTCCTTAGACATTGCAGGCAAGTGCCTTAACTACTAAGCCATCTCTCCAGCCCTTGTTTTTATTTTTTAATATATTTTATTTATTTGAGGGCGATATGTATATATATATATATATAGAGAGAGAGAGAGAGAGAGAGAGGGAGAGAGAGAGAGAGAGAGAGAGAGAGAGAGAGAGAGAATGGGTGCATCAGGGCCTCTAGCCACTGCAAACAAACTCCAGAAGTATGCACCGTCTTGTGCATCTTGCTTTATGTGGGTACTAGGGAACTGAACCTAGGCTGTTAGACATTTCGCAAGCAAGTGTCTTTAACCATTGAACTATCTCTCCAAGCCTCAGTCATTATTTGAGTCCTAAATATTTTAGCTTTCTTTGAGCTACTAGACACTAACTGTTCACTGAAACAGGCTAGCTTTGGAGTTTGCTTTAAATAAGTGTAGCCCATAAGTTTTATCTCTCTCTTTTCCTGGTTGTATGTGTGTGTTTCTAGGCAGGATCTCACTCTGGCCCAGGCTGACTGGAACTTCCTCTGTAACACCAGAATGGCCTTGAACTTAGGGTGATCCTCCTACCTCCTATCTCCATCTCCTGAGGGCTAAGATTAAAGGTGTGCACCACTACCTGCTCTGTCTTTTCTTGAGGAAGTGCAGCCCTGAAGTGAAGCTGCAATGCACTGTATAGGAATTCGTTGTCAGTAATCCATCATTTCAATTTGTAGCATTTAATATTTATTTATTTATTTATTTCAACCTTTATTTACTTATTTATTTATTTATTTGAGGTAGGGTCTTGTCCTTGCCCAGGCTGACCTGGAATTCACTATGTTGTCTCAGACTGGCCTTGAACAGTGATCCTCCTACCTTTGCCTCCGAAGTGCTGGGATTAAAGGCATGCAAAACCATGCTTGGTTTTTATTTTTATTTTATTTTATTTTATATTATTTTATTTTATTTTATTTTATTTTACTTTATTTTATTTTATTTCAGAGGGAGAGAGAGAATTGGCATGCCGGGGCCTCAGCCACTGCAATTGAACTTTAGAAGCTTGTGCCACCTAGAGGGCATGAACAACCTTGAACTTCCCTAAACTTTCTGCATCTGGCTTACATGGGATCTGGAGAGTAGAACATGGGTCCTTAGGCTTCACAGACAAGTGTCTTAACTGCTAAGCCATCTCTCCAGTACCCCCTTTTTAAAACAAAATTATTTATTTATTTGCCAGGGCAGAGAGAGAGAGAGACAGAGCGATAATGGGCATACCAGGGCTCCTGCCATTGTAAATGAACTCCAGACACATCTGCCACTTTGTGCATCTGGCTTTACATGAGTACTGGGGAATTGAACTTTGGCCTTCAAGCATTGCAAGCAAACATCTTTAACATCTGAGCCATCTCTCTAGCTCCCATGCCTGGCTTTTTAAAATTTTTGTTGCTGTTTTTTGTTTGGGGGTTAGTTTTCACTCTAGTCCAGGCTGACCTTGAACTCATTCTGAAAATTGGGCTGACCTCAAACTCATGGCAATCCTCCTACCTCCTACCCTACCAAAACCAAAAACAGGGCTGGGGAGATGGCTCAGTGATTAAGGAATATGCCTGCAAGCCCAACAAAGCAGGTTTGCATCCATAGTACCCATGTAAAGTCAGATGCACAGTGTTTTTTTTTTTCTTTTTTCTTTTCTTTGCAGTGGCTGGAGACCCTGGCACACCAATTCTCTCTCTCTCTCCTTGCAAATAAATAAATAAAATAAAAAACAAAACAAAATTAAAAAACAAACAAGGTAACCAAATGCACCATCGATGTCCCCAGTCCTACTTGGCCTTTTGTTCAAAGACTTATTTCTTCCTCCTCCTGCCCCTCCTGTTTTTGAAGTAAAAGGGAACAAATGCAGGGCCTCACACATGGTAGGTAAGAGCTCTATTACTGAGCTATATTCCTACTCTCCATGTCCAACTTTTTAAAATTGTGTTCCTACTGGCATACAAACATCCTTTCTGTGGTCATGAGAGTATTAAATAAATTCCCTTGGCCACATATCCTCTTGCACTTAATTTTCTCATACCTCTTCACAGCTCTTGTCTGTAATAAAGCTCCTAATTTTCTCTGTTGCTACTGAAATTCGAACACACAAGCACCATGGAGTCACTTGAACTCCACTCTCACTTCTCACTAGGCACCTACTATATCAGGAACTGCCTTTAGCAGTATCTTCAATTCATAGTGATACTGAGGTTTCAGAAGCCTTAATCCACCACATCAATTTTCAATCCTTGCATTTTTCTCTTCAATCCACTTCAACAAATTTTTCCTTTCTATTTCCTCTGAATTAGCTCTCTTCAGGGTTACCAATTACTTCCACAAGGTTAACTCCAAAGGTCAGTTTCCAGTTCTCATCTTGCTGGATCTTCCTATCATTTGATATGGTTGAAATTCTCTATTTCCTATGCATACTATTTTCAAGGCCATTAATAGGGCTGTGAGAGGGGCTTAGTCTTTGGGCAGCTTTTCTACTCTCCACTTACCCACTAACTGGGCCTATCTAGTTCCAAGGCTTTTAATATTGTCTGTGGATGACACCTCATGTTTCACAGGCTTAGGGTAAATACGAACTTCTCACTGGAACACTTACGGGTTCTCCCAGGAGCAATGAATCACTCTCTTTTAAAAGTGACTGTTTCCATCAATGCACTTTTAGTTCTCACTTTTTCCATTTTTATTTTATGGTTTCTTTTAAATTCCTGACAAAATCTATATCATGTTCATCTCTCTATTAAATACTTCATTCATAAAACACAGGATTTCTCATGTGATAAGTACTCAATAAGTACTTATCAGAGAATTTTCCTTCTTTCTACAAATGCATGACAGGCTTAAATATTCCATGCACAGTTTGTTCTTGTGTTATGAAAATGTACCCCAATAGTCAACCACATGTGGCCAATTTTCTTCCATCTGTTTTGTAAAGAACTAAAAGTTGGGGCTGGGGAGATGGCTTAGCGGTTAAGCGCTTGCCTGTGAAGCCTAAGGACCCCCGTTTGAGGCTCGATTCCCCAGGACCCACGTTAGCCAGATGCACAAGGGGGTGCACGCGTCTGGAGTTCCTTTGCAGTGGCTGGAGGCCCTGGTGCGCCCATTCTCTCTTTCTCTCTCTATCTACCTTTCTCTCTCTGTCTGTCGCTCTCAAATAAATAAATAAAAATAAACAAAGTAACAATTAAAAAAAAATCCAAGCTAGGGGAAGGAACTAGTACTGAAAGACATAATGGTCAATTCTGTCTGTAACTGATGTTTAGGAAAAAGCACTTTTCACTGTTTTAAACGGTCAAACACTGATTTGTGAGAGACAATATTAACCTAAACAGTCACTTTGCAAGTCATATTGAGACTTGGGTTGAGGTGTTATATTCTGAGCACATGTTGCATTCATGAAAAACAAAAATATGGGAGAATCTTCTAAAAGAACCAGTATTTTAACTTTATAATGTTGGGGACTTCAAAGTAGCAACAAAGGATGCTGAAAATATGTTACTTTTACTTTGGTCAAAATTTTTATGATCCAATTTCTTAAATTCTGTATTTTCAGTCTTGGAATTAGGAATATCTATATGGATATGTACATAATTAAAAATGTAATTCTGAAAAATTCAATAACTAAATTTGTTTTCCGGAAAAACATCTAGTTTATTGTATCCAATTTACATATTACATTAATCTGGCAAGTGTTCTAAAAACAATGTTTAAGCTATTTTAGTTCTAGAACTTCTTTCCCTCTCCCTCAGGACATAAAAAATGTGATCTTATATTAACCGTATATAACCTCCTGTGAATTTTGCCTTATTAAACATTGTGCCTTATTTTATTAAATTGTTTTATTGGAATCCAATTCTGTATTTTGAAAAAGTAGCATTTTATTTCTAAGCAAGCATTTACTTTTTCGAAAAAAAGTCTAAAATCTGTACAAGGCCTGTAATTGTTATATCGTTGTTTATCTGTTGAATTTATTTAATATACACATCTATAAATTAAAAAAAAAATTTAAAAAAAAAGAGCTAAGTTGGTTTAGAAAGTGGTTTTTCCAGACAAAGGGAGACTTACCCAGCAGTGAACAGGCAAGCACAACTTGGAAGGCCTGTGTGCAGAGAGAATGATGACAATCATGTTAGGAAAGTACTCTTCCACATCTTCTCCAGGCTGACTCTCTTCATTCCAATTCAGCTCTAATAAGGCTACCAGAGAAAGGCTTTCCCTGGTCACCCTTTCTGGATTCAACTTTTTAGTCACACTCTATCTGTTCTTACTGTTGGTTTTTCCAAGGTACGGTCTCTCTAGTCTAGGCTGACCTGGAACCCACTCTGTAGTCACAGGCTGGCCTCAAATTCACAGTGATCCTCCTACCTCTGCCTCTTGAGTGGTGGGGTTTAAAGTTGTGCACCACTATGCCTGACTTGGTTTTCATCGTTTTTTAACAACTAAAGTTATTAATCTCTATGTTTTATTGTCCTCCTACATCTTCAGAATGTGAGCCTCACCTGCCTGGCTTCTGTGGCCATCAGTAAACAGAACACTGCCTGGCACATAGCATGTGCTTAGTCAATGTTTGTTGAAGGAATGAAGGAAAGAATGAAGATAGCCTGAGACCACTAGAAGGAATATTTGATCTTGCACCTCATCTGCAGACAATTAAATTAAAAGTATTATATTAAAACTTGATATGTATGTGGGGGTGGGCGTGGAAACAATTTGGTGTCTGGCATGGTGGATACACGAGTAAACCTAGCATGCAGGAAGCAGTGGCAGGAGAATGGTCATGTTTGAGGCCAGTAGTTCAGCCAGTGTCACTACACAGAGAGACTCTAACTCAAAACAAAAGAAGAACAAACACAAAGAACAGATATAGTGACTGGACACTAGGAGGAGGGATATTGATTACTTTGCTGGGCTGCTGGCAGCCAGTGGAAAGCTTAGAAAGACATCGTTCAGCTCTTGAAAAGATAGATGATTTAGAAAACTTTTATCAAGCTATGATGAAAATGTTTGACTAAGGTTTCTCTGATGGTTTGATTTGACTCTTTGGTATGAATGATATGTAAGCAGAAAGTGCTAGTTAGCCAGGAGCCTTCGCCTGGAGTTCCCAAATATGACAGACAGTTACAATCCACTATTTTAATCCAATGTGTGACAGGGTCTCACCTGGTAACTTGTCAGGAGTGTGGAATTTCCAACTGCATTCCAGCTCTACTGAGGCAGAAAATAAATTTTAATGAAGTACCCAGGAAATTTATATATATACATTTAAGTTTCAGGAGGAGAGTAATATAAACCATGTCTGCAAATACGTGACATGCACCAGATGAAGAAATGACTAATGGTGGGTTCTAACACTAGGTGGCAAGGGTGGACAGAGGACAAAGGTTAAGCCTGGGGGCAGGTGAGGGAGAGTATCTTGAGAGTTTTAAGGGAACATGTGATCTGAACAAGGCTCAAGTAACACTCATTTTCACCTTGTGGTAAAATTAAGCAACTCAGATGAAGACAGAAATCACCAAGTCCGGTCTGTGGCACTACACAGAAAACAGAAGACCAATCTTTTTTCTGATTTGATCATGATGAAACACATTTAAAAATAGGTATTTACTTTTGTGACAATTTCATACATGTATGCAATGCATTTTGATCATATTCACCCCCATTACCTTCTCTTTTTTTCTTCTTTTTTAAAAATTTCAACTTCCATAATTATAGACAAACAATAACCCATGGTAATTCCCTCCCCTCCAACTCTCCCCTTTGCAACTCCACTTTTCATCATAACCCTTTCCCCTCTCAATCAGTCTCTTTTTTTTTTTTTAAATTTTGATGTCATGATCTTTTTCTCCTATTATAAGGGTCTTGTGTAGGTACTGTCAGGCACTGCGAGATCACAGATATCCAGGCCATTTGGGTCTAGAAGAGCGCATTATAAGCAGTCCTACCTTTCCTTTGGCTCTTACATTCTTTCTGTACCTCTTCTGCAACAGACCCTGAGCCTTGGAAGGTGAGATAGAGATCTTTCAGTGCTGAGCACTCCTCTGTCAATTCTTCTCAGCACTATTGTGCCTTCTGAGTCATCACAAAGTCATTTCCACCTGAAAAGAGAGATTCTATAACCAAAAGTGAGAATAGCCTAAATATGTGGGTAAAAACATTAAGAGAAGTGGTTACTGAGCAGTTTGGTGAGAATATGTATGTACATTTAGGAAGATACCAGCAGATGTTACACTCCTAGGGCTCATGACTTGCCCCTTCATAGGTTGTCAGTATCTGGCATGTATTCCCTCCTGTGGAGTGGGCCTCCAGTCCAATTAGAGGGCAATTGGTTTCCCCCATAACAGACATGCCACTATTGCATCTGTTGGCTCATTTGGCTTGGCTGGCTAAATTTAAGGCTTGCAGTATCCAATGTTGTTTATTTCCAATGCTGATATTTCCCATGGAGCTACACTCAGTATAGCTTTTTCCACCTTTCTGTCAGCTGGTCTACACAGGGGAGGTTTTCAGCTCAGTTCCAGCAGGATTTCTCAGTGACCTTTTAGTCCAAGCACTTGGAGTCTTCAGCAATAGGGTCTTACCATCTATTCCTGGTGGGAAATCAATAGCCTTGGCAATAGCCTATAATGTTTTGGGGCATCAGGCATCTCCCTGGCCAGCAACTCACTGGAAGGTATTCCATCCCTGACACTAAAAATTTTCTAGTAACAATCTATGGCATCTGGGTGTGGCATTGTCCAAAAAAAGTAGGTTTCCATATGACTTATTCATACCCTCTTAGATTTTGATTAGCCTTCCCCCATCTTTCCTTTACTCAATCTCTTCTCCTGACCTCACTTAGATGTACCCACCCCCAATAATCTGTTTTTCTACTTACATAAATACAATACCATTATATTAAATTCCCCTCACTCCTCCCTCCCTTTCTATTCCATTTGTATCCCCGTTTTAGTTTTCTGGCCACTGCTACTGAATTTTATTCCAACTCACATAGAAGTCCAAACATTTGTAGCTAGGATCCACATACAAGAGAGAATATGCGATGTTTGGATTTCTGGCCTGGGTTACCTCACTAAGTATAATAATTTCCAGATCCACCCATTTCCCTGTAAATTTTATTTTTCTTTACTTCTGAATATAACTCCATTGTATAAATGTACCACATCTTCACTATCCACTTATCTAAGCTGGCTCCATTTCCTAGCTACTGTGAATAGAGCAGCAATAAACATGGTTGTGTAAATCTCTCTAAGGTAGTAAGAAGAGTCCTTAGAATATATGCCTAGGAGTGCTATAGCTGGTTCATATGGTAAATCTATTTTTAGTTTTCTCAGGAACCTCCACACTGATTTCCACAATGGCTGGACCAGATTACATTCCCACCAATAGTGTAGAAGGGTTCCCCTTTTTCCACATCCTTGTCAGCATTTACTGTCATTTGTTTTCTTGATGCTAGCCATTCTGACAAGAGTGAGATGGAATCTCAAAGTAGTTTTAGATTTTTATTTTTATTTATTTATTTGAGAGTGACAGACAGAGATAGAAAGAGGCAGATAGATAGAGAGAGAATGGGCACGCCAGGGCCTCCAGCCACTGAAAACTCCAGTTGCATGCGCCACCTTGTGCATCTGGCTTATGTGGGTCCTGGGGAATTGGCCCTCAAACTGGGGTCCTTTGGCTTCACAGGCAAGAGCTTAACCACTAAACCATCTTTCCAGCCCTCAAAGTAGTTTTAGTCTGCATTTCCCTGATGGCTAAAGATGTAGCACATTTTTTTTTCTTTTAGATGTTTATATGCCATCTGTATTTATTCTTTTCAGAACACTCTTTTTAGTTCCATAGCCCATTTTTAATTGAATTGCTTGATTTCTTATTATTTAGTTTTGATTCCTTTGTATATCCTGGATATTAATCCTCTATCAGATGTATAGCTGGAAAAAATTTTCTCTCATTCTCCAGATTGTCTATTTGCTCTACTCACAGTGTCCTTTGCTGTACAAAAGTTTTGAATTTTATTAGGTCCCAGTGATTGATTAGTGGTTTTATTTCCTAAGAAATTGAGGTTATGTTCAGAAAGTCTTGGCCTATACCAAAATGTTGAAGGATTTCCCCTACTTTTCCTGTAGCAATTTTAGTTTTTGGTCTGATGTTAAGGTCTTTGATCCATTTGGACTTGATTCTTGTGCATGGAGAGAGATAAGGATCTATTTTCATTCTTCTACAGATACATATCCAGTTTTACCAGCACCATTGTCTTTTCTCCAGTGAGTATTTTTGGCATTTTTGTTGAATATCAGGTGGCTGTAGATGCCCAGACTTACATCTGGGTTTTCTATTCTGTTCCATTGATCTACATGTTTGTTTTTATGCCAGTACCAAGCTGTTTTGGTTACTATGGCTCTGTAATACAGGTTAAATTGGGTATGGTGATACCACCAACCTTATTTTTGTTGCTCAGAATTGTTTCAGTTATTCAATGTTTTTTTGTACTTCCAAATGAATTTTAGGATTTTTTTCTATTTCCATAAAGAATGTCATTGGAATTTATATGGTTATTACATTAAATGTATAGATTGCTTTTGGTAAGATTGCTATTTTCACAATATTGATTCTTCTGATCAAAAAACATGGGATGTCTTTCCATTT
This sequence comes from Dipus sagitta, assembly GCA_036346955.1. Classification (NCBI taxonomy): domain Eukaryota; kingdom Metazoa; phylum Chordata; class Mammalia; order Rodentia; family Dipodidae; genus Dipus; species Dipus sagitta. Next base: position 210,666,467 of record CM070770.1, read on the forward strand.
CCTAGTGTCTTCTGCAATTTCTGTCTTGAGCATTTTAAAGTTTTCATTGTAGAGATCCTTCATTTCCTTGGTTAGGTTTATTCCAAGGTTTATTTATTTTATGTAATTGTGAATGGGAGTGATTCCCTGATTTCATCCTCAATGTGGTGGTTTGATTCAGGTTTTCTGAATGCTTGGTTCCCAGCTGATGGATATTTGGGAATTAATGCCTCCTGGAAGGAGTGTATTGTTGGGGTGGGCTAATGGGTGTTATAGCCAGTTTCCCCATGCCAGTGTTTGGCACACTCTCCTGTTGCTATTGCCCACCTTATGTTGGCCAGAGGGTGATGTCCACCCTCTGCTCATGCCATCATTTTCCCCTGCCATCGTAGAGCTTCCCCTCAAGCCTGTAAGCCAAAATAAAGCACTTTTTCCCACAAGCTGCTTTTGGTTGGGTGATTTCTTCCAGCAATGTGGACCTGACTGCAACACTCAGCATGTTTTTTGTTAACATATAGGAAGGTTACTGATTTCTGTGTATTTGTTTTGTATCTTGATATGTTGCTATAAGTGTTTATCATCTCTAACAGTTTGCTGGTAGAGTCTTTAGGGGCCCTTATGTATAGGATTATATCATCTGCAAATAATGATAATTTGATATATTCCTTTTCAATTTGTATTCCTTTTATGTGTGACTCTTGCCTTATTGCTATGACTAAGGTTTCCAGTACTAAATTAAAGAAAAATGGGGACAGTGGACACCCTTGTGTTGTTGCTGATTTTAGCGGTAAATCTTCAAGTTTTTCTCCACTTAGTATTATGTTGGCTGTAGGTTTTTCATAATTAGCCTTTATTATGTTGAGATATGTTCCTTCTATTCCCAGTTTCCGTAGGACTTTTATCATGAAGGGATGTTGGATTTTTCCAAATGCTTTTTCTGCATCTAATGAGATGGTAATGTGATTTTTGTCCTTCAGTCCATTTATATAGTGTATTACATTTTTTGATTTGCATATATTCAACCATCCCTGCACCTGGGGTAAAGCCTACTTGGTCGGGGTGAATGATCTTTCTGATATATTCTTGTATTCTGTTTGCCAATATTTTGTTGAGAATTTTTGCATGCATGTTCATGAGAAAGCTTGAACTCATGATGATCCTCCTACTTCTGGCTCCCAAGTGCTGGGATTAAAGGCATGTGCCACCATGCCTAGCTTGGATCCTACTTTTTAACTCAGTCGGCAAACCTGTGTCTTTTGGTTGGGGCATTGAGGCCATTTATATTGAGTTAATATTGAAAGGTGTGTATTTATTATTGTCATAGCTCTTGTTTTGTAGTTCTTCCAGTTTTTCCTTTACCCGCTTGTAGTAACTATTATGTGAGTATGGTTTATTTTTTTCCAGGTTCCTTATGTGTGTGTTTATCTTTCTTTTCCACATAGAGGATCCTTTGAAGTAATTTCTGTAGAGCTGGTTTAGTCTTCTTGTATTCATTTAGCCTGCTTTTATTGTGGAATATCCTTATTTCTCTGTCTATTTGGATGGATAGTTTTGCAGGATAAAGTAATCTTGGTTGACAGTTGTTATTTTTCAGTACTTGTAATACATCATTCCAAGCCCTTCTGGCTTTTAAAGTTTGTGTTGTGTAATCTGCTGTTATCCTGATGGGCTTGCCTTTGTATGTCACTTGATTTTTCTCTCTAACTGCTTTAAATATATTTTCTTTGGTTTGTGTATTTTTTAGTTTAATTATAATATGACAGTGGGAGGTTATTTCCTGATTTTTGTCTGTTTGGCATTCTATAGGCTTCCTGTATCTATACTGGCATCACTTTCCCTACTTGGGTGAAATTTTCTTCTTTGATTTTGTTGAAAATACCTGTTATGCATTTAAAGCAGAATTATTCTCCTTCTACTATGCCCTGAATTCTTATGTTTGATCTTTTCAAAATGTCCCAGATGTCTGGAAATTCCCATTGATGTCTTCCTATTAGTTTTTCTTTCTCTTTGTTGGACTGTATTAGATCTGCCACCTAGTCTTCTAATTTAGATATTCTGTCCTCTCCTTGATCCATTCTAGTGGTGAGACTTTCTACAGAGTTTTCTCCTTTACTTAATGTACTTTTCATTTCTAGTATTCCTGACTGGTATTTTTTTCATTATTTCTATTTCTTTACTTATGTATTGATCTTATTTCATTAAGTTGATTTCCTGTGTTTTCCTGGGATTTCTTCAGGAGCTTGTTTTCTTCTTTGGTTCCCTTGATTTCTTCTCTGATTTCTTTGAGCGTAAATATAATATTTTTTTGAAATCTTTATCAGACATTTCATCTAAAGCAGTCTCACTGGAGACCATTTCTGATAATTTTTGGTGGGGCTGTATTGTCTTGATTTTTTGTGTTTCTTGTATTATAATGTATATATTTTTGCATCTTGAGTTAATTTGATGCTTGGGTTTTTAAATTATCTGCAGTGTTCTCAGCTGTGTAAATCTGACTTTATATATCTTCAGGGTAGGAGTTTGAGGTGCCAGGTGTACCTCATATACTCCAAGAAAAACAGCAGAAGTGACCCTAGGTGTTGAGATTAACTGCTATTCAAGTATTGCAATAGATTGGGTGAAGCAAATTACCGTCAAATTTTAAAATTCAACTCAGCAATATAGACATCCTATCAAAATCACCACAGAGTATTTATACAAGCATGGGGATTAAAATGAACAGCTAATCTAATAAAGCCAAAGTCCCTAAGGGTGTGTGTTGCTCCATACTCTTAATCCTGTCAACTAGGAGGTTGAGATTTCTGGTCCAAAATGAGTTCCAAGTCAGCCTGGGGCCAGCCAGACCCTGTCCCCAATAATGACAGAAGAAAAAGACAAAGGCCCTAAAATCAGGAAATGTCCAAAAGCAACAATATTCAATGCCAAAACACAGCTCATTTGCGACTGGCAAAGCCAACCAAGAATATATAATTCAAATTTAGTGCATCACCTTTCCTGACATGGAAAGAGAGATCAGCATTTCCAGTGAAGTCTTACATATCTGGGTTTGTATGAGTAGGGCCTGTTACCTTTTGCAGGACTTGCTTCCAATTTCACCAATGCTGAGTGCCCACCTTGATCTTTCTCGGCGCTGGGTGGCTGGGATTGAATGAGTTCTCCGGCGGTTCATAGATCTGACATTTGGGGGATGGGATACTATGCAGGAAGCCTGGAGTTGTACTGGAGCTGCTCAGCTGGTCCTGTTTGTATCTCCTTCAGCAGCTGCTCAGCTGCTCTCTGCTGTCTTTCTGTAACTGGGTGCTAAGGGTCCATGAAAGTCCTTCTACCCCTGGTACCCTAGGTTTGTTTCTAGTTTTAACTATTTTATTATTTACTTATTTATTTATTTGACAGAGAAAGAGGGAGAGAGAGAAGCTCTTTGTTTCTTTTCTGATCTGTCAAATGATTATAAATATTCTTGCTAAAAGGTACTACATGAACATGCTACACAGGAAAAGGAAACAAGAAAACTATAGAACAGCTCACCCCCACTGAGTGGGTCTCATGTCCAATCCATGAGCAACTGGTTACCTACAATGGCTGTATGCCACTATTGCACAAGTGTGCATTTCTTGCTCTGCTGGTTGATTTTGTAACTTGCAGGATCTCCTGCTTAATCAGTCTGTTGACAACTGTTATTCTCCAGCTGCTCTCAAAGCACTTTCCAGCACTGTGAGGGCTGGCAGGGAGGGAACTGGAATCTCTCAGTTCTCTTGATGTTCTATGGCTGCAGGCTGTGGTGTCTTTAGAAATTGGGACTTACCTTTTAGCTCTTGCAGGCAACCAAGTATTTTGGCAACAGCCTGTATTATCTGGTGACCTCATGTCTCCCTGACCAATAGCTCACTGTGTTGTGCATGAGGGGAACCCAATTCTGGCCTTGGGAATTACCAGCCAGCATCCATGGTTTTAGGGGAATGCTTTCTTCACCTTTTATGGCGCTCTTATATTCGGGTCCTCCTCCTCCTTATTGAGGGCAGACTTTGTAGAGTGGTATCACAAGGAAGGTTTCTAAGGGATTGATTCATATTGGCATTAGTATTGTATATTCCTCCCTAACCCCCCTTCCTCTACCCCCAGGCCTTTCCATGCCTTAGTTTCTTTCTTTTGGCTGATTATTGACTTTACCAAGTAGCCCTTCCTCCCTTCCCTCACTATTTCCCCCCTTTCCTATCTTGATTCTAATGCCATATCCATACTATAGATATTTATTATGTCTTACAACTAGCTGACTCTGGACCAGGTTTGTAACTGCATATGAGAGAGGTCATGCAGTGTTTGTCTTTCTGAGTCTGTTAGCTCACTCAGTACAAATTTTTTCCAAATCACTCCATTTTCCTGCAAATTTGAATATTTCATTTTTCCTTACCACTGAGTTGAATTGCATGTGTATATATACCACATCTTCATTAACCATTCATTTTTTGATGGGCACCTGGGCTGCTTCAAGTTCCTAGTTAATGTGATTAGAGAAGCAATAAAAATGGTTGAGCAAGTGTCTTTCTCTATATAATAGAGTCTTTAGAGCATATGCCCAACAGAGGTATAGCTGGATATATTGGTGGTTCTATTTTCAGCATTTTAGGGAGTCTCCATACTGATTTCCATAGTGGCTGTACGTGTCTGCACTCCCACCAGTAGGGGATGAGGGTTCCTCTTTTCCCACACCCTACCATCATGTGTTGTCATTTGATTTTTTGATGGTTGCAATTCTGACTGGAGTGAGATGGAATCTCACAGTCATTTTAGTTTGCATTTTCCTAATGAGTAGAGGTATTGAACATCTATTAAGGTTTTTAATGGCTATTTGTAATTCTTCTTTTGAGAACTCTGTGTTTAATCCCTGCCTCATTTTTTCAGCGAGGTGTTTGATTTAAAAAAAAAAATACTTCATGGGCTGGAGAGATGACTTAGCAGTTAAGGTACTTGCCTGAGAAGCCTAAGGACCCAGTATTGATTCCCCAGGACCCATGTAAGCCAGATGCACAAAGTTGTGCATGCTTCTGGAGTTTGTTTGCAGTGGCTAGAGTCCCTGGTGTGACCACTCTCTCTGTCCATCTCTCTTCTCCCTCTCTGCTTGCTAATACATAAATAAAAAATAATTACTTTATTAAAAATATTTCATTTATTTATGAGAGAGAGAGAGAGAGAGAGAAAGGTGGTGGGATACAGAAAGGCAGATAGAGAATGGGCATGCCAGGGCCTCCAGACACTGCAAATGAACTCCAAATGCATGTGCTGCCTTGTGCATCTAACTTACATATGCCTTATAGGTCAGTACTGGGTAATCAAATCTGGGTCCTTAGGCTTTGCAGGCAAGTGCTAAGCCATTTCTCCAAACCTGAATCAACCCATTCTTAAAAAAAAAACAAACAAAACAAAGAAACAAACAAAAAAAACAAGCTTCTGGGCTGAGGAGCTGGCTCAGAGGTTCAGAGTGTCTATAGCATCAGCATGAGGACCTGAGGGGGCCTTAGATGGCAGGAGCTGTATTTCCCAGCACCCACATGAAGAACCACTGGAGCTTGCTAACAGAAAAGAAAATGTAGAAAATGGCAACATCTCTGGGTTGAGTGAAAGACTCCACCTCCTAAAAACAGGCAGATGAATCAAAACAGAGGACACCAGTATTCTCCTATGGCCTCTGCATGCATGTGCACAGAGCAACAGCATCTATACACACACACATACATGCACACAGGCACATACACAATGCACACATCACACACCACACTATATACTCAATACACACACACACACACACACACACACACACACAGGCACATACACAATGCACACACCATATACCACACCATATACTTTACACACACATGCATGCTCACATGCTAAAAAAAAAAAAAAAAAAAGAAAGAAAGAAAAAGAAAAGAAAGGAAAGAAAAGAAAAGAAAGAAAGCAAGAATTTTTTTTTCCCCCACAGTGGATTGTTTAGTTTACATGGCTTCCCAGAATTCTCAAGCATAAACTGTATAAATCTGGGAGATGATTCTTGAAATTTGACCTTTTAGGAATGACAGACATCCTTGAATGCACTGGTCACTCTGCATAGAGGCAATCTGCTTACATTGACACAGCAAAAGTGCATTAAAATATCCTTCTGCCTCTTTTTTTTTTTTTTTTTTTTTTTTTTTTGAGGTAGTGTCTCACTCTAGCTCAGGCTGACCTGGAACTTACTATTCAAGGCTGGCCTTGAATTCACTATGTAGTCTCAGGCTGGCCTTGAATTCATAGCAATCTTCCTATTTTTGCCTCCAGAGTGCTGGGATTAAAGGCATGTGCCACCATACCAGGCCCCTTTGCTTCTTGAGACAGCATTTTGAAATAAGACATGGCCCTTTCAGAATTCCCAACACATTTCTCACTCTCTGAAATGACTTCTAAGTGCTTTTTGAGGTGTATCCCCTTAGGTTTCTAACTCCAAATTATATTAGGTACATCTAGAGATACTAGGAGTTTGTGAAGCCCTGAAAAATGTGATTTAAGCCATTAGAGTTTTAAATATTTGTGACAGTATCAAAATTAACATTGAAATGTTGTGCTTAAATACAAAATTCATATGGATCTTTAAAGGTTAATTAGAAGCCTTCAAAGGAAAATTATGGCTGTCCCACTGGAGGAAATCCTTGAAAATTTTTGGTAAGCATTATAAGTATACAAATCTCTGTGTAACCCAAATTGGCCTATACAAAATGAAGAGCAAAGAGTAGGTGTTAAAATTTTTATGTGGGAAATGAGCAGTTCTTCAGTGCTTCAGTCAAATGAGCACAATGTAATGATGTAACCTTGTGAGTTAAATAAGAAAACATTGATAAATCCAGTTGCCACTAAAAATATATTATTTGTTAATACAATATTTTATATGTGATGCAATGAGAGTGTTTTTCTTATTGAGAATCTTATTAAGATCATTTAAATTTTTGTGTCAAACTGCCCCGGCCTGTGGGGGTTCATCAGAGGCCCAAGGAAAAGTCAACCTGAATGGGAATAGGCAAACAGATACAAGGAAGGAGACCAAGCTGAGCGGTTGGTCAAGGTCTTGATTTTTATTAGTACAGGAGGGTTTATGTAGGGAGATCCGGGGAAGGAAGGCTAGTCATATAGCACGTAAGCAGAACCAGGAACTTGGAAGGCGAGGCCGCATATAGCGCTTCTGGGAAGGTCCCAGGTGTGGTGTTCCAAGCACAGTGGGTCTTGCAATTTCCAGTAAGCAATTCAAGAACCAAGAAACAGAAACTTAACTCGCCACATGGTGGTTTCTGTCAACATGGCGGAGGTTTGGCTTATAGCTCCCAACATCTCCTCCCTTCTTTTATACAAAAGAGGGGGAGGCCCGCTATTCAGCGGCGGGTTTTAACCAACTGGGGGAGTATTGTCCTGACTCCTCCCATGGGCTGTCATTTTTTCGTCCCACAATCCTGGCCCTTGGTACCTTTTGGGGAGGGGAGGCAGGGCCTATGTAATAACAGGTGTGGTACCAACCTTCATACCAGTCAGGTTTTGCTCTCAGGGAATTCAGAAATAGTCAAGGAAGGACCTTCCCTTGCAATGCTCTGCCTCGCACCCATGTTGGTGCCCATATTGTGCCCACCTCACTGTGAGCCAATATGCATAGGTCTGAGTCCTATGCAGCTCCTAAAGGAGGGGAAGCCTTTTGGCCATGAGACAAATAGACCACAGCAACAGCAGAAGGGTAGAGGACAGTAGCATAGTGAATGAGTACAGAATGCATGATCAAGGGAGAGTGGCAGCTGCAGGTAGGTCTTCGATGGCAATGCCTCGATCCTCCAGCTCCAGTCTGTGATAATGGACCTGTAAGGGCTGCATCTTAATGGCTTCAATCTGTTGACGTATAAAACACATAATTTTATTTATAATAACAGGTCTGATTGTGAACAAGAGGATTAAGATAAGTAGAGGTCCTAGTACCGATGGCAACCAGGAGAAGAAGGGGGAATTGGCCCAAAGTTGAGAGGAGGAGAGATCATATCAGGAACGCAACTCTCGACTAAGTGTTTGTAAATTTTTTATGTTTTCCTCAATGATTCCAGATTCACTGACATAGAAACAGCACTCCTCTTGGAGAGCCATACACGTTCCTCCCTTTTCTGCTGTAAGGAGGTCAAGAGTACACCGGTTTTGTAGGGCAACTCTGGCCAGGGAAGTGATCTGTCTTTGGAGAGATCCAAAACTATTGGTGGTGGAATCAATCATCTGCTATAGTTTTTCAGAAAATTCACTGGCAGAATACAAGGAGTGTCCCAATGCCCCGCCTGCCACTCCTGCAGAAACAACTGACATGCTCAGGCTTACACCTACCACCAATGGAAGGAAGGCTACTGTCTTGCGAGTGGTATGAAAGAGCCAGGCAAATTCATCAGGGCTATACATGGTGAGTTAGGGGACCATGGATACCAGAATACAGGGTCCCGGGGTGGTGCTATTAATGCGAGTAAACAAGGTCTCATTGCACCAGAAATAAATCAGTGGTGGTGGTGGGGGGGTTATAAGTTCCGTAGTTACAGAGGTGTTTTGTGTGCATGTAAAGTCAGTAGGTAGTGATTCTTTAGTGAGAAAGCAGCGCAATGTGAAAATGTTGTTTAGATGGTGAGAGAATAGTGGGACTGGAGAGACAGGAGGAGTGGTGTTATAGTGACATTGGTTAAAGGAAAGGTTGAGGGTAGAGGAAGCATTTAGGGGAGTTGCAGCAAGGATTGATCATGAAAGGGAGGCACAAAGTAAACAGGAGGAGGCATTTACCTGAGAGGCATTAAGTAGATGGATGGCATATTGGAGATATACTGGCCAAGAATCCCATTTTACCTTATTGTTTTGGATGGCAGAGTGGAGGTGTTGTTCATTTTCTATAATTAATTGATTTACTTGATCCTTGGAGTCTGCAGGGACTAATTGTCTAGATATATATATATTTCCTGTAGGGTAGGAGGACCAGCCATCATTATAGAGTTTGCCTGTGACTCCCTTTTCCCAGCGCTCATTCCTAGGGTCGGAGATAACAAGGGTAAACTCTTCTCCTTGGAGGCAGAGAATGCCATTTTTGTTGATGGCTTCATGAATATTGCAGCTCCAATATCTACACCCTCCATAGGTAGATTCATAATTTATGCAACTGCCCTCAGTATCATAATAAAAGTAGGCATAAGGCCTATATGTAGCAGTAATAGTTTTGGGAGTGATTTTAAAGGTGAGGGCTGTCTGGCACCCTGTAAGAGGGCAGTGCCCTGAACCGATAAGGGTGGTGGAGTCCTGGTTGATGGGACCTTCCTTTACTTGGAATTCCCATTGAAAGATGGTAGCAGTAGATAGGGGGACAATGGCCAACAAGGAGCAGAGGAACAGTAGCCGTTTTCATCCTGAATCTTGGGTATTGGAAACCTGGAAGAGAAAAGAGGGAGTTGCCTTAGGAACAGGGTGTTCTTGGGCATATATTACTGAGAACTTATAGGCTCATTGATTTGTTTGACTAAACGTTCTGATAGCCATTGTGCAGCATCATTTTGGGTATCGAACACACAAACTGACCCGCGGCCCCAAATGAGGACTGGGTCTGGGCCATTCCATTTCAGAGTCAAAGGATCCTTCCACATAGCTTTGGTGAAGGTATTTTTTGTGTTTGTATGTCAAAAACGATCAGCGGCTGAATGTCCTTGAGCGTCAAAGGTTAAGAAGTTTAGGACAAACAAGGCATGATGAAGGATATTTTTTGGAGAGCCTTTTATGGGATATAAATCCCCCATTTTTAATTTTTGGAGGGTATGTTTAATAGTTTGATGGGCTCGCTCAACAATTCATTGACCCTGGGGATTGTATGGTATGCTGTAATATGTTTAATTTGTAGTTGATGACAGAAATTTTGGAACTTTTTCCCAGTATATCCAGGACCATTATCAGTTTTAATAATTTGGGGCTTTCCCATGACAACAAGGCAATTGAGTACATGAGCAATGACATTTTTTGAAGCTTCTCCAGCATGAAGGCTGGCAAAGATGAATCCACTAAAAGTGTCCACGGTGACATGGAAGTACTTAAGATTACCAAATGAGGGAACATGTGTTACATCCATTTGCCAGATCTCATTGGGAATTAATCCCCTAGGGTTCATGCCCAAGTGGGGGACAGGTAGGAGGGTGACACAGTTTGTACATTGTTTGACTATCTGGTGGGCTTGTTCCCTAGTGATTTTAAAAAGAAGACGCAGAGTTTGAACATTAAGGTGATGTACAGAGTGAACTGCTTTAGCCTGGGCCACAGGATCGAGCTCAACAAGGAAAGCAAACTGGGTGGCTTTGTCAGTCATGGCATTGCCTGCGGCTAGAGGCCAAGGGTGTCCAGAATGAGCACGAATATGGCCTATATAAAAAGGATGTTGCCTAGAATGTATGCATTGCTGAATGGAGAAAAACAGAGGGGCAGCATTGGCAGTGGGTTTTATGTATGGTACAGTCTCCAAAAGAGGGATGGACTGAGCAATATAAACACTATCAGCATACAGAATAAAGGAAGTATTTGGAAGTTGTTGAAAAACCTATAAAACAGCAAAATGTTCCACCAGTTCAGCAGAGTGGAATGGGGATTGCAGGGAAGTGGTTTGATTGTCTACAGTGAAGGCTGCCACTCCATTAGAGGAGCCATCAGTGAAAACTAGGGGGACGTGGGGAAGGGGTCGGGGAGAGGTTAGTGTAGGAAAAACAAATGATTGAATTCTCAGAAATTGGAGGAGCTTGTTAGCAGGGTAATGATTATCAAGGGATCTCTGAAAAGAGGTGCAAGATATTGCCCAGTCATCATCATTTTGTATTAACCACTGGATTTGGGTAGTGGAATAGGGAAGAATGATTTTATCAGGCTCCTTACCAAATATTTTTCTGCTTTGGTCATGTCCAATTTTTATTAATTCTGCCACCCACGAGGTGTGAGGGGTAAGGACTTTGTGTGGTGAAGCAGGTAAATGGACCCAGAAGAGGGGCCTCTCCTGCCAGAACACCCCAGTGGGTATAAAGTCAGTGGCACAGATGACCAGGAGAAGGGGCTCCTCATAAGAGATGAAAGTGACCCTTTGGCTTAGAATTGCAGCCTCCACTATCTTCAGAGCCTCTAGGGCGGGGGCCATTAATGAGTGGCTGGAGGTAGGGTCTGGGTCTCCTTTAAGGATGTTAAACAAGGGTTTAAGCTCTCCAGTAGTTAGCTTGAGATAAGGCCTGAGCCAATTGATATCTCCTATGAGTTTTTGAAAATAATTTAAAGTTTTTAGATGATTAGTTCTAAGTTGAATCTTTTGTGAAAGAATTTTGTTATGAAAAAGTTCAAAGCCTAAGAATAAGTAAGAGGGTTTTAATTGAATTTTATCAGGCGCTATCTGAAGACCAGCTCTGGTAAGGGCCCTAGAAAGCTCTCGAGAGCAAATAAGGAGTTCAGTGGGATCAGGTACAGCCAAGAGAATGTCACCCATATAGTGAATGATATACAAGGAAGGCCATCTATGTCTAAATGGATCTATAACTTGGGCAACAAATTTTTGACACAGTGTAGGGCTGTTGGCCATCCCTTGAGGCAAGACTTTCCATTGGAATCTCGGCATAGGGCCTTTAAAACTTACCACAGGTAAACTAAACGCAAAATGCTGCCAATACTCAGGGTGCAATGGAATTGTAAAAAAGCAATCCTTTAGGTCAATAATGATTTTACAATATCCTGCAGAAATTACCACTGGAGTGGGGAGGCCTGGTTGTAGGGCTCCCATAGGTACCATGGCCTTATTAATTTCTCTAAGGTCCTGGAACAACCTCCATTTTCCAGACTTTTTCTTTATAACAAAGATAGGAGTATTCCAAGGAGAGGTGGTAGGTTCAATATGGCCTGCAGCAAATTGTTCCTGCACTAACATCGTGGCTGCAGCTAATTTTTCAGAAGTTAAGGGCCATTGATCAGCCCACACAGGTTTTGTTGTTTTCCAGGATATCTTATCTGCATGGGGTACAGGCATGTCAACAGCCATTAGGATAAATTTTCGTAGCTTATTCCAGCACTATCAGTCTTTATAGTAACTGGGATTGGCTTCTTTGTTCCCTGAGAATGTCTGCCCAATCCTTGTCCTGGGCAGAAGCCTTGATTAAGCATTTGGTGAGCCACCAACTCATTAGGGTTGCACATAATGAGTTTCATTTGAGAAAGGATGTCTCGGCCCCAGAGATTAATGGGCAGGCCTGTGACCACATAAGGTTGAACAGTGCCTTGATTGCCCTCCTCATCCTCCCATTGAATAACTTCAGAACTTTGTAATGGATTAGAAGTTTGTCCTATTCCTTTAAGATGGGTCATGGAGGCTGTGAGGGGCCAAGATGCAGGCCAGTCTTTACTGGAAATAATTGTGGCATCTGCACCAGTGTCTTTAAGACCTTCAAAAGTTTTTCCTTTTAACTTTAATTTAAGAAGGGGTCTTGTTTGAGTGACCTCTTATGAATAAATATCTGATGACCCAAACCCGTGGGGGCCTCTCTTTTGTTTCCGGTAAGGTGACTTATTATTGAGGGGCAATAGTATTAACTGCGCAATCCGTTGGCCAGGAAGAATGGTAATAGGCCCCTGAAGGGCAGTAGCCATGAGTTTAATTTCCCCAGTATAGTCATTATCAATAACTCCTGGAGAAATGGTGAGGCCCTGAATGGTTGAACTGGCACATCCCAAGTTAAGGCCAAAAGTGTCCTGAGGTAGGGGGCCAAAGACTCCCGTAGAGAGGATTTGCGTTCCCAACTCCGGTGTTAGTATTGATCTGGAGGCGGAACAGAGGTCCAGTCCTGCACTGCCAGCAGTTGCCCGGGAGAGGGCAGAGATGTCGCATTTTGGGTAGACTGAGGGATGAACCTGATAGCCCCAGGGTTCTGTCCAGGGATCATCTGGGGGCCCTGGGGTAGGCCCCGTGTCAACTTTCCCTGTTTTTGTGACAAGGGGTTTCCTTGGATATCCATTTTGGAATGACATTCAGAGGCCCAATGTTTGCCATGCTTACAATGTGGACAGAGGGAGGAAGGAGGTGGGCATGCAGCCTTAGGGGCTGAACATTCTCTGGAAAAATGACCTGGCATTTTACAATTAAAGCAATTTTTATTGTTATTTCCCTGTGTGAAGCCTTTTAAGGCCGCTCCTATGGCTAGCCCAATGCTGTGAGAGGCAGGATCCACATCGGCACATAATTGGATAAAATCAGAGATATTTTTGCCATGGCGGAAGGGGCGGATGGCTGCCTGGCAGGCAGAATTGGCATTCTCAAAGGTGAGATGTCTTATGAATTCATTATCTGTTTCTTCCCTTCCCATAAGTCGTTCTCCGGCCTCAGTGAGGCAACCAATGAAGTCGCTGTAAGGCTCATTTGGTCCTTAACGTATCTTAGCTAAGGAAGTTACAACCGATCCTTTAGATGGGAGATGTTTCCAAGCCTTAAGGGCAGCATGTTGGAACTGTGAGAGCAGTCCAGGGGAGAATTTTGCCTGGTCCTGATTAGTATCATAAGGAGCATTGCCCAAAAGTTTATCTAATATCCAGGATTTAGAAGAGGATCTAGTGGACACGTTGTGGCGGGCAGCGTCTTGACATCGCTCAGTATAATCAGCCTGCCAGAGGAAGAAGTCTCCTCATGTTAGGGCACCTTTGGCAAGCATTTTCCAATCATTGACTGAAAGCCAATTATCACTAAGGGCCTACAGTAGGGACATGGTAAAGGGAGCAGTAGGTCCATAAGAGGAAACAGCACTTTTTAATTCTTTGATATGTTTAAATCTTAAGTGGTGGTATTGTTGGGGTTTAATAATAATATTTTTTCCTCTATGTGGCTCACTGTCATCATCTGAGCTGGAAGATTGTTTAGAAGGTTCATCTCTTTCAGAGCCTTCCTCCTCTGAGCTTGACTCAGGTGGTAGGCGGGTTAAGGAATTGGTTTTTGTTTTAACTTGAGCACATGTTATGGGAAATGCATGAAGGGTTTTAGGGGGTTTGATCTTAGTTTTTGTATGTCGGGCTGGAGCAGGGGCAGGAGAACGGATCTTCAGGTCCAGGTCATGGAGTTGTTTAAGTAAGGAGACTTTTTCTTTTTTAACTGCAAGGAGGGTTTTTAGTGATTGGGCCTCCCGGGAGAGTTGGCGGGTCACCTGTCAAGTGATGGTCTCTAAATCACAATCAAGAGTTACAGGGGCACAGAAGCGGTGTGGTTTAGGCCTGTGAAGATAATGTGGAGGATCTGCTATGGGGGCTGTAGGAGGTAGCCAGTCAGGGTTATGATATCTGGCGGCCTCATCCTCTAGCTCTGATTTCTCATCTGGGGAAAGAGGGGTATTAATGGGGGGAGTAACTGTAGATTTGGAGAGAATAGGATAAATAGATTTAGGGGCAGGTGGGCCATCCTCGGGCATGGGAACAATGATGGAGGGGCACTGAGAAGGGGGATCCTGATGGCGGGAGGTTAATTCGTGAGTAGGAGGGGTCTGGTTAGGTTTAAGATTATTTTTAAGAAAGGATTCTCCATCCCTAACATTTTTTGAAATGTCCGGTTGGCACCGGTGGACCTGGAGGACATCATTTATTAAGTTCCAATAGGAAAAGGCCTGAACCGGGACTTTCTCAGGCCCAAAAGTCCTATAGTAATCCCTTAAATAATCTCCCACTCTCCCCCATCTTTTTTCATCAATGGTGCCTTCCTGGGGAAACAATGGACATAAGTCTTCTAAAAAGAGGAGGAAGTGAACAAGATCTTTTTTCTTAACTTTTACCCCACGTGTCTTGAGGGAGTGTTTAAGTCCCTGGATAAAAAGTTCATGTTTACTTATGGTCTGTCCCATGATAGAAAGGAAAGAATAGAAATGGCAAGACCAGAGGGCAACGTTCCCGGCTGGAGAACCGGCATGGGGGATTCCCCAAATGACTTGGCGTGAGCCTGTCCACAATTTTAAGATTCCGGCGACCACTCTAAGAGCATTTACTGGTCATTGCATTACCGGGTTTGGTGGTAGGAAGAGAGGCTAGATAGGAGGTTTTTGCCAATGCCCGAATGGGCTGTCGGAATTCGCACAGGGAGCTAGGGGCCTTCAGCCAATGCCAGAGGGTAGCCCTGGCCAAGAGGCTTCAGTTTCCCTGTCACTATGTTGCGATTCCACGCGATGGCGCAAACAGAAAGTAAAAGAGATGGAAAAGGAGTTTATAAGAATCAACAAATAAATCCCGCAATTCCTGTGTCTTGCAAATCTGACTGAATAGTCTCCATTTAAATGGTTTGCCTAAAAGTCTGCATCGCTCATCTTACCTTAATCGGATCTGTATCACGGTGCGGGTCTATATCACAGGCGCGGACTGCCTGCGGTGACCTCTATGCGGATCTTCACTCACCCCCCCCCCCCCCAGTGGGGTGGCGATCCAATGGCAGGGACAGCCGTCTACTCAAGCAATGTTCAGGTTTCTCTTCATACCTCAAGCCCCACATTCGGGTGCCACTTGCCCCGGCCTGCGGGGGTTCAACAGAGGCCCGAGGGGAAGTTAACCTGAATGGGAGAAGGCAAACAGACACAAGGAAGGAGACCAAGCCAAGCGGTTGGTCAAGGTCTCGATTTTTATTAGTACAGGAGGGTTTATATAGGGAGATCCGGGGAAGGAAGGCTGGTCATACAGCACGTAAGCAGAACCGGGAACTTGGAAGGTGAGGCCGCATGTAGCGCTTCTGGGAAGGTCCCCCTGTGGTGTTCCGAGCACAGTGGGTCTTGCGATTTCCAGTAAGCGATTCAAGAACCAGGAAACAGAAACTTAACTCACGACATGGCGGTTTCTGTCAACATGGTGGAGGTTTGGCTTCTAGCTCCCAACATCAAACAAATGTTAATTTATAAAATTATCACTATTCTCAAAGGTGGCATTTTAGTGGAGGCTTTTAAAAGCTAGTGTTATTATCTACAGACAGGCAAATTGTTCTTTGTTCTTGGGAAAACTAGGGTGATAGAGAATAGTATTTAGAAGGTGGTAGGAAAATATGAAAAAGAAGTTGGTTTTAGTTTTTTTTTTGGGGGGGGTAGTGTAGCTTATCTAAAATTCCTATGAGTTCTGACTTCTTTTTGAAATCCTACATTTATTTAATTGCTCAGAGCCCATATCCTGCTGTCCAAATTTGATCGTGAGATTTATATCCCCAGTAACTTTAGTTAAAATATTTTAGTATACTTACAATATATTAATTTACATGCTATGGGTTTATGAAGGGTACAGTGTTCTGCATATGCATGCTTACATATGACATAAATATTCATTAGACAAGGCTAACTACCACTTGAACATGTACAGGTGGACATGTCATTGGATACTTAAAAATTTACATTTAAAGCACAATAATTGTAAACTGAAAAAGAAAAAGAAAGGTCACAGGGTCTTGGTAGGGTAGGAAGATGGGAGCATGAACAGAGGAATTGCACAAAAATAAAAATAACATGAATCAGAACCATGGCAATCTTCCTCCTGAATACCATTCAACAAGGTACAGCCCCCAGCAATGGGTGAGGAGGGGACAGTCCAGAACATGTGACATTTGGCTTTCTGGGCCTGGGTTACCTCACTAACTATAATCCTTTCCAGATCCATCCATTTTCCTGTAAATTTCATAATTTCATTTTTCTTTACCTCTGAGTAGAATTCAATTTTGTAAATGTGCTACATCTTCATAGGAGTCATAAACTAATCTTATCTTGGGATCTCTTTGATCTCTTATCCCCACCCTCATATCCTGACATAACCAAGAAGCTTGCTGATCTTCCAGTAAGTAAAATATCATTGTACCTGTCTTGGAGTGAGTCTTTTGCATAAAGTGTGTACTAGGGCTTTGGAGAACTTAGAGTGGCTGAAAAATTATGTGGCAGTATTTTTTGCTTACTTGCTATGGGAGGCTCAATGGACTAAAGTTTAAAACTTGCTTTCCTTCTAATAAGATAATAAATAAATAAATAAATAAATAAAATAAAAAAATAAAAAAAGATGAAGTTATAATGGGCACAATCAATGGAACAAGCTGAAATCCAATGAAACTCAGCATAAAGTGCTATTGTTCAGTGAACTTTTGTACATCTGTATTAGACATTTACATTTAAATATACCATGATGCCCAACCTGGTAGTGTAAGCTTGAAATCCCAGCTACTGGCAGGCTGAGAAAGGAGGACAGAAAGTTTACCTTACCTGGGTTATAGAGCAAGTTCAAGATTAGTCTTATTTTGAGATCATCTCAAAATACTTAAAAGTATTCACTCTGTAGGCTGGAAAGATAGTTTAGCAGTTAAAGATATTTGTTTGCAAAACCTGATGACCTGGGTTCAATTCCTTGGTACCCATGAAAATCCAGATGTACAAAGTGGCACATGCATCTGGAGTTTGCTTGCAGTGGCAAGGGGCCCTGGCATGCCTATTCTCTCCCTCTCTCTCAGTCTCTCTTTGCAAACAAACAAATAAATAATAAATACAAAACTTCTTTTAAAAATGTATCCAATTCTGCTTCTTCCCCCCACTCTCCATACCTGGTTGTTAGCCTGGCATTTGTGGGCCATCCTCCTGTCCTGTGTCCAGAATGTATTCCTTTTTTTTTTCTTTTTTTTTTTTTTTTTGGTTTTTATAAAGGTAGTTTCACTCTAGGCCAGGTTAACCTGGAATTCACTAGGCAGTCCCATGCTGGCCTTGAATTCACAGCAATCCTCCTACCTCTGCCTCCCAAGTGCTGGAAATTAAGGTGTGCATCAACCATGCCCAGTTTCTTTTCTTTTCTTTTCTTTTCTTTTTCTTTTTCTTTTTCTTTTTCTTTTTTTTCTTTTTTTTTTTTTTTTTTTTTGAGGTAGGATCTCTCGTTAGGCCAGGCTGACTTGGAATTCAGTATGTAGTCTCAGGCTGGCCTTTATGGTCATCCTCCTACATTTGTTTCCAAATGCTGGGTTTAAAGGTATGTGCCACCATGTGCAGCTAAGAATTTGTTTTTGATGTTTATTTTGCAAGTCTGACTTTGAGCTTTATTTCTGTTAATTATAATAACTACAAGTATTAAATCTTTTGCGGAAGAAAATATCTTTAGAAGGCATCTCTCACAGCCAGGTGTGGTGGAGCACACCTTTAATCTTGGGAGGCAGAAGTAGGAGGATCACTGTGAGTTTGAGGTCAGTTTGGGACTACAAAATGAGTCCCAGGTTAGCCTGGGCTAGAGTGAGATACTATCTCAACAAACAAGCAAACAAACATACAAACAAATTAACAAACAAACAGGAATGCATCTGTCTTGGGGTAGGAGAAATATGTCAATCATTCAAAGTTCTTGCTGTGCAAGCCTGACAACCAGAACCCACATAACGCCCAATGCAGTAACACATGTGCCAGTAATCCCAACATGTCTATGGTAATGGGAGGTAGAAATAGGAGAATCCCCAAACTTGGGGCCACCTAGTCTGGTATCTGCAGTAGCAAACAAAATCAAAAGAGATACCCTGGTTGGGCGTGGTGGTGCATGCCTTTAATCCCAGCACTCAGGGGACAGAGGTAGGAGGGAGGATTGCTGTGAGTTCAAGGCCACCCTGAGACTACATAGTAAATTCCAGGTCAGCCTGAGCTAGAGTGAGACACTACCTCGAAAAACAAACAAACAAACAAACAACAAAAAAAGAAATACCCTGTATCAAACAAGGTGGAAGGTGGACTGATACCCTGAGTTTGTCATTTGGCCTCTACACATGACATGCATGTGCCTAGCCAAACACACACACACACACACACACACACACACACACACACACCATATACACATTCAAAAATAGTAAAATAAAAATGTAAAGCTTTGTAGTACTATCTTCTAGGCACAAAGTGGCTGTGGCATTCATTATCTCACAGTGGCTGATGCTACCTATGTAAAACTTGTATAATAGGAAAATGATGTCCTCAAAACAGATCAGGGACTAGTTGGAAAGATGAAGGGCTTCACTGGAGGTGGAGACAGGGAGGAGTGACAAAAGAGGGTAGTGGGAGGACATTATGATAATGTTATATTGTGTATATGTGTTGAGGTTGTTAATAAAAAAAAGTAAATAAATAAATAAAAATGTGTTTTTCAAGCTAGGTGTGGTATCACCCACCTGTAACCTAGAATTTAGGAAGTGAAAGAAGGAGTACCAGGAGTTCAGATTCATCCTTGATCATTCTTGGCTATGTCACAAGTTTGAGGATAGCCTGGGGTGCATAAGAGCTTATTTCAAAAACAAAACAAACTACAGGGGTCGAGAGATGGCTAAGTGGTTAAGGCACTTGCCTGAAAAGCCTAATAACCTGGGTTTGATCCCCCAGTTCCCATGTAAAGCCAGATGCATAAAGTGGTGCATTTATCTGGAATTCACTTGCAGTGGCTAGAGGCCCTGGTCTGCCTATTCTCTCTCTCTCTCTGTCTTCTGTCTTTCTGTGCTTGCAAATAAAATAAAATTTAAAAAGTATTAAAAAATAAACTAACTAAAATGTGTATATTCAAAATAAATAACATATTCATTTGTGGAATTTTTAATATTTCTTTATTTGTACATTTGTGTGTGTGTCACTGCAGACAAATGCCTGTCCAACTTTATATGGGTGTCTGGGCAGTTGAATTTGGGCCAGCAGGCTTTGCTAGTAAGTGCCTTTCACTGCTGACCCACTTCTCTAGTTAGTTTCCCATTTGGGATATTTATTTATTTCTTTTCTTAGCTTTTGATTGACAGCCTCTGCACATATAGACAACACACTCGTATTACAGTCCTCTCCTATAACTCTCCCTTTCCTCCATCCTGAATACCCCCTTTCCCTTCTTTCCAAATAGTCTTTTTTTTCTTTTTAATTTTTGATTGTTTTATTTTTTCGAGGTAGGGTATTGCTGTAGCCCAGGCTGACCTGGAACTCACTATATAGTCTCAGGATGGCCTCAAATTTATGGTAATCCTCCTACCTCAGACCTCCTGAGTGCTGGGATTAAAGTTATG
Organism: Dipus sagitta; assembly: GCA_036346955.1. Taxonomy (NCBI): domain Eukaryota; kingdom Metazoa; phylum Chordata; class Mammalia; order Rodentia; family Dipodidae; genus Dipus; species Dipus sagitta. The sequence continues at coordinate 210,686,517 of CM070770.1, forward strand.
CTCCACCATGCCAGCTCTTCTATTGTGATGTGATCATTTTTCCCCATTCCTATTAAATAGGTATTGTGTAGGTAGTGTCAGCCACTGTGAGGTAATGAATTCCTAGGCCTTTTTGTGTCTGAAAGACAGCATTATAAGCAGTTCCTCCCCTTCCTTTGGTGCTTACATTTTTTCCACCATCTCTTCTGCAGTGGTCTCTGAGCCTTGGAGGGTATGATAGAGATGACTCACTTGGTGCTGAACAGTCCACTGTCACTTTTTCTCAGCATTTTGCTGAGCTTTGAGCCACCGCAATGGTCACCATCATCTGAAAAGAGAAGCTGCTCTAACTAAACGTGAGAGTAGCATTAGTATATGGCATGGGAATAAGTATTTAGAGGGCAGTTTGGAGGGCTTAATGTATTCATTTAACCAGACAACAGTAGTAATTTCATTTTGGGTATTTTAAAAATAAATTTTATTTAAGAAATACAGCGATATAAGAAAAAGTATCTTTTTATAGAATCATACAAAAATCTAATATTGGTCGTCTTCAGAAACTGTAGAAAGGCCTTTGACATTCTATTATATGGCTAATAATGTACCTGTCCAACTTAATGAAATATTGTACCTCAATTTGTTCAGGGATACTGGTATCATAAAATGAAGGCTTAAACATGAAAGTCCTGTCAATACAATTTCCTTTTTTTTTTTCTAAATAGGGTTAGAGTGCTAAAAAAAACAACACAAAAAAACTCATGAAATTACAAAACTGTGCCCATAAAGCACCTGGGACATAGCTCTCCTTTTTATGCTGAGAAAGTTATCAGAGAAAAAACATTTAACACTAGTTATGGGGAAACAATTTATTTTTGGAATAATTAGTATCCTCTTCCTAATTAAGACATAGATACTTTCATTTCTTTTGAAAATAACAGTTTCATTTTGCTTCACATGTCAAAGTAAAACAAATATAATTATTGCCTTTTTCTTCCAAGCCCTTAAAGAGATTACTGTCATTCTTCCTTTGGCAAAGCTAGGCTTTCACAAAAACAGCTGTTGATTTATTTTTTCTTCTCTAAGGAATTTGGATCACAGTACTTGAATTTTTAAATTTATTAGTAGAAGGCAACTCATCAGATTAAAATCTACAAAATGTAAACTATGCTATAACAAGAGTGTTTAAAGTGAGATTTTAAGGTGGCTAAGCTTTAAAAAGTAGATGTATATTTTTGACCTAACCCCCCCCCCCAAAAAAAAGTTGCTTCCTGGGCTCATTTGGAGCATGGGTAGATGAAAGGAAGGTACAGTGGGAAAGTTCAGCTACCAGGACATAGATAGGCAAGGGTCAGCTATTAGGGATTAGATGCTGGTAGTGGACAAGAGCTGCATGGCTACTCAGGCACTGCAGATCAGGTCTCCTGTGGGGAAGTTGCAGAAAGGCAGGCCGAAAGATGGGGACAAACAGAGCTGCACACAGCACTCATCTCAAGCAACAAGAGAGAGGAAACTGTGCAGCATGCCACAGCTGGGAGGGAGAGCATTATCTCAGGTAAAAGTTTAGCACCTTGCTCGTGAAGTTACGAGGACAGGCCATCACATCAAAGGAGCATTTGTGGTAGGAAAGAAGCTAAAAGTTGAACTGATTCACTGAGTTACTGTAAGAGTTAATTGCTGAAGAGCTAAACTCGTCTTTGTCAGCAGTTGAAAAAATCCCAAAGAAGGAACTATCCAGAAAGAGCCCAAAGGGATGATAAGAAGGAAAGAGTTTAGGCTAAACCAAAGTAAAATGGAGCTCATTGTTAGGGTGACCTGACTGTAGAAATGACTGATATGCAAATTGCCACATCTTGTTTATTCATGAGCCCCTCCCCTTGGCTCTGAAAACTATTAAAATGGAAATAAAATCTCAGCTCAGGGCCAAAGCTTCTTTGGGGGGCTACCTCAAGCTTTTTGGCCCCTGGGTAATAAACTTCTCTACTTTCACCCATTCTGGTGTTGGAGTGATCTTTCCAGAGAATTTCTGCAACACATTGAATATTACATCACAGGATTAGGTGAGGAAAGAAATTGAATATACCAAACAATTAGACAGCTAAGAGACTGAATCTGTGTCACCTGCAAGGCACTGAGTGTCCTGAGCCAGGGCTGCTGGAAGAATATCTAGGATATTGCACATGGCATGTCATAAGGCTACCCACAAAGCATTCCCTTTTCTGTTTCAATTAACAGCTGGCAGTAGCAAGGAATTCCTCATGCCCCATTTCAAGTTTCCAGTGGTGATTCTTCTCTGTGGAAGCATGCAGAAACCCATATATTTTGACAAGTCCAGAGAATGTAGAAGTCTACGCCAAATTGTGGACAAAATGTTAATGGATTGTAGGAACTGTTTCTATGGAAGTTAGTGAAACAGAACTCTGTTCAGAGTTCATACTTGGAGTAGCATTATGGTGTCAAGATAAATAAATGGCTGTAATGTATTACTCATTTGTTGGCACAACATGCATCTCTCCCAGCACTGCCCTCAGAGTTCACCTTTTCAGGACAGAAGAGCTTAGGCAGTAATAGGACGGAAGGAATCCCGCCTCCCCTCCCCCCCCCCCGCCCCCACACACACTTCAGTAATTGGCCTAAGGGGTGGGAATACTCAGCAATTAAGGCCACTCAGCACCTTTCTGGACACCTGGAGGCTGGAAAAAGGACATATATTTTCCAATTAATTTTTAACTGGGAGATTGTAACTTACATGCTACTGATCTTCTCTGCCATTGAAGAAAGTCCAGCAACAGTGTGAAGACAAGCAGAGAAGTGAAACAGATGAGAGAAGTTTCTGGTAATGTAGAGTCATGTCTTCCAGGGGTCTATTTTTCTTCCAATTTTGTAGACTTTTTAAGCATTTTATAAAAAACCTTTTTTCCTATTTAAAACTATTTTTATTTATTGTAGAGAAAGATATACACATACATGCATGGGGGGTGGAGAATGGGCAGCTGCAAACAAACTCCATTTTGTGCATCTTTATTAGTGTAACAGCGGTCTAGCCGGGGTTTTTCAATGAGGGTATTGGGGAATCAAACCTGGCTGGTCAGGCTTTGCAAGCAAGCACCTTTAACTGCTGAGTTATCTCTCCAGCACCCAATTTTTTTTATTGACAATTTTCATACATGTATAAAATGTATATTGCTTACAATCCCCTCTAGTTACTTTCTTTTGCTCTCCTTCTGCCATGTCCCTCCCATTGAGCCCTTTGATCTTTCTAACTAGGCAGTCTTCTATTTTTGTTTGTTTGTTTGTATGTTTTTTTCAAGGTAGGATTTTGCTCTAGCCCAGGCTGACCTGGAATTAGTCTTCTATTTTGATGTCTCTTCCCCTCACCCCTTTCTCTTTCTCTCTCTCACACATTTTTTCTGCCACCTCCTGACACTTGGAGGGATTGAAAGAGTGCTGAACACTCTACCGTCACGTCTTCTCAGCACTTTGGTGAGTTTGAAGTCTCCCCAGTGGTCACTGCCATGTGCAAAAGGAAGCTTCTCTGCAGCACTCATCTGTGGTAAACACAAATATTCAGAGGGAAATTGGCTGATATAACATTTACATTTAGCTAATTTTGTGGACCTCTTCAGAACCCCCCACCCCCCACCTCCCATCCCCGCAGCTAGGATCTCACTCTAGCCCAGGCTGACCTGGAATTCACTTTGTAGTTTTAGGCAGGCCTCAAACTCATAGCAATCCTCTTACCTCTGCCTCCTGAGGGCTGAGATTAAAGGTGTGCGCCACCACACCTGGCTTCTTCAGCATGTTTTTTTATTTTTTTGTTCATTTTTATTTAGTTAGTTGACAGCGACAGAGAGAGAAAGAGAGAGAGAGAGAGAGAGAGAGAGAGAGAGAGAGGGAGAGAATGGGCACACCAGGGCCTCCAGCCACTGCAAATGAATTCCAGATGCGTGTGTCCCTTGTGCATCTGGCTAACGTGGGTCCTGGGGAATCGAGCCTCGAACGGGGGTCCTTAGGCTTCACAGGCAAGCACTTAACTGCTAAGCCATCTCTCCAGGCCTTCTTCAGTATTTTCAAAAAGCCCTATGAAACAAACAATTCTTTTTTTGTTACTTGAATTGGTGTGAAGCAAATTTCCTTCTTATGCTCTAATGGGTCTTAAATAATCTAGAAACGAAGCAAGGATAAAAGTATAAAAATATAGAGTAGACAAGCATAAAATTATTATTATTGTGCTGGAGAGATAGCTTAGAGGTTAAGGCACTTGTCTGCAAAGCCAAAGGACCCAGGTTTGACTCCCCAGGACCCATGTAAACCAGATGCACAAGGTGGTGCATACATCTGGAGTTTGCAGAGGCTAGAGGCCCTGGCATGTCCATATTCCCTCTCTCTCTTTCTGCCTCTTTCTTAGATAAATAAATAAACAAACAAACAAATAAAACAAAGTAAATTTTAAAAAGCATGTGCTTTAAAAATTATTACTAGCAGTATTTTGTTGGGGGGAGGGTTCAAGGTATAGTCTCACTTTAGCCCAGTCTGATTTTGTTAGCCAAAATGGCAAAGTATTATTGCCAGTTTCTAAGATTATTAAGTAACTATATACTGAGACTATAAACCACTCTTAGTTCATTGTATTGATTGAGGAAGATAATACATGAGACAATTTATATAATTATTATCACAAAGAACATGTTTACAGTTGTCAGGAAATTCTTTTGTCACCAATTAAAACATACAAGCTGTCATTGTACTAACAGGAGAATATTACTTGTAGTATATTAAGGTTATTGTAGTTATAATATTCAAACAAGATCATCATAAAAAATTCTGATTGAAGACAGGCACAGTGGCTTGGTGTTTAATTCTAGCATTCGGGAGGCTGATGTCAGAGGATCACTGTGAGTTCGAGGCTAGCCTTGGCTACAAAATGAATTTCAGATTAGCCTGGTTTAGGGTGAGACCCTGAATTAAAAAATATATATATAATAGAATGAGGGGCTGGAGAGATGGCGCTTGTCTGCAAAGCCTGACGACCAGGGTTGGATTCCCCAGTACCCACATAAAGCCAGCTGCGCAGTGGTGTATGCATCTGGAGTTTGTTTGCAGCAGCTAGCTTTGGAGCACCAATTCTCTCCATTTCTCTGACTCTCTTCCATCTCTCTTACTCTCTCTCTCTCTCTCTGTTTGCAAACAAATAAATAAAAATATATTTTTAAAAAAATCTGGTGCAAGCAAGCTGACCCGAGGGTGCCGATATGTGGTGGGAAGAGCATGAGGTGCTAGGGAGGCAGACGCCGGAGACTTTGTGTTAGCCCTCGCCCCGGCCAGAATAAGTAACTCAGCACTTGTAAAACCTGCAAAAACTAATGCAGCAGAAAAATCCCGATGGTGAGATTTGGACAGCTAGTTTGGAAGGTGTCAGAACAAGTCTTAATAGAAATACTTGAATTAGTAAGCTGACAAACAAATGAAAACAACAGTTAAATTCAACAGAAGAAAAGTAATGGACTCGGATGAAGGTGACGATTACTGAAAAGAGATGTTCAGAGACTTGATGGAGTGGTTCTGGGCAATTATGAACAATACCTTATGTATTTACTTTGTTTACTGTCTATATATGCCTTTTGAAAAATAAACTTGCTATGCAAACTCAACAAAATGACTGAATATAAGATGTATCACTTGAGAGAAATTGATCTAATTTAAGTGAAATTAATCCAACCCATAATGTAAAAGGTAGATTTTGATAGCTTTCCAGTAATATTTTTCCATTATATAATAGCAACATTAAACACACATGCATAAATATTTGAGTTTTTATCAAAAAGTTGAAACACCATTTTTTTTTTTATTTGTTTTGGTTTTTCAAGGTAGGGTCTTGCTCTAGGCCAGGTTGACCTGAAATTCACTATGTAGTCTTAGGCTGGCCTCAAACTCACAGTGGTCTTCCTACCTCTGTCTCCTGAGTGCTGGGAGTAAAGGCATGTGCCATGATACCTGGTGAAAAACAGTTTTTATTATTTATTTATTTAAGAGAGAGAGGAAGAGAGGGAGAATGGGCATGCCTCTTGTCATTGCAAACAAACTCCAGATGTATGTGTCACCATCAGCATCTGGCTTATATGGGCTTTGGGTAGTCAAATCTAGGTCCTTAGGTGTCACAGGCAAGCACCTTAACTGCTAAACCATTTCCTTAGCTGGTAGGAGGTCAGGGGAGAATTATAGACTAGTTAAGATGGTCCCTTCTCAAAGTAAATTTCCACTGTAACAGTTTTCTATCAGATAGTCACTTGGCATTTATACTTGAAAACCACCAAGGACAGTGGTGCTGGTGTATCCCAGAATGTCTTGTTTGCTAGAAGGGAAACTTGGTAATCTGTCTTGTATTGAATAGGCTTAACACATTGAAGTCTGATATTTTCCAGCTCCTAGCAGGTAGATATGTACTTAATGTTCTGAAAGACTATGAAAAGAGCATGTCAATTATAATAACTGTCATCATTAATATCATCATTGTCACTGTGATGAGTTCACCTCTACTCCTGTGTGACTTAAGGAGTTCTCAGTTAGAGATAATAAACTAGGTAATATGAATAAAGAGGAGCTGGGAAATAAAATAGCTAGGGCAGCTAAAACTAAGTGTGTATGTTTCTGTTTATTAATGAAATAAAAGTAAGCAAACAAAACTAAGTGTATCAATTGCTATTGCATTGCTGTGAACAAATAGCTAATCAGAAAGAACTTAAAGAAAGGCATTATTTTGGCTTATAGTTCCAGAGTGTAGAGTCAATTGTGGCAGTGGAAGCATGGAAAGAGCAAAAAAAGCCTGTGTCACATCATCACATCAGCACGAAGGAAGGAGAGAGAGAGGAAGAGGAAGAGAGAGAGAGAGAGAGAGAAGGAGTAACAGAAACCAAGCAGGGCCAGTATATACCATCAGCCAACCCCATCTTCCAGTGACACACTTCTAATAAAGCTCCACCTCCTAACAGTTCTAAAACCTCCCCAAACAGCTAGGGTCTAAGTGTTACAAAAATATTGTCCTGTGTGGGGGTGGGGGAACAATGACATTTTACATTCAAACCACCACAGTAAGTTTCAAAAGCAGGGGATACTGGAAAACAATGAATGTTTCCTTATGAGATATATAGAATGTATTTAATCCCTGGGATCATTATTTTGTATTTCTCTTCATGCAAGCTGCAAGCTTTATTCTTCTCACTCTATAGGTCTTCTCCTATATGTATTACGGAAACAGTAGAGCTTCAGATTTGGGGAAGAGACTGGCTACAACGTTTGGGTTCTATATTGAAACATCTGGACAAGGTCTTTCTTGACACTGTTTAATATAAACTTCTTATTGTCCAGTCAATGAGGACTGAGGCATTGTGATCAGCCTGCGCTCAGTCAGTGGTCTATACTATTTTTCTCTAGTGTTGGCTAGGGTTGGGCTATGATAAACGTGATAGCTCCCATGAGATTTACATGAATGTGCAGAGCTGAATAAGGGAGCTTAACACCCCACTTCAGAAAATAGTGTGTTTCCCAGGTATGGTGATGCACACCTTTAATGCCAGTACAGGAGAGACTGAGGTAGGAGGATTACCATGAATTCAAGACCAGCCTGGGCAAGAGTGAGACCTTACCTTGAAAAAAGAAAGAAAGAAAGGAAGGAAGAAAAGGCATATAGTATGTTTAATACTTTACAATACTTTCATCAGAGAAAAAAAATCTCACTAAATAATTGTGAAATTCTCCAGAATCTGGATAATTTCCTACCATACCATAAATAGAATGTGGTATCACTTAGATTTGATGTCATTTCCTGTAAGAATTTGTTACTGATTCTGTGCCTCTCACATGATTAATTCTTCCTATACTCTCCCATGCTGACATGGCTAATTTCTACTGTCAAATTGATCAGATCAGGAATCAAGTAGGAGACAAACCTCTTGGGCAGGTCTGCTAGGGTGTAAGGATTATCTGAGGAAGACCTTCCCCTAGAGTGGGCAGCCCTTTTGGTGGTGACTTATATATAAAGATCTTTCAGGAAAAAGGAGTACTTTTGCCTGGCTGCCCTTGCAACTTGCTGGTGAATTCATCTACCTTGTTGCTGCAATCCTTTGTGGACATTGGAACCCAGCCTCCTCAGCCTTCCAGCATGTACTGAATACCAGAAACTCCCCAGGAATCCTCCAGAATTTCAGTGCCAGATTAGGACTGGTGAGACATCTAGACTTGTGAGCTGAGCAGCTGTGGGGTTTCAGACTCTCCAGTAGCCATTGTTGGCCTGCCTAGCCTGTAAAGCCAATCTAACAAATCACATGTATATAATGCCCTTTGTGTATGAATGTATTTTATATATACATTATATATATGCAGTATATTATATATTAATATATACTGCATATTATATATATGCAGTATATATTCATCCTATTGGTTCTATTCCCCAGAAAACCCCAATAAATAAAAATATTCCTATTTCTTTGATACCATTTTTCATGCAGTAATCTGAGATGAATGTTTTACATGTGGCATGGCTCCTTTTGAATCTTCTTACAAAGAATAAATGGTTCTGTACTTCAGTGGTAGAGAAAATTAATACACGTTGGAACATAAAAACACTAGTTTCACTTAAATTGCAGGCAAAAGAAAATCCCACAAAGTATTTTTTTTCTGTGCTGTTATTATATAGATTAAGCTGTGAAATTCCTAACAAATTGTGACACAAAATATCACTTAGAACACTGAAGAAACAAAGCAGTGCCAATGCTGGGTAATCCCAGGGCTCATCTTGAGAGAGTAGGCATAATGTCAAGGGGCTCATCACTTGGGCCATTTTTCTGTTCGCAATTTTCACTAATTTTAACTATGGAATTAAAGATGATCCAGAGCACAAAATATTTTTAAAGAGATGTAATGACTATATTACTCCATTTTTTCCTATTGTATATTCTTTCTAATAAAATTTAAAGAGGCATGGGATCAAATTTTTTGAGCTCTAGGATTTCAGCTAAAGACAAAATTTGTATTTTTAACATATTTTAGGGGCTGGAGAAATTGCTAAGTAGTTAAGATGCTTTCTGACAAAGCAAAAGGACCTAGGTTTGATTTTCCAGTACCTACCTAAAGCCAAATGCCTAAGGTGGCACATGTGTCTGGAGTTCATTGGCATGGCTAGAGGTCCTGGTACACCCATCCTCTATCTGCTTCTCTTTTTCTCTCCCTCTCTCTTTCTCTTAAATAAATAAATAACATAATAAATAGTATTTTCATATATATTATATAATATATTAAATAAATAATATTTTATTTATTAGAGAAAGGGAAGGAGGGAAAGCAAGAGAGAATAAATATGGGCATGTCAGTGCCTAGTGGCCACTACAGGTGAATTCCAGACACACGTGCCACCTTGTGCATCTGGCTTTATGTGGCTACTGGGGAATTGAACCTGGGTCCTTAGGCAAGTGCCTTATTCACTGAGCCATCTCTCCAACCCTTGAACATATGTTTTCATTATACACATTGTATGTGTATGTGTATGTATGGATATTTGCAGTTTGGGTGGCTGTGGGGATGAACTATAAAAATAAACTGTGGAAATGAACTATGAGAATCAACTATGGGAAAGAACTGTGGGAATATTTCTTATGCATGTTACAAATAACATTTTCAATATCATTGCTGTAAAATGCTAAATTCCTTACTTGTAACTTACCCTAAAGTTAATCTTACAACTTTGTAAACTACCTGCTTAAAGCAGTGTGACTAAGCTTCCTCTGCCTTGGTGTACCTTTGGTCTGAACAGCACAGACGACCAATATTGACAAGCAATGATTAGAGATGCTGATTGATCTTAAGATATGCTCTATGCTCCTTTCCTCAGAGACCTGGATGGACTCTTGACTCAGAACAAACATACATTCGTAAGAAGTTCTGACCGCAGTATTGAAGACAACTAGGTCAATAATAATGGGCACACAGATCAGTTGAAGGCAATAGGTGGCTTTAGTGTGATTGTTCTTGGGATTAGAGTGTATAAAGTGTGTTTTGCATTAGCAGAGTCCAACAGGTTGTACTTGAAAGTATCTTCCTTTAACAAATGTTTAAAAATTATCCAAATTGAAATTTCCTTACCCTTTGCTCATACAATGAACTCCTTGTTTATATGTTACTGGTTTATGGATTTCAATAAAAATGCCAATGAGTGTCTGTGTGTGAAAGAAGCTAGCCACATTCACAGTAAGACCAGAGCAGTGGTGGCAGCAGATGCACTAAATTCCTCTTCAGTATCTTTTTTCTCATGCTGTGCTAGAGGCAGCTAGCCCACTCGTGGGCTGGGTGTACTAGGAGTTAGCTCTCCCACTTCTCAGGCTCTGCTTCTAGTAGCAGTTTGCCCACTTCTGGATAAGAAAATAACAGAGGTCAGTCTTCTAAATTCAAGGCTATGCTCCCTAAGTAGCTCAGGTTTCAAATCTCAATTTATGATTGAAATTGTGTAGTAATTTATTAAAATATGCTTTTCTGGCTTTCATGATGATTATATTACTTTTGTGGCAGTCAGTTATATGTGTCAACCTGACCATCCCTCAGCTGTTCACATTAAACTATGGCTTTCTGAATCTATTTTGAAGATGTGATAAGTCCCATAATTATCGAATTTTGGGAAAGGTTATTCCCATATGCTTATTATATGCTAATTTTAGATTATCCTGATTGAGCATTGTCCAATTAGTTGAAAGGTCTTTAAAGAAGAACGAAGACCATCCTGAGAATATACAAATGTTGCCTATGGGTAACATTTTTTTGTTTTTTTTGAGGTAGGGTCTTGCTCTAGCCCAGGCTGAAATGGAATTCATTATGTAGTCCCAGGGTGGTCTAGAATTTACAGCAATCCTACCTCTGCCTCCCAAGTGCTGGGATTAAAGGTGTGTGCACCATGTCCAGCAAAGGGTATGAACTTTTCAAAATTTTATTTTATATATATGAACATCAGGTTATACATATATATATATATATATATATATATATATATATATATATATATATATTTAAATCCCCTTGCCTGTACTCCCATTACCCTGGGGGCTCTCCTCAGTTGGATTATGGTATTTACTGTGGAGTCATAAGGACCTCAGTCAGTCTTTGTGGTATAGCAAGGAGACCCTGAATATTCACTCTATGTCTCTTGCAGTCTTTCTGTCTATCTTCCACAATGTTTCCTGAAGCCATGGCAGGCCCATTGACAATCTGATTTAGTGCTGAGTTCTTTGTAGCCTCTGGAGTTCTGCTTTGATGGGTTTTGATTGATCGCCATATGTCACTATTGCCCTGGAGCTGGTTGAGACTGGTTGACAGGCTAGGAGTAAGAACAGTATTCATGTCACAACTTCCTCTGCAATTTCTCCTGGTCCCTGGAAGATGTGGGAAAGGTGGCATATCTCATGGTGGGCAGATGGCTATCTTCTTATCTTATTGATAGATCTTGATTCTCCTCCACCATTTTCTTTCTTTATACCCCCCTCCCTTTTTTTTTTTTTTTTTTTTTTTGGAACAGTGGGGTCTTCCCTTTGAAGTCTATGAGTTTCCTGACCATAGAATTCTGACTTGGTTTCTAGTACCAGATATGAGATCTTTCCCACCTAGTGATCCTCATATCCAATCAGAGAACAGTTGGTTACCTGCAGAGGTGGTGTGCCACTATTTCACCAGCATGTACTTCTTGTCTGGCTGGTTAATTTTGTAGCCTGCAGGGTCCCCTGCATATTCATGCTATTGGTGACCATTCCTGGGTAGCAATTTTAGCTCAGCTCTTAGAATTCCAATCTTCTCATCTCTGTAGCTTCTGTCCTGTGGAATTTAGACATGCTTTGTAGGACCATACAATTACATATGTGTATTTCTTACACTAAATTTCTTTATGAATACATAAAATGATTACATATTCTCCTATTAAAATTATTAGAACTTGCCCATAAAACCCTTTGGGCCTTTTGTATTATATCACTCTGATAAGAGATTGATACCCTGAATATATATTTTTTTTAATTCTATAAATCAACAATAAGAAAATTTAACAACTGTTTAAAAATGGTCAAAGAGCATGGACAGATATACCTTTAAAGAAGAAAGAGTGAATAAGCACATATAGAGCCGTTCAAGGGTATGGGGTGATGACTCAGTGGTTAAAGGTGCTTGCCTGCAAAGTCTGCCAGGCCAAGTTCAATTTCCCAGAGACCCATATATAGCCAGACAGGCTTGCATTGGAAAAAGACCCTGCACACCCATACACACAAACACATGCAAACAAATAAATAAATAAGAGAAATAACTGTTCAACCTCACTAGTCATTGGGAAGAGCATATTGAAAGCATCATGAGAAAAAAAGCAATCTCCTATGGCTGGGCAGACTTTCAGTATAGTGAACCAGGAATGTGAGTGTTCTTGTTTGGGGATATCTGTTGTTACTTCCTATTCATTCCACCTTCTTCCTTATGATATGATAGCATATGAAAAATCCATTTTTAGCTTGGCCTAGAGGATATTGTCATAATAAATTGTTCATCTCTTATTCTCTTAGAAGGCCAAGCAGAAACACAGTTGGGGTGCAGGAAGAAGGAGAGGGCAGGTGAGATGGCTCAGTAGTCAAAGGTACTTGTTTATAAAGCCTGCTGGAGCTGGACATGGTGGCTGGTGCATACCTTTAATCTCAGCACTTGGAAGGCAGAGGCAGGAAGACTATCATGAGTTCGAGGCCAGCCTGAGACTACAGAGTAAATTTCAGGTTAGATTGGGATAAAGTGAGACCCTATCTCAGAAATATAAATAAATAAATAAAGTCTGCTGGTCTGGGTTCAATTCCCCAGCCACCCTCATAAGGCTTGATGGGTCTTAATTTGCATAGGAAAGAGATCCTGGAGCAAGCATGCATATGCATACACACATCTGCAAATAAATAAATACATTTAGTTTTTTTTTGTTTTGTTTTTGCTTGTTGTTTTTTGTTTTTCAAGGTAGGGTCTCACTCTAGCACAGGCTGTCCTGGAACTTATTACGTAGTCTCAAGGTGGCCTCGAACTCACAACGATCCTCCTACCTCTGCCTCCTGAGCAATGGGATTAAAGGCGTGCGCCACCACGCCCGGCTACGTTTAGTTTTTTAAAGGAGGGAGGAAATGGAGGGTGATCAGTATGACTAACAGACTACATTTTCCTAGTTCATTGCTGATAGGTATCCTTTTTCTTGGCTCCCAGCAGTCTGGATGACCCTCAGAACCTACAGGGTAGCAGGATTTTGGCAGGTGGTCTCCTCCTGGTAACAGACACTAACATTATTCATTATTACTAAAGCAATAATGTTGTTTTTACTTGGATATTATGTAGAGAAAATAAAAGTTAATCATCACACAAGAGAAGTTCTTTTGGTGTTTTGAGACAGGGTCTCATGTAGCCTCTTTTGGCCTCACACTTGCTATGCAGCCAAGGATATCTTGACCTTCCCCAAATTCTCCTGACTCCTCCCAAAGTGCTAGTATTATGCGGGTGCACCACCCCACTTGGTATAATTAGATTAGATAATTAGATTAGATTAATAGTACAAAATGACTATTTTCAAGGATAATTAATTAATTAATTAATTTGTATTTTAAAGTTTTTCTTCCTAGCTAGGGGTTGAGTACAGTACCAGGAGAATCATAATGTGGGGGCCAGCCTGGGCAACATCAGGAGATAAATTACCTAAAACACACACAAATATAATATAAAATGAAGCAATGAAAATTCTTCCTCAGGCTGGAGGGATGGCTTAGTGGTTAAGGCACTTGCCTGCAAAGCCAAAGGACCCAGGTTCGATTCCCCAGGACCCACGTAAACCAGATGCACAAAGTGGTGCATGCGTCTGGAGTTTGTTTGCAGTGGCTGGAAGCCCTGGCATGCCCATTCTCTCTTTCTGTCTGCCTATTTTCCTCCCTCGCTCTCTCAAATAAATAAATAATAAAATAAACAAAATTAAAAACAGTTCTTCCTACCTCCCCCCTCTCTCTTCCTTTTCTTTTTTTACTTTACCTTCCTCCATCCTTTATTTCTGCCCTTTTTTCTTCCCTTTTCATCTTCCTTAGGTGACTGACTTTGCTCTTCATGGGTTCAATGGACTCTGCTACCACAGTTATTGTATGTCCCCAGATAATACAATTTTCAGAGGAACTACAATTTCCACTGAGTTTAGAAAAATCTCAGGGGGTCCTTATAGATATGATGTGTGGAAGTGTTTGAGGCCCTGTGACAGTTTCTGACTTAGTTCTTTTTTTTTTTTCCTTTTTGGTTTTTCAAGCTAGTGTCTTGCTCTAGCCCACGCTGACCTGGAATTCACTATGTAGTCTCAGGGTGGTCTTGATTTTACAGCGATCCTACCTCTGCCTTCTAGGACTAAAAGCATGCACCACCACACCCTGCTTGACCTGAGTTTTTGTTCTCTATATAGTGCTGGTCTCTTTGATCATATGAGAGCAGTTGTGCTCTGCAACTATGACTTTAAAAGCATTAAGAATTTTACAGATAAAAACTCATTTAAAATCTTGTCAGAAGATGCTAATACAGTAAATCATCCCAGGCTTCTCTGATTGGCTAAAACCAATTATATATATATAATATATATATATAATATTTATAATTATATATTATATATATACACATCAGATGTACTCTTCTGTTTCTTCTTACTGATCTGGAGACCCCACCCCAGAGATTCGCTGTGCTATGTACCATAGACAGCACTATAGCTAAGGACTATAAGAGTCTTTTATTCATGTGGGTATGAAAGGTTCTGACATTGTTGCCATGATGTCATGTTTCACAGGGCTGATGCCACCCCCACCCCCAGTGCCTCAACCTGCGCTGCCCTCCAGTGTCCCATGCCCTATATTCAGAGAAAGTGATGTGAGTCCGTGTAGAATCTGGGAAGCATTTAAATGCTTTAAGGAGAATTTAAAGTCCATTTAGTGTTGGTCTTCTTGGCGGTGAGTGTGTGTATTTTTTAAAGCTTTATTGTAGATCTGGAGCTTTAAAACTAAAACATGTTTTTCCTTTAACGACTGAAGCTCACATGTAACAATATTTTAGTTTCAGGGCTGGAGAAATTGCTCAGTGGTTAAAGGCCCTTGTTTACATAACTTGCTGGCCCAGGTTCAGTTTCCCAGTAGCAACATAAAGTTAGATTCACAAAATGGTGCCTGTGTCTGGAGTTTGTTTATAGTGGCAAAGGCTCTGGCATGCCAATACTTTCTCTCTTTCTGCCAAATAAATAAATAAAAAAACACAAAACATATTAAGCTTCTGGTAAAGATGGTAGAATTATAGCCATGCCAAAGCATCCAGGGAGAAAAAAAGAGACAGAAAAACATACAATGCACTCTTCTGAAAAATGAAGGTGTATAAAGAATTATTAACCTGCACAGAGAGGCAGGAGAGACCCAGAACTTCTCACAACCACACAAACAGTCAGAATTAGCTCAAGAACAACTTAAGACACTCTGCACAGCCTCCCCTCCCTCAATCAGCAGCATTGGGAACCACTGGGGATCTCAGGACACCAAGGGATTGGAGCCACCCCTCACTGGCACAGCATCTAGCATAGCTGATCTGAAGAGCTGAACTACCAACTTAACCAGGTCAGCTAAGCACACAGTGCAACAAAGAGGGATCCAGTCTCCCATTCAGCATAGGTGAAACAAGAAGACACCCCCAAAGGTAACAGTGCTGTTTTACACTGGGCAATACCTACCCTAATGCCAGGTATAAAGGCTTGCACTAGAGGTGCTAATTGCACCTTTAATATCAGGGCAGGTTGCTAAATAGTAATCCCAGGGAGGAAAATAATTCAAAACCTAGCCCACTAAGACAAAAATGTTAATATGTTAGATTTGGTTGATAATACTTTTAGTTGACTTGCCATTCTAAATAAATTGTGTTTTGGGATTGACCTATAGTGCCTTCCTCACTTTTTCTTCTGTCTTTCTTGGGAGGAGGGTTTCACTTGGGCTCAGGCTGACCTAGAACCCACTACAGTCCAGGAGTCTCAGTCTCCCAGTTTTCAGGACTAAGGGTGTGAGGCAATACACTCAGCCAATTTAGGGCATTTGGTTTATTTGCCTGTTTATTCCCCTTGTGTATAAATACTCCATATCGGTTTTATTTGCATGTGTGTATTATTCAGTTGGGTTTTGTTTTTTTAATTTTTAATGTATAATTTTATTATTGAAAACTTCTATCCTTACGGACAATAAACCATGATAATTTCCTCCCCCTCCCCACTTTCCCCTTCACAATTCTCAATTAAAAAAATTCACCAGTGAATCCATCTGGGCCCAAACTTTTTTTAGTTAGGAGGCTTTTCATAATTGCTTGGATCTCTGTACTTGTTATAGGTCTATTTACGTGGTTTATCTCATCTTGATTTAATTTTGGTAGGTCATATGAATCAAGGAAATCATCCATTTCTTTCAGATTTTCAAACTTAGAGTCATATATATTCTTAAAGTATGTCCTTATGATTTTCTGAATTTCTTTGGTATCTGTTGTAATGGTGACTTTTTCATTTCTAATTTTATTAATTTTTGTCTCTTTTTCCTGGTCAGATTTACTAAGGGGTTATCAATCTTTATCCTTTCAAAGAGCCAACTGTTTGTTTCATTGATTCTTTGGATTGTTCATTGGTTTCTATTTCATTAAGTTCTGACCTAATCTTTATTATTTCTTCCCATCTACTGATTTTTGGTTCTCCTTGCTCCTCTTTTTCCAAGGCCATAAAGCAAAACATTAAATTGTTTACTTGTGAACTCTCTAATTTCTTTATATAGGCACTTAGAGCTATACATTTCCCTTTTAGGACTGCCTTCCTTGTACCCCAGAGGTTTTGGTATGTTGCATTCTCATCATCATCTGATTCTATTATTGATTTCCTTTTTGATTTCTTCAGTGGCCAATTCATCATTCAATAGTGTACTGTTTAGTATCCATGAATTTCTGTATGTTCTCTAGTTTTTCTTGTTGCTGATTTGTAGTTTAATCCCACTGTGGTCAGATAGAATACAAGGGATTATTTAAATTTTTCTGTATTTGTTAAGATTTGCTTTGTGTCTTAATATATGGTCTATTTTGGAGAATGTTCCATGTGCTGCTGGGAAAAATGTATGTTCTGCAGCATTTGGATGGAATATTCTGTAGATATCTGTTAATTCCATTTGTTCCATGATATCGTTTAATCCAGATGTCTTTCTGTTTATTTTATATTTTATTTTTATGTTTGTTTTTTGAAATTTATTTTTTTATTAACAATTTCCATAATTGTAGACAATAACCCATGGTAATTCCCTCCCTCCCCCCACTTTCCCCTTTGCAACTCAACTCTCTATCATACATTTTCCTCTCTCAATAATTCTCTCTTTTATTTTGATGTCATCATCTTTTCCTCCTTTTATAATAGTCTTGTGTAGGTAGTACCAGGCACTGTGAGGTCCTGGAAATCCAGGCCATTTTGTAACTGGAGGAGCTTTTTATTTTTTTGGTTTTTCGAGGTAGGGTCTCACTCTAGCCCAGGCTGACCTGAAATTCATTGTGGAGTCTCAGGGTGGCCTCGAACTCATGGCAATCCTCCTACCTCTGCCTCCCGAGTGCTGGGATTAAAGGCGTGCACCACCATGCCCGACTTGGAGGAGCATTTTGTAAGGAGTCCTACCCTTCCTTTGCCTCTTATGTTCTTTCTGCCACCTCTTCCACAATGGACCCTGAACCCTGGAAGGTGTGATAGAGATGTTTCACTGCTGAGCACTCCTCTGTCACTTCTTCTCAGCATCATGGTTCCTTCTGAGGTATCCCAAGGTCACTGCCATCTGAAAGGAGAAGATTTTCTAACCAAAAGTGAGAGTAGCATTAATACACGGGCATGAACATTAAGATAAGTTCTTATTGGCCAGTTTGGTGTTTAATTATAACATGTTGAGGAGAGGTTCTTTCCAGGTTTTGTCTGTTTGGTGTTCTAAAAGCTTCTTGAATCTGCATTGGCATTTCTTTCCCAATTTGGGGAAATATTGTTCTATGATTTTGTTCAAAACACCTACTACACCTTTGGACTGAAATTCTCCTTCTACTATACCCTGAATGTTTGATCTTTTCATAGTGTTCTGAATATCTTTAAATTCCCATTTGTACCTTTCTATTAACTTGTCTTTCTCTTTGTTGGACTATATTAGAGTTGCCACTTGGTCTTCTAGCTTTGATATTCTGTTCTCTCTTTCATCCATTCTAGTGAGACTTTCCACAGAGTTTTTTATTTGACTATATTTTTCAGTGATAGAATTTCTGCCTGGTTTTTCTTCAGTATTTCTATTTCCTTACTCATGTCTTGTAATGACCACCATATTTCTTTAAGCTGTTTTCCTGTGTTCTCTTGGAATTCCTTCAGTAGTTTGTTTTATTCTTTAATTCCTTTGTTTTCTTCTTTGATTTCTTTGAGTATAGATAAAATCTTTTTCTTTTGAAATTTTTATCAAGCATTTCATCTAAAACCATCTCAATGGAGGTCATTTCTCATGGATTTATAATTTTTGGTGGGGTTGTATTGTCTTGATTCTTTGTTTTTTTTGTATTATAATATAGTGATTTTTGCATCCTGAGTTGATTTGATGCTTGAGTTTTCTAATTATCTGCAGTGCTCTTAGACTTGGAAATCCAACTTTATGTACCCTTGCAGTAGGAGTTTAAGGTGCCCAGGTGTAGCTGTTCTACTTCAATCCAACTGCAGAAGTAATCCTAAGTGTTGAGTTTGCCTGCTATTTAAGTACTCTAGTGGGATGAGTAGAGCAATTTACTGGCAAAAATCTGTAATTCAACAGAGCAATATACACATTCAATATAAACAAGCACAGAGTATGCAAATGCAGGGATCAAAAGATAACCTTATAAAACCAAAATCCTTAAGTGTGTGTGTTGCTCAAAACCCTTAATCTGATCTGTTGGGAGGTTGAGATTTCTGTTCTGAAATGGGTTCCAGGTCAGCCTGCGTCTGAATCAGACCCTGACCTCAATAATGACAGAAGAAAAAGACAAAGGCCCTATGAATCTGAAAGCATCCATGGCAACAACAGTCAATCCCAAGTCAGATACAGTTTACTTGATAATGGTAAAGCCAACCACGGATATGTAACCCATAACCTGCCCTGTCATGGAAAGGGAGATTACCACTTCCAGTGCACACCTATGTACCTGCTGTTTTGTCTGTCGGCCTTGTTACTTTTTGGAGTGGCTTCCAGTCTCAACAATGCTGAGTGCCCATCTCCATCCCTCCATGTTGTGCTGTGGAGCTGGTGCTCTGATCAGCTGTGCTGGGTGCCCTGCTGCCGGTGACTGAATGCATTCTCTGGTGGTTCACGTTTCTGACACTTGGCAGATGGCAGAGTGCAGGAAGCCTGGAGTTGTACTAGAACTGCTAAACTGATCCCACCTGTATCCCTTTCAGCAGCTCCTTACCTGATCTCCACTGTCTCCCCTTCAGGTTTAATGAGGTTGGAAAATCCCCTTGTTTGGTCTCTGCTCCTGCAGCTGGGTGCTAGGCAGGGTGGGCATGCAAATCTGCATGGGCCACAAGCACCTCTGTGAGATTCTGGCCAGCTTTCTCCTTTCTGGTACATCTTGGTCTCTCCTGCTTCTCCGCTGTGGTCAATAAAAACCTAGGCACCTTTACTTTCAGATGAAAAATGTATTTTGCTTAAATCCTCCCTAGGCTGGTTTGGTGTGACTCCTATGTAGCCATCTTGCCCAGAAGTCTTTCAGATGGGTTTTAGAATTGTTATGTATTTTTCTCTACCCAGCTTAGTATTGTAATCTTTTTACATTTTTTTCCTACAACATGTTTACTTTCCCTCTATTTCCAACCCCTTTTCCACAACCTTTCCTCCTCTTTTTCCCTTCCTTATTCTCCATAACTACAACCTTCTGTAGACTCAACAACTTCTAATATCTGTGGAAAGCAACAGTACCTGACTTCCCTACCTAGATATCTGAGATACCTCCATCTTTTTACAAAGTTAATACTAGCCCTCACACTTATTTACCTTATATTGTTCCACTTATACATAACCAAAAACCAAACATATTTCTACCAGCCTTGTTTGTTACACACTATGGGTTATTAAAACAAAAGGAAACATTGTTAATTTGATACTAGAATATTTGCAAAGCAGGCACATCCAACAGTTTAGGTCACTCCTGCTGTTATTCCAAGAGTAAGATAAGAACCACATATGGTACTTTGAGCTCCTACCCTGAAGATATAACTTCTGATTTACATGTTTAAGAATATAGCAGATAATTTGAAAGCCCAAGCATTGAAATAACTCAAGATGCAAAACTCTTTACATTATAATACAAGAAATGCCAAAAAATCAGGATAATATAATTTCTCTAAAAATTATAACTCCAACAGAAATAACTTCCAGTGAGATTCATTTAGATGATATAGCAGAGAATTCAAAAGAATGATTATAAGTGTGTTCAAAGAAATCAAAGGAATTAAAGAAGAAAACCTCCTTAAGAGAACACAGAATATCTACTTAGTGAACTAAGGAGGTTGATACCAGATGTTAGTAAGGAAATAGAAATACTGAAGAAATACCAATCAGAAATAGATGAAAAACGCAGCAAGTCAAATAAAACTATAGAAAATTTCAGCTGGAAGTGGTGGTGCATGCCTTTAATCCCAGCACTTAAGAGGCAGATGTAGAAGGCCCATTGAGTTTGAGACCAACCTGAGGCTACAGAGTGAATTCCAGGTCAGCAAATCTGACCAGAAGAGAGACAAGACACAAATTAATAACATTAGAGATGAAAACGGTACCATTACAACACATACAAAATTAATTCAGAAAATTACAAGGGCATACTTTAAGAAGATATGCTCCACTAAGTTTGAAAATCTGAAAAAAATGGACAATTTTCTTGATTTATATGATCTACCAAAATTAAATCAAGATAAGATTAACCACCTAAATAGACCTATAATGTGTATGGAGATCCAAGCAGTTACAAAAAAAATCTCTCATCTAAAAAAAAGTCCAGGCCCACATGGATTCACTGTGAATTTTACCAGACATTCATGAAAGAACTAACACAACTGCTTCTCAAACTTTTTCATAAAATAGAAAAGGAAGGAATTCTACCAAACTCCTTCTATGAAGCCAGCATCACTCTGATACCAAAACCAGACAAAAATAGAACAAACAAAGAAAATTACACAACAAGCTACCTCATGTACACAGATGTAAAAATTCTTAACAAGGCATTGACAAACTGAATACAAGAATATGTCAAAAAGGTCATGCATCCTTACTAGGTCCATTCTGTTCCAGAGATACAAAGATAGCTCAACATATACAAATCAATAAATATAATACACCATATAAATAGGCTGAAGGACAAAAATCTCATGATCCACTGAAGAGATGCAGAAAATGCATTTGACAAAATCCAACATCCCTTCATGATAAAAGTACTAATGAAACTTGGAATAGGAGAAACATATCTCAACATAATAAAGACTATTTTCAACAAATCTATAGTCAACATTATGCCAAATTGGGGGGGGGGGGAATCCTTGAACCATTTCCACCAAAACCAAGAACAAGACAAGGGTATCCACTGTTCCTACTTTAATATAGTATTGGAAGATTGGAAGTCTTAGCTATTGAAATGAGACAAGAGACACAAATAAAATGGATAACAATTGGAAAGGAAGAGATCATATTACGTATATATATGCATATATATATATCAATATATCTTAATAACATATTACTATATCAATATTCATGATTCTATACATAAGGGACCCTAAAGATCAGCAAACTGTTAGAGCCAATAAACACTTTCAGCAAAGTAGCAGAATACAAATTAACACAGAGAAATCAGTAGTCTTCCTATGTAATAACAACAATCATGCTGAGGATGAACTCAGGGAAACACTCTCATTCACAATTGCTTCAAATATGTAAAGAACCTTGGTATAAACCTAACCAAGGAAATGAAAGATCTCTACAATGAAAATTTTAAAACACTCAAGAGAGAAATTGCAGAAGACACTAGGAAATGGAAAGACATCCATGTTCATGCTTTTGAAGAATCAATATTGTTAAACAGTCTTACCAAAAGCAATGTAGACATTCATTTGGAAGCACACATACACAAAAAAACCTTTTTTTTTTTTTTTTTTGATTTTTGGTGTGTAAGCTCACTCTTCTGCAGAGAGCAGTGGGGGCTTGTCTCTGAAGTCTGAGATTTTTGACCACAGGAGTCTGACTTGGTTTTCAGTACCAGATATAAATTCTCTCCCACTGAGCAGGCCTGATGTCCAATCAGAAAACAGTTGATTATCTGCAGAGGCTGTGTGCCACTGTTGCAAATGTGTATACTTCTTGTCTGGCTGGTTGATTTTTTAATCTGCAAGGTCCCCTGCTTAATTATGCTGTTGGTGTCTGTTTTCTTCCAGCAGCTCCAATAGGGCTTTGCAGCACTATGAGGGCTAGCCAGGAGAGAGCTAGTTTTGCTTTTACATCTAGAATGGTATTCTGGCATCTGATTTTTGACAAAAATGTCAAAAATATTCACTGGTTGAAAGACAGCCTTTTAAACAAATGGTACTGGGAAACTGGATATCTATTGAAAATAGATCCATATCTCTCTCCATGTACAAGAATCAGATCCAGATGGATCAAAGGTCTTAATATCAGACCTGAAATTCTGAAACTGCTATAGGGAAAAGTAGGGGAAACAATTTAACATATTGGCATAGGCAATGACTTTCTGAAGAAAACCCTAGTTGATCAGGAAGTTAATCACCACTGGGACCTCATGAAATTAAAAAGCTTTTGTATAGCAAAGGACACAGAATAGAGAATAGAATGTGAGAAAATCTTTGTCAGCTATACATCTGGCAGATTAATTCCTAGGATATACAAAGAACTCATAATATATTTTAAAATGTTAGTTTCCAACCCTGCAAATAATGTGAAAGGATAATATTTTAAAAACACATTTTTATTGACAGCTTCCATAATTACAAACAATATCCCTTGGTAATTCCCTTCCTCCCCCCACATTCCCTTTTGAAACTCCACTGTCCATCATACCTCCTCCCCCTCTCAATCAGTCTCTCTTTTATTTTGATGTCATGACCTTTTCTTCTTATTATGATGGTCTTGTGTAGGTAGTGTCAGACACTGTGATGTCATGAATACCCAGGCCATTTTGTGTCTGGAGGAGCATATTGTAAGGAGTCCTACCCTTCCTTTGGCTCTTAGATTCTTTCTGCCATCTCTTCTGCAATGGACCCTGAACCATAGAAGTTGTGATTGAG
The DNA here is from genome assembly GCA_036346955.1 of Dipus sagitta. Classification (NCBI taxonomy): domain Eukaryota; kingdom Metazoa; phylum Chordata; class Mammalia; order Rodentia; family Dipodidae; genus Dipus; species Dipus sagitta. The sequence goes on from CM070770.1 coordinate 210,709,894, forward strand.
ATATTTCAGTGCTGAGCACTCCTCTGTCACTTCTTCTCAGCACCATGGTGCCTCCTGAGTCATCCCAAGGTCACTGCTATCTGAAAAGAGAAGGTTCTCTAGCCAAAAGTGAGAGTAGCATTAATATATGGGTATGAATGTTAAGAGAAGTGCTTATTGGGTACTTTGGTGAGTATAGTATATACTTTTAGCTAGACATCAGCAGATGTTAGACTCTTAGGGCTCATGACTACCCCTGTTGTAGGGTTTTAGTATCAGGGATATATTCCCTCCCATGGAGCAGGCCTCCAGTCAAATTTGAGGGTGGTTGGTTTCCCCCATAACAGATGTGCCACCATTGCACTTGTTGGCTCATTTGACCTGGCTGGCCAAATATAAGGCTTACAGTGTCCACTGTTGAGTATCTTCACTGGTGATTTCTCTCTCTCCCATTGAACTACATGCAGTGGGGCTTTATCCAGATTTCTATCAGCTGGTCTGCATGGAGGAGGTTTTCAGCTCAGCTTCAGCAGGATTTCTCAGTGACCTTGCAGCCCAAGTATGTGTAGTCTCCAGCAATAGGGTCTTACCATCTATTCCTGGTGGGAAACCAAGGGCCTCAGCAATGGCCTATATTGTTTGGGGGGGGGGTATCAGGGACCTCCCTGGCCAATAGCTCACTGGAAGGTATCCCACCCCTGGCACTGAAAATTTTCTAGCAACAATTCCATTGTCCAAAAAAGTAGGTTTCCATATGACTTATTTATATCCTCTTAGATTTTGATTAGCCTTCCCTCCACCTTTCCTTACTAAATCTCTTCCCCTGACCTCACTTAGACTTTTTCACCTCCATTAATCTGTTCTTCTACTTATGTATATATAATACCATCCTATTAGCTGCCCGCTACCTCCATTACTATTCCCTTTATATCTCCTTTCTAGCTTACTATCCTATGCTACTGAGTTTTCTTCCTACTTACACAGAAGTCCAGTTATTTGTAGCTAGGATCCGCATGTGAGAGAGAACATGTGATGGTTGGTTTTCTGGGCCTGGGTTACCTCACTTAGTAAAATCTTTCCAGATCCATCCATTTTCCTGCAAGTTTCATAACTTCATTTTTCATTACCATTGAGTAGAACTCCATTGTATAAATGTACCACATCTTCATTATCCACTCATCAGTTGAGGGACATCTAGGCTGGATTCTTTTCGTAGCTATTGTGACTATTGTGGCAATAAACATGGTTGAGCAAGTATCTCTAAGGTAGTGAGATGAGTCCTTAGGATATATGCCTAGGAGTGCTATAGCTGGGTCATTTGGTAGATCTACTTTTAGCTGTCTCAGGAACCTCCGCACTGATTTTCACAATGACTGGACCAGATTGCATTCCCACCAACAGTGTAGAAGGGTTCCTCTTTTTCCACATCCTTGACAGCAGTTATGTTCATTTGTTTTCATGATGGCAGCCAGCTTGACAGGAGTGAGATGGAATCTCAATGTACTGTTAATCTGCATTTCCCTAATGACTAGGGATAGGGAATATATTTTTTAGATGTTTATATGCCATCTGTGTTTCTTCTTTTGAAAACTCTTTATTTAGTTCCATAGCCCACTATTTAATTGGGCTTGAGTTCTTATTATTTAATTTTTGAGTTTTTGTATATCCTAGATATTAATCCTCTATCAGATGTACAGCTGGCAAAGATTATCTCCCGGTCTGTAGGTTGCCTCTTTGCTCTACTTACAGTGTCTTGTGCCATACAAAAGGCTTGTAATTTCATTAGGTCTCAGTGATTAATCTGTGGTTTTATTGCCAGAGCAATTGGGGTTATATTCAGATTCAGAAAGTCCTTGCCAAAACCAATATTTTGAAGGGTTCCCCTAATTTTTCCTCTAGCAGTTTCAGAGTTTCAGATCTGATATTAAGGTCTTTGATCCATTTGGACTCAATTCTTGTGCATGAAGAGAGATAAGGATCTATTTTCATCCTTCTGCAGATACATATCCAGTTTTCCCAGCACCATTAGCTGAAGAGGTTGTCTTTTCTCCAATGAATATTTTTGGTATTTTTGTCAAAGATCAGGTGGTGATAGCTACCCAGATATACATCTGGGTCCTCTATTCTGTTCCATTGATCTACATGTCTGCTTTTGTGCCAGTACTATGCTCTTTTTGTTACTATGGCTCTGTAGTATAGGTAAAAATCAGGTATGGTGATATGACCAGCATTTTTTATATTGCTCAAAATTGTCTTAGATATTCCAGGTTTTTTATGCTTCCAAATGAATTTTTGGATTGTTTTTCTATTTGCATGAAGAATGTCATTAGGATTTTGATGAGGATTGCATTAAATGTGTAGATTGCTTTTGGTAAGATTGCCATTTTCACAATATTGATTCTTCTGATCCAAGAACAAGGGATGTCTTTCCATTTCCTAGTGTCTTCTGCAATTTCTCACTTGAGTGTTTTAAAGTTTTCATTGTAGAGATCCTTCACTTCCTTGGTTAGGTTTATTCCAAGGTATTTTATTCTATTTTTGATGCAACTGTGAATGGGAGTGATTCTCTGATTTAATTCTCTGTGTGTTTGTTGTTAGCATATAGGAAGGCTACTGATTTCTGAGTGTTTATTTTGTATCCTGCTACATGGCTATTAGTGTTTATCAGCTCTAAAAGTTTGCTGGTAGTTTTTAGGGTCCTTTTATGTGTAGAATCATGTCATCCTCAAATAATGATTACTTGTTCTCTTCCTTTACAATTTGTATCATATAGGAAGGCTACTGATTTCTGAGTGTTTATTTTGTATCCTGCTACATGGCTATTAGTGTTTATCAGCTCTAAAAGTTTGCTGGTAGTTTTTAGGGTCCTTTTATGTATAGAATCATGTCATCCGCAAATAATGATTACTTGTTCTCTTCCTTTACAATTTGTATCCCTTTTATGTGTGTCTCTTGCTTTATTGCTATGGCTAAAACTTCTAGTACTATATTAAATAAAAGTGGGGACAGTGGACACCCTTATCCTGTTCCTGATTTTAGTGGAAATGCTTCATGTTTTTCCCCATTTAGTAATATGTTGGCTGTCGGCTTGTCACAAATAGCCTTTATTATATTGAGATATGTTCCTTCTATTCCCAGTCTCTGTATGACTTTTATCATGAAGAGACGTTGGATTTTATCAAATGCTTTTCCTGCATCTAATGAGATGATCATGTGATTTTTGTCCTTTAGTCCATTTATATGATGTATTACATTTATTGATTTGCATATATTGAACCATTCCTGCATCTCTGGGATAAAGCTTACTTGGTCAGGGTGAATGATCTGTCTGATATATTAGTAGATCTATTAGTAGAATGAGTTACGACTATAATCTAGAATGAAGAGGAATATGGAAATACAGAGTAGGAGATAATTTTGATACATGCATTTGAAACGACTTAAAGGAATTTTTTTAAATGTAACTTTTGATATATATATTGGTTTTTCAAGGTAAGGTCTTGCTCTAAGCCAGGCTGAACTGGAATTCACTTTGTAGTCTCAAGGTGGCTCAAACTCATAGCAGTTCTCCTTACCTCGGCCTCCTGAGTGCTGGGATTAAAGGTCTATGCCACCACACCTGGCCCACATTGTTTTTAAATGATGCAAGGTAAAAATAACCTAGTAGGGGAAAATAGTAAAATGAAATAAATTTTCAGCAAATGAGTGATGAAAAGAGTGAGTTAAAAATGAAGCCTCAAATAATACAAAAATGCATGCATAGTTCCGTAAGTGGGTCATAAATTTTTCTGAAATCTTCTTTTTCTTTTTCAATTAGGAGAGGTTTCCATGTAGCTCAGGCTAGCCCTAAATTCCCATTATTGCCGAGAAAAACCTTGAATTTCTTATACTTCCTCTTCCTTGCAAATGCTGGTATTACTGCCATAGACCACCATACTCAACTCAGTAGAAATTTTATAGCAAAACCTGATCATATTTCCTATTACATATTTCCTAATATTCTAAGACTCAATTATAACAATTAACAATCAAAAATCTCCTATTGTACTGCTGAGTAATATCACTCTTTTAGACACAAAGTATTAGAAGATACTGGACTGGAGAGATGGCTTAGCAGGTAAGGCACTTACCTATGAAGCCTAATGCCCAAGCTGGATTCCCCAGAACACACTTAAGCCAGATGAAGAAGGTGGCACATGTTTCTGGAGTTTGTTTGCAGTGGCTAGAGGCTCTGGAAGCCCATTCCGTCTCTCTCTCTCTCTCTCATAAATAAATAAAATGCTAAGCAAAAGAATTAGAAGATATTAGCCCTGGAAATTTATCATGAAAGAAAATTGTAATATGATGTCCTCAGTGTCCTTAAAGCACCTTCTCCATTAGTGAGAGTTATCGAAAGGATGAAGGAGGCAAAGTTACTCCATGTTAAAGCAGTTCTTCAGTAGGCTGGTCCAGTAAGGTTTGGAGCCAAGTTCTCAGTCCATCAACATGACCTGGGTTTTACAATGGAGTTTAGGAAATGCTGAAAGAATGTAGGGTTTCTTCCTAAAGGCAGCCCTAATTGTAAGCCTAGAGAGATGGAGTGAAAAGCCCTCCTAAAAGAAGATGGAGAAAGCAGCAGGACAAAAGTGGTGAGACAGTGCCTCAGATGCAGGACAGGAAGCCAGTTTATTGCAGCGCAAGCAATGGCTCTCCACATACCCAGCTCATCAGAATCATCTGCAAACCCAGAGCTTATGATTTCACCAGCCAGAGCTGCTCTGGGCATAACTTTTTTTTTTTTTTTTCCCAAGGTAGGGTCTCACTCTAGTCCTGGCTGACCTGGAATTAACTATGTAGTCTCAGGGTGGCCTCGAACTCATAGTGATCCTCCTACCTCTGCCTCCCAAGGGCTGGGATTAAAGGTGTGCACCTCCATGCCTGCCTCCTGTGCATAACTCTTAATAGCTCCTGAGGTGACCTTAAGGTGTAGTGGAGATTGGGACTACGGGGCTCTTGCCTTGCTCCTCAAGTGTAGATTACAGAATTGCACAGGGTGCCCAATGTGGCATTGTGGGTTATGAGCCATGAAAGGTATTGGATCAGGTGTGGAAATTCTTAAATATTGTTCTTAGCAAATTAGCTCCTCGGGGCTCCTGAGGGATGGGCGATTGATCATTTAGTCTGACTCCACAGCCTAACAATTTTGTCAATTGCTTTTATGAATTATAATGTTCACCCTTTGAATCTGGTATATTGCCTCCAAGTTTTACAACTTGGTTTTTAAGTAATCTATTTGTAAAAAATAGTCTTTTAGGGAGGCCAGTTACCATTTAAAAATGTTTCTCCTCTCTGCTCACCTTCACAGGAACTGTTAGACTTTGCTTGCTGGAGTCTTTCTATTTGTTTCTTGCCCTCTCTGTCATGTGAAGCCCTTTGTGTTAGCCTATTTGTATTTTAGCCAGCAACTTCAGTAAGCAGGTGATAAAATTACATGCTATTTCAGGTAAAACGGGCGCATGATTTTCTTGAATTCTTCAACCACATTTTGAAAAAAATATGATGTCTCATTATAAATCTTACAGACACGGCAAGAGAACTCTTCACAATTTTAGTGAAATTTGTGTCTCCTGAGTTTGCTAATGAAAATGAATGGGGCAACTCACATGTTCCCATAAACTCTGCAAAACGTTTGCTACTTCTCAGCAGACAGCTACAGAGACTGAACAGAGCACTGAGATTAATATGAGGATGAAAAGTTATGAGCTATTAAGACAGCTGAAAACTTGGATCCATAAAGACTATAAAAGAAAGGAAGGCTATTGAAATCAAATTGCGTGGGCCTTTTTCTTCTTTTTTGGTTTTCTTGATGTTTATTGTATGGCCAAGGCGAATTACACCAATTAGATCAAAAGGCATGAATAGAATTAAGAAAAAAATTCAGGAAAAAAATAATAAAGCACCAAGAATTGCTTTGCTAGTTGAAAACTAAGGGGAAGGGATTGTAGAGCAGTTTCATCTTTCTCCAAGCCTTGTAAATATATCACTTAGAAATGAAATTTTCTCATGCAGAGGTCATATTCTGTGTTCATGCAGGCACATTAACTTGGTCATTGAATTTGAGGACTAAAGATGAAGCAAAAAGTAAGCTCATAAAGAAATAAAACATAGTATATAAAGGATCAGAAAATTCATAAAATAGAATCAAAATCATCTCTGAATTGAATACTTGTCAAAAATTTCTATAAAATGGCAGCTATCATACACAAGTATGACACTTATTTGCTGAGGCCCTTTCAAAAGCAATGATAAAAACAGTGAAGTGCATAACAAGTGCATATGCTATTTTGAAGCTTACTCTCTTATAGCAAGGAAGGATCTTCAATCCATTGTCACTCTGCAGTATTTCAGCCCAGCTGAGTGGTGTAGAAAAAAAGTATTGATGAGAACTAAACTGCAGACTCAGAGCCACTGGCTGATCTTTGGGAAAATTCATTCATATACCCAGGAAGTATTCATTTAAAACTTGCTATGACCCAGCAGTATGTTAGTTGGAGGTAACAGTGTTAGGCTGGGATAAAAGCAAGGAGTTATGAGAAACCAGAAAAATCTACATCTGGTTTAAAAAAAAATTTCATTTAGCCAGGTGTGGTGGTGAACATCTTTGATTCCAGCATTCGGGACACAGAGGTAGGAGGAGTTTGAGGCCACCCTGAAACTATATAGTGAATTCTAGGTCAGCCTGAACTAGAGTAAGACCCTACCTTGAAAAACCTATATATATATATATATATACATTTATGTATTTGAGTGATATATGTATATGTATGCATGTATGTGGGGAAAAAAAGAGAAAGGGAGAGAGAGAGTGTGTGTGTGCATTTGGGCATATCAGGGCCTCTTGCTCCTGTAAATGAATTTCAGATGCATTCACCACTTTATACATCTGGCTTAATGTGGATACTGGGGAATTGATTCTGTTCCAGCAGGTTTTGTAAGCAAACACCTTTAATAAGTGAGCAATCTCCCCAGGTCTCTATATATGCTGTTGGTTTATTTAATTTTAATTTTAATTTTATTTTTTTTGCTTTTCTTTTTTTAAAATATTTTTATTTATTTATTTACTTGACAGAGAAAGAGGGAGGGAGAGAGAGAGAGAAAGAGAGAGAGAGAAAGAGAGAGAGAGAGAGAGAGAGAGAGAGAGGGTGAATGTGTGCGCCAGGGCCTCCAGCCACTGCAAATGAGCTCCAGACTCATGCATCCCCTTATGCATCTGGCTAACATGGGTCCTGGTGAATCGAACCTGGGTCCTTTGGCTTGGTAGGCAAATGTCTTAACCACTAAGCCATCCCTCCAGCCTTTTTTTTTTTTTTTTTTTGGTTTTTCGAGATAGTGTCTTGCTCTAGCCCAGGCTGACCTGGAATTCACTATATAGTCTCAGGCTGGCTTTGAACTCTTGACGATCCTCCTACCTCTGCCTCCCTTAAAGGCATGCACCAGCATACCTGGGCTCTTTTTTGAATGAAGGAAAGTAAATGCTCAGCATATGATCAAATCTCCACCTGTGTATTAACATGAAGTGATTAAAGCACAGGGAGTTGTAAATTTAGAAACACAAGGCTGAAAAGATGGCCCCAAGATTAAAGGGACTGCTTGTGAAGCCTGCTATCCTAAGTTCAATTCTCCAGCACCCAGGAAAAGCTGGATACAAGGGGGTGTATGAGTCTGGTGTCTCACAACACACTCACATGCAAATCAATCAATTAATCAATAAATAAATATAAGAAAAAGAACAAAAAATTAGGGTTCAGTTTAAATTTTTAGTGGGGAAGGCATTGTGTCAAAAGAGGAATCTTAGATAATAAGCAGAAATGTTCTTAGGAAGGACTTTGGTAGCAAGTCACATTCAAGTATTGGATTCAGTCTGAATCAAAAAGGAGACAAGGCAAGGTTAAGGCATCAATGTATGAGAAATATATAGAGGCTATTTTTTAATTTTTATTTATTTATTTGAGAGTGACAGACACAGAGAGAAAGTGGTAGAAAGAGAGAGAGAGAGAGAGAGAGACAGAGAGAGAGAGAGAGAATGGGCATGCCAGGGCCTCCAGCCACTGAAAACAAACTCCAGATGCATGTGCCACCTTGTGCATCTGGCTTACGTGGGTCCTGGGGAATCAAGACTCAAACCGCGGTCCTTAAGCTTCATAGGCAAGCACTTAACCACTAATCCATCTTTCCAGCCCTTAGAGGCTAATTTTAAGTGTATATGGCTTCACATGTGTACTGGGGAATCAAATGTGGTGGAACTCAGGCCCATAGGCTTTGCAAGCAAGTGCTTTTAACTGCTGAGCCATGTCCCCAGCACAGACTGATTTTGAAAGCCTACACTTACTGCATACCAAATGGGCCATCTAAAGAATTTGCTCTGGTGTGTGTGTGTGTGTGTGTGTGTGTGTGTGTGGTACATTGAGGTATGTATGAGTGCAGACGCAGGTGCAGAGGCCAGAGGAGGACAAGAGCTCACCTCCATTGCTTTCTCATCTGACTTCTCTGAGACACGGTTTCTCTCTGAACCTGGATCTCATGATTTTTTGGTTTGACTGGCTCACCAGAGAGCCTCCACCACCCTCCTAAGTGCTGGGTTTGCAGGCATATGTGACCATATTCAGCTTTTTATGGGGATGCTAGGATTGAACTCCTCAATGAACTCCTCATGTTTGAGCCATCTCACAAGTCTCAAGAATCTACTGTTTGTTTTTAAATCCCTTTCTCCCCTTAGCCTGGGGAAATGGTTCACTGGTCAAAGGCACTTGCTTGCAAAGCCTGACAGTCTGGGTTTGATTCCCGAGTACCCATTTAAAAAGACAAATGCACAAAGCGGCACATGCATTTGGAGTTTGTTTGCAGTGACAGGGATATGCCTCATTCTTTCTCTCAAGTAAATATTTAAATATCAACATTTTTCTATGTCATTATTTGCATGTGTGCATGTTTGTGTGTACGGGCACCCATGCGCCCTGGTGTGCAAGTGGAGTTCAGGGGACAACCCTGCGGCAATTCTCCTCTCTCCCTTTGCAGACAGGCCTCTCTTGCTAGTGCTGCTTGCTGCTTGTAAACTACTAGATTTTGCTAGTTATATATCCCATTGCTGTTAATACCTTGGGATTATAGATGCATTTGCCAGCCACTTTGTGTCTGGCTAAAGATCTTTTTTTTTGAGATAGGGTTTCACTCTAGCCCAGGTTGACCTGGAATTCTCTCTGTTGTTCCAGGCTGGCCTTGAAGTTACAGTGATCTTCCTACCTCTGCTTCCCAAGTGCTGGGATTAAAAGTGTGTATGGGGGAAGGGTTATTGAAAATGCAGGATAGTGTGAATAAGCCATATGAAAACCTACTTTTTTGATAATGGCATACCCAGAAGCCATAGACTCTTATGAGAAAAATTTCAATGCCAGGAATTGGATACCTTCCTGTGAGTTGCTGGCCAGGGAGGTCCATGATACACACAATACATTATAGGCTATTGCCAAGACTCTTGGTTTCCCACCAGAAATAGACGATAAGACCCTAGTGCTGAAGATGCCACATGCCTGGGCTGCAAGTTCACTGAGAGAAACCAAGCTGGGGCTGAACTGAAAACCTCCTCCCTGTAGACCAGTTGACAGAAAGCTGGAAAAAGCTGCACGGCATACAGCCCTATGGGAGATAGAAGTCATCAGTGGTGAAAACAGTGGACACTGCAAGACCCAAGTTTGGACAGCCGGGCCAAATGACTGAATGGGTGCAATAGTGGCATGTCTGTTATGGAGAAGAACCAAGTGCTCTCTAACTGGACTGAAGGGCCAGTCTATGGGAGTGAATACATGCCTAGCAATGAAAATCTAACCAAAAGCCAATGGTGGGGGAGATCATGAGACTTAGGAGTGTAAAGCCTGCTCTTGTCTGGCTAAATGCATATACTATGCTCACCAAACTGCCCTGTAAGCACTTTACTTAATGTTCATACTCATATATTAATGCTACTCTCACTTTTGGTTAGAGATATTTCTCTTTTTAGGTGGTGGTGACCACTTGCATGACCCAAAAGGCACCATCATGCTGAGAAGAAGTGACAGAGGAGTGCTCAGCACTGAAACATCTCTATCACACCCTCCAAGGTTCAGGGTCCATTGTGGAAGAGGTGGCGGGAAGAATGTAAGAGCAGAAGGAAGGGTAGGACTGCTTACAGTGTAGTTGTCCAGAGAGAAATTGGCCACTATATCCTTGACCTGGCAGTTTCTAGCACTACCTTCACAAGACTCTTATAATAGGAGGAAAAGATGATGACATCAATATTATAGACAGACTAACACACACACACACACACACACACACACACAGAGAGAGAGAGAGAGAGAGAGAGAGAGAGAGAGAGATGGGATATGATGCACTATGGATTTGTGAAGAGGAAAGCTGGGGAGAGGAAGGAATTATCATTGTTTATTGTATGTAAGTATGGAAGCTGTTAATTAAAAAAAAAAAGTTAAAAAAAGCCTACACAAAAACAAGAAACAATAATAGTCAGGTAGCTGCAGCCTTATTTGAGAGATGAAAAAGTCCATATCTTCATGAACCAATTATGATATTGTCATTGTAGTTTTTTTCCTTGAAAGTCACATGTCAACAACAATAAATAATGAGTGCTTACTATGTTTCAGACACTGATCTAAGCCATTTGGATATATCCACAAATACTCCTCCTTTCATGGAGCTGAACTGCACAAGAAGGCCATGTAATGATGCGGGCAGTTAAAAAGTACATTTTATGATAATCAGGTGATCAGTGCTCAAGAAGAGAGATAGAATGTGGTAAGAGCAATGTAGAGATTAGAATGAGTTGTAATTTTAAATAGAATGATCAAGCTAGGCTCAGCAAGATGGAGTCCTTTAATCAAAAATGTGAAGGAAGGGCTGGAGAGATGGCTTAGTGGTTAAGTGCTTGCCTGTGGAGCCTAAGGATCCCAGTTCTAGGCTTGATTCCCCAGGACCCACGTAAGCCAGATGGACAAGGGGGCACATGACTCTGAGTTCGTTTGCAGTGTCTGGAGGCCCTAATGCACCCATTCTCTATCTCTCGCTGCCTCTTTCTCCCTCTGTCTGTCACTCATAAATGAATAAAAATAAACAAATATTAAAAAATGTGAAGGAAGAGAAATCACTATCAGGGAAAGAAAGTTCTAGGAGGTGAGAAGAGCCAGTACAGGCTCAAAGGGAGCATGCGCTGGTCATGTGTGAGGATGCTGAGAGGCAGAGGAGTAGAAGAGTAGGTCAAAGTGATAAGAAGGAAGATTTTATTTTTGCGCATATGTGCGTGTGTGTGTTTGTGTGTGTGTAATATAGGATGGTGTGTTTTATATGCATGTGTATGAGCCCATGCGGCAGGAATCCTATGTATTCACCTGTGGTTGGGTGTTCTTTCCTGTGGTGGTTTTAAATGTTCCCCCATAGCTCCACATGTTTTGAATACTTGATCCTCACCAGGTGGCAATTTGGGAATTTGAGAAGGCTATGGAAAATTTTGGAGGTGGGGCCCTGCTGGAGGAGGTATGTCATTGGAGACAGACCTTAAGGTTTATTAGTCCAGCCCAGTGGGTGTTCAGAACTAGCTCAGTAGGACTACTTCCTTCAAGTTGATGTGGAAATGTCTGACTCAGGCTTTCTGGTCAGGTCAGCTATTCTGCTTTCCCTGCCAGGATGAAATGTCCCCTTGAGACTGTGATCTGAAATAAGCCTTTCCTCCAATAAGCTGCTTCTGATCAAGCAGTTTTGTTTCAGTAACAAGAAGGGAATGGCTGGCTATACCTGCAGTGGCATGAGAGAAATGTCAGGAGTCCCTGTCCTTTTTTCTTGGTTAAAATATTTTTATTTATTTGAGAGCAAGATGAGAGAGAGAAAGAGAGAGAGAGAGAGAAAGAGAGAGAGAGAGAGAGAGAGAGAAAGAGATAGATAGATAGAGAGAGAGAGAGAGATTGGGAAAATATGTGTGTGCCAGGGCCTCATGCCACTGAAAAAAAAAAAAAAAAAAAAAAAAAAAAAAAAAAAACAACAACAACAACAACAACAAAAAACTCTAGATGCATGTACCACTTTGTGCATCTGGCTTTATTTGGATACTGAGAAATTAAACCTGGGCTTTCAGGTTTTGCAAACAAGCACCTTTAATTGGTAAACCATCTCTTCAGCCTTTCATTGCTATTGCTATTGCTTTTGCCTGCTTTTACTCGAGCCAGAATTTCTTTCTGGAGCTTTTTTTTTTTTTTGTTTATTTTTATTTATTTGAGAGCAACAGACAGAGAAAGAGGAAGAGAGAGAGAGAGAGAGAGAGAGAGAGAGAGAGAGAGAGAGAGAGAGAATGGGCACGCCAGGGCTTCCAGCAACTGCAAATGAACTCCAGACGTGTGCGCCCCCTTATGCATCTGGCCAACGTGGGTCCTGGGGAATCGAGCCTCGAACTGGGGTCCTTAGGCTTCACAGGCAAGCACTTAACCTCTAAGCCATCTCTCCAGTCCTGGAGCTTTTTTTTTTTTAATGAACCCAGTTTCTGGTCCCCACAGGTCTGGGGTTGCAGATGCATGTGGCCATGCCCAGCTGTTGATGTGGGCACTGTGGATCTGGTCTCCCAGGCTTCCTCAAGCCCTCATATTTGCACAGGAAATGCTCAACCACTGAACCGTTGCTCCAGCTGAGGTAAAATTTAGTTGACTTTATTCAGAGTGAGATCCACAGTATCTGTCCATGCTGAGAACAGGCTGGAGGAGAATAGAGAGTAAGGCAGCCATGCAGTCTGAAGCAATGGTACAGTAGTAAATGGTGGCCATTATTCACAACTCCATGTAACTAGAATTATAGTATGCACTCAATGTGGGAAGTAAGAAAAATAGATTTCAGAATAATCTCACAGGGCTTTAGTATGAACCAGTGAGACTATGGGCTTGTCACCAAGTTACATGAGTGGGATAAGCTAAGAGTTTTGGGGGAAAGTTAAGAACTAAAATTTGGACACCTTGCTTTTGAAATCTTCTTAGATACACTATTGGCCATTACCACTACAATGGACAACTAAAATTTTGGTAAAGAAATTATACCTGGAGGTATGCATTTGTGAGTTATTGACATATAGATGATATTGAAAACCATGAATCCATGTCAATTGTGCTCTTATACATAGCAAATTTGAGTTAACAGGTTACATTATAATTGGTCCAGCAATCTTAAACATTAAAGTACCAAATACTAGAAATTCATTGTTATGTAAAATACTATATTTTCACTTTGTTTTTCTTAAACCTTTTATCTAGTGCTTACTCCTTGCATGGAATGAGATCCTACCAAGAAAGATTACCCAGTGAAAAGAAGTTGTTCAGAATATGGAATAGAAAAAAATTGATATGGATAAGATCTTTAGACATGTATACTTAATATTATTTAACTTTGAGGATTTTTGAACTTGACACTTTCATATATGGGAGAAACTTTTTTGGTGTATGTGGTGTGTGTATGTGTATATGTGTGTGTGTGTGTATAGTGTCTGCGTGTGTGTGTGCAGATGCACATGCACCATGTGTGCATTGATGGAGGCCAAACAAAGTCATTGGTAATCCTCTTCTAACTCTCTTCTGCCTTATTTCTTTGAGATGGAATCTCTCACTGAAACTGAATGTCACCAATTTTTTGGTTAGACTGGTGAAACAGAAACCTCAGTGATCTTTTTATCTCTGCCCCATTCAGTATTGGCAGTAACAGGTGTGGAGGTCTTGCTTGGCTTTTTACATGGGTGCTGGGGATAAAATTCAGGTCCTCATATTTGTGCAACATGTCTTACCTGCTAAGCCATCTCCCTGGCCCAGGACCAATGCTAATACGTCCACTTAAAATGATACCAAGTTGAATTTAGGTTGTTCACTTCAGATTTCAATTCCTGAGGCCTCAGCAAGTCTACAAATAACAGCAGCATTTGCTGAAGTAGGGAATTCTGGAAAAAATTAGGAAGTATTTTTGGCATTTATATTATTCAAATATAAATGAGTATATATGATTCTTCACGAAAGCCATTGCATTTCAAAAAGTGTGGATCCTTGAAGAGTGCTTCAGGGCTAGACCAAAAATTTGATCATCACATGCATTACTTAAAATATGTGACTAAATGAGGTTCTCTGAGGAGAGACTAGGGGGAAAGGTATTCCACATTTCATAATGTCTGTACAGTAAAAATATTCCAAGGTTGAAAAATGAAACCATGTAAGTCTTCCTCTGAACTGTACCACAGATGAACTGTTTGGTATGGTCAACATAGCTAGCTTATCTCTTCATTAAGTTTGTAATGGAAATCATCATGTAGTAGTTCATGCTGAATACTTTTGATTGTACTATTAACAAGTTGTAGATTTTTAGTTTATCATGAATTAAGGTGGACTGAAATGTGCTGATTTTGTTTGAAAAGTCATTATGTTTTCCTCAGATTTAAAAATGAACTTGAGATGCTAACATAAACTAAATAAATGTCAACAGTGGTCGAAAACACAGAGCCACTCATAGATTATAGTGTTTATCTGTTGTTTGCATTGAAGATCATAACGTAAAGGTAAAGAAACTGCAGGCAATCATTTTCTACTATTTAACCTCCTGTGGGCTGGTGATTAGGAGAATGAAACAACAAGAAATGAAAAGATTGTATTTTTTTTTGTAGTATAACTTCTTACTTTACTTGAAATTTATTTCTTTTTAAGAGAAGATCTCATTATGTACTTCAGGCTTGCTGCAAACCCAGCATTCTCCTGCTTCATACTTGGGATTACAAGGGTGTATCACCACTTTGTTTCAGCTTCATCATTATCATTATTGTTGTTGTTATTAATATGTTATTTAAGAGAAAGAGCATGTCAAGGCCTCTTGCCACTGCAAACAAACTTCATATTCATGGATTTGGCTTTACATGGGTCTTGGGGAATCAAACCTAAGCCATTAGGCTTTGTAAGCAAGCATCTTTAACTGCTGAGCCATTTCCCCAGCACTTCATCATCATCATTATTATTATTTTATTTTTTGTTTTTTGAAGTAGGGTCTAGCCCAGGCTAACCTGGAATTCACTCTGTATTCTCAGGGTGGTCTTGAACTGATGGCAATCCTCCTACCTCTGCCTCCTGAATGCTTGGATTAGAGGCATGTGCCACCAAGCTGGCTCTCTTCATTTTTTTTTATGGTAAAATAATTATGATAAGAAAAATTTTCTCTGGATGTAGTAGCTCCTGCCTTTAATTCTAGCACTTGGGAAGTTGAGATAGAAGGATTGCTGTGATTTTGAGGGCAGCCTGAGCTACAATGAGATATGGCCTCAACACTTACAAAAAGTCTTCATTAAGAATTTAGAAAAGAAGAATAAAAAATGTATAACTCTATTATTACTTGAAATCATTTCCTTTGGCTGTAATTTAATAAAAAACAACTTTAATTTTTCAAAAAATTGTATTTATTTATTTGAGAGAGAGTAAGAGAGCAAAAGAGGCAAAGAGAAGGAGAGAGAGAGAGAAAGAATGGGTGTGTCAAAGCCCCCAATCATTGCAAATCTACTCCAGATGCATATTCCACCTTGTGCATCTGGCTTTTTGTGGGCACTGTAGAATTGATCCTGGATCCCTAGGCTTTGTCCATCTGTCTTTACATGAGTACTAGGGAATCGAACGCATCTCTCTAGCCTGATTTATTTATTTATTTATGAGACAGAGAAATATAAAGAGGCAGATCTGAGAGAAAGTGAGAGAATTGGCCCACCCGGGCCTCCAGCCACTGCAATGAACTCTAGATGCATGTACCACCTTGTGTATCTGGCTTATGTGGGTACTGGGGAATTGAACTTGGGTCTTTAGGCTTCACAGGAGAGTGCTTTAACCACTAAGCAATCTCTCCAGCCCCTGATTTTTTTTAATTTACACTAGGTGAGGAGTGGGAGTCAGTGAAGTTTTGCTGAGCTCTGTGTAGTTTCTCATTACAGTATTCTCACTGAAGAAGAAACCCCTGTTATTACAGAAAAGAAAGTGCACACACACACATGCACATGTTAGTATGTTCACACATACACACAGAATGCACAGTGTGCACTTAATCACAATGACTGAAAATGACAGCAATTATCTAGCTCACAACCCCACTATTAATTGTTTGCTATCCAGTTTCTCTGAATTTTTCCAAATGTCAAAATATTGACATGTCTTCAAGAAACAGAATCTTTCTTTATGTTTAGCATGCATGCATGCATGCTCTTGCCACTTAATAATACCTTGGACTTTAAAAAATTTAATACAATCATCTTTTCTTTTTTCTACAAAGAATTCAAATCTTATCCTAAGAAATATGTATCAATTTCTCTCTCATTTCAAATTAGCCTTGCTGCATTTGTCATTGGACACAGGGTGAGGATCTGGGTGAAGGGGAGGTCCTGCTTCAGATGACTCCAGTTGCTGATTCTCACTCTGTCTTTGACACACCCACACACCCACCCACACACACACACATACACACACACCCTATTCCCCAGAGTACCGTCTTACAGTACTCCTACAATATGAGATCATAATATCCACCTGATGCCTCTTTTTCTTGTTAAGTATCTTAACTTTTATTGACTTTCTGTAGAATTAAGTCTCCTGCATAAGGTTTTTTGTTTATTTTTTTATTAATTTTTCTATTTTTATTATTAGATATGGACATATTTTGTATGTAAACATCACACCTTGGTACCTTTCCCTCCTCCCTGCCCCTTTTCTGGAGAGGCCTTTCTCTTTTTTTAAAATTTTTTTAATCTTATTTTATTTTATTTTTTCTCAACTTTTTAAAACATTTTCCATGATTATAAAAAATATCCCATGGTAATACCCTCCCTCCCCACATTTTCTCCTTGGAAATTCCATTCTCTATCATATCCCCTCCCCATCTCAATCAGTCTCTCTTTTATTTTGATGTCGTGATCTTTCCCTTCTCTTATGATGGTCTTGTGTAGGTAGTGTCAGGCACTATGAGGTCATGGATATCAAGGCCATTTTATGTCTGGAGGGAGCACATTGTAAGGAGTCCTACCCTTCCTTTGGCTCTTACATTCTTTCCGCCACCTCTTCCACATTAGACCCTGAGCCTTGGAAGGTGTGATCGAGATGTTACTCAGTACTCTAGTCACTTCTTTCCAGCACAATGAGACCTTCTGAGTTGTCCCAAGGTCACTGCCATCTGAAAAGAGAAGATTCTCTACCCAAAGTGAGAGTAGCATTAATATAAGGGTATGAATATTAAGAGAAGTGCTTACTGGGCAGTTTGATAAGCATAGTATGTACACTTATCCAGACATCAGCAGATGTTACACCCCTAGGGCTCATGACTACCCCTGTACTCAGTTTTTAGTATCAGGGATGTATTCCCTCCCTTGGAGCGGGCCTCCAGTCCGATTGGAGGGCAGTTGGTTTCCACCATGACAGATGTGCCACTATTGCACCCATTGGCTCATTTGGCCTGGCTGGCCAATTATAAGGCTTGCAGTGTCCACTATTGAGTATCTTCACTGGTGGTATCTCTTTCTCCCACTGAACTGCATGTAGAATGGCTTCTTCCAGCTTTTTGTCAGCTGGTCTACATGGAGGAGGTTATCAGCTCAGTTCCAGCAGGATTTCTCAGTGGCTTAGCAGCCCATATATGTGGAGTCTTCAGTAATAGGATCTTACCATCTATTCCTGGTGGGAAACCAAGGGCCCTGGAGAGGCCTTTCTCACTGGGGATGCAGGTCAGCCCCATGGGGATCGAGGGTCATGCATTATAGGGGCAGCAGTCAGTTATGGGGGAGAAGCAATGTTTCTGTGCTAAATGTCCCAACTTGTGGCTCTAACAATCTTTCTGCCCCCTCCTCCGCAAAATTCCCTGAGCCATGCTGGGAGCATTTTAAGTCTACTTCAGTGATGGGCACTTAGTAGCATCTAGATGTCTGGTTTGGTAGGTGTTCTGTGTCATCAGTATCTTTCTCCATCACCCTTGTGCTGATATCAGCTGAACTAAGAGAGCAGCATTCTTGCTCATTTCCCCAATTCCTCTGTGGTTTCAGCTGCTGCTGGGATGGAGTGCACTGGGTCATTTATCTCCTCAAGTTCAGTTCCATCTGAAAAAGAAAAGGAGATTCTCCAACAGAGAGTTAAGTCAGTACCAGTTAAATGATATAACCATTATTAATTTAGAGAGAATTATAAGGGTTTAGACACTTTCATAGTGTAAAGTTAGTGGGAGCTTGACAATGGAAAGCAGAATCATTATCAGGATATGATTCTGACTTCTTTCCCAGTTCCATATATGGTTTCCTTTCCACTGAATGGATGTGTTAGCAAATGCAAGAGCACTTGGTTACCCACTATGGCTGTGTGCCACTATTGCACTTGTATGAGCATCACATCAGGTTGTTTGCTTTTGAGGTGCTTAGACTTTGAGTTGCTTGGACAGCTGTTGGCCACTTTCCTCTGGTAGCTCATGTAGCACCTTCCAGAACTAGGTGGGATAATTACCTGAGGACTGGCTCTCCACTGGATTACAGTCAGGTATCTCTATGGTCTGTACCAAGAGCTATTGGTGTCTTCAGCAGTAGGGTCATACCATTAGCCTCTGGTAGGTAATCAAGTGCTTTGACAGAAGTCTGTCTTGTTTGTTTTGGAAGATCTATATGTCTCTCTGATCAACAGTTCATTGTGAATATAGACCATATTCTGATACAGGGAATTACAGGCCAGTGCCAAGGGAAAAGAAAAAAGAAAAAGCCTTAGAAGAAAGATAACAGGATAAATTTGAGGTTAGGTTTCATCTCACACTCTCCATGGCCCTTCAATTCAGATGCTCCCTCTAAGGTTCGTTTCAGGGTTCCACCTTTTAGTCTGACTTCCAGGATATAGGATTCTATGGTACCAGTTCAACTGAGGTTCAGATTTTGTGTCCCTCCCTCCACGCTTGCTTTTCCCCCAAGCTTTTCCCTCCCTATTGTCCAAGCCTCAAGATGCTATTCAGTTATGCCAGCAACTTGGGCTGATCCAGGTTAGGAACTACAGATGAGTGAGATCATGCTATGATTGTTTTTTCTGATTGTATGAGTTCACTTAAAATGATGTGTTCCAAGTTTGACCATTTTTCTACAAATTTCAATGTGTCATTTTTTTCTTACTGCTGAGTAGAATTCCATCATGAAGATAGACCACATCTTGGTTATCTGTTCATCCAATGATGGGCACATGGGTTGATTCCAGTTTGTAGCTATTATAAATTGAGCAGCTATAAACATGGTTAAGCAAATATTTGTGAACTGAGATGTGGAGCTTTTAGGGTAAATGCCCAGTAAGGGAATAACAAGGTCTGCTGGTAACTCTACATTCATCCTTTCAGGAGTCTCCAAATTGATTTCCACAGTGGTTGTACCAGCTTACATTCCCACCAACAGTGAATGAGGTTTCCAATTTCTCCATAGCCTCACAAACATTTGTTTTCATTTGATTTTTTCATGTTTTTTATTCTTACTGGGGTAAAGTGGAATCTCATAGTTGTTTTAATTTTCATTTCCTTAATGGTTAGGGATCTTGAACATTTTCTTAAGTGTGTGTTAGCCATTTGTAATTCTTCCTCTGAGAACTACCTATTTAGTTCTCTGCCCCACTTATGGAGTGGGCCATTTAACTTTTATTCTTTAGTTTTTTGAGTCCTTTGTAGATTCTTGATATTAGGCTTCTGTCAGTGTTATATCTGGCAAAGATGTTCCCCGATTCAGTGGGTAATCTATTAGCTCTGTTTATGGTATGTTTGTCTGTGCAAAAACTTTTTAGCTTCATGATATCCCATTGGTTGGGTGCTTGTTTAATTTTCTTGGCTACTGGGGTTTTGTCTAGGAAGTGTTTTCCCACTTCTGTATCATAGAGCATGCTTCCTATTTTCTCTTCCAGTAGTTGAAGTGTTTCAGGTCTTATATTGAGGACTTTAATCTATTTGGACTTGATTTTTATGTATGGTGAAATGAGTGGGTGTAATTTCTTTTTTTTTTTTTTTTACATATGGTCACCCAATTTATCCAACACCATTTGCTGAAGATATTCTCTTTTCTCCAGCCTACATTATTGACACCTTTATCAAAGATCAAGCAGCTGTAGTTACTTGCCCTAAAGTTTGGGTCTTTGATTCTGTTCCATTGGTCTATGTTTCAGTTTTTATTCAGGTACCATGCTCTTTTTGAGACTATGGCTTTGTAATATAGCTTTGGATCAGGTATGGTGATACCACCAGAGGTGTTTCTTTTGCTGAGGATATATTTGGATATCTGAGGCCTTCTTCCATTCCATATGAATTTTGATATTATGTTTTCAGTCTCAGTGAAGAATGATGCTGGTATTTTTATTAGTATTGCATTAAATATGTATATTGCTTTTGGTAGAATTGTCATTTTCACAATATTAATTCTACCTATCCTGGAACATGGGAGGCCCTTCCATCTTCTAGGTCCCCCTCTATTTCTTTCTTGAGTGTTTTTATGTTTTCATTATATAGTTCCTTCACATCCTTTGTTAGTGTTATTCCAAGGTATTTATTTATTTTTTGTTGTTGTTATTGCAAATGGGACAGTCTCACTGATTTTTTTTTTCTCTGTATATTTGTCCTGTGCATATAGAAAAGCTACTGATTTTTGTGCATTGATTTTGTATTCAGCAACTTTGCTGAAGGAATTTATTACCTTTAAAAGTTTTGGGATGAAGACTTTTGGGTCACTTCTATACAGGATCATGCCATCTGCAAATAGGGCTAACTTGACTTCTTCCTTTCCAATTTGAATCTGTTTTATTTCTTTCTCCTGTCTTATTGCTTGGGCTAGTACTTCTATTACTATGTTGAAGAGCAGTGGTGATAGTGGGAACTACTGTCTTGTTCCCTGTCTCAGTGGGAACTCCTTGAGTTTTCCCTATTAAGAATTATTTGGGCTTTAGGAGCTTTATATATAGCCTATGTTGTGTTGATATATAAACCTCCATGCCTATTTCCAGTGTTTTGATCATGAAGTGGTGGTGTATTTTGTCAAAGGCCTTCTCTGCATCAATTGAGATGAACATGTGGTTCTTACTGTTCAGTTTATTTATGTGGTGTATTACATTGACCGATTTCCATATGTTAAACCATCCCTGCATCCCTGGGCTGAAGCCTAGTTGAACAAGGTGGATAATGCGTTTGATGGTTGTTGAATTTGGTTTGCAAGGATTTTGTTCATGGTCTTTGCATCTAAGTTAATTAGGGATATAGGCCTGTAATATTCTTTCATTGTTGCATTTCTGTCTGGTTTTTGTATTAGGGTGATGCTAGTTTCATAAAAGGATTCAGTGAGGATTCCCTAATGTCTGATTATGCATAATAGTTTGAAAAAAATTGGTTTCAGTTCTTCTATGAAGGTTTGATGGAATTCAGTTGAGAAGCCATCTGGTCCTGGACTTTTCTTTTTGGGGAGATTTTTGATTACTTTTAAAATCTCCATGGATGTGATAAGTTTGTTTAGAAGATTAATCTGCTCTGAGTTTAGTTTTCATAGGTCTGGAGCTCTTTGGTTTGGATACTTCTTGTTATTCCAGCACCTTTTGTGAATAGTCAGGTTATTGATTTGTGATCTCTCTGTCTTTGTAATGAAGGCATTTAGGGCTATGAATTTTCCCCTTATGGCTGCCTGCATTGAGCTCCATAAGATTTGGTAGGTTGCATTTCCATTATCATTCAAATATAGGAATTTTACAATTTCTTTTTTGATTTCTTCCATGACCCATTCATTGTTTAAAAGTGTGTTGTTTAGTCTCTAGGAGTTGGTGGCATTCTTGATGTGTCTCTTGCTAATTTCTGGCTTTAAAGCATTGTGATCTGACATGGTACAGAAAGTTACTTCAGTTTTTCTGACTTTATGAAGGCATGCTTTATGGCCTAATCTATGGTCAATTTTGGAGAAGGTTTCATTGGCTGCTGAGAAGAATGTGTATTCTGTAGAGTTGGGGTGGAAAGTTCTGTGGATATCCTTTAGGTCTAGTTGATCTATGATGTTGTTAATCTGCATTTTTTCCCTGTTGATTTTCTGCTTGGATGATCTGTCTATTGATGATAATGGAGTATTAAAGTCTCCAACTATGATGATTTTGGTGCTTATTTCTGTTTTATTGTTGAGTAGAGTTTGTTTTATAAACTGTGGTTCCCATGTTTTGGGGGCATATATATTTATGATTGTGATGTGTTTGTATTGGATCATTCCTTTGATGAGTAAGAAGTGGCCTTCATTGTCCTCTTTAATTAGTTTTGGTTTGAAGTCTATTTTTTTCAGATATTAATACCACAACATCTGTTTTTTTTTTAATTTCCATTTGCTTGGAATATCATTTTCCAACCTTTCATACTGAGGAGGTGTCTATCTTTAGTGGTGAGGTGGGTTTCTTGAAGACAGCAAATAGAAGGGTCCAGTTTTTTTGATCCATCCTGAGAGGCTGTGTCTTTTGATGGGTGAGTTAAGACCATTAATATTTAAGGTTATTACTGTGAGGTTTGAATTAATCCCTGCCATGATGAGGTGTTTTGCATCATTGGGTGCTTACTTGTATTATGTACTGTTTTGAGCTGGTCTATTCTGGTTATTGTGATCTTCTTGTTGGCTCCTGAGATTGGTTGTTTCACCGTTCTGTGTGGAGTATTCCCTCAAGTATTCTCTTTAGTTTCACTTTATGTTAATATAATATAATATTGAATTTTTTCATGGAAAGTTTTTATTTCACCATCTATTATGAGGGATACTTTTGCTGGGTAAAGTAACTTGGGTTGGAAGCCATAGTTTTTTAGACTTTGAATGTTCCATTCCAGGCCTTTCTGGCTTTCAGGGTTTCCACTGAGAAATCTGATGTTATTCTAATGGGATTGCCTTTGTATGTTGTGAATTGCTTCTCTCTTGCTGCTTTTAACACTCTCTCTTTGTTTTTGTTGTTAAGGGTTTTAACTATGATGTGTCTTGGAGAGTTTCTTCTTTGGTCCTGCCTGCTTGGTGTTCTGTGGGCTTCTTGCATCTGGATGAGCCTCTCTTCTGCAAGATTTGGACATTTTTCTTCAATAATTTTGTTGTGTATGTGTTCTATGCCTCTCATCTGGACTTCCTCTCCTGTTATACCCATGGTCCAGATGTTTGGTCATTTTAGGGTGTCCCAAAGTTCCCTCTTATTCTGTTCTCTTGATTTTTTTTTGAACTTAGCAACAGCACTTGGAAACTTTGTTGACAATTTCAAAAGTAAGATATGAACTTCATAAAGGGGATTCTATGGAGGGATGATGTAGGATGGAGAAAATGGATGGTAGCACAAGGGGATTATGGTCATGGTATATTGTCTACATGTATGGAAGTGGAAATTAACAAAAAGTTTTTAAAAAGTAACCAAATAAGTACATTTGCACAGTTTTTCATTGTTTAGATGGCTAAAAATGTACAAGTACTACAATAAAAATGGCACTTTATGCCAGGAAAGATCTAATGTTTGTTTGTGGAATGGGCTATCAGGACCACAGCTTCTGACAAGAGGACAGGGAAGAGGAAGTCAGACAGAAAGTTGTTAATGACAAAAGTGGGGGGTGGGGTGGCCCATGCCACTTTTAGTGAATTAGATAGTTGCCACATGTTGGGGAGGGTGCTGTGTGTGTGTGTGTGTGTGCGCGCGTTGTGTATTCCAGGTTCAACTGTCATCTGCCATCTTTGTTCCTCTGTTTCTCATGGATGAAATCACGCATAAAGAAACATGAAATTCACATTATGTTCAAATTATTCACTGGTACATCACTTGTGTTGGAACAAATTTGCATTTTCAAAGCAAGCATAAGAGAACTGAATGTGTTTTATTAGTTATGTGATCAGCTCTTTCTGTGGGAGACATGGTATGAGTAGCCTGTTGAATTCTGCAAAGGTGTTTTTGGGTGTCAGGCATCATTGAGCATGAGTAGACAAATATTGAGAACTGAGAATCAGCATCATACATGAAAGACAAAATGGAGAGGACACTGGAGAAAATGCACGCCAGGAAATAGTCTACCGGAGTGTAGGGGGAAATTCCACTGAATTCCTGATCTATAGATTTGTCTATTTTCTGGGCTGGGATGCAGCTCAGGCGGTAGAGTGCTTGCCTAGCAGGCACAAGGTCCTGGATTTGATCACCAGTACCATATCCACCTGGGCGTGGTCATGCACGCCTACAATCCCAGCACTCAGGAGGTGGAGGCAGAAGGATCAGAAATTCAGTGACTGCATTTGCACCATCCTGGGCTACATGAGACCTTTTGCTGCTCAGCAATTTTCTCAGAATTGAAACATTTCATCCTGGAGGAAATCTCATTAGGGGATTCCAAAGACTAGGAAGTTCAGTATAAGGCTCAGGAAGTAAATAGTGATCAACACCCCACAAATCTCAGGAAGCTACTGGAACGTAGAAGATGAATGGAATTTCCCTGAGGTTTCAGAAGTCTTGAGAACTGCTAGGGAGGAGAATCTCTCAGACCAGACAACTTATCTGCGGGTTGTGCAGGATGCTGGGAGGGTGTTTGGTAATGTAGCTGCCAGTGATTCATCCATGCTCCTGTCAGTAATCCCTCACCCTGCTCCTGTAAGTATCCCCAAGAATCCCACTGGTTCACGCCCTAAACTAGACTTGGCTGGAATCATTTCTTTAGTTTGGTGCTGGTGCCTTCCCTGGAATGAATCAACATTACTTCATGTCTTCCTAGGAAAAGTGACTACCACACTTGCTTCAAAATAATATATGTAATAAATTGTCCATTCTGGACATTTCAAATGACCTGAATGAGAAGTACATGGCCCTTTGCAACTTGATTCTTTCACTCAGCATCATGTTTTCAAGATTCCTTCATGTTGCAGCATCTAATGACACTTCATTCTTTTTGTATGGACAAACAATATCCCATTGTGTAGATACACCATGATTTTGCTTATCCATAAGTCAGTAGATGGACAGGTAGGTTATTTCTGTCCTTGGCTATTATGAAAAATACTGCTCTGAGCATTTGCTTATGTTTTGGTATGATTATATGTTTTCATTTCTCCCAGCTAAATATCTCACAGTAGAATTTCTATGTCAATGGCTCTATACTTAGTCACTCAAAAACTTGCTAGGCTGTTCCCCAAAGCATCTAGGAACCTTTATATTCCCACCTGCAATGTTTGAAGATCCTCCACTTTTATTTGTCTTGCTGTTTATAGCCATATTGACGGAGATAAATATTTCACTGTAATGTTGACTTATATTTTCTTGATAACTAATGGTCTGTTTTGATTTTGTTGTTCAGTATAATTAATGAAAATTCACACAGTGGTTTGAGATTAAAACAGGAGGCACTGAAAAAATTTGTAATTGAGATATGATGCTATGAGCCCTCACCCATATCCTCTAGAAGCATGAGTACACTGCCAGGGAGTATTAAGTAAATGGGCACCTATGACAATATATTACTTAATTCCTCAAAAAGTTTTGATATACCATTCCAAAGTTTTTACCTTATTATTTGTGCTAAGGAAAGAGTTTGCTTAGGCTACTTCCTTAAGCTGGAATGCCCTACGCCATATTTATACTTGGGAATATCATCTCACAGATGCTAACCTCCTCCAGGCTGTCCTTTGCTCTGTCTCAAACCTCATGGCAGCTTACCTCTGCTTCTCAGAAGGGCACTTTGTCTTGTTTACTTTTCTAAGACAGAGTCTTGAAACATTCTTTAGTCTGGCCTGGAATTAACCGTGGAGCATGAGATGCCCTTGAATTCAAGATCCTCCTACTTCAGCCTGACAGAATGCTACCATTGCTTTCTGCCTTTTTTCTTTTCCTTTTTGTTTTGTTGAGGTAGGGTCTCACTCTAGCTCAGGCTAATGTGGAATTCGCTACGTTAGTCTCAGGGTGGCCTCAAACTCACAGAGATCTCCTACCTCAGACTCCATACCTGGCTGCTTTGTGTTTTTAGCTCAAAGTTTGGTTTTGTTTCAGATGAGGTTGACTGTTCACTAGAGCATTTGGCTATTAAAGCTTGCAGGTAGGCAGATCTGACATTTTTGTTTGTTCCAAGCTATGCATGCTACCTGAGCTAGTGATTGAATGGCTGAAAAGTTAATAGCTCTCCCTGAAAACCAGAGGGAATTAAAGAGTTAATATCTATCCCTAAGGCCTTTAAGAAACATCAGAGGCATTTATTCCCAGACAAGCCTGATAACTCCCCTGACTGATATACTTCCCTTAGCTCAGAAGGCATTGAAGGAAGAGAACCCATATGGGACACTCTCCCTTAGACAATTCTTGCTGAAAAACTCTAAGCAAGGACACAAATAGCTACAAGTTCCTTATCTACTACACTTGGACCTGCACCTGGCCCAGTCTGTTTTCGTAGGATCCTCCTTATAAACTTAAACCCCAGCCTCGTTCAGTGCTTCAGCCTCCATCCAGTGGAAAGGCTGCAGCCCCTCACTCTGCTTCAATAATCAGTCTCTGTCTGTGGAGCTCAAGTCCAGTTGTTTTCTTTTGCTTTCCTCTTTCACTTTCCTTACAATGGCACGGTGGTTTATTTATAGTTCCCTGATAAGTGATATTTATCCTAGACTATGTATTAAAATATATGCCATGTGATAAGATTTTCCTGGTAAATATCACCTTGCAGAGTGTTCATACTTTCATAGCAGTGCTGACATTTTCGTTCAGAATCTTAAAACTTTAGGTAAGTAACTTTAATAAAAATGAACATTAAGATGATGGGAGGAAGTTGTTTCTGTTTCCTGCTAGCAAGAAGCAGAAAACACTTCTCTGCATGTCCATGACATCCTGACATTGATACCATTCCTGTGTGGGAAGGCTACAGTTGTGTGAGGTGTTTCCTGCTTGCTTTTCATTCTTGGTGGTGAGCAGGTCGCATCCACCATACTAGAAACTTCTTTGCACATTTGTCACATGACCTAGACATGATGAAGATAGCTTCATGTTTCTTCCTCATTTTGTTTGTTTGTTTATGTGGGGCAGATACAGAAAATGGGCATGCCGGGGCTCCAGCCACTACAAATGAACTCCCAGATGCATGTGTAACCTTGTGCATCTGGCTTACATGGATCCTAGGGAATTGAACCTGGGTCCTTAGTCTTTTCAGGCAAGTGCCTTAACTGCAAATCCCTCTCTCCAGCCCCATTGTTATTTTATTATTTTAAATTAATTAATTTATTTTTAATATTTTAAAAATGTTTTATTTATTTATTTATTTACTTGAGAGAGACAGAGAGACAGAGAGAGAGAGAAGGAGAGAATGGGTACACCAGAATCCCTAGCCACTGCAAATGAACTCCTGACCATCTTGTGCATCTGGCTTACAGAGGCTCTGGGGAATTGAACCTGGGTCCTTAGGCTTTGCAGGCAAGCACTTTAACTGATGAGCCATCTCTCCAGCCTTCATTTTTTTTTTAAATAAACATATGCATCTATCTTGGAGTTGCCACTTTCCTTCCTTTTTTTGTGTGTGTGCTTGCTGATGCAAATCCATGCAGGCTTGTTTCTCCCTGGCAGCATGTCTGGGCTTTGTTCAATACTAGCAGAGCATTTCTGATCATTACCTTCTCATACTTGGAGTGTAGAGTGGCCCAAACCTAGCTTTTGGTAAAGCTTCTTTGTCTTAAACATACCAAGAACCCATTTCCTTTTTGACTCAGTGTTTTGTGTCTTCTGGACTGGTCTTGAGCCATTATGTAGCTGAAGTTGGCCTTGAACTTCTAGCCCTCCTGCTTCCACCTCTGACGGGTTTGGGATTACAGATATATGCCAACATGCCTGACCCAAAATTATCTTTGACAGCAGCACCTATCTAGCTTCATGATCTTCCCAGCAAGTCTTTTATTGATTCAAATTATTTTCTCACCAGCTTCAGTATTCTAGTTTCTTGCTAGAGAATGCAATTTAGAATCAGTGTTTTAGGGAAATAAGAGAAACAGCATGAGGTACTTTACTTGGATTTGTTCTTGCATTAATGAAGATGTTCTCCTTATCATTATTGTTTGGGATCATCCTAGCCAACATTTGGATCTGATCTGGACAATTAATTAAATTCTGGATACTGAAGTCAGAAATTTAGAAAAACAATTCTGTCTCTAGATTCACAATTCATGTTCAGGGCTTTCAGCATCATTATCAAACATATCTGCTTTCCATCTTCCCTGTTACTGGTGGTTTTCCTACTGAGAACTTCATTTTTCTTGTCTCACTTTTTATTTGGAATAATTTACATCTTTTTATTAATTATCCCGAGGCTAATTTATCTTGGGGTTTTTCAATTTGCTGTCTGCCAGATCCATTTTTACAGTCTTTGTGAAATTGTCTAAATTTGAGCTTTTCTATCATCCTTGTTTCTGTCACAAGCATCAAATGAGAGCAGACATATTCATCTGCTCTTAGATTAATGCCAGGAAGTGTTGATGTAACTTGTTTTAGCTTTCTTAAAATGATTTTTCAATTCTGCATTGTATTTCAATTGTTTTGTGAGCTCCTTCTATTTGTAAATAGAAAGTAAATGTTACCATGTCCTCTATTGCTTTTTTAGTTTTAATCTCCAGTCCATTAAAGTGCCATTTCTATTGAATTAGTAAACAGTGACACAAAGGACATGCAATGACAACAGGGGGATTTATTTTCCTTTATTTCCCATTTCCAAGGGGGCTTTAACCATCATTTTACAAGAATCTTGTGGAAATCAATCTTTTTCTTTGCTACTCTGATTTGCTCTGGCATCTTCTCTTTTGCCTTTTCAAAACAGGATTTGAGAACAAGTTGGAATTGACTGCATGCACCCCCATGTCCAGCTTATTTGGCCAACTCTTGTTAAGAATCAACCACCAGAGAAAAAAAATCTCAGAAGAAATGTAGACATCCACTCATCTTTTCTACATGATGTGGGGAGAGTGATTTCCTGGTGGTTTCTTTTCAAGGGTTTCTAGGTTTAACAAATAAAAGCAAGGGACATTCAGTTAAATTTAAATTCTGGTTAAACAACATTTTATTTTTAAGCATAAGTATGTCCCAAGTATTACATGATTTCCTGAAATTTGAACACAATGCAATCCTCTCACATCCTCTCCCTTTATGTTCTTTCTGTATCTGTGACTTGAGATCATCATGCTGAAAATCATAGTTGGGTCCCTAAGACATGATTAGAATGAAACGAGGCAATTCCTGCTGAGATAATGTAAATGTAGCTTAGAAGTGAACAGTATATGGTGGTGTACTACTTACCTAGGTCTGCTGTCACAAAGCCCACAACCTGGGTGGCTTACAATAACAGAGATTCATTCATTCATTCTCACACTTGTAGAGGCTGGAAATTCAAGAACAAAAGTGTCAGCATGACCTTGCTTCCTCTGAAGCAAGTATGTCAGTATTTCTCTGGCCTGAGGTGAAAGATTCCAGTCCTATCATGGAGTTAACCCTTGGTGTATTTTTTAAAAAATATTTGTTTATTTGAGAGAGAGGAAGAAAGAAAGGGGGAAAGAGAGAGAGAGAGAGAGAGAGAGAGAGAGGGAGAGAGAGAGAGAGAGAATTGTTGTGCCAGGGCCTTCAGCTGCTGTAATTGAACTCCAGACACATGTATCACCTTGTACATCTAGCTTACATGGGTCCTGAGGAATTGAACCTGGGTCCGTTGGCTTTGTAGGCAAATGCCTTAATCATTAACCCATCTCTCTAGCCCTGGGTGCATGTTTTTTTTAATGAAACGAAATTACTTTATTAATTCCTTACAATGAAATATTACTAGCTAGTGTTACTTTCATGTATCATTAGAAACAAAGGAGATCTCCTTAGTATTTTCAAATGATGCATTCTGAAACATATAGTTTGAACTTTTAAAATGTTCTCTGATTAGCTATGTAAACTGTTTTTATTTATTTATTTTTATTTTTTAGTTTTCTCAAGGTAAAAATCTCACTCTAGCCCAAGCTGACCTGGTACTTGCAGCTTCAGGCTAGCCAGGAACTCTCATTGATCCTCCTCCTACCTCTGCATCTTGAGTGCTGGGATTAAAGGTATGTGCCATCACACAAGGAAGAAGAAGCCAGACAGCTGATAATGTAGCCAGCTTCTTTTTTTTTTTCAAAAAATATTATTTTATTAGAGAGAAAAAGAGAGAGAGAATGAGAATATGGGTGCAACTAGGGGCTCTTGCCACTGAGATGAACTGCAGATACATGTGCCACTTTGTGCATGTGGCTTTACGTGATTACTGGGGACTAGATTCTGGGCTGGTGGAATTTGCAAGCAAGTGCCTTTAACCATTGAGCAATCTCCCCAGCCCTGGATATTTTTTAAAACAATAACATAACTAATAATTTGTTTCATTTCTTCATAAAATAGAAATTTAAATATTTCTCCTGGTTGTTGTTGTTTGAGGCAGGGTCTCACTCTAGCCCAAGTTGACCTGGAACTCACTCTGTAGCCTAGGCTGGCCTCAAACTCAGCCTCCTGAGTTCTGGGATTAAAGGTGTGAGACACCATGCCTGGCTATTTCCTGATAGTCTTGAGGTTGTCATTATGTTATGAGAAATGTATGAGAAGTATAGCACATATAGTTTCATTTAGAAAGATATATCACACACAGCTCACTTAAACAGACAAAACGTGTTTAACAAATGTCTACATTGCATGCATAGAGACAGCATGTTCCAGATATGAGGCAGCTTCACAGGCCATCATCTTTAGCTTTTCACTCTTGCTAATGGCATTATAGATTAAACAGACTTGACATATTTTTACCCTAGCAATAAGAAAAATAATTGTTTGGAAAAATTATTTTGGGTAGCTGTTTTTGTTTGAGTCAGAAGAAAGTGAACCTTAAAGAACTCAGGATCTGCCAAGTCAGAAGACCTAGTTTGAGTTGTGAGTTGGCCATGACAATATTTCACAGGGATTTCCCCAGCTCCTCACGTTGCTTCCTCTCAACAGTGTGAGCTTTTCCAGGATTGTCCTTGTCTGTGGCTTATCTTTTCTAGTGTAATTGTATTCCTGACTTCTCCATTGGCCTTCCTCATTCCTTACTCATACATCATTTCAAAATATCCTCCAAGAATTCTGTAATGGAAAGGTTTGGAGACAGAAAATGCAATGGCGAGGGGTCAGAGAAGGCTTCAGTGTCTTTGGTTGTCCTGGTATTTGCTGAAAACTTCTTCTTTTTCCATTTCTTTCATGAAAGCCAGGGCGGGTCTAGGTATAGGTCTGTCTCACACATTTGCTGCTCCTTCTCCTCCTGTCATTCCCTTTTTCTTACTGCCCTCCTCTCCCTCCTTTCCTCCTCCTCCTTCTTCTCACCCCTGTTACATCAGATTAGAGCCCCACTTTCCTTCAGTCTGCCCTCCTCTTACCTAATTACATAATAATACTGTTTCCAAAAAAAAGTCATATCCTGAGGTACTAGAATTAGGTTTTCAACTTTTCTTGAGAAACATAATTCCATCCATAATAGATAAGGAGGGAGTTTAAGAAATTATTTCAATATTATTTACACTGAAGCAAGGTAACAGTCCAAGGACCCAGTATGTCCATGCACATTAAAGATTTAAGCAAATTAGAACATGTTTTGTATAGTCTAAAAATCAGTTCTTGGAACTTGGAATGGCTTAATTAATCAATAATAGGAGGTTGAAGATATGCCAATTATAGGTCAGAAAATTCAATGATGTGATACATATTTATTTTATATTATATTAGGTGAATAAATCTTATATAATTAAATTAATTTCTTTGATTAAAGTATTTTCTGGCATCTTATTTATATCGTGAATGTTCAAGCTTCCAGTCTGTATATATGTACTTTCACTCTTGAGTGAAGTAAAAACATGGTAATTACTAAAATTATTAATTTGTAGCAATTTGAAACATCATTTTTGTGGTAAACATGGGAGAGGATTAGTGGTCAAAAAACCTTATTTTTTTTTAATAAGAAAAACAATGAAAATGAGCTATTTATATTAAGGAAAAGTGTGTTTATAGAACATACATTTATGAGTGGGATATAGCTCAGTTGGAAGAGTGGTTGCCCAGAATATACAAAGCCCTAGGGATATGGGAATCTAGGGTGTCTTTAGGAGTGACAGGAGCCTTTCTCAGCTCTTGGCTGGGCTATAACTCAGGAATTAAGGTACCACACAAAACTTCCACTAAGTCAGTGACCTCTAATACTTGCTTTATGAATATTGATGATTGAAATCTACAAACTATAGAAACTCTAGTTTGGAAAGATTTTATTGTAGACCTTATAGAAATAGAAATTACAGTGCTTAAGAGAAGAAAGGCAGGCAGAGCTTCTGCAGGGTCTGGTAGGGGATTCTTAGAGATGAGAAATCCCATCTGGAGATTGAGTGGGGTCTCCTACCGGAGCTTACTGGGGGGAGGCAGAGTTTCTAAGACCACCAGGTTTTCAAGACACAGAGTAACACATCTCTTAGCTGTTTTCTTCTGGGAAAGAAAGAAATAAGGAAAAAAACAGACTTGCTTCCTTATGTTTCTGGCCTGTATCAAGATGGAGGCTGGGAGGACACCTTCAGAGAAAAAAAGATAAGGAAGAACAAGATTCCGTCCTTACAAGCTCAAGGACATTTCTCATATTTGGTCAGTTTTAGTTTACTTTTGGAGACCCTGTGAACCCTAAACTGCCTCACTAGTTTACTGGATCCCCATTACTGAATAAAACCAGGCATCATGATGTGTGCCCATAAACTCAACACTCAGAAAGTGGAGGCAGAAGGATCAGAAATTCAAGTTCAATACATAACAAGTTCAAGGCCTGTTCTGGGCTACATGAGACCTTGTCTCAAAATCAAACAAAAACAACTGACTAGTGGACATATGGTTTATGAGAAAAGTGGACATGAACTGTTTCTAGGCTTTGAGCACAACAGATTCACTTACAATATTAATTGCTTGAGTATCACTTGCCTCAGTGATTTCCTGTGGTACCTGGCATAACATCTCAAATCTTTGTCATGGTCTATATATTCTCCCATTCTAGTGCTTGTTTTCATCTTCACTCTCTCCAGTTATAACCTTTCCACTTTCTAATAGCTTGGTATTCTCCAGCCATGTCAGTCTGTCTTCTCAAGTGTGCTGAGAGTGTTCTGGCTCAAGACTTTTGCACTTGCTATTTTCTGGGAAGAAAGCTGTTTGCCAAGATCTACGACAGAGTAACATTCTACTCATCATTTGAAGGGAAGTTTTTACATTCTAAAATTCTGAAATCATCTAGTTTAAAAAAGTAGTTCATGAAACATCCCCCACATAGCAGCCAGGGCCCAGGAACTGGAGAGCTGGAGAGATAAGCAAGGATGCTGCTTCCATGGTGAACCTAGTAACCTGGGCCAGGGTGATGCAGACAAACACTGAGAATATTCAAAATGCACCAAAGCAGAAATCCAGAAGCTTCTGAGAACCCAACACCAAAGTAGAATGAAAACACACCCACCGAGGCTCAGGGAAGGTTTTGGAAGAGGGGGCAGAAAGAATGTAAGAACTACAGGGTGGGAAGGAATATCCAGAGACATAGCCCTCCCTACAATGACAGACTGCTGCTCTCACAACTCATAACCCACAATTCCACGGTGAATACCAGCAATCTCACTAAGGAGGGCACTCAGTGGACTGGGGGCAGGGAGGATGGAAATGATGGCACCAACATATGATGTGTCCATACAAAGTTTCTACTTAATAAAAATAAATAAATAAATAAATAAATAAATAAATAAATAAATAAATAAATAATGTCAATCACTGACAGAGTGGTAGCATGCTAACAGCTAGCACTGGGAATATAATTGGTTAGGGGTGAGGCACATTTTGCAAAAAACACACCTTGTCAACAAACTTAGGTGCTTTGTTGACATGATTTGTTTTCAGACTTTCATGATAGACTAGAAAGGGAAATAATATAAAATCAAGACTAGATAATGGTGAAGAAGGAAAAAGAGTCATGTTCTCACCAATAAATAACCAGTCCTGCCAGATTTACATCCTCATAGGTTAGGACATGTTTATGCCTCTGCTGGGACCCAAAACTACATTGTTAAATAGGAAGGGAAGAAGATCCAAGAAAAAGATGGGGGGGGGGAGAGATTGAGGAAGAAAGGGAGGGAGGGAAGGAAGGAAAATACATTATGGAGGGGCAATAAGTTTAGTTTTTCCTTCTTAAAATCCTCACCCCTCCTTTTCCAGTCACTCTAGAAGCCTCGTGATTATTGTATCTAAAAGCTTTCTGCTTTTAGATAGAGTAAGATCCTATGGAGAGAACTGATAGCATTATTTTCTATAGTAAACAAGCATCTATTCAATAAGAACAAATTCTAGAAATAATAGTTCTATTTAAGAGCTATGCCTCCATTTCTTTAAGTTACTATTCTGGCTTAATTCATCCACTCTTTCTGAAGAAGTATTTTGTTAGAGGAATTTGCAGGGTGGTGTAGGAGTTTGTGCCCATGCTGCGCTTACTGCTTGACAAGCACCCCATGCGCACATCCCCAGAACAGTTTTGATTTCTTTCTCTTTTCCTTACTCAATGAAACATAAATATTTAATGCATGAAAGTCCGTTTAGATAAAAGTGGCTCAGTGCCAGCTCTGGGTGAGTATCCTGCCTGAGGACATGAACCAAGTCACAGACGATGGAAAGTGGTGTTTGTACAAGGTTGCCATTACCAACTGCAGTCATCAATAGGCTTCCTGCTGCATAAAACAGCATCTGTTTCATCTGCATGACAAAAACCAATGCGCTTCTCCAAATGTGTTTATTGTCTCTTTTTCTTTGTGCTTGGAGATCAATATTGTTGCACAGTTGATTGGATTTCATCGTTACTAGTCAGTTTTCCCCGTAGGGTCTTTTTAATTTGTTGAAATTAGCTGCAATCAGAGCTTCTTATTCTTGACTATAAAACACACATTTAAATAAAAAAAAATGTGTTCTTCTCCAAAAATAGTTTTAATGCTTTTGGCTATGTTCTACTCACTATTACATTCCTTCTCCAAACTCATGTCCACAATTAATATATAGTATACTTCATAAACATCACAGTCTCACAAACTCACAGGTATTATACATGAGACAAAAGTTGGGTAAATGGAAATTCACATGGGCTTCCTAAAAGTGCATTATGGTACAGATGCAGGAGCGATCTCTATTGTACCTGTCTCTTGATACTAGCTTTCTTTCCTGTTACTTATCCTTAAAAAATGTAAAAGCAGGGATATATCTAGATTTTGTCTTATAATATTGGTCAAACTGCATTTAGGTAGATAAGATGACTTTCTCCATATATAAGTTCATCAACAAGAAGTATTTTTAGGACTATATTTTATGAAATTTTGATTTTTAAACATAAAATAATTGCTACATCTTGGAAGCACAGATTCATGGTATTCTTGTCAGTTAGGCTTTTTGGTTTGAAAATTAACCAATTATGTTTGAAACATGCTTAAAATTACACTGGAAACCTTTAATCTTTCAACTTTTCTGAAGAAACATTTTAAATTTATTTTTATTTTTAAAATTTATTTATTTTATAATTTATTATATGTATATAGTGTATTTTGACCACATTCAGCCTCTGATAATTTCCCATCCCACTGCACCCAGAAAGTGTTTCTGAAAATATATTTTATCTATAGCTATAAGAGATAACTCATTTATAAATACTTATAATCACACTAAAGAAAAAAAAAATTCTTTTTGAGGTAGGGTCTCATTCTAGCCCAGGCAAACCTGGAAATCACTATGTAGCTGTGGGGTGGCCACAAACTCATAGCAACCCTCTTACCTCAGCCTCCCAAGTGCTGGGATTAAAGGTGTGTGGTGGTTTGATTCAGGTGTCCCCCATAAATTTAGGTATTCTGAATGCTAGGTTCCCAGCTGATGGAGATTTGGGAATTAACACCTTCTGGAGGCAGTGTATTGTTGGGAGTAGGCTTATGGGTATTATAGCCAGCTTCCTCTTGCCAGTGTTTGGCACACTCTTCTGTTTCTGTTGTCCATCTGATGTGGTCCAGGATGTGATGTCCACCCTCTGCTCATGTCATTGTTTGCCCTGCTATCATGGAGTTTCCCCTCGAGTCTGCAAGCCCAAATAAACCTGTTTTTTTTTCCTCCCACAAGCTGCTTTTGGTCGGGTGTGTTCTGCCAGCAGTGCGAACCTAACTGCAACAACCACCATGCCTGGCCTTTTTTATAAACTTAGTTATGGGGGATAATACATAAATTTTATGTGCATTTTCCTGAATATCTTAACCTATGTTTATAGAGCAGAGAAAGCACACGTTAGCTTTAAAGACTAGTCTTTCCAAGAAAGTAAAAGCAAAGGGTTAGATGAGAAAACCATGTGTAGTTTAAATGGGGAATTCACTACGATGAACAAGACAAGACCATATTAAATTCATTACTATTTTGTGCTTCCTTTCTCTTTCCTTTCAATCATAATCACAGACATACATTTAATTAATTAATTAATTAATACATTAATCATACCATTATGTTTCTTCCCTTTTATCTTTGTTGAGACAAGGTCTTGGTATTTATCACAGGCTGGCCTTGAACTCTTGATCTTTTTGCCCCAGCCACCCAAGTACTAGAATGACAGACAAGCACTATGAGGCCCTGCCTATACGCTGGTTTTAATAATGCTTTGAAAAGCCTTTGTCAAAAATAGAGGAATAAACCATTTCTTAGAGAAGGTCTTTGAAAAAAACAAATTAGAACAGCAAAGAGATTAATAGATTGTTATGAAATCAGATGACATGAAACTAATCAAGAATCCTTCCTAAAAATGCCTTTTTTTATGCCAGGCATAGTGGCGCATGCCTTTAATCCCAGCACTCAAGAGGCAGAGATAGGAGGATCCCCATGAGTTCGAGGCCTAATCTCATGGTGCTTAGCTTGTGGCAGATGTCTCATAAATATTTGGTGACTATATAATGAGGATGAAAAACATTGAGAATTCCATATAAGGAGAACCACGAGGATTGGCTTTGCAAGGATGGTCACATCTGTCATTAGACAGTTATGCGACATTGGCTGTGAACTTACTTGCTTGAGCTTTGATTCATTTGTGTGTAAAGTGGCATTTCAATACAACATTATTGGCCAGATTTGATCATTCCTTATGCACCTTCAAGTTATGTTCAAGTTATTATATTTATCTAGTTTTATACTTCTCTTTTCTAGAAGATGCAGGCATCCAGTGAATGTTAGCTGAATTAAATTTGATTTTTGTTTACCTAAAGTTAACTATTTTTATGTCTCTTCTATGATTGTTCTAAGCATGTTTTCCTTTTGACTGACTTATAAAGCAAAGCTGTATAGTAAACTCAATAAAAGATTGTATTTGACATATGTGATCCAATGTTGCCCATGCTATTAGAATTCTTGTTTCTAGTCTATAGATCAAAAGGTCACAGTCCATTACCCAGGATAAATCTTCTCTATAAATGATGCAGAAAAATGACAGGAAAATTTTACAGAGTCTTTCAGCAATTGTCTTTTTCACCCTATTATAACCAGTGCCTATTATGTTCTACTGTATCAGACCTTTTCAGTATATAACAACTATTATAAAACAGGCAATAATATTAAAAGGCACAAACATTCAGTGGCAGAAGTTTGACACAAAGCCGAGTTGTTACTAAGTAAAATCCTAATAGGCAAGTTATTCTTTCAAACACAATGCCAGGTGTTATGTCCTGTTTTGTGTTGGAAATGTAAAGCAATTTTTCAGATGCATCAATGAGCCAGGGGACCTGCCACACTTTGGAAATGGTCATCCCTGCAGATTGCTGTTTTCTTCTGCCTGGAAATGATGCATTGTATCATTATAACTTACTCTATTTGGTGTGAAGTTTCTAGTTGGAGAAAAGGTAGAAGAAAAGAAAATGAAAAAAGAAGAAAAAAAGGAAAGGAAGGAGGGAACTCATTAGTTCCAGTGTCATTTTATGTTGCTTAAAATAAGAATGTTTGATTTGTGTCTGTATAGTGGTGGAGTTGACTTTTGAAAAAAATTGGATCTTTCCCTACTTCTTCACCTGTCTACCCACTCCATGTTCAGTTTCTGCTTTTGTCTTCTCTGGACAATTTTAATGATGTCTAGCTGTATACTTGCTTCTAATGCCTCTTCCCTTTTCCCTTGTTCCTTACTACTGAGTTTCTTTGCTACAATCTCTCTCTGTTTCTCCCTCTCTCTGTCTCTCTCTCCCTCCTTCCTCAGTATTCTCTTGGTTGTGCTCATTCATGCTCTGCTTTCAGCTCTCACCCATCTCCCTTTGCTTGCTCTCTTCTAACCCTACAAGGCTCATGTTTCAACACACCCATCAAGAGCCCCACCTAAGGATCTTAGTTCTTACTGTCACCTTTCTGAAGAAAGTGTTTTCCAGAGATAAATATGTGACTTGCCATATCAATTTTTCTGGGATCTGTGCAAGGTTCCCTAAGGTTCCTTCTCAGACTATCTTGCACACCAGAGGTTCTGAGCTATGACCACAGGTATACTGCTTGTTTTTGATATTGTGGAACGTGAAATTGTTTTTTTAATATTTTCAAATGTGTGGTGTACTAGTTATTTTTCTCATCTCTATAAGCAAATACCTGACAAAAGGCAACTTAATGGGGGAAAAGGTTTATTTTGGCTTACAGTTTGAGGAGACATAGTACAGCGTGGCTGGAAAGGCATGGGAGAAGGAATAACCGGCTTCGAGTCCCTTGCATCCATGATGAAGAAGGAAAGAGTGAGCAAGAAGTGGTGCTGCTGTAAGACCTCAGTGCCTACCTCCAATGATCTATTTCCTCTAGCAAGGCTCCACCTCCTAAAGGTTACACAACCTTTCCAAGCAGTGCTACCAGCTGAGGTCCAAGGGTTCAAATGAAGGAACTAATAGGGGACATTTTTCATTTATTTCACAACAGTTAGGTTAAAAAAAATCAAAAGAAGATTTTGTGGAACTAGAACAAAACTTTCTACAATTTGTATAGGACTACAAAAGACCATAAATAGCAAAAGCATTCTTGGACAAAGCTGCAGGCATCACAACCACCTGACTTCAGAATATGTTATGAGTATGCAGTGACTAAAAGAACATTGCTTTAAATTCAGATGCAAAGTCCAATGGAACAGAATAGAGTACAGAAGTAAATCTAGGCATGCATATCCTACAGCAGATGATGGGAGAAGTGGAGTCTCTTGCATATATGGTCCTGAAAGGAATGAATATTCATATATAAAAGAACACTAGTCACCTGTCTCTTAGCCTATGAGAAGATCCACCTCCAAGTAGACTGAAGGGCTCATCCTGTGACTATGAAACTGCCAGAAGACAATACAGGAGCAGTGGTTCATGTTACTGGACAGGGAGACAAGGATTTGTTGCCAAACCTCCAAAGCACAGGCCACTAAACCCAAGCAGACCAAAGAGACCACATCATGGTGAAAAGCCTTTCAGTGACAAAGGAAAGAATCCATAGAAAGAAGAGACAGCCTGAAGAAAGGGAGCTAATATCTAGAATATTAAAGGAACTCAAATCAACAACAACAAAAAAATCTGAAGGCTGAAGAGATGGCTCAGGGTTAAAGACACTTGATTGCACAACCTGATGGCCTGGGTTAGATTCTCCAGTAACCACATAAACCCAGATACACAAAGTGGCACATGCATCTCAAGTTCATAGAAGTGGCAGGAGGCCCTGGCATGCTCATTCTCTCTCTCTTTCTTTCTTTGTTTCTTTCTTTCTTTCTTTCTTTCTTTCTTTCCTTCTCTCTTTTTCTGTCCCCTCCTTACAAATAAATAAATAAATAAGTAAATATTAAAAAAAGAAGAGCAAAATTATTTTTAAGACTCCAGTGAAGAAATT
Organism: Dipus sagitta; assembly: GCA_036346955.1. Taxonomy (NCBI): domain Eukaryota; kingdom Metazoa; phylum Chordata; class Mammalia; order Rodentia; family Dipodidae; genus Dipus; species Dipus sagitta. The sequence goes on from CM070770.1 coordinate 210,749,826, forward strand.
AAAAATGTCAAAAGATCACAGTAGACTTTTTGTTTTGAAGTGGAGTCACACTCTAGCCCACGCTGTCCTGGAACTCTCTCTGTAGTCTTAGGCTACCCTCAAACTCATAGCAATTCTCTTGCCTCTGCCTCCCAAGTGCTGGGCTTAAAGGTGTGTGCCATCATGCCCAGCTCAATAGATTTCTTCCCCCCCCCCTCAAAATAAGACATACAAATGGCTACCAGTAGTATGAAAAAAAATTCATCAACATTGCTGATCATCAGAAAAATACAAATTAAAACCACAATGGGTTATCATCTCACTCCAGTTAGAATGGCTATTATGACAACAATGAATGACAACAAAAAAATGCTAGTGCAGATGTGGAGAAAAGGGAACTCATATGCCTTTTGTTGGAATGGAAATTAGTACAACCATTATGGAAAATAGTGTGGAAGTTTTTCAAAAAACTAAAAATAAATTTACCAGTAACCCAACAACTCAACTCCCAGGGATATATCCCAAGAGAATGAAAGCATGTATGTGTATATATATATATATATATATATACATATATATATATATAATATATATATATTTGATGATATATATATATATATATTTGATATATATATATATATATTTGATGAAATATATATATTTGATATATATATTTGATGAAAGCATATGTATATATACATACATATATATATTTGATGAAAGCATATATATATATGTACATATATATATATATATATATATATATATATATATTTGAAATAGGTTCTCACTCTAGCCTAGGCTGACCTTGAACTCACTCTGTATCCCAGGATGGCCTCAAACTTATGGTGATTCTCCTACCTTGGTCTCCCAAGTGTAAGATTAAAATCATGCACCATCATGTGCTATATTTTCATATAATATAAAATATATAATATATAAATATATATATAATATGATATATAATATATAATATAAATAATATATAAATATATAAAATATATAATATAAAAGCAAGTTTTACATTTAGCTTTTTGACTCTTGGCATACTTAACTGTTAGGCTTTTGCATGTTTTCATAGAATTATCAAGTATAAAGAAACATATACTACTTATTGATTTATTTCTGTGTATACACCAGGGTCTCTTGCCACTGCAAATGAATGTCCAGCTAGCTTTACATGGTTGGCTGGGGCTGAGGAGTTAAATCCCTGGCCAGCAGGCTTTGCAAGCATCTTTAACTGCTACATCATCCTCCTGACTTGAAGAGATATATTTTGGCCGCTGTCATAAGCTACAATATTGATACTATAGTACAAAATTTCTGTGAATTACTGAGCAACTGGAAGCAGTTACTTCAAAGGTAGAGAATGATAGCAGCTTATATTCCACTTCTCTCTCCTGAACTTCCTTTGTTTGTCACCCTCCTTTAAAGGTCATTGCTACACATCCACTGGGTTCATGGGATGATTATTAAATTATGGGTTTCCTCTGCTGTGCATGTTGAAGCTATTTCTAACTGGAATTGAATTTCAAGCTGTTATTGAAGTACCTCAGTTAAAAAAAAATTATTCCTGATATATGCTTCCCATTTCTTGTCCAGCTAACACCTTCCATTCCCCCTTCTTTCTTACAACCACAACCTGATACTTTTCAGGGTGGTAATGCATATGATTTAAAAGAGGCAAAACAAAACCCTACATATACCTTGCTGCTATAAAAGATCACCTGACACAATTTTGGCCAATAAAAACTAAATCAAAAGTACTGGATGGGATTTCTAACATATTTCTTTTAGGTTGATTTGGATGACATGTGCTTTAAAAAAATATTTTTATTTATTTCTGAGGGGAGAGAGAAAGTACAGGTTCACCAGGAACTCTTGCTGCTGCAAAGGAAATCCAGATGTCTATGTCACTTTGTGCATGTGGCTTTATGTGAGTACCAGGGAATTGAACCAAAGCCTGCAAGCTTTGCAAGTAAGCATTTTCTTTACTACTCAGTTATGGCAGCATACTTAGGTTACTTCCATCTTGGGCCCTGATAAATAGGGCCACTGTAAACATAGGTATTCAAGCATCTCTTTGAGACCCTGTTTTCAACTCTTTTTGTATATATTCAGATGAGAAATTACTAGATCCTATGACAATCATAACTTCAATTTTTAAAATTATATAAGCACTCAAATACTAGTGTACCTATAATTTTCCAGTTGCATTTTTATTTTTTTCTAGGAGAATTTTAGAGAAATTTCACTGGCACCTGCTTATAGCCTTTTCTTCTTTCTTCTTTCCTATCCTCCTACATAGAATTAGAGAGTAGACACTTTCCAACATGAGATAAGAAACCCTGAAGACAAAAGGATATGAGCCATCAAATTTAGCAGAGGGAAGACTATGTTTCTCAACATATCATGATGCCTCTGAACTTGGATGCCTTGTCATTTAGGAAAATAGAGCCATTAATTATGCCATTTTATTTGTGTCCTCTGTCATGTTCCAGTGAAATAATCCCTATCTGAGAACCCATCTATGTGCTGTCACTTAGGGCACACTTTGATCCATCTCTTCTAGTCTTTTAACACTTATTCTCTCCTTGAATTTCAGGCAAACTTCAAGTTCATTCTCTCTGTGGCAAAACTGTTGCCAGAGTTACTGATTGGATGCCCTTTGCAATCCCTATGTGATCTCTAAATGTTCCCAGTTTGGTTTTGTATAATCTCCATCTTTCTCAAAAAGTAATGGCTATATGTCTGAAAGTTTGCATTATGTGCAAAAGGATGGTGAACCTCAGCTGTGGACTTCTATTGAAGAGTAGGGCCAGAAAACAAATAGATTGGGAATTTATTGAGAATTCTAGGCACAAGCTCCACATCAACTTTGTTGTGGTTTAAATACACAGGAATTTCTTTAGAGATTCCTTACTATCAATATTTTTACTCCCCCCCCTTAAAATCCCTAGAAATACCTCCAAGACTCAGGGTCCATTGCAGAAGAGGTGGTGAAAGAATGAGAAGGAAGGAAAGGAGTGGGGAGGAGTGCTGATAATGCTGCCATCCAGATACAAAATGGCCTTGATATTCATGACTTCACAGTAGCTGAAGCTACCTACATAAGACCTGCAGAGTAGGAGGAAAAAATTATGACATGAAAATAGGAAAGCAACTAGTTTGAAAGAAGAAGGGATGCAATGGCGGGTGGGATATGGAAGCAGAAAAAGGAGAATGGTAGGAGAGGATTATAATCACAGTATATTGTCTATATGTATGGACATTGTCAATAAAATGTTTTTGTTTTTGTTTTTTTTTAATCCCTGGGAACAATCCTACTTCCCTTAGGGAAGATGCCAGTATTGTACTGTCACTTTAAGCACTGTTGGGGGAAGGCCAAGTACCCTCAATATTCATTTTTGTAGCTTTTACTGTTCTTGTTTCCAATAATCCCCTTGTCTTTTAGGTCTCTTCATTGCAATGACCTCTGGTTTTACCTACTCCAGAAAATAAACTCACAATTTCCCTTAGAGTGGAGGAGAGGTAGCTGGAAGACTAGCTAGAGGGTATAGGAATGAGTGTGTCATAGGGAATTTCTGCTTGCTTCTTACATTTTATCACCACCGATTTTGGAGGCATTTGAGTTTTCCACTATGCATCACATTGCTGGGGGGCAAGGTGTACCTCAGTAGGAAAGAACTTGGCTACCATATTTATGGGTGCTGTAAAAAATATAAGTTAGGGGATCAGTTAGCCGAATCAGAGAGCCAGAGCCTCAGAGGCCCCCAACACCTCATCACTGAAGCAGACCAAAAATAAACCCAACATGGCTCAGGGAAATTTTGCGGAAGAGGGGGCGGAAAGAATGTCAGAGCCACATGTTGGGTCATGATATGCAGAGACATTTAGCTTACCCATAAGTGTGGGCTAACTCCACAATGCATGACCCGTATACCTCAACAAGGAGGGGCCAAGGGGAGGGGGTAGGTGACGGATGAGCCTAATAATGGTACCAAACTGACTGTATGTGCTGATTACAAAACTAACTAATAAAAAAAAAAAAAACTGAAAGAAAAAAAATATATAAGTTAAAATCATTACAAATTAAATCAATCATGTTCCCTGTTTGATTTTGTACTACCAATCTTGATTTAAGCTAGCCTGGCTTTTGCCCATGATCATTCATCCATTTGCTGTCCTCTCCAAAGTGGCCTCTTATCTTGATATTTTTGACTTTCTGGGTTTATGCCTTAAAAGAAGATAAAATGAGATCCTTTATGATGTTTTTGTGAAAACTTGGAAAGAAACACAGTTCAGTACATATTTCCATTTTCTGCCTTTAACAAGAAAATTATTTTTTATTCCACATATTTATTGTTAATATAAACAAAATCACTGAAATAGACACAGTAACACATTTAAAAACTGATGGTAAACCTCTACGTGGTGGCTCATACCTTTAATCTCAGGACTCAGGAGGCTGAGGTAGGATGACCACCATAACTTTGAGGTCAGTTTGGGCTAGAGTAAGAATCTACTTCAGAAAACCAAACTGAACTAAGTCAACCATAAGAAATGGCTCAGTGGTTAAAGGTGCTTGTTTGCAAAGCCTGACAGCCTAGGTTCGATTCTCCAGTTGATTCATGTAAAGCCAGAGGTATGAAGTGGCTTTGCAGTTCCTTTGAAGTGGCAAGAGGCCCTGGCATGCCCATATTCTCTCTTCCTGCCTTTCTGTTTCTCTCAAGTAAATAATAAAAGTATTCAAAAACAAACAAAAACTGATAGTTAACATGAATATGTTTTCTGAGTGTATTTCCCTTCAAAATATAATAAATTGATGTTATTTGTAATATAGCATTTAATAATAATGTGTAATATAAATTTCCTATTACATTAACATAACTATTCAAAATAGGTAAATTATTTAAATGTGTTTAATAAATGTATATTTAAATATATGATCATCGATTTTATAGCCTGGTTTCTAATAAATTTTTAATATTTAAAATTTTAAATTTCTAAATAATTCCCATTATGTCATAAAATGTTAGTTGGAACCTGATCCTTTTTTGTGAAACATTATTTTTAATGGCCATAAATATTCATTCTAATAAATGAATCCAGTTTATTATTAGATATTCAGTTGTTTTCTGGAGTTTTATTTTTTCACTCCTATCTCTGTCTTCTTCACAAATGGTACACTTTTGCACTTCTAATCAAACCCTCATAGTGAGAAACAGTTCTGCGACATCTGTTTACTGACAGGAATTTTGTTAGCCAGTGCTAGACCACCTTTATACATCCCCAGGAACCCCATCCTGAGGGTTAGAGTAATGGATGCTGGCACGTTGCACTGTGTGTGCTACTGCTGCTGTTGCATTGTGTATGTGTGTGTGTGTGTGTGTGTGTGTACAGTTGTGTGTACATAAGTGTATACTAAAGTTGGGAAAAGTACAATATTTTTTTTTTCTTTTCTAAGCCTACATGGGCCAATCACCATGATTTGTTTGCTTTATTGTTGGTTTGAGATAGGGTCTCACACCATAGCTCAGGCTTGTCTGGAACTCACTCTGCTGCCCAGGCTGACGTTAAACTTTTGATAATCCTTCTATCTTAACCTCCCAACTACTAGGATTACGAGCATGAACATCATCTTCTCTGTTTTCAACAGGGTAATGTGGTCATGTTAAATGCTACATAAATAGCAGTGTATCTGACATCCCCACAGTGCAAGCTTACAGTTATCCTTCTAGAGCAGTCGTTAAGCTTGAGATTTACATGGCATACTGATATAAGCCACGTCCTTGCAAACAGTCTTCTTTGTTTGGTTTTGATAAATGTACTGTGGAGAAACCTGATTTGGTAAGAGTTATGATTTTGTCTTTCAAGATATGTATCTGAAGCTGGGTGTAGTGGCCCATATATGTAATTGCATCACTTGAAAGGTAGAGGCAGGAGGTCAAGATCATCTTCAACTACAAGAAGGCTATTGGAGTCCCAGTCTCAACAAAACAAAACAAAACCCAAAACAAAAACAGCAACCACAACAAAGTGGCTTGTTTTCAGTAAGCCTTCACTGTCCAGTTTCCATGGCCACCAGCACCAGGATCGCTGAGCAATGCCTAGTCACTCTTGAGTCTGAACACCAGTGCTGGCACTTAGGCATTCCCTAAACCAGGGGCAGAGGGCTGGTCAATGAATAGAATAGACTTGCTCATGCTTTTGAAGTTTCACCTTTCGTCTCTAAAGCAAGCAAACAACCATTATCTTTCCTTTAACACCAGAGGATTAATAACAGACCAAATGTGAACATTTCATTATCCTTTAAAAATGTGGGGAATGCAGGGTCCTGAGAACATTGTTCTAGCTCAAATTCCTATTTCTTTTTTATTTTTATTTTTTGGTTTCTTTTTTGAGGGCGAGTTTCAGTTTAGCCCAGACTGACATGGAATTCACCCTGTAGTTCCAGGCTGGCCTCGAACTCAGGCATGCACCCCTACAACCTGCCAAACTGCTATTTCTTTCGAATGGCCCATTCTTCTAGGTTTTCCCAGTATTAGCATTATTCTCAGACACAGAAAAGATTATCTGTTGGCTCTAGAGGCCAGACTGTGAATTTCTTGAGTGTAGAGACTTTGTTTCTGATATTCAGGACATTTAATAAAGTGCCTGACATTCCATAGGCTCTGGGAAATGACTGGGAGTTAAACGTAAAGTGGGACTGCTCTCTACATGTAAGGCACTTCTGTGCCCTCGGGACAAGGTCGGGGAATTGCACAAAGCTCAGTCTTTGATTTTGCATTCTGTTTTACTTGGGCTTCCCAAGAGTCTTACAAAAGAGAATATTAATGTCTTCACTGCACAGAAAGAATTTAGATGTATTTAGAGAAAAAACTGAAAAGAAAACCATTAAACACTTTTTGCAGTATGTGAGCATGTGGAGAGGGGAGCTTGTTTACTATGTGTATAATAGTGCCTATCTCAAATTGATCATCCTGATGACTGGTGGAGGCTCACTTAAAACTATGTTTTAGCACCACTGAAAATTTAATAATCATCCTGAATTGATTTTACAAAATGTTTTGTTATAATGGATATGCCAATTACATGGACACTTGTTCAGATCCCCCAAGAAGGTTTGACCCAGTGAGCTAGGATCAGTCAACACCTATTTCTTCACTACGCATTCTGCTGGAAACCATTCCTGGAAACAATGGTATATTGCTTGAGGTTTGTTGCTGTTCATAATCATCTTTTGTTTGGAAATTCAAGAAGTACTCAATTAATTCAGCTGATCTATTTCTGTTTTTCACACTCCAGGGTAGCTGGATTTTGTAAGGAGCTGTCAGTGGGGCTAACTAAGAGTTGTAGTTGTTGTTAGTCTTTGTGAGTTGCCACTCGGAGACCCAGGGAGAGGCCTCTGCTCACTGTGGTGTTCATGAGGCACCCTCCTGCTTTGATGTCTCTTTTGTCTGGGCTCTTCCATTTGTTGTCATCATTTTTTGCTACTGGGAGGCTACGGGAATATCTTGTTGATTGTGTTAACAGAAAGAATTCTTTTAATTTTTCCTGTTTTGATTTTTGTTTGTGTTTTATCACCATTATTTGTCTCCTTATTATTTATTTTTACTCTCTATTTATGGTTTTTTTGGAAATGGGTTTACTATGGTATTTTCAGACACATACACACACACATACACACACACACACACACACACACACACACACCATTATACTTTGTTCTTATTCACCCCTACTCTCTTCCCTCCTTCTCCCTCTTGATAGTCCCAACAGCTCCCTTTCTGCTTTCTAACTCACACATTGACTTACATGTACACGAGGGCACACAATCCCCTCACAGGCTAATCCATGTGCATCTTGATATTCGTTACTGCAGTCACCCTTCCGAACCTGAGGCCAAAGCCACAGTTCCAGTGATTCTATGGAGGAAATCTTACTATCATGTCCTCACCTTTCCCATGTTCCATCTCCCACAACTGCATTTTTTAAATTTCCACCCAAATGTCATCCACACTCCACAGGAATACTCTGCTGTACCCCACCTGTCATCCTCTGGCTGTGTAAGGAAGGCTGAATGGCCTCTTTAGTGATGACTTTCAGTATAATTTATTTGTTATTGTCTGTTATAATCACATAGAGATCAAATTTCCCTTGAAGCCAAGTGCTGCTTTACCTACATCCAACATATTTTAATGATTCTATTATCATATTTGTTTAAAACATTTTTGAACTTCCCTTATAACTTCTTCTTGGAGCTGGGTTATTTGGGTCTTCATGTCTGTAAACTACAGTGCAGGTTTTCTTTCAGGGCAGGGCTTCTTATGGAGGGTTCTGCTCTGGTCAGTGGTGATTATTGCCATATGTTAGGCTGTTTCTCCAGTTTTTTATTGGGGCAGGGGCATTGATGTCCCCCATGACCTCAATTCTCTGATGGCTCTAAGAAGAGTTGTTGGTTTTCAATCTGCTCAACTTTTTACTTATTAGGACACTGGGAGGATTTCTAGGCTCCTAATATGCTAGGCTGGAAGGTGAAACTCAATCTTTGACTTTTAACTCAATCTTTGACTGAAATTTATATCTTTTGCAATTATTGACATGGTAGGGTGTAAGTCTACTGTTTTACTATTTGTTTTACATATATGCTATATTCCCTTACCTTTCTCTTATTTTCTGCTTGGGTTTTGATTACTTAACTTTTAGTACCCTGCTTTATGTCTACTTTTAGCTATATTATTGTATATTTAAAGTGGTTTTTGTAAGGTTTACAACATATATCTTTAATATAACAAGGCTATTTTTGAGTAAAATCACAAGTTTTAAATATAAGAAGCATATAATAGTTTTGCCTTCTTTGTTGCAAATTTTGTCTCAGATTAAATTGGAATATGGCCATTTTTAGTGACAAAGAGTGACTCTGTCAAGAAAGGAGTATGTCAGAGTTCAGTACTTACATCTGGAACTTAAATATTGAATGTTATAGACTCTCCTTAATATGCGCTATCATATGTTGTGAATGAATATATTAGGGGCTCTAGAACTTGTGTGCATATAAACATGGGATAGTTTATCCTTCAGACAAGCTTTTCCTCTTCAGTCTCTATTATATAGGAAGAATACCTTATCACTCTAAGCATCATTTGTATTTGAAATTTTTTTTCTACGTTTTTAATTCACTTAATTTTAAACACTTAACCAGCATGTTTATGGGTACTGCTAGTACATAACAGTAAGGCTTAACTTTCCCAGACCAAATTGTTTGGGGCCTGATTACATTAATCAGTTTGATTCCAAGTAAAGCTATAACTGAGAAAAACAGAAAAAGTTTAAGAGATAAAAAATTACTTTATAATTAAAATAAAATAATAAAAAATCCAATTAACTTAATGTAAAGAACATTAAGTTACCAAAAACAGTGAATTGGCTGAAGAAGCAATAATGAATTTATCCTATTTCTTTCTTTCTTCCTTTTTTTTTTTTTTTTTTTTTTTTTTTTTTTTTTTTTTGAGATACTGACTCACTCTAGCCCAGGTTGACCTGGAACTCACTATGTAGTCTCAGGGTGACCTCAAACTCATGGTAATCCTCCTACCTCTGCCTCCTTTTCTGTCTCTGTCACTGCCTCTCCCTCCTTCTTCTCTGTAGATAACTTTGGTTCTACCTCACTGGAGGATGGTATCTCCTTGCCTTTCCTCTAACAGCTCATTCCCAGATGCCTTCCATTTGTTAAGAAAACTATCTCTCACTGTTTCTCCAGCTTGTTCAGAAAATGCTGAGCAGTGTCTAGTACAAATCCAGAAGATGTTCAAAGCATAGTTTTATCAACACAGCTTGTGAACAAAACCATGTATTACTGAGAAGGCTTTTATTTTAATTACACATTATTATCCTATTATAAAGAGAGTAAATTTCTTTTAATTTAAATATAGACAGTTTAAGAAACCTGCAATTTCTATTCTTCATATTATAAAGAACAAATTTGCATTTGATTCTCTTTCACAAATTAAGCAATTATGCTAACATATTTAATAGTTGAATGTTTTTTAGAAAAGTGTTTAATTTAACTCTTACAACTGTTTTTAAATATATAAGCCATGTTTACTGTTATTTGTTGTAATTCTAAAATATAACTAGTCTAATGTATGAGAAAATAATTTTTTTCAGGAAGATTTATTTCATAGCATGAGTAAAATAATTGAAATAGTGAATTCCAGAAAACTAAGCTTGGGAAGCAAAATTTACTTTTTTTCCAAGAAAACAATTCTTTTAATTAACAATATTTGACCCCAATCTGAAGTTTTGTTTTCCTTATCTCTTGAATTCATTCTCTTATTATCTGTTGGTTTAAAAATAAAATAAAGTATTATTGATTCAGTACACTAATGAAGAAACTATCTTTTTTTTTTTTTTTTTTTTTTTTTTTTGGTTTTTCGAGGTAGGGTCTCACTCTAGCTCAGGCTGACCTGGAATTCACTATGGAGTCTCAGGGTGGCCTTGAACTCACGGCGATCCTCCTACCTCTGCCTCCCGAGTGCTGGGATTAAAGGCGTGCGCCACCACGCCCGGCTTGAAGAAACTATCTTTTGAAGTTGGTCTTGGCATCCAAAATAAACGTATTCATAGAAATGGAAAGGGGATTAGTGATTTCCAGGGAAGGGCTGATGAGAAGTGAAAATGACTTGTTAGAAAGATGTGTTTCAAATGGCCAATAAGTACTTTAAAAACGGGTTTAACATCCCTAGTCACCAGAGAACTACATACCAAAATAGCTTTGAGATACCAACTCATGCAACAGAGAATAGCTATCATTAAAAAAAAAAAAAAGAAGAAGAAATAAAACAAACCAGACAACAAATGCTGGCAGGAATGCAGGGAAAGAGGAACCCTCATCCACTGTCATCACTGTGGGGTGAAAACTAGTATAGCCATTATGAAAAAATAGCATGGAGGTATCTCAAAAAGTTAAAAATAGAACTCCCATATGACCCAGCTATACCATTCCTGGGCATATACCCTAAAGAACCCCATGCTGGGGCTAGAAAGATGGCATAATGGTTAAGGTGCTTGCCTGTGAAGCATGTAAGGATCCAGGTTCCCTTCTTAAGTCAGATGCACAAGGTGGCCATCTTTGTTTGCAGTGGCTAGAGGCTCTGGCAGACTCATTCTTTCTTTATCTGCCACTCTCTCTCAAATAAATAAATAATAAATAAAATATTTAAAAGACTCCATACTGTGTTATAGAGATATTTGCACATCCATGTTTATTGCTACTATATTTTTAATAGCTAAGAATTGGAATCAGCCTAGATGCCTATCAACAGATGAATGGATAATGAAGAATGTGGTACAATATACATAATTATTCAGCAGTACAGAAGAATGATATTATGAAATTTGCAGGAAAATAGATGGATTTGAAAATCATATTAAATGAAGTGACTCTAACTCAGAAAAACCAAATCTACAAATTCTTTCTGCTATGCAGGTCTTAGCTTGTAACATCCATAAGTATGTATATATAGGTAGCAAATGTGAATTAAACTTGTAAAGACAGAATCATAACAAAATATGAATATAAAGAATGAGCTGGAAGAGGGTGAGGGAAGGGCTAAAGGATACATATGATATGGTAGAAGAATAATTGGGAGGAGAGGGGGAAGGGAGATAGAAGGAGGAATGGGAGTCAAACAAAGCAAATTGGATTTGAAAATGCCAGAATGAATGATAACTAAATCTCAGTATGTCAACTAAAAATAAAAATAAATGAATAAATAAAAATTACATTTATTTTGGTTTTTCAAGGTGGGGTCTTACTCTAGTTCAAGTTGACCTGGAATTCACTATTTAGTCTCAGGCTGACCTCAAACTCACAGCAGTCCTCCTACCTCTGCCTGCTGAGTGCTCAGATTAAAGGTGTACACCCCTACCCCCAGCCATGTGTTTATTTATTTTTTAAACTAAAATTTTTTATCATTTTTTTTAATTTTGTACTCAGTGAATACAGTCAAATTGGTACCATTGTTAGCCTCCTTGCTGTCCTCCCCCTCCACATGGACCCTCCTTGTTGGGGTATATCGGTCATGCATTGTAGGGTTAGCCTTCAGTTTTGGGTAGGAGGAAATGTCTCTGAGTGTCATGACCCAACATGTGGCTCTGGCATTCTTTCTGCCCCCTCTTCCACAAATTTTCCTGAGCCATGTTATGTTCATTTTAGGTCTGCTTCAGTGTTGAGATCTTGGGGCCACTTGAAGTGACATCCAATGTTTTAGCCATTTACTATGTGTTTATTTTGGAAAAATATTTGTACCTAGAACAAATAAGTAATATAAAGCATTGTAAAGTAGTTCAAAACTATTACCACTGACTATCTTGTGTTTACTATCTAAATCTCAAAATTTTAAAAATATTTTTATTTATTTGCAAGAAGAGAGAGAGAGAGAGACAGACACACACACACACACAGTGAGAGAGAGAGAGAAAGAGAGAGAGAGAATGGGCTCACCAGGGCCTCCAGCAAACTCCAGACGCAATCCGGGTGTGGTGGCGCATACCTTTAATCCCAGCACTTGGGATGCAGAGGTAAGAGGATTGCCATGAGTTCAAGGCTACCCTGAGACTACATAGTGAATTCCAGGTAAGCCTGGGCTACAGATGAAACCCTACCTCAAACAAAACAAAACAATCCAGATGCATGTACCACTTTGTGCATCTGGCTTTCCATGGGTACTGAGAAATCAAATGGTTTGTTAGGTTTTACAGGCAAGCCCCTTAAATGCTGAGCCATTTCTCCAGCCTTAAATCTCAAATTTGATGAAATTTGTAGTTTTACATTTAAGAACAAATTTTCAAATTATGTCCAGCTCTGTGCTTCAAAAAATGTCAGATATGGGCTTGAGAGATTGCTTAGTGGTTAAGGTGCTTGCCTGCAAAGCCTACGGACCCATGTTGAACTCCTCAGATCCCACATAAGCTAGGTGCACAAGGTGACACATGCATAAGATTGCATATGAGCACAAGGTGGCACACATGTTCAATTGCAGTGGCTAGAGGCCCTGGCACACCAGTTTTCTCTCTGTCTCATAGAAAACAAAACAACAAAAAAATATGTCAGATATTATAGTACATTGTATATACAAATAGAGGTGGTTAATAAAAAGTTTAAAAAATGCCACTAATCTTTAGACTTTTGTTTTGGTCTTTTCACAATACTGATTGTATTTGTGTTTTGATATTAAAGTCTGTAAAATGGCATTTTCATAATGTTCTAGTATGCTTTGTTTAAATTATATTTACTTTATTGATTGTTTCTGCTTTTCTCCATGAAATATGTGTAGGTTTTGTTTATATCTTTATAAAATGCAATGTCAAAATTAGCATATTTATTACCATTTCAGGATTTCCACTTGACCTCACTATATATAACTTATTTGTTACCATCTATCTTCCAAATCTCTTAATACTGTGTCCTGAACCCAAATGACTCTCAATAAATGACTGCTTACCAAGTTTAGGTCAATCAAGAGTAGGCCACTGAAAAATGCATGTCCCAAGAAGAGAAACTGATACGTAAGTACAGAAGAAATCTCTGAATTGTGAAAATGTGACACAGCTACTGGTTTTACCTTTTGATCCTCAATGCTTCCAGTCTTGGAAAGTAACAAGTTTCTTTCTTTCTTTCTTTCTTTTTTTTTTTTTTTTACTGAGCACAAAGCAGTTTCTGTGACCAAGCAGAAAATTGAAAATCAGAACATGACTTTGTTTGACATTTGGAGCTGCACAAAGACAGCACTGAATTGTGTCCCTTTGTGCAGTATAGGAAATAGATAGCTCCATTGTGACTCTTAGAATGAGGTTCTTAATTGTTCACTTAGCAATGGTGGGCATCTGCCACATTTTCCTTTATTTCCTACATTTATTTGGACATAACTCTTGAGTACCTCGCAACACTTGCAGCTTATGTTTCACAAGAGATTATTTCAATTTTTGAATATGTAGTAACAATAGCCTTCCACATATCATTTGAGTATTAAAATTTCCAGTGATGTAGTGATGGATGCACTTATTTAGATTTTTTTAAACCCATAATTATCAACTTGTCTTATATACCAGTTAGTGTTTATTTCAGTGCTTGCACCTGGGATTTAGAAAGAGTAAAATCGAGTGAGGGAAATAAGATTTACACAAGTAAGCATGAGTGAAGTATGTAGGTAGAAGTGGTGGGACACCTGATTTACATGGAAGTCAATGCCTCAGGAGTTCAATGAAGACCTGGCACATGGCATGGAACAGAGAGACAGCCCTCCAAGAAGTAACTCTTAATATCACGACAGAGTTGAACAGGAAAAGGGGGAAAGGTAGCACTGAATTTAGACATTAGGAGTGAAACTTAGTTTAGATGAGGTCTTACAGGTCATTTGGTCCAATCTCCTGGTATACACATAACCTCTCTTGAGTTGCTTTAGTTGGGATCATTTTTGAAACGGCCTTTATAGCACCCCTGTCTTCAAGTCCAATTGTCATTGATTTCTCTTTTGAAATGTCATTCTTCTTCCCTTTCTAATCCAGCACTGTTGCTGCCACTGTGGCTGTCTGTGATTCGTATTGCAACATGCATGGTTTATTCTAAGAATGTGTTAATTGGTTTCCTGCCTCTGGTATGTACAGACTCACATGCAGCTTGCACACTAGAATACATATCAGGTAAGTAGCCTTCAAATAACACATCGTCAGCCACCACTTACAGAATTGTCTTAAAAGCCTACACTGTCATTTAAGGCTCTCTATGGGCTAAACACAACTGTAATTTCCCAATCACCTTTCCCATCCCATTGAAATAACATCCATTAGCAAAGCTTATTTATACTTTTCATTCAACATTTCATGGCTATTCTAGTCTCAGTGAGTCTCATGTGCAAATGTATTCCTAGATTTGTAACTGCATTCTGAACTTTTCATTCTCATGTTAATTCAAATTTTTCTTTGAAACTACATTTTTCCTCCACAAAATCACACATGACCCTTACAATTGTAGTGACTCTTAAATCCCTAACATCCTACAATACTATTTCATTGGTTTATCTGGTACTTCCCACTTCTTGCCTTAGCACACTGGGAAAGTTTCTAATGCATGGACCATTGGGGAATTTACACAAACCATGAGATGACACTCAGCATATGATTATTTCAAAAATATTTACTTATAGTTGGGTGTGGTGGTGCACATCTTTAATTCCAGCACTTGGGAGGCAGAGGTAGGAGGATTGCTGCGAGTTTGAGGCCACCCTGAGACTACATAATGAATTCCAGGTCAGCCTGAGTTACAGTGAAACTCTACCTTGAAAAAAACAAAAACAAAAAATATTCTTATTTATTAGAAAGGAGTGAAAGAGAGATGGAGAGGAAACGCCATGGCTTCTTGCGACTGCACATGAACTCCAGATGCATGTACCACTTTGTGCATCTGGCATTTCTTGAGTATTGGGGAATCGAACCTGGACCAGAAAGTTTTGAAAGCAAATGCCTTTAACTGCTGATCATCTCCCCAGCCCTCAGTGTATGGTTGTACTTCTTTAGTATAAGGTATTCAAAGGGGAAGAAACAAAGCAAAGCAATTAGCAAATGAAAACTGAAATAGATATGTAATAGTAACAGTAACAATACTCCTGCAATAAGATTACTCAATAGCAGATCCATCTTTTCTCCTGGTTTAAGAATAATCAAGAGTTTCTGTGAAAAGTGATGAAAATTTATTGTTTTGCTTTGCTAAATAAAAAATGTCATAAAGGTGGAGTTTCTATATAACCAATTTCGTTTAGACATTAAGTAGAAAAAAAAGTTTTGGGGGGAGGCAGGGTTTCACCAGCCCAGTATGTTCTGAAAGTCACTGTGTAAGCCAGGATGGCCTTGAACTCATGGCAATCTTCCTACCTTAGTTTGGTGGGGTTATGAGCCACCATGTTGGGTTAAGTTTTTTTTTTTTTTTTGTTTTTGTTTTTTTTTTTGCCCTCATTCTTCTGATTCATGATCTAGTTTATTTTCTGTAGTTATAAATTTTTTTGTTTATTTATGACAGAGAGGGGGAGGAGAGAGAGAAATGGGTACATCAGGGCCTCATGCCACTGCAAACAAGCTCCAAATGCATGCACCACTTTGTAGGACTAGATTTACACAGGTACTGAAGAATTGAACCTGAACCATCAGGCTTTGCAAGCAAACCCCTTTAATGGCTGAGCCATCTCTCCAGCCCTCATTATCTTTAGTGATGTCAACTGTAGTCTCCAGTGGCTGTAGGTCTTTGATTATTATTATTTTTTTACATGATCACTAGAGTTTAACCTTCATTCTCTACTCAAATATATGAAATATTTAAAAAACTGTTTTAATTGATAATTTCTGTAATTATAGACAGTAAACCATGATAATTCCCTCCCCTCCTACCTTTCCCCTTCACAAATCAACTCTCCATCATATCCCTTCTCTCTCTCCATTAATCTCTCTCTTATTTTATTTTGATGCTATCATCTTTCTCTCCTATTATGAAGGCACTGTCAGGTCATGCACAGTGAGGCCAATTTCTGTCTGACCGATTGCATTTTAAGGAGTCCTACCCTTCCTTTGGCCCTTACATTCTTTCTGCCACCTCTTCCTCAATGGACCTTGAGCCTTGGAATATATGATAGAGCTATTTCAGTGTGGAATACTCCTCTGTCACTTTTTCTCAGCACTGTAGTGACTTTTGAGTCATCCCAATGGTCACTGCTATCTAGAAAGAGAAACTTCTCTAACCAACCAAAAGTTAGAGTAACATTAATATATGGATATGGATGTTAAGAAAAGTGTTTATAGGGCAGTTTGGTGAGCATAATATACAGATTTAGCCAGAAAAGAGTGGGTATTACACTCCTTGGGCTCATGACCTCCCCCACCTTATTTTATTTTATTTTAGTTTTGGTTTTTCAAGGTAGGGTTTCTAATTCAGGCTGATCTGGATGGAATTCACTATGTAGTCTCAGGGTGGCCCCAAACTCTCAGCAATCCACCTACCTCAGCCTCCCAAATGCTGGGATTAAAGGCATGTGCCACCACACCTGACTCACCATAGGCTTTTTATGAGGTTTTCAACACCAGGTATGTATTCCCTCCCATGAACTGGGTCTCCAGTCCAATTAGAGAGCAGATAATTTCCCCCATAACAGACATGCTACTATTGTACCCTTTTGGTCATTTGGCCTGGCTGGCCAAACTTGAGGCTTCCAGTGTCCACTGTTTTCACCACTGATGACTTCTGTCTCCCATAGGGATGCATGCTATGCAGCTTTTTCCAGCTTTTTGTAAGGTGGAATATGGGGAGGAGGTTTTCAGCTCATCCCCAGAAGGATTTCTCAGTGACTTTGCAGCTCAAGCATGTGGAGTCTTCAGCAACAGGGTCTTAGCATTTATTTCTGCTATGAACCAAGAGCCTTCGCAATGGCCTGTAATGTTTTGGGAGCATCAGGAAACTCCCTGCCTGACAACTCATTGGAAGGTATCCCCTCCCTGGCACTGAAATTTTTCTAGTAATAGTCTATGGCTACTGGGTGTGCCATTATCCAAGAAAGTAAGTTTGCATATGACCTATTCATAATATTTTGAATTCCATCCCCTTAATCTGTTCATGTACTTACATATATACAATATCATTCCCTTAAGTCCGCCTAACTCCTCCCTCCCTTATTTACCTTTTCTAGCTTACTTCCGCTTCTGGTTTTTACTCCAACTTACAAATAAGTCTAAACATTTGTAGCTAGGATCCACATATGAGAGAGAACCTCCACTGTTTGGTTTTCTGGGCCTGGGTTACCTCACTTAGTATAAACCTTTCCAGATCGATCTATTTCCCTACGAATTTCATAATTTTATTTTTCTTTACCACTAAATACAAATCCATTCTATCAATGTACCATATCTTCATTATACATTCATCTGTTCAGGGGCATCTATAATGGTTCCATTTTCTATCTACTGTGAATAGGGTGGCAATAAACATGGTTGAGCAAGTATCCCTAAGGTAGTGAGAAGAGTCCTTAGGATATATGACTTGGAGTGGTATAGCAAGGTCACATAGTAATTCTATTTTAGCTGTCTTAGGAACCTCCACACTGATTTACACAATGGCTCTACCAGATTACATTGCCACCAACAATGTAGAAGGGTTTCTCTCTTTCTGCATCCTTGCAAGCATTTATTGTCATTTGTTTTCTTGATGATAGCCATTCTGACAGGAATGAGATGGAATTTCAAAGTGTTTTTTTTTTGGGGGGAGGGGATCTTGATACCTATATATCAATTTATTTAGTATTATAGAATTTAGCATTAGTTTTGAGATTAGTTTGTCTTTATTTTATATATATATATATATATATATATATATATATATATATATATATATTTGGTTTTCTGAGGTAGGGTCTTACTCTAGCTCAGGCTAACCTGGAATTCAATATGTAGTCTCAGGGTAGCCTCAAACTCATGGTGATCCTCCTACCTCTGCCTCCTGAGTGCTGGGATTAAAGATGTGCACCACCATGCCCAGCTAAAAATATATTTTGTATGTGTTTTATTTTGCATTTCCCTGATGGTTAAGGCTGTAGAATATTTTATTTAGATGTTTATATGTCATCTGCATTTCTTCTTTTGAAAATTCTCTATTTCGTTCCATAGCCTGTCTTTTAATTGGGTTGTTTGATTTATTATTTAGTTTTATGAGTTCTTTGTATATCCTAGATATTAATCCTGTCAGATATATAGCTGGCAAAGATTTTCTCCCGTTCTGTAAGTTGTCCCTTTGCTCTATTCACAGTGTCCTTTGCTATACAAAAGTTTGTAATTGCATGAGGTCACAGTGGTTGATTAATGGTTTTATTCAGAAAGCTGTTGCCTGTGCTAGTATGTTGAAGTATTTCCCCTATTGTTTTCCTCTAGCACTTTCAGAGTTTCAGGTCTGGTATTAAGGTCTTTGATCTATTTGGACTTGATTCCTATGCATGGACAGAGATAGGATCTATTTTCATCTTTCTCCATATAGATATCTAGTTTTCCCAGCACTATTTGTTAAAGAGTCTGTCTTTTTTCCAATGAATATTTTTGTCATTTTTGTTAAAAGTCAGATGGCTGTAGCTGCCTGGCTTTACATCTAGGCCCTCTGTTTCTTCCATTGATCTATGTGCCTGCTTTGTGCCAGTTCCATGCTGTTTTTGTTACTATGGCTCTGTAATATTGCTTAAAATCAGGCATGGTGATACCACCAGCCTTATTTTTGTTGCTCAAAATTGTTTTTGCTATTTGAGTTTTTGTGTGTGTGTGTTTCCAAATGAATTTTAGGATTGTTTCTTCTATTTATTTGAAGAATGCCATTGGAATTTTAATCAGGATTTAAATGTGTAGATTGCTTTTGGTAAGACTGACATTTTCACAATGTTTGTTCATTCTTCCAATCCAAGAACATGGATATCTTTCCATTTCCTAATGTCTTCTGCAATTTCTCTCTTGATTGTTTAAAGATTTTTATTGTAGAGATCCTTTACTTCCTGGGTGAGGTTTATTCTTAGGTACTTAAAAAAAATTATTTATTATTATCATTATTAAGAAATTGTGGGGTTCTGGTCAAGATGGCGGCATAGGAACCACGCCTAAGCAGCCTAGGGGAGAAAAAGCCAAAGAAAACCCAGCAAAATACACACCTTTACTAAAAAGGGAGGTGTATAAGAGATTAAAACAGCAGCGGAGAAGTAGGAGATATCCAGAGCCCACACGGGCAGGCCGAAGCAGCTCCGGCAGCGGCAGCTCAGGATCCGGCAGTGGCAGCTCGGGACCCGGTAGCGGCGACTTGGGCTCCGGCAGCGGCAGCTCGGGATCCGGTAGCGGTGGCTCGGGCTCTGGCAGCTGCATCTCGGGCTCCGGCAGTGGCGACTCGGGCTCCAGCAGCGGCGGCTTGGACCCTGGCAGCAGAAGCGGCGGTGGAAGCCGTGACTCCAGCTCCAAAAACATCAGCCGCTCCGGGACCAGCCACAGCGGCTTCAGCGGCGAATCCAGCAGCGGAGGCTCCAGTGGCTTCAGTGGCAGAGGCGGATCCCGCAGCAGCAGCGCCAGCAGATCAGAGGCGGTGGACCCAGAAGCGGCAGCTCCAGCAGATCAGCGGGGGCAGATCCAGCAGTGGCACCTCCAGTGGCGGATCCAGCAGCAGTGGTCCCAGCAGTGGCAGCTCCAGTGGCAGCAGTGGGGATCCAGCAGCGGCAGCTCCAGCAGGGGTGCCAATCTGCAGGGCCACAGTTGCCAGGCTTGGTTTGCCCCACAGGAAAAGCCAGTACCCAGTTCCAGAAAGCAGAACAGCGGCCCAACATCCCAGACAGCAACTTGACTGAGACCAAAAGCATCCAAAGAGGTAACTGGGATTGAACCAGGGAAGGGTCTCACTTGGTCACAAGCTGACTTGGATCCCTCAACAGACCAGAAATCTTAACCTCTTTGTTGATAGAGGATCTGGTTTTTATAATACCTAATCTTGCATAAATGCTCGGTGCTGTTCTTGACTGAATGTGTATAGGGTTTAGTTAAATTTTAGAATATACCTGTATTTTATTCCACTCAACCTATTTGAATACTCCCATAGCAGGCAAACTCAACCCCTAGGACCACGTGTCTAGATACTCTGAGAGTGGTAAGAGCCACACCTAACCTCTTAGTCTCCTACATAGAAGATATACAATATCAAATCAATAGATACAGCAAAGGATACCCAGCTAACTGGAAAATCTAAGCAGTAACTTAATCCAAGATGCAAAAATATATACATTATAACACAAGAAACACCAAAAACCAAGGCAATATAAATCCACCAAAAAGCATCAATGCTTCAGAAATGACCTCTAGTGAGAATGAGTTAGAGGAAATGCCTGAGAAAGATTTCAAAAGAATGATTGTAAATATGTTCAATGAACTCAAAGAAGAAATCAAAGGAATCAGAGAAGATACAGGACACCAATTTAACGAAATAAAGAAATCAATACAAGACATAAATAAGGAAATAGAAATAATGAAGAAAAACCAGTCAGAATTACTAGCAATGAAGAACACAGTTAATGAAATAAAAAACTCTGTAGAAAATCTCACCAGTAGAATGGATGAAGGAGAGGACAGAATATCTAAGCTAGAAGACCAGGTGGCAGATCTAATACAATCCAACAAAGAGAAAGACAAACTAATAGAAAAGTATGAATGGGAATTTCAAGATACTCGGGACACTATGAAAAGATCAAATATAAGAATTCAGGGTATAGTAGAAGGAGAAGAATTTCAATCCAAAGGCATAGTAGGTGTCTTCAACAAAATCATAGAAGAAAATTTCCCCCAAATTGGGAAAGAGGTGCCAATGCAGATACAGGAAGCCTTTAGAACACCAGCCAGACAAAACCTGGAAAGAACCTCTCCTTGCCATATTATAATCAAACTACCAAACACACTATCCAAACAAAAAATATTGAAAGCAGTTAGAGAGAAAAATCAAGTTACCTAAAAAGGCAAGCCCATCAGGATCACAGCAGATTACTCAACACAAACTTTCAAAGCCAGAAGGCCTTGGAGTGATGTATTCCAAACTCTGAAAGATAACAACTGTCAACCAAGGCTACTTTATCCTGCAAAACTATCCATTCAAATAGATGGAGAAATAAGGACATTCCATGACAAAAGCAGGCTAAAGGAGTATTTGAAGACAAAACCAGCTGTACAGAAAATACTTGAAAGAATCCTCCATGCCGAAGAGAAGGAAAAACACACATATAAGGAACCTGGAAAACAACAAGCAATACTTAAATACTAGTTAATATAAGAGAGCAAAGGTAGAACCAGAACCACAAAAAAAAAAAAAAAATGGCAAGCATAAATACACATCTTTCAATAATATCTCTTAATATCAATGGCCTCAATGCTCCAACCAAAAGACATAGATTTGCAGACTGGGTTAAAAAGCAGGACCCTACAATTTGTTGTCTCCAAGAAACTCACCTTTCTACAAAGGATGGACATTATCTTAGGGTGAAAGGTTGGAAAACGGTGTTTCAAGCAAATGGACCCAGAAAGCAAGCAGGCGTTGCTATCCTAATATCTGACAAGGCAGACTTCACTCCAACATTAGTCAAGAAAGATAAGGAAGGTCACTTTATATTGATTAAGGGCACACTCCAACAGGAGGACATTACAATCATAAACATATATGCACCTAACATGGGGGCTCCCAAATTCATCATAAAAACACTGTTAGAACTAAGGTCACAGATAAAACCAAACACAGTGGTAGTGGGTGACTTTAACACCCCACTCTCATCAATTGACAGGTCATCCCGGGAAAAAATAAACAGAGAGGCATCTGGACTAAATGAGGTCATAGAAGGAATGGACCTAACCAATATATACAGGACATTTCATCCAAATGCTGCAGAATATAGATTCTTTTCAGCAGCACATGGATCATTCTCTAAAATAGACCATATATTAGGACACAAAGCAAATCTTAACAAATTCAGGAAAATTGAAATAATTCCTTGCATTCTATCTGACCACAATGGAATCAAACTACAAATCAATAGCAAGAAAGGATATAGAGCATACACAAAATCATGGAAACTAAACAATACATTACTAAATGATGAATGGGTCAATGAAGAAATCAAGAAGGAAATCAAAAAATTTATAGAGTCAAACAATAATGAGAACACAACATACCAAAATCTCTGGGACACAATGAAGGCAGTTCTAAGAGGTAAATTTATAGCTTTAAGTGCCTATATTAAGAAATTAGAAAGGTCGCAAATAAATGACCTAATGCTTCACCTTAAAGCCTTGGAAAAAGAAGAACAAGGCAAACCAAAAATCAGTAGACGGGAAGAAATAATAAAGATTAGGGCAGAAATTAATGAAATAGAAACCAAAAAAAAAAAAAAAAATACAAAGAATTAATGAAACAAAGAGCTGTTTCTTTGAAAGGATAAACAAGATTGATAAACCCTTAGCAAATCTGACCAAAAGAAAGAGAGAAGAGACACAAATTAATAAAATTAGAGATGAAAAAGGTAACATCACGACAGATGCCAGAGAAATTCAAAAAATCATAGGGACATATTATAAAAACATATACTCCACAAAGTATGAAAATCTGAAAGAAATGGATGATTTCCTTGATTTATATGACCTACCTCAATTAAATCAAGATGAGATTAATCACCTAAATAGACCTATAACAAGCATGGAGATCCTAACAGTTATCAAAAATCTCCCAACTAAAAAAAGCCCAGGCCCGGATGGATTCACTGCTGAATTTTACCAGACCTTCAGGGAAGAGCTAACACCATTGCTTCTTAAGCTTTTCCATGAAATAGAAAAAGAAGGAATCCTACCAAACTCCTTCTATGAAGCCAGTATCACTCTGATACCAAAACCAGCAAAGATAGAACAAAAAAGGAAAATTACAGACCAATCTCCCTCATGAACATAGATGCAAAAATTCTCAACAAAATATTGGCAAACAGAATACAAGAATATATTAGAAAGATCATTTACCCTGACCAAGTAGGCTTTATCCCAGAGATGCAGGGATGGTTCAACATACACAAATTTATAAATGTTATACATTATTTAAATGGGTTGAAGGACAAAAATCACATGATCATCTCATTAGACGCAGAGAAAGCATTCGACAAAATCCAACATCCCTTCATGATAAAAGTCCTACAGAGACTGGGAATAGAAGGAACATATCTCAATATAATAAAGGCTATTTATGATAAGCCTACAGCCAACATATTACTAAATGGGGAAAAACTGGAAGCTTTTCCACTAAAATCAGGAACAAGACAAGGGTGTCCACTGTCCCCACTTTTATTTAATATAGTTCTGGAAGTCTTAGCCATAGCAATAAGGCAAGAGACATGCATAAAAGGGATACAAATCGGAAAGGAAGAGGTCAAATTATCATTATTTGCAGATGACATGATTCTATATATAAAGGACCCTAAAGACTCTACTAGCAAACTGTTAGAGCTGATAAAAACCTACAGTCATGTTGCAGGATACAAAATAAATACACACAAATCAGTAGCCTTCATATATGCTAACAACAAACACACAGAGGATGAGATCAGAGAATCACTCCCATTCACAATTGCATCAAAAAAAAATAAAGTACCTTGGAATAAACCTTACCAAGGAAGTAAAGAATCTCTACAATGAGAACTTTAAAACACTCAAGCGAGAAATTGCAGAAGACACTAGGAAGTGGAAAAACATCCCTTGTTCCTGGATTGGAAGAATCAATATTGTGAAAATGGCAATCTTACCAAAAGCAATCTACACATTTAACGCAATCCCCATCAAAATTCCAAAGGCATTCTTCATGGAAATAGAAAAAACAATCCAAAAATTCATTTGGAATCACAAAAAACCTCGAATATCTAAAATAATACTGAGCAACAAAAATAAGGCTGGTGGTATCACCATACCTGATTTTAACCTATACTACAGAGCCATAGTAACAAAAACAGCATGGTACTGGCACAAAAGTAGACTTGTAGATCAATGGAACAGAATAGAGGACCCAAATGTAACCCCATGTAGTTACAGCCACCTGATATTTGATAAAAATGCCAAAAATGCTCATTGGAGAAAAGACAGCCTCTTCAGCAAATGGTGTTGGGAAAACTGTATATGTATCTGTAGAAGGATGAAAATAGATTCTTCTCTTTCTCCGTGCAAAAGAATTAAGTCCAAATGGATTAAGGACCTTAACATCAGACCTGAAACTCTGAAACTGCTAGAGGAAAAAGTAGGGGAAACCCTTCAACATATTGGTCTTGGCAAAGACTTTCTGAATACAACCCCAATTGCTCAGGCAATAAAACCACAGATTAACCACTGGGACCTCATGAAAATACACAGATTTTGCACTGCAAAGGACATGGTGAAGAAAGCAAAGAGGCAACCTACAGAATGGGAAAAAATCGTCACCAGCTATATATCTGATAGAGGATTAATATCTAGGATATACAAAGAACTCAAGAAGTTAAATAATAAGGAATCAAACAAGCCAATCAAAAAATGGGCAATTAAGCTAAATAGAGAATTCTCAAAGGAAGAAATACGAATGGCATATACGCATCTAAAAAAATGTTCTACATCCCTAGTCATCAGGGAAATGCAGATTAAGACTACATTGAGATTCCATCTCACTCCTGTCAGATTGGCTACCATCATGGAAACAAATGATCATAAATGTTGGCGGGTATGTGGAAAAAGAGGAACCCTTCTACATTGTTGGTGGGAATGCAATCTGGTCCAGCCATTGTGGAAATCAGTGTGGAGGTTCCTAAAACAGCTAAAGATTGATCTACCATATGACCCAGCTATAGCACTCCTAGGCATATATCCTAAGGACTCATCTCATTACCTTAGAGATACTTGCTCAACATGTTTATTGCTGCTCAATTTATAATAGCTGGGAAATGGAACCAGCCTAGATGTCCCTCAACTGATGAGTGGATAATGAAGATATGGCACATTTATACAATGGAGTTTTACTCAGCAGTAAAGAGAAATGAAGTTATGAAATTTGCAGAAAAGTGGATGGATCTGGAAAGAATTATACTAAGTGAGGTAACCCAGGCCCAGAAAGCCAAGCGCCACATGTTCTCCCTCATATGTGGATCTTAGCTACAGATGATTGGGCTTCTGTGCGAGAAGGAAAAAACTCAGTAGCAGATGCCAGTAAGTTAAAAAAGGAGATAGAAAGGGAAGAGAAAGAAAGGGAGGAGGGCTTTTATTAGGTTTGTATTGTATATATGTAAGTAGAAAGATTGAGATGGGGAGGGGATATGATGGAGAATGGAATTTCAAAGGGGAGGGGGGGAGGGTAATACCATGGGATATTTTTTATAATCATGGAAAATATTAATAAAAATTGAGAAAATAAAAATAAAATTCACACAAATAAAAAAAAAGAAAAGAAATTGTGAATGGGAGTAATTCCATGATTTCATCCTCAGTATGTTTATTTTTAGTATATAGAAAGGCTACTGATTTCTGTGTGTTAATTTTGTATCCTGCTATGTTGCTAAAAGGGTTTCAGCTCTAACAGTATGCTGGTAGAGTTTTTAGGGTACTTTATATATAGAATCATAGCACACCTTTCATCCCAGTACTTGGGAGGTAGAGGATCCCCATGAGTTTGAGACTACCCTGAGAATACAGAGTGAATTCCAGGACAGCCTGGTCTAGAGAGAGACCCTACCTCAAAAAATAAAAATATAGAATCATATCATCTGCAAATATTGAAAATTTGATCCATTCTTTTCTAATATATATCCCTTTTATGTGTGTCTCTTGCCTTACTGCTATAGCTAAGACTTCTAGTACTATATTAAATAAAAATGGGGACAGTGGACACCCTTGCCTTATTCCTGATTTTAGTGGAAATTTTTCACATTTTTTCCCAACTTAGTATTATGTTGGCTTTAGGTTTATCATAAGTAGCCTGTATTATGTTGAGATAGGTTCCTTCTATTCCCAATTTCTGTAGGACTTTTTTCATGAAGGGATGTTGTATTTTTGTCAAATGCCTTCTCTGCATCTATTGATATGATCATGTGACTTTTGTCCTTCAGCCAAATTATATAATGTAGCAGACAGCTTTAAGTTTGTTGAGATGAACTTCCAGACCAGGCACAATTATGGATGAAGGGTTAAGTATTGAAGCTTACATATCCAGGGGAAGCTTTATAATGGCAGAAGAAGCTGGCCTGCCTTCACAGGTCCAAGCAGAGAGAAGCACAAGCTAAAAGCAACACAGCACAGCACACTTCAGGAACTCTAGCTAGGCACACTTTGCATATCTTTAGAATGAAATTTCATACCCACCACCACACCTTATGGCTGGACCCTAAGATCTACCCAGAGACACCAGCCAGGTGGCTGTGAATTCAAATTGCAAGTTAATAAAACACTGTATTTGGGGGCATATATTTAAACTACCAAATTTTTTCCTAGCCTCCAATAGATTTAAAACCATCACACATTGTAAATTGCATTTAGTCTAATTGTAAAGGTCCCCATTGTTTTTAACCAACAGAAGATACTAAGTCCTGTAAAATCAAACAAGTTAAATGTTTTTAACATATAAAGGCACAGAGTAAACATTTTTAACTGGTATAAGGCATAGCAAAGAGAAACGAAAACAATGTAAACTTAACCATCAAACAAACATCAAACTTTTGCAATTTAGATTTAATTTAACAAATTACATATCCAAAAAAGTTTTATAATGACAAAAAAAGGAAAAAAAATGGCCTGCCTTCACAGTTCCAAACAACAAACATGAGCCAAAGCCACATAACACAACACACTTCAAAAACTCCAGCTAGATACACTTTACATATCTTAAATTAAAATCTCATACCTACCACCACACCTTAGGGCTGGACCCTAAATTCTACCCAATAAAGCTGCCTCCAGCCAAGTGGCTGTAGATTCAAATTACAAATTAACAAGGCAATAAATATATTGGGGGCCACATATTTAAACTATCACATATAGTGTGTTACATTTATAGATTTGTATATGTTGAACTATCCCCACATCTCTGGGATAATGCCTACTCAATGGGGGTTAATGATATTTCTGATATGATATATTCTTGTATTCTATTTGCTAATATTATGTTGAGAAATTTTGTATGTATCTTCATGAGGGAGATTGGTCTATGTTTTAATTTTTTCATTCATTCATTCATTCATTCATTCATTCTTTCCTTCTTTTCTTTTCTTTCTTTTTTTTTTTTTTGTACTGTCTTTGTCTAGTTTTGGTATCAGGGTGATGCTGGCTTCCTAGCAGGAGTTTGATAGAGTTCCTTCCTTTCTTTTCTTTCTATTTTATAGAAAAGTTTGAGAAATATTGGTGTTATTCTTCCATGAAGATCAAGTAAAATTCACCACTGAATCAATCCGTGTGGACCTGGACTTTTTCAGTTGGGAGTTTTTTTTTTTTATTATTATTATTACTGCTTGGATCTCCATCCTTGTTATCTGTCAATTTAAATGGTTTATATCATCTTGATTTAATTTTGGTAGGTCATACAAATCTACTAAATAATCCATTTCTTTGAGATTTTCAAACTTAGTGGAGTATATGTTCTTAAAGTATGTTCTCATGATTTTCTGAATTCATTTTTTAATGTATTTTTATCGACAACTTCTATACTTACAGACAATGAACCCTGATAATTCTCTCCCCTCCCCCACTTTCCCCTTCAAAACTCTACCCTCTCTCTCTCTCACCTTCCTCTCTCTCTATTAGTCTCTCTTTTATTTTGATGTCATTGTCTTTTCCTCCTATTATGAGGGTCTTGTGAAGGTATTGCTAGGCACTGCAAGGTCTTGGATATCAAGGCCAATTTCTGTTTGGACAGTTGCACTGTAAGGAGTTGTACCCTTCCTTTGGTTCTTATGTTCTTTCTGCCACCTCTTCCACAATGAACCATGAGCTTTGGAAGGTGTGATAGAGATGTTTTAGTGCTGGGCACTCCTCTGTCACTTTTTCTCAGCACTATACTGACTTTTGGTTCATCTCAATGGTCACTGCCATCTGAAAAGAGAAGCTTCTCTAACCAAAAGTGAGAGTAGTGTTAATATATGACTATGGACATTAAGTATAGTGCTTATAAGGCAGTTTGGTGAACATAATATGTGCATTTAGCCAGACAAGAGCAGGCTTTACACCCCTAACGCTCATGACCTCCATGCTTCGCCATGAGGTAAATGCAAATTAAAACTACTTTGAGATTCCATGTCCATAGGCTTTTGATTAGGTTTTCAGTATCAGCATCTATTTCTTCCCGTAGACTGGGCCTAAAAATCCAATTAGAGAGCAGTTGGCTTCCCCCATAACAGACATGCCACTATTACACTTGTTTGGTCATTTGGCTTGGCTGGCCAAACTTGAGGCTTCCACTGTCTACTGTTTTCATTGCTGATGACTTCTGTCTCCCATAGGGCTGCATGCAGCGCAGCTTTTTCCAGATTTCAGTTGGCTGGTCTACAGGGAGGAGGTTTTCTGCTCAGCCACAGCTTGCACAGCTTGATTTCTCAGTGACCTTGATGCCCAGGTATGTGAAGTCTGCAGCAATAAGGACTTGCCATCTGTTTCTCAAGGGAAACCAAAGGCCTTAGCAATAGACTGTAATGTTTTTGGCTGAAGCAGGGACCTCCCTGGCCTACAACTCACTGGAAGGTATCCCATCCCTGGCACTGAAAATTTTCCAGTAACAATCTATGGATGTGTCATTATCCAAAGAAGTAGGCTTTCATATGTCTTATTTAGAATTTCTTGAATTTTGATTGACCTTCCCCACCACTCTTCTTTTATTCAATTTTTTCCCCTGGCCTCAGTTAGGCCATTCCACTGCCTGTAATCTGTTCTTTTACTTAAATATATACAATACCATCCCTTTAAGTTCTTCCCTCTCCTCCCTCCCTTATAGCCTTTTTCTAGCTTACTGGCCTCTGCTGCCAACTTTTGGTTCCAACTCACACACAAGTCTAAACATTTGTAGCTAGGATACATATGTGAGAGAGTACATGCAATGTTTAGCTTTCTGGGCCTGGTTTACCTCATTTAGTATAATCCTTTCCAGGTCCATCCATTTCCCTGAAAATTTAATAATTTCATTTTTACTTACTGTTGAATAGAACTCCATTGTGTAATGTACCACATCTTTATCATCCATTAATCTGTTGAGGGACATCTAGGCTGATTCCATTTCCTAGCTATTATGAATAAAGCAGCAACAAATGTGGTTGTGCAAGTATCTCTAAGGTAGTGAGAAGAGTCCTTAGGATATATGCCTAGGAGGGCTATAGCCAGATCATATGGCAAATATATTTTTACCTGTCTCAAGAACCTCTACACTGATTTTCACAATGGCTGTACCAGATTACATTCCCACCCTTTTCCACATCCTCACCAACATTTATTGTTATCTGTTTCCTTGATGATAGCAATTCTGACAGGAGTGAGATGGAATCTCAAAGTAGTTTTAATTTGCATTTACCTCATGGCGAAGCAAGTAGGACACTTTTGTAGATATTTATATGCCATCTGTATTTCTTCTTTAGAGAACTCTCTATTTAGTTCCATAGCCTATTTTAAATTAGGTTATTTGATAACATATTGTTTACTCTTTGAGTTCTTTGTGCATTTCTGGATATTAATTCTCTGTCAGACATATAGCTGACAAAGATTTTCTCCCATTTTGTAGGTTGTCTCTTTGCTCTATTCACAAAAGCTTTGTAATTTCATGAGATTGATTACTTCCTGAGCAAATGGGGTTATATTCAGAAATTCATTGCCTATGCCAATATGTTGAAGGGTTTCTCCTACTTTTATGCTAGCAATTTCAGAGTTTCAGGTGTGATATTAAGGTCTCTGATCCATTTGGACTTTACTCTTCTGCATGGAGAAAGACAAGGATCCATATTTATCCTTCTCCATATAGATATCCAGTTAAACCAGCACAACTTGTTGAAGAGGCTGCCTTTTCTCCAATGAATATTTTTTGGCATTTTTGACGAAAATCATCTACATGTATGTCTTTGTGCCAGTACCATGCTGTTTTTGTTACTATGGCCTTGTAATATAGCTGAAAATCGGGTATGGTGATACCACCATCCTTATTTTTGTTGCTAAAATTGCTTTGGCTATTCAACATATTTTTGTGCTTACAAATGAGTTTTAGGATTTTTTTTCTATATCTGTGAAGAATGCAATTGGAATTTTAATGGGGATTTCATTAAATGTGTAGATAGCTTTTGATAAGATTGACATTTTCACAATGTTCATCCTTCCAATCCAAGAACATGGGATGTCTTTCCATTTCCTAGTGTCTTCTCCAATTTCTCTCTTGAATATTTAAGGTTTTCACTGTAGAGATCCTTCACTTCCTTGGTAAGGTTTGTTCTAAAGTACTTTATTTATTTATTTGAGGCAATTGTGAATGGAAGACATTCCCTGATTTCATCCTTTGCATGTTTATTATTAGCATATAGGAAAACTACTGATTTCTGTGTGTTTATTTTGTATCCTGCTATGTTGATAAAAGTGTTTATCAGCTCTAACAGTTTACTGGTATAATCTTCAGGGTCTTTTATGTAGAGAATCATATTATTTGCAAATAATGATAATTTGATCTCTTCCTTTCCAATTTATATCGCTTTTGTGAGTGTCTCTTGCCTTATTGCTATAGTTAAGACTTCCACTACTATATTAAATAAAAGTGGGTACAGTGGACACCCATGTCTTGTTCCTCAATTTAGTGGAAAAGATTCAAGCTTTTCCCCATTTAGAATTATACTGGATGTAGATTTGTCACAAATAGCCTTTATTATGTTGAGATATGTTCCTTCTATTTCCAGTTTCTGTAGGACTTTTCTGTAGGACTTTTACTATGAAGGAATGTTGTATTTTGTCAATGACATTTCTGCATCTATTGAGATTATCATGTGAGTTTTGTCCTTTAGTCCATTTATATATTGTATTACCTTTATCGATTTGCATATATTGAACCATCCCTGCATCTGTGGGATAAAGACTGCTTGATCAGAGTGAATGATGGTTCTGATATATTCTTGTATTTATTCTTAGATTATAAATACTAAGTGAGGTCACCCAGGCCCAGAAAGCCAAATGTCACATGTTTTCTTTTATATGTGGATTCTAGTTACAGATGTTCATACTTGTGTGTAAGTTGGAGTAAACATTGGTAGCAGAGGCAAGTAAGATAGAAAGGGGGCTATAAGGGATGGAGGAGAGGGGTGTACTCAAGTGGATGGTACTGTATATATGTAAATAGATGGACATATTACTGTGGGTGGAATGGCCTAAGCAAGGTCAGGGAAAGAGATTGAGTAAAAGAAATTTGGGGAGAGGGGTGATCACAATTCAAGATATTGTGAATAAGCCACATGATAACCTACCTTTTTTTTGTTGTTGTTGTTTTGGATAATGGCACTCCCAGAAGCCATAGACTTACTAGAAAAATTTCAGTGCCAGTGATGGGATACATTCCAGTGAGTTCTGTCCAGTGAGGTCCCTGATGCCACCAAAACATTACAGACTATTGCCAAGGCTCTTGGTTTCCCATTAGGAATAGATGATTAGACACTATTGCTGAAGACTCCATATGCCTGGACTCTAAGGTCACAGAGAAATCAAACTGGGGCTGAGCTGACAACCTCCTGGTAGACCAGCTAACAGAAAGCTGGAAAAAGCTGCACTATGGGAGACAGAAGCCATCAGTGGTGAAATCAGTGCACAGTGCAAGCCTTGAGTTGGCCAGCCAGGCCAAATGAGCCAATGAGTGCAAAGGTGGCATGTCTGTTATGGGTGAAACCAACTGCTCTATAATTGAACTCAAGATCTGCTTTATGGGATCAAAGACATGCCTGGTATTAAAAACCTAATAAAAAGCTTATGGTGGGGGAGGTCATGAGCATTAGGAGTGTAATGCCTGCTCTTGTCTGGCTAAATGCATACATTATGCTCACCAAACTGCCCTGTAACCACTTTACTTAATATTCATGCCCATATATCAATGCTACTCTCATTTTTGGATAGAGAAGCTTCTCTTTTATCAGATGGCAGTGACAACTGGGATGATTCAAACAGTACATTGTGCTGAGAAGACATGATGGAGGAATGTTCAGACCTGAAGCATCCCTATCCTAACTTGGAAAGAATGTAAGAGCTGAAGGAAAGGTAAGATTGCTTCTGATGCAATCTACCATTTTTCTTAGTTTCAGCTCTGGCCCTTTTGAGATATGATGAGCTGGTCTCTCCTTAGGATCTGCTTCTATCTGAAAAACAGAAGCAGATTCTCCAACGGTGAGTAAAGTTAGCACCAGACAAATGGAATAAACCTTATTTTTTTTATAGAGAATTTAATAGGTGTAGGCCCAGTTGTAGCCCACGATTGGTGGTAGCTTGATAATGGAGAGTGGGCTCATGTTTGGCTATGGTTCTGACTTGTTTCCCAGATCCAGCTATGGGTCCTGTACCACTGAGCAGATCAGTTAGCCAAATCAAGAGCAGTTGGTTTCCCACCATGGATGTGTGCCACTATTGCACTTGTGTGAGCATCACAACAGGTTATTTGCTGCTAAGTAGGTTAGACCATGAGTTGCTTGGACAGATATTGGTCATTTTCCCCCAGTCGCCCATGTAGCACCTTCTGACACTAGATGTGCTGACTGTCTGGAGACTGACTCTCTTCCAGCTTCCAGCCATCACATTCCATTTTACGTGTTAACCACATATGGTGTCTTCAGCAGTAGGGTCTTACCACTAGCCTTTGGTGGGTCATCAAGTACTCTGACAGAAATCTGTCTTTCTTTTAGGAAACCTTGTAGGTCTCTCTGATCAAAAGCTCATTGTGGATGAAAGCCACATGCTGGTACTGGGAGTTACAGTTCAGAAGTTGGTCTTGATATCCACAACATCACAGTGCCTGGTACTATGTTCACAAGATGCTCACAATAGGAGGAAAGGATGATGACATCAAAGTAAAAGAGACACTCATGGAGAGAGTGAAGGGATATGATGGAGCATAGATTTGTGATGGGAGATTTTTTTGTTTGTTTGTTTATTTTTATTTATTTGAGAGTGACAGACAGAGAGAGAAAGAAGGAGAGAGAGAGAGAGAGAGAGAGAGAGAGAGAGAATGGGAGTGCCAGGGCCTCCAGCCACTGCAAACGAACTCCAGATGCATGCGCCCCCCTTGTGCATCTGGCTAACGTGGGTCCTGGGGAATTGAGCCTCAAACCAGGGTCCTTAGGCTTCACAGGCAAGTGCTTAACCACAAAGGCATCTCTCCAGCCCAATGGGAGATATTTTATAACTGCCTGGATATCTGTATTTGTTATAGATCTATTTAAATGGTTTATCTCATCTTGATTTAATTTTGGTAGGTCATATAAATCTTGGAAATCATGCATTTCTTTCAGATTTTCTAACTTAATAGAGTATATGCTTTTAAATTATGTCCCTATGATAATCTGAATTTTTTGATATCTGTTATAAGGGTGCATTTTTCATCCCTAATTTTATTAATTTGTGTCTTTTCTGTCTTTCTTTTGGTCAGATTTGCTAAGGGTTTATCAATCTTGTTTACTCTTTCAAAGAACCAACTCTTTGTTTCATTTGATTCTTTGTATTTGTTTTATTTTTTTATTTATTTTTTGTTTCTAGTTCATTAATTTCTGCTTTCACCTTTATTTTTTCTTCCCGTGTACTGATTTTTGGTTTGCCTTGTTCTTCTTTTTCCAAGAACTTAAGGTGAAGCATTAAGTTGTTTACTTCTGCCTTTTCTAATTTCTTAATACAGGCAATTAAAGCTATAAATTGTCCTGTAAGGACTGCCTTCATTATGTCCTGAAAGTTTTAGTATGTTGGGTTCTCACTATCATTTCATTCTATGAACTTTTTGATTTCCTGCTTTATTTCTTCAGTGATTCAATCATCATCCAGTGGTGTACTGTTTAGTCTCCATGATTTTGGATATGCTTTGTTGTTTTTGTTGTTGCTGATTTGTAGTCTAGTCCCATTGTGATCAGATAGAGTAAAAGAAATTAATTCAATTTCTCTATATCTTTTAAGATTTGCTTTGTGTCCTATTATATGGGCTATTTTAAAGAATGTTCCTTGTGCTTCTGAGAAAAATGTGTATTCTGTAGCATTTGGATGGAATGTTCTGTAGATATCTGTTGGGTCCATTTGTTCTATTACATCATTTAATCCAGATGTCTCTGCTTATTTTTGGTGAGATGATCTGTCAATAGATGAGAGTGGAGTATTGAGGTCACCCATTACAATTGTGCTTGGTATTACCTGTGACCTTAATTCTAGTAGTCTTTGGTTGATGAATTTGGGAGCACCCATGTTAGGTGCATGTATGTTTGGAATTGTAATGTCTTCCTGTTGAATCTTTCTTTTAATCAATATAATGTGACCTTCTTTATCTTTCCTCATTAATGTTAGTTTGAAGTCTATCCTGTCAGATATTAGGCTAGCAACACCTGCTTGCTTCCTAGGCCCATTTGCCTGGAATACCTTTTTCCATCCTTTCACCCTAAGATAGTTCTATCTTTTATGAAGAGATGAGGTTCTGGAAGGAAACAAACAGCAGGATCCTGCCTTTTAATCCAATCTGCAAGCCTGTGTATTTGGTTGGGGCATTGAGGCCATTGATATTAAGAGTTTTATTGAAAGGTTATTTGTACTCCTCATTCTTCTTGTCTTGTAGTGCTTCCTTTTCCATTTAGTCTCATGTATTAAGTGTTTTTTGAGTATGATTATTTTTTCCCATTCCTTCATATGTGTGCTTTCCTTTTTATTCAACATAGAGGATCCCTTCAAGCATTTCATATATCTTATTCAGAATATTGTAAATATTGATTGACCCTCCCCCCACAGTTCTCTTAGGCAGTCTCTTCCTCTAGCCTCACTTAGGCTATTCCACTGTTTAAAATCTGTTCTTCTACTTACATATATACAGTACCATCCCCTAAACTTCTTCTCACTCCTCCCTCCCTTATACCCTCCATTTGAATTTTGAGATCATTTTTTCAATCTCTGTGAAGAATGATGCTAGTATTTTCATTGGTATTGCATTAAATCTGTATATTGCTTTTGATAGAATTGCCATTTTTTCAATATTAATTATATCCAGAAGCATGTGATGACTTTCAATCTTCTCAAATACTCCCCAGTTTCTTTCTTGAGTATTTTTTAAAAATGTTTTCATTATATAGGTCTTTCACATCCTTGGTTATTGTTATTCTAAGGTATTTAATTTTTTGTTGCTTTTGAAAATAGGACAGCCTCACTGATATCTTTCTGTGTATTTTTGTCCTTTTGCACAGAAAAACTACTGAGTTTTGTGCATTGATTTTGTGTCCTGCTACTTTGCTGAAGGAATTTATCACCTTTAGAAGGTTTTTTTAATTTTTATTTTTTATTGATAACTTCCATACTTACAGAAAATAAACCATATTTCCCTCCCCTCACCCACTTTCACCTTCACAACTCTGCTCTCCATCATATCCCCTCCCTCTCTCCATTAGTCTCTTTTTCAATTTGATGCCATCATCTTTTTCTCCTATTATGAGGGCCTTGTGAAGATATTGCTAGGCACTGTAAGGTCATGGATATCGAGGCCATTTTCTGTCTGAACAGTTGCATTGTAAGGAGTGGTACCCTTCCTTTGGCTCTTACATTCTTTCTGCCACCTCTTCCACAATGAGCCCTGAGCCTAGGCAGGTGTGATAGAGATGTTTCACTGCTGGACACACCTCCATCCCTTCTCATCACGATGCTGCCTTTTGGGTCATCCCAGTGGTCACTGTCATCTGAAAAGAGAAATTTCTCTAACCAAAGTGAGAGAAGCATTAATATATGATTATGAACATTAAGTGTAGTACTTTTAGGGCAGTTTGGTGAGAATAATACATACATTTAGCCAGACAAGATCAGGCTTTATACCCTTAAGGCTCATGACCTCCCCTGCCATAGGCTTTTGATTAGGTTTTCAGTACCAGACATCTATTCCCTCCCACAGAGCATATATGCCACTATTGCACTTGTTCAGTCATTTGGCCTGTCTAGCACCCACTGTCCACTGTTTTCACCACTGATGACTTCTGTCTCCCATAGGGCTGCATGCAATGCAACTTTTTCCAACCTTCAGTTGGCTGGTCTACAGGAAGAAGGTTAAGTCCTTCCCTCTCCTCCCTCCCTTCTTACCATTTTCTAGCTTACTGGCCTCTGCTACTGATTTTTGGTTCCAGCTCACACACAGGTCTATACATTTGTAACTAGGATCCATATATGAGAGAGAACATGTGAAATTTGGGTTTCTGGGCCTCAGTTACCTCACTTAGTATTATCCTTTGCAGATCCAACCATTTCCCTGCAAATTTCATAATTTCATTTCTCTTTACTGCTGAATAGAACTCCATTGTGCATATGTACCACATCTTTACTATCCATTCATCTGTGGAGGGACATCTAGGCCTGTGCCATTTCCTAGCTATTGTGAATAGAGCAGCAATAAACAAGGTTGAGCAAGTATGTCTAAGGTAGTGAGAAGAGTCATTAGGATATATGCCTATGAGTGCTATAGCTGGATCACATGCTAAATCTATTTTTAGCTGTCTTGAAAATTTATCACCTTTACAAGTTTTGAAATGGAGACTTTTGGGTCAGTTATATATAGGATCATGTCAGTTGCAAATAGGTGTAACTTTACTTCTTCCTCTCCAATTTGAATCCCTTTTGTTTCTTTCTCCTGTCTTATTGCTTGAGCTAGTACTTCTAGTGCATACTAAATATGTCCATATCTAATAAAAACAAATTTTAAAAGGAGTATAAGTCTATTGGCTGATAGCAACAAGACAATCAGGAGAATAATGTAAAAATCCAACCTCCCTCTAAGGCAAAGTAAATGTATATCTTCATTCTACCCACAGAGGTAGTAATATTTGCAAGTGAGCATATGGTAATATTATGACTGAATGTTTTTAAAATTGCATAGTACTCAGTCATCTGAAGTGAAATAAAGTTTTCACAAAGCATGGTATACAGGCAAAATTTCTAGACAGATCTATTCTATTATTAATATTGTGGCTTATTCCAATTATCCTCTTCACTGCTTCTGTAATATGTTTGGTATAAAGCCCAATCCAATATAAAACTAAGTGAAAATCATAAAAGCAAATTATTTTGCCTTAATGAAGACGTTTTGGAAATAACAAGACAATAAAAGCTTGAATTATTTTGTATAAGAGATTCAACCCCTCATATAAAAAGTAGATCTACTATATATGATGAGAACTTTTATTGTTACTTCAGTTCAAAGCAATTATACTCTTCTCTGTAGCTTTAGTAAAGGCTATTAGGAAATTAAATGATTTTTCAAAATATATTTTATTTATTTACTTGTTGATGACAGAGAAAGAGGGAGAGAGTGAAAGAAAGAGAGAGGGGGGAAAGAGAGAGAAAGACAATGGGCACCTCAGGGCCTCCAGCCACTGCAAACAAACTCCATATACACTCCCTTGTCCCCCTTGTGCATCTGGCTTATCTGGGTCCTAGGGAATTGAACCAGGGTCCTGTGGCTTTGCAATAAATGTCTTAACCATTAAACCATTTCTCTAGCCCTAAAAGTTGTTTTTATTTTCAAAAATATGTTTTGATGGAGATTTTTGGGTCAGTTATGTATAGGAGCATGTCGTCTGCAAATAGGGCTAACATGACTTCTTCCTTTCCAACTTGAACCCCTCTCACATTTTTCTCTTGTCTTATTGTTTGGGCTAGTACTTCTTGTACAATGTTGAAGATCAGTGGTGAGAGTGGCACCCCTGTCCTGTTCCCAATCTCAATGGGAACTCCTTGAGTCTTTTCCCATTAAGTGCAGAAAGAATGTAAGAGCCAAAGGAAGGGTAGGACTCCTTATAACATGCTCCTCCAGACACAAAATGGCCTGGATATCCATGACCTCACAGTGCCTGACACTACCTACACAAGACCATCATAAGAGGAGGAAAAGATCATGACATCAAAATAAAAGAGATGACTGACTTATTTGGAGTGGAGGCATTTTTTTTTAAAGGAAAAAAAAAACATGTCATGTAGGTTGTCTAAAAATAAAGTGCATTTAAACTCAAAAAAAAATAAAAATAAAAATAAAAGAAAGACTGATTGAGATGGGTAGGGGATATTATGGAGAATGGAATTTCAAAGGGAAAAGTGGGGGGGGGGAGGGAGGGTATTACCATGGGATATTTTTTATAATCATGGAAAATGTTAATAAAAATGGAGAAAAACAACATATTACAAAGTTCCTTCTGTAATTTTGTTCAAAATACCTACTATGCCTTTGGGGTGAAATTCTTCTCCTTCTACTATACTCTGAAGTCTTATGATTGATCTTTTCATAGTGTCCCAAATATCTTGAAATTCCCATTCATACCTTCCTATTAGATTGTCTTTTTCTTTGTTGGACTGTATTAGATATGTCATCTGCAATCTAGTTTAGATATTATGTTCTCTCCTTCCTCCATTCTATTGGTGAGACTTTCAACAGAGTTTTTTATTTGACGTACTATGTTTTTCATTTTGATACTTCTGATTGGTTTTTCTTTAGTATTTCTATTTCCTTACTTATACCTTGTATTGACCTCCTCATTTCATTGCACTGGTTTCCTGTATTCTCTTTTAGGAGTTTGTTTACTTCTTTGATTCCTTTGATTTCTTTGAACATAGTTATAGTCATTATTTTGAAATGATTCTCAGGCATTTTAACTAAATCTGTTTCACAGGAGGCCATTTCTGATGGATTTATACTTTTTGGTGGAATTATATTGTCTTAGTTTTTTGTGGTTTTTGTCTTGGTTTATTTTTTATCTTGGGTTAATTTGATGCTTGGGTGTACTAATTATCTGCAGCATTCTTAGATGTTTAAATCAGACATTGTATATTTTAAAGATAGGAGCTTAAGGGTGCCTGGTGAGACTCTTAAATTATTCCCAGAGTAACAACAGAAGTGACCATAGTTGTTGGGTTTACCTGCTATGTGAATGTTCTAGTAGGCTGGGTGGAGCAAAATACAAGCAAATTCTAAAATTAAACTGAACACCATATACATTCAATCAAAACCAGCATGGAGTATTTATGTAAGAGTGGGTATTAAGCAGTCAGATCATCTAACAAAGTCAAAGTCCATAAGGGTGTGTTTTTCTCCACACCATGATTTTTGTCAACTGTGAGGCTATGATTCCTTGTCTGTAATGGGTTGCAAGTCAGTTTGGGGCCAAGTGAGACTCTTGTCATATGAATGACAGAAGACAAAGGCACTATAAATCAAGAAGCAACAAAGGACAACCCCAAAATATAGCCTTTTTAAGAATGGCAAAGCCAACCATCAATAAAATCTAACAGATAACCTGCCCTGGCATGCAAGGTGTGTTCAGCACTTACAATGCATACCCATATACTAAGCTTTATAGTGGGTACTGATCCGATGTAAGTAGGTCCTGTTACCTTTTGGGATGGCTTTGGTCTCAGCTATGCTGTATGCCTGCTTGGGTGCCTCTTTATTGCTCTATCAGCTTGGCTAGGCTGGCTTGGTCAATAGGTCTGCTGCTTTGATCACCAATGCTGGATGCTTTGTTCCTGATGTCCCTTCCCAGGTCTACAGTAGTTGCTAGTGTTTGCAATTAGGGGAGGGGAGATTGTGGAGCATGCTTGAAGTTGTAACAGAACTGTGATGCTGGTTCCCAAGATCCTGATCTTCACAAGCCACTCCTCTGGTCCCTGTTGTCTTCTTCAGTTTTCTTGACTTTGTGAGGAGGCTGCTGTGAGTGTAAAATCATTTTACCTTGTTTCTCTTGTGGCTCAGGTAGATCCTGGAAGCTGTGTGGACTTGCACCACTGTGGGATCCTATTCTGCCTGGTTCTGTGGTCTCTAGAAGATCTGAGTTTCTCTTGCTTCTCTTATGAAGTTGATAATTCCTTATACACCTTCACTTTTTTGGCCGAAGAGTGTATTTTGCTATTTTTCCTGCTTATTTCACCCTTAGGCTGCATTGGTGTTTCTACTACATGGATATCTTTCCCCAAAGTCTCTCTTATATCATGAAATCTTTTTGGTAAGCATTTCATTCTCATGTTTTGCTAAGATAAATTCTATCATATGTGTTTGTATGTGCATAGATGTCTATATGTGTAAAGGTTTATTCATTTTGAAATCTTAAACTGTTCATGCTCATCCTCATTTCAGTGGAAAGGACTGTGTGTGTGTGTATGCATGTTTTGTATGTGTTTAATAATGTTGATAATGACATTGTTGCTTTATTTATTTTTAATTATTTTAATTTTATTTATTAGAAAAAGAATGGACAAACTAGGGCCTCTAGCCAGGGCAAACAATTTCCAGATGCATGCCCCAGCATGTGCATCTGGCTTACATAGGTACTGGGGAATCAAACCTGGGTCCTTAGGTTTGCAGGCAAATACCTTTGCTGCTAAGACATTTATTTAGCCCTAGCATTGTTGCTTTAAAATATAACCTCCCTTGGATCAGTTGAACACATCTTTGTCTTTTGTAGCAATGGTTTTCTTTTGTGTGCCAGCATGCCCCTTTCCCCCATCACACAGCAAAGCTTTAAAGAAGACAAGGCGTAGAGGAGACAAGGGCCACATCATCATAAGCTATCACTAGTACAAAGCTGAAGAGAAAATCATTAAAACACTTGGTGTTGGGGCTGGAGGGATGGCTTAGCAGTTAAGGCATTTGCCTGCAAAGCCAAAGGACCCAGGTTTGACTCCCTAGAACCCACGTTAGCCAGATGCACAAAGGGGCACATGTGTCTGGAGTTCGTTTGCAGTGGCTGGAGGCCCTGACATGCTCATTCTCTCACTCTCTCCCTCTTTCTCTGTCAAATAAATTAATAAATAAAAATAAAATATTAAAAAACTTGGTGTTTAATTATGATTTCAAGGGGAACCACAGGCATCAGCAGGAGATGACTTCCATGTATGTGTTCTCATGGATGTCTATGTACTTGTGTGCTATCCAAAGTATTATTTTACATTTTCCTTGAAAATATTTCTAATTATGGAAATTGTAATCATGTACCTTTTCACCCTTTTATAGCATCTATGTCCACTCTGAGCTTTTTCATGCTATCTTTTGAGTACAACTAACTATGTCATAGATGTACCATTCTTTCTTACACAGTATCTTGGATTGCTCAGTTCCTGTAATTTATGTAATATATGCAAGCTATGGCAGAAATAATGTAATGACTGTACTTAATCTCAAAATTTATGTTAGGGATGAATGTAGACTAGTCTATAAATTTTTTTATCTGAAGGCAAAGAAGAAATAAGATTAAAATTGCCAGAAATAATTTTACATTGCCTACCAATTTTTGAAAACAAGACCAGAGGTTTATTTCTTTTGGTGTTCTGTTCAGCACAAATCACCATGCCCTTCTAAGAAATAGTTATGGTCAGGCTGGAGAGATGGCTTAGTGTTTGAGGTGCTTGCCTGCAAAGCCCAATGATTTGATTTTGATTCTCCACTACCCATGTAAAGCCAGATGCACAAAGTGCACATGCATCTGGAGTTCATTTACAGTAGCTGGAGGCTCTGCATTGCCCATTCTCCCTGTCTGTGTGTCTGTCTTTCTGTCTTTGTGTCACACTCTGCTTGCAAAATAAATAAAATATTTTTAAAAAATTGTCCCAGTTAGTATTTGTAGTATGAATGAATGAATGATTGCATTTACATGTAAATGACTCCATGGCTTGATGCCTGGAAAGGAGAGCTGCAAAGCCTCAGGACCAACAGGATGACAGTTGCTCTTCTGGGTCAGGTATTTTTTATAAGCACAATGTGAGCAGGTGGTCATTCATATTTCTCACTGCATGTCCTTGATTAATATTTTCTAATTATAAATCTTTGGTTTCCACTCACTGAATTCCTATTTTAATTTTCCTTGCCTTCATTGTAGATGAAAATTCTCCAATGACATCCAGCTGCCCTTGCCTAGAATTTGAGCATAGAAACAAATTACATGCTTCAAATGGATGAGAATGTTTCACCACACATTGGTCTGGTCTGAGCACCCTGCTAGGAGCAGACGGCTCTAGTCAGAATGTGCTACTGGGGCAGGAAATTTGATTAGAAATGAGAAAGTTATAAATTCTTCATGGGAAAAATTATCTGATAAAATTAAAAAGTACCTGTATTTCATGGATATTCTCTCTGGTTCTTATTTCACAGTGTTCTCAATGTTTAACTATGTGGTACAAAGGTACATTAGCAAGCATATAAAAATTAAATTGGTTAACAGAATATATATTAAAGATATGTTCCATTGGCTGTGGCAGAAGTGACGTCTAGATGCTGCTCTACTAACTTTCCTATGTCAATCATGAAGCTTCCCCTCAGGACTGTAAGCTAAAATAAACTCTTTCTTCCGATCAACTGCATTTGGCTGGGTGTTTTGTCTCAGCAACATGAAGGTAACTATAACACATGACTGTTTACATAAAAACCAAAAGTATCAGAAAGAGTGGAAGTGGAAAATCTTATTTTTTAAACTTTTTATTGACAGCATCTATAAGTATAGACAACAAAGTATGATAATTCTCACCCCCATTCTCCCCCTCTCAAATTCACCCTCCATCAAATCTCCTTCCCCTTCCAATTAGTCTCTTGTATTTTGATGCCATCATCTTTTCCTCCTATTAGGAAGGTTTTGTGTAGGTAGTGTCAGGCACCTTGAGGTCATAAATATCAAGGCCATCTTGTGTCTGGAAGAAGGCATTGTAAGCAGTCCTATCCTTCCTTTGGCTCTTACATTCTTTCTGCCACCTCTTCCACAATGAACTTTGACACTTGGAGGGAATGGCCATAATGTCTTAGTGCTGAACACTACACTGTCATTTCTTCTCAAGACTATGGTGACTTTTGAGTCACCCCAGTAGTCACTACCATCTGAAAACAGAAGCTTATGTAGCCAAAAGTGAGTGTAGCATTTATATGTGGGTATAAACATCTGAAAATGTACTTATAGGTCAGTTTGTTGGACATAATATGTGTATTTAGCCAGATAACAGCAGGAGTTACCACCCTAGGGCTCGTGATCACCCTAACCATAAGCTTTTGACTAAGTTTTCAGTACTAGACATGTATTCCACTCATGGAATGGGCCACCAGTCCAATTTAGAGAGTTGTTGATTTCCCCCTTAACAGACATACCACAATTGCACTAGTTGGCATATTGGACCTGGCTGGACAATCTTAAGGCTACCAGGGTGCACTGTTGTTTAACACCATTGATGGCTTCTCTTTCCCAAAGGGCTTTCTGTCAGTTGGTCAATAGGAAGGAGGCTTCAAGCTCAGCTCCAGCCTGATTTCTCAGTGACCTACAACCCAAGCATGTGGAATCTTCAGCAATCATGTCTTATCATCTAGTTCTGGTGGGCAACCAAGAGCCTTGGCAATGGACTCTAATGTTTTTGGAACCTCCTTGACAAACAACTCACTGGATAGTATCAGAACTCTTATATACTTCTGTAAGAGTGTAAATAGTTCTACCAAGGCAGAAACCAGTATGGGTGTTTTTCAGAAAATAACAACTACAACTACCATACAGTTCAGCAATCCCATTTTGGGAAAAAATACCCAAAAGACTGGAAACCATTATCTAGAAGACAAGTATAGACTCATATGCCAAAGGCACTAATTAAATTACAAACCACCTTGCTGTCCATAGACAGTTATATGAATCAGGAAAATGTGGTAATACACAAAATTGAACTTTACCCAATCATTTACTACAAGACAAGTGAACATGGACAACATTGTCCTACCTAAAATCAGCAAAGTGCAAAAGAATACATATGACTTGATCTCACTTATATCAGGAATCTAAAATAGTCAAACTGATTGATGAAAAGAGTACAATATGTTACCAGGGCCTGGAAAGAAGGGGCATACAGGCAATACTGATCAAAATTTAACTTATAGCAGGGCAGTGTGGTGCATGCCTCTAATCCCAGTACTTGGGAAGCAGAGGTAAGAGGATTGTTGTGAGTTTAAGGTCAGACTGAGACTACATAGTGGATTCCAGGTCAGCCTGGGCTAGAGTGAGACCCTACCTCGAAAAACCAAAAAAAAATTTTTTTGATCTCTGTATATGTATATG
Source organism: Dipus sagitta (assembly GCA_036346955.1). NCBI lineage: Eukaryota > Metazoa > Chordata > Mammalia > Rodentia > Dipodidae > Dipus > Dipus sagitta. Next base: position 210,794,657 of record CM070770.1, read on the forward strand.
CATATATATTCTGAAGCAATGCCCCAGGATTTTCATATTATAGCTTCCCCTAAAATTAATTGAAGGATTACCTGAAGAGGAAGTGTCTCTAGTGTTTAAATGGATACCCAGGACATTTAAAGCAGATTAGTTAGGAAATCTTGTAAGAACATTGGGTCTTTGAGAACTTTGAGAAACAATCACCTCCACCACCACAACAAGTACAGCTTCTTTTTGGAACTGGAGAGCCCTGCTTTTCACCAAGGACTATAGAGTTTTTGACACCATTAAGAAGTCCATAAATAGTGAATCCCACATGTATGATTAAACACTTTATAGATATAATAGTGTACTTAAAGAAAAATGTGTGTTGATCTCTGTTATCATTGAAGTGTTATTTACAATAGCAAACCACCTAACTGTGGAACAATGCATGATAAGGAAATGCAATAAAGACATAAAATAAATATTATTCAGTGTTTCCAAGATTGCAGAATCTCTGTCCTCATGGTTGAGAAGTATCGCATGTGTATATGGTGGAGATCTGGAGCCAGGAGAGAGAACAAGATGTCTATTTGCCCCTATACTATGCCTCTAGCATCTGTGCCTCTCTTCCTAGGGTACCAGGAGAGCTGCTTCTGCCTAATGGCTGGACTATTCTGGTTTCTTTTCAGTGTCCTTCATTCTCCTGTTACTGAAATAAGCTATAGAGCAATGGTTCTAAATAGGAGACCTTGTTACCAAGTACATGTTGGTCCTCCATACATGACAAAGTGAAGGGCCTAGCCAAATTCTGGGTCAAAATGAGATAGAAATTTGCCTAGTGAGGAGATCTTGCCTTTTCTACCTCAGTGGGTGGTTTGCTAGTTGTAGGCTGCTGTGGAAAGAAGCATGACTTGGGGCAGGTAGTTTTCTTTAGCTGAGAATCCTCAGAGAGGATGAAGAGCACAGCACCGTTTTCCTGTGACACTGTCAGCTGCTGGAGAAACAGTACTTTCCTGAAAGGAGACCCACTGAGGGAGTTTTAGTACCAGACAGGTTCCCACAGGTGAGTCTCAGCCTACGCTACTTATACAGAGAAGTTGGTCATCTTTGTGTAGCTACAACACTGATTGTAATGTTCAGTTTTGTGAAACTTAAGACATTAAGTATTTTAGAAACCACTTTTTAAATATATATATTATTGACTACTTCTATACTTACAGACAACAAATCATGGTATTTCCCTCCCCTCCCCCACTGTCCCCTTTATCTCTCCAATATATCCCCTTCCTGTCTCAATTAGGTTCTCCTTTTATTTGATGTCATCTTTTTCTCCTATTATGAGGGTCTTCTGTAGGTATTGCTAGGCACTGCAACATCTTGGATATCAAGGCCAATTTCTGTCCGGATGGATGTATGTAAGGAGCGGTATTCTTCCTTTGGCTCTTACATTCCTTCCGCCGCCTCAACAATGGACTCTGAGCCTTGGAGGGTATGAGAGTTTTCAGTGCTGGACAGTCCTCTGTCCCTTCCTCTCAGCACCATGTTGCCTTTTGAGTCATTCCAGTGGTCATCATCATCTGAAAAGAGAAGCTTCTCTAACCAGAAGTGAGAATAGCATTAATATATGAATATGAACATTAAGTATAGTGCTTTCCAGGCAGTTTGATGAGAATAATATATGCATTTGGCCAGAAAAGAGCAGGCTTTATACCCCTAAGGCTCATGACATCCCTGCCATAGGCTTTTGATTAGGTTTTCAGTACCAGGCATGTATCCCCTCCCATAGAGTGGGCCTTCAGTCCAATTAGAAAGCTGTTGGTTTCCCCCAGATCAGACATGCCACTATTGCGCTTGTTCAGTCATGTGGCCTGTCTAACCAAACTTGAGGCTTTCAGTGTCCACTGTTCCACTGTTTTCACTGCTGATGACTTCAGTCTCCCATAGGGATGCATACAGTGCAGCTTTTTTTTTTTTTTTCAGTTTTTTGAGGTAGGGTTTCACTATAGCCCAGGCTGACCTGGAATTCACTGTGTAGTCTCAGGGTGGCCTCGAACTCATGGTAATCTGCCTACCTCTGCCTCCCGAGTGCTGGGATTAAAGGCATGCGCCACCATGTCCAGCACAGTGCAGCTTTTTCTAGCTTTCAATTGGCTGGTCTACAGGGAGATTTTCTGCTCAGCACCAGCTTGATTTCTCAGTGACTTTGCCACCCAGGCATGTGAAGTCTTCAGCAACAGGGTCTTACCATTTCTTTCTCATGGGAAATCAAGAGCCTTGGCAATAGCCTATAATGTTTTGGAGGCAACAGGGACCTCCCTGGTTAACAACTCACTGGAAAATATCCCATCCCTGGCACTGAAAATTTTCTAGTACAAATCTACTACTTCTGGATGTGCCATTATTTAAGATAGTAGATTTTCATGTCTTATTCAGAATATTTTGAAGTTTGATTGACATTCCCCTCACCTTTCTTTTATACAATCTCTTCCCCTGACCTTGCTTAGGTCTTTTACCTCCTTGTAATCTGTTCTTCTACTTATATATATATACAATAACATCCCCTTAAAACCTTCCCTCCCCACCCTCCCTTATAGCCTCTTTCTAACTTATGGGGCTCTGCTACTGATTTTTGATTCCAGCTCACACACAAGTCTATAAATTTGTTGCTAGGATGCATATATGAGAGAGAACATGCAACATTTGGCTTTCTTGGCCCGAGTTACCTCATTTAGTATAATCCTCATCCATTTTCCTGCAAATTTTATTTTTCTTTACCACTGAATAGAACTCCATTGAGTAAATGTACCGCATATTTATTATCCATTTATTATACATTTATTTGTGGATGGACATGTAGGATTGTTCCATTTCCTAGCTATTGTGAATAGAGCAGCACTAAACATGGTTGAGCAAGTATTGCCAAGGTAGTGAAAAAAGTCATTAGGATATATTCCTAGGAGTGCTATAGCTGGATCATATGGTAAATCTATATTTACCTGTCTCAAGAACCTCCACACTGATTTCCACAATGGTTGAACTAGTTACATTCCCACCAACAGTGTAGAAGGGTTCCCCTTTTACTGCATCCTTGCCAACATTTATTCTCATTTGTTTTCTTGATGGTAGCCATTCTGACAGGAGAGAGACAGAATCTCAAGGTAGTTTAATTTGTATTTCCATGATGGCTAAGGATGTAGAACACTTTTTAGATGTTTATATGCCGTTTTTATTTCTTTGGATGAGAACTCTCTATTTCCATAGCCCATTTTTTTTAAAAAAAAACTGGGTTGCTTGATTTCTTATTGTTCTGTTTTTTTTTTTTTTTTTTGAGTTCTTTGTATATTCTGGATAATAATCCTCTGTCTGATATATAGCTGGCAAAGACTTTCTCCCATTCTGTAGGGTGCCTCTTTGCTCTAATCACAGAATCCTTTGCTGTACAAAAGCTTTATAATTTCATGAGATCCCAGTGGTTGATTAGTGGTTTTATTTTCTGAGAAATTGGGGTTATATACAGAAAGACATTATCTACCTTTTCCTTGAGCAATTTCAGAGTTTCAGGTCTGATATTAAGGTTCCTGATCGACTTGGATTTGATGCTTGTGCATGGAGAAATACAGGGATCTATTCTCATCTTTCTACATATAGATATCCAGTTTTCCCAGCACCAATTGTGGAAGAGGCTCTCTTTTCTCCAACGAATAGCTTTGGCATTTTTGTCAAAAAGCATATGGCTGTAGCTGCCTGGATTAATATCTGGGAACTGTATTCTGTTCCATTGAGCTACATGTCTGTCTTTGTGCCAATACCATGATGTTTTGTTACTTTGGCTTTGTAATATAGCTTAAAACCGAGTATGGTGATACCACCAGCCTTATTTTTGTTGCTCAAAATAGTTTTGGCTATTCAAAGGTTCTTTGTGCTTCCAACTGAATTTTAGGATTGTTTTCCTATTTCTGTGAAGAATGGCATTGGATTTTTTTTTTTTTTTGGCATTGGAATTTTAATGGGGATTGCATTAAATGTATAGATTGCTTTTGGTAAGATTTACATTTTCACAATATTGATTCTTCCATTCCAAGAACATGGGATGTCTTTCCATTTCCATGTGCCTTCTGCAATTTCTCACTTGAGTGTTTTAAAATCTCATTGTAGAGATCCTTCACTTCCTTTGTTAAGTTTATCCCAAGGTACTTATTTATTTATTTATTTATTTATTTATTTATTTATTTATTTATTGAGGCAATTGTGAATGGGAGAGGTTCCCTGATTTTATTCTCTATGTTTGTTGTTAGTATATAGGAAATGATACTGACTTCTGTGTATTTATTTTGTATCCTGCTATGTTGCTAAATGTGTTTATCAGCTCTAACAGTTTCCTGGTAGAGTTTTTAGAGTCTTTTATGTACAGAATCATACCGTCTGCAAATAATGATAATTTGATCTCTTCCTTTCCAATTTATATCCCTTTTTTGAGTGTCTCTTGCATTATTGCTATAGCTAAGACTTCCAGTACTATATTAAATAAAAGTGCGGACAGTGAACACCCTTGTCTTGTTCGTTCCTGAATTTAGTGGAAAAGCTTTGAGTTTTTCACCATTTAGTATTATGTTTGCTGTAGGTTTGTTATAAATAACTTTTATTATGTTGATATATGTTCCTTCTATTCCCAGTTTCTGTAATACTTTTACCATGAAAGGATGTTGCATTTTGTCGAATGCCTTTTCTGCATCTATTGAGATGGTCATGTGATTTTTGTCCTTTAGACCATTTATATGATGTATTACATTTATTGATTTGCATATATTGAACAATTCCTGAATCCTTAGGATAAAGCCAACTTAGTAGGGGTGAATAATCTTTTTGGCTTTTTTTTTTTTTTTTTTTTTTTTTGAGGTAGGATCTCATTCTAGCTCAGGCTGACATAGAATTCACTATGTAGTCTCAGGGTGGCCTTGAACTCATGGCAATCCACCTACCTCTGCCTCCCAAGTGCTGGGATTAAAGGCGTGCACCACCATGCCCAGCCTTGAATAATCTTTTTGATATATTCTTGTATTCTGTTTTCCAATATTTTGTTCAGAATTTTTGCATCTGTGTTCATGAGGGAGATTGGTCTGTAATTTTCTTTTTTTGTTCTGTCTTTGTCTGGTTTTTGTATGAGGGTGATGCTGGCTTCATAGAAGTTCAGTAGAATTCCTTCCTTTTCTATTTTATGGAAAAGTTTGAGAAGCAGTGGCATTAGTTTTCCATGAAGGTCCGGAAAATTTCACCAGTATATCCATGTGGGCATAGACTATTTTTAGTTGGGAGACTTTTTATAACTGATTGGATCTCTGTACTTGTTATAGGTCTATTTAAATTGTTTATCTCATCTTGATTTAATTTTGGTAGGTCATATGAATCAAGGAAAATCATCCATTTTTTTGATTTTCAAACTTAGAGACATATATATTCTTAAAGTATACCCTTATAATTTTCTGAATTTCTTTGGTATCTGTTGTAATGGTGCTTTTTTCATGTATAATTTTATTAATTTTTGTCTCTTCTCTCTTTCTTCTGGTCAGATTTCTATGGGTTTATTAATCTTGTTTATCCTTTAAAAGAACCAACTCTTTGTTTCATTGACTCTTTGGATTGTTTTTGGGTTTCTATTTCATTAATTTCTGTCCTAATCTTTATTATTTCTTCCCATCTACTGATTTTTTGTTTTCCTTGTTCTTCTTTTTTCCAAGGCCTTAAGGTGAAGCATTAAATTGTTCATTTGTGAACTCTCTAATTTCTTAATATAGGCACTTAGAGAGATAAATTTCCCTCTTAGGACTGCCTTCATTGTGTCCTGAAGATTTTGGTATGCTGTGTTCTCATCATCATTTGATTTTATGAATTTATTGATTTCCTCCTTGAGCCATTGATCATTCAATAGTGTACTGTATAGTCTCCATGAATTTCTCTATGCTCTGTAGCTTTTCTTGTTGTTGATTTACAGTTTAATCCCATTGTGGTCAGAGAGAGTACAAGGGATTATTTCAATGTAATGAATTTGTTGAGATTTGCTTTGTGTCCTAATACTTGGTCTATTTTAGAGAATGTTCCATGTGTTGCTGAGAAAAATGTATATTCTGAAGCATTTGGATGGGATGTTCTGTAGATACCAGTTAGGTCCACTTGTTCTATGACATCATTTAATTCAGATATCTTTCTGTTTATTTTTTGCCACAATGACCTCTCAATTGATTAGAGTGGGGTATTGAAGTTACCCACTACTATTGTATTTGGTGTTATCTGTGACCTTAAGTCTAATAGTGTTTGTTTGTGGAACTGGGAGCCCCTATGTTAGGTGCATATGTGTTTAGGATTGTAATATTCTCCTTTTGGAGTGTTCCTTTAATCAGTACAAAATGACCTTGTTTATCTTTTCTCACTATTGTTGGTTTGAAGTCTATCCTGTCACATATTAGGCTAGCAACCTGTTCTTGTTTCCTAGGCCCATTTGCTTGAAATACTGTTTTCTATCCTAATACAGTGTCTTCTTGAGTGCTGGAATTAAAGGTGTGCAACTTAAATCTCCTGTCAAATAACATAAAGTGTCAAAGGTAACAATTCTGATTTCCTAACACAAATGTCATCTATTAATACTAAATCTTTTACATTAAATATACTCATATAAGTTTAGTGAAAATACAATGGCATGGAATTTACCTTATTGAATAATAATACCAAAATATTGGTTTGATATATATATATATATATATATATATATATATATATATATGTATATATATATGTATATATATATATATATATATATATATATATATATATATACATATATATATATATAGTATGGTGTTCCATCAGGATCATAAAGGAGTACACATAAGACATCATGTCTAAGATAATGCCACAGAGTGGTATTTAAGGGTTCTGAGTGGTTCTAGATAAAGAGATTAGAAATAATTCTAAGGGGTAAGTATCAATTGAAATACACCTTGGATATATGTAGACTTTGACATGTAAAAATAGACAGTACAGGAGGTTTTAAGGTAGAGAAAGGAGCAAAAACATATTATTTAAAGCAGGGATTTCTTGCTGCTAGGCATTGAAACCAGGGCCTGCTGTTTCCCAGCCAGGTGTCCTACAACTGAGCTATATCTCTAGCCCTCGAAGTTTTACATTTTACCATTATATTAAACTCTATAAAGAATCATCTTTTCTTCCTCATTTTAAAAACTTACATTTCGAGGATAAGAAATTGAAAATTTCTGGTTCAACCATAATATTGTATATTTCTTTGATTAAAGTCTTCCTTTTCCATCACTATAGGTTTGTGCTTCAATGAGTATTTGAATTTTCTATTATCTTTATAAATGTTATGATTACATATAGAATTTCAAATAGGTAGGGATTTATGGGACATATTTTTTTTTCTGCTTCTGACAATTAAACATGTATCAGAACCAGGGTAGATATTGTCAGGATGGGCACAAATTACACTCAGGAAACCAGGAGTTCCTTGGATGTTGGGGGGATGACAGATTCTACAGTGTGTGAATAAACATAGATGACTTGGGCAATGAATACAAGGAGTTAGATTCCAAATATTATGGCTGAAAAATTAACATTGGCATACAGATATAACACCAATGCTGTTAGCCAATGATATAAACTGTGGTGGTTTGAGCATAAAATGTCCCCCAAAGCCTCATGTGTTTAAGAAGCCATTCTTAGTCTCTCTCCACTTACATTACATTGACTCTCCCTGTCTCCCTCTGTGGCTCTGATCAAAAAGCTTTACTGCATTTAGTCTAGATTTGTGTTTCCCACCCCCTCTGTTGCCCTCTCCTCCTTCCCCACCCATCCTATTGTCTAGTCCACAAGATGCTTGCTGGGTATGTAAGGCATCTTGGGTAGATTCAGGTTAGGTGCTGTAGATGAGTGAGACTATGTGGCGATTTTTTTTTTTTTTCTGTGATTGGGTAAGTTCACTGAGAATGATCTGTTCCAGGTTCAACCATTTCTCCTCAAATTTCATTGTGTCATTTTTTTCTTACTGCTGTATTCCATTGTGTAGATATACTACATCTTACTTATCCATTCTTCTAGTGATGGACATCTGGGTTGATTCCAGCTCTTAGCTATTATGAGTTGAGCCACTACAAACATGGTTGAGCAAATATCTCTGGCCTGTGGTTTGAAGGTTTTAGGGTAGGTGCTCAGTAAGGGAATAACTGAGCCACAAGACACTGGAGAGGGTATGATGAAGACTGACCTTAATCTTCCACAACTTCTCTCTCTCTCCCTCTCTCTTCTCTCTTCTCTCTAGCTCTTTTATATTAGTTATCTTTTTCTTCATTTTCTTAGTGGGCACTGACCTGTAACTCCCAGATCCAGCATGGGGCTATCATCCACAATGAGCTTTTGATCAGAGAGATGTACAAGGTTTCCTAAAAGAAAGACAGATTTCTGTCAGAGAACTTGATGTCCCACCAAAGGTTAGTGGTAAGTCCCTATTGCTGAAGACACCATATGTGGTTGACATGTAAAATGGAATGGCATGGCTGGAAGCTGGAAGAGAGTCAGTCCCCAGACAGTCAGTGCATCTAGTGCCAGAAAGTGCTACATGAGTGACTGGGGGAAAATGACAAATATCAGTCCAAGTAACTCATGGTCTAACCTACTTAGCAGCAAATAACCTGCTGTGATGCCCACACAAATGCAATAGTGGCACACAGCCATGGTGGGGAACCAACTGCTCTTGATTCGGCTAACTGATCCCCTCAGTGGTATGGGACCCATAGCTGGAGCTGGGAAACAAGTCAGAACCATATCCAAACATGAGCCCACTCTCCATTAACAAGCTACCACCAATCCTGGGCTACAAAATGGCCTACACCTATTAAATTCTCTATTAAAAAGATAAGGGTTATCTTATTTGTCCTGCTGCTAACTTACTCTTTGTTGGAGAATCTGCTTCTTTTTCAGATAGATGTATATCCTAAGGAAAGAGCAACCCCATTATACCTCAAAAAGGCCCCGGCTGAAACTAAGAAAAATTGGCGAAACAAGCAAGGGTGCTGTTTTCCTGATGAACCGGGTACTAGCAAAGGGTGAAGGAGATTAACACAGAGAAAAATCAACTCCTACCAAATCAGAGATCCAGAGACCCAGAGGCCCCCAACACCTCATCACTGAACCAGTCCAAGAATGAACACAACATGGCTCACAGAAATTTTGCCGAAGAGGGGGCGGAAAGAATGTCAGAGCCACATGTTGGGTCATGATATGCAGAGACATTTCTCCTACCTATAACTGTGGGCTAACTCCACAATGCATGACCCATATACCTCAACAAGGAGGGGCTAAGGGGAGGGGTAAGTCATGGATGAGCCTAATAATGGTACCAAACTGACTGTATTTGCTGAACACAAAACTAAGTAATTAAAAAAATTAAAAAATTAAAAAAAAAAAAAAGCTTTACTGCAGAGATACCCTAAGAACAGGGAACCAAGGCAACATCTAGCTGTCAGCCAGCAAGAAAGGACATGGGGTCCTCAGTCTGCCACTGTACAAACAGCAGAATCCCACCCAAACCCAAATGATCTTGGAACTAGATGGATTTCCCACAGAGCCTGAACTGGGTCCCCCACCCTGGCTGACACTTTGATTGCACCTGTCAAGAGATGTGTGAAGCAGAGGATCTAGCTAAATGCTGTCCAAATTTCCTGACTGTAAACTCACTGAGACAAAATACGAATGTTAAGTTCTCACTGCAATCTTTTGTTACTCATTAGTAGATAACTAACAATCATGGAGTTACTGTTTGGTGAAGTGCATATTGGGTTGAAAGGCATCAAAGGCAAAGATTGGAGAAAGAAAAAACAAGACTACATGATAGTTATTGTCCACAGTGTGAGGACAGAGCATACCAATTCCCTCCCCCCTCACCTCTGTCCCACTTTTGCTTTGATGCTCCCACTTGGTTGCATGTACTTTCTGATCATGGGGTATAAATCTATTAATGGGTAAGGAGGAAAGAACTTGCTTTTTCTTTTAAGCAAATATTAGGTTGAATTTCATTGATATTACATGTGAATAGTTCTGTGTTACATCTAATTATGTGGAATTCAATTGTTAGAGCTAGAATAGCAATAATCAACAGCTTTCTCTGCATTCTCACTGAGTTTAAAAATTAATGTTGAGTCTGCTGTTCAAAACCTCATATTTGCTTGATTCCAGGTTTCTTTTACCTCTTCTCATCTTTAATATAATCAGTGACTTCACCCCCCTCCATCCTGAGGACACAGGAAAGTCAAAGTGAAGTTTGATCTTTAAGGATTTTATATTCAAATAGCTTATTGGGAAAAAATAAGAAATACATTTGTTTTCTCTCTAAAATGATACTATATTTAGGGAAAGGAATAGAAATGAGACTATTCGTTAAAACCATGAGATCTAAGTTCCAAATTATTTTCCTTGTTCTACCACTGACTCATTTTGTAATTTTGATAAACTTCTCAGTGTATTGATGTGTGAATTTTCCAGGGTTTTGAGAAATACAACACTATAAACAGAAAAGCTTTGAAAAAAAAATTAGTGCAGAAAAATCAGTTCTGCACTAATCAGTACATTGCTGGCCTAAAACCACCAGGAGTAGGAGATAGGGCCCTTTGTTATCAGTCAAGTGACATTCCCCAGTGCACCCATCCCTGCCCTCAGGAAACCACTAGCCAGCGCCCTCCCTGAGTAAGGCAGAGCAGGCCTCTTCAGGTTTAAAGTAGTAAATGGAAGCAATAGAGATGTCGTCAATATATGAATGGATATTAAATACATGAGATATATGCACAATGGTATTCTTTCTATATGTTAAGGAACAAGAAATTATGAAATTTGTAGGAAAATTCATTGACCTGGAAAAAAATTATACTAGGTGAGGTTACCCAGGCTCACATTGCCACATGTTCTTATTTGTATGTGGATTCCAATATGGAATATTTTGATTTGTTTATGAGTTGTAGTAAGCATCACTAAAACTTGTTAGGAGCTAGAATGAAGTTTGGGGGGAGGAGAAGCAGGGAGGTATGAAAAGACAGGATAGTAGACAAGCAAGTGGAGGGACAGAATACAAAACTAGTCTAGCAGGGGAATGGGGCAAGGGAGGGAGGAAGAAAGGTAGATACATAAAACTAAAGATGGTATTAACAAGTGGTATAGAGACCAAGTTTTTGCTGGATAATTAAAAGAAATAGCTCTTTTACAGAGAGAAAGGTAGAGAGATTGAGTGGAAGTACTGTAGTGGAATTTAAACTAAAACCATAGTGGGTTTCTGATAAATTCCAGGGCCACAATTGCGTCCATCCCTCACATCCCATGACAGTGAGCTGTTGGTCAGAGAGGCCTATGAGTCCCTCAAAACAATGCAGGGTATTGCCAAAACACTTGGTTATCCACCTGAACTAAATGGGTAAGACTTTGTTGCTGAAAATACCACACGATGTGGTTGCAGGGAATTGAGAAATCAAGCTGGAAATGAGATGGAAGCCAGCTCCCAGCTGGCTGGCTTCCATAGTGCTTGAAAGTAATAAAAGTCATCAACAGTATGAATAATCAGTGGATCATGCAAGCTACAAAGTCAACCAGCCAGGCAAATGCAATAGTGGCACATAGGTTATGGGGTAATCAATTTATCGTTTATTGAATATATTAGGTAGGACAAGAGTCCCAAAATGGAGTTGAGATGAAGGAAGAAAACAGCAGCACCCTGACTGATGCAACTTCATATGTTTACATTGCCTCACCCCCACTCTCCTGACCTAACAATGTCCTCTGCCATAGTTTCCTGCCAATCTTATCTTAGAGACACCCTGGCTTCTCTTCTAATGGCAATCCATTCTCTGATTGACTACCTCCTTAGCTTGGGCCCTGTTCCTCCTAATTAATTAGTTTCTCCATTTGGTCCCTGTTCTCCCCTGAATTCCTCAGTTCTTTTGTCCCCTGTACATCCCCCTCCCAAAAAGAAAAATTCAATACAAACCCAAGCCATCCAGAGGCTGGCTTCTCTCTCTCCCTCAGCAATGAAACAGCCCTGCAGCTCAGTCCCTAATAAAAAGCTCTTTTCCTATCTCAGAGTGGTCTTGTTTGGTCTTGGTCATTCACAAACCCAACATCTGGTACCTTCACTCAGATAGGAGGCTCTTGGTTGCCCTCTAAGGTGGGTGGACCTCCATCCCCCAGCCAGACTGCTGAGCATACCACTGAGCTTCCTCAGCTGCTCTCAGAAAGGAGCCCACACTCAATCCACTTTACTGCTTCCCCCACGTCCCCCTTCCTTTTTGCCAAGCTTCCTCAGCTACCCTTGGAGGGGAGCCAACAGTTTCCTCCTTCCTCCTCTTCCTCCCTGCCGATCTTCTCCAGCCACCAGGACTGTGCACCTGCTGCGGCACCACAGTCCCATGGAACTGCTGGCTCAGATGGCAAGGCATGGCCCTGGGACCACCCTCAGCTCTGAGCACCTGACTGCCTTGGACACGTGTGGTACTGAGCCACTCTGATCTGCGTGTCCCTGGCTCAGCCTTCTCAGGGTGATGCTGCAGCTACCTAGGCTGTATAAACCTTCCTTCTCTCCCTCTTTCTCCTGAGATCTCATCCTTCACCATCAGTTGCTCACTCTTTTGGGATCACATACACCTGCCTTGCTCACTAAGTGGTTAAACAGCTGTAAGCTCAACCTACATGGTCTTTGCCAACATGGGAGGTGCAGGCCCTGTTCACCCTTATGGCCTAGGGGGTCATGTTGGTATTTTTTCATGTAAACCCAGCTTAATCTCTGATTCTTTCTTCTCGTTCTCATTTCCCTCCTTTTCTCCTTTCCTCCTTACAAGAGCCTCCTCCAATACCCTTCTCCCTCTCATTTGAAATGGGAAATTAGGCTTCTAAAACTGTCCCTATTACCATCCTGGCTTGTCTCTTTCAGAACTTAAAGAAATTAAGGCTCGCTATTTAATTTTTTATTGTAACATGGCCTGGTCTCAATATAAATTGGACAATGGGTCCATATGGCCTGGAAAATCGTACTTTTTAAAATTTTTTATTCAATTTTTATCTATTCATTTGAGAGAGACAGACAGAGAAAGAGAGAGAGAGAATGGGCGCGCCAGGGCCTCCAGCCACTGAAAACGAACTCCAGATGCGTGTGCCCCCTTGTACATCTGGCTAACGTGGGTCCTGGGGAATCGAGCCTCAAACCGGGTCCTTAGGCTTCACAGGCAAGCGCTTAACTGCGAAGCCATCTCTCCAGCCCAAGGAAAATGGTACTTTTGATTTACAAATTCTTACTGATTTAGATAACTTCTGCCACAGTAAAGTCAAGTGTCAGAGATATGTATATTCAAACATTTTTGGCTCTACATGCCTGTCCTCTCTGCTCTGCTTGCCCTACTCACCAGATTTTTCTAGCCAAATCCTTGAGGACAAAACCAAATTCAACAACTTCTCCTTATTATCCCCCACCTGCAGCTCTCGGTCCTGATGCCATTGATGACCTGGCCCCTACTCCTCCTCCTGCTCCTCCTCAGTCCCCCAACTCACCTCCATCTGATCCATCCTCACTACCTCCACCCTCTTTTTCCCCTCCCCTCCTGCTCAATGCACCCACTCACACACAGGTGGAGATTTCCCTCTACGACAGGTGACAGGGATGTAGGGAACTATACACATCCATGTCCTATTTTCTATGTCTGAACTATCTCAAAATGAGGCATGCCTAGGATTCTTTTCTTCTGACCCTGCCCACTATACTAACAAATTATGCTTCCTTACTCAGGCCTGTGACATAACTGCCATGATCTCTATGTTGTCCTGTCTACCACTCTCATACTGACCACTGATTTGGCAGGAAAGGGTGGCCATAGTTAAACCTCAAAAGATTTCTGAGGTGAGACTGGCCCCATTTAGGTAGAACAGAAATTAATGGGAATAACTAGGAAATAACTATTTCAAACTGTGCATGATTGTGCATGAATGCGAGATTGAACATTAGCCTAAATTTCAGATACTCTTAGTTTGTTGTATCATAAGTATATTTCAGATTTGTCATTTCTAATCAAACCATTTCCAGATGTGCTATAGTATCTCCAGGTCCTTTCTCAAGTTTACCTGCATTTACAAAACCATGCTTTTAAAATATGTTTCACAGGATTACGAAAAGAAAAGTCTCGGGCTGGAAAAATGGCTTAGCAGTTAAGTGCTTGCCTGTAAAGCCTAAGGACCCTGGTTGGAGGCTCGATTCACCAGGACCCATGTTAGCCAGATGCACAGGGGGTGCACACATCTGGAGTTCATTTGCAGTGGCTGGAAGCCCTGGTGTGCCCATTCTCTCCCTCTCTCTCTGCCTCTTTCTCTCTCTCTGTCACTCTCAAATAAATAAATAAAAATAAACAACAAAATTTAAAAAAAGAAAAGTCTCAAATGAGCAGGTTATAAAGTCTAAAGTTTGATTCACTGATATTGTTTGTGACAGTTATAAAAGCTGCCTTCAAATATTTAATTAAGTTGGTAATGCTTCTGTGTTAAACTTTTAACTACTAAAAGCTGAGTCTTTTTTTGTTTGTTTTTGTTTTTGTTTTTGGTTGTATGAGGTAGGGTCTTATGCTAGCTCAGGCTGACCTGGAATTCAGAATGTAGTTTCAGGGTAGACTCAAACTCTCGGCTATCCTCCTACCTCTGCTTCACAAGTGCTGGGATTAAAGACATATACCACCACATCCAGCCTTAAACTGAGTCTTAATAAGATTAAAATTTATTTATTAGTTGCTGCTTTTTTAGTTTTATTTATTTTTTTTTATTTTTAGAGGTAGGGTCTCACTCTAGCCCAAGCTGACCTGAAATTCACTATGTAGTCTCAGGGTAGCCTCGAGCCCATGGTGATCCTCCTACCTCTGCCTCCCGAGTGCTGGGATTAAAGGTGTGCACCACTATGCTGGGCTTTTTCTTTTGTTTTTTTGAGGTAGTGTCTCACTCTGGTCCAGACTGACCTGCAACTTGAACCCAAATCCTCCTCCCTCTATCTCCCGAGTCCTGGGATTAAAGACATGTGCCACCACACCCGGCTTTCTTTCTCTTTTGTAAAACTAATTCTAGTAAATCATCATTGTGTTTATAACTCAGGTTTTATAAAAGGTATAATCGAACTTCATGCATTGTAACACTTGTTCTTAGGGAGACAAGAAAATCTCCCCATATTTTGATAACTGTGCGCTTTCTCAAATTTTGAGGTGTTGCATTCACAATTCTTGGGCCATAGTGAGTTGTGATGTTAGAATCTGTTATTTGCAAACAATATAATTTAAAGAGAAACTGTCAGATATCTGGTCAAAGAATCATTTAATAGTCATGGGTAACAAGAATAATGATACATAAAATTGATTTGTGTTAACAAAGTTACCCTAAACAAGGTGCATCAGATTGATCATTATAGATTTCTCTATAAGGCTTAAGTTTGTGTTTAGTCTGGGTTAGACCAAAAGTTTAAAGCCACTAGAATGTTCACAGATACATAGATATATTTAAATGTGATTCTAAGTTACTAAAGACAGATTTTTAGTTTTCAACTTCAAAAGCAGAAGTGCTTGTTTATATCTGCTACAACAGTATCCAGAGGTTTTTAAGTATATAGAAAATGCCAAAATTCAACTCTGATTTTAGATTGCCTTACAGACACAATTAAAAGGTCAAAGTTTAGATGGGTATTGCTTATTACAATAACTTAATGTGTGAGAGATTGCTTAATTTGAGTTTGTTCATAGAACAATATAAAATACTGATAAAAGTTTAGTGTTAATGACAAAAGCCATTGTTATCATCCTTCTCTATGCCCCTATAGAGGAGTCTTCACAAGAGAATGACATTCTTGGGACTCAAGATTTTGTCAGATGGGGTAGAACATGACAATAAAGAATTGCCCAGGAAACAGACAATGTGTTAAGGCCAGTTAATCTCCAAGAAAAATTTCCTGCTAACTAATACCTGACTGCCCCCTGAGATAACAGGTTGTCCTCCTAGAAATTCCTTTTCAGATTAAAAATACACTCCTTCATAGTGCAGAGGAACAAAATTGGTGGTTCTTACCAGGACACTAAAACTAAATGAAAGTCAGAGTTAATATGTATAGTTTTGTTAATAAAAGTTGTCTCTAGGACTGTTAACATGTTTTGTCTGTAGTTACAAATGTTATATAATGTATATGTTTCTTATCTGTCAGATTATGGCTTACCATATTATCAAACAACATAAGTTAAATATTAGAACAAAATCTTAAGGTTTTTTTTTTTTTTAATACCATGTTTTAACTAGATACGTTTTGTTAAAGACAAAAAGTATAGACATACCCTATATTCCCATTTTTCTCCTGGGTGCTTAACAACCAGATATAGTGGCCAGAACCAATGAGGATCTGGGGATTAAAAGAGTACCCAATATTTTGGTCCCAGCCTCTCCAGGTCAAAAAGGCTCAAGAGATAATCAGACACTTTTTTCTCTAGAGGGTCTTAAATCTCTTGTTAAGTCACCTATCTTTTTGATCAGAGAAGACATGCAGACCCAGAAAATGGATTCCAATCAATATCTGGTCTGCAGAAGGAAAGTCAGAACAGAGGGAAATACCCTTAATGTTTGCAAAGGAAGGGAAGGCACATGGTCAGCAGGGCCCTGACTCATCTCAGCAGATAGCACAAATGGTGAGAGAGCCATAGAGCTCTTCCCAGGTCACTAAAAGTCTCTCTTAAAGCACAACAACTGACCTTCAAAATTACAATATAAAATTAAACTTTGGCCACCTACTTGATCTTAAGCACTTGATAGAAAAATATAGCAATAAAGTAAGTTACATTTTGAAGAATTTAATCATCACAGACCAGGCTGTAACTTTAGGTAGATGTGCTCACTGTGACAAGAACAAGTACAGACCACACCATTTGGTAAATTTCTAGATCTTCATAACGATCATGCTTGTCATTTCTTTAATAATTCTGCTAATTTTGGGACACTGTGTATTTAACTGCAATCTTAACCTTGGATCCTCTCATCTACAGTTAGCCCACACTCAGATGGTTCTATTGCAATCCAACTCCATCTACCTGAGTCCCCTTGATTGCCCTCCAGGGCCTGAAACGCTAATGGGAACCCCTGGTTTGAGTGGAGACTACATAAACCCAAAGCAGAAAATAAGAGGCTGATGAGAGTTCAACAGTAAAAGAGTGTTCTAACTTGTCATCCATGTCTCTGGAAATATTGGGGAAGAGGGGGTGGAGGAAATGTAAGAGCCATAGAATTGGAAGGTGACACTTTTATAAACCCACAGTGATTATGGATACTCCCACTGAGGGGGGTCCTCAGTGCAATGGGGGTCAGGAAGAGGGTCAATAAGAGGGTAGCCCAATGGGATTATGACCAACTTGCAGTATATGTGCATTTTTAAGTTTCCAATTAAAATTGTAAAAAGCAAAACAAAAATTCAGTGTACTATACTGTGTTGCAATACCTAATTGAAAATGTCTGCCCTTAAGATCTAACATAGCATCAATAACATATATATATATATATATATATATATATATATATATATATATATATGCTATGTTTTTCTATACTGGAAATTATTTTTTTGATATTTAGGACTAAAAGCTTCTTCCCTTTTCTAACCTTTTGTTTTTGAAGTAGGGTATCACTCCAGCTAGCCTCACTCACTCTGTAGTCCTAGACTAGCCTTGAACTCACAGCAATCCTCTTACCACAGCCTCCCTAGTGCTTGGAGTAAAGGCATGCACCACCATGTCCAGCTCTTTTTAACTTTTTTATGGAAACTTCCATAAGTATAGACATTATACCATGATCATTTCGATGCCCACTTCTCCCTCCCAGATCCCTCTTCCACTGAATCCCTTCTTCTTTCCAATTATACTCTCTTCTATTTTTATGTCCTCATTTTTCTTCTTCTATTATGCATGTACTGTGTAGATAGTGTCAGCCACTGTGAGCCCATTCATATAAAGACCATTTTGTTTACGGAAGACACCACTGTAAGCAGTTCTACTGATCCTGTGGCTCTTATATTCTTTCCACCACCTCTGCTACAATGTTCCTTAAGCCTTGGATAGTGTGATAGAGATATGTCACTTATTGCTGAACACTCCACTGTCACTTTTTCTCAGGACCATGGTGATTTTAAGTCACCCCAGTGGTCACTGCCATTAGGAAAGAGAAGGTACTCTAACCAAAAGTGAGAGTGCCATTAATATATGGACATAAGTACAAATGTTTAGAGTTTGGTGGACATAAAATATGCATTTTGCCAGATAACAGTAGTAGTTTTCCCACCTAGGGCTTATAACTTTCCTAGCCATAGGCTAGATTTTGACTAGGTTTTCATTACCAGGCAGTCATTCCCTCCCATTTAGTGGGCCTCCAGTCCAATCAGAGAGCTGTTGATTTTACCCATAACAGACATGCTTCTATTGCACCAGTTGCACTTTTGGCCTGGCTGGCCAGCCATAAGGCTTTCAGGGTCTGCTGCAAATTAAGACCTTTGATGACTTCTCTTCCCTAAAAGGCTGCATTCAGCATAGCTCTATAATCCTGACAGCTAACAGTCAGTGCATAGGAAGGAAGCTTCCAGATCAGCTACAGTTTGATTTCTCAGCCCAAGCATGTGGAGTCCTCTGCAACAGGGTCTTAACATCTAGTTCTGGTGGGAAACCAAGAGCTTTGGCAATAGCCTATAATGTTTTGGGGGCATCCGGGGTCTCTCTCCCTGGCCAACAATTAACTGCAAGGTATCCCACCCTTGGCACTCTTTCTTTCTCACCCTCTTTCTTTCTTTCTTTCTTTCCTTCCTTCGTTCTTTCTTTCTTTCTTTCTTTCTTTCTTTCTTTCTTTCTTTCTTTCTTTCTTTCTTTCTTTTTCTTTCTTCCTTGTTTCTTTCTTTCTTCCTTCTTTCTTTCTTTCTTTCTTCCTTTCTTTCTTTTTTTCTTTCTTTCTTTCTCGCTCTCTCTTTTTCTTTCTGAGAGTGGGGTCTTGTTTAGTTGCCCAGACCTTTCCCAAGCTCTTGAGCTCCAGTAATTTATTCCCTCAGGCTCCTGAGTACTTGGTACTATAGGCTTGAATACTTTATCTGATATTTTCTCTTCTTTCTTTCTTCCTTCCTTCCTTCTTTTCTTCCTTCCCTTCTTTTATTTTTTAATATTCTTTTTCTTTCTTTAGCCACAAGATCCCTTTTATTACAGGCTAGTCCATAAACTGCTGGGATTACTGACATGTGCAAAAACTTCTTGCCCTTTTTCTGAGTCTAAGACTGATAGTGAAACATTAATTCTTTCACATGTTATATAAATATTCTAACAGTGAGCTACTACAGTTTTTTAAAAATGTGTGTATGGGGGGGGTCTAGATATGTGCATATAGAGGACAACCTGGGGGTATCTGCCCTCTCCTTATACCTTCATTTATTGTTTTGCTGCTGTATGTGAACCAGGCTTCTGCATGTCAACATCTCAGGTAGATTCAGGTTAGGAGCCATAGATGAGTGAGACTACAAAAATTTTCTTTCTGTGATTGGGTGAGTTTGCTGAGAATGATCTGTTCCAAGTTTGACCATTTTACTTCAAATTTTATTTTGTCATTTTTCCTTCCTGCTGTGTAGAATTCCATCATGTAGGTAGACCAGATCTTGATTATCCATTCATCTAATGATGGATATCTGGTTTGATTCTAACTCTTAGCTACTATGAATTGAGCAGCTATAAACATGGTTGAGCAAAACTCTCTGAACTGAGCCATGGAGCTTTTAGGATACATGCCCAGTAAGGGAATAACTGGGTCTGTTGGTAACTCTATAGTCAACCTTTTTAGGAGTCTCCAAATTGCATTCCAAAGTGGTTGTACCATCTGACATTCCCACTTATAATGGATGAGGGTTCCTATTTTTCTACATCCTCATGGACATTTATTTTCATTTGATTATTTAATGTTTGCTATCCTCACTGGCTGGGGTAAGGTGGAATCTTATAGCTGTTTTAATTTGCATTTCCTTGGTGATTAGGGATGATGAACATTTTCTTAAGTGTGTGTTTGCCATTTGTATTTCTTCCTCTGAGAACTGCCTGTCCAGTTCTTTGCCCCATTTTGTGAGTCAGTTTTTTGACTTTTTATTGTTTAGGTTTTTGAGTTCTTTGTAGATTCTAGAAATTAGGCTTCTGTCAGTTGGATAGAAAGCAAATAATTTCTCCCATTCTGTGGCTAATCTATTGGCTGTGCTTATTGTATGTTTCTGTTCTTTCTTTTTTTTTTTTTCTTTATTAGTCAGTTCTGTATTCAGCAAATACAGTCAGTTTGGTACCATTATTAGGCTCATCCGTGACCTACCCCTCCCCTTGGCCCCTCCTTGTTGAGGTATACGGGTCATGCATTGTGGAGTTAGCCCACAGTTATGGGTAAGCTAAATGTCTCTGCATATCATGACCCAACATGTGACTCTGACATTCTTTCCGCCCCCTCTTCCCTGAGCCATGTTGGGTTCATTTTTGGTCTGCTTTAGTGATGAGGTGTTGGGGGCCTCTGAGGATCTGGCTCTCCGATTTGGTAGGAGTTGATTTTCTCTGTGCTGATCTCCTTCCCCCTTGTGCTGGTATCCAGTTCATCAGGAAAGCAGCCCCCTTGCTTGTTTCTCCAATTTTTCTTAGTTTCAGCGGGGGCCCTTTTGAGGTATGATGGGGTGGCTCTCTCCTTAGCATCTACATCTATCTGAAAAAGAGAAGCAGATTCTCCAACGGAGAGTAAGTTAGCACCAGGACAAATGAGATAACCCTTACTTTTTTTTTTTTTTAATAGAGAATTTAATAGGTGTAGGCCCTCTTGTAGCCCACAATTGATGGTAGCTTGATATTGGAGAGTGGGTTTACGTTTGGATATGGTTCTGACTTGTTTCCCAGCTCCAGCTATGGGTCCCATACCAGTGAGGGGATCAGTTAGCCAAATTGAGGGCGGTTGGTTCCCCACCATGGCTGTGTGCCACCACTGCACTTGTGTGGGCATCACAACAAGTTATTTGCTGCTAAGTAGGTTAGACCATGCGTTGCTTCGAAAGATATTGGTCAATTTCCCCCAGTCGCCAATGTAGCACCTTCTGGCACTAGACGCGCTGACTGTCTGGGGACTGACTCTCTTCCAACTTCCAGCCATGCCATTCTAATTTGCATGTCAACCACATAAGGTATCTTCAGCAGTAGGGTCTTACCACTAGCCTTTGGTGGGTCATCAAGTACTCTGACAGAAATCTGTCTGTCTTTTAGGAAACTTTGTAAGTCTCTCTGATCAAAAGCTCTTTGTGGATGATAGCCCCATGCTGGATCTGGGAGTTACAGGTCAGTGCCCACTAAGAAAATGAGGAAAAAGATAACTAATATACAAGAGTTAGAGATAAGAGACAGAGAGACAGGGAGAGGGGAAGTGAGGGAGGGAGGACGTAGGAGATTAAGATTAGTCTTAATCTTACCCTCTCCAGTGTCTTGTGGTTCAGGTGTTCCCTGTAAGGGCCTGGTGAAGGATCAGCCATTTGGTCTATCTTTTAGTAAGTAGAAGATTATGGTACCATTGCCGTTTGGGTCTAGATTTGTGTTTCCCACCCCTTTGATGCCCTCCCCTCCCTCCCTTTTCATCTTAGTGTCTAGTCTAGGAGATGCCTACTGGGTATGTAAGGTATCTTTGGTAGACTCAGGTTAGGTGCTTTAGATGAGTGAGATTATGTGGCGATTTTTTATCTGTGATTGGGAAAGTTCACTGAGAATGATCTGTTCCAGGTTCAACCATTTTTCCTCAAATTTCATTGTGTCATTTTTTCTTACTGCTGTATAGAATTCCATTGTGTAGATATACCACATCTTAGTTATCCATTCTTCTAGTGATGGACATCTGGGTTGATTCCAGCTCTTAGCTATTACAAATTGAGCCACTACAAACATGGTTGAGCAAATCTCTTTAGTCTGTGGTTTGAAGGTTTTAGGGTAGATGCCCAGTAAGGGAATAACTGGGTCTGTTGGTATCTCTATACTCAGCTTTTTCAGAAGTCTCCATATTGCTTTCTAAAGTGGTTGTACCATCCTACATTCCCACCAACAGTGGATGAGTGTTCCTACTTCTCCACATCCTCGCCAGCATTTATTTCTATTTGATTTTTTGATGTTTGCTATCCTTATTGGGGTAAGGTGGAATCTCATAGTTGTTTTAATTTGCATTTCTCTGATGATTAGGGATGATGAACATTTTCTTAAGTGTATGTTTGCCATTTCTATTTCTTCCTCTGTGAACTGCCTGTTGAGCTCTTTGCCCCATTTTGTGATTGGGGTGTTTGACTTCTTACTGTTTAGATTTTTGAGTTCTTTGTAGATTCTAGAGATTAGGCCTCTATCAGTTGGATAAACCACAAATATTTTCTCCCATTCTTTGGGTAATCTATTGGCTTTGCTTATTGTATGTTTGTCTGTAAAGAAACTCTTCAGCTTCATGTGGTCCCATTGGATGAGTGACGGTTTAACTTCATGAGCTACTGGGGTTTTGTTCAGGAAGCCTTTTTCCATTCCTATATCATGGAAAGTACTTCCTAAATTTTCTTCCAGTAGTATTCGAGTTTCTGGTCTTATATTGAGATCTTTGATCCATTTGGACTTGAGTGTAGTGCATGGTGAAATGTGTGGGTCAAGTTTCAGTTTCCTGCATATGGTTATCCAGTTTGTCCAGCACCATTTGTTGAAGATGCTATCTTTTTTCCAGCCTATATTATTTGGGCCTTTATCGAATATCAAGTAGCTATAGTTGCTTGACCCAAAGTCCTGGTCCTGAAGTTTATTCCATTGATCTATACTCCTGTTTTTATGCCAGTACCATGCTGTTTTTATTACTATGGCTTTGTAATATAGCTTTAGATCAGGTATGGTGATGCCTCCAGAGGTATTTCTTTGGCTGAGGATATGTTTGGAAACGCGAGGCTTTCTGCCTTTCCATATGAAATTTGAGATCATTTTTTCTATCTCTGTGAAGAACAAGGTAGGGATTTTAATTGGAATTGCATTAAATGTGTATATTGCCTTTGGTAGGATTATCATCTTCACAATGTTAATTCTTCCTGTCCAGGAACATGGGAGGTCTTTCCATTTTCTCAAGTCCGCCTCAATTTCTTTTTTGAGTGTTTTTATGTTTTCATTGTATAGATCTTTCACTTCCTTGGTTAACGTTATTCCAAGGTATTTTATTCTTTTTTGTTGCATGTTGCTCTGTGAAGAAACTTTTCAGCTTCATGAGATCCCAATGGTTGAGTGGTTGTTTAAGGTCCCATGCTACTGGGGCTTTGCTCAGGAAGTCTTTTCCCATTCCTATATCATGGAAAGTTCTTCTTATTTTTTTTTCCAGTAGTAACTGAATTTCCAGTCTTATATTAAGAACTTTTATCCATTTGGACTTGAGTGTTGTGCATGGAAAGATGAGTGGATCAAGTTTCAATTTCCTGCATGTGGATATCCAGTTTGTCCAGCACAGTTTGTTGAAGATGTTTTTTTCCAGCCTATATTGTTAGGGCCTTTGTCAAATATCAAGGAGCTGTAGTTATTTGGCCCAAAAACTGGGTCCTCAATTCTGCTACCTTGGTCTATACTCCTGTTTTTATGCCAGTACTATGCTGTTTTTATTACTTTGGCTTTGAAATATAGCTTTTTTTTTTTTTTTTTTTTTTTTTTTTTTGGTTTTTTTCAAGGTAGATCTCACTCTAGCCCAGGCTGGCCTGGAATTTGCTCTGGAGTCTCAGGGTGGCCTCGAACTCACGGCGATCCTCCTACCTCTGCCTCCCGAGTGCTGGGATTAAAGGTGTGCGCCACCACGCCCGGCTCTGAAATATAGCTTTAGATCAGGTATCGTGATGCCTTCAGAGGTGTTTCTTTTGCTGAGAATATGCTTGGATATCTGAGGCCTTATGCCTTACGATATGAATTTGAGATCATTTTTTCTATCTCTGTGAAGAACACTGTTGGGATTTTAATTGGAATTGCATTAAATCTGTAGATTGCCTTTGGTAGGACTGCCATTTTTACAATGTTAATTCTGCCTGTCCAGGAGCATGGAAAGTCTTTTCATTTTCTCAAGTCCGCCTCAATTTCTTTTTTGAGTGTTTCTATGTTTTCATTGTATATTTCCTTCACATCCTTGGTTAATGTTATTCCAAGGTATTTTTGTTGTTGTTATTGCTATTGAGAATGGGACACTGTCATTTATTCCTTTATCTGTATCTTTGTCTTTTGCATATAGAAAGGCTACTGATTTTTGTGCAATGATTTTGTATCCTGCTACTTTGTGGCATGAGTTAATCATCTTTAAATGTTTTGAGATGTAGGCTCTTGGGTCTCTTATGTACAGAATCATGTCATCTGTAAATAGAGTTAAATTCTTTCTTTCCTATTTGTATCCCTTTTATTTTTTCTCCTGTCTTATTGCTTGAGCTAGAACTTCCAGTACTATATCAAAGAGCAGAGGTGAGAGTGGACACTCCTGTCTTGTTCCTGATCTCAATGGGAATTCCTTCAGACTTTCACCATTAAGTATTATTTGTGCTTTAGGATCTTTCTATGTAGCCTTTATTATGCTGAGATATAAAATGTCCATGATAATTCTCTCCAATGTTTTGATCAAGAAATGATTTTTTTTTTTTGTCAAAGGCCTTTTCTGCACCTATCAAAATGATCATGTGGTTTTTGTGTTTAAGCTTATTTATGTGTTGTATTGCATTGACAGATTTCCATATGTTGAACCACTCCTGTGTTCCTGGGATGAAGCCTACTTGATCAAAGTGGATAATTCTTTTGATGTGTTATTGACTTTGGTTTGTGAGGATTTTGTTAAGGATTTTTGCATCTAAAGTTCATCAGGGAAATAGGCTTATAGCTTTCTTTTTGTTGTTGTTGTTGCATCTTTGCTTGGTTTTGGTATTAGGGTGATACTAGCATCATATAAGGAGTTGGGGAGCTTTCCCTGTTCTCTGATTTTGTGGCATAGTTTGAGAAAAATTGTTTTCAGTTCTTCTATGAAGGTTTGATAGAATTCAGCTGAGAAGTCATCTGGTCCTGGGCTCTTCTTTTTGGGGCGGTGTTTGATTGCCATTTCAATCCCAATGGCTGTGTTAGGTTTGTTTAGGAGATTGATCTACTCTGAGTTTAGCTTTGGTAGGTGGTATGCGTCCAGAAATTCATCCGTTTCCTTCATATTAACCAGTTTTGTGGAGTAGAGATTTTTGAAATAAGTCCTGATGATTCTCTCAATTTCACTTATATCTGTTGTAATCTCTCCTTTTTCATTCCTAATTTTGTTAATTTGAAGCATCTCTCTTTTTTTTGCTTGATTAAGTTGGCCAGGGGTTTATCAATATTGTTTATTTGTTTTTCAAAGAATCAGCTCTTTGTTTAATGAATTTTCTTAATTGTTTTTTTTTAGTTTCCAATTCATTAATTTCTGCTCTAATCTTAATTATTTCTTTCCATCTGAAGCTTTTTGGGTTGGATTCTTCTTGCCTTTTCAGTGCCTTTAGGTGGATGCTTAGGTTATTGATTTGGGATCTCTCTGTCTTTGTTATAAAGGCATTTAGTTCTATGAATTATCCCCTGAGGACCACCTTCATTGTGTCCCATAATTTTTGGTATGATATGTTCTCATTGTCATTCATTTGTAGAAATTTTACAATTTCATATTTTATTATGTCTACTGCCCATTTATCATTGAAAAGTGTGTTGTTCAGTTTCCAGGAGCTGATGGGATTCCTGGTGCATCTTTTGTTGTTAAGTTCTAGCAATATAGCATTGTGATCTGATATCATGTAGGAAATTATGTAGATATTCCTAAATATATGGAGGCAGGCTTTGTGACCCAATATATAATCTATTTTAGAGAAGGTTCCATGGCCTACTGAGAAAAATGTGTAATCTGTGGATTTGTGGTAGAATGTTCTGTAGATGTTCATTAGGTCTAATTGTTCTGTGGTTTTGTTGAACTCTCTCACTTCCCTGTTGATTCTCTGTTTGGATGATCTATCTATTGCTGATAATGGAGTATTGAAGTCCCTGACTATGATGGTGTTGGTGGTCATTTCTGTTTTATTGTCAAGTAGGTTTTGTTTTATGAATTGTGGTGCCCCTGTGTTTGGTGTATAAATATTTATTATTGTGATATATCCTCTTGTTGGATTGTTCCCTTGATAAGTAGGAAGTGGCCTTTTTTTGTCTTTTTGGATTACTTTTGGTTTGAAGTCTATTATATTCAATATTAATATAGCTACGCCTGCTTATTTCTTATTTCCATTTGTTTAGAATATCATTTTTTCACCTTTTCAGCAAGAGGAGGTGCGTCTTTAGTGGTAAGGTGGGTTTCTTTAAGACAATAGATTGAGGGGTCTAATTTTCTGATCTAACCTCTTAGCTTATGTCTCTTGATGGGTAAATTAAGGCAATTAATATTTAGGGTAATGATGGGCTAGAGGGATGGTTTAGTGGTTAAGGCATTTGCCAGCAAATCCAAAGGACCCAGGTTCAATTTCCCAGGGCCCAAGTTAGCCAGATGCACAAGGGGGCACATGCATCTGGGGTGTATTTGCACTGGCCAGAGGCTCTGGCATGCCCATTCTCTCACTCTCTCTCTACCTCTTCCTCTGTCAAATAAATAAATAAGTAAAAATAAAATATTTTTAAAAATATTTAGGGTAATGACTGTGAGGTTTGATTTGATCCTTGCCATATTGTGTTGGTTTATGTGGTTTGGTTTTTTTCTTGGACTTTGCAGTTTTTTGTGCCTTCTTTGAGTGTGGCTATTGTGATCTGTTTCTTGTAGGCACTTGAGTTTGATTATTTGATTCTCATGTGTGGAGAATTTCCTGAAGTACTCTCTGCAGGTTTGTGTTGTGTTTCTATAGTTGTAAAGCTGAGTTTTATTGAGGAAAAGTTTTCTTTCTCCATCTATTATGAGAGATACTTTTGCTGGGTAGAGTAATTTGGGTTGGAAGCCATAGGTTCTTAGACTTTGCAGTGTTTCATTCCAGGCCCTTCTGATTTTCAGGATTTCCTTTGAGAAGTCTGAAGTAATACTTATGGAGTTACCTTTAAATGTAATTTGTCAGTTTTCCTTAGCTGCTTTTAGGATTTTCTCTTTGGTATCATTGTTTAATCTTAATGACAAAATGTCTTGTAGAGTTTCTCCTTTGGTCCAGTCTGTTTGGAGTTCTATCAGCTTCTTGTAACTTGATGAGCATTTCTTTTGAGAGAGTTGGAAAGTTTTCTTCAATAATTTTGTTGAATAACTTCTCCATGCCTTTGGTCTGAATTTCTTCCCCTTCCGGTATTCCCATGATCTGAATGTTAGGAAATTTAAGGGTATCCCACAGTTCCCTCATGTTCTCTTCACAGAAATTTTGAATTTATTGAAACTTAGTACTATTATTCCTTTTGTGTTGTGGTCTGCCCATCACAGTGTACAAGCCTTATTTAATTTAGGAGGAAGCTATAGTCTACCTTTGAAGTGTGTCCAGTGGTTATTCCCTCTTATGTTTGCTTCCCCTATTTTTCTGGTGACAGTTGGGCCTGCCTGCTCAGAGGGAAGGAGCCCCTGAGGCTCTGGTGGGGGCCCAAGGACCTGATGTAGAGGCCTGTTGTTCTGTGATTCACAGTATGGGAGTGCATGGTCAGGTGTTCCAAAGTGTACAGGGGGGGTGGTGGCCAGTGGGATGGCATTCGGGAGCCTGGAGGTGCAGGTGGAAGTAACTAATGGGTTCACAAGGGGATGGGGGGTGCTGTCAAGTGGGATGGCTTTTGTGGGACAGAATTCACATGGGCCAGGGGGAGTGGGGCAGCGGTTGGGGCCAGCGGAGTGGGATTGCAAGAGGGGTGGGGGAAGTGAGGTGGCAGTCTCAGTGGGGCAGGAGGCAAGGGGAGTGAGGCAGTGGTCATGAAGGGTGGGGGAATGAGAATGGGGCTGTTTTTGTCTCTGCAAGAATTTGTGAAAAGGGGACTGCTTCTTCTGCTATTATGGAACTTCACTTGGATCTGGAAGCCTGAAATGAATCTCATTCCTCCTATAAGATGTCTGGATTGGAGGTTCATCCCAGCAAAGTGGAACTGTCTTCAACAACTTTTCATAGGATAAACTTGTATGCAAATTATCCAATCCATATGTATACATAGTTTATATGAAAACTTGTAAAATAAAATGATTCTATGCTTTATGAATGATGATTATAAAGCAAATTTAAATGTAAGATTGATGACTGTATACTTGTTTATATCTAGGGACTTCTTATGATTCCCTATGTCTCTTTGGTGTCCATGTTTCTTGATACTGCCACCAATAGTGAGTTAACATAATGCATAAATTCACACAGACCTATATGCACACAACATACAAATATTATATTATCTCAAGTTCTAAAAAGCACTCATCTGGTCGATTCCATTCCATTATATTTTCTAGCATTGTGTTCTCTATTCTACTTCACAAAAGAGTTAGCAAGGGCCGAAAGTGTTTGTGAGGCCACCACTAACCAAGTGTCACAGATAGGACTCAAATCCTCATTCTGCTAGCCACAGTGTGGGAGCACCTAGCTCTGCATAGTACTGTTCCCTCCCATCTCTCAGCACTGGTGGGCTTCAGCCCTGAGAAGAAGGCAGCACTGACCCTATTAATTTCATAATGCAATGCAATGCATGGAAACTTGCCCCTCTTCCTTTTTATGTCCATAAATGACCACCCTGAGTATTAATTTCAAGATTACACACAACAGTGCCTGACACTACCTACACAAGACCATCATAAGAGGAGGAAAAGATCATGTCATCAAAATAAAAGAGAGACTGATTGAGAGGGGGAGGGGATATGATGGAGAGTGGAGTTTCAAAGGGGAAAGTGGGGGGGGGAGGGGGGGTATTACCATGGGATATTTTTTGTAATCATGGAAAATGTTAATAAAAATTGAGAAAAAATAAAAAAATAAAGAGAGAAAAGAGAAGGTAATGAGATTGTGACCAAATATATTATGTGTATAAAAGTTGTCAATAAATTCAAACAATTCTCAAAAAACAAAAAAATGATTACACACAAGCATGAGTATGCAAATCAGGAAACCTGAATGAATGAAGTGAATGCAAATGATGAAGCTGCAATGCTGGTAACTCAGGGAGATGTGGCTTTATCACCCATCCACAGCTTAAGCATGGACCAGATAGAACTCGATGCCAGAAGTGGGTCAGTGTCATGGCTGCATTATGATATCCAGAGTTATCCAACCTATAAATGTCTTCTTTCTTTTTCTTTTTTTAATTTTTTGTTTATTTATTTGAGAGCAACAGACAGAGAGAGAAAGAGGCAGAAAGAGAGAGGGAATGGGTGCACCAGGGCCTCCAGCCACTGCAAACGAACTCCAGATGCATGTGCCACCTTGTGCATCTGGATAACGTGGGTCCTGGGGAATCGAGACTCAGACCAGGGTCCTTAGGCTTCACAGGCAAGCACTTAACCACTAAGCCATTTCTCCAGCCTATTTTATTTTATTTTATTTTATTTTATTTTACTTTATTTTATTTTTTGAGGTAGGGTCTCCTTGTAGCCCAGGTTTTCCTGGAGTTCACTATGTAGTCTCAGGATGGCCTCTAACTCACAGTGATCCTCCTGAGCACTGGGATTAAAGGCATATTCAACCATATCTGGTTGTCTTCAAGTTTTTCAAAGTATGCTTTTTGATTTTTGCACAGAGCATTGCAATTTACTAACTGCTAGTGCAGAACAGTTCTAAGAATGTACCCGAGGCATTGTGTGGCCCTCTTCATCCTTATTTTTCAGGAATTTCCAAATGCCTAAAAACTCAATATCTTCATCTTCCTTTTAATTCTTTGTATATAAACCCATCAAAGTTATATGAACATATTTTATATTTTATTGTCTATTTTATGGCTCATATTATTTTCATAGAAAATGTCTAAAACTTGCATTTAGATTGAACACAAAAATGACAGAATTATTTGAAGACAACCCAGCTTCAGAATATCTGTTAATATACTAGGACCATAATTTTCATCTAAGGGGACTAAGTTCATTTGTCCCACTTTAAGCTGTATCATTTCATGCCACCTGCGATCATTTAGAATCATCCAGAAGATGGTCTTAATCTCCTCCCTCCCTCCCAGCAAGTGCTATACTGCTGAGTGTCTCATTCTAGAGATGTTCCAGATATCTGGAGGAAAGGAATGTCTCTGAAGATACACATACAGAGAAAAGACTTCAAACTGTCTGGCTGAGTCTCCACAGAGTTTATTGCTATTTGATGATATACCTTTTGTTCAAATGTTCTTCTAAACTAATATCAAACCTACTATATAGAACATATACGTTTCCCTTTGATTCTTTGAGTTTTCTTTTATGAGGAGGCCTCATGTCATTCCACACAGAACTTCCATAAAATTAACATTCATACTTTATCTTTGTAATTTGTCTTTTTATTTATTTATTTATTTGAGAGCAACAGACAGAGAGAGAAAGAGGGAGAGAGAGAGAGAAAGAGACTGAGAGAGAGAGAATGGGTGTGCCAGGGCCTCCAGCCACTGCAAACAAATTCC
The DNA here is from genome assembly GCA_036346955.1 of Dipus sagitta. NCBI lineage: Eukaryota > Metazoa > Chordata > Mammalia > Rodentia > Dipodidae > Dipus > Dipus sagitta. Next base: position 210,825,298 of record CM070770.1, read on the forward strand.
AGATGTGTGTGCCCCCCTGTGCATGTGGCTAACGTGGGTCCTGGGGAATCGAGCCTCGAACCTGGGTCCTTAGGCTTCACAGGCAAGCGCTTAACTGCTAAGCCATTTCTCCAGCCCTGTAATTTGTCTTTTATTACAGAGGTTTTAACCACAAATATAAGGTGGAAGGAAAATGTATTTTTCCCCTACAAAGCCAATACACAATTGTATTAAGTAAATTTCTAAGCTGAATTCTTTGCTAAATAGCAGTTCATTAAATTCTTCTTTGCCTTAAAGTTTTCATTTCAAAATTTTGTTTCTCAAAATTCTTTACTGTAGTGTGTAAATAGTATTATTAAATATCTGAAGTTTCATTTTTTTTGAATGAAGACAAATATTTATTCTAAAATTACTCATTACACACTTATACTGTTATTGGCTCTAAAATATTAAAAAAAATTGAACATGCTTAAAGAATCCCTTAATACATTTTTATAATATTGTATATAAAATAAACTTACTTCTCTTTTTAAAATTACATTGTAACTTTTAGCTAAACCTCTCTCCCCAAACTGTATGAAACACCACTGTAAATGATATCTCATATGTGTACCCTGACCTAGGGGCCTTTCAATATTTTCAGCTGATCTTTAGTATCGGGTAAGAAGAGAATCTTGTAATAGAATAAAGATACAAGCATCAAACGACATCAAATTCTAATGTGCATTTCATTAATTTTTGTGAAATGTTCTTCTAAAAACAGAAGTGCATCAAGATCCTTATACAAGATTCTTTTTTTTTTTCACACTGAATAACACTGTTTATTTTAGATGTTGAATTTTATGTATTAGTAGTGCATATTCCCACGGTGAATTTGGGGAGGGCATGCTAGATGTACTATCACTAATGCAAAAATAAAACTTAAGAAGCAATCTATAAATTTTTGAATTTTTTAGATCATAAACGAGAATATTTATATTAAGTCACTTTCAGGCATATTAAATAATTTCACAATGCTGTATTATTTTAGGAAAAATGAATTTTTTTCAGTTTGTTATAAGTGGGCAAAATTGAAGACAATAACATATCAATGTTCACTTTGAACCTATTTCACCAAATACCCTCACAAAGCCTAACAAAGAGTGATGCATTTGAGCTCACATCATCTGTGTCATTAGAAGTTAGAAAGTGCCTTGACGGCTTTAACACTCCCCTCCTGGCTCCTTGAGTCATGTCATAAACATTATTCTCCTCACTTTATACTCCACAATCAATACTGAAAAGGTCATGGGAGCAGACATTCAAAAAAGGAAGGCAAATGGTTTCACACACCACTATCACTTGTTGATCACTTGCTTATTGGTGATGGCCATCATAGGCTCTGTGGTGAGAAAAAAGGTGAGGCCAGATGGGGCTCAGCAGGACACACTATGGCCAATAGTACTAAAGTCTTCCTTAAGCATGGGAAAGAAAGAGAATTGTCAGTTACATTGCAGTATTTGAGACATTCAAATTCCTTTTGTAAATAGAAAATAAGACCAAGTTGGAACACATTGCCAGCAAATAGTATTACAAAGACAGTTTTCTAAATAATTAAGAAGCGTTTCTTAAATATAAGGGCAATGGAGGTTTTCTTCTCACTTTTGTTGCTTGCCACAATGGCTTTGTTTCCTCTCTCCCTGCTCTGCAAGTGACTTTGTGTGAGAAAATATAACTTTCCAGCTATGAACAGAGTAGATTCAGACATGTGTGTCTGAATGTATTTGATCACTAATTTGTATGTTCCTTTAGCCTTATTGATTATAATGGAAATTGGTATTCAAATAAAAATGAAGTTTGCATTTTATGTAGTCATATATCCTGAAAAAGGAAAAGGTGGAATTTTTTTTTAATTTGACAGTGAAAAATATGTGGTATTCAAACCTTCTAAGAATTAGAAATACCTTTGACACTAACAGCTTTAACACGGGGACCACTCTTCCTTACTTGACTCTATATGCTCTCAATAAGCTGTTATTAAATAGATGCTATATGCTAGCTAGAAAATGACGCAATATCTCAACATTAGTTACGATGTTGGCTGTACATTTTTTAATTTTCTTAAAGAAATGTACTCATCAACTTGAAGTTTCCTCAAGGTTTTAGGTGAAACTATGGAAAATTTGTCAAGTACTTTTTGGTTTCTATTGATACTCATGCTAGTCCCTTTGTTATGTTAACGTTGTATGCCAACCATCCAATGGAGACATGCTTCAAATGCTACCTCGATCTTTCATTTCTACAGTAATGTCTCTCTGGTGGTGACACATTACTACCTTTCTTTTCTACTGAAGTGTTATATTTTTTGCTTGCTTTTTTTTTCTCCATTTTTATTAATATTTTCCATGATAACAAAAAAAATCCCATGGTATTACCCTCCCCCCTTTCCCCTTTGAAATTCCATTCTCCATCATATCCCCTCCCCATCTCAATCTTTCTACTTACATATATACAATACAAACCTAATAAAAGCCCTCCTCCCTTTCTTTCTCTTCCCTTTCTATCTCCTTTTTTAACTTACTGGCCTCTGCTACTGAGTTTTTTCCTTCTCACACAGAAGCCCAATCATCTCTAGCTAAGATCCACATATGAGGGAGAACATGTGGCGCTTGGCTTTCTGGGCCTGGGTTACCTCATTTAGTATAATTCTTTCCAGATCCATCCACTTTTCTGCAAATTTCATAACTTCATTTCTCTTTACTGCTGAGTAAAACTCCATTGTATAAATGTGCCATATCTTCATTATCCACTCATCAGTTGAGGGACATCTAGGCTGGTTCCATTTCCCAGCTATTATAAATTGAGCAGCAATAAACATGGTTGAGCAAGTATCTCTAAGGTAATGAGATGAGTCCTTAGGATATATGCCTAGGAGAGCTATAGCTGGGTCATATGGTAGATCAATCTTTAGCTGTTTTAGGAACCTCCACACTGATTTCCACAATGGCTGGACCAGATTGCATTCCCACCAACAATGTAGAAGGGTTCCTCTTTTTCCACATACCCGCCAACATTTATGATCATTTGTTTTCATGATGGTAGCCAATCTGACAGGAGTGAGATGGAATCTCAATGTAGTCTTAATCTGCATTTCCCTGATGACTAGGGATGTAGAACATTTTTTTAGATGCGTATATGCCATTCGTATTTCTTCCTTTGAGAATTCTCTATTTAGCTTAATTGCCCATTTTTTGATTGGCTTGTTTGATTCCTTATTATTTAACTTCTTGAGTTCTTTGTATATCCTAGATATTAATCCTCTATCAGATATATAGCTGGTGACGATTTTTTCCCATTCTGTAGGTTGCCTCTTTGCTTTCTTCACCATGTCCTTTGCAGTGCAAAATCTGTGTATTTTCATGAGGTCCCAGTGGTTAATCTGTGGTTTTATTGCCTGAGCAATTGGGGTTGTATTCAGAAAGTCTTTGCCAAGACCAATATGTTGAAGGGTTTCCCCTACTTTTTCCTCTAGCAGTTTCAGAGTTTCAGGTCTGATGTTAAGGTCCTTAATCCATTTGGACTTAATTCTTTTGCACGGAGAAAGAGAAGAATCTATTTTCATCCTTCTACAGATACATATACAGTTTTCCCAACACCATTTGCTGAAGAGGCTGTCTTTTCTCCAATGAGCATTTTTGGCATTTTTATCAAATATCAGGTGGCTGTAACTACATGGGGTTACATTTGGGTCCTCTATTCTGTTCCATTGATCTACAAGTCTGCTTTTGTGCCAGTACCATGCTGTTTTTGTTACTATGGCTCTGTAGTATAGGTTAAAATCAGGTATGGTGATACCACCAGCCTTATTTTTGTTGCTCAGTATTATTTTAGATATTCGAGGTTTTTTGTGATTCCAAATGAAGTTTTGGATTGTTTTTTCTATTTCCGTGAAGAATGCCTTTGGAATTTTGATGGGGATTGCGTTAAATGTGTAGATTGCTTTTGGTAAGATTGCCATTTTCACAATATTGATTCTTCCAATCCAGGAACAAGGGATGTTTTTCCACTTCCTAGTGTCTTCTGCAATTTCTCGCTTGAGTGTTTTAAAGTTCTCATTGTATAGATTCTTTACTTCCTTAGAAAGGTTTATTCCAAGGTAGTTTATTTTTTTTTGATGCAATTGTGAATGGGAGTGATTCTCTGATCTCATCCTCTGTGTGTTTGTTGTTAGCATATATGAAGGCTACTGATTTGTGTGTATTTATTTTGTATCCTGCAACATGACTGTAGGTTTTTATCAGCTCTAACAGTTTGCTAGTAGAGTCTTTAGGATCCTTTATATATAGAATCATGTCTTCTGCAAATAATGATAATTTGACCTCTTCCTTTCCGATTTGTATCCCTGTTATGCATGTCTCTTGCCTTATTGCTATGGCTAAGACTTCCAGAACTATATTAAATAAAAGTGGGGACAGTGGACACCCTTGTCTTGTTCCTGATTTTAGTGGAAAAGCATCCAGTTTTTCCCCATTTAGTAATATGTTGGCTGTAGGCTTATCATAAATAGCCTTTATTATATTGAGATATGTTCCTTCTATTCCCAGTCTCTGTAGGACTTTTATCATGAAGGGATGTTGGATTTTGTCGAATGCTTTCTCTGTGTCTAATGAGATGATCATGTGATTTTTGTCCTTCAACCCATTTATATAATGTATAACATTTATAGATTTGCGTATGTTGAACCATCCCTGCATCTCTGGGATAAAGCCTACTTGGTCAGGGTGAATGATCTTTCTAATGTATTCTTGTATTCTGTTTGCCAATATTTTGTTGAGAATTTTTGCATCTATGTTCATGAGGGAGATTGGTCTGTAATTTTCCTTTTTTGTTCTATCTTTGCCTGGTTTTGGTATCAGAGTGTTGCTGGCTTCATAGAAGGAGTTTGGTAGAATTCCTTCTTTTTCTATTTCATGGAAAAGCTTAAGAAGCAATGGTGTTAGCTCTTCCCTGAAGGTCTGGTAAAATTCAGCAGTGAATCCATCTGGGCCTGGGCTTTTTTTAGTTGGGAGATTTTTGATAACTGTTAGGATCTCCATGCTTGTTATAGGTCTATTTAAGTGATTAATCTCATCTAGATTTAATTTAGGTAGGTCATATAAATCAAGGAAATCCTCCATTTCTTTCAGATTTTCATACTTTGTGGAGTATATGTTTTTATAATATGTCCCTATGATTTTTTGAATTTCTCTGGCATCTGTCGTGATGTTACCTTTTTCATCTCTAATTTTATTAATTTGTGTCTCTTCTCTCTTTCTTTTGGTCAGATTTGCTAAGGGTTTATCAATCTTGTTTATCCTTTCAAAGAACCAGCTCTTTGTTTCATTAATTCTTTGTATTGTTTTTTTGGTTTCTATTTCATTAATTTCTGCCCTAATCTTTATTATTTCTTCCCGTCTACTGATTCTTGGTTTGCCTTGTTCTTCTTTTTCCAAGGCTTTAAGGTGAAGCATTAGGTCATTTATTTGCGACCTTTCTAATTTCTTAATATAGGCACTTAAAGCTATAAATTTACCTCTTAGAACTGCCTTCATTGTGTCCCAGAGATTTTGGTATGTTGTGTTCTCATTATTGTTTGACTCTATAAATTTTTTGATTTCCTTCTTGATTTCTTCATTGACCCATTCATCATTTAGTAATGTATTGTTTAGTTTCCATGATTTTGTGTATGCTCTATATCCTTTCTTGCTATTGATTTGTAGTTTGATTCCTTTGTGGTCAAATAGAATGCAAGGAATTATTTCAATTTTCCTGAATTTGTTAAGATTTGCTTTGTGTCCTAATATATGGTCTATTTTAGAGAATGATCCATGTGCTGCTGAAAAGAATCTATATTCTGCAGCATTTGGATGAAATGTCCTGTATATATTGGTTAGGTCCATTCCTTCTATGACCTCATTTAGTCCAGATGCCTCTCTGTTTATTTTTTCCCGGGATGACCTGTCAATTGATGAGAGTGGGGTGTTAAAGTCACCAACTACCACTGTGTTTGGTGTTATCTGTGACCTTAGTTCTAACAGTGTTTGTTTGATGAATTTGGGAGCCCCCATATTAGGTGCATATATGTTTAGGATTGTAATGTCCTCCTGTTGGAGTGTGCCCTTAATCAATATAAAGTGACCTTCCTTATCTTTCTTGACTAATGTTGGAGTGAAGTCTGCCTTGTCAGATATTAGGATAGCAACCCCTGCTTGCTTTCTGGGTCCATTTGCTTGAAACACCGTTTTCCAACCTTTCACCCTAAGATAATGTCCATCCTTTGTAGAAAGGTGAGTTTCTTGGAGACAACAAATTGTAGGGTCCTGCTTTTTAACCCAGTCTGCAAATCTATGTCTTTTGGTTGGAGCATTGAGGCCATTGATATTAAGAGATATTATTGAAAGATGTGTATTTATGCTTGCCATTTTTTTTTTTTTTTTGTGGTTCTGTTTCTACCTTTGCTCTCTTATATTAACTAGTATTTGAGTGTTGTTTGTTGTTTTCCAGGTTCATTATATGTGTGTTTTTCTTTCTCTTCGGCATGTAGGATTCTTTCAAGTATTTTGTGTAGAGCTGGTTTTGTCTTCAAATACTCCTTTAGCCTGCTTTTGTCCTGGAATGTCCTTATTTCTCCATCTATTTGAATGGATAGTTTTGCAGGATAAAGTAGCCTTGGTTGACAGTTGTTATCTTTCAGAGTTTGGAATACATCACTCCAAGGCCTTCTGGCTTTGAAAGTTTGTGTTGAGTAATCTGCTGTGATCCTGATGGGCTTGCCTTTTTAGGTAACTTGATTTTTCTCTCTAACTGCTTTCAATATTTTTTCTTTGGATTGTGTGTTTGGTAGTTTGATTATAATATGGCGAGGAGAGGTTCTTTCCAGGTTTTGTCTGGCTGGTGTTCTAAATGCTTCCTGTATCTGCATTGGCACCTCTTTCCCAATTTGGGGGAAGTTTTCTTCTATGATTTTGTTGAAGATGCCTACTATACCTTTGGATTGAAATTCTTCTCCTTCTACTATACCCTGAATTCTTATATTTGATCTTTTCATAGTGTCCTGAATATCTTGAAATTCCCATTCATACTTTTCTATTAGTTTGTCTTTCTCTTTGTTGGATTGTATTAGATCTGCCACCTGGTCTTCTAGCTTAGATATTCTGTCCTCTCCTTCATCCATTCTACTGGTGAGATTTTCTACAGAGTTTTTTATTTCATTAACTGTGTTCTTCATTGCTAGTAATTCTGACTGGTTTTTCTTCATTATTTCTATTTCCTTATTTATGTCTTGTATTGATTTCTTTATTTCGTTAAATTGGTGTCCTGTATCTTCTCTGATTCCTTTGATTTCTTCTTTGAGTTCATTGAACATATTTACAATCATTCTTTTGAAATCTTTCTCAGGCATTTCCTCTAACTCATTCTCACTAGAGGTCATTTCTGAAGCATTGATGCTTTTTGGTGGATTTATATTGCCTTGGTTTTTGGTGTTTCTTGTGTTATAATGTATATATTTTTGCATCTTGGATTAAGTTACTGCTTAGATTTTCCAGTTAGCTGGGTATCCTTTGCTGTATCTATTGATCTGATATTGTATATCTTCTATGTAGGAGATTAAGATGTTAGGTGTGGCTCTTACCACTCTCAGAGTATCTAGACACGTGGTCCTAGGGGTTGAGTTTGCCTGCTATGGGAGTATTCAAATAGGTTGAGTGGAATAAAATACAGGTATATTCTAAAATTTAACTAAACCCTATACACATTCAGTCAAGAACAGCACCGAGCATTTATGCAAGATTAGGTATTATAAAAACCAGATCCTCTATCAACAAAGAAGTTAAGATTTCTGGTCTGTTGAAGGATCCAAGTCAGCTTGTGACCAGGTGAGACCCTTCCCTGGTTCAATCCCAGTTACCTCTTTGGATGCTTTTGGTCTCAGTCAAGTTGCTGGCTGGGATGTTGGGCCGCTGTTCTGCTTTCTGGAACTGGGTACTGGCTTTTCCTGTGGGGCAAACCAAGCCTGGCAACTGTGGCCCTGCAGATTGGCACCCCTGATGCTGGATCCCCGCTGCTGCCGCTGGAGCTGCCTGCTGGGACCACTGCTGCTGGATCTGCCACTGGAGATGCCGCTGCTGGGTCTGCCCCCGCTGATCCGCTGGAGCTGCCTCTGCTGGGTCCTCCGCCTCTGATCCTCTGGTGCTGCCACTGCGGGATCCGCCTCTGCTGCTGAAGCCGCTGGAGCCTCCGCTGCTGGATTCGCTGCCCTGAAGCCGCTGTGGCCTGTACCGGAGCAGCTGATGGTGTTTTTGGGGCTGGAGTCACGGCTTCCACCGCAGCTTCCAGCTTCCACCGCCGCTTCCGCTGCCAGGGTCTGAGTCTCCGCTGTTGGATCCCGAGTCGCCACTGCCGGAGCCCGAGATGCACCTGCCGGTGCCTGTGCTGCCGCTGCCGCTGCCAGAGTCCGAATCGCTGCTACCGGGTCCCGAGGTGCCGCTGCCGGAGCCCAAGTCGCTGCTACCGGGTCCCGAGCTGCCGCTGCCGGATCCCGAGCTGCCGCTACCGGGTCCCGAGCTGCCGCTGCCGGTGCTGCTTCGGCCTGCCCGTGTGGGCTCTGGATATCTCCTACTTCTCCGCTGCTGTTTTAATCTCTTATACACCTCCCTTGTGTATTTTGCTGGATTTTCTTTGGCTTTTTCTCCCCTAGGCTGCTTAGGCGTGGTTCCTATGCCCCCATCTTGACCGGAAGTCTTCTCTTTTTTTTTTTTTTAAGTGTGCTCTCTTACTAGGCTGTAAGATTTTAAGGTCAGAGATCACTCCTTAATCCACGATGTGTTTTAAGGATTTAACAGAGTTCCCAGAATACAGTAGGTGCTCAACATGTATTTGTTGTTTCTTCTTTGATTCTCTGGCACCTCTAGATGTTCAACTAGAACTATTCTATTTATCTTCCATCCCTATCTATATGGCTTCATATCAAACACTGTGGAAATAGGAACTTACATATTGGGTCTCTGGCCTCTTAGATGCACTAGAATATGGAATTTGAGCCACATATGTTAATATTCATTCTCCAAAGTTCAGACATGGAAGAGTTGAAGCAAGATTAACACTTACTTGATATTTTAGACATTTTCATAATTATTACTGCAAATCAAAACATAGATAAGAATTTCAGACAAATAATTCTACCTTGTTCCTTCATGAAATGACTCATTAAAATTAGAAATTTTCTCTCATATGTAAATGGACCATATATTTTCTCTTAATCATATGAACAAAATGATGACATTTTAAAAACTTGTACCATTACATTTTTATTGTTCTTAGGGCCTATTGAAACATCTTCCAATGATCTTTTCATTTGCTAAAACATTTCTGTACTATTTCAATTGAGCAAGGCATTTATTTTTATTTGATTTTTTGATGTTTGCTATCCTTATTGGGGTAAGGTGGAATCTCATAGTTGTTTTAATTTGCATTTCTCTGATGATTAGGGATGATGAACATTTTCTTAAGTGTTGTGTTTACCATTTGTATTTCTTCCTCTGTGAACTGCCTGTTGAGCTCTTTGCCCCATTTTGTGAGTGGGGTGTTTGACTTCTTACTGTTTGGATTTTTGAGTTCTTTGTAGATTCTGGAGATTAGGCCTCTATCAGTTGGATAACCTGCAAATATTTTCTCCCATTCTGTGGGTAATCTATTGGCCTTGCTTATTGTATGCTTGTCTGTAAAGAAACTCTTCAGCTTCATGTGGTCCCATTGGTTGAGTGACTGTATAAGATCGTGAGCTACTGGGGTTTTGATCAGGAAGTCTTTTTCCATTCCTATATCATGGAAAGTACTTCCTAAGTTTTCTTCTAGTAGTATTCGAGTTTCAGGTCTTATATTGAGGTCTTTGATCTATTTGGATTTGAGTGTAGTGCATGGTGAAATGGGTGGATCAAGTTTCAGTTTCCTTCATGTGGTTATCCAGTTTGTCCAGCACCATTTGTTGAAGATGCTGTCTTTTTTCCAGCCTATATTGTTCAGGCCTTTATCGAATATCAAATAGGTATAGTTGCTTGACCCAAAGTCTGGGTCCTGAAGTCTATTCCATTTTCTGTACTCCTGTTTTTATGCCAGTACCATGCTGTTTTTATTACTATGGCTTTGTAATATAGCTTTAGATCAGGTATGGTGATGCCTCCAGAGGTATTTCTTTGGCTGAGGATATGTTTGGAAATGCGAGGCCATCTGCCTTTCCATATGAAATTTGAGATCATTTTTTTTTTAATCTCTGTGAAGAACACTGTAGGGATTTTAATTGGAATTGCATTAAATCTGTATATTGCCTTTGGTATGATTGTCATCTTCACAATGTTAATTCTGCCTATCCAGGAGCATGGGAGGTCTTTCCATTTTCTCAAGTCCTCCACAATTTCATTTTTGAGTGTTTCTATGTTTTCATTGTATAGATCTTTAACTTCCTCGGTTAACATTATTCCAAGGTATTTTACTTGTTTTTGTTGCTATTGAAAATGGCACTATCTCCCTTATTTATTTTTCATTTGCATATAGAAATGCTACTGATTTTTGTGCATTGATTTTGTATCCTGCTACTTTGCTATAGGAGTTAATCACCTTCAGGAGTTTTGGGATGGAGTCTCTCGGGTCTCTTACATATACAATCATGTCATCAGCGAATAGAGCTAACTTAACTTCTTCCTTTCCAAATTGTATCCCTTTTATTTCCCTCTCCTGTCTTATTGCTTGAGCTAGGACTTCCAGTACTATACTGAAAAGGAGAGGTGAGAGAAGACAACTCTGTCTTGTTCCTGATCTTAATAGGAATTCCTCCAGTCTCTCTCCATCAAGTATTATTTGGGCATTTGGAGCTTTGTATATTGCCTTTATTATGTTAAGATATGAACCAACCATGCCAATTCTCTCCAAAGTTTTGATCATGAAGTGATGTTGTATCTTGTCAAAGGCCTTCTCTGCATCTATTGAAATGATCATGTGGTTTTTATGTTTAACCTTGTTTATGTGGTGTATTACATTGACAGACTTCTGTATGTTGAACCACCCCTGTGTTCCTGGGATGAAACCCACTTGGTCAAGGTGGATAATGCTTTTGATGTGTTGTTGGACTCGGTTTGCGAGGATTTTCTTCAGGATCTTTGCATCTAAGTTCATTAGGGAAACAGGCTGGTAGTTTTCTTCTCTTGTGGCATCTCTGCCTGGTTTTGGAATTAGGGTGATATTAGCTTCATAAAAGGAGTTGGGTAGTTTTCCCTGTTCTTCATTGTGTAGCACAGTTTTAGGAAGATTGGTTTGAGTTCTTCCATGAAGGTTTGATAGTATTCAGCTGAGAATCCATTCGGTCCTGGACTCTTCTTTATGGGGAGGTTTTTTTTTTTTTTTTTTTTTTTTTTTTTTTTTTTACTTTTTCAGTCTCCGTGAGTGTGATAGGTTGACTGAGGTGATTAATCTGCTCTGAGTTTAGCTTTGATAGATGATATGGGTCCAGGAATTTATCCATCTCCTCCATATTTTCCAGTTTTGTGGACTAGAAGATTTTGAAGTAAGTCCTGATGATTCTCCCAATTTCACATATGTCTGCTCTGATCTCTCCTTTTTCATTTTGAATTTTGTTAATTTGAAGCTTCCCATTTTTTTTTTGCTTGGTCAGATTGGCCAGGGGTTTGTCATTCTTATTTATTTTTTCAAAGAACCAGGTCTTTGTTTTGTCAATTGTCTTAATTGTTTCCTTGGTTTCCAATTCCTTCATTTCTAGTCTGATTTTAATTATTTCTTTCCTTCTGGAGCTCTTTGGGTTGGATTTTTGTTTTTCCAGTGCCTTTAGGTGGATGATTAGGTTGTTGATTTGGGATCTTTCTGTCTTTTTTATGAAGGCATTGAGTACTATGCATTTTCCCCTGAGGACTGCCTTCATTCTGTCCCATAAGTTTTGGTATGATGTGTTCTCATTGTCTTTCAATTCCAGAAATTTTGAAATTTCATTTTTTATTTCATCCACTATCCATTCATTGTTTTAAAGTGTGCTGTTCAGTTTCCAGGTGCCATTAGGATTCTTGGTGGGTCTTGTGTTGTTGATTTCTAGCAATATAGCATTGTGATCTGATATCATGCAGAGAATTATGTCAATTTTCCTAAATATATGGAGGAAGTCTTTGTGACCCATTACATGGTCTATTTTAGAGAATATTCTATGGGCTGCTGAGAAGAATGTATAGTCTGTGGATTTGGGATGGAAACTTCTGTAGATGTCTGGTCGGTCTAAGTGATCTATGCTTTTCTTGAGCTCTCTTACTTCCCTGTTGAGTTTCTGTTTGGATGATCTGTCTATTGCTGATAATGGTGTATTGAAGTCCCCAGCTATGATCGTGTTGGTGGTTATTTCTGTTTTATTGTCACATAGGTTTTGTTTTATGAACTGTGGTGCCCCTGTGTTTGGTGCATACAGATTAATGATTGTAATATCCTCTTGATGGATCATTACCTTGAAAAGTAGGAAGTAGCCTTCTTGTCTTTTTTGATTATTTTTGGTTTGAAGTCTATTTTATCTGACATAAATAGAGCTACGCCTGCTTGTTTCTTATTCCCATTTGCTTGTAATATTATTTTCCACCCTTTCACCCTGAGGAGGTGTCTGTCTTTAGTGGTGAGGGGGGTCTTGAAGGCAACAGATTGAAGGGTCTAATTTTTTGATCCATCCTGTTAGCTTGTGTCTCTTCATGGGTGAATTAAGGCCATTAATATTTAGGGTAATGATTGTGGCATTTGATTTGATCCCTTCCATATTGTGATGGTAGATGTGTGTTGGTGTTTTCATGGGCTTTGATGTTTTTTGTGCCTACTCTGAGTTTGGTTATTGTGATCTGCTTCTTGTAGGCACTTGAGTTTAATTATTTGTTTCTTCTCTGTGAAGAATTTCCTGAAATACTCTCTGTAGGTTTGGTTTTGTGTTCATGTAATTTTAAAGCTGAGTTTTGTCATGGGAAGTTTTTCTTCCACCAACTATTATGAGGTATAGTTTTGCTGGGTAGAGTAGTTTGGGTTGGAAGCTGTAGATTCTTAGTCTTTGTGGTGTTTCATTCCAGGCCCTTCTAGCTTTCAGGGTTTCCATTGAGAAGTCTGAAGTTATTCTGATGGGCTTACCATTTAAAGTGGTGTGCTATTTTTCCCTAGCTACTTTTAGGATTTTCTCTTTGGTGTCATTGTTTAGAGTCTTAATGATAATATGTCTTGGAGAGTTTCTCCTTTGGTTCAGTTTGTTTCGAGTTCTGTTCGTTTCTTGTATCTTGACGGGCCTTTCTTTTAAGAGACTGGGGAAGTTTTCTTCAATTATTTTGTTAAATAAGTTCTCCATGCCTTTGGTCTGAAATTTTTCTCCTTCTGGAATTCCAATGATTCTGATATTAGGACATTTAAGTGTATCCTTCAATTCCCTCATGTTCTGTTCACAGGAACTTTTGAACTTACTGGAATTTTTGAACTCTCGAACTGTTTCTTCCATCTTGTCTTCCAGATTAGAGTTTCTATCCTCCACTTTGCTGACTCTATTCTTGAGAGCCTCTAGAAAGTTTTGGACTTGTTCAATTAAGTTTGCATTTTCTACTACTTTTCTATGTATCATTTCCATCCTTCTGTCAATCTCCCTTTTCCCATCATTTTCTGATTTTCTTGATGATTCTTGGAATTCATCCTTGCATTTCTTTATGTCTTCATTTAGTATGGCCAGCTGAATTTTAAGGTCTTTTTTTTTGTTTTTCACTCTCCCTCAAACCTTTTACCTCTCTTTGAACTCCTTCCAGTTTCTTATCAATTAGTTCTAGCTTAGTGATGGTATCATCCATATGATTATCGGTCCTTTGTTGCTTTCCTGCAAATTATGCCAGTAGGTTGGTCAGGATTGCATTGCTCATAGCTTCAATTTGATGTTCTGATCCTAATGAGTCTTCTGTTTGGTTAGATGTATTCATTGTAAGACTGGGTGATCTAACTGGATTTTCTTGCATTTGATTTTTCATGTTATTTCTTTTGCGCTGTGGTCTGCTCTTGACAGTGTATGGGCACGTAGGTGGGTGGATCAGCCTGGGCTCTAGTGCAATGGGAATCTGAGGCAGCCTGGGGCAGTTGCCAAGAATCCTGGGCTTTGGCTCCCACTTGCCAAAGCCGCCTATCTACTGCTTGCAGGGGCAACAAAGTTGTTTGAATTTTCAAGCTGTAATGTGCCAAAGCTTCCTGCATTCGAGCTTGGAGGGGGACTGAGGTACCAAGCACTGAAGCAGCCCAAACTCTGGCTGGGAACACTGGGACCCTGAAACAGTCTGCTCTTCCCCGCCACAGGAGAATGGGGATGGCTGGCATGCCAGACAGGTAGGGGATGACACCTGAGCTGGTGCAAGCGAGAGACACAGTCTGGGCTTGTGTGGCAGTTGCTGTGGGACTGGGCTCGCTGAACATGCAGTGGCAGGAGCAGTAATGTGGGCAAATGTGCAGAGCAGTTTAAGCTTCCGCATGCAGGTATGATCGGTGCGTGATGGGCGCACGATTGCCACGTGATGGGAGCATGGAGGCAATGGCGGTGGGCGCAGAGGCAGTGGTGTTGGGCGTGGCGGCTATTTGGTGGGAGGGGTGGGCTACCCGTCCATGAGGGGATCCGCAATTACCTGTCCCCTCACCCCGTGCCCTCCCACTGACAAGAAGACCCAGAAAACCCTTAATGTCTTGCCTTTCTTTCCCTTGGACTTGCAGCACAGCTAGGTGGTCACCATCTTGGCCAGAAGTCCTAAAGTTTCATTTTTTGCTACTACATTAAGTATAGTATACTATTAAAATGTGTGCTAATTGCTTATAATAAGTTAACACAGAAGATAAATTCTGACACACTTTTAAAAGTTATCTCAAAATCTGCCACATTACCTATTTCTACTTATCCAACTTTGTTAAAGAAAATGTTTCATGTGAGCACCGCATTTCCACATGTGCACCAAGATACAACAGTTTGTGCCATAGCTGGCTCCTCCTCACAGAAAGCAAGATCAATGGTACTAGTAAGAGCAGTAAACAGTTTCATACACTTTGGGGATGATTTCTCCATTATGCAATTGAACATATAGCAATATTAAATAATCATATAAACTCATAAATATATTTTATGATCCTATAATATAATATGGAAACAAGGGGTCCATACATGCAGGTTTAAAGACAAATCTGGCTTCATATAAAATATTATGTAAGAACATGGAGTTAGGTACTCAAATCTTAGGTAGGAAAGTCAGTGAATTCATGCACACATGGTATGTGAACTTCAAAGAATTAAATCAAATTTTCAAGACTATAGATATTTCCTGCAATTGTTTTTAATTCCATTCCAATTGCTTTACTCAAAGAATATCACTATTCTGCATTCTATCTTTGTAAAAAAATTTTTTGGAATTTCATACTAGTGAGATTATAAATAAGGCAAGGAGATGGCAACTCAGTCTTACCAAGGTAAGCATAAGCAACATTAAAGATGTTTAATAGTCATTGTTCACATAAAATGACAGCTTATAATTTTCTTTTCAATTATCACTTATCTCATTGCTTTGGACAGAGACATAGACACTGGTCCCATGTTGAATAGTAGCATAAAGTAGTCTTTCATGAAGGCAAAAATATTAACAAAAAGAGCTACAAAGCCCAAAGAACCTAACACATAATATGATAAGACACAAAACTCAGTGAGCTGTCATTGGAAATAATTGTCCTTACAAGTTAGGAATTTTCTCTTGAATCCATGAGCAGTTGTCCAGGAAGAAATAACACATCTTATTTGAATTGCCTTTATGTAAGATGATAACTAAGTCAACAATTAGTTCTAAGAGCAACTAATAAGAAGATTCAAGTTCAAACAATAACCAAGTATATTATCTTGGACAAATAAAGTTCTAGTTTCCTCAGGTGTAAAATGTTATTAATAAGTTATAATGTTATTCTGAGGATTGAGGTAATCTTACTAAACAATACTGGGATCATATTTCCAGATATCGACAATTCAGGCATAGGCAGTGGTAACAATATTAGAACTTGGCTTTAAGTTTATGTTTTTTTTTTCCCTCAATGCAAGAAAAATGAAAATAAGTCAGGTGTGATGGTACCTACCAGCATTCCTGAATTTTGGAGGCTGAGGAAGGAGGATTGCCATGAGTTCTAGGCCATTTACTGAGTAAGATCCTGTATAAAAATGTGAAAGAATATGAAAAAAACCTTCTTATGTCACTTTATTAGGATTGCCAAATAAAATAGGAAAAACATCACATCTGTTAATTTTCTTTGACAATGACCAAATTAAAGAAGCAACCAAACCTTATATCTATTCTGAATATCTATTTGTTCCTTGTCTTTTGGATATCAATTTACTTTGGACTGGACCTGATTGTCTTGAGTCAGAGCAGCTATGATTACCCACAGGAGACCCTCATGAGATCAGGGCTATTACTTTCTGGGGAGGAAGGAGGAATGCCCACAACCCTCACATTCCTATAGGAAGATATGAGTGAATTTTGTTGGGGGAGGCGTGTGTGGTAGCTTCAATATAAAGACCATGCTGATCTTGAACTTGTGGTGATACTCTTTCCTCTGCATCTCACATACTGAGATTACAGGTGTGTATCACTACACATGCCATTTTAGAGTATTCTAGAAATGTATTATTATAAAATACAGCAATAAATAAAAGTGTTTTGACATCATTTTTTAAGGAAGGATGTGAAGTATTTGTAGCATGTTGTAAGGAAATGTTTAGCGTTTGGAAGTACGTTCATGAATTTTACAGTCACATAGATTTTTAGAGTTAATTAAGAGTTTCAACTTAAGCTGAATGGCCTTAGTTTACTTGACAGACATATCTGACCTTACAATTCTTTTGGGTGGTGGGAAGGGAAGTACAGCTTTCTTACAAAGAGAAAAGATTGACTCGTGGGTCAAGAAACTGGAAAAATTATATCAAACTGAAACCTGAGAGATTGAATTGGACTTTGCTATTAGATAATCAGTGGAACTGTGTGTTTGGGATAGATAAAGTCTACAGAATAATCACAGGCCATGCTTGGATAAGAAATGAAACAGACTGATGATGTAGGATTACTTTTTGAATGAACCTTTTGACTGTTATACTTTGCATGGTTAATATGAAAATATATTAAATAAGTGCACATCTCTATTTCTATGCTGCTATTATTATTTGCATTGATATTTCTATGTCTTTACTTCACATGAGTTTTAAAAAATTCTTTTGTTTTTATTTATTTATGTGAGAGAACAAAAGGGAGAGGAAGGAGTAGAAGAGGGAGAGTGAGGGAGTAAAGGAGGGAGAGGAAAAGAGAAAAAAAGAGAATGGTCATACCAGAGATTCTAGATGCTGCAAACAAACTCACTCATGAGCCACTTTGTGCATCTGGCTTATGTGGGTCTTCAGAATAGAGCTTAAGTCCTTTGGCTTTGGAAGGCAAGTGCTTTAACTGCTAAGCCATCTCTCCAGCCCCTACTTCACATGAGTTTTTAAAATACTTACTTATTTTTTTTCAATTTTTATGATGGAGAGGGAGAGACATAGAATTGGTATACCAGGGCCTCTAGCCACTGCAATTGAACTCCAGATGCATGTGCTACCTTGTGTGCATGTGTCACCTTGTGTGTCTGGCTTACGTAGGTTCTGTGAAGTCAAACCTGGGTCCTTTGTCTTTACAGGCATGCACCTTAACTGCTAAGCCATCTCTCCAGCCCTGAAACACTTTTTTTTATTGTATATATATTTTTATTGGCAACTTATATACTTACAGACAACAAGCCATGGTATTTCCCTCCCCTCCCCCACTCTCTCTTTCATAGCTCTGCTCTCTGTCATATCCCCCCTCTCTGTCCATTAGTCTCTCTTTTAATTTGATGTCATCATCTTTTTCTCCTATTATGAGGGCATTGTGTGGGTATTGCTAGGCACTGCGAGATCTTGGATATCAAGGCCAAATTCTGTCCGGACAGTTGTATGTAGGGAGTGGTACCCTTCCTGTGGCTTTTACATTCTTTCTGCCACCTCTTCCACAATGGACCTTGAGCCTTGGAGGTTGTGAGATGTTTCAGTGCTGGACAATCTTCCATCCCTTCTTCTCAGCACTAGGTTGCCTTTCGGGTCATCCCAGTGGTCATTGCCATCTGAAAAGAGAAGCTTCTCTAACCAGAAGTGAGAGTAACATTAATATATGAGTATGAATATTAAGTGTAGTGATTGCAAGGCAATTTGATGAGAGTAATATATGCATTGATCTAGACAAGAGTAGGCTTTATACCTCTAAGGCCCATGACCTCCCCTGCCATAGGCTTTTGATTAGGTTTTCAGTACCAGACCCATATTCCCTCCCATAGAGCGGGCTTTCAGTCCAATTAGAGAGCAGTTGGTTTCCCCTAGAGCAGACATGCCACTCTTGCACTCGTTCAGACATTTGACCTGTCTAGCCAAACTTGAGGCTTCCAGTGTCTCCTGTTTTCACTGCTGATGACTTCTGTCTCCCATAAGACTGCATACAGTGCAGCTTTTTCCGGCTTTCAGTTGGCTGGTCTACAGGAGAAGGTTTTCTGCTCAGCACCACCTTGATTTCTCAGTGACTTTGCTGCTCAGGTTTGTGACGTCTTCAGCAATAGGGTCTTACCTTCTCTTCCTCATGGGGGAACCAAGGGCCTTAGCAATAGCCTGTAATGTTCTGGAGGTAACATAGACCAGCCTGGCCAATGATTCACTGGGAGGTATCCCGTCCCAGGCAGTGAAAATTTTCTAGTAACAATCTATAGCTTCTGGATATGCCAATATTTAAAAAGGAGATTTTCATATGTCTTATTTAGAATATCTTGAATTTTGATTGACCCTCCCCCACCATCTTTCTTTTATAAAATTTCTTCCCCTGACTTTGGTTAGGCCTTTCCCCTCCCTGTAATCTGTTCTTCATATATACAATACCATCCTCCTAAGACCTTCCCTTTCCTCCCTTCCTTATAGCCTTTTTCTAGCTTATGGCCTCTGCTACTGCTTATTGGTTCCAGATCACACACAAGTAGCTAGGATCCACATGCAAGAGAGAACATGTGACATTTGGCTTTCTGGGCCTGGGTTACCTCACTTAGTATAATCCTTTACAGATCCATCCATTTCCCTGCAGATTTTATAATTTCATTTTTCTTTACCACTGAATAGAACTCCATTGTATAGATGTACCACATCTTTATTATCCATTTATCTGTGGATGGACATCTAGGCTCTTCTCACTACCTTAGAGATACTTGCACAACCTTGTTTGTTTCTGCTCTATTCACAATAGCTAGGAAATGGAACCAGCCTAAAACACTTTTATTGACAACCTCCATACTTGTATACAATATACCTTGATCACAATAATCCCCTCCCTCCACCCTCTTTTGTCCCTCTCCCACATCCCTTTCCACTAAACGAGTTTTTTTTTTTCAGCTAGTCCCTTCTGTTTTAATGTCATCATCTTTTTCTGCCCTCATATTATGTAAGTTTTGTGTAGGTAGCCTCAACCCCTGTGAGGTCATGGATGCAATGGCTATTATTTTGTGTCTGGAAGATAGCATTTCAAAACACCCCTCCCCATTCTCTGGCTCTTGCATTCTTCCTGTTATCCCCTTCCCCAATGCTGGACCTTAACAATCTCTGCATCCTTAATATCTAACACAGCAGCAAACATATTAGTCAGCTTTCTGTCACAATTAATGAACACTGAGGCAATTAACTCATAAATAGAACAGGTTTATTTTGACTTATCATTTTGGAGATTCCATTTGAAAATCAGGAAATATTGTTATTGAGGTCTACAAAAGTGATGCACAGTATTTAAAGAATATGGTAGAGTTTCTTTATTAGTGAGGAAGCAAAGAAAGAATGAAGAAGAGATGGGAGTTTCATAATGTCCTTGGGAGTATGCCTCTGATGACCCAAAAACCTGCCACATCTCCACATCCTAAAAGTCCACACCCTTTAGTAGGGATGCCATCAGGCCCCATCGTTTAACTTATGGCTCTTTGGGGGATACTCACCCATCCATAGCACATGGAGACTCCCAGGTATGTTTTGCTTCAGTGGTTTCCATAGAGGTAGCTAGATGCCAAGCAGATAACTGGTAAAACATGGGCAGCAACAGTGTCACACATTGTACAATGCACAGGACATCTTCACAGAGAAGAATAATGTGGCCCAAAATGTCTACAATGGTGAGTTGAGAACCTATATTTATTAGCAGTAAATGGAAATTTCAGTATAATATAACTTATTATTTAGATCACACATACTTTGTGTTAAAATTTAATTTTGGTAATTAACTAGAAATTTTTGTCTTTCATAGCCATATATTTTTGAAAATGTTTTTAAATGTTTTGGGTTTAGTTGTATATTTTGTTATGGAATTTAGAGCATAATTAAACCATTACATTTGAACATAAATAGTACAGTAAAGACTAATTTTTTGTTTATTTTTATTTATTTATTTGAGAGTGACAGATAGAGAAAGAGGCAGAGAGATAGATAGATAGGTAGAGAGAGAGAGAGTAAGAGAGAGAGAGAGAGAGAGAGAGAGAGAATGGGTGCACCAGGGCCTCCAGCCATTGCAAAGGAGCTCCAGATGCATGCACACCCTTCTGAATCTGGCTTACGTGGGTCCTGGGTAAGAGAGCCTCGAACCAGGGTCATTAGTTTCACAGGCAAGCACTTAACTACTAAGCCATCTCTCCAGCCCCAGTAAAGACTAATTTTACTTTCACCTGATCATGAATGCTGGTGCTTACTTCTGCACAAAGTATTTGTTTGGCAGTCAAATCTTCTACCACTGAAACACCCATACATTTTGTTTGGAAATAATACTCAGAAACAAACAAACAAAAAAATCAAAGATGGGCTGGAGAGATGGCTTAGCGGTTAAGGCACTTGCCTGCAAATCCAAAGGATCCAGATTTGATTCCCCAGGACCTATGTAAGCCAGATGCACAAGGTGGTGCATGCGTCTGGAGTTCATTTGCAGTGGCTTGAGTACCTGGCATCCTATTCTCACTATCTGCCTCTTTCTCTCTGTATCTTTCTCAAGTTAATAAAAATAAAGTAAATTTTAAAAAATCACAGAGCTTCTTTATCAGAGTACAACTGAAATTTGTAGTATAACAATAGCCCAATAGTAAATAGTAAAGTGAAATATCATGTCAAAGAAAAAAAACAGAAGTACATGGAAACCCTGATGGAACCTGGTGCTCTCAGGTATCATTCTCACATAATGGGCCACAGGAAGTGATAATGGTTGCCATTTAAACTTCAGATATAAGAGCAGAACTGTACTCAATTTTTATCTTTTCCATTTTCATCTATTATATAAATCTGACAAGTTGATTGTAGCCACTGATCCCTAAATTAGAAGGAAGGTCCTAGAGAACATATGATTGGAAAACTGAGTAGTAATATTCTTCCTACTTGGAAAATGTGTCTAGCATGATTTTGCCATTAAATAAATTCTCTTCTATAATCCAACTGCATAGAAACAATGAGAAAGTATTTAAGATTAAATGCTGGTGCTTCACTTAATTAAATTTTTATTTTTATTTATGTTTCTCAAGGCAAGATCTTACTGTAGCTCAGGCTGACCTGCAACTCATTCTGTAGCCCCATACTGGCCTTGAGCTCACAGCTACCCTTCAACCTCAGCCTTCCACAGTGCTGGGAATAAAAGTGTGAGCCACCCTACCAGGTTTGTTAAAGTATTTTTAAGCAATGACAACAAAAGAGTACATTTGATTTTGTCATGGTGTGTATGAACCAACACAAGGGTTATTCAGAACACATGTTTTGGCTGCTAAACTAAGAATACAAAAATCAGGAAAAGTGAACTTTTCCACATAAATGCACTAAGCTACCTCAGAAAAACAAAAACTCCCTTCAAATAGGCTAAATAATATAAGTTTTGAGAAAAACTCCACACAACTTCAGCCTTCTCTCCAATGTACTGTATTCCATTTACTTTGTTCACAAAAATTGGTATCATACTGGGAAATTTGGAATCTGATGGCCAATTTAGCTGGATGTTTAAGAATGCATGGAGTAAAACATTAAAATATAGGTATGATCTCAGAACCTAGAGAACAAGGGAGGTATTTTCAGAACCTAGAGAACAAGAGAGGCATTTCCTGTGGCTTCTAAAGTAATTATTGTGACATCTTGAAGTAGTAGAATGCTATTTCTTGATACCGCAGCATGATGAAGTTTTGGACTGCAATATAGGTTTGAATACATTATAGAGCCTGAGGATTTGCTGAGTTGCATACCAAAAAATATTCTGATATATGAAAGAAGTTCATACAACAGTATCAACTTTTCTTTGTTATACACATACACTGCATTTGACAGTAAAGCATTGTATTCATAATTCCCCAGGATCTGAAAGTTATAATACAAACCTGATATTTAAGGAGCTTAGTTAAGTCTTTCAGACCTCTCTCGGACCCAAAATGAGAGCAGATCTCTCCACTGTTTCTCCCCGGCAATTCAGATTGAACATATGTGAATAAACCTGAAAACAAATGTTTCAGAAAGTGATTCAGTTCCTCCGAGTAGTTCTTCCAGATCAATTATCTTTAGAAATAGTCTGAGCCCTGGAGATGTTTGTCCATAGGTGACCTCCTGTCCATGATTTCATTGGAAAGCAATGTAAGACAGCATGGCACACTTAAGCTTGATTTGCAAAGGGAAATCACAACCATGCACATTATGTAACTGAAATCACAGCTGTACACACTATATAATTGAAATCAGAAAGGATTGCTATCCTAGCCTTTGCTAAGGAAATGTATGTACAGACAATTTTTTAAAAAATATCTTCATTGCAAATAAAATGAGTGATTTCTCAAAGCATGATATCAGCTACAATAGGCTTCACATAACGGGAAAATCTAGGGACTGAGATGGTGACTCAGTGGATAAAGCATTTGCCATACAAGCCTGAGGACCCCAGCACCAATGGGCATTCTGGATGGATGGGGTGGCCTGCTTATAATCCCAGCATTTCTGAGGCAGAGATAAGAGATATACAGGGAAACATGGCTAGCTAAACTAGCTGAATTCATGAGTTATGGGTTCAAGTAAGAGACATTGACTCAGTAAATAAGATGGACAATGATTAAAGAAGACATCTGACAGCAATCTCTGTCCTCCATATACAAACTCACAACCTACCCACACATACACCCTCATGCACACTACATGCATGCACACTGTGGTGGTTTGAATCAGGTGCTCCTCATAAACTTAGGCGTTCTGGATGCAAGGTTTCCAGCTGATGGAGATTTGGGAATTAATGCCTCCTGGAGGTAGTGTATTATTGGGGACAGACTTATGGGTATTATAGCCAGCTTACCCTTGCCAGTGTTTGGCACACTCTCCTGTTGTTGTTCTCCACTGGATGTTGGTGAAGAGGAGATATCCACCCTTTGCTAATGTTGTCACTCTCCTCTGCCATCATGGAGCTTCCTCTCGATTCTGTAAGACAAAATACACCCCCCCCACACACACACAAGCTGCTCTTGATTGGGTGATTTCTTCCAGCAATGTGAAACTGACTGCAACAGTAAAGTGGGTACCAAGAGTGGGGTCATCACTACTAGAAACCTAACTGTGTGGCTTTGGCCTTTTGGAGCTGATTTTCAAAAGGAATGTGGATGATTTTGAAACCTTGGCCTAAGAGACACCTTGCAGTTCTGTAAGTACAGCTTCCTATTCTGGTCAGAGTTGAAAGACCTGAATGCAGGTAAGAACTATGGACTGTGGGGTTTGGCTTATGAAGGTGAGAAAGAGCTTTTGCTTGGACTGGGCTAGAAGCAATTTGTGTGCTGTTACGCCCACATCCTGAGTACTTATGCAGGGTTGTATTTGTAGAAATGGACTGGTGTGAGCAGAGAGATATGGTATAGAAAGAAATCTTTGGTCCGAAACTGATGCCTGTTCAATTATATGACAGATTACAACCATTGAGATTGGGCCAATTGATCTGCATTGGAACAACAGAAAGAATGCAGTTCTTTGAAGGGGCCTGAATTCTAAAGGAGTGTCCTGTTCTTCAAAGTCTGATTTATTCCCCCTGGAGTAACAAATTGGGACTGTACCTGGTATTATGAAGTAAAACAAATGGAGGAAAGAGAGGGTCATTGAATTTGCAACACAGTCTTGTGTTTTAGAAATGGACGTGGGCAATGTGAAGCAGGTTTGCTGGATGCCTGCATGGAAACCTGATGGAGCCATGAGTATGGACCATAAGTTGCAATGGAGACCCAGCTGAGATGCCAACCTTCAGACAGCTGCTAAGGAGAGCTACTGTCCCTGGATGAAGTTTACTAGGACTGTGAGTAGCCTAGATGAAGGGGTGGAAGTAGAACTCCAGAGACTTTTTGCTGGTTTGGATTATTGGACTTGGAGATTTGTTACTGACTAGAGTTGTTGGCCTTGGAACTACAGAGTTTGATGTTTGTCCTGTTTAAATCTTGTATTGGTTGAATATTTCTTTGCTACGTCCAGACTGGTCTAATTCTTAAATCTACACCTTTGTCACATAGCACTTTGCCTCTGAATTTATCATAAAAGATGTACCACTATTCTGGCTAGGAACTATTACTCAAATTACAAACAATTGGAGAAAAATAGAAGATGCCTGCACAATATTTTGTTTAAACCTCTCTATTTGCTTACAAATTTTCCCAGTTCTTTCATATACAAAACCAAAATGATATATTAGAACTATGCCTTTGCAGAGTAATCCTTTCCTTCAGAGGCTTAGAGTATTTCTAAAGCACCTTTGTTGAATCTAAAGCACATTCTAGATAAAAGAGAGAGCTTTTGTAAAGGTAGAATTCTAAAATATGAGACTGTTTTTGCAACTGCATTGTGAGGTATGTAATTGGTTACATATGATAACAGCACTGATCATACCTGAGCAGAGACAAGAATGACATGGCAATCAAACATGGCTTTGAGAATTTCCCAAAGGATCAGTGACCACAGAGAGAAAGCCACTGTCAAACAAAGGGCTCATATTTTCACAGTTAATTGAAAGCAGCCTGGGAGTGTCTTGTTGTGTAACAATACATCAAGTTTCAAAAATTTTTTTTAACATTTTTTTTTTGTAGTCACTGAATATGGTCAAGTTGGTACCATTGCTAGCCTCTTCCCTGTCCTCCCCCCTCCACAGGGACCCTCCTTGTTAGGGTATATGGGTCATGCTTTGTGGGGTTAGCCTTTAGTTTTGTATAGGAGGAAATGTCTCTGCATGTCCCAATGTGTGGTTCTGACATTCTTTCTGCCCCCTCTTCTGCAAATTTCCCTGAGCCATGTTGGGTACATATTAGGTCTGCTTCCATGTTGAGAACTTGGGTGCCTCTGTGTTTCTGGATATCTGGTTTGATAGGGGTTGATCTCTGTGTCTATCTCCTTCACCATTGTGCTGGTTTGCCAAGAAAACAGCATTCTTGCATGTTTCCCCAATTATTCTTAGTTTCAGCTGGGGCCCTTTTGAGGTATGATGGGGTGGTTCTCTCCTTAGGATCTGCATCTATCTGAAAAAGAGAAGCAGATTCTCCAACAGAGAGTAAAGTTAGCACCAAGTAAATGTGATAACCATTGTTTTTTAGAGTGAGTTTAATGGAGAGTGGGCTCATTTTTGGATATGGTTCTGACTTGTTTCCCAGCTCCAGCTATGGGTTCTGTTCCACTGAGCAGATCAGTTAGCCAAATTGAGAGTATTTGGTTTCCCACCATGGCTGTTTGCCACAATTGCACTTGTGTGAGCATCATGACAGGCTATTTGCTGCAAAGTAGGTTATACCATGCATTGCTTGGACAGATATTGGTCATTATCCCCCAGTTGCACATGTAGCACCTTCCAAAACTAGATGCGCTATCTGGAGACTGACTCTCTTCCACCTTCCAGCCATGTTGCTCCATGATACATGCCAACAGTGTATGGTGTCTTCAGCAGTAGGGTCTTATCACTAACCTATAGTGAGTCATCAAGTGCTCTGACATAAATTTGTCTTCTTTTGGGAGACCTTGTAGGTCTCTGTGATCAAAAGCTCATTGGGGATGATAGCCACCTGCTGTACCGGGAGTTACAGGTCAGTGCCCAAGAACAGAAGGAAAAAAGGGATAAGTTGTATAAAAGAGACACAGAAATGAGAGAGGAGAGAGGAGAGAGAGAGAGAGAAGCAGAAATAGGAGGAGATAACGGTCACTTTTCGTTGTACCCTCTCCAGGACCTTGTGAATCTGGTATTCCCTCTAAGGGCCTGGTGAAGGTTCAACCATTTGGTCCATCTTTTAAGATGTAGCGTTTTATGGTATGTTTTATGGTTTATAGCCTTTTGGGTCCAGTTTTGTTTCCCAACCCCCTCCCTTACCCTCCCCTCCCTTCCCACTCTCCCTATTGTCCAGATTCAACCATTTTTCTTCGAATTTCATTGTGTCATTTTTACTTACTGCTGTGTAGAATTACATCTTATAGATATAACACATCTTAGTTATCCATTCATCTAGTGATAGACATCTGGGTTGATTCCAGCTCTTAGCTATTACGAATTGAGCAGATATAAAGATGGCTGAGCAAATCTCTCTGAGCTGAGGCATGGAGCTTTTAGGGTACATGCCCAGTAAGGTAAAAACTGCATCTGTTGGTAACTCTATAGTCAACATTTTTAGGAGTCTCCATATTGCTTTCCAAAGTGGTTGTACTATCTTTCATTCCTACCAACCTTGGATAAGGGTTCCTATTTCTCCACATCCTCACCAGCATTTGTTTGCATTTGATTTTTTGATGTTTGCTATCCTTACTGGGGTAAGGTGGAATCTCATAATAGTTTTAATTTGCATTTCCTTGGTGATTAGGGATGATTAACATTTCCTTAAGTGTGTGTTTGCCATTTGTATTTCTTCCTCTGTGAACTGTCTGTCCAGTTCCTTGCCCCATTTTGTGAGTGGGTTGTTTGACTTTGTATTGTTTAGGTTTTTTGAGTTCTTTCTAGATTCTAGAAATGATGCCTCTGTCAGTTGGATGTTCAGCAAATATTTTTCCCATTCTGTGGGTAATCTATTGGCTCTGCTTTTTGCATGTGTGTCTGTGAAGAAACTTTTCAGCTTCATAAGATCCCATTGGTTGAGTGATTGTTTAAGATCCTGTGCTACTGGGGTTTTGTTCAGGAAGTCTTTTCCCATTCCCAAATAATGGAATATTCCTCCTAACTTTTCTTCTAGTAGTATCCAAGTTTATGATGTTATATTGAGGTCTTTGATCCATTTGGCCTTGATTGTTGTGCATGGTGAGATGTGTGGATCAAGTTTTAGTTTCCTGCATACGGTTATGTAGTTTGTCCAGTGCCATTTGTTGGAGATACTGTTTTTTTTTTTTTTTTTTTTTTCTTTCTCCAGCTTGTATTGTTAGGTCCTTTGTCAAATATGAAGTAGCTGTAGTTACTTGACCCAAAGTCTGGGTCCTCAATTCTATTCCATTTGTCTGTTATCCTGTTTTTATGCCAGTGCCATGCTGTTTTTATGACAATGGCTTTGTAATATAGCTTTAGATCAGATATTGTGATGCCTCCAAAGGTGTTTCTTTTGCTGAGGATATGCTTGGATATCTAAGGCCTTCTTCTTATCCATATGAATTTTGAGATTAATTTTTCTCTCTATAAAGAACAATGTTGGGATTTTGAAGGGAATTGCATTAAATCTGTAGATTGCCTCTGGTAGGATTGACATTTTCATAATGTTAATTCTGCATATTCAGAAGCATGGGAGGTCTTTCCATTATATTAAGTCCTCCTCAATTTCTTTTTTCAGTGTTTTTATGTTTTCATTGTATAGATCTTTCACTTCCTTGGTTGATGTTATTCCAAGGCATTTATTTATTTATTTTTGTTGTTGCTACCAAAAATGGGACAATGTCACTTATTTCCTTGTTTGTATCTTTGTCATTGCCTTGATTTTTTATCCTGCTACTTTGCTGAAGGAAGTCTTCGGGGTCAGGGCCATGGGGAGTGGGTTGAAGTTGAGGGGCGGTGGGGTGGAGTAATTCCAAAGTTGCTGTGGATGGGAATTGGGCAGAGAGGGACTGAAGTGCGGGAGGGTGAGGGGGGTCTGAAGACACGTGTGGGGATGGGGGGATCTGTGAATGCGCATTCGCCTGTGCCTGGCAGCGCAGGTGGATCTACTGGCCTGGGTCTCCTTGCCTGCAGTTACTGCAAGAGTAGCCTGAGGCTGGGACTCTGGCTAGGACAGCTGCTTGGGGGTATTGGGGAACTGGTGAGATACCCAAGAGAGTGGGAATCAGCCGATTCCCTTTTTTTGCCCCTCAAAACCCTCCTTATGGTGATCTATTAGAGATTTCTCTCCCCTAAAAGTCCCAGTGATCCCTAATTCCTTGCCTCTCCTTCCTGGGAGTAGTGACATGGTTAGGCGGATGCTATCTTGACCGGAATCCTCAAATGTGTTTTTAAGAAAAAATGCATTTTTATAATTCTGTTGACATAGAAATAAAATATAAAAGCTAAGAATGATGTATACTACAAAAGCGATTATTGCTAATTCTGCTTTTAGACATGAAAGAATCACGATACTTATTACAAATAGTACATTAGCTAAATGAAGAGGCATCTGCTTCCCCAGATATCACTATAAAGATATTTTAAGAGAACAGTTTTCCTGAGGACTTTTTATGTGTCATTTTATTTTGGGTAAATGCATTTGATCACAATTCTATTGCAGAGGTGTTATGATCCATGAAAAGTCTAAGGCATATTGCCAGAAACTTAGTACATTGCTGAACTCCCCATCAAATTATTTTTAATGTATATTGGAGAGAAATGTTATCTATTGGTTGGAAGTTCTGGTTTGAGAGTCAATAGAACTTAGTTAGAATCTGCCCCTGCTCCCACTACATAACAAGGCTTTTTAATGGGGTTGGAGAGACACAGCACCTAGTCTAGCAGTGGCTCAACAAATTGTAGTTATTAACTTACTTTTTTTTCATTCTATTTTTATCCCACAGCTAAGATAGTTCATTAGAACTAAGACAGTGATATTATAGATTAAATATTGCTTTATGCACTCTCATAGTTATTTTCTAAGAGAGACCTCAAAGTATGTTTTGTGAAATAACATCCTTGGATACCATGACAGAGCCAAAAATGAAAGAAGGTCTCCTACATCCCAGATCTGTCAATATAAGTCATTAGAAATCTACTGCCCATCACTTCAGTGTAATTTGTCACATGTAATTCTAAATGAACCCTCTACTATCACCAGTATATGTTTTAAATATATATCATAATAAATTTCTTCAAAAATCATTTGTTTTCAAGTTATAAAAAAAATCACAAGTTAGTCCAAGTCAATTCAATGCAATCCTCACAATATTTAGTCAACACACAGGTAATTGTACCATGTGCAGGTGATTTTGCTTCTAGTAGCATAAGCAGGCTACTTGTTTCCAGGAGATAACAAAAATGATGGCTTCATCTTATTTTCAGAGACTTTTCAATCTTTCAGGAACAGAAGTTGTATAAACAAATTTAATAAACCATGAAATTCATAAAAAGTCATGTGTTAGTTTATGGCATGGAATATTAAATGTAGAGGCCTGCTGAATTGTGAATGGACCAAGAAGTTAGTACAATTCTGAATGACAGAGATGAAAGAGGATATATTTGTCTTGTCCTAAAAGGTCAGTGAAGCTGCTTCTAAAATCTTACCATGAAGCACATAGTGGTTAGTTAGACAAGCTTTGACTAGACAGTCATTATTACACCTGTCCTGGACATTGCTGAATTGACAGGCTAGTACTGAGTGGTAGTGTGTGTGACTGATTGGACACTCTGAGCACAACCCCATCACCTCTCTCTAGCTATTCTTATGCTTTTCTGATCTTTGTCTCTCACGTGTTGATGCATTGGAGCTCCCGGAATCCATTCTTAAACTTCTATTTATATTTCCTCTTGGCTTCAGTACCATCCATTTTTTTTGATGTTAAATTTAAA
Organism: Dipus sagitta; assembly: GCA_036346955.1. NCBI lineage: Eukaryota > Metazoa > Chordata > Mammalia > Rodentia > Dipodidae > Dipus > Dipus sagitta. The sequence goes on from CM070770.1 coordinate 210,855,396, forward strand.
TCAATCATTTGTTCAGTTCTTCTTGAGTTTAATTCTGTGTGTTCAACTGTCTACTCATCACCTCTGCATGAATGCTTAATGTGCTTTTCAGACAGAATGTCTGTTGTCAGTTATTACTCCCACCCATACTCCACTTGCATCTCAACTAGTCACTGAGGTCAAACCCTGGACATCTTCTCTCTCATACTCAATGATGAGCCATTAAATCATGGCGGTTCTAATTAATTTATATAAATAATTAAGAAATCATTCTATTCTACCTAAATTGTACTATTCTGGTTACAGGGATAAGGTGCACATGAGTGTGTAGATGGGGTGTCATTATTAGCCTTCCATAATGGGGAAACTCTTTGATACTCTATATATGACCATACTTAAAAAATTATAAAGAAACATTGTACCTATTCAATCCTTCTTTATTTGTTGAGAATAAATTATACATTTGTTCTTCTATAATTTCTTTTTTAAATTTTATAGTAAAAATGGAACATAAAGTCACCAATTTACCCACTCCTTACTGTGAAGCTCAGCAGAGTTAAATACAGCATTTCTAACTACAAAAGACTTATTCCAGGATTTTCCAATGGATACCTATTCCCAGGTGCTCAAATTCTGTATATGAAATGGAATAGTATTTGCATTGTCTATGCATGTCCTCCTAGGTACTTTAAAATAATCTCATTTCTTGTCATATAGAATGCAATGTAAATGTTATGTTAATAGGTATACTGTTTGGTCTAGAGAATAATGACACAGAAATGCCTGCACATACACAGTACTGATGTACTTTTCCAATTATTCTCTGAATATTTCTGATTTGTAGTTGGTAGATATCAAGGATATACACCCAAGAATAAGGAAAGCTGCTCGCTGTTATACTTGTGAGTATGTTTTTCTGTTCAACTTACCCATTCTTCCCCTGTCCCTGGCTGGGAAATTGTACTGTGAGGTTAGTGTCATGGTCAAGTTGGCTAAGCCACAGCACTGAACAGTTTGGTCAACACCAGTCTAGGTAGTGCTGCAAAGATGTTTGGTAGCTGTGGTTCACATTTTCAATCACATTTCAATCAGTATACTGTAAGTAAATGAGATCACCCTTAATGGTATGCATGGTACTTATCCAGAGAATTTAAGGCCTTGAGAGAAAAGTCTGAGGGTTTCCAAAAGAGAAAAATTCTCCTCAAAACTGCAACGTCCCTGAATTTCAATTTCACTGCTCTGCAGGATTCAACCTCAAGGTATAATGTCAATGTTTATCAGAGTTTTCTTCATTATAGATGTTGGAGTTGCCAGCTCTCATAATGGCAAAATTGCATGAATGGATTCCTTTAGTTCTCTCTCTCTCTCTCTCTCTCTCTCTCTCTCTCTCTCTTGCCATGTAGGTACAACACACACGCACACACACACACATGAGCTATCCTATCTTGTTTTGTTTCTCTGGAAGACCCAAATACAACTTTCCATCCCACAACATTATCCAAATTCAGTGCAACTGAAAAAAAGCTCAATTCAACAGATGTTACAGACTTCTTATCTAAGGAAATGTATAGCAATGAGAAAGGAAAGACAGTGTTTAAATAGATTAAGATACAGTGTTTCATACTTATACCAGAATCGTTTTGTAAAATCCATAATAAGTGTGACCAAAGTTTCCAGCTGACTTAATATTTAAATTATTGTAAAATTAAAATTAATATTTAAATATTAATAATTTTAAGTGAAAATTCTTATAATGTTAAATGAAACAATCTGAAAATCTAACCAACCACCCAACCAGAAGCCTTTCTGCAGAGGCATGTGTGGTGATAATAGAGGGGACTGCCTAATTACAAAGAAATGAAAGAGAGATAAAAATCAAAGTACTGAAACATGGTAAAGCCTCATCAACCATTTGGAAGTATTCTAGTAGTCAGACACAGAGCTGTGGAAATTAAAGGGAATGAACTTTAACAGTATAAAGAACTGGCTAAGATGAAAGCGCAGTAACATGAACAAGGAAGTCTGAGCAGAGAGAAGACAATGAACAGAGGTCTGGCCCCCACTGGAGCACAGTTTGGAGCAAAAACAGCTACAAACACTCTGCAACTTGAGAAGTGAGATAAAAATTAGAGGAGCTAACAGTGGGAAGTCTTTCCTGCTTTTGCCTGCCTCCCCTGGGACTAATGCCAGCCTTCTTAGCTGCAAGGGTAATTTCATATATTTACATTCAATGCACCATCTGCTATTTTCCTGCCTGCCTCATTATGAAATACCACCACATGCTAGAGCAACTCAAATTTCTGCATTCTGACTCTAGTCTGGGCATGAAAATTGTGAATGACCAGGAAGTAAGTACTGGAAGCCATTCTCATCCCTGGTCCAGTCTTTGTGATGTCTCAGTCGTTCTGAATGACTATTACCTTATATCACTGTTGCTGGCCATTGGCACTTTGTTGATGGCTTCTGCCTGAACTAACCTGGTTAATGGCTGTGCTGGAGTGATTTCCAAGAAATGGCACAAGGGAAAGTAGAGGGCTCTGACATGGAAAAAAGTAAATGGTGACAAGTCACATATATATTCATTTTATCTAAATAACTAGAATATGTGTTGAAGACTGATTTACTCACCTCTATCATTTTTAATTGATTGGGAAAGGCAGGAAAATTAAATCTGAACTCTACTTTTTAGTATATATTTTTCTTTTTTAAAATTTGTTCTTTGAGCTCGGCATGGTGGTCCATGCCTTTAATCCCAGCACTCAGGAGACAGAGGTAGGAGGCTTGCCCAGCGTTCGAGACCACCCTGAGACCACATAGCAAATTCCAGGTCAGCCTGAGGTAGCATGAGATCCTACCTCGAAAAAACAACGAAAAAATTGTTCTTTGGCAATTCCATACATATAAATTGTATTTTGTTCATCTAGGGCCTCATTATCCTCTTTTGTCTCCCTCCCCTTCTCAGTGAACTCCTTTTTCTTACTCCCACATACTAGTGGATACAGCATTGAGAATAACTCCTCTTCCATCACGATCATAACTGCATATAGCATCTCAAGGAGTAGTGGCGCCTCACAGCTCCTCATCTACCCACGGCAGAATGTTGATTGGCCCTATCTTGTAAGGGTCTTGTTTAACCACAGCTACAAACTGGTAGAGTTGAGAATTAACCCCAAAATAGAGTCAAATGTGTGCCATGTAGTCCACTGGCTTCTAAAAGCTTCTCTTGGCCCCACATCTGTAAGTGGGTACTTTGCCATTGAAAGTCTTCCATCAAAAGTCAACACAGTTCTTTGATGAAGATGAAGGCAAAAGGATGTGTCAGGAATTTAGACAAAAGTACTTTGTGCTTCCAAGCAAACAGGGGGCGGAAACAGGAGGATGGTGAGTTTGAAGCCAGTCTGGGCTATGTACTACAACTCTGTTTCAAACAATAATAGCAACAATATCAATAACAACAAAACTGCAACAACAACATCAACAACAAACCCAAAAACTATGTCTTGAGGCAGTGTTTAAGTTTGGGCTCTGTTACTATACTCACTTGACTTCTGGGTTATAGAAGAAGTAAGGTGAATACTTTATATGAATTTCTAAGTTTATTTAATGGACATGAGTAAATATAAGTAACATAAGTAAATATAATATGTGTCATCAATGTAAATCTCAAGTGTACAAATCTCACTCACTTAAATAATCCTTGAAAGATTACACTGGATCATGGGGCAAAGATTGACACACAGTTCTCAGATAATGATTTTCATTGCAAATAATCTTTGACTCATTTAACTTTTCTGTTTTTTAAACTTTTTATTGACAACCCCCATATATTATACCATGGTCATAATCCCCTTCCATCACCCTCCCTTTCCCCCTGCCCTATCTCTCATCCATTGAATCCCTTCTCCTTTCTAACTAGTCCCTGTTCTATTTTGATATCACCATTTTTCCCTCCTACTGTGCAGGTAATTTTTCTGTTTTAATGTGGAGTGATTTTGTTTTAAATGGTAACAGGAAATGTTCTTTTCTGAAGAAATTTCCATTTCTTGAGAGTTACCATTGACATTTTGAAAAGCTTCATCTATTGTGCAGGCTTTGGCACTAGTTGGGTGTGGTCTAAGTGTCCCCAAGGTCCACTGTGGTTAAAGACTAGGTCCTCAGAGAGGAGCCTATGGGAGGAGATGGAATCATTAAAATGGGTCCTCATGGAGGACATAGGTCATCATTAGTATAATTTTCATTCTTCTATGACCCCTTGAGTCATTATGAGTTATGAATGTTGAAAAATATGCAAGTTTCATCCTTCCCATATTTTCTATTTAATCCTAGTTGAAAATATAATCTCTTTCTTGGTCTCATGTGCTCGTCCCCTATAGCTAGCCACATTAAAAAGTTGTATGACTCAGGATCCATTGTGGAAGTGGTGGTGGAAAGAATGTAAGAATGTAAGAATGTAAGAAGGGTAGGACTACACACAATGCTGTATTCCAGACACAAAACAGCCTTGATATTTATGACCTCACAGTGCCTGGCACTACCTACACAAGACCTTCATAATAGGAGGAAAAAATGATGACATATGAATAGAAGAGAGACTAATTGGAAAGAAGAAAGGGTTCAGTGGAGGGAGGATTGTGAGGAGGAAATGGGAGTGGTATGAGGGAAATATCATGGTTTACTGTCTATACTTATGGAAATTATCAATAAAAATGCAAAAAAAAAAAAAAAGAAAAGCATGACCAAATGGCAGCCCTCACAACAGCAGAGCCTGTACTGTGCGGTTTGAATTTGAATGCCCATGAAGATGAGCTCAGTAAATTCTCTAAGTAGCCTGTTTCAGCCATTTAGTTATAGTGGCAACAAATTCACTACTACAAACACCCATGTTTGTTCTTTTAATACTACTTTAAATATTTTCTTCTTCAAGTATCCTATAGTACTTTTTGGTTAATGGGAACTTTCAAAGCTCTTTTCTTTGACTTGAAGAGAAAATTATGTCTCTTCTGCTTAATATCTCGGTTTCAGGTCAACAGAGAGCAATAAACAAGTAACCAGCAATTAAGTTATATACATATCTCAGTATTTAATGAGTTAAACTATTTTCCACAGACAAATGGCATTGTGAATGCTAATGCTTGCTACATTGCCTTCTGTGTGCTGTTCTACAGAGGAAAAAACAATCATGGATGTACTCCAAAGATCATTTCTACATTTCCCAAAGCCTCAGCAGGGTGTGAAATAATTCTTAGTTTTAGTCTCCTCAAACTGGACTTGATTAATCTATTATGCTATGTAAAGACCACAGAAAAACATAGTTTAAATGCGCTGTCTGCCACATCCCAGGCTGGACAAGGGTACTAAACTGCTTACTGAAGGATATAACTTTGCCCTTTGTGTTAATTAGTGGTTGGAAGATTTTATAAGAAATAGGGTGATACAGAAAAGAAGTGTTGTTCATCTGCAGCCAGCAGCATTAAGAACTAAGCTATTTTCTCTTCTTCTGAACCCAAAATAGTAATGTCAGAAAGAAGAATGATCTCATTTTAAGATATGAAACAGAAAGTGTTAGAAAGAAATGTATAATCTTATGAAAGTATGAGGTTCTTCCAGCTGGCTAAGCATTCCTCACAGTGCATCATATTGTGTCACACAGTTTAATACCAAAATTACATTTATTTTTAAAATTTTATTTTACATGTAATATAACATGTTATACTCTTTCATCCCCTTTACCCAGCCCCTGCCACCTTAGGGGCTCTCCCACGTGCTGTCATGGTATCCACTGTGGGGCTTGAAGGCCTTAGTTAGTCCCAGTAGGGGGGGGGCACTATGCCTCAGGGTATTCCTACCCATTCAGTGGCTCTTAAAATCTTTCCACCCCCTCTTCTGCACTGTTCCCTGAGCTATGGCAGGCCTATTGGCAGTATATTTTAGTGTTGAGTTCTTTGTAGCCTCTGGATTTCTGCTTTCATAGGTTTTGACTGATCACTCTGTCTGTTGCCATCATGCTGGAGGTGGTTGTCACAGTAGTATTAAGAGCAGTGTTCAGGTTACCACTTTCTCTGCAGTGTTTCCTGGGCCTTGGCAGATATGGTAAAGATGGAATGTCTCATGGTGGGTAGCTGGCTGTCTTGTTTTATTGATGAATCTTGGTTCTCCATTTTCTCTGCCTTTTAAAAAATGAAACAGATTCTCTAACCAAGAGTGAGAGCAGTTTGGGTTAAAGAGTTTCTGCAAAGTTATTTGAGAGAGTTTTTGGTCTGCAAGTCCACTTTTCTTCTGCAGAGAGCGGTGGGTCTTGTCTCTGATGTCTGAGTTTCCTGACCATGGGATTCTGACTTAGTTTCCAGTACCTGATATGAGATCTCTCACACTGAGCAGGCCTCATGTCCAATCAGAGAATAGTTGGTTATCTGCAGGGTCTGTGTGCCACTCTAGCACGTTGTATACTTCTTCTCTGGCTGGTTGATTTTGTAATCAGCAGAGTCCCCTGCTTATTCATGCTGTTGGTGACCATTGTCCTCCAACAGCTCCCATAGGACTTTCCAGCATTATGAGGGCTAGCTAGGAGGGGGCTAGTTTCCCTTTTGGTTCTAGTATGTGTTCCAATGGCCTACACAGTTATTTTTAAAATGGTAAGTCCTGTCTCTGACCTTTAAAACAAGGTGCAGCAAAGACATTGATGATGTTATTCATTGTAATTATTATTTCTGATAAGTTTGTGTCTTGACCCAAATGAGACCCTGTGATGTCCAGTAATTTGGTGGAACAATGATACTAAGGAGGAGATCGAGTTTCATGTAGCATTGTTCAAGACTGAAGGGGAGTTGTTGGCAGAACAGTATTTGGCATTGATTTCTAAGTAGGACTGTCAGATTTATCACAATAGCAGAGTGAAACTAAACAAACAAGCCAAGGTCAGACATAGGACAACCAATTAAACTGAAATTTCAGATTAATAACCATTGTTTAGAATAGTATATTCAAAATATTGGATAGGCATGTTTATGTTACTAATGATTTGTTGTTACCTGAAATTTATATTTTTATATTAATTTTTAAAGAAAGCACAAGTACTGAGTATCATGGCATATTCATATATATATGTTATATTTTTCTTACTCATTATCTTTCTCCTTTGCAGTCTGAGTTTCATACTGTCCCCCTCTTGCTGGTCTACTTTCATGTCCCAAAAGTCCTCCCCTTGTGTTTTCACAAGGAAGTTCTAGTTTATTTTTTTAAATGTATTTATTTCTTTACTTATTTACAAAGAAAGAGAAAGAGAAGGAAGAGTGAGTGTGCCAAGGTCTCTTGCCAGTGCAAACAAACTCCAGAAGCATATACATGTGTGCCACTCCAACACATTGTGTATGTCTTCTCTGGTTCTTTGTGCATCTGGCTTTATGTGGGTACTGGGGAATCAAACCCACACCAGCAGGCTTCAGAAGAAAGTACATTTAATCACTAAGCCACCTCCCCAGTCTTCTAGTCTTAGCCTTTTAGAAACTTTCACACTAACGTCTGTGGTGGCTGCACCAGTTTATGTTCATACCAACAGTGTGTATCCTCATTGGCATTTGCTGTCATTTGTTTTCATGATAATAGGCATTCTGACCATGGTGAGATGAGTTCCTAAAATATTCTAAATTTCATTTCTCTGATGAACACTTAAAACATTTAATAACTATTTGTATGTTTCATTTGAGAGTTGTCTGTTTAGTTCCTTAGCTAATTTATTGATTTGTTTATTTTGATGCTTAATTTTTCTAGTCCTCCACATTGTTTAGATATTCCTACTGCAGCTATTGTATAGCTGGCACAGACTTTTTTCATTCTGTAGGCGGTTGCCTCAGTCTAGTAACTGTTTCCTTTGCTGTGCACAAACTTTTTAATTCCATGTAATCCCATTTTCAATTCTTAGGATTATTTCTTGTATTATTTTTTTTTGAGATTTAACATTCTTTTTATTCTTTTTATTCTTTTTTTTAATTTTTTAAATTTTTTTTCTTTATTAGTCAGTTTTGTATTCAGCAAATGCAGTCAGTTTGGTACCATTATTAGGGTCATCCGTGACCTACCCCCTCCCCTTGGCCCCTCCTTGTTGAGGTATACGGGTCATGCATTGTGGAGTTAGCCCACAGTTATGGGTAAGATAAATGTCTCTGCATATCATGACCCAACATGTGGCTCTGACATTCTTTCCGCCCCCTCTTCCGCAAAATTTCCCTGAGCCATGTTGGGTTCATTTTTGGTCTGCTTTAGTGATGAGCCTCTGAGGCTCTGGCTCTCTGATTTGGTAGGAGTTGATTTTTCTCTATGCTGATCTCCTTCCCCCTTGTGCTGGTATCCGGTTCATCAGGAAAACAGCCCCCTTGCTTGTTTCTCCAATTTTTCTTAGTTTCAGCGGGGGCCCTTTTGAGGTATGATGGGGTGGCTCTCTCCTTAGCATCTACATCTATCTGAAAAAGAGAAGCAGATTCTCCAATGAAGAGTAAGTTAGCACCAGGACAAATGAGATAACCCTTACTTTTTTTTTTATAGAGAATTTAATAGGTGTAGGCCCTCATGTAGCCCACAATTGATGGTAGCTTGATATTGGAGAGTGGGCTTATGTTTGGATATGGTTCTGACTTGTTTCCCAGCTCCAGCTATGGGTCCCATACCAGTGAGGGGATCAGTTCGCCAAACTCAGAGCAGTTGGTTCCCCACCATGGCTGTGTGCCACCACTGCACTTGTGTGGGCATCACAGCAAGTTATTTGCTGCTAAGTAGGTTAGACCATGCGTTGCTTCGACAGATACCGGTCATTTTCCCCCAGTCGCCCATGTAGCACCTTCTGACACTAGACGCGCTGACTTTCTGGGCACTGACTCTCTTCCAACTTCCAGCCATGCCATTCTAATTTGCATGTCAATCACATAAGGTGTCTTCAGCAATAGGGTCTTACCACTAACCTTTGGTGGGTCATCAAGTACTCTTACAGAAATCTGTCTGTCTTTTAGGAAACCTTATAGATCTCTCTAATCAAAAGCTCATTGTGGATGATAGCCCCATGCTAGATCTGGGAGTTACAGGTCAGTGCCCACTAAGAAAATGAGGAAAAAGATAACCAATATACAAGAGTTAGAGATAAGAGAGAGAGAGAGGGGGGGGGGGAGTGAGTGAGGGAAGATATTTCTTGTATTATTAGAGTTTTCTTTTTTTTTTTTCCAGAAAGTCCTTAAAGTGTGTTACCTGTGGCATTTTCAAAGCATCAGGTCTTATATAACGTCTCTAATCTATTTTCAATTAATTTTTGTGCAGGCTTGAGAGATACAGATCTGTATTCATTCTTCAAATATGGATATGCTATTTTTTTTTTTTTTTTTTTGGTTTTTCGAGGTAGGGTCTCAGGCTCACCTGGAATTCACTATGTAGTCTCAGGGTGGTCTCAAACTCATGGTGATCCTCCTACCTCTGCCTCCCGAGTACTAGGATATTGTTTCTTTTTTTTGATACACGGTGTTTCTCCAGCCCAGACTGACCTGGAATTCATTATGTAGTTTCAGGCTGGCCTCAAACTCACACCAATCTTCCTACCCTGGCCTCCAGAGTTCTGGGATTAAAGGCATGTACCACCATGCATGGCCAGATATCCATTTTTAACCAGGTCTATTTGTTAGTCCTTTATCTGTCCCATTGAATTTCGTGTTAGTTTTTGTGCATATTCTATATAGTTTTGTTATGATATCTCTGTAATATAGTTTGAGATAAGGTATTGCTTTTTTTCACTTAAGATTGCTTTGGCTGTTGGGGGTCTTTTGCATTTTCATATGACTTTTAAGATTGTTCTAGTTTTGTGAAGAATATCATTGGGATTTTTTTGTGGGGATAACTTTAAATGTGCATATCACTTTGGGCACTATAGGTATGTTTACAATATTAGCTCTTCCATGCCATGAGTGCTGAGAGTAATACCTTCAATATCTCCTCAAAGTGCATTATCTCTAATACACCTGCCAAGTTTCATTGGCTGCTGGGGAAAAGTTGGTAGAAAGAATGTGAGATTCAAAAAAAGGGGAGGAATTCTTTGCAATACTGTCTTCCAGAAATAAAGTGGCCTTGGCATTCATGACCTTGCAGTGGCTGACACTACCTACACAAGACCTACATAGGAGAGGAAAAATATGATGACAGCAAAATAGAATAGGGACTAGTTGGAAAGAAGGACTTACATGGAGGGGTGATAGGAGATGGGGACAAACAAGGGTAATGGGAGGAGGTTATATCACTGTATATCATGTATATTTATAGAGGTTGTCAATAAAAATTAAAATGATAAATAAAAGTGATTTTTAGAAATATGGTAACATATAACTAAATGTGCTAAAAAGGGAAAAACAATTTCAAAAGGAAAAATACAAGAAAATTTCATAAAGATGAAGTGTTGAATCAGTATTTCAGTCCCTGAAAATTGTTATAATTAGTTATTTGTATGGGTGAAGGTCAACTGAATTTTGCAGTCTTGTCTGTCCTATGGTTTATGTTGGTGTTGGGTCTGTATTGGATAACTGTCCTGTTTTACAGAACTATCTTTACTTAAATAGCTTCCTTTTTTGTGTACTGAGAGCCCTTTGCTCATCATACTTGGTTTTACAATCTATAGGCTGGGCAGATATGCCCACCTTCCTGAGTCTCCCTGGTGTGTACCCCCTGGAGCAGTTAATGTTCTGTCTTGGGGAGGGGATATGTCTCCCAGGTGCAATATGAGTGTGAGAAGCTAGAACAGCACTATGATCTGTACTACGTAGGACCTATTTGCACACTTTTAAAATAGCTTAAATATGAATCACCTTGCTGGAGGGGGCATTTCAAAGTTCTCAGACTCTGTAGCTATATAAAGGAGGTAGGTAGCTCCAGAAGTTGAGCCACCTGTTGACTTCAAGCTCAAGGTTATAAATAGCCAGTGTTTTCCTCAGTTGATGGGATCTGTTCCAGGCCACTGAGGGTGGAGTTATGCTCTTCACTATCTGAGCTGAGCTTCCTGCTCCTGCACATTTCAGTTATAAGGATTGGAGAGCAGCAGGCTGTTCTCCACAACTACTTCTTGAGATGGTCTCTTGCCTTGGGGCTGTGGCAGGGCTGCTGCATAAGAGTGTTGATGAATTCTTTTTCCTATAGCAGCCAGCATAGAACTTTCCAGTATAACAGCTAACCAGTAGGGAAGAGTTGAGCTTCCAGCTCAATCAGCTTAATTTCTTAGCATCCTACAACCAAAGAAAATGGCATTTTTCAGCAATAGGGTCTTACGTAGTAGTTCTGTTGAGGAACCAAGAGCACTGGTGATGGCCTATATTAGTTTGGGGACCTCTAACCACCAATTCATTGACAAGTATCCCACTCTTTTCTGGCTCTAGGATTTTCTTGCAACAATCTATGGCTTCTGAGCATAGCATTATCCACCCCCACTCCGCACACACACACTGGATACCTCTGCTTAAGCTTTCTGTTTTTTAGATTATGTTTTTATTTTAAATATATTTTAAAATTTATTTATGAGAAAGTGGGCATGAGAGAGAAGGTAGATAAGTAGGGAGAGAGAGTGAGAATGGGCCAACCAGGGCCTCTAGCCACTGCAAATGAACTCCAGATACATACCCCACTTATGCACCTGGCTTATTTGGCTACTGGGGAATTGAATCTGTTTTTTTTTTTTTTTTTTTTTTTTTTTTTGGCTTAACTGCTAAGACATCTCTCCATTGAAATGCCCCCTCCAGCAAGGTGATTCATATTTAAGCTATTTTAAAAGTGTGCAAATAGGTCCTACGTAGTACAGATCTTAGTGCTGTTCTATAAATTTTCATATGACTTATTCATAAAAAATCTCAAAACATTTGAGGATTGGGAGGGCTATGGCATGTTTTGAGAGTAATGCTACCAGTCTCTGGTCACTAGAGCCTCCTGCATTACTACCTGGATGATGTGTCTGCTTCCTCTGTCTGTACTCACCAATGAATGGCATGGCTGAAATTGTGTTTGGTTTGGTTTATTCCTTTTGTTATTGTTTTGTTTTTTTCAAGGATTTCACTGTAGCTCAGGCTGAGTTGGAATTCACTATGAAGTCTCAGGGTGACTTCTAACTCATGGTGATTCTCCTACCTCTGCCTCCTGAGTGCTGGTATTAAACGCCAGGTTCTCTATTCGTTTTTTTTATTTTTATTTTTATTTTTGTATTCCACTGGTTTCCACCCCCCCTCCCCAACTTTTCACTGTTTTATTGATAGAGATTAGGAGCAAGGTAGCTCCATTTTTTAGGAAGCTAATCAAAAATATAGGCATAAAGAATGCTTGCCCTGGCAGGACTATAAGGCTATTCCAGACTGAGAACTAAAATTCAAACAATCATAGCTCCATCAGATGTTCACTGGACACCAGGTCTTTCTCATTTCTATTTCCTGTGGTTCTTTCTCCTCTTTGTGACATTTTGGTAGTCTTCCTTCCCATTGGTGGGCTGTTTCTGAGTTTGTGCTTTTCTGTCTGACCCATAAAACAATCAGAATATTCTGTATATTTGAAATTAATCAGTAAAGCTCATCTCAACTTAATACCTTTTTCCTTTTGGATTCATCTACTGTACATAAAAACCCAGTCCAGAACACTGATTGGCAATCTTTTCTGGACCCCTGTCTATTGCAGGGAGGGTTTTACCTTCACATCTTAAAATTTTGCTTGCTTTCCTTTTTTCTGTCTGTATTTGGCATTCTTAATGTTTGTAAGACCATGAACTCTAAACCAGAAAATATTGAACATTATCAGTGTCTTTCTGTATTTTCAAAGGTCTTCCATTGTTTCTCCCTTTAGTGTATGCATTCTTATTCTTCTTAACCAGGTCACACAGAGATAGGTCACCATCTTACTTGCTCAATAGAACAAGTATTTCTTCTGTTTTTTTTTTTTTCCTTAGTTTTTTACTCAGTGAATACAGTCAAGTTGGTACCATTGTTAGCCTCCTCCCTGTCCTTCTCCCTCCACATGGACCCTTCTTGTTGGGGTATATGTATCATGCATTGTGGGGTTAGCCATCAGTTATGGGTAGGAGAAAATGTCTCTGTGTATCATGACCTAACATGTGGCTCTGACATTCTTTCCGCCCCCTTTTCCACAAATTTCCCCGAGCCATGTGGGGTTCATTTTAGGTCTGCTTCAGTGATGAGGTCTTGGGAACCTCTGTGTCTCTGGATATCTGATATGGTAGGAGTGGATTGTTCTCTGTGTCTATCTCTTCACCCTTGTGCTGGTAGCAGGTTCACCAAGAAAACAGCACTCTTGCTTGTTTTGCCAATTTTCCTTAGTTTCAGCTGGGACCCTTTTGAGGTATGATGGGGTGGTTCTGTCCTTAGTATCTGCATCTATCTGAAAAAAAGAAACAGATTCTCTGATGGAGAATGATATCCCAGACAAATGGGATAACCATTATTTTTTTAGAGAGAATTTAATAGGTGTAGGTCCTCTTGTAGCCTACAGTTAGTGGTAACTTGATAATGGAGAGTGGGCTCATTTTTGGATCTGTTTCTTACTTGTTTCCCAGCTCCAGCTGTGGGATCCATTCCACTGAGCTGATCAGTTAGCCAAATCAAGAGCAGGTGGTTTTCCACCTTGGCTATGTGCCACTATTGCACTTATGTGAGCATCACAACAGTTTATTTTCTATTAAGTAGGTTAGACCATGAGTTACTTGGACAGATTTTGGTCATTTTTCCACAGTTACCAATGTAGCACCTTCTGGCACTAGATGTGCTGATTGTTTGGAGACTGACTCTCTTCCAACTTCTAGCCATGTCACTCCATGTTACATGCTAACAGCATATGGTGTCTTCAGCATTAGGGTCTTACCACTAACCTTTGGTGGGTCATCAAGTACTCTGACAGAAATCTGTCATTGTTTCAGGAAACCTTGTAGATCTCTGATCAAAAACTCATTTTGGATGATAGCCACATGCTTGCTGGTACTGGGAGTTAAAGGTCAGTGCCCATGAAGAGAAGGAAGAAAAAGATAGGTAAAATAAAAGAGTGTGTCAGAGAGACAGAGAGGCAGTAGAAGATTTAGGTCAGTCTTCATAGTACCCTCTCCAAGGCCTTGTGATTCAGGTGTTCCCTCTCAAGGCCTGGCGAAGGTTCAACCATTTGGTCTCTCTTTTAGGATGTAGAATTTTATGGTACCATTGCCATTTGGATCCAGTTTTGTGTCCCCTACCCCCTCCTTTGCCTCACCTCCCTCCTCACCCACCCTATTGTCTGGTCCTCAAGATGCTTGCTGGGTATGTCAGCATCTTGGGTAGATTCAGGTTAGGTGCTGTAGATGAGTGAGACTATGTGGCAATTATCTTTCTGTGATTGGGTGAGTTCACTGATAAGGATCTGTTCCAGGTTTGACCACTTTTCTTCAAATTTCATTGGGTCATTTTTCTTTACTGCTGTATAGAATTTCATCGTGTAGATATACCACATCTTAGTTATCTATTTGTCTAATGATGGACATCTGGGTTGATTACAACTCTTAGCTATTACAAATTGAGCAGCTAAAAACATGATTGGGCAAATCTCTCTGAACTAAGGCATGGAGCATTTAGGGTACATGCCCAGTAAGGGAATAACTGGGTCTGTTGGTAATGCTATAGTAAGTTTTTTTAGGAGTCTCCATATTGCTTTCCAAAGTGGTTGTGCCATCTTACATTCACACCAACAGTGGATGAGGGTTCCTATTTTCCACATCCTTGCCATCATTTATTTTCATTTAATTTTTTTTAAGTTTGCTACCCTTACTGGGGTAAGGTGGAATCTCATAGTTGTTTTAATTTGCATTTCCTTGATAATTAGGGGTTATGTACATTTTCCTAAGTGTGTGTTTGGCATTTCTGTGAGAACTGCCTGTCCAGTTCTTTGATCCATTTTGTGAGTGGGTTGTTTGACTTATTGTTTAGGTTTTGAGTTCTTTGTAGATTCTAGAGATTAGGCCTCTGTCAGTTGGATGTTCAGCAAATATTTTCTCCCATTCTATGATGAATCTATTGGCTCTGCTTATTTTATGTTGGTCTGTGAATAAACTTTTCAACTTCATAAGAACGCATTGGTTGAGTGATTGTTTAAGATCCTATGCTACTGTGGTTTTGTTCAGGAAGCCTTTTCCTATTCCTATATCATGCAAAGTTCCTCCTATTTTTTCTTCCAGTAGTAACTGAGTTTCTAGTCTTATATTAAGGTCTTTGGTCCATTTGTCTTTGATTGTTGTGCATGGTGAGATGTGTGGATCAAGTTTCATTTTCCTGCATATGGTTATTCAGTTTGTCCAGCACCATTTGTTGAAGATGCTGTCTTTTTTCCAGCCTATATTGTTATGGCTTTTGTCAAATATCAAGTAGCTATAGTTACTTGACCCATAGTCTGGGTCCTCAAGTCTATTCCATTGGTCTATACTCCAGTTTTTATGCCAGTACCATGTTGTTTTTATTACTATGGCTTTGAAGTATAGCTTTAGATCAGGTATGGTCATGCGTTCAGAGGTATTTCTTTTGCTGAGGATAGTCTTGGATATCCCAGCCCTTCTGCCTTTTCATATGAATTTTGAGATTTTTTTTTTATCTCTGTGAAGAACAATGTTGGGATTTTGATTGGTATTGCATTAAACCTGTATATTGCATTTAGTAGGATTGCCATTTTCACAATGTTAATTCTGCCTATCTAGGAGCATGAGAGGTCTTTCCATTTTCTCAAGTCCTCCTCAGTTTTTATTTTGAGTATTTTTATATTTTCATTGTATAGATCTTTCACTTCCTTGGTTAATGTTATTCGAAGGTATTTTTTGTTGTTGTTGCTATTGAAAATGGGACAATGTCCCTTATTTCTTTCTCTGTATCTTTGTCATTTGCATATAGAAAGGCTACTGATTTTTCTGCATGGATTTTGTGTCCTGCTACTTTGCTGAAGGAGTTAATCACCTTTAAGAATTTTGGGATGGAGGCTCCTGGGTATTTTACATATAGAATCATGTCATCTGCAAATAGAGCTAAATTAACTTCTTCCTTTCCAAATTGTATCCCTTTTATTTTTTTCTCCTGTCTTGTTGCTTGAACTGGGACTTCCAGTACTATATTGAAGAGCAGAGGTGATAGTGGACACCCCTGTCTTGTAGAACAAATATTTTTGAAATTCATATTCATGTTTCTTGATGGATAAATTAAGGCCATTAATATTTAAGGTAATGACCGTCAGGTTTTATTTGATCCCTGCCATATCTTGGTGGTTTATGTGGTTTGGTGTTTTCTTGGGCTTTGTAGTTTTTGTACATTCTCTGAGTTTGGTTATTGTGCTCTGCTTCTTGTAGACACTTGAGGTTGATCATTTGATTCTTATGTGTGGAGAATTTCCTGCAGTACTCTCTGTAGGTTTGCCTTTGTGTTCATATAGTTGTTAAGCTGAGTTTTATCATGGAAACTTTTTCTTTCACCATCCATTATGAGGGATATGCTTTTTTTTGTTTTTGTTTTTGTTTTTTTGAGGTAGGATTTCACTTTAGCCCAGGCTGACCTGGAATTCACTATGTAGTCTCAGGGTGGCCTTGAACTCATGGTGATCCTCCTACCTCTGCCTCCTGAGTGCTGGGATTCAAGGCATGTGCCACCACGCCCAGCTTGAGGAATACTTTTGCAAGGTAGAGTAGTTTGGGTTAGAAGCCACAGGTTGTTATACTTTTCAGTGTTCCATTCCAGGCCCATCTGACTTTCAGGGTTTCCATTGAGAAATGAAATAACTCTTATGGGGTTAGCTGTATATGTAATGTGCTATTTCTCCCTAGCTGCTTTTATGACTTTCTCTTTGGTGTCAATGTTTGGTCTTAATGACAATATATCTTGGAGAAGTTGTCCTTTGGTCCAGTCTATTTGGAGTTCTGTTAGCTTCTTGTATCTTGAAGGTACTTTCTTTTTAGAGCGTGGGAAAGTTTTCTTTGATAATTTTGTTGAATAAGTTCTTCATGCCTTTGGTCTGAATTTCTGCCCTTTCCAGTATTCCCATGATCCAAATGTTAGGATGTTTAAGGGTATCTCACAGTTCCCTCATGTTCTGTTCACAAACATTTTTGGTTTTATTGAAACTTTTGGACTCACAAACTATTTCTTCTATTTTGTCTTCCTAATCTATGTTTTTATCATCCACGCGGTTGATGCTATTCTTGAGAGCTTCTTATAGAGTTTTGGGCTTGTTCAATTTTGTTTGCATTTTCTGCTACTTTTTTAATGTATAATTTCCAACCCTCTGTTGAGTTCCCTTCTCATGCAATTTTCTTGATGCTTCTTGAAATTCATTCTTGCATTTCTTTATGTCTTCATTGAGCTTAGCCAGCTGGTTATTGAGGTCCTCTCTTATTATTATTTTTTTTTTTTCGCTCTGCTTCAGATCTCTTAACTGTCTTTGGACTCTTTCTGGTTCTTATCTATTAGGTCTAGTCTAGCAAAGACAGTATTCACATGATTATTGGCCCTTTATTGCTTTTTTTTGCATGTTCTCTTATGGAAGATATAAAGGTCATTATTCAAATCTTCAGAAATTTCTTGTACAAATCCTTATATGTAACTGTATCAGTCCCTGCAGAAATGAAGATATTCTGACAACATATGTGTGCCCCTCCCTTTGATTAGCAGATTATTGCAATGGTGGCCCACATAAAATTGGAATTTACAAATTTCATGCTGGAGAAGGAAACACCAGAAGTGTGGTGCCAAACAAAGGGGTTGCTTTTCTCCCCGGAAGAGATGTTACATAGTTCTGATGCATTATCAGACTGAAGCCAAGATGGATCATGGATCATTTTTGGGTGGGACCACACCTTGACAAGGAATGTTAGCTATGCATACCTCTTGCCTTCTATTTAGACATAAACTTGATGTTAATATCCCCGAATAGACTTGTGGGTTCCTCTTTCCAATGTTGCTGCATTGAAATGCCTTTTTATCTGCTTTACACCCACACACTATTTTTTTTCTTGGTTTTTCGAGGTAAGATTTCACTGCAGTCTAGGCTGACCTGGAATTCACACTGTATTGTCAGGGTGACCTCAAACGCACAACAATCCTTCTATCTCTGCCCCCCAAGTGCTGGGATTAAAGGTGTGTGCCACCACACCCAGCTTATATTTTTTGCTATTCACTAAAGACACACACACACACGCACACACAATCTTGAAAAGCAGAAAAATATGTGTTTTTGTATGTGTGCACATGTGCATATGCATGCATGTGTGCGTGTGTGTGTGTGTGTGTGTGTGTGTGTGTGTGTGTGTGTGTATTGTTGTGGCATGCATTACATTGTGTGATGTGGAAGTCAAAGAAAACATCCAGTGTCAGTTTGCACTTTTTCACTGTGTTTGAGGCAGGATCCCTTTTGTTGTTCATTATTGCATATACCAAGCTAGTGAGCTTTTGTGATTCCCCCATAAACCATGGGATTTCTGGAATTGTAGGTGCTCACTATAGCATCTGGCTTTTATGTGGGTCATCAGGGAATAGATAACTCTGGTTATCATGCTAGCACAGAGAGCACCATTACCTACTGAGCCATCTCCCCAGCCCCCACCATATATATATACATATATATATATGCAACTTGCATGATTATAAACGATATCTCATGGTAATTCCCTCTCTCCCCCCACTTTCCCCTTTGAAACTCCATTCTCCATCATATACCCTCCTCCTCTCAATCAGTCCCTCTTTTATTTTGATGTCATCATCTTTTCCTCCTATTATGATGGTCTTGTGTAGGTAGTATCAGGCACTGTGAGGTCATGGATATACAGGCCATTTTGTGTCTGGAGGAGCCCATTGTAAGGAGTCCTACCCTTCTTTGGCTCTTACATTCTTTCCGCCACCTCTTCTGTGATGTACCCTGAGGCTTAGAAGGTGTGACAGAGATATTGCAGTGCTGAGCACTCCTGCCACCTTTTCCCAGCACCATGATGCCTTCTGAATCATTCCAAGGTCACTGCCATCTGAAAAGAGAAGGTTCACTACCAACAGTTTGAGTAGCATTGATATATAGGTATGAACATTAAGAGAAGTGGTTACTTGGCAGTTTGATGAGCATAGTATATACATTTAGCCAGACTGCCGCAGACATTACAACCCTAGGGCTCATGACTACTACTAATTTAGGTTTTCGGAATCAGGGATGTATTCCCTCCCATAGAACGGGCCTCCAGTCCAATTATAGGGTAGTTGGCTTCTACCATGACTGACATGCCACTATTGCACCCATGGCTCATTTGGCCTGGCTGGCAAATTATAAGGCTTGCAGTGTCCACTGTTTACTATCTTCACTGGTGATTTCTCTGTCTCCCATTTAACTGCATGCATAATGCCTTCCTCCAGCTTTCTGTCATCTGGTCTACATCGAGGAGGTTATCATCTCAGTTCGTGCAGAATTTTTCAGTGGCCTTGCAGCACAACTATGTGGAATCTTCAGCGGTGGGGTCTCACCTTCTATTCCTGGTGGGAAACTAAGGGCCTCAGCAATGGCCTATAATATTTTGGGGGCATCAGGGACCTCCCGGGCCAACAATTCACTGGAAGAGAGCCCCTCTCTGGCACTGAAAATGTACTAGCAACAATCTACAGCTCCTGAGTGTTCCACTGTCCAAAAAAGTCGGTTTCTATATGATTTATTTATATCCTTTTAGA
The DNA here is from genome assembly GCA_036346955.1 of Dipus sagitta. Classification (NCBI taxonomy): domain Eukaryota; kingdom Metazoa; phylum Chordata; class Mammalia; order Rodentia; family Dipodidae; genus Dipus; species Dipus sagitta. The sequence goes on from CM070770.1 coordinate 210,875,081, forward strand.
CTTTGAATAGCCCAGCCTCCACCTTTCCTTTACTCAGTCTCTTCCCCTGACCTCACTTGGGCCTTTTCACCCCCATTAATCTGTTCTTCTACTTACGTATATAAAATGCCATCCTATTAAGTACCCACATACCTTCCTTTCTCTTCCCTTTAGATCTCTTTTCTAGCTTACTGGCCTTTGCTACTGAGTTTTCTTCCCACTCACACAGAAGTCAAATCATCTGTAGCTAGGATCCACATATGAGAGAGAACATGTGACGATTGGCTTTCTGGGCCTGGGTTACCTCACTTAGTACAATCCTTTCCAGATCCATCCATTTTCCTGCAAATTTCATAACTTCATTTTACTTTACTGCTAAGTAGAAGTCCATTGTACAAATGTGTCATATCTTCATTATTGACTCATCAGTTGAGGGACATCTAGGCTGGTTCCATTTCGCAGCAATTGTGAATTGAGCAATAAACATGGTTGAGCAAGTATGTCTAAGGAAATGGGACAAGTCCTTAGGATATGTGCCTAGGAGTGCTATAGCTGGGTCATATGGTAGATCTATGTTTAGCCGTCTTAGGAACCACATTGATTTCCACAATGGCTGGACCCGGTTGCATTTCCACCAACAGTGTAGAAGGGTTCCTCTTTCTCTTCATCCATGACAACATTTATGGTCATTTGTTTTCATGATGGTAGCCAACCTGACAGGAGTAAGATAGAATCTCAATGTAGTTTTAATCTGCATTTCCCTGATGACTCGGGATGTAGAACATTTTTTTATATACTTATATTCCATCTGTATTTCTTCTTTTGAGAACTCTCTATTCTCTATTCAGTTCCATAGCCCATTTTTTAATTGGGTTGTTTGATTTATTATTTAATTTTTTGAGTTCTTTGTATATCTTAGATATTAATCCTCTATGAGATGTATAGCTGGCAAAGATTTTTTTCCCATTCTGTGGGTTGCCTTTTTGCTTTATTCACAGTGTCCTTTCACATACAAAATCTTTGTAATTTCATGAGGTCCCAGTGGTTAATCTGTGTGTTTATTGCCTGAGCAATTGGGGTTATATTCAGAAAGTCCTTGCCAAGACCAATATGGAGAAGAGTTTCCCCTCCTTTTTCCTCTAGCAGTTTCAGAGTTTCAGATCTGATATTAAGGTCTTTAACCCTTTTGAACTTAATTCTTGTGCATGGAGAGAGAGAAGGATCTACTTTCATCCTTCTACAGATACATATCCAGTTTTCCCAGCAGCACCTTTTGCTAAATATGTTGTCTTTTCTCCAACGACTCTTTTTTTTTTTTTGGCATTTTTGTCAAATATTAGGTGGCTATAGCTACCTCGACTTACATCTGGGTCCTCTATTCTGTTCTATTGATCTACATGTCTGTTTTTGTACCAGTGCCATGCTGTTTTTGTTACTATGGCTCTGTAGTATAGGTTAAAATCAGGTATGGTGATCAGGTAACAAGGCTTATTTTTGTTGCTCAGTATTGTTTTAGATAATTGAGATTTTTTTGTGCTTCCAAATGAATTTTTGGATTTTTTTCTATTTCTGTGAAGAATGCCATTGGAATTTTGATGGGGATTATATTAAATGTGTAGATTGCTTTTGGTAAGATTGCCAGTTTCATAATATTGATTGTTCTGATCTAAAAACAAGGGATGTTTTTCCATTTCCTAGTGTCTTCTCCAAGTTCTCTCTTGAGTGTTTGAAAGTTTGCCTTGTAGAGATCCTCCACTTCCTTATTTAGCTTTATTCCATGGTACTTTATTTATTTATTTACTTATTTTGATGCAACTGTGGATGATTCTCTGATTTCATCCTCTGTGTGTTTTTGTTAGCATATAGGAAGGCTACTGATTACTGTGTGCTTATTTTGTATCCAGCTACATGGACATAGGTGTTTATCAGCTCTAACAATTTTCTCATAGAGTCTTTAAGGTCATTTATGTACAGAATCATGTCATCTGCAAATAATGACAACTTGATCTCTTCCTTTCCAATTTGTATCCCTTTTATATGTGTCTTTTGCCTTATTGGTATGGCTAACACTTCCAGTAATATATTAAATAAAAGTGGGGGCAGTGGACACTCTTGTCTTGTTCTGATTTTACTGGAAAAGCTTCTAGTGTTCCCCATTTAGTAATATGTTGGCTGTAGGCTTTTCATAAATAGCTTTTATTATGTTGAGATATGGTCCTTCTATTCCCAGGCTCTGTAGGACTTTTATCATGAAGGAATGTTGGATTTTGTCTCTGCATCTAATGAGATGATCATGTGATTTTTGTCCTTCAGTTCATTTATATAATTACATTTACCAATTTGTGTATGTTGAACCATCCCTGCATCTCTGGGATAAAGCCTACTTGGTCAGGGTGAATGATCTGTCTGATATATTCTTGTATTCTGTTTGCCAATGTTTTGTTGAGAATTTTTGCATCAATGTTTATGAGGGAGATTGGTCTGTAATTTTCTTTTTTTTGTTTTATCTTTGCCTGGTTTTGGTAGTAGGGTGATGCTGCCTTCGTAGAAGGAGTTTTGTAGGATTCCTTCTTTTTCTATTTTATGGAAAAGAAGCATTGATGTTAGTTCTTCCCTGAAGGTCTGATAAAACACAGCAGTGAATCCATCTGGGCCTGGACTTTTTTTAGTTGGGAGATTTTTGATAACTGCTTGGATCTCCATACTTGTTATAGGTCTATTTAAGTGATTAATCTGATCTTGATTTAATTTAGGTAGGTCATATGAATCAAGGAAATCATCCATTTCTTTCAGACTTTCACACTCAGTGGAGTATATGTTCTTATAGTATGTCCCTATGATTTTTTGAATTTCTGTGGCATCTCTTGTGATGTTGCCTTTTTCATCTCTAATTTTATTAATCTGTGTGTATCCTCTCTTTCTTTTGGTCAGATTTGCTAAGGGTTTATCAATCTTCTTATCTTTTCAAAGAACCAACTCTTTGTTTCATTGATTCTTTGGATTGTTTTTTTGGTTTCTATTTCATTAATTTCTGCCCTAATCTTTATTATTTCTTCCCATCTACTGATTTTTGGTTTGCCTTGTTCTTCTTTATCCAAGGCTTTAAGGTGAAGCATTAGGCCTTTTACTTGAGACCTTTCTAATTTTATAATATAGGCACTTAAAGCTATAAATTTACCTCTTAGGACTGCCTTCATTGTGTCCCAAAGGTTTTGGTATGTTGTGCTCTCATTATTTGACTCTATGAATTTTTTGATTTCCTTCTTGATTTATTCATTGACCCATTCATCATTTAGTAGTGTATTTTTTAGTTTCCATGATTTTGTGTATGCTCTACAGCTTTTCTTGCTATTGATTTGTAGTTTGATTCCATTGTGGTCAGATAGAATGCAAGGAATTATTTCAATTTTCCTCTATTTGTTAAAATTTGCTTTGTGTCCTAATATATGGTCTATATTAGAGAATGTTCCATGTGTTGCTGAAAAGAATGTATATTCTGCAGCATTTGGATGAAATGTCCTCTACATATCTGTTAGGTCCATTTCTTTTATGACCTTATTTAATCCAGATTCCTCTCTGTTTATTTTTTGCCAGGATGATCTGTCAATTGATGAGAGTGGGGTGTTGAAGTCACCCACTACCACCGTGTTCGGTGGTATCTGTGACCTTAGTTCTTATAGCACTTGTTTGATGAAGTTGGGAGCCCCCATGTTAGGTGCATATATGTGTATGATTGTAATGTCCTCCTGTTGGAGTGTGCCTTTAATCAGTACAAAGTAACCTTTTTTATCTTTCCTACCTAATGTTGGTCTGAATTCTACCTTCTCAGATATTACGATAGGAACCCCTGCTTATTTTCTAGGCCCATTTGCTTGAAACACTGTTTTCCAACATTTCAACCTAAGATAGTGTCTGTCCTATATAGAACGGTGAGTTTCTTTGAGGCAACAAATTGAAGGATGCTGCTGTTCAACCCAGGCTATCTTTTGGTTGGGGCATTGAGGCCATTGATATTAAGAGATATTATTGAGTGGTGTGTATTTGTTTTTGCCATTTTTTTCTTTTGTAGTTCTTCCTATTTTACCTTTGCTCTCTTGTATTAACTACTATTTGAGTATGATTTTTTTTTTTCCAGGCTCCTTATATGTGTGCTTTTCTTTCTCTTCAGCATGGAGGATTCTTTCAAGTATTTTCTGTAGAGCTGGTTTTGTCTTCAAATACTCCTTTATCCTGCTTTTATGGTGGAATGTCCTTATTTCTCCATCTATTTTAATGGATAGCTTTGCAGGATAAAGTAACCTTGGTTGACAGTTGTTATCGTTCAGAAGTTGGGATACATCACTCCAAGCCCTTCTGGCTTTTAAAGTTTTCATTGAGTAATATGCTGTGATCCTGATGGGCTTGCCTTTGTATGTAACTTGATTTTTCTCTCTTACTACTTTCAGTATATATATAGTTTTCCATGTTTGGTAGTTTAATTATAATACGGCAAGGAGAGGTTCTTTCCAGGTTTTGTCTAGTTGGTATTCTAAAGGATTCCTGTATCTGCATTGGCATCTCCTTCCCAATTTGGGGGAAGTTTTCTTCTATTATTTTCTTGAAAATGCCTACTATGCCTTTGGAGTGAAATTCCTCTCCTTCTACTATACCCTGAATTCTTTTGCTGGATCTTTTCATAGTGTCCCAAATATCTTGAAATTCCCATTCACAATTTCCTATTTGTTTGTCTTTCTCTTTGTTGGACTGTATGAGATCTGTCATCTGTTCTTCTAGTTTAGATATTCTGTCCTCTCCTTCATCCATTCTACTGGTGAGATTTTTATAGTGTTTTTTTTTTTTTTTAATTTCATTGACTGTGTTCTTCATTGCTAGTAATTCTGACTGGTTTTTCATTATTATTTCTATATCCTTATTTATGACTTATCTCAACCTCCTTTTTTCATTAAATTAGTTTCCTGTGTCCTCTTTTATTCCTTTGATTTCCTCTTTGACTTCGTTGAGCATATTTATAATCATTCTTTTGAAATCTTTGTCATGCATTTTCTCTACCTCATTCTCACTGGAGGTCATTTCTGATGCATTAATACTTTTTGGTGGATTTATATTCTCTTGATTTTTGGTGTTTCTTCTGTTATTATGTACATATTTGTGCATCTTCTATTAATTTAATGCTTAGATTTTTCTAGTTAGTTGCAGTATTATTAGATGTGTCAATCAATCTGATGTTATATATCTTCAGGGTAGTAGCTTAAGGTGCTAGGTGTGGCTCTTAAGAATCTCAGATTATCTACAAAAGTGACCCTAGATGTTAGGTCTGCCTGCTATGAGAGCATTCAAGTAGGCTGAGTGGAACAAAACATAGGCAGATTCTAAAATTTAACTAAACAATGTATGCATTCAATGAAAAACAGCACAGAGTATTTATGCAAGAGTAGGTGTTATGACAACAGGATCCAACAAAGTCTCAATCCCTTAATGTGTGTTTGCCCCACACCCTTAATCCTGTGAACTAGGAGGTTATGATTTTTTGTTTGTTGAGGGTTCCAAGTCAGCTTGTGACCAAGTGAGATCCTTCCCTAATGTACAACAGAAGAGCAAACAAGCCACTATAAATTTGGAAGCAACAATAACAAGCCCAAAATATAGCTTATTTAAGAATGGCAAATATGACCATCCATCCGATTTAACATATAATTTATCCTGATATGGAATGTCCAATTAGCACTTGTAATTCAAACCTATATACCAGGGTTATTTGGTGTGTACTGACATGGTATAATCCCAGTTACCTTTTGGGATGATTTTGGTCTCAGTTATGCTGTGTTCCTGCTTAGGTCCCTCTTTGGTGTACTGTGGGTTCAAGTAGGCTGGCTGGGTTGCTATATCACTGCCAATCACCAGTGCTATGATTTCCCTTACCCAGGTCTCTGGTGCTTGTTGGCGCTTGTGCTTGCAGTGGGGGAGAGAAGGCTGTGGATGGTGACTCTAGTTCTCTTGCTGGTCCACGTGTTCCTCAACCTCATGATCTGATCCTCCATTGGTCGCTATGGTCCTCCCTTCACATTTCTTGAGTTTGTGAGGTGCACCAATGTGGGTAGAAAATCCCCTCACCTGGCTTTTCCTGTGGCTCAAGACGGATCCTTGCAGCTATGCCCTGCGGACCTGCTGCCCCTATAGACCTGTTGCCACGGCTTCTGGAGCTGCTTCTGCCTGTCTATGTGGGCTCTAGATGATCTGGATCTCTCCAGTTCTCTGCTGCTGTTGGTAATTTCTTATACAACTCACTATTTAATAGAAGAGTGTATTTTGCTGATTGGTTTTCTTTCTTTCTTTCTTTCTTTGGATTTTTCTTGGTTTTCTTTCTCTCTTTCTTTCTTTTCTTTTTTTCTTTTTGGATTTTTCTCCCCTAGGTTCCTTTGGCGTGGTTCCTATGCTGCCATCTTAACCAGAAGATCCCTTCCAGCTATATATTTTTATTTTATTATTATCATCCAGAAAGTTTGAACTTGTCAATGATTTTCCTTTATCCCAGTTTCTATCTTCATTATAAATAATTAAACTGATTTGTCTTAGGGATATGGCATGGTGCTTTTATTTTTACCAAGATTTAATTTACAGATGATTAGTGGGGAAGATTATGGACTTTATCACAGTATTTGTAGAAGTAAGGTGACAATAGGGGAAGTAGTGTTGGTTTTCCTGAAGCTAGGATGATAAGTAAGCTTGCACTACTAACATAACAAGATGACTAGGGTCATCCCTTTCCTCTACTGTCTTTCACACCTACTTTCTTATTGAAAAGCTCAAAACATTCTAGTCAACTAAAACACCTGATGAATATGGCTATATTCATTTTTTATGTATGACATGATATCTTGAGCTCCATTTTTTGGAAGATATGATTCTGTCTTGATATATTAGTACAAGAAACTTGATCAAAGCTAAAGAATCTACACTCAACCAAAGAGACATACTCAAGTCTAGAGAGATGGCTCAGTGTGCCTGCAAAGCCTGAAAATCTGTGTTTGGTTTCCCAGTATCCACATAAAGACAGATGTCCAAAGTTGCACATGCATCTGGAGTTTGTTTGCAGTGGCTGAAGACCCTACCATACCCCCTTGCTTTGCTTAGAAATAAATAATACACTAAAAAAATAGGGCTGGAGAGACAGCTTAGTGGCTAAGCACTTGCCTGTGAAGCCTAAGGACCCTGGTTTGAGGCTCAATTCCCAAGGACCCACATTAGCCAGATGCACAAGTGTGTGCACACATCTGGAGGTCATTTCCAGTGGCTGGAGGCCCTGGCATGCCCATTCTCTTTCTCTCTCTCTCTCTGCCTCTTTCTCTGTCTGTCACTTTCAAATAACTAAGTAAAAAGAAGCAAAAAAATATTTTTAAAAAAAGACATCCCCAAAACTAAGAAGGGAGACAAGATGGGTGGATTGACAATGGCAGACTGTTATCAGAATCCTTAAATTTTTGTTTATATCCTCAATCAATATCTTCTGAAACAATTATGTTTTTGAATAGTGTGCATGACATCAGGCATGAACAACATAAGACATGGTCTCTATATCCAGGGGATGTTAGATATCATGATAAGACATTGTCTCTATATGCATGAAGCTTATATGTGAGGAGCTATGACATGCAAAAGAGGAAATTTAATCCTTGTCAGTATGAATTAAATAAAATTTATCATATTCTGAAGACCTAGTGAATAATAATCTTTCTGTTATATGATTCTCAGCTATATAATAATAATTACACTGATATACATACAGAGAATACTTTCTTTTATATATCAAGGATATATACTACTTTCCTATGGCCTCCTTTCAAATGATTTTTGTTAAAATATTTCAAAGGGCCAGGTTTAGGAATAAAATAATAAAAAACTGTGTTTATTTGCATGCATTTGCATAAACACTGCACATGTTTCATTGAAAATTTGAATTTAAAAATTTACCCCAAATAGGCAAGTTTTGTTTATTCAATGCCTTTTTATATTCTCACTTATGCTTTCTCATGCATCCTTTCTAGAGGATTGGAATAAATATTTAAAAAATCTCTTGTCTACTGGTATATTAGAAATGTAGGATATTTTCCTTTCACAAGTGCTATATATATACATTCCTTTAAAAAATATTTTATTTATTAGAGAGAGAGAGGAGAGAGAATAGGTGCACCAGGGCCTCCAGCCACTGCAAATGAACTTCAGACACATGTGTCCCTTGTGTATCTGGTTTACCTGGTTACAGGGGAATTAAACCTTAGTCCTCAGGCTTCACAGGCAAGCACCTTAACTGCTAAGCCATCTTTCCATCCCTAGATATACATTTCTGCTGAAATCTGAGATAAGAAAAAGAGATAACCAGAGCAGTTACAGAGTACCCAATGATGGGGAGTGATATGAACTTCACATTTCATCCTTCTAAGTGGGAATCAAAGGAGCTGTTTCCATTTGCAAAATCATGCTTAGACAGACAAACAAGTTTGTGGTGCTGTTTTAGGTCATTTTAATCTTTCATTGATGTGTCAGTTATGTTTTCGTTTTCCAGTTAGGGTGGTTATAATAACTAACAACAGCAATGATAATAATTATCATATGTTATTTTATTGGTATGTATCAGATTATCTATACATTTCTATATCTATGCATTATCTATACATTTCAGATAAAAAATCTGAATGTATAGAAATGACTTTAGCAAAGACATAGAAATAACAAATAGATTGGCCAGGATTCAAATCAGACTGATGAAAAAATGTCAGAATGTTCAATTCTTTACCATCTTGAGAAAAATTATTAGAAAATAAAGCAGAACAAATTATATGTGAGAAAAACAGATTCATATAATTTAGCTAAAGATGAAGTTTAACACATGTATAAAGTCCCTGTTTGAACATGTAATTACTCATTCTTTATATAAACAATATGCAACCAGGAATATAACTAGGAAAGGTAGATTTTATTCTCATTGTTTTTTTTTTTAATAGCTCAAAATTACAAAAACAAAATCTAAAGCATTAGCAAATTTAAGAGGCCAGCTGTATACTGATACAAAGTGTACAAAGGCACTACAATCACACTTAAGAAAATGTTCTACATCCCTAATCATCAGGGAAATGCAAATTAAAACAACTACGAGATTCCACCTTACCCCAGTAAGGATAGCAAACATTAAAAAATCAAATGAAAACAAATGTTCCTGAGGATGTGGAGAAATAGGAGCCCTCATTCACTGTTGATGGGAATGTAAGATGGCACAACCACTATGGAAAGCAATATGGAGACTCCTAAAAATATTGATTATAGAGTTACCAATAGACCAAGTTATTCCTTTACTGGGCCTTTACCTGAAAGTTCCATGCCTCAGTTCAGAGAGATTTGCTCAACCATGTTTATACCTGCTCTATTTATAATAGCTAAGAACTGCAATCAACCCAGATGTCCATCATTAGACAAATTGATAACCAAGATATGGTATATCTACATGATAGAATTCTACACAGCAGTAAGGAAAATGACACAATGAAATCTGAAGAAAAATGGTCAAACTTGGAACAGATCATTCTCAGCAAACTCACCCAATAACAGAAGGACAATCATTGCATGGTCTCACTCATCTGTGGCTCCTAACCTGGATCTGTCCCTGATACTGACATACCTAATAGGCATCTCAAGGACTGGACAATAGGGAGGATGGGGTGGGAGGGGAGGGCAAGGGTGTGTGTGTGTGAGGGGACACAAAACTGGACTCAAATGGAACTGGTTCCATAAAATCCTAAATCCTGAAAGATAGACTAAAAGGTTGAACCTTCATCAGGTTCTTAGAGGGAACACCTGAATAAAAGGGCCCTGGAGAGGGTATGATGAAGACTAACCTTAATGTTCTCTTGTGTCTGTCTTTCTTCCTTCCTTTCTTTCTCTCTCTCTCTCTCTCTCTTCTCTTTCTCTTTTATATTACCTATCTTTTTCTTCCTTCTTTTCCCTTGGCACTGGCCTGTAACTCCCAGTACCAGGATGTGGTTAATATCCACAATTCCACAATGAGCTGTTGATCAGAAAGACCTAAAAGGTTTCCCAAAAGAAGACAGATTTCTGTCAGAGCACTTGATTACTGTCCAAAGTTTAATGGTAAGGTCCTACTGCCAAAGACACCATATGCTGTAGGTACAGAACATGGAGAGGCCTGGCTGTAATCTAGAATGAGTCGGTCCCTCAATAGTTAGCTCATCTAGTGCCAGAAGGTGCTACATGAGCAAATGGAGGAAAATGGCCAACATCTGCCCAAGCAACTCATGGTCTAAGCTACTCAGCAGCAAACAACCTGATGTGATGCTCTCCCAAGTGCAATAGTGCTGTACAGCCACGGTGGGTAACCAACTGCTCTTGTATTGGTTAATGGACATGCTCAGTGGAATGGAACCCATAGCTGGAACTGGGAAACAAGTTAGAACCATATCCAAAAAATGAGTCTGCTCTCCAATATCAAGCTTCCATCAATCTTGGGGTCAAGAGGGCCTATACATATTAAATTCTCTCCAAAACAATAATGATTATCCCATTTATCTGGTGCTGACTTCACTCTTTGTTGGAGAATATGCTTCTCTTTTTGAGATGGATTCAGATCCTGAGGAGAGAATCAGTCCCTCACACTTCACCAGGGCCACAGCTGAAACCATAGAGGAAGTGGAAAAATGAGCAAGAGTTCTGCTTTCTTGGTGAACCTGGTACCAACACAAGGGTGAAGGAGATAGACACAGAGAACTCTCAACTCCTATCAAGCCAGAGACACAGAGGCTCCCAAGACCTCATCACTGAAGTAGACCTAAAATGAACCCAACATGGCTCAGGGAAATTTGTGGAATAGGGAGCAGAAAGATTTTTAGAGCCAGAAGTTGGGACATTATGCACAGAGACATTGCCTGTTCCCCATAACTGATGGCTACCCCCACAATGCATGACCCACAATCCCCAACAAGGAGGGTCTCTTTGAAGTGGGGAGGACAGGGAAGAGGCTAACTATGGTACCAAATGGTAAATACACAATGAGTATGTACATAACTAATAAAGGAAAAAAAATAATAAAAGAAAAAGATAAGCTACTTGTTAATATGCCTCTGAGCATAGATGTAATCACCAATAAAACAGTGACAAATCAAATTCATTCACACAATCCTAGCATGGTACACAATAATTAAGCAGATTTGATCCTTAGAGTGCAAGGATCATTAAATATGCACATTCATATCAATAATAATGATATATCACATTCACAGAAAAGAGGAATAAAAATTATATGATTATCTAATAGCATAAAACCATTTGAAATCACAGCATACAAAAGAGAAAAAGAACAGACTTTCATAAAGATAATAGAATAGGAGTGTCACCAAAGGAACCTGGGGGGAAATGCTAACGTACAGTAACTCTTCTTCCAAAAAGTGAAGATGTATAAGGAATTATGGACTCAGGTGAGACCCCTAAAGAGAAGGAGGCAGGAGCTACTAGCCTCCAGTAATCACACCATTATCAAGAATTGGGCTCCAGCTATCAACCACTGGGAAATGCTTCTACTCTGGGCCCTGGCTGAGCCTGCAAGAGCAGAACTACTGGGAAGGGATTTTTCCACTCAGATCAAGCTTGTAATGTTAAAAATTCTCTAGGAAAATACAACAGGGTCTAATGGACAAATCCAGAACAACTTCAGATGGCTTTCCAAAATCTCCCCTCCATCATATGCCAGAACCAGGAATACCACTAGAGACCTCAGAATACAAAGGGTTTGAAGCACTCCTCCCACACACAGCATCCAGCACAGCTGACCTGAAGAGTAGGTCTACCTAACCAGCTGAGCCAAGCCCAGAAAGCCCAAAGGGGGATAAACTTCATACTCAATTGAGATAGAAAGTCACCCCTAGAGCAAGCATATCCATCAGCTTGGGTCAATCCTGCTATTACTCTGGGACTAATGTAAAAGCCACATCAGGCACTTTAGAAATCTACCATAGATATATAAATTCTTATGTATATGTCTAAGAAAAAAAAGCCAACAGGTAGAAAGCCAAGCATTGAAACAACTTGAGATGAAAATATCTCAACACAGTATCAGAAACATGAAAAATAAAGACAGCATAATTTCTTCACAAATTAAATATCCAATAGTAATGACCATTAAATGAACTTCTGGAAAATTAAAAAAAAAAAAAAAACTGATCGAGTGTATTTAGCTCAAAGAAATCAAAGAAGAAAACAAACTCCAGAGGAGAACACAGGAAATCAACTTAATGAAGCAAGGAGGTCAATAAAGGACATGAGTAAGGAAATAGAAATACTGGAGAAATACAATCTGAAATACTGGAAATAAAAAAACTCAGTAAGACAAAAAAAAATGTGTATAAAATGTAACCAAGAATTCCCAGATACCCTGCTGTGGAAGGTGTGCACATGTGGATGAGTGGGTCAGATATCCCTGTTCCCCACCTCCTCTCAGTTCCCCATTTCTGGCAGCTTCCCTTGTGGCTAGCTTGAGACTGCCTGGACCTCAGGAGCTTGCTGTGAAAGCAAGCCCCTTGCTCTGCCTTCCTGATTGAAGGGCCTCTTGGTCCCCAATTCCTGGATACCCTGCTCTGGAGGGTGTACACACGGATTCCCTGTTCCTGGTTGGTTCCCCTGCTGCTGGCTTAAAGCTTCCTGGACCTGGCAAGCTTGCTGTGGAAGCAGGACTCTTGCTCATCCTTCCTGATTGAATCACCCTTGGGTCCCCAATTCCTGGATCCCCTGCTGTGGAGAGTGGATGCACAACAGGAGAAAGCTAGAGGTCCTGTTTGGTTCCCCATATCCCAGTTCCCTGGTCCCAGAACCTCTGTTGCTACCTTGGGGAGGCCTGGTTCTATATGTGGGCTGCTGAAACAGGCCTTTTTCACTGGTTTCCTGATTGGCCACTGGGTACCCAAATCCCTATTCCCCTGAGTCAGAAGGTGCATGGGACACTATAGGATCTGGACTCTTGCCCCTGGCTCACCAGCTTCCTGGATCCTGGTTCCCTAACCCCTGATTCACCCTGTGCTGAAGAGTACATGCAGGTGGAGTGAATAGGCCAGAACTCCCAGTTCCACACTTCCCAATTTCCTAGGTATCTGCAGTGTACCTGCAATCTCCACAATCTGCACATCTATGTTTATAACCCCATTGTAAACCAACCCGGTTCACATTTAAAACAGAACACCCTCTGAACATCCTACAAGGACAAAAAACTTGCTTCCTCTTCAAGAGAAGCATTTCCCCAAGATGGGTAGACCACAACACCAAAAACCAATGAAAGTTAAAAAAAAAAAAAACAACTGAGAGATCTCCACCAAGGATGCCTAGTTGCACAATGAAATCAGAGAAACCCACAGAAATTCAATCCCAAAATGAAAACACAACCAACAATGTGACCCTGATCAAAAGAATTGCTGAACTGGAAAAACCAACAAGTATTTCAAGGAAATTGAGCAGAATTGTCTCTTAGAGCATTCAGCTTTTGATAGTAGGCTTAACTTAATTGATGAAAAAGTTAGAAGCCTCAAAAGACATACAAATGAATTGAAGGGGTGTGAACAAATGGAAGATCTCAAATCAGTTTATTAAGATTAATGAAGTCTTGATCAAATGCAAGAATGAATTCCAGTAAGCATCAATAAAACCATACCTCAAAAAAGAGATGAACACAATGCAAAACAAGACAACAAAAAACAAAAATCAAATAGAGCTTATAAAATCCTCTCTAGAATCCCTCACTAAAATAATTAATCATGTGGAAGACAAAACCTCTGACCTGGAAGACAAGACAGAAGAAGTTGATTGGGAGGCCAAAAACTGTGCTAAGTTCAAAAAATCATGTAAACAGAATATGATAAAACTCTGGGATACCCTAAAAGAACCTAACATATGGATCATGGGTACACTGGAAGGAGAGGAAATCCAGGCCAGAAGCATAGAGAACATATTCAACAAAATTATTGAAGAAAATTTACCCAATCTTTCACAAGAGAGACCCATCCAGATATAAGAAGTTAGAGAGCATCACACAGATAGGACCAAAGAAGAAACTCTCCAAGGCACATCATAGTTAAAACACTTAACAATGAATACAAAGAGAGTGCTAAAAGCAGCAAGAGAGAAAACAACTCACAACATACAAAGGAAATTCCATCAGAATTACTGAAAGCCAAAAGGGCCTGGAATGGAACACTTCAAAGTCCAAAAAACAAAAACAATTTCTAGATAAATTATCTACCAATTTAAAAAATTTTAAACATGTTCACTGAACAAAAATAAATTTAGCTTTCTAGAACTTGTTTTTGTTAATATGTACTTTGATGTATAGAACATTTTGTATGCAAAGTGTAAACTTGCATCATGGCTACAAAAGACATATTATTAGGGATCAGCAAGCAGTTTACTGCTGAAGTGACTAGTAAGTAGTTCATATTGTGAATAATGCTTTGCTTTTGTAATATATGAATAAAAATAACACTTTCTAATGAAAAAAAAAGTCCAAAAAACTATGGCTTCCAACCTAAGCTACTCTACCCAGTAAAAGAATCTTTCATGACAGATGATGAATGAAAAATTTCCAAGGAAAAAGTGAACTCTATGATTATATGAACACAAAGCCAAACCGACAGAGAATGCTTGAGGAAATCTTCCACACAGAACAGTCAAACAACCAATCTCAAGAGCCAATAAGAAAAAGATTAGAATAACAAACTAGACAAAGCTCAAAAAAGTACAAAACACAAGAAAGCACCAAACAACATAAAGCACCTTATCATAGCAGGGATTATATCAAATGTGACATTTAAAACCTTGAATATTAGTGGTATTAACTCACCCATCAAAAAACACAAGTTAACAGGGTGGATCAAAAAAAGAACCCTTCTATCTGCTATCTTCAAGAAATTGACCTCAACAGTAAAGATGGACACATCCTCAGGGTAAAAGATGGAAAATGATATTCCAAGCAAATGGAAATAACAAATAAATGGGTATTGATTTATTAATATCAGATAAATTAAACTTCAAACCAAAAGTATTCAAAGAGAACAAAGAAGGTCACTTCTTACTCACCAAGGGCATGATCTAACATGTGGAATTCACAATTATAAATCTGTATGTGTCCAAAACAGGTGCACCAGAGTTTATAAAACAAAATCTACTTGACAACAAAACAGAAATAAACACCAACACTATAATAGTCAGCAACTACAATATTCCACTATCATCCATAGACAGATCATCTAAGCAGAAAATCAACAGGGAAATAATAGAGCTCAATAGCACCATAGATCAACTAGACCTAACAGACATCTACAGAACTTTACACTCCAACTCTACACAATACACATGCTTCTTAGCAACCCATGGAACTTTCTCCAAACTAGACCATATAAAGCATGCCTCCATAAATTCAGGAAAATTGAAGTAGCCTCTTGCATCATATCATATCACAATGCTTTAAAGGTATAAATTAACAGCAAGGACACCTCAAGAACTCCAACTCCTGGAGACTAAACAACACACTTTTAAACAATTAATCTATGATGACTTCACTCTCTATTGGAGAATCTGTTCTTTTTCAGAAGGTAGCGAGACCAAAGGAAATAAACTACTCCTCACACTTCAGTGAAGCCACAGCTGAAACCACAAAGGAATGGGGAGAGGAGCATGAGTGCTACTTCCATGCTGTACCTGATAATCAGCACCAGGGTGTAGGAGACAGACCCTGAGGATTCTCAACACCCACCAAAGCAGAGATCTAGAGCCTGCTAAGAGCTTATCAGTAAAGTAGACTTAAAACTCACCCACCATGGCTCAGGGAATTTTGTGGAACAGGGAGTAGAAAGATTGTATGAGCCACAGGTTTAGACATCATGCCAGAGGCATTCCCCTGCCAAAACAAACAAACAAACAAACAACAACAGCAAAAAACCTGATTACTGCTGCTCCCACAATGCATAAACTACAACCCCATAGGGAATATCTGCAACCCCAGTGAAGAGTACCTCCAATGGAATGGGGGCAGGAATGAGGGAAAAGAGGGTACTGACACATGGTTTATCCATTTGTAATATTTTGTTAATAATAATAATAACAATGATCCTAAAAAAAAGAAAATGCAACCAATTGACTGGATCAAGGAGAGAAATGAATACTGTGCTTGAAGACAAGATGGCAGATAGAGAACATTTGAGCAAAGAGAAGGACAAACTACTAAGAAAGCAAGTGTGGGAATTTCAAGATATTTGTGACACTTTGAGATCAACTTGAAATTTCACGGTATACAGTAAGGTGAACAATTTCAATCTAACGTTATCCTAAGTATTTTCAACAAAATCATAGGAGAAAATTTCTCTTAAATAGATAATGAGATGCCAATACACATATAGGAGTCATGTAGAACAGACAGTACCAGAAAAGACCCTCTCCTCATCATATTATAACTAAACTATGAAATGCACAGACCAAAATAATATATTGAAAGCAGTAAGAGAGAAGCACCTAGTCATCTACACAGGCACATCCATGAGGGTAAGAACAGGACATGCAACACAAATTTTAAATACGTATTCTATCACTGAACTATGGCCCAGCCTATCTATTTGTTTTATCCAAGCATTATTTTTGTACAATTACTTTTGAATTCTTCCTTTCACAAGATAGAACTGAAGTGTCAGATCAGGAGACAAAGGACATAAATTGGGATCAGTGGGCTCAATTTTGTGTATTCTTAGCAGTCTGTGGGGAATCATCAAAGGCGGCAAAGAATAGAAGTTAGTAGAGAGCTCTGAGCTCAGAATATGGAGGAACATATGACTCCCTGTAGTCTTCTTGATTAGTTGTTCAGGTTCTGAAATCATTTTGACTTCAACAACAACTCAGATCCATTCATGGGCATTATCCATTTGCTTCCCTTGCTTTAAACTGTATCCTACTGCATTTTCACCACTTACAGGTTTTGAGTAATGACAGAATAAACTGTCATGCTTTCAAAATACCATATTGATTCCCATTTGGAGAACATAAAATGTGACATTTCAAGATATGATATGCTTCTTTATATATCTTTATAATAGCTATAGATATATTTGAAGTAATTTACTATGAAATAAATTATATTACACTTCAAAGACACACACACACACACACACGATGGTTTTTCAAGATAGGGTCTTACTCTGGCGGCCCAGGCTGACCTGGAATTACCTATGTAATCTCAGGGTGGCCTCAGACACATGGCAAACCTCCTACCTCTGCGTCCCAAGTGCTGGGATTAAAGGCGTGCACCACCATGCCCGGCTTCAAATATGTTTGTTAAAACATTAGTTCTCTATCTTTTTCTCTCCCTTTTTGTCTCACAAAATATGACAAGGAGTCTGACTTTCAGGACAACATTAAATAGTTAATTTAAGGATACTTCATAAAACGTCCCACCAAATTATGTAAATTCCTAAAGATTATTATCTTTTCCATCATTTCTTTTTAGTCACAGTTCTTCAACTGTCTACTACTTGAATTTTGAATCAATTTTTGCTCTTAAATATGTAATTTGATCTTTGTCAACAAAGTGTAAGCTGAGGTCATAATCCTAATGGTATTAGAAACTGACCAAAGTAGAAATTCAATTCTATCATAGGACTCAAGTTACATGATATTATGGTTTGTACTAAACATCAGTGTTTCCAAAAAAAATGCAGGGAAATGATTGTGTATATAAGATTATTTAAGAACAGACTATGAATGCTTTTTGAATTTCTTTAGCTAGCTCTCTTACTCATTTGCACTATAAATCATTGGATGAGTCATTTGTGTATACAGATAATTCAAATGCAGAAAGAAAATCATTGAAAAATAACCAAGAAAATTTAATGGAAGGACAAAAAATGTGCATGAAGGAAAGATAGTGGGATTTAAAAAGTAAAGAGGCAATGTTCAGGGGAAGATGTAAACTCTAAGTTTGAGATATCATTAGTATAATATTAGAAGAAATTGCTAAGGAAAGAGAATGGAAATTGCTTCATAGCAGGTGAGTTACCATTTGTTTGGAAGCTTATGGATGCACAGGCACACTTGCCCTGCAGACCTTCTTATCATTCTTATGTCCAAGAGCTATGATGCTCCGCACACTGTCTTTACTTGAATCTCGAGTTTATTATCATATATTTCATCTTTGCCACCCAAGTCATTATGGTGGTAACTGTTGAATTTCTCATTACAGAAAGCCAACCTTTCATAAATATTTTATGTCACTATTATTGGGAGATAGTGTCAGTTTTTAAAGAAACATGGAAATTCCACAATTTCAAGTGATTCATTATCATTTTTTCTAATTTTAGTGATTAGAAATGTCTCATATTCATTAAAAGTAGAACAACAAAAATATCCATCCTGTCATTATTCTTTTGATTGATCAGCCTCATTAAAGATCCAAGCAGAGTACTTGAGAGCACCTTAATTCTTTGTCAGAGAACATCATCACACTGAAATGATTTGCTTCTGGAAATCATTAACTTTATGTAATGCATATAAGGATATATTTTTTCTGGATTGGGACAGATTAATATTCCTTCTCATTCTACCTATTCAACTAATTCTTAGTAATAGTGAGAATTAAGTAGAACATACTAAACATTATTCATTTAATCATGGAGAAAAAGTCCCAAAGAAAGTTAAAGGGTTGAAATAGCCAGGGTGTTTTACTTGTCTGAAAATTCAAGGCTGTATGATGATTATAATATCAAGAAGTTAAAAGTGATCACACAGTACTCAATCTGATTGAGATGCCAGACTGGTGCCTGCGACCCAATCACACGAAGTGAGGAACCTCCTTGTTTTATGTGATGTGACTTCTCAGTGGGTTGTAGAATTGCAACTATTCCAAACTCTGTACTAATTTAGTGTTGAGTAGAGGAGATGAACTTTTAAAGATGGCTTGGGTCTACCACCCTGAATACACCTAATCTTGTCTAAAGATGGCTTGGGAAAATATTTTGTGGGACTGAAAATAACATATGTAATTTAAAATGTAATTTTTAGTTCTTCTACAGTTTTTCTTAATTACCACATTTACCAAATATAAAATAATTATTTTCCTTCAAAAGTATCCTTCAGGAAACAGGACTATGTCCTTTAGTCTCTTATGTACTTACTACATGCTATAGCCTGGCTGGCTTGGAACATGTTAGATAGCCCAGGCAATCATTCAGCTTCAGGGTTCCTAAGAAAGGATACTTCAAAAAGCTTTGTAATTGTTCCTAGGGAATGATTGTTGTGTGGTCTCACAGTTGGAAGTGTAGGATTGGGATGCAAATGGGTCCTTTAGCAATCACTTAAAAGTCGTTTTCAAAATGACTTTGTCATTTCAGTAGCTATCCTTTTGCTTATAGAACAAACTGCTAAACCCCAAGATATAAGACAAGGACTTTTTCCTCAAAAAGACTGATGTCAGGATTAAACATATATATATAATTTATTTATTTGTGAGAGAGTGGGAGAAAGAGAGAGAGAGAGAAAGATGGGGACCAGGACCTCCTGTAACTGCATATAAAATAAAGACACCTGCATGACTTTGTGTGTCTGGGCTTTATGTAGATACTGGGTAATCAAACCTGGATTGGCAGGCTTTGCAAGAAACTACCTTTTTCAAAAATTAATTATGTATATAGTATGTATACAACCATGATGGTACCATCATTAGCCTTCTCCCTGTCACCCCCACCCCTGCAGATTGTGGGTGTTGCATTGTGGGGGTGGCCATCAGTTATGAGGGTGAGGCAATGTCTCTGTGCATAATGACCCAATTTATGGCTCAAACAATCTTTCCGACCCTCTCTGTGAATTTCCCTGAGCCATGTGGGTTCATTTTAGGTCTATTTCTGTGACAGGAGGTCTTGGGAGTCTCTGTGTCTCTGGATACCTGATTTGGTAGGAGTTGGGTGTTCTCTGTGTCTGTCTCTTTCCCCCTTGTGATGATACCAGGTTCACCCAGAAAGCATCTCTTGCTCATGACCCCACTAACTCTATGGCTTCAGCTTTTGCCCTTGTGTGGTGCAATGGGCTGATTCTCTCCTCAGGCTCTGCATCCATCTGAAAAAGAGAAGCAAATTCTCCAACAGAGAGTGAGGTCAGTGCAAGATACATGGATACCCATTATTATTTAAGAGAGAATTTAATAGGTGTAGGGCCTCTTATAGCCCACTATTGGTGGGAGCTTGATACTTGGGATGGGGCTAGTTTTGGATATGGTTCTGACTTGTTTCCCTGTTCTAGGTATGGGTTCTGTTCCACTGAGTGGATCCATTAGCCATATCAGGAGCAGCTGGTAACTCACCTTGGCTGTGTGCCACTATTGCACTTGTATGAGCTTCACATCAGGTTGACTGCTGTTGAGTAGCTTAGGGCATGAGTTGCTTAGACAGATGTTGGTCATTTTCCTCCAGTCACTCATGTAAATCCTTCTGGCACTAGACAAGCTGTCTAGGGATTGACTCTCTTCCAGTTTCCAGCCAAGTCACTCCATGTTCCATCCCAATAGCATATGTGGTGTTTGGAAGTAGGGTCTTGTCATTAACCTGTGGTAATTCATCAAATACTCTGGCAGAATTCTGTTTTCTTTTGTTAAACCTTGTATGTTTCTCTGATCAACAGCCCATTGTGGATGTTACCCACATGCTGGTACTGGGAATTACATGTCAGTTATAAGGAAGAAGGAAGAAAAATACAGGTAATATAAAAGAGAAAGAGAGAGAAACAGAAGAAGATTGATGATAGTCTTTATCATACCCTCTCCAGGCCTCTGTGAATCAGGTATTCTCTCTAAGCAGCTGATGAAGATTCAACTTTTTAGTAGTCTTTCAGGTTGTAGGATTTGATGGTACCATTTCCATTTGGTCCAATTTTTTGTCTCTCCTGCCCTTACCTTCCTCTCCTGCCCCACCATCCCTATTGTCCAGTCCTCAAGATGTTGATTAGGTATGTCATCATCACAGGCAGATTCAGGTTAGGAGCCACAGATGAGTGAGACCATGAAACAATTATCTTTCTGTGATTGGGTGAGTTCACTGAGAATGATCTGTTCTAAGTATGACCATTTTTCTTCAAATTTCATTGTGTCATTTTGTCCTTACTGCTGCATAGCATTCCATCATATAGATATACCACATCTTAGTTATCCATTTGTCTAATGGCAGACATATGGATTGATTCCAGTTCTTAGCTATTATGAATTGAGCAGCTATAAACATGGGTGAGTAAATACCTCTGAGCTGAAGTTTGGAGCTTTTAGGGTAAATACCCAGTAAGGGAATAACTGGGTCTGTTGGTACCTCTATAGTCATCCTTTCCAGGAGTCTCCATATTTCTTTCCATAGTGGTTGTACCAGCTTGCATTTCCACCAACAGTGAATGAGGGTTCCTATTTCTCCACAACCTCGCCAGCATTTGTTGTCATTAGATTTTTTAATATTTGCTATCTTTACTGTGGTAAGGTGGAATCTTAAAGTTGTTTTAATTTTCATTCCCCTGATGATTAGGGATGTTAAACATTTTCTTAAGTATGTGTTTTCCATTTATATTTCTTTCTCTGAGAACTCCCTGTGCATTTCTCTGCCCCATTTTGTGAGTGGCTTGTTTGACTTTTTATTGTCTAGGTCTTTGAGTTCTTTGTAGATTCTAGAAATTAGGTCTCTGTTCATTGTGTTACTGGCAAAGATTTTCTCCCACTCTGTGGCAAATCCATTGGCTCTGCTTGTTGTATGTTTGTGAAAAAGCTTTTCAGCTTCCTGAGTTCCCAGTGGTTGAGTGATTGTTTAATTTCCTGAGCTACCAGGGTTTTGCTCAGGAAGTATTTTCCCACTCCTATATCATGGAAAGTTCCTATTTTTTCTTCCAGTAGTAGCAGAGTTTCTGGTCTTATAATGAGGTCCTTGATCCATTTGGACTTGATTTTTGTTCATGGTCAAATATTGGACTGAGTTTCATTTTTTTGGCAAATAGTTATCTAATTTGTCCAACATCATTTGTTGAAGATACAGTATTTTTTTTTTTTACAGTATACATTTTTAGGGCCTTTATGAAATATCAAGTAGCTGTAGTTACTTGACCGAAAGTCCAGGTCTTTGATTCTGTTCCACTGGTCTATGTTCCCTTTATGCCAGTACCATGTTGTTTTTATTACTATGGCTTTGTAGTGTAGCTTTAGATCAGGTATGGTGATGCCTAAAGAGGTGTTTCTTTTGCTGAGGATATGCTTGGATATCCACGGCCTTCTGCCATTCCATATGAATTTTGAGGTCATTTTTTCTGTCTCTGTGAAGAAAGATGTTGGGATTTTTATTGGTATTGCATTAAATCTATATATTGCTTTTGGTAAGACTGTCATTTTCACAACATTAATTCTGCCTATCCAAGAGCATGGGAGGTCTTTCCATTTTCTCAAGTCCTCCCTGACTTCTTTCTTAAGTTTTTTTTTATGTTTTCATTGTAAAGGTCTTTCACCTCCTTGATTAATGTTATTCTGAAGTGGTTTTTTTTTTTATGCTATTGAAAATGGGTCAATGTCACTTATTTCTTTCTCTGTATCTTTGCCTTTTGCATGTAAAAAGGCTATTGATTTTTGTACATTGAGTTTATATCTTTCTACTTTACTGAAGGAATTAATCACTTTTAAGAGTTTTGGGTTGGAGGTTCTTGTGTCACTTATATATAGAATCATGTTGTCTGCAAATAGGGCTAACTTAACGTCTTCCTTTCCAATTTGTATCCCTTTTATTTCTTTCTTCTATCTTATTTCTTGAGCTAGTACATCCAACACTATGTTGAAGAGCAGAGGTGAGAGTGAACACCCCTGTCTTGTTCCTGATGTCAGTGGGAATTCCTTCAGTCTCTCCCCATTATGTATTATTTGGGCTTTAGGATCTTTATATATAGCCTTTAATATGTTGAAATGGAGACTGTCCATGCCTATTCTCTCCAATATTTTGATCATAAAGTGATGTTGTATTTGTCAAAGGCCTTTCCTGCATCTATCATGTGGTTTTTGTGTTTAAGCTTATTTATGTGGTGTATTGCACTGACAGATTTCCATTTGTTGAACCATTCCTATGTTCCTGGATTCAAGTCTACTTGATCCAGGTGAATAATTTGTTTGATGTGTTGTTGAATTTGGTTTGTGAGGATTTTGTTCAGGATCTTTGCATCTAAGTTCACCAGGGAAATAGGTCTGTACTTTTCTTTTATTGTGGCATCTCTGCCTGGTTTTGGTATTAGGGTGATACTAGCTTCCTGAAAGGAGTTTGGGAGCTTTCCCTGTTCTCTGATTATGTGGTACAATTTGAGAAAAAATGGTTTCAGTTCTTCCATGAAGGTTTGATAGAATTCAGCTGAGAAGCCAACTAGTCCTGCACTCTTTTTAGGAAGTGTTTTGGTTTTTGATTACCCTTTTTTTTTTTTTTTTTTTTTTTTTGAGGTAGGGTCTCACTCTAGCCCAGGTTGATGTGGAACTCACTATGTAGACTCAGGGTAGCCTCAAACTCACAGTGATCCTTACTTCTGCCTCCCAAGTGCTGGGATTAAAGGCATGAGCCACCATGCCTGGCTTTGATTACCCTTTCAATCTTGGTGTTTGTGATAGGTTTGTTTAGATTAATATGCTCTCAGTTTAGCTTTGGTAGGTGGTTTTTGTCCAGGAATTCATTTATTTCCTCCATATTATCCTATTTTGTGCAGTAGAGGTTTTTGAAGTAAGTCAAATTTCACTTATGTCTGTTGTAATCTCTTCTTTTTCATTTCTAATTTTGTTAATTTGAAGCATTTCTTTTTTCACTTGATCAAATTGGCCAGGGGTTTATCAATCTTGTTTATTTTTTCAAAGAACCAGCTCTATGTTTCATCAATTTCCTTAATTATTTTCTTAGTTTTCAATTCATTAATTTCTGCTCCGATCTTAATTATTTCTTTCCATCTGGAGTTTTTTGGGTTGGATACTTCTTGTTTTCCCAATGGCTTTAGTGGATGGTTAGGCTATTGATTTGGGAATCTCTCTGTCTTTGTTATGAAGGCATTTAGTGAATGAATATTTCCCTGAGAACCATCTTCATTGTGTCCCATTACGATTTGGTATGTTGCGTTCTCATTATAATTCATTTCTAGAAATTTTGTAATTTCATTTTTATTCCATCCACTACCCACTTATTGTTTAATAGTGTGTTGTTCAGTTTCTAGGAGTTGGTTGGGTTCTTGGCACATCTTTTGTTATTAATTTATAACAATACAGCATTGTGATCTGATATCAAGTAGGAAATTATGTCGATTCTCCTAAATATATGGAAGCAAGCTTTATGACCTAGTATATGATCTATATTAGAGAAGGTTCCATGGGCTGCTGAGAAGGATGTGTATTCTGTGGATTTTGGGTAGAATTTTCTGCAGATGTCCATTAGGTCTAATTGATCTATGGTATTGTTGAGCTCTCTTACTTGCCTGTTAATTTTATGTTTGGATGATCTATCTATTGCTGATAGTAGAGTACTGAAATCCCCAAATATGATGGTATTGGTGGTTATTTTTGTTTTATAGTAAAGTAGGTTTTGTCTTATAAATTGTAGTGCAATTGTGTTTGTTGCAAAAAGATTAATGATTGTGATATCCTTTTGTTGGATCATTCCCTTAATAAGTAAGAAGTGGCCTTCTTTGTCTTTTTTTATTCCTTTTGGTTTGAAGTTTATTTTATCTGATATAAGTATAGCTACACCTGCTTGCTTCTTATTTCCATTTGCTTGGACTATCATTTTCCACCCTTTCACCCTGAGGAGGTGTCTGTATTTGGTGTTGAGGTGGGTTTCTTAAAAACAGAAGATTAAGTGGTCTGATTTTCTGATCCACCCTGTTAGTTTATTTCTCTTGATTGGTAAATTAAGGCCATTAATATTTAGGGTAATAACTGTGAGGTTTAATTTAATACCTGCATATTGTGATGGTTTATGTGGTTTGGTGTTTTCTTGGCCTTTGTAGTTTTTGTGTCTTCGTGAACTTTGGTTATTATGATCTGCTTTTCATAGGCACTTGAGGTTGGTTATTTGAATCTTCTGTGTGGAGCAATCCCTGAAGTACTCTCTGTAGGTTTGGCTTTGTGTTCCTATGGTTATAAAGCTGAGTTTTATCATGGAAAGTTTTTCTTTCACCGTCTATTATGAGGGATACTTTTGCTGGGTAGAGTAGTTTGGGTTTGAAGCCATACTTTCTTAGAATTTTCGGTGTTCTGTTCCAGGCCCTTCTGGGTTTCAGGGTTTCCATTGAGAAGTCTGAAGTAATTCTGATGGAGTTTCCTTTGTATGTAACACATTGTCTCTCCCTAGCTGTATTTCCAACTTATCAAAAGTATTTTGAAGGCTAAAGAGATGGCTCAATAGTTAAATGTGCTTGCTTGCAAGCCTGATAGCCTAGGTTTGATTCCCAAAAAACCACTTAAAGCCCGATGCACAATGTGGCATATGTTTCTTGAGTTTTGTTTGCAGTAGCAGTAATCCATGGTGCACCCATTCTCTCATTCTCTCTCTCTCTCTCTCTCTCTCTCTCTCTCTCATACACACACAATTTATAAATTATAAATTAAAGGGCTGAGAATATAGCTCAACTGTGAAGCACTTGCTGTCCATGTGCATGGCCCTGAGCTCAGTCTGTTGCAACACAGCACACACACACACACACACACACACACACACACACACACACACACAAAGCCAATTAAAAAAATAAAACATAGGGCTGGAGAGATGGCTTAGCAGTTAAGGAGCTTGCCTGTGAAGCCTAATGTTTGTCTTTCCAAGTCCCACATAAGCCAGATGCAGTGTGACATGCCTGTAATGTTGCACATGTGCTCAAGAGGCATACACATGTGGAGTTAGATTGGAGTGGCTGGAGGACCTTCAGCACCAATTCTCCTCTCTCTCTCTCTCTTGCATAAAAAATGCCTGTCTGCAACAATGGTCTGAGCAACCAGAGTCCTAAGCTACTCAGAGGCAAACACTCTGACATGATGTACATGCCAGTGCAATAGTGGCACACAGCCTCAGTGGGTAACCAATAGCTTTCTGATTGGCTAAGAGATCTGTTCAGTGTAAAGCACCCACATCTTTAATAGGGAACCAGATCAGAATCTTATGGAGACAAAGATTATGTTCTCCAGTGTCAAGTTCTCACTAGTCTTTGGCTAAAAGAGAGGTTACATTCATCAAATTGTCCCTAAAATAATAATGCTTATCTCATTTAAACTATGCTGATTTCAGTCTCCATTAAAGAATCTGTTCTTTTTTGGAAGGTAGTGAGACCAGAGGAGATAAAATACTCCTCACACTTCAGCAAAGCCAGCTGATCCACAGAGGAATTTGGGAGAAGAGCAAGAGTGCTGCTTCCATGCTGTTTATTATTATCAGCACCAGGGTGTAGGAGACAGTCCCTGAGGATACTCAACACTTACCAAAGCAGAGATCCATAGGCTCCTAAGAGCTCATCACTGAAATAGACTTAAAACTCACCCACCATGGCTCAGGGAATTTTGTGGAAGAGGGGACAGAAAGATTGTAAGAGACACAGGTTGAGGCATCATGCCCAGAGGCATCTCCTCTTCCCCAAATAACTCACTACTGCTCCCACAATACATAAAGTACAACCCCATGGGGAATACCTGCAACCCCACTGAGGTGCATCCCCAACAGAAAGGGGGGGAAAGAGGGAACCAACACATGATGTATCCATACCAAATATCTTGATTAATGATAATAATAATAATAATAATAATTTAAAATAAGGCCAGTCTGTTGGGCCTGCCTAAAAAAAATACCATAAAATATATGTTGAAGCTGGAGAGATGGCTCAGTGGATAAAGCACTTGCCACAGAAGCATAGTTTCCATAACCCACATAAAAGCCACAAGCTATGGTGGGCATTTGTAATCCCAGTGAGCCTAATATGGGGAAAAGGTAGCCACATCCAGTAGAATCTCCCAGAAGCTTATGGGTTAGTGAGTCTGGTAAACACAGAATGTTGAAAAGGCAAGACCCTGCCTCAAACATGGTGGAAGGCAAGCATTGACACATGTTCACACTCACACATACAAACACCACACATATCACTAAATCAAATATAAATTGATCATATTTATGTTTTTATTGTTATTTATTTATTTTGGTTTTTCTAGGTAGGCTTTCACTCTAGCCCAGGCTGACCTGGAATTCACTATGTAGTCTCAGGGTGGCCTCAGTCTCTCAGTGATGCTCCTACCTCTGCCTTCTGAGTGCTGGGATTAAAGGCATGTGCCACCATGCCCAATGATCATATTTATTTTATTAAAAGTCATTGTCTTAGGGCAGGAGAGTCAGTTAAGGTGCCTGCCTGGAAAAGCCCAAAAGACCGGGATTGAATTTTCTAGTACCCACATAAAGCCAGATGCACAAAGTGGCACATTCATCTGGAGTTCATTTGTGGCAGATAGAGGCCCTGGTGCACCCATATTCTCTCTCTCTCTTTCTCACTTTCTCATTGCAAATAAATACATACTTTTTACAAAATCAATTAATGTTTGGGGAGGCTTAATTTTAACACACAACTGATAATGACAACAGCTTTTGTAAGGAAAACTATTGAAGTCACCGATTCTATAGTAATGAACATGAGATTTCATATTTAATAAAAATTTCACAATGTTCAGAAGCCCTGATTTCATTTCATCATTATACTTACTGCTAAAAGCTTCTATTTTACAAGATGGTCCAGACACACCAAATGACATCTTATGTGAAAATGTAATATAGAATAGTAAAATTTCTATGTAAGAAAGAGTAAGAATTACATTTCATTTGAAACATTTTTTTCCCTAGACCTGGTAATCAATGCTTGTGGTATTACTGGTCTTTTCTCCTCACAGATACAGAGCACAGCTTATAGACCTGACCCTTAAGAAATTTAGGAGGACAAACATCTTCAACTAGATTCTAAATTTAAAAATAGAAGCCTATCCATCATTGTACTTACAAGTCAAGGAAGGTTTTCTTTCTTTCTTTTTTAAAAATTTCTTCCAAGTAAATTTCTTTGGTTGTATAGGTCTCCTAAGGGAGCTGTATCAAAATCTTTTCACTGGTAATACATTTTCCTTTAATATTTGTGTGAAAGGAAATGAGTAATTTGTGTGGGTTTGCTCTTCCCCCTCCTTTGTTTTGCATCTGGACCACTTAGTTTCAACTCTCCCTCACTTTAACAATTTAGAAAGGATAAACTTGCCCCATGAACATCGTCAGAAAATAGCCTTAACTGTGGAAATCCAATGAGGCTCCTTCAAAGGAGCTTCCCAGAGGTATGAGAAAGGGAGGGCTAGGAAGAAAGTAACGTGCATAGATATTGTCCAGGCACAGTGAGGCATTATAAATAATGGTATTTGTTCATCAAATATTAACTGATCCCCTCTATATTACTATGCATCATGTGAGGTATGCCCACAACAATTGGCTATAGGTTTCCATGGTTTCTTGTAATGAACTGTCATGTGAGGGAGAGTTGTCATTTTATTGTCACAGAAGTGCAATTCAACATCATTAAATGAAAGTCTTCTGTGCATCCTGTATGGCTAGATTCCAAGATACAGTAGACAATAAGTCAGAAAGGATTCAGCCCTCCTGTAACAAAATTTAAAACAAGGAGAAATGTGACATAAACAGCTAAAGGAAAATGTGAACAAAGTTGAAGCATTGGAGTGGGGATATCAATGTTCTCTCTAATCATGATGATTCTTGGTCTTATTGCTTAATGATTCTTATCTAAAGACCACACTTGAACCCTAGCATTGAGTCAGGCAGACTGAGGAATGGACAAGGGAGAAGAAAAGTTTAATCGTCTGACTATCATAAGGTCCTGGTAGTCTGACTATAAATCACACAAAACAAACATTATAAAGGGTAGCACGTGGCCATGGTAGAAGAGAAGTTGAGAAGGAAGATACAGTGAACAACAAGAAAGGGTGACTGCAGAGACACTGGTGACATAAGTAGAGGACTTGTCATGAGATGTCAGGAAGGTCAAGGAGTTGAGATGTAAATTTTATGTTACATACAGTGCAGTGTAGGGAAGAGAGTCTAGTGGGATGGACTATGAGTACATCTGGGGAGATTCATTAGGAATGTTTGTAAAAATCAGCTCAGGAATGATAGTACCTTGGACTATTGTGAGATTTCAAAGGTATTTTCAAATTGGAGCAGTATGCTGAATGTTATCTTTGGTCAGGGACACATTATGAAAATGTGAGGATGGCCAGCTCACTGGTCTAAGTGGGCAGGCAGAGTGCAAAGTGGGTACCCAGACCCCTATCTCCTGGGTCCTCCCAGTTCCCTCACCTGGATTCCCAGTGCCAGACTGCGTGCTGCAGGCAGGCATGGTGCAGAGTGAGTAGGCCAGATCCCCATTTCTGGATCCTCCCAGCTCCCCGGTCCAGGTTGCCTGTGCTGGAAAATGTGCAGATGGGTGCAGCAAGGAGTGAGTAGGCCATATCCTTGTTCCCTGGCTCCTCCCAGTTTTCTGGTCCTGGTACATCCCATAGTACCTTGCTTGGGGAGTCCTAGACCTTGTGTGGGCTGTGGAATCAGGCCTTTTGCTCTGGTATCCTGAATGGCCAATGAGTACCAACATCCCTGTTCACCTGCATCAGAGGATACATGGGACAAAGGACAAAAAGTTGCTTCCTCCTCAATAAAATATTCTCCCTAATGGGTAGACAAGAATACAAAAAAGCCAACAAAAGTCAGAAAACTGAAGAGATCTCCACGAAGGGTGCCTAGTCCTATAATGGAAGCCTCCAATGAAATCATAGAGAAATCAACAGAACTTCATTCCCAAAATGAAAACACAACAACCAATGAGACCGTGATCAAAAGAATCACTGAACTGGAATCAAACCATCAAAGAACCAACAATCGCATCAATAATATTGAACAGAATCATCTTTTAGAGTGTTCAGTTTTTGAGAGTAGGCTTAAGTTGATTGAAGAAAACATTAGAATACTCAAAAGAAGTATAAATGAATTGAAAGTGAATAAGAAATGGAAGATCTCAACAGCCCGTACTATGCTTAATGAAAACTTGATAAAATTCAAGAATGAATTCCAAGAATTACCAAGAAAATCAGAACTTGAACTGAAATTGTACCTCAAAAAAGAGATGGACATGTTGCAAAATAACACAACAGAAAGCAAAAATCAAATAGAAATTATAAAAACTTCTCTAGAACCCTTCAGCAACAGAGTTAGTAATGTGGAAGACAGAGCCTCTGATCTGGAAGACAAGAAAGAAGTTGATCAGGAGGCCAAAAACTTCACTGAGTTCAAAAAATCAAGTGAACAGAATAAGAGGAAATTGTGGAGTACCCTAAAACGACCAAACATCTGGATCATGGGCATAACAGAAGGAGAGGAAATCCGGGCCAGAGGCATAGAGAACATATTCAAAAAAATGATCAAATTATTGAAGCCCACAGAACACCAGACAGGACCAAAGAAGAAACTCTACAAGGCACATCATAGTTAAAACTTAACAATAAAAACAAAGAGAGAGTGTTAAAAGCAGCAAGCAAGAGGGAAACAATTCACAATATACAAAGGCCACCCCACCAGAATGCATCAGATTTCTCAGTGGAAAGCCAGAAGGGCCTGGAATGGAATGTTTCAAAGCCTAAAAATTATGGCTTCCAACCCAAACTACTCTACCCAGCAAAAATATCCCTTGTAATACATTGTGAAAGGAAAATTTCCATGAAAAAAAGTTAACACTATGATTATATGAACACAAAGCCAAACCTATAGAGAATACTTGAAGGAATATTCCACATAGAATAGTCAAACATAAAATCTTAAGAGCCAACAAGAACAAGATCACAATAACCAAAATAGATCAGGCAGGCTCAATATAGTACAAAACATAAGAAAGCACCAAACCCCATAAAACACTTATCAAAACAGGGATTAATTCAAACATGACAGTACTAACCTTAAATATTAATGGTCTTAACTCACACATCAAAAGATACAGGTTATCTGGGTGGATCAAAAAACTGGAACCTTCTATCTGCTATCTTCAAGAAACCCACTTCACCACTAAAGACAAACACCTCCACAGGGTGAAAGGATGGAAAATGATATTTCAATAAAATAGAAATAAAAAACAAGTGGGTTTTGCTATATTAATATCTGATAAAATAGATTCAAACCAAAAGTAATCAGAAAGGCAAAGAATGCCACTTCATACTCATCAAGAGAGTGATCCAACATAAGCACATCACAATCATAAATATATCTGCACCAAACACAGTGGCACCACAGTTTATGAAACAAAAGTCTACTTGATAATAAAACAAAAATAAACACCAGCACTGTCATAGCTGGTGACTTCGATACTATCATCAATGGACAGATCAGCCAAGCAGAAAACCAACAGGGGGATAATAGAGCTCTACAACATCATAGATCAGCTAGGCCCAATGGACATCTACAGAACTTTCACTCCAACTCTACAGAAAAACACATTCTTCTCAGCAGTCCATGGAACCTTCTCCAAAATTGACCATATATTAGGCCATAAAGCATGCCTCCATAAAGTTAGGAAAATTGAAATAACTTCCTGTATCATGTCAGATAACAATGATTTAAAGGTAGACATTAACAACAAGAGATTTATCAAGAATTCCACCAGCTTTTGGATACCAAATAACACAGTTTTAAACAATGAATGGTTTTTGGACAAAATAAAAAAAGAAATTGTAAAATTCTTAGAATTGAATGATAATGAAAACACAACCTACCAAAACTTATGGGACATGATGAAGGCAATCCTAAGAGGAAAAATTAATAGCCCTAAATGCCTTCATTACAAAGACAAAATGATCCCAAATTAATAACCTAACTGCTCACCTAAAGGCACTGGAAAAACAGGAAGAATCCAACCTGAGGAGTTCCAGATGGAAAGAAATAATCAAGATTAGAGCAGAAATTAATGAATTGAAACTAACAAAACAACTAAAAGTGTACATGAAATTAACAGTAGGTTATTTGAAAAAATAAACAAGTTTGACAACTCCCTGACCAATTTGATCAAGCAAAAAAAAAAAAAAAAAAAAAAAAGAGAGAGAGAGAGAGAGAGAGAGAGAGAGAAATTTCAAATTAAAAAAAAGTCAGAAATGAAAAAGGGGGGTCACAACAGACATCAATGAAATTGGAAGAATCATTAGGACAAACTTCCAAAAAACTAAAACCAGAGTATATTAATCTCCTAAAAAAAGCTGTCACATCCATGGAGATTGAAAAGGTAATCACCCCCCCCCCCAAAAAAAGAAAGAAAAGTCCAGGACTGGATGGCTTCTCAGCCAAATTGTATCAAGCCCTCATTGAAGAACTGAAACAATTTTTTTTCTCAAATGGTTCCACATCATAGGAGATCAGCAAATCAGTCTCAACTCCTTTTATGAAGTTAGGCTCCCCCTAAAATCAAAACCAGACAGAGATGCAACAAGAAAAGAAAACTATAGGTCTATATCCCTAATGAACTTAGAGGCAAAGGTCCTGAACAAAATCCTTACAAACCAAATTCAACAAAACATAAAAACCATTATCCACATTGACCAAGTAAGCTTCATCTTAGGGATGCAGGGATGGTTCAACATACAGAAATCAATCAACAAATTATAACACATAGATAAACTGAACCATAAGAATCACATAATCATCTCAATTGATGCAGAGTGGGCCTTTAACAAAATACAACACCATTTCATGATCAAAACACTAGAAAGAATAGGCATAGAGGGTTTATCTCTCAACACAATAAAGGCTATATATAAAGCACCTAAAGCCCCAAAAGTACTTAATAGGGGAAGACTCAAGGAATTCCCACTGAAATCAGGAACAAGACAGGGGTGCCCACTCTCACCATTGCTCTTCAACATACTATTCTAAATAGTAGATCAAGTAATAAGACAGGAAATAGAAATAAAAGGGATTTAAAGTGGAAAGGAAGAAGTCAAGTTAGCCCTATTTACAGATGGCATGATCCTATATATAAGTGACCTGAAAGTCTCCGTCTCGATACTTATAAAGGTGATTAATTCCTCCAGTAAAGTGTCAGGGTACAAAATCAATGCACAAAAATCAGTATATTTTCTGTATGAAAAGGGCAAATATACACAGAAAGAAATCAGTGAGGCTGTCCCATTTTCAATGGCAACAAACAAATTAAATGACATAGAATATTACTAAACAAGGATGTGAAAGGCATATATAATGAAAATATGAAAAAACTCAAGAAAGAAACTGAGGAGGAACTGAGATGATGGAAAGACCTCCCATGCTCCTGGATAGGTAGAATTAATATTGTGAAAATAGCAATTCTACCAAGAGAAATACACAGATTTGACTCAATACCGATAAAAATTGCAGCATCATTCTTCACAAAGATTGAAAAAATTATCTCAAAATTCATATGGAATGGCAGCAGACCTCAGATATCCAAACATATCCTCAGCAAAACAAAACAAAACAAACAAACAAACAAACAAAAAACCCACCTCTGGAGGTATCACCATACCTGATCTAAAGCCATATTACAAAGCCATAGTAACAAAAAACAGCATGGTACTGGAATAAAAACAGAAACATAGACTAATGGAACAGAATGGAATAGAATTGAAGACACAGACCTCAGGTCAAGTAACTATAGCTACTTTATCTTTGACAAAGGTGCCAATAATGTAGACTGGAGAAAAGACAGCATCTTCAACAAATAGTGTTACAAATTCGATGACCATATGTAGAAAAATAAAATTAGACCCTCTAACTTCTCCATACACAAAAATCAAATCCAAATGGATTAATGAACTCAATATAAGACGTGAACCTCTTCATCTAGTGGAAGAAAAAATAAGAGGCATGCTCCATGATATATGACTGGGAAAAGACTTCCTGAACAAAAGCTCAGTATCCCAGGAAATTAAACACTCAACCAATGGTATTTCATGAAGCTAAAAAGATTTTGCACAGACAAACATACCATAAGCAGAAACAATAAATTACCCACTAAATGGGCAAAATCTTTGCCAGCTATACCACTGACAGAAGCCTAATCTCTAGAATCCCAGTAAGGATAGCAAACATTAAAAAAATCAAATGAAAACAAATGTTGGTGAGGCTGTGGAGAAATAGGAACATTCATTCACTGTTGGTGGGAATGTAAGCTGGTACAACCACTATGGAAAGCAATATGGAGACTCCTGAAAAGGATGCATATAGAGTAAGCAACAGACCCTGTTATTCCCTTACTGGGCATTTTCCTAAAAGCTCCACATCTCAGTTCAGAGATATTTGCTTAACCATGTTTATAGCTGCTAAATTCATAATAGTTATAAACTCGAATCAACCCAGGTGCCCAACATTGGATGAATGGATAACCAAGATGTGGTGTGTCTACACAATGGAATTCTACTCAGTAGTTAGAAAAAAAAAAATGACACAATCAAATTTGTAGAAAAATGGTTGAACTTAGAACAGATCATACTATGCAAACTCACATAATCACAGAAAGACAATCTTTGCATGGTCTCACTCATCTGCAGTTCTTAATCTGGATCATCCTGAGTTGCTTACTTACCTGAATGGCATTGCAAGGCTTTGACAATAGGGAGAATAGGGCTTGGGGGAAGGGGAAGGGTAGGAGGTGGGATACAAAACTGAACCCAAATTAAGCTGGTACCATAGAATCCTACATCCTGGAAGTTAGACTAAAAGGTTGATGCCTCAACAGGACCTTAGGGGGAGTACCTGAACTGAAGTTCCCTGGAGAGGGTGAGATGAAGCCTAACCTTAAATTTCTCCTGTTTTCTTTTTTCCTGGAGAACTTATTTAACAAAATAATTGAAGAAAACTTCCCCAGTCTCTTAAAAGAAAGGCCCATCAAGATACAAGAAGCCAATAGAACTCCAAACAGACTGGACCAAAGGAGAAACTCTCCAAGACATATTATCATTAAGACTCTAAACATCGACACCAAAGAGAAAATCCTAAAAGCAGATAGGGGAAAACAGCACACCACCTTCAAAGGTAACCCCATCAGAATTACTTCAGACTTCTCAATGGAAACCCTGAAAGGTAGAAGGGCCTGGAATGAAACACTGCAAAGGCTAAGAACCTATGGCTTCCAACCCAAACTTTCTTTTTAAAAATATTTTAATTTTAATTTATTTATTTGAGAGAGAGACATACAGAAATAGGCAGGGAGAGAGAGAGACAGAGAGAGAGAGAGAGAGAGAGAATGGGAGCACTAGGGCCTCCAGCTACTGCAAATGAACTCCAAATGCATGTGCTCCTTGTGCATCTGGCTTACGTGGGTCCTGGGGAGTTGAACCTGGGTGCTTTGGCTTTGCATGCAAGTGCCTTGATCACTAAGCCATCTTTCCAGCCCTTTTTCTTTTTTTCTTTTCCCTTGGCACTGGCATGTAATTTCTTGTACCAGGAGTGGTTAGCATCCACAATGAGCTGTCGATCAGAGATACCTACAAGGTCTCCCAAAACATACAAGACAGACTTCTGTCAGAGCACTTGATTACCCACCAGAGGTTAATGGTAAGACCCTACTGCTGAAGACACGATATGCTGTCAGCACAGGCCATGGAAGGACCTGGTTGGAATCCAGAATAGATCCAGTCCCCAGACTGTTAGACCATCTAGTACTGGAAGGTGCTACATGAGCTACCAGGGGAATGTATCCACCCTCTGAGCAACTCAAACTCTAAGCTACTCAGAAGGAAACAACCTGATGTTGTTGGGACCCCTCCTCCCGGAGGGATTCCAAGCCTCAGGAATCGGGCGAGACCCCAAGGACTGACACAGACGCTTCTCGATGCAATAGCAGCAAGA
This sequence comes from Dipus sagitta, assembly GCA_036346955.1. Lineage (NCBI taxonomy): Eukaryota > Metazoa > Chordata > Mammalia > Rodentia > Dipodidae > Dipus > Dipus sagitta. Next base: position 210,911,047 of record CM070770.1, read on the forward strand.
GGTTTATTGAGAAACCGGTGCACCGGGGCTCGACACGAAGTCCTCACGCAGGAGGAGTGAAGAGCCCCCAGCCCCAATTTTGTAGAGTTTATATAGGGAAAAACCACAAAGTTAGGGAGGGGGTCTGGCTCTAGGGGCTTTCCATATAGAATGGATTCTGATTGGTGGGGTCCAACCACCGAGCTAGGGAGGGGGTCTTGCTCTAGGGACTTTCCATATAGAATGTATTTCGATTGGTGGGGTCCAACCACCGAGCTAGGGGTGACCACAGGACGCTGAGTGGCTTCCTGGGTTCCAGGAAACTGAGATGGGGTCTTGGGAACCAGGCAGTTGAGCAACGTTCAAGAATAACCGCAAGTCAGTTAGTTTTTCTAGGGCAAGGGCCAGCTGGGGGTTGTTATAAAATGGATGTTCTTTAGTCAATTTGAGGCAAGCAAGCAGGCAGCGTTACAAAAGCTAAAAAGGCATGTTAGCATGATAATAAGGCTTTTAATTTTTGATCTTACAATGTGATGCTCACACAAGTGCAATCGTGGCACACAGCCATAGTGGGTAACCAACTGCTCTTCGATTGGCCAATGGATCCACTAAGTGTAAAGTAAACTATATCTGGCACTGGGAAACAAGTAAGAATCATATCCAGATAACAATTTTGCTTTCCCATGTCAAGCTGCCACTAATCTTGGCCTGTAAGGGGTCTACACTCTTTAAAGTATCTCTAAATTAATAATAGTTATTCCATTTAACCAGTGCTGACTTCACACTCTGTTGGAGAATCTGCTTCTTTTTTTCATATGGGAGTGGGACCTGAGGGGATAAACGACCCAGCGCACTCCACCCAGGCCCCATAGGAAAGCAAAGAGGAGTTGGGAACATGAGCAAGAGAGCTGCTTTCTCGGTGAACCTGATATCAGCACAAGGGTGAAGGAGATAGACACTGAGAATACTCAACTCCTATCAAACCAGAGATCCAGAGGCTCCTAAGTGCCCATCACTGAAGTAGACTTAAAATGCACGCAACATTGCTCAGGGAATTTTGCAGAAGAGGGGACAGAAAGATTGCTAGAGTCACAAATTGAGACATTATGCATAGATACATTGCTTCTCCCATATAACTGCCTGCTGCCCCAACAATGCATGACCCACAGTCCCCATGGGATTGACATTCATCCTCAATAAGGAGGGCCTCTTCGGAAAAGGGGCAGGGATGAGAGAAATGATGGTAACAACATGTTTTGCGTACATACTAAGTATGTCCCATAGCTAACAAAAATAAATTTAAAAAAGAAATAAAAAACACATGAGGTCAAATTCTATGAAACTTGGAAAGTTCTATAAAACTGGAGAGAGAGAACTTGGTGATAAATCAGCACATATGTATGATAGAACATTTAAGTTTTTTAAAAACAGCTGTAGGATGAAACACTGGAGCTTGTACTGACTAGATATGGGAAGAATTATTTCATAGAATAGATATAGAAGTGTCGTTGGAATGAATGTACTGTTTAAATAGGTTAATAAAAACACAAACTAGTTCCCTTTTCCAGACATGTCTGGCTACATCAGAAATGTCCAGGCATGTCTGGCTACATCAGAAATGTCCATCCATGTCTCACATGCCTGTCCTACCCAGAAAACAGAATGGAATCTTCCATTTAGTGATGATACCTAGGCTTATTAAGATGACACTGCCTTCTTAGATGAGTCTGGACCTGGGTCAAACAAATGTTTTTCTCCTGGACATTTACATTATGAATCATACATTTGTCAGTTCTGAGTATGTGGACAGAAGGAAATCTAACAATCATTTCATAGCACATACAATAAAGAGAGGCAGGCTCACAGCTAAGGACAGGAAAAAATGACAGACATGAGGATGACAGCAAAAATCAGTGATCACAGGCTCTGTGGAGACAAAGGAAAAACTTCACTTTTGAGTTTAAGGGTCTGGAGACTCATGGGGCCCAGCTATAAAACGAGAGCCTGTCCTTTCATCTGGAATCAGTAAGGCATTCATTCTGCACAGTTCCTCCAGTTTCTGGGTCCTTTTGCTGCCCTAGATTTTTCTTACCCATATTTTACTCATATAGAGTAACTTTCAGCCTTAACATAATAGGGAAAACAGGATTTCATTAAAGTAATAAAATGCATTTGTAAATGTTAAAATTAAAAAAGAAGAAAATGTGAAGATGCCGAACTTCTTTTAGAGAAGACTTTGAATCCTGGTGCTTGGGGGTGGGGCTTTCATCTTCAGAAGAGCTATAAAAGAGCTGGAAAAAATGAGAATAATTAATCAAATACGATAGCTTTACATTTGAAGCCCATGGCTTTGTAGGCATTTAAGAATGAGAAGAGCCATTAACCATCATTGGCTCATATTTTTCTTTGGGCCTGGAGTTTTACTGTACTGAGCAACTTCCCCACATTATCTCATTAACTCCTCACTGCACTGAGGTGAAGCTATTCCCAGGTTAGGAAGATAAAAAGGAAAGCACAGGGTAGTACGTTGATCAACTTTGTGAGGGAAGTGGGGTGATCGTTAGGTTAGGAAGGCAACCAAAGCATGGGGAAAATAATTAACTTAAAGGCACATAACCTGTATGGGAAGTTATTTTTAAAGGGAGAAACATTTTTAGAAAGTTACATGGGGGGAGGGGCACAGTTTCAAAGTCAAGGATGTTTTACAGGAGGCAGGTAATTGCATGAGAGAAATTTGAAGATTCAAGAGTAGATTTTATGGGAGGGAATTGTGACATAGAGAAAACAGCTGGTGCTGGCAACAAATAGCTTTTGTTGTTTTATAGACAAAGGAAGCCCAGCTTTTAAAATGTAGACAGGAGGAAAGGAGTTAAAAAAAAAAATTAAAAGGTATGTGATATTGATGACTAGGGCAAAGGTAAAGATGTGAAATTAAGAAAACTTTGGTCAGATTTGATGGGAGGAATGCCAGACAAAGTCCCTGGCTGTGGAAGGGCAGGGCCCTTCAAGTGGAGAAGTAAGGGGACTCATACAGTAGTGAGTAGGAGCCAATCAGGTAGATGGAAGTGTTCTTCAGGCAATTATCCTCTCCCATATTCATGCATAATATTTCCATGAGGAATCTAGTCTCCTGGAAGGAAAGACAGATACACACCCTGGCACTGGAATTGAAGAAGAAGGAAGATGTTTAGGAGTGAGGCTTCATGTGACACCCTGTGAAATAAGAAGCTGGTTAAAGGTCTGTGCAATTTTGTTTTATACCCAGCTCATACAGTGAGACAACTGATTCAAAACCATTTATTTCCTACCCCATATTATACATGATACTTAAAAATATAGTTAAAAGTGACACATGACTAAATGACCATGGCATTATTATTTTGATTAGAAAAATATTGAGTGGCATTTTATTAAATAATTTACGAGGAAGCAGATTCTTTCACATTTTCAGCCAGGTCCTTAATTGTCTGTTATCCAGTTTGATCATTTTGAGGAAATGGGACTTGGTGTATGTTTATACCTGAACATATAAAAATTTAAACATTCTCAATAATGAAAAATCCAGTGCTCTTGCTGTGAGTTTCAAGTACACTTTCATTTAGGTAGCCACCTCCCTTTTCATTTCTTTTTTTTTTTTCACTCTCCCTCCTTTTCTCTCCCTTTCCTATTCTTGCTTATTCTTTTTTCTCTTTTCTTATTTTATCCTATTATGATGCCAATTTCTGATAAATTCCCTGAGTTCTACCTGATGCATGCTAACTGTATAAGGTAGAAAGAAAGGATTATCTCAATATACTTGCTAAAATGATAAGGATCTATTACAATAGGTAACTGGCATTGTAATGCTTTAAAATGTTCAATTAATGGTACTTTTAATTTTTTCTAATCTTATTTTAAGGCTTATATTGTGATGACTATACTATTTTTAGGTCAAGTAAGATTTCAAAAAAAAAAAATGGAACATAACAAGACTAGTGGCCATTTCCTGGCCATGTCTTTGGTGATTTTGTAAGCTAGGCCATCCTAATTCCAGAGGGATCAGAATCGGGTGAACTGGTGGTATTCAGGCTTACTTGGAACCTAAATGAGAATTATAGACTTAATCTGAATAGCACTTACAACTCCCTTACAAAGCAAATTCATTACCCACACCATCTTTAAACCACTTCAACACTTTATAAGCTCTATGAACACAAGCCATGGCTGAAGAATAAAAAGAAAATTTAAAAACTTTAAAAAGGCAAACCCCACAACAATCCCCTGTCCCTGTAAACAACTGCAATACCTGGCTGTTTCTCAGCACTTACATGTAAACTCTTACAATATACTACTAATGTATTTTTATATGCATCTTCAAGGATTTCTCCTATATGGTTTTATATAGACTGTCAAGATATAATGGTACCAAACTGACTGTATTTGCTGAATACAAAACTAACTAATAAGGGAAAAAAAATAAAAATAAAAATAAAAAATGAAAAAAAAATAAAATAAGTTTTGTACTCAGTGAATACAGTCACCTTGGTACCATTGTTAGCCTCCTCCCTGTCCTCCCCCCTCCACAGGGACCCTTCTTGTTGGAGTATAGGGGTTGTGCATTGTAGGGTTAGCCATCATTTATGGATAGGAGTAAATGTCTCTGCATATCATGACCCAACGTGTGGCTCTAACATTCTTTCCGCTCCCTCTTCCACAAATTTCCCTGAGCCATGTGGGGTTCATTTTAGGTCTGCTTCAGTGATGAGGTCTTGGAAGCCTCTGTTTCTCTGGATATCTGGTTTGATTGTTCTCTGTGTCTGTCTCCTTCACCCTTGTGCTGGTACCAGATTTACCAAGAAAACAGCACTCTTGCTTGTTTCCCCAATTATTCTTAGTTTCAGCTGGGGCCCTTTTGAGGTATGATGGGGTGGTTCTCTCCTTAGGATCTACATGTATCTGAAAAAAGAGAAGTAGATTCTGCAACAGAGAGCAAAGTTAGCAAAAGATAAATGGGGTAACTATTATTTTTTAGAGAGAATTTAATAGGTGTAGGCCCTCTTCTAGCCCACGTTTGGTAGAAGCTTGATCATGGAGAGTGGGCTCATTTTTGGATATGGTTCTGACTTGTTTCCCAGCTTCAGCTAGCTATGGGTTCCATTCTACCGAGCAGATCAGTTAGCCAAATCAAGAGCAGTTGGTTTTCCATCCTGGCTGTGCACCACTATTGCATTTGTGTGAGCATCACATCAAGTTTTTTGCTGCTAAGTAGGTTAGACCATGAGTAGCTTGGACAGATATTGGTCGTTTTCCCCCACTTGCTCATGTAGCTCCTTCTGGCACTAGACATGCTAACTGTCTAGAGACTGACTGTCTTTCATCTTCCAGCCATGTCACTCCTTGTTATGTGCCAACTTTTTTTTTTTTTTTTTTTTTGGAGGCAAGCCTAACAGACTAGTCTTTAATTTATGAGAGAGAGAGAGAGAGGGAGATAATTGGCCTGCCAGGGCCTCCAGTCACTGCAATGGAACTTCAGATGCATGTGTACTTTGTGCCATATGCTACCTTTGTGTGCTAGCATCACTTTGTGCATCTGTCTTACGTGGGAACTGGAGAGTTGAACATGAGACCTTAGGCTTTATAGGCAAGTGCCTTAACTGCTAAGCCATCTCTCCAGGCCTCAAGGTATACTCTTCATTGATCTACATACAGAACCTCAAGGTATATACTTTTTTTTTTTTTTTTTTCAAGGTAGGGTTTCACTCTGGCTCAGGCTGACCTGGAATTCACTATGTAGTCTCTCAGGCTGGCCTCAAACTCATGGCAATCCTAGAGTTCATTTGTAGTGGATGGAGGCCCTGATGCACCCATTCTCTCTCTCTCTCTCTCTCTCTCTCTCTCTCTCTCTCTCATTCTCTTTCTGACTTTTTCTTCCACTCCAATAAATAAATAATGAAATATTTTTTAAAAACTTTCTGGATAATATCAACTACATGAAAATGATCTACAAATTTATGGTTCTGAGTTCTGCCCATTCAATTAACTTAAATGTCCCACACACTGCTTCTGGGATGATTCTTATTCTTGCAAAGCCCACAGACATGTTCAGTATTTCCAAAGCCAACTTCGTTATTCTTCCCACTCTGAGTCAGCTGCTTCTTTCATATTCTCTTTCCTAATTAATAACTTCAACATCTACATGGTCTCTCAAGCAAGAAATATTGCAGCTTCCTCAAGCATTCCGCTTCACATCCCAAAATGAGATGCTCACATCACACATTCACATCAGCCTTGCTCTTCTGAAATGTTTCTCAGGTCAGTTTTATTATGCCTCCTGCTCTGATGGACCCAAGCCTAGGGTCACAAGAAGCTCTCTTACTTTCTTCATCTTTATCTTTTCCAGTTTTGATTTTCCTTGCTTCTTGACATATACATTATAAAAATACATATCTAAGTTGATAGTTAATTACTCATTTATCTATTTGCACACGTGTGTGTGTGCGTGTGTGTGCATGTGTGTGTGTGTGTATGGCCGTGCCAAGATATCTTGCCACTGCAAATGAATGCCATTTTTTTTTGTCTGACTTTATGTGAGTGGCTGGGGACTGGAACCCTGGGACAGCAGGCTTTGCAAGCTAATGTCTTAACTGCTAAGCCATCTCCCTGACCCTGACAGCTAATTTTCAAATAACCATAGCATCATTATTTTGTCTATTGTATAAAGTTAACAAGCCACCTGCTTTCCAAGCTTTCTACTTGCCACACCTAACTCATTCAATCTACACTTGAACCACACCAGGCCATATCTTTCCTTTAGTCATGCTGTACCCTGCCATTCAGTCACTTGTCCCATCCAGCAGGACTCAGTTATTCGGGGAGCATGAGGGGGACCAGGCCTGTGAAAAGATGGGTGAGAAAGAAGGAATGAGACCAAGCAAATGGTTGTCAAGGTCTGTTTATTAGTCTCCAAACATCAGTTTTTAAGCATAGCGAAAAGGATGAAGTAAGAGGGGGTATTGGGCGGGGGACCAGGTCTTGTGTAAGTTCCCAGAACATTTTATGGTTTTTCTCAGAATGACCAGTGATTTCTCAGAATGACCAGTGATTTCTCAGAATGACCAGTGAAGCTTACAGTTCCGGGTGTTCTGCCAGTAAGTATAGGTGAGTAAAGGTTACAATGTCGCCATGAAGGGTGTTTCCACATACCAAGGTTTCTGCCCAAGTCTCCAACATCTCCCCCTTCTTAATTTTATTGACTCCAGCAGTCCATGAGATCATGGTGGGCTTATAACCGACTGGGGGAGCAGGGACCTGACTCCTCCCGTGGGCTTTGAACCACCCACAATTTGGGCCCCTGGTACCTTTTGGGGAGGGGAGGCAGGGCCAACATTGTGATGACATATATTATGGTACCAACCTCCTTGCAAGTCAGGTGTTACTCTCAGGGAATCCAGAAATGGTCAGATCGGGGACCTTCCCTTGTGGTGCTTTGCCTCGTACCCATGTCGGTGCCCATACTGTACTTATTGGGGTGAGTCAGTATGCATAGGTCTGGCGCCTAAGCAGCTCCTTTATAGGAGGGAGTCATAAAGTCCAAATTGTGGGAAAATTTTGAAACAGTAGGCAACCTGGGCAGAAAAACCTGGGCAGAAAAACAGCTAGCGGTTTTTGTTCTGTAGATCCCATAGTCTTTTATACCATGGGGGACGCTTAAGCACTGAGAAATCAAGTCTGGTTGGAGGGGGTTCGTGGAGATCCCTATAAGTGGAACAATCAGTTTCTTGTGTCTCTAGGCGGTGATAGTGCACAGAAACAGATTTGGAATTAAAAGCAAAGGTGACTTGATTTTTGATAAATGCCATGAGTCTATTAAACAGAAAAGGACCTAAGGAAAGTATGATTAGTAGTCCGAGCAATGGCCCAAGCAGAGGCAAGACATAGGGGAGGATGCCCCCCCAAGCGGACCAAAGAGGTCTGTCAAACAGTTCTTTGTGGCCGCGGTTAAGCTCTTCTTGATGTTCTTTGATACGATCACGAACAATGCCTGATTTATTAGCATAAAAACAGCATTTTTCTTGTAAGGTAAGGCAAAGTCCTCCCTTATCTGCGGTTAGCAAGTCTAATCCTCATCTATTTTGTAGAACAACTTCAGCTAAAGAGTCAACCTGATCTTGGAGGTCCTGAACTGACTGATAGATGGTATTAACATCATCGGCAAGTTGTTGAGATAAGCTGGTATAGGTATGGATGGCTGTGCCAAGTCCTGCAGTGCCAGTACCAACAGCTGCAGTAATTCCAAGTCCTATCAAGAGGGGAATAAATTGGATGGCCCTTCATCTGCGGGGGACAAAATAGTCAAAAGTTGGTATAGGAAGGGGTTTGTCTCCTTTAATTATTTCAACGTCCGGAAGGAGGGAGGCGAGGACACAGAGTCCTGTCCAATTTTGTGGCAGACTGGTATAAGCAAGGTTACCACCACAAACAAATACCTGACCTAAACCGGGGCACAAAGGGGTGGAAGTATTAATAACTGTGGAACATAATGTAAAGGAAACTGTTCCTACGTCTAGATCTCCAGAAGTATTAAGAGGGGATTTATAAAAACAATTAGAGGAATTAAAACCAGTGGGTTGGATTTTGAATGGTACATTAAGAGAGCAGTTGGCATAAGTGGATGTAGTTGGGTCAGATAGATTGGCCCAGCTAGGAATAGCAAGGGGCCAGGACGCTCCTAAAGCGAGGCACAGCCAACAATCTTGTGCCAATTGGGGGCTAGAAAGATTTAAAGCGAGGTGAGTGGCAGTGAGAATGTCAAAGGTTTGGGGATCTATGTCTATACCACGGGACTTGGGAAGGGCCAAGGGATGTAGATGAATTTTGGGGACTAGGGCATTAATCATTTCTTGGACACGTGTCTGAATATGTTGTTCTCTTACCAGATCTGTAAGCCTTCCCCCGTCGGAGATATATAAAGGAGCCTGTTGGCTCCAGCAGACAGGTTTTCCAATAGGAGCAGTGCAGGAGGCCTGGGCATACTTACAATTACCAACTACCTGGGGGTTTACGTCCCAATCACCCCCAAATGACCCTGAATATGAAGAATGGGGAATGGCTGTAAAATAAACATTATTGTTAAATGTGCATTCTTGAACAGAATCATAACATTTGGAATGCATTTGATCTGTGTAGGTACATTTAGAGGGGCAGGGTCCAGGCCGTCCATCGGTGGGTGAAATAATTTTTGGCTTGGGGACACAGATCCATTCTTGGGTAGCACCTGTTAAGGTTTGAGATACTTCGAGATATGCATTTTTATCTCCACAGTCTACGGCATTAAAGGATGTTTTGGATTTAAGCTGAGTGCCACCATGACAGTCACAAGGAGGTCCATATAAGGCTTGAAGTAGTTGGTTTCGATCTATGGGTTTGTTGAAGCCCGTTTTTGTGAAGGAAGGAAGGGTCATCAAGGCCAGAATCCAAAATAAGACGGAAGGAGTCATTTTTCATTCTGAAAGAAAAAGGAAGGAGGCTTCTCAGGAGTGAGTGTCCTGGGGAGGGTTATATAGCTTAACTAAACGTTCTGGCAACCAGTGAGCATTATTGGCTTGAGTATCATATACACAAGCATGTCCTTTCCCCCAGATAAGGACAGGGTCAGGCCCCTGCCATTTATTTGTCAAGGGGTCTTTCCAGAGAGCACGAGCATAGTCATGAGATGTGGAAGGATGCCACAATCGATCTGCTGCTGATTTGCCATTGGCATCATAAGTGAGAAAATTTAAAACAAAGAGTGAATGGTTTAATAGATTTTTTCATTACCCGTGAGGGGGTACAAAATACCTCCTCCAAGTTGTAATTTAGAAATCATATTTTTGAGGGTTTGGTGTGCTCTTTCAACAATACCTTGCCCCTGGGGATTGTAAGGTATCCCAGTAATATGTTTTATATTCATATGTGAGCAAAACTGTTTGAATCCTATGCTGGTATAACCAGGGCCATTATCTGTCTTAATGATATTAGGATGGGGCATAGCGACTAAGCAAGCAAGCACATGGTTAATGACGTGTTTAGTGGCTTCTCCTGTTTGGAGAGTGGCATATATAAAACCACTGAAAGTATCTATGGAGACATGTATATATTTTTATTTTCCAAAGGAAGGCAAATGAGTGACATCCATTTGCTACACCTCACCAGGGAGCAGTCCCCTTGGATTAGCTCCTAGGTGTGGTTCAGGCAAGTAAGAGAGACAGCCCTTACAGCTACGGACTATTTCCCTAGCTTGTTCCCGGGTAATGGAAAATCGGAGGCGTAAGGTTTGTGAGTTAAGATAATGTAGGGCATGAGCTTGTCTGGCCATAGTTAAGGCATCTGTCTGGGAACAGAAGTTAGCCTGAAGAACAGCAGTGGGTTGGGTGGCTTGATCTACAGCCTCATTACCTCGTGTCAATGGTCTGGGTAGTCCGGAATGTGCACGAATGTGACCAATAAAAAAAAGGGTGATTGCATTGAAGAATCAAACTTTGAAGGGTAGTGAATAAGGGGGCTGCATTAGTAGTAGGGCGGATGAAGGGAGCAGTCTCCAGACAGGGAACAGAGAGGGCAATATAGGAACTGTCTGTATAGAGATTAAAGGCTTGACATGAAAGCACTTGAAAAACCCTAATAATGGCTGCTAGTTCAACGAGCTGAGCAGAAGAAAAGGAGGTATGAAATCGGGAGAGCTGATGGTCTATAGAATAAGCGGCTATACCTGAGGAAGAGCCATCAGTAAAAACCAATGTTGCCCTGGCTATGGGGCTCATCTTTGTTCTTTTAGGGAATATGATTGGTGTTTTATAAAGAAATTGTATTAAGCGATCAGAAGGGTAATGATTATCAATGTTTCCCCGAAAGGACACACAACTAACAGCCCAATCATCATCGTTCTGAGCAAGCCATTGTACTTGTGGGGGAGTATATGGGAGGATTAAGGTGTCTGGGTCCTTACCAAAAATTTTTAAAGATTGTTCCCTGCCAATTTTTATTAGTTGAGAAATCAAGGATGGGTACATGGGCAAAACTTTTGGGGGAAATGCAGGCAAATGGGCCCAGTATAAGGGCTTGTTTTGCCAAAAGAGCCCTGTAGGAGAAAAGGGTGTAGGGAAAATGATATAGTATAGAGGCTTACTGGGAGAAAAATAGGTCATATGTTGTTGTTGGATAGCCTTTTCTTCCAGGGCCAAGGCTGAAGCACCCTCGAGGGTGAGAGTACGTGAAGATAGGGGATCAGAATCCCCTTTTGAAATGTCAAAGAGGGGTTTAAGTTCTCCAGTGGTGAGTTTTAGATAAGGACGTAGCCAATTGATGTCTCCTAGTAACTTCTGAAAATCATTAAGTGTAGAGAGAGAATATCTTTTTATCTGTAATTTTTGGGATATTATATGGTTAGGGAATAACTCAAAGCCCAAAAAGAGATGAGGGGGCTGTATTTGAACTTTTTCAGGAGATATTTGTAGGCCCTGGTGTTGAAGGGCCACTATTAATTGTTGAGCAATAGAATGAAGGTTAGATTCACTGGGTCCTGCCAAAAGAATATCGTCCATATGATGAATGATATACAAGTCAGGATGGCGGACCCTGAACGGATCTACAGCCTGGGCAACATATTTTTGGCACAAGGTAGGGCTATTTGTCATCCCTTGGGGTAGCACCCTCCATTGGAAGTGGGGCGAGGGGCCAAAAAAATTGGTAATGGGCAGACTGAAGGCAAAACGTTTGCAATCATCAGGATGAAGAGGGATAGTAAAAATGTAATCCTTAAGATCGATAACAATTTTTGAAAAATGACGGGGGATGGCAATAGGAGAGGGCAGTCCAGGTTGCAAAGCCCCCATAGAGACCATGGTCTTATTTATGGCCCGGAGATCTTGTAATAATCTCCATTTCCCCGATTTTTTCTGGATGACAAATATTGGAGTATTCCAAGGGGAAACTGAAGGTTCAATGTGTCCTGCAGCTAATTGTTCCTGTACCAACTGAATGGCTGCAGACAACTTATGGGAAGGGAGAGGCCATTGATCGATCCAGACAGGGTCATCATTTTTCCAGGTGATCTTGTCTGCCTGAAATGCAGGAGGAGCAATGGCCTCTAGGAAAAACTTTGTGGCTTTGACAGATACCCAAGGCCGGAACGATCTGTTTTTGGTTGAACCTGAATAGGAGTGGGTATGCCTTGGTTTTGTTTACCTAGTCCCTGACCTGGTAGAAATCCCTGTGAGATCATCTGTTGGGTAACTGTTTTATTGGGACTACACATAATAATTTTCATTTGAGAGAGAATGTCTCTTCCCCAAAGGTTGACAGGGAGATGGGGGACTACAAAAGGTTGAACAGTCCCTACATTCCCCTCTGCATCCTCCCAGTGTAGGATCCTTGAACTTTGTAGGGGGTGTCTGGATTGGCCTATCCCTTGTAAATGAGTGATAGAAGCTTGGGTAGGCCATGTTGAGGGCCAAGAATTAAGCGACAGGACTGTGGCATCTGCTCCTGTATCAAGGATGCCCTCAAACCATTTGCCCTCTAACTTTAGTTTTAATGTAGGGCATTCCTGGGACAACATTTGTATCCAATATATGTCAGAGGACCCAGGGCAGGAGGCACCACGATCTCTATGAGAGATGGTCGGCACCTGAATGTCAAGGGGGAGTGGGAGTGCTTGAGCAAGCCTTTGACCTGGAGTAAGGGAAATAGGTCCCAAGGAGGAGCTGACTAGAATTTTAATTTCTCCCAAATAGTCATTATCCACTAAGGAAGGGTGTACAATCAGACCCTTGAGGGTGGAAGAGGCACGACCTATGATCAAATAACAAGTATTAGCAGGGGGTGGACCAAAGGTACCCGTGGGCAAAACTTGAATTCCATCCTCAGGTTTTAGTATTGAGTGGGTGGTGGTACACAGGTCTAATCCTGCGCTACCGCAGGTTGCTAGGTAGAGGCAGGGGAAGTATGAGGGGAAATCTGTGCAGCTAGGTTGGGCCCCGATGCTGGTTGGAATTGGATGGGTTGTGGGGCCCGGGGCTGGCCCCTCCATCCATTTTCCTGCAGTGGGGGCAGAGGGTTGCCTGAGGCATCAGTCTTAGATCTACATTGATTAGCCCAATGTTTGCCCCACTTGCATCTAGGGCAAACAGTAGCCGGGACGGGGGGCCTATTTGTAGGACCTGATGGCTTTTGTCCAAGAGGATTCTGGCCCTGATTTGTGGAAGTCTGAGGGCACTGTTTAGCAAAATGTCCTAGTTGATTACATTTAAAACAGGTCTTTTGTCCTCTCATGGAATGCATGACAGTACCTATGGCCATAGTGACCCCCTGGGTGATGCCCTGGGAAAGTTTATGAGCAAAAGGGTCTGCATCATTGCATAGTCTGATCATATCATCAAGAGTACCATTTTTAAGTTTTCCTCTGAGGATGGAGCGGCAGGTCGAGTTAGCATTTTCATAGGCCAGTTGTTTCAAAAAGCGGCTGTTACTTTCCTCTACCCCAAGAACTCTTTCTGCTGTTTCTAGAAGGTGCCCCACAAATTCATTATAAGGTTCATGAGGGCCTTGAATTATTTTAGTTAGGGGCGTGGTCATTGACCCTTTAGAGGGAACTGCACGCCAGACACCCATGGCAGCCTCAGCTGTTTGTGATAAAATTCCTGTAGGGAGTTGGACCTGTCGCCATTCTGAGAGATATCTGCCTTGGCCAGAAAGCTTATTAAGGCTCCAACTCACGGTGGATGTTCTTTTTTGATTTTGAGTGGCCAGGGCTTGACATCGATCTAGGAATTCTGCCCTCCAAGCCAAATATTGTCCACGTGAGAGGACTGCCTGGGTTATGTGGTACCACTCTGAGGGGGTAAAATGACCTCCTCCTGAGAGGGCCTCTAGCATAGAGAGGGTGAAAGGGGCAGTAGGACCATAGTCGCGGACTGCCTTGTTGAGTTCTTTAAGAGATCTAAATTTAAATTTTTTAAATCTTGTTGTATCGGGGTTTTCAATGTCAGCCTCATTTAAATATCTGTCTAAATTTTCTTCATCTTCAGTATTATTTTCTGTCTCAGAGTCATCACCTGAATCATCGCCTGTTTCCCCTCCCTCAGTAGTAGAATGAGGGGGATGGTCATCAGTAGAAGGATTAGAGCTAGCAGCATGACGGGTAAGAACAGGAAATGTTAAGGGAACAGGAGGTTTAGGGGATTTTTTAGATTTAAGATTCTTAGGTGAAGAAATGCCACAAGAGGGTGCGCACATGCCAGGAGAGCCGAAGACAGTTTGTTTAACAGCAACTTGAAGGGCCGCAAGATCTCTAGAGAGATCAGAATATTCTTGTTGTAATGTTAAAATGTCTTTTAGATCTTTAATTTACTTGGTTAGCTTCTCTTTAGCTTGTAATTAAGGCATAGTAGAAGTAGCAAGTGAAGGAGGGAGCGGCATTGGCAGGGTCGAATATGGAGGAGGGTGAGAGGAGCCAGCATGGGCTGTGAGGGTATTATGAGGAGGGGGGCAATCAGAATTATGGTAGGTTGTGGCAGCTTCCTCGAGATCACTCTCCTCAGAGGGGATCAAATGGTCAGGGGGTTTAGCCTTAAAAATGGGAAGAGTTAATGGGTCTTTAACAGACGGAAGGACAGAAGGTTCAGGCTTTTGATTTATATCTTGCAGAGAAGGATATATGGGACAGGGGGCCCCGGAGTCTGCTTCAGGAGGTATTGAGATCGAGACAGATGGGCAAGGCGAGGAGGGATTTTTATCTTTTGATTCGAGGGAGATATCAGAAGCAGCGCGAGAAAGAGGTTTGAGAAATTCTTCTGCAGACAACAGAATTTTGGTAGAATGAGAGCCATGCAGAAGGCTATTGATAACATTCCAATAAGCGAAAGCATGGTGAGGGACAGCATCAGGACCCTCCTTATGTAGTAATTCATCAAGTTCTCGACCTACTTTTGCCCAAGTATACGGGTGAATACTAGGACCATTGATAACAATCCATGGACAGACATCAGAAATGAGCATGAAAAATTGTGACAAATCCTTTTTTGATACTCTAATTCCTCTTTCCCTGAGAGAGGCTTTAATATCCTTAATAAAGAGTGCCTCTTTGGAAATAGATTGGCCCATCTTTGATGGGACGGAGGAAGTTACTCACCAGGGAGCCGTCACTTCATGAGCGGTGAGGACGTTCCCAAATCAAAGCCGCGATCGGCGATGATGTCCCCTGTACCTTGAGCCCCACACGTTGGGCACCACTTGTCCCGTCCAGCAGGACTCAGTTATTTGGGGAGTGCGAGGGGGACCAGGCCTATGAAAAGATGGGTGAGAAAGAAGGAACGAGACCAAGGAAATGGTTGTCAAGGTCTGTTTATTAGTCTCCAAACATCAGTTTTTAAGCATAGTGAAAAGGATGAAGTAAGAGGGGGTATTGGGCGGGGGACCAGGTCTTGTGTAAGTTCCCAGAACATTTTATGGTTTTTCTCGGAATGACCAGTGATTTCTCAGAATGACCAGTGAAGCTTACAGTTCCGGGTGTTCTGCCAGTAAGCATAGGTGAGTAAAGGTTACAATGTCTCCATGAAGGGTGTTTCCACATACCAAGGTTTCTGCCCAAGTCTCCAACAGTCACTCTTGATTAATTCTTTTCTCTTTCATTCTCCCACACACATTCTTCTATACTGCATGGCAGTGAACTGTTTGCCATAATGGAACTTGTCTTTGTACATTACAGAAACACACAGTAATTGAAAGCAGCCAATGTGACTTCTCCTTCCTTGCAAGAACCTCTAGAACCTTCTGTAAAATTTATCATAGCAGCTAACACACAGGAGCAGGCAGTAAATGTGCTTCTGTTGACTGCTACTGTTTATTTGTCTAAACTATTTAGTTTGATTCCTGGATGCCATCTCTTCTTTTCTACAGGGTTTGGAAATTCAAAACACATATGGACAAGGATAAAGGTAGCCTACACACTATGAAAAAAAAAAAAGTCATGTAACTGTGGCTACTTCTTGAGAAGATGTTTGGGGGAGGGGTAAAAGAAAACTAACTTTTCATTTTATTTTTATTTATTTATTTTTTTGTTTTTTGTTTTTTGAGGTAGGGTCTCACTCTGGCTCAGGCTGACTGGGAATTCACTCTGTAGTCTCAGGGTGGCCTCGAACTCTCAGCGATCCTCCTACCTCTACCTCCCTAGTGCTGGGATTAAAGGTGTGTGCCACCATGCCTGGCACTAACTTTTCATTTTATAATCTTCTCTACAGCTTACAATGTCACAAAACCAACTATGCTTCTTTAAAAATTTGAATATATCCAAGTTCCCCTAACATTGACTCAAGAGTACTTCTCAAGAACATAGAACAATACTAACTTCTTTCTTCTTTAATGAGAAAACTTTACCACATTAAATTCTTTAAAGAAGAGCTGACAAGAGCAGTATATAAAATGTCTCATCAATTATATACAAAAAGTAGCATTTCAGGAATTAAAATAGAAAAGAACACAAAATGGTATGCGTATAGCTTCTTAAACACTGTGATAGTAAATATATTTATAATAATGGTTTGAAAAAATACATCATGCAAAAATTTGTTTTAAAATTTTTCCTAATTCTTAATATGACTGAGAATAATTAATGCTACCTATTTATCCCAAGATGCATTAAGGTCATTTATATACTTTTAAAAACTGGTTATTAAGAAATGCAAAATAATGAGTGCCAGGGGTATGATACCTTCCAGTGAATTGTTGGCTCAAGAGGCTCCTAATGTTCCCAAAACATTACAGACTATTTACAAGGCTCTTTGTTGCTCACCAGAACTAGATGACTAGGTACTATTGCTGAAGACACAACATTCTATAGAACTATAGAACACTGAGAAATCAAACTGGAAGCCTCCTGCCTATTGACTAGCTATTATAATGCTGGGAAGAAATATGCAGCCTGTTGGAGAAGAAAAGTCATCAATGGTCTTAACCAACAGTGGATGTGCAAGTATTATGATTGGTCAGCCAGGCCAAATGTGCCAACTGGTGGCATATCTATTATGAAGGAAAGCCAACTGATTTCTGATTGGAATTGAGGCACACCATGGGAGGGAATTCGTGTGCTTGATACTGAAAATCTAACCAAAAGCTTATGGCCAGGGAGGTCATAGACCCTATGGGGGAAACTACTACTCTTGTCTGGCTAAATGGATATATTATGTCCACCAAACTTGTCTCTAAATACTTAGGGTTTTGCCCATATATTAATGCTACCTTTAGTTAGAGAAGCTTCTCTTTTCAAATGACAGGGGCTACTGTGGAAACTCAAAATACAACAAAGTGCTGAGAAGTGATAGTGGAGTATTCAACACTAAGTAAGACATCTCTATCCCACCCTCCAAGGTTCAGGGACCATGGTGGAAGAGATGGCAGAAAGAATGTAATAGCCAAAGTAAAGGGAGGAGTGTTTTGCAATACTCTCTTCTAGACAAAGTGGTGGTGGCATTCATGACCTCATAGTAGCTGTATATAAGACGTACATAATAGTAGCGGGGGTGAGGATGGAAAAACAGAAGAAGTACAGAAGAGATTCAGTGGAGGAGGGATTTGGAAGAGGGAAAAAGGGAGAGTGATATCAATAAAAAGTAAAAAAAAATATATATGACATTAAAAAAGTATGCAATGATCAGACTGTACTTTAAAATGCCTTTAGAGTAGGATCTCAGAGCTCTATGCCTATACCCCCTCTCCCTTAGCACCTGAAAATGTAGCTAGCCCTGGGACTCTGGGACTACCTGTTATAGTAATTGAGACTTCAAAGGTCTTACTTCCCTGGGGGAGGTCCAGCTATTGCAAAATCTTCCCATACTTCTTCCCCTGCCAAGACACTTAGAAGCCTTATTCCTCATGTTTTCTCTCTCTCCTTTGCTCTTCATGATCTAAGGTGCATACTTATTTCTCTCCCTTTGTCTCTCTCTCTTTCTCCCTGCTGAACACACCTTTGCCCCCTCTTTATCCTTCCCATCTTCTCTCTCTCTCTCTGTATTTGTCCTACCCCCACCTCTGGACTTTGGTTCGGACTTCCTTTCTATTGTTTCCCTCTCTGCTTTTAGATTCAGAGATCCTTCTTGGGTGTTCCTGCTCCTGGCCTCCACTGATATGTTCCCTTCTCTTGCTCTGAGGGGTGCCACACTGTCATTGGAACTAAGCTTGAAGTTTCCTTCCTGCTTGTTCCACTCCTGTGCTGGGTTTTCAGTGTTCTCATCTCCTCCGGCTTTAGACCACCCACCCCTCCCACCATTGTAAAGTAAAAGTTCTTTTGTTCAAGAAAGCCACAGTGTCTGCCCACCTTCCAGATCTGACAGCTTTATATTTACCTTGAATGAAGCTGTGAGCTTTGGAGAGTTGATGGTATGATTTTTCCTTTCTCTTTAACAAAAGATAGAGTGCATAAAATATAAATCATTCATTTCCTATGCATACTGAATAATTACATTTTATAAAATCTCCTTCCAAGGTACTTGCTATTTTACCATTTTAGTAGGCAGTAACCGGGGACACAAATGATGGTCTTTAGACAAGCTTGAGCTTCTTTAAGTTGACAATAATCTCCTGGAGGAAGAAAAGACAAATTAAAGGCTGCAGAGATGGCTTTGCAGCTAAGGCACTTGCTTGTGAAGTCTAAGGACCAAGGTTCTACTCCCTGTTGTAAGCCAGATGCACAAGGTGGCATATGTGTCTGACGTTTGTTTGCAGTGGCTAGAGGCCCTGTTGTGCTCATTCTCTCTTGCTCTTTCTCTGTCAAATAAATAAATAAATAAATAAATAAATAATCATTTTAAAAAGAAAAAGGATAAATTAAAATATTACTCATATGGATTAGTTTTTTTTTTCTTCTTTTTCTTTTCTTGATAAGTACTTAGCTAGGGACTGGCCTGTAGCAACATGGATTCCACCTTGCCTGCTCTGGCAGGACTAGAATTCACATCTGATTTAGTCTCATCCAAGATGGCTTCAAGCAATAACACCTCAAAATCAATTTCTTGTTTTTTCTCAACTTTTCTCAGGCTTTGCACCTGTGGGCTGGCCCTTCCTGAGTCAGCCCCTGGGCCTACAAAGCAACAATATTCTTTCCTACAGACCTGAGCCTGGTAATGAGGCTCATTCTAATTGGATGCCTGATTCATTTAAATGGACCTGAGTCATGTGTGTGTGTGTGCGTGTGTGCGCGCGCGTGAGCACACTTCCCCAAAGGCTTCTTCCTCAGAGAGAAATGTTTCCGTGTGTGTGTGGGGGGGGGGGAGGATTTTCTTAGTTTCTCCTTTCCCTTTCCAGGTGGGCTGGGTAGGGAAAGAATTTCCTTCCTTCCTTCCTTCCTTCCTTCCTTCCTTCCTTCCTTCCTTCCTTCCTTCTTTCCTTCCTTCCTTGTTTCTTATTTATTTATTTATGAGAGAGGGAAAGAGAGAAAGAGGCAGGCAGACAGATAGAGAATGGGTGTACTAGCGCCTCCAGCCATTGCAAACAAACTCCAGATGCATGTGCCACCTTGTGCATCTGGCTTACATGGGTCCTGGGGAATTGAACTGAGGACCTTTGGCTTTGCGGGCAAATGCCCTAACACTAAGCCATTTCTCTAGTCTGAGAATTTCTTTTTACTTTGGCACTTTCCTGATTTTTATCCTTCCTATTTTAACACTCCCTAAAATAAATCTCACAATTTGCCCTTGTCTGATTCTGTGTTCGCAATTCTTTGCTAATAAGGATAAAAAACCCGAGACTTGAGAGCTGCTAGTGTGGGAGTTTTAATGCTACAGAACTATTTCCCAAATCATTATCATTAAAGCTTGTCTATTTTCCCTCCACATATTGGTAGAGCTGTTAGGGTCAAGCCTGAGCCCAGGCAACCTTAAGCTATGCTTAGCCGCCTTTCCTCAATAGGCCATTTAAAGAGATAAGCAATAGTGAAAATCAGAGAAAGGAAATGCATTTGATGTGGCCACATTGGCAAGAGGAATAAATAGAATTCCAGTGACTCCCACTGCCCCAAGTCCACCATTTTGGTCCAGCCAAGAGGCTTAGGTTTAAACTGAGAGAAAACAATGTGCATAACTCAGCAATCCTACGTAAGGTCTGGTTCTGCTCATCATGGGCCCATCACTGCCTCTGATTTCGTCCCATCTGTAAGGTGGTCTATCGAACCATTCTGAGACAAGTCTTTTACTTTTGGTTACTTTGTGGAAGGGCTGGCACAAGGTATTCCATTTTTGTTGTTGGCTTTGAGACAGACAGTCACTCTGAAACGCAGGTTCTCCTTAAGCTTATGATCTTCCTTTTTCAGGTCCCAAGTACTTGGATTGCAGTCACGCACCACCACACCAAGCATGACTTTATTTTGATTTTGATATTGTCTTCCTCTGTCTCTAAATAATTATTTTCATGACATTTCAACTGTACTTTTCCACTGGGATAATATCTGTCCTGGCTGATTTGTTTGATCCCCTGTTAGGGTTGTAAGTGACAGATGTCAAGGAGCTAGTACAAATAACAGTCTTCAGGGCCAATTTTAAGTAAGTTAGAGTTATAGAACTTACTCTTAAATCAGGCCTACCTGAAGTCCATCGTGATGGTTAATCTCTGCTTGTCAACTTGACAGGATTTAGAACCACTGTGACAACAAATCTCTTGGCATATGTGATAGAGATTTGGTAGATTAGGTTAATTGAGGTGGGAGGGCCCACCCTGATTGTGGGCAACACCATCCCATGGGCTGTGTTTCTGGACTGTATCAAAAGGAGAAAACTGGCTGAACATTCATCACTCTCTGCTTCTTCACTGTGGTGACTTGCTAGCTTCCCCAAGATCCTGCCACTTGCTTTCCTCAATATGATGGATGGCAACCTGAAACTGCAAGCTGGAATAAGCTCTTCCTTTTCAAAGGCACTTCTAGTCAGGTATTTTATTCCAGCAATGAGATACATCCATTACTGGTAATTGATAAATATTTTATTAAATTTAATTCTGTCTGTCCTGTGGATAATGTTTTACTATCTCAAAAATACTATTCATGGGCTGGAGAAATGGCTTAGTGGTTAAGCGGTTACCTGTGAAGCCTAAGGACCCTTCAATGCGCAATTCCCCAGGACCTGTTAGCCAGATGCACAAGGGGGCGCACACATCTGGAGTTCGTTTGCAGTAGCTGGAGGCCCTGGCGTTCCCATTCCCTCTCTCTCTCTCTCTCTCTCTCTCTCTCTCTCTCTGTCTCTCTCGGCCTCTTTCTCTCTCTGTCTGTCACTCTCAAATAAATAAAAATGAACAAAAAAATTTAAAAAATACTATTCATATATTATAGTTCTCAATTAAAAAATAAAGACAAAAATGACATAAGTAATGATAAGTAGTCCTATTATTACAAGGATAATGAAAGAAACAAATATATTTTTGTTCATTTCTAAAAAAAAATACTGTTTAGATTCTTTTGTTAGTAGTAGTATTTCTGAATGTTAATGGACAATAGTTATAAACTTAAAAAACACAACAAACAAGAGCAAATATTGAAGGAAAAGTAGTTAAAAAATTAAGTGCTTACTTTTAAGTGTACTCCTTTGGTAACCTATGTTTAATACCTTTTAGTTATTAGAAAGCACAGATTTGATTGTACAGTGTTTGGACATTTCTAATGATCCTTGTTTAAAGCGAATAATCAGATTATAATTGAGAACACATGAACACTGGCCTAGGAAATGGTACTAAGAAGAGCAGAAATGTCAAGAACTTTATTTGCCATTCCATATAAGAAAGCACTTATGGTCATTTTGCATGTATTAAATTTGCATGTTTTTAACTCTGCATGCAAAATTGCCTAAGATATAAAGGATAGACACACAGCTATACATCTTCCTAATCATAGATACCTAAAGTTTTATGCATACTAAAATCACCTTAAAATATTTGCTTATCAAGTATCCATTTGAAAAACTTAAACATAAACAGATACTTAAATGGTACTTCACTTTGTTAAGATAGTTACCTAGGTAGTCAAAAGCCTGGTAATAATAGCAGTCAACATTAACAATTATCTTATTGAAAGATAAACTCTTTATAAGTTTATAATGTACATACATACCAAATTAAATATTAAAATATCAAATTTCATAATTTTATTTATAACAAAATGTGTTATCTATATGCAATTAATTAATGAGTGACAACTTTATTTTCCTGATATCAAAATTAACACATCTCAACATTGATAAAAAATCTGCATATTTCTTAAGGAGCATATTCCACAAACCATACACATATCTCTACATACAAACCAACATCCAAATTGTTTTTCGTCTAAATTTACATATTCAATTTGCTAGCAAAACTCAAATCACGAATTTCTAAGCATTTTAACAAAAATATGCTTCATTAATTTAATAATCACTCTGTAAATACAAAAGGTGTTAATGCCTTTCTTTTTGGCAAGATTTAATCACATAACCCTATCTTCTGTTACATATAGCATAACCTTTTTATTCGTATCTTGAATGCTACTGCTGGTAAGAATTGCTCTTCATATAATTCTCCTTATAAAATTCTCTCTACCATAAAGATATTTGACAAATATATCCACATATTCCATATGTATCACAACATTCATAAAACATCTTGCATTATATAGTCATCTATATATTAAGACTATTCCAGAAGAAACACTATGGAATAGAGAGTAGAAAGAATACAAGATCAAGAGGACAAGGAAGAGTGCTCTGGACACTGTCTCCCAGATGTGACCTGGCTACTGCCCTCATTATGAACTCACAGTAGTAGCAGTTACCTGCACCAGAGCCACAGAAAATTGGGCCCATCCACATTCTGTCATAAGTAAGAGAGAGACTTATGAGGCTCCATTCCTTTCTAAGGAGATATTGGAAATTAATGTTTGCTAGGAAAGGGAGTGATAATTTCTTCTCTGGAATAGCCATTGTTATGCTGCCCATGCTCCGCATTGGAGAATCTGCTTTTCTTTTTCAGATAGATGTAGATCCTAAGGAGAGAGCCACCCCATCATACCTCCAAAGGGCCCCAGCTGAAACTAAGTAAAATTGGCGAAACAAGCAAAGGTGCTGTTTTCCTGATGAACTGGATACCAGCACAAGGGGGAAGGAGATCAACACAGAGAAAAATCAACTCCTACCAAATCAGAGAGCCAGAGCCTCAGAGCCCCCCAACACCTCATCACTGAAGCAGACTAAAAATGAACCCAACATGGCTCAGGGAAATTTTGCGGAAGAGGGGGCAGAAAGAATGTCAGAGCCACTTGTTGGGTCATGATATGCAGAGACATTTAGCTTACCCATAACTGTGGGCTAACACCACAATGCATGACCCATATACCACAATAAGGAGGGGCGAAGGGGAGGGGGTAGGTCACGGATGAGCCTAATAATGGTACCAAACTGACTGTATTTGCTGAATACAAAAATAACTAATAAAGAAAAAAAAGCCTGCCCCACCCATGCTTATGCAAGTAACCATAACTAAACTCAATGAGTCACATGCACACACAAAAAGACAGCAAAGTAAAAGGAGGGCTAGTAGGAAAAAGCAGAGGGTCAGTAAGAGTGAGAGACGGACAAGAAAATCCTAAAAATTATTTCAATCTAACAATAAAAGGTTAAAAAGTTTATAAAATTGTGTCTGGTGAACAGAGAGAAAAAATTTCTTTAGTTGCTAACTGTCACTTCTTAGCTCCTGGTTTCTGAGCTTACAGGTTTCAAGGAAGTCTTCCTTCCTAGCTTTGCTTTCTAATCCCTCTCACTGTAACTGCTTGTGGTTACATTAGATGTACTCCTATGCACACAGATTTATGCCAGAAAACCCTACTGTAAGAAGCTATGCTAATAGTGAACATGGAGGCAGGAAGCTGTCTTTCATATGATACAGACCTTGTGGATAAAGAGTTACTTGACAGTCAAGAATTACAAGGAATAGGTGGCGTGGAGGTGTGCCTTTATGTTCTGTTCTCCTTCACATTGCAGAAAAGAATTTGTACATACATATTGTAAGCCCCCTGTGAACACACACACTGTTAATAGTTTGGTTGTTCTGAGTTAACCTGGATGTCATCAAAATGATAACCTGGGGAAAATGTTGATGTGGGAGAGAGCTCTGTAGGATTAGAACTCCCATGCCAGTAGCTCTCAAGTCTTGGGTTCTTACCAATGTTAGCAAAGAATTGAGAACACAGATTCAGAGAAGGTAAATTCTAAGGTTTATTTTAGGGAGAGTTAAAATATGAGGAAAAACAAAGCACAAACGTGCCCAAGAAAAAGAAAATTCTCTCCCTTCCCAGCCTGGCTGGAAAAGGAGAGGAAAGACTAAAAAAATCCACCTCACACAGGGAAAGGCCTCGCTGGGGGAAGGGATACACACACACACACACACACACACACACACACACACACACACACGCGACACAACTCAGGTCCATTTAAATGAATCACCCATTCAATTAGAATGAGCCTCATCACTAGGCTCAGGTCTGTAAGAAGGAACAGGATATTTTTGTGGGCCCAGGGGGTTGATTCAGGAAGGGCCAGCCCACAGGTGGTGAGAAAAGTTGAGAAAGAAACAGGAAACTGATGCTAAAGAGTTGTTGTCTTTAGCCACATTGAATGAGACTTAATCAGATGTGAATTTTTGTCCTGTCAGGACAGACAAGGTGGCATCCAGGTTTCTGCAGGCCAGTCCTTAGCTACTACCTGTCAGGTAAAAAAGCTACCCTGCCCTCTAATATTATTAATGTGAGACTCATCAGGCATGGTATATTCAAGATCTTTGCTTCATAGACTGGGAACATAATCAGTTGTCATGGGAAACTGTTTCCTTCCAGAGATAGGGTCACATGTCTATTCATCCCCACTAGGGCTCAGACAATAGACCAAAGAATGATTGCACCAAAACCAGATTGGCAAGCAGTGAGTTTTTAAGACTCACTTACAGGGCCCTATAAGGGGTTGCTTATGAAAGCATGGATGACTTAAAGGCAGCTACATCACTCAAGAAGCCCACCCCAGCACAGGTGAGGACTCATGGACATTGCACATCTCTAGCGTATTGAGCACACTGTAGGACTGGCAGGAAAAGTCTCCCCCTAAACAGTTACTTACGCTTTATGTGACCTCAGGAAAGGCTCCTACAGCCTTTTCCCAGACCTGACCTCCTGGAGTCTCCTCCCTCCTCCCACTACAAGGGAATGTTTCAATTGCTACTTAGCACTTGTCAGAGTCTGCCCATCAATAGTTGTTTACCACTCCTGTAAGTTTGGGAAGTGTCCTGTGACTTTTTAAGTTTTGGAAATTCTAGATTTGTTGATCTCCTGGCTTTATCCTCCCTTCAGGAGGGGATATTTAAAGTTGGAGCAACTTGCTACACAGCATGGGAAAATGTGGAGGAGACAATAAGGAAAGAAATACCAACACCATGAGTCTAGACAAGGCTGACCACCGGACCAAAGGGGCAAGTCTAAACTTTTCAAAGACCACTGTCTTCCCCACAACTCCTTGTATAATCTGCTGGTTGAAGGTGGGATGTAGGCCCAATCTCTACAGTGCTAATCTTCCATCTTTTCAGAATGCCTGTTCTCTAAATATGGTGTAGTTTAAAGATTCAATTCAGGGAAATGCAAATTTAAACTATTTGTTTGTACCATCTTACCCCAGTCAGAAGGGCCAACATCAGGAAAACTGGCAACAAATGCTGGTGAGGATGCAGGGAAAGAGGAATTCTTACTCATTGTTGGTGGGAGTGCAAGCTGATAAGTCATTATGGAAATCAGTATGGAGGTATCTCAAAAAGTTATAAGTAGACATCCCATACAACCCAGTCATGCCGCTCCTGGGCATATATCCTAAATTCTGGGCATTCTACTTCAAAGATATTTGCATTTCCCTATTTATTCTTGCTCTATTTACAATAGCTAAGAATTGGAATCTGCCTAGATGCTCATTGATAGATGAATGTCACAAAAATATGGTAGATATACATAATGGAATTCTATTCAGTATTATAGAAAATTAAAATTATGAAATTTGTAGGAAAATGGATGGACCTAGAAAGAATTATACTAAGTGAGATGACCCAAATTCAGAAAGACCTAAACCACACATTCTTTGATACTTGGGTCTTCTTACCTCATATTCTAAGCTGCAAACCTTGTCCTGTTCTTGTCATATCAGAGCACAGTTGTGTCACTGAGTCCTATCCTGGGTCAGTCAGATATCTTATAAGACCAAACCGTGGGTAAAAACACCCCTAAACAAACAGCTTTTTGTTCTGTCACTAACTGATTGCTAAGGAATTTTCTGTCTGTGCCCCCAAAATCATGTAAACCTGTAACTCACTAATAATGTAAAGAATTCATGATGATGTCAGACTGATTGCCATGCTGTCTATAAAACCTTTGCACTATCAGAGCTCATGATTCAGCTTTGGAAGGTATTCACTTGAGTCTATATTGACATGAATAAATTTTCTGATTCTCCACTCTATTTCCCATAACACTCCCCCCCACTATTTTGTCTTTTACATTCTTTCTGCCACTTCTTCCACAATGGTCCCTGAGCCTTGGAGGCTATGATAGAGATGCCTTAGTGCTGAACACTCCACTGTCTCTTCCTGTTAGCATTTTGATGAGTTTTAATTCTCCCCATTTGTCCCCCCATCCAAATGAAAATGGAGAGTAGCATTAATTAGGAGCATAAACATAAGTATTTAGAGGACAGTTTGGTAGGTATAATATATCTAGGATTTAACCCCCCCCCCCCAAATGTAGTAGTTTCTCTACTAGGGCTTATGACCTCCCCAGCTATGATTTTTGATTAAGTTTTTTAGTACCATGCATGAATTTCCTCTAATGGAGCAGATCTCAACTTCAATCAGAGAGCAATGGTTTCCCCCGTAACAGACATGTCATCATTGCACCAGTTGTCACATTTAGCCTGACTGTTGTGAAGTTTGCAGGGCCCAATGTTGGTTAACACCTTTGGTGATTTTCCTCCCCAAACAGGTTGCATAGGTCTTTTGAACATTATGATACTTAGTAAATAGGAAAGACTTCCATCTCAGCTCCAACTTGACTTCTCAGTGTCCTGAAATTCAGACATGTGATGCCTTCATCAATAGAATCTTACTATCTAAGATCAGATGGGCAATCAAAAGCCTTGGGGATAGTCTGTAATTTTGGTGGGGGGACATAAGAGGCTTTCTTGAACAAAACCTCATTGGAAGATAAAAGAAATGCATATGTCTGATTTCTTTGATATCTTAATTCAAGTATAAATTAGCTTTCAAACTATTTAAACAGCAAGCAGAGAGAGAGGAGGGATAAAGGAGAGAAAGGAGAAAGAAAGAGAGAGAGAATGGACACTCCAGGATGTCTACCCACTGCAAACAAACACCCAATGCATGCACCAATGTGCATGTGGCTTTATCTGGGTACTGGGAATTGAACCTGGGTTGTCAGAATTTGTAAGCAAGCACCTTAACTTCTGAGCCATTTCTCCAGCTGTAAATTAGCATTTTGAAGGACAACAATTTTATTTAATTTCAAATGGGCAAAAAATATGGTAAGCTCATTCTTTCATACTATTTTTTTTCTTTATTGTATTGTACTTTACCTGTATTTACATTTTTTGTATTAATGCATTGAATTTGTCTTGTTGAGTACTTTTTGGAGTTGAATTTTTCCTGTGCCAAACTAGTCATTACTATGAGTTTCAGATGACTACATGATAGTATATATCAACAATATTTAAGTGATTTATTCTTGTGTATGACTTAAACTATATACATCAAATATTTACTACTTTACAATATATATTCATGACCTCACAATGGCTGATGCAGACCTGCATGATATGAGGGCAAAAATTGACATCAAAATAAAAAAACGGACTAGCTAGAAAGAGAGGCTAGTTAGACGGAAGAAGTGGATCAGGGGAGAGAGAAAAAAAATGAGCCCCTGGCATCTTTTATGAGTCATGTACATATGATGTATACTTTTTGTACATGTTAAATCAGCAAACAGCTGGGAGGACTTTCAGACTTCTCATTCTTTCATACGGTAATTCTGGATTCTTTCTCCACCCTATTCTTGATTTTCATTTTCTTTTTAATATTTTATTTATTTATGAGACAGAGGGAGAGAATACTTCTACCTCAAAGCCATCTTGACCATCAAGACAGTGAACGTACACATCAAATGTTTTTGAAGTGAAAATATTTTTGTAACATCTCATTAGGACTTTCATTCTTATACATGCTAAATAAAGGTATCACGGTGTAAAAAATGTATCCAATTTTATATATTTTATCCAATGTATGCTTCTTCGACTTGCCGCCCTGTAAGTTCTCACATCTGTAACCACACTGGCAGGAATGAGTATATTCTAAAGAGATACTTGTTGGCTTCTGCCTTTATCTATAGACTAGAAAAAAAATGGATGCTAAGAAATTGTTATTTCCTCAGGAATCTCATGTTGAGAGAGAGAAAACACTGAAGCCTAATGCCAAGCAGAAGGAAAACTGATGACTTGTCAAACTTCCTTGAAGGAGAGGCTGACACCAAGAAAATGACTGAGGGATTCACTCCTTGACCAGGACTGCTTAGTCATGTACAGTGCCAATAGTGTATACAGAAGCCTCATGTGAGTACTGCCAATTTTTTTACCATAGAGTCTTTTCTTACAACCATGAGACACAGGCATGATGAGGAGTGGGCAAAGCAAGGGAGATTTATTGAGTGAAAAAGAAAGCTCTGAAGTTGGAAGTGAGTCAAAGAGGAAACGAAAGCAGGTTATCACCCAAGAGATGAGGTTCAATGTTTTTTTTTTTCAATTAAAATGGAGGGATTGGCTGAATATGTATATTTTAATATGATAGTATATTAAAAGAGTGGAAGTCTTCAATAGAATGAAGAGACACAAAGCATAACATTGCTGGCCATTTAGAAATTTAGGTTGGAATACTTATTTTACATAAGAATGGGGAAGTTTTGTGAGGAAGCAGTTATAATGTTCAAAATAGCCCGCATGGCTATGCTTAGATTAATGCAATACATTGGAAAACTGGATGGTACCATTCTACCATAAGACCCTTTGTCCATTTCTATCTACCATCAACAAAGTCTGCCTGCCTCCAATAATCTCCCAACTGAAGAGAAGTGCCTATCCATTAGGGTCAGGTCATGTCATCATAAGGGCTTTAGGTTCTAGGCAGGCACTGCTGAAATGTAGCAGTTAAGGCTCCTCTAGGGACTTACCTAGGCATCTCCAGTAGAAGGAGGTCTCCATATGTGTTTCTATCTTTAGAGCCATTTGGAGCTTGATTTTTTCCACACAGAAAGAGATAAATTAGGTTACCAAGTTTGAACATACATACAGAGCAAAAAAGAAGTAATAAAAAGATGATAGGGGACCAAGGAAGCCATGGGATTGTCGGGATCCTCTTAGATAGCAAGAGATTTCCTCTAGATTGAATTTATGAAGCCATGTGGCCTGTTTTTAGATCTCTCGTATCTTAGTTTCAACTACTCATGAACCATTAATCTTCTTTATGTCTTCACTAACTCCTTGTTCAGCTAGAAAATTATGTAAAGCCAGTGGTTCTCTTGGACCACTACTGACAGGCAATCTGCAGATTAGAACAACCCAACCCACATAGTCCCTGTGCTCTAGAAAACCTGCTGAGTTATCACATGATGTGGAAATCCTTCCTAGGGGGATAGGATTCCACAGTGGCACCTACTCCTGCTGGGACAGACCAGTAGCCCTCTTGGTTTTATGGGGATGGATGGTATTTAGTAGTTATTCTGAAAGGAGCCATGGTTCCCAAGATACATTCCCCTCCTATTTGGCTGCTATCTAAATAGGTGAGAGCTATGCATTCTTTTATGTCAAGCTAATTACAGTATGTTCCACATAGCCAGAGCAGGCCTGGAATAGCAAATGAGGAGAGCTAGCAGAGCTGTGGACAAAAGAGGTACCCTGTAGGAGAAAAAAGAACAGATTCAAGGTGTTTAATGGTCCCAAAATTGTTTCCTTTACCCTCTTAGTGAAGGCCAGAGGTGGAAGGCAGGTAGGTAGGACACCAGATGGCCTACGTTCCAGTGGCTGCATCTCTAACAGTTATTTGGATTAGGTCTGAAGCCACCTGAGTCTACCAACAGAAATAGGTCAGGATAAGGGTACAGTTGGTTATTGGTGTTGAGAGCGTTTGGTGTCGGACCATTCAGAAGCAGGTAGATGTTATTCACTTGAGGGGTGCATCCTTTTGTTTCCTTTTAAGGAGTGGTACTACAATTAAAGGTGGTAAGGCAGTGCTGACTTAGTCCTAGCCACAGTGTAGAGGGCTTTGCCTTTACATGAAAGGAAGCCTTAGGCAGGGATTTATAAGGAAGGAGCTTTCATATGATTGGGTGTGCCAATATATATATATTTGAAAGGGTGAGACTCAGGTTAGGGATAGATTTAGCAATTAGTAAGGTTTACTCCTGCAGTTATAGTACAGGAGAATTGACTAAAAAGTGATTTTTTCCATCCTTCTCTGGGGTTAGGGAACATGAAACACTAGCTAGAAGTATAAAAAAGCCATAGGGAACAGACAGGGACTATTTTAAAAGTTTCAGGAATATAAAGGTGACTTTACTAAAAGAGACTTATAACATACCTTGCTAGGCTCAGGGAACATTGTGGAAGAGGGGGACAAAAAGAGTGTAAGAACCACAGGGTTCAAAGGTGTACTCTGAAACATTGTCCAACTCCACAGGGACTGACTGGTGCATTTATGACCCCATAGTGATTACCAAAAACCCCATGGAAAAGAGCTTCAGTGGAATAGGAAATATGGCCAAACTTTAATATGTTCATATATTAAAGTTCTCAATAAAATTTCAAGAAAGGAATAAAGAGAGGGAGAGGTAGAAAGAAAAAGACAAGAGAAAATGGTATGTGGGACAGAAGCCTTAGGTGGCTGAGGCAGGAGGACTGTTGTGTGTTTGAGGATAGCCTGGGCTATACATAGTGTGTACCAAGCCAGTCTAGCCATTTGTCTTTAAAAACAAATAAGAAATTAAAACAAAAACAAAACAACTTTCTGCTATAAATATGACACATCATTCCTCTTCTAACTGCTGTGTACAATGTGCAAATTTCCAATCAAGGACTATGCAAAGGGTTTTCTGGGTCATAGATGTGGATACACATTTAATTGAACTAATTAGTGTCAGGTTGTTATCTATAATGGCTGTACATTCCTCACTCCCACTGGCAATGGATGAAAGCTTCATTTCTTATAAACAGACCATCTGCTGTTGCCTGACTTTTAAATTTTATTCAACCTGGTGAGTATACAGGGATGCTTGTGCTCTTACTAATAATGTAACTAAGCTGTTGTTCTATTGGCTATTTGCATTTGCCTTTGCTACATCTTTTGCTCACTTTTCTAATACACTTCTCATCTTTTCTTCTTGTTTGCAAAATGTCCTTGAATGTATTGAATAGTGCTCTTAATAAACCTTCACAATTTATGTAAATATTTATATTTAATTATTTGCATGTGTGTGAGTCTGTGTGTGTGGGCACACCAGGGCCTCTTATCACTGCAAATCAATAGCAGAAGCTAGTGCCACTTTTTGTGTCTGGCTTACATGGCTGGCTTGGGAATTGTACATAGGTTAGCAGGCTTTGCAAGCAAGCATCTTTAGCTGCTGAGCAATCTTGCCAGCCCCTGAATAATTTTGTTTTTAACCATCCCTAAAGATTGAGGCGAGCTGGAAAGGTTGAGGTAATATGTATCCCTAGTTCCTTGGGTACTTTGTGAATGATAGATATCTAAAAGGAGGGGCCATTGTCATTCTTCTTCTGGCCAGGTGTTTGTTCCAGCAATGCAAAGGAAACTACAACAATTACTAACAAAAAAGATGTTCAATGTAGGGAGTGAGGCTAGGGAACAAAGGAGGGTGGCAAAAGGGAATTATGTAAATTGTTAATTTCAAACAAAGCCACTTAATTTTCAAAAGTCACTTCTGTGGCTTCAGAAGTGAGAGTCCTTCAGGCAGATAGCTTGACTGAGTGCTCTGGTAATCGATTTCTCTTGGCTACTTCACCCACTTCTTCATATGCTCCCTACAGTGTATTTCTGCTATATTCTGGGCAAGGAAGACTGATGACAGTATTTGGTTCATCTCCTGATGATATGCCTTTGTAAATATCAGTTTTATTTTTCCCTCATTGATACAGAAGACAGCTTGCTGTAACATCAAGTTTTTGTACTAATATTAAACATCAGAATGAAAAACCAGCCATACACAAATGAAACATGTACTATGACAAAAATTTTAAATTAAAAAAATGATGTCAAGGCAGACTTTTCACAGACAGAGTCATGGCAATAACACTAGAAGCCAAGAAAAATCACCAGTGAAGATACTCAACAGTGGACACTGCAAGCCTTATATTTGGCCAGCCAGGTCAAATGAGCCAATGGATGCAATAGTGGCATGTCTATTATGGCAGAAACCAACCACCATATAATTTAACTGCAGGCCCACTCCATGGGAGGGAATACATCCCTGATGCTGAAAACCTACAACAGGGTTAGTCATGAGCCATAGGTGTGTAAAGTCTGCTGCTGTCTTGCCAAATGTATATACTATGCTCACCAAACTGCCCAATAAACACTTCTCTTAATGTTCATACTCAAATATTAATGCTACTCTCACTTCTGGTTAGAAAACCTTTCCTTTTCAGATGGCAGTGACCTTGGGATGACTTAGAAGGCACCATGGTGCTGAGAAGAAGTGACAGAGGGAGACTTTCCTTTAAGATGGTGGTGTAGGAACCACGCCAAAGCCGCCTAGGGGAGAAAAAGCCCACAAAATCCCCAGCAAAATATATTCTTCTTCTAAAAAGTGAGGTGTTTAAGAAATTACCAATGGCAGCAGAGAAGTAGGAGAGATCCAGAGCATCCAGAGCCCACACAGACTGGCAGAAATGGCTCCAGCAGCAGCAGCACCAGCTTCGTGGGGCCACAGCTTTAAGGCTCAGCTTGAGTGCAGGAAATGCCAGGTGAGTGGATTTTCCACTCACATGGGAGGTCTTCTCAAACTCAAGAAATGTGAAGGGAGAACCGCAGTGAACAATGGAGGAGCAGATCACGAGGTGGAGGATCACATGGACCAGCAGGAGAACTAGAGCCACCATCCACGCCTTCCCTCACCCACCACCAGTGCAAGCACCAGCAAGCACCAGAGACCAGGGAAGGGAGATCACACCACCCAGCACCAGTGACCAGAGCAGCAATCCAGAGACCCAGCCAGCCTACTTGAACCCACAGTGCACCAAAGAGGGACCCAAGAAAGAGCGCAGCATAACTAAGACCAAAATCATTCCAAAAGGTAACTGGGATTACACAAGGTCAGTACCCACCAAATAAGCCTGGTATATAGGCCTGAACCAGAAGTGCTAATTGCACCTTTCATATCAGGAAAAATTATATGTTAAATCTGTGGATGGTCGGATTTGTCAATCTTTTTTTTTTTTTAAAGAAAGCTTTCACTTTTTAAATTTTTTTGTTCATTTTTATTTATTTATTTGAGAGTAACAGAGAGAGGAAGAGGCAGATAGAGAAAAAGAAAGAATGGGCATGCCATGGCTTCCAGCCACTCCAGATGCATGTGCCCCCTTGAGAATCGGGCTAACATGGGTCCTGGAGAATTGAGCCTTGAACCGGGTTCCTTAGGCTTCACAGGCAAGTGCTTAACCGCTAAGCCATCTCTCCAGCCCAAGGATTTGTCATTCTTAAATAAGCTATATTTTGGGCTTGTTATTTATTGTTTCTTGATTTATAGTGGCTTTACTTCTTCTTCTGTTGTACATTAGGAAAGGGTCTCACTTGGTCACAAGCAGACTTGGAACCCTCAACAGACCAGAAATCTTAACCTCCTAGTTGACAGGATTTAGGGTGTGGGGCACTACACACCCTAAGGCCATAAGGGACAATGATGTTGTTAGAGGATCTGGTTGTCATAATACCTACTCTTGCATAAATACTGTGTGCTGTTTTTCATAGAAAGTGTACATTGTTTAGTTAAATTTTAGAATCTGCCTGTATTTTGTTCCACTCAGCCTACTTGAATACTCTCATAGCAGGCAAACCCAACACCTACGTTCACTTTTGTAGATACTCTGAGAGTCTTGAGAGCCACATCAAGCACCTTAAGCTACTACCCTGAAGATAGACCAGATAGATTGACACATCTAATAATAGTGTAGCTAACTAGAAAATCCAAGCATTAAATTAATCCAAGATGCAAAAATATATACATTATAACACAAGAACCACCAAAAATCAAGATAATACAAATCCACCAAAAAGTATTAATGCATCAGAAATGACCTCCAGTGAGAATGAGTTAGAGGAAATGCCTGAGAAAGATTTCAAAAGAATGATTATAAATATGCTCAAAGAAGTCAAAGAGGAAATCAAAGTAATGAAAGAGGAAATCAAAGGAATCAAAGAAGACACAGGACACCAATTCAATGAAATAAAGAGGTCAATACTACACATAAATAAGGAAATAGAAATAATAAAGAAGAACCAGTCAGAATTATTAGCAAAGAAGAACACAGTCAATGAAATAAAAAACTCTGTAGAATATCTCACCAGTAGAATGGATGAAGGGAGAGGACAGAATATCTAAACTAGAAGACCAGGTGGCAGATCTAATACAGTCCAACAAAGGGAAAGACAAACTAATAGGAAAGTATGAATGGGAATTTCAAGATATTTGGGACACTATGGAAAGATCAAACATAAGAATTCAGGGCATAGTAGAAGGAGAAGAATTTCACTCCAAAGGCATAGTAAGCGTTTTCAACAAAATCATAGAAGAAAACTTCCCCCAAATTGGGAAAGAGGTACTGTGGGGAACCATTGGACACTAGGAAAGCAAAAGTACCTCCATCTTAAATAATGACTCCATTTTGTAATAAGTTGTCTGTTCTGGAAAGTCACAAGATCTGCAGGTGTTTGTTAACCCATGCACCCATAAAGAATGAGGAAGTCGTTGTCTTGTGGCCTTGGGGCTGGGGCCTTATCCTGTGGAACATCTTGTGATTTTTGGGGCTGGGGCCTTATTCTGGTAAAACAGAACTGTAGCAATACCTAAACTGCTGACAAACTCCTCTGTTCTGCTGTATAAAAGGCACCCTGAGAAAAATAAAATTTGGCAGCTTGATCAGACTCCTGTCTTGCTGTCGGTTCCTTGTGTCTCTTGTCCCTTTCATTCCAGGTTTTCTGGGGTCCGTGCTCCCGTTGAAGCCCCGCTGGCCGGGGCAGGTACCAGTGCAGATACAGAAATCCTTTAGAACACCAACTAGACAAAACCTGGAAAGAACCTCTCCTCACCATATTATAATTAAACTAGCAAACATACAAACCAAAGAAAAAATATTGAAAGCAGTTAGAGAGAAAAATCAAGTTACCTACAAAGGCAAGCCTATCAGGATCACAGCAGATTACTCAACACAAACTTTCAAAGCCAGAGGGCTTGGAGTGATAATATTCCAAGTTCTGAAAGATAACAACCATCAATCAAGGTTACTTTATCCTGCAAAGCTATCCATTAAAATAGATGGAGAAATAAGGATATTCCACAACAAAAGCAAGGTAGAAGAATATTTGAAGGCAAAACCAGCTCTGCAGAAAATACTTGAAAGAATCCTCCATGTTGAAGAGAAAGAAAAGCACACATATAAGGAACCTGGAAAAAGCAAGCCGTATTCAAATACTAGTTAACACAAGAAAGCAAAGGCAAAACGGGAAGAACTACAAAAAAATGGCAAAAATAAATACACACCTTTCAATAGTATCTCTTAATATCAATGGCCTCAGTGCCCCAGCCAAAAGACATAGGTTTGCAGACTTGGTTAAAAAGCAGGATCCTTCAATTTGTTGCCTCCAAGAAACTCATCTTTCTATAAAAGGTGGACACTATCTTAGGGAGAAAGGTTGGAAAATGGTGTTTCAAGAAGTGACAGAGGGGTGCTGAGCACTGAAATATCTCTATCACACCTTCCAAGGCTCAGAGTCCATTGTGGAAGAGGTGGCAGAAAGAATGTAAGGGCCAAAGGAAAGGTAGGACTCCTTAAAATGTGCTCCTCCAGACATAAAATGGCCTGGATATCCATGACCTCACAGTGCCTGACGCCACCTACTCATGACCATCATAATAGGAGGAAAAGATCATGACATCAAAATAAAAGAGAGACTGATTGAGAGGGGAAGGGGATATGATTGAGAGTGGAGTTTCAAAGGGGAAAGTGGGGGGAGAGAGGGAATTACCATGGGATATTGTTTATAATCATGGAAGTTGTTTGTAATTTTTTTTAAATTATTAAAAAATAGGAGCCAGTTGTTGTAACATCAAGTTTTTGTACTAATATAAAACATCAGAATGCAAATCCAACCATACACAAATGAAACATGCACTATGACAAAAATTTTAAAATAAAAAAAAATAATGTCAAGGCAGACTTTTTACAGACAGAGTCATGGCAATAAGAATAGGAGCCAATGCAATCCTGGTGATATTTTATGGGCAATCTGTTAGCTGTGAGGAACTGTTTCTTCCTCCAAATGTGAGTCTATGTGAGTATGGAGGACTGAACCTTCATGTTTGGAGTCAGTGTAAATGTTGACTCTCAAGAACTCTGGTTAGGGCTGTTATTTCTGTCAGTTGAATATTGGTACTGAGGGAAAAGGTAAGCTTTAATGGTTTCATTTAGAATGACCACCATGTATCCCAGTTTGTGGATCCCTTGTTCAGCCAAAGAACTTACATGAAGAAAATCCAACCTGTGTTATATAAAGGAGCCTCTTTGAGGTCTCCCTGACTGATCATGTTTTTAACACTATTTGCTTATAGTCATTCTCTGGTTTTCTAATGTCTTCTTTCTTCTGCAAGAAAGATAGCTGTGTTCAAAGAAAAGCAGGTCCTGAGCTGTGGACCCTTCTAATAGTAACTATTACCTGATATTTTAGAAGGAATTTTTTTCCCTTTTGAAGATAATAATGATGTCATCAGGGTATATACTTTTAGGTCATTTTCTAAAGTTAGTTTTGTTGCTAAAACTGGGATCAAGAGAAGCTCTGCAGCTATTGCTAGAGGGATGCTGAGAACTAGATTAACTTCCTTGCTTAGGTAACCTACAGGATACTGGGCTCCCCAACCTATATTAGTACTTCCAGAGTCACCCATTTCTTTTGAAAATATATAGATTACATTCCTTTACAATCAGGAAGGATGAGGCTAGTGCCTCAAACAAGGCTTGTTTTAAACAACTGAAAATATAATTGGCCTCTAGTTCCCTTGTTAAGGTGCATGGTTCCTGCTGCTCAGGCATCTTTTACTACCTGATATAAGAGGTGAGCTATTTCTTCATAGCTGGTTGTGGATCCATAATCAACAGAATCCAAAGATGTCCACAAAGATTTTTGAGGGTTCTAGAAAGGGGAAAGGAAGATACAGGTTTCATCTTATCTTTGCTTAGTACCATAGTTCCTTTAAATAAGATTAAGCCCAAGTCTTTCACTTAAGTCTGACAAAATTGAGCTTTACAATTTAACATTTTGTAACCTCTTCTGTTAAGAAGTTGAAGAGTGGCCTGGAAGTAAACACTTACTATCATTTATACTATAAAAATTGAAGAGAACCTAGACTAAATCTTTAAATTACTAGTAATAGACCAGATCCCTGAGTTAACACTTCTACCTTAGAATGAATGAAAAGGAAGCTAATTATGCACACCTCCTCATCTCCTAACTCAGTGGTGGGATAGCTAACTTTAAAGGACAACTTTGTAAATCAGTTTGCCACAGGTATTAATAGAAAACTACAAATGAACTATCAGACCAGAAAGTAAAGATTGCCACCCCAATCTTGTATAATCATGATCAGGAGGAGGCCCACCAATGGGCAAGGGGAGATTTTGGAAGCATGACAGCATTGATGGCTGCCCTAGAATCCTGCAGACCCATAGATTCTCAAGAGGTTCTGTGGCTTGGTGCTATGGCTACAACCAGGCAAGGTACTTCAAAAGAGACTGCCCTTAATAACAAAGGACACCACCATGACCCTGTCACGTGTGAACCTTCCAAGGATTTTGTTTGCCAACCTTTGGGGTAAATTTCCTCTCAGAGAAAATTTCCCTATGAAGGACCAAATGTCATGAAACACTAATACCCAGAGTTCTTGATTGCCTGTACAGCTGCCTGCTGCTCTGGTATGGTAAAAGTCTGGTTTAAAAGCAATGTCACCTCCTTTCCAAGTAGATTAAATACCTGGAGCGAATTCTGCAGTCTCAAAGTACCAGACAGGGTCATCCAAAATCTTCCCTAACTCTCCCTTTATCTGATTTAAGTCTTGCAGAGTGAAAGGAGGCTATATTTTTTTAAATGCATTTCATCTATTGACAATTTTATGTACATATATAAAATATTTTGATTATGTTCACATCCTATTACCTTCTTTGGTTGCCTTCCCGCTTCCTTTAGATCCCTTCTTCTTCCTGCCTGTGCTTGCACGAGCATAGGCAGGTTATTTACTGGAGCACAGGCAACTGTATTGTGGCTACATTGTTGAAGAAAATGTCTCTTCCTCCCCAAGAAACCTTTAACTGCTAGCTAATAACTCCTCAGGGAATGGTGGGAACTTCAACCTCCTCAGCTATCCATGCCCAATATTGTATATGTCTTGTGCAGCTAATGACAGCTGCTGTGAGTTCATGAGTGCACCAGCCATGTCATGCCTAGAAGATGGCATTCCACAGCACTCCTTCCCATTTTTACTGCCCACTCTTCTGCAGTGTTCTTGGAGCCTTGGAAGAGTGATACAGATGTCTCATTTAATGCTGAACACTCAACAGTCACTTATTCTCAGCACCTTGACAAGTTTTGAGTCTTCCCAGTACTCACTGCTCACTACAGAAAGAAGCTCCTCTCACTATAGTTGATAGCTCTAACATATGGGAATAGACATAAATCTTTAGAGGGCGGTTAGATGGGTACAATGTATCTATTTAGTTAATTAGATATAATAGCTTTCATGCAAAGGCTTATGACCTCCTCGGCCACAAATTTTTGACTAGTCTTTAGTAACAGACGTGAATTCACTTCTATGTGGAGCAGGGTTCAAATGCAATCAGAGAGCAATTGCTTATCCTAAGAAGAGTCATGCCATGGTCTCACTAGAGGGCACATTTTTCCTGGTCAGTTGCTACTTAGCACTTAAGGCCCACTGCTGGGTAAGACTGTTGGTGACATTTTTCCCAGAGCATGGGGCTTGTACTCCTATGGGACAAGATCTGCTCAGCATTTCCTGCAGTGGGAGAAGCAACACCACAGAGAGCACCCTCAGCCTGGGGTTTGTTAAAAGAGTGGGTGTCCAAAGGAGCATCCGAGTACAGAGAACAAGATAGCTTGAAGGTGGCTGGTGGAGAAGTCTCATTCATCCTTTTTTTGAAGGTGAGTTTCTCTCTCACAGTTTCTATATCAGATCTTGTAGGTGACAAGGCCAGGACAGTTTCTACCTTATAGTGTTGATAAAGTTTAGGGTCCTCCCATAGAGCACAAAAGGCTTGTACATAAAGGGTCTCATAGCATTTTCTGGCCTGATGGCCAAACACATATCCAGTTTTAAATAGCATATTTAATACTTTCCTAAAGAGCCCAGGTTTCTCCACTTTCCAAATTTTATTTTAGTTTTGGTTTTTGTTTTTTGAGGTAGGGTCTTGCTCTAGTCCAGGCTGACCTGGGATTCACTATGTGGCCTTGATTCAGGGTGGCGGTAAACTCAAGGCAATCCCCCTACCTCTGCATCCCAAGTGCTGGTATTAAAGGAATGAGCCACCAAGCCAGGCTTCACTTTCCATGGTGTACTCAGACCAATTTGCAGTAGAAAAAAGATAGCATTTTTTATGTTTTTATTTATTTTTTATTTTTTTAATTTTTTTTCCAGGAGACAGTTTAATGCACAGATGAGAAGGCCTTTCTGGCATGTAAAAAAAAATCAAGTTATTTGATTTTACAGCAACATGTGGCTTTTTGTCTTAACTCAATTTTGTCCAAATATGGTGGCTGGATGTTGAGAAAGTGCGAATGGAAGGTGCTCTCATGTTACAATGAGGGCTGTTATAGGTCAGGGCTGGCCTTGATTCCTTTTCCCTGCCCATTGCCCCCTTGTTCTTAGGTAGGACCACTGATACCCCTTCTAATCTCTGAACTCAAGCTGTACTTGAGGATGTGATTTCTGGGTAGACCATTACCCTGTACTCCTTTTGCATTCCTTCTGCCTCCCAATTTGAAAATCCTCATAGTCATAGTGTGGGTCTTGAACGCCACCATGTGAGCTATGGTAATCGCAGCTATAATCATCATCGCCTTCATACCTAGAGTGACCTGGAGAGTTTCCATAAACCACCTCCATTTTCCTTCCTGCTCCACTTCTTTTTTTTTTCTGACTTTTTTTTTTTCTTTATTAGTCAGTTTTGTATTCAGCAAATACAGTCAGTTTGGTACCATTATTAGGCACTCATCCACTGTTGGTGGGAATGTAGGATGGTACAACCACTTTGGAAAGTAATATGGAGACTTCTGAAAAAGCTGAGTGTACAGATACCAATAGACCCAGTTATTCCCTTACTGGTCATCTACCCTAAAACCTTCAAACCACAGGCTAAAGAGATTTGCTCAACCATGTTTATAGCGGCTCAATTTATAATAGCTAAGAGCTGGAATCAACCCAGATGTCCATCACTAGAAGAATGGATAACTAAGATGTGGTATATCTACACAATGGAATTCTATACAGCAGTAAGAAAAAATGATACACGGAAATTTGAGGAAAAATGGTTGAACCTGGAACAGATCATTCTCAGTGAACTTACCCAATCACAGAAAAAAAATCGCCACATAGTCTCACTCATCTACAGCACCTAACCTGAATCTACCCAAGATACCTTACATACCCAGCAAACATCTCCTAGACTAGACACTAGGATGGAAGGGGAGAGAGGGGAGGGCATCAAAGGGGTGGGAAACACAAATGTAGACCCATATGGCAATGGTACCATAATCTTCTATTTACTAAAAGACAGACCAAATGGCTGATCCTTCACCAGGCCCTTACAGGAAACACCTGAATCACAAGACACTGGAGAGGGTAAGATCAAGACTAACCTTAATCTTCTACATCTTCCCTCCCTCACTTCCCCTCTCCCTCTCTCTCTGTCTCTTATCTCTAACTCTTGTATGTTAGTTATCTTTTTCCTCATTTTCTTAGTGGGCACTGACCTGTAACTCCCAGAACCAGCATGGGACTATCATCCACAATGAGCTTTCGATCAGAGAGACCTACAAGGTTTCCTAAAAGACAGACAGATTTCTGTCAGAGTACTTGATGACCCACCAAAGGCTAGTGGTAAGACCCTACTGCTGAAGATACCTTATGTGATTGACATGCAAATTAGAATGGCATGGCTGGAAGTTGGAAGAGAGTCACTCCCCAGACAGTGAGCGCGTCTAGTGCCAGAAGGTGCTACATGGGCGACTGGGGGAAAATGACCAATATTTGTCAAAGCAACGCGTGGTTTAACCTACTTAGCAGCAAATAACTTGGGTTTTTTTTTTTTTTTTTTTTTGAAATAAGGTTTCACTGTAGCCCAGGCTGACCTGTAATTCATTCTAATCTCAGGGTGGCTTCAAACTCATAGCAATCTTCCTACCTCTGCCTCCCAAGTGCTGGGATTAAAGGCGTGTACCACCACACCCTGTTAAGGCATTTTCCTTAAGGTTTAAGAATCAAAAGAGTTCCAGTGTCTAAGAATGCATTCAAGGGCAGTGTAGGCAGGTCCCTAAAAAGAGGAGGAGAAGGCATCCCTTAGTTGCTATTACTGGTCCTCCGAATTTGGGGATTTTCCAAAAAGCTTAAAATCAGGGATGTATGGCGGCCCTCATGACTGGGGAGGATCCAATCAGCAGGAGTCATTTCCCTTACCTGTATCCAACCTGGAATTCCCCTCCTCATGTTTTCTTCTTGTCTTTCTTCTAGGTTTCACTGCTGTGACAGGAGGAATAGTAATTTCCTGAAGATAATATTCTGAAGTGAGAGGGTAGTCTTTTGGGACCATATTCCTCCTCCTCATTGGTCCAGGAGTTTCTTGGGATCATATTGTCCAGCTGCTCACAACCTGGATTTCAGAAGTTCCCATATGATTCTTTGCAGGATATATCATATGTGGAGGAGCAGAGTCCCCTCCATTCTGGGCCACAAAAGATATTACTCAGGAGTTTGGCTCCAAATGCCTCCTTACAAGCTGCTGATGGGGCAAGAGCCCATGGAAAAAGTTGGGAGGGATGGGGAAGATTCCTAGAATGCATCTGGGCTGCTGGTTTGGGGGTACATCTAGACTATGGTAAGGAAAAAAGCTTCGTGTCCCTATCTGAAGGCAGCCTGGGCTAATGGGAGGATGGAGACTAGATACAATACTAGATACAAGATAGAATAGAGGAGGGTGTTGACCTCTCTTCAAATTGGTGAGGCAATTAATCAAATCACTCTGAAACCAAGTTGCTGACAAAAGTTAATAATGGTTTAAGATCTTAGCAGTTTAGTGTATTGTTTGCACTTAGTTAGAAAAGCAACTACCCAGACACCTTAGGATTACAAACCCAATTGAATTGTGGCATGACACATAGAATATAAGTGTCAGCCGGGTGTGGTGGCGCATGCCTTTAATTCAGCACTTGGGAGGCAGAGGTAGGAGGATCTCCCTGAGTTCAAGGCCACCCTGAGACTACATAGTGAATTCCAGGAATTCCAGGTCAGCCTGGGATAGAGTGAGACCCTACCTTGAAAAACCAAAAAAAAAAAAAAAAAAAAAAAAAAAAAGCAGAATATAAGTGTCCTCCACTTTGGTCAAGAGCTTGTGCGCCCAACCATAAAAGGGCACTTTGTTTGTTCTCCTTATGTCCTCTTAATTTTAGCTAACGCATTTCTGGCTCTGAGGAAGTGGCCATGGTGAGGGAAAGAAAAAGGAGTTCCAAGAAAAGGAGAACAATAATTAAACTTAGTGCCATTTACACCCCACCAGATGACCATTGGCCACAGACATTAAAAAATGATCCAAGGAAGAAGCACATTGAATATGCATTCTGTTGTCATTTGGATGAGATGCTCTCCACCGACTCATGTGCTTTGAATGCTTGAACCCCATCTGGGGGCAATTTAAGAGGTGGAGTATTGCTACAGGAGGTGTCATCATTGCTGGAGGCAGGTATTTTGGGAGCTATAGCCCAGCTTCCCTCTTAGCAGAGCTCAGTGTGCTCTCCCAGCTGGTGTGACAAGACATGATGCCTATCTTGTACTCTACCATCCCTTCCCTGCTATAATAAAGTTTCCCCTCAAGATTGTAAGCCAGAATGAATCCTTTCCTCCCACAGTCTGCTTTTGATTGGGTGCTTTGTCCCAGCAACATGAAGGTCACTATAACACATTCTGTGTCCTGCCCAAGAGAGGGATTCTGGTGGAGGAGGAAGAGATGACTTTACTTCTCCCAGAGAGGCAAAGTCACAACAACAACAACAAAAAAATGATAGGAAAGAACAGGTCACTTTGTCTGATATGCTAATGGGAGGATGGAGAATAGATACAATAAAAGTACATTCTGGAGAATCACTTCAGTCAGAAACCTTCAGTTGCTCTAGGGCTTAATTTTGGTCCTTCATAGCAGACTATTTTCTGCAAAGGGGGACAGAAATGAAACAGGGTTTGCATTTCCAGTTCCAGAGGCAAAGAAGGATTGTCCAAACAGTTGGATCATTCCAGCAAGTCTAGACTGGCTGATGCAATATTTGGTCTTAACATGCTGACAGAGGCTATGTGTTTTTATAACAGAGAACTAAGGTTCAACATAGGAAGTATGAAAAACAAAGCAGAAGAGAGTCTGTTTTACTCACCCCTCTGTAGAATCTTGATATGACCTCAAATTAAGGTTACATATTTTCTTATGATCAAATCCTTATTTAATGACCATAAGAAATGAAGCACACAGATTATGAGGAGCAAGTAAAACCAGGGACATTTACTGAGTGAAGGGTAAAGCTTTCACTGACTGAAAGCAAGTCACTGGGAGAGGGGACCTGAAATCAGGTAGCTTTCTGAGATAACAAGTGTAGGGGTTTTGACTCATTTTTAAGAAAATTAATTAATTAACTAATTAATTTTATTTGAGAGAGAGAGAGAGAGAAGGAGAGAAAGGAAGGGAAGGAGGAAAGAGGCAGATAGACAGAGAAAGAATGGGTGTACCAAGACCTTCAGCTGCAGCACCTGAACTCCAGACACATTTGTCACCTGTGCACCTGGCTTACATAGATCATGGGGAATAGAACATGGGTCCTTTGGCTTTGCAGGCCACTAAGCCATATCTCCAGCTCTTACTCATTTTTGAATTGGATGAATGGGCAGGCATGTGCTAATAGGGTTAAAGGATAGAGAGCATCTACAAATGAACGGGCTCAAAGCATGATCCTGCCAGACCATTTAGAAATACAGGTTTGGCATCCTTATTTTATGTAATAATGAGCAAGCTTTGTGTGAGGAAGCAGGTGTAATACTCAAGCTGAT
The DNA here is from genome assembly GCA_036346955.1 of Dipus sagitta. Lineage (NCBI taxonomy): Eukaryota > Metazoa > Chordata > Mammalia > Rodentia > Dipodidae > Dipus > Dipus sagitta. Next base: position 210,955,730 of record CM070770.1, read on the forward strand.
CCACATTGTGGCTGATGGGTTCCTGCTGGGACATTGCATGGTGCCATTCTGCTTTTGAGACTGTTTATCTCTTTATTTGCCTACTGCTGGAGTCTGTCTGACACTGTTTCATTAGGACTCTGAACATGGATTTCAAGTTAGTGTCATTGGACTTCATTGTTTCTTTTCCCAATGTGGCTACCTTGGATAAATCTGCTATTTACTATTACATGTTTACTTAATTGGATGAACCTAGGTTGTTAGGGCTACCAGAGCTCAGGCTCTAATCCTAACATTAATAACTCTGATAATGTATTCATCACTATCTCAATTAAGTTGATTAACAAAATCTTATTGCTAGTATAAATCCAAATATATGTGTTATCTCTTCCAGGCACATTGTTTTCCTTGTGTAGAAACATTGACAACTTAAGGATCAGTTTCAGTTACCTGTCCATTACTTTCAAGACAAAAGAACAAAGTAGACACAAGGAAGGATACAGCTTCCTGTATAGAAAATTCTTCTTACAAAGGCATTATTTTTATCATGTTCATTGATAGGTAATCAGACATAGGTTGGATGGAGGTCACTAAGGATGGAGCATAGCCTCTCCCATCACCTCTTGTGTCCCTGCTAACATATTATTTTTAAGGAAGGGAAACTATCTCTATTACCCTCCCTTGAATTTGAACTATCTTGTGAAAGGCGCACACAAGAAAGAGAGAGAGAGAGAGAGGGAGAGAGAGAGGAGGGAAGACATCACAATTGCCCATTCTTAAGATTTAAAATTCCATATGAATGAGTAGAAGGTAGAGTTATCAGGGCCATATTCTCTTGGTAAATCATAACTATTTCATAGATTTATTTCTTAACTTTTCTTTAATTCTTTTAGCTCTATTTGTAGCAGTTTCACTTTTGTTGCTGGAACAGAACATGCAACCAGAAGCAGCTTTATTGAAGGAAAAGGTTTATTTCTCCTTACAGTTTCAAGGGTAAGTTTCATCATGGCAGGAAAAGCATGTCTAAGCAGATAGCTAGGCATCACATCTCTACACAGCAAGGAATGAAGTAGTCTGTTTTCTGTGCTTGGAACTGGACTATATTAGCTCAAAGCCTATCTCCAGAAACACACTTTCTGGCATCTTCCACCTCCTAAACACCCATAATTTCCCCAAATTACCACAAGCCTAGGAGACCCAAATCTTCAAAACACATGAGTCTATGTGAGATATTTTATTCAAATTACCATACTGCTACATGATTTTTTTTTGGGGGGGGTCATAACAATGGGAACTGTTTTGCAACCAATGGGTGGAAACATGTCTCTAACCTTGCCCAAAAGATTATAAGTCCATAAAAACATACCAATATTCACTCTTAAGAGTTAATCCTGCTGGGCATGGTGGTGTACACCTTTAATCATAGCCCTCAGGAGGCAGAGGCAGGAGAGTACTGTGAGTTTGAGACCAGCCTGAGACTACATAGTGAATTCCAGGTAGGTAAGCCTGATGTGAAGTGAGACCCTACATCAAAAAAGCTATGAGTTTATTCAAATGGGCCTCAATTGCCCAAACAGGAAGACATCCCCCAAGAAATCTGTCCCAAATACTTTACTGTTGCTGTTAAGATGGCTCTGCAGTTAAAAGTGCTCCCCGTGCAAGTATGAGGGCCTAGAGGGACCTGGAAATGCTCAAATTCAAATCTTGAGATCCGATGTTAACTGCTAGACAAGGCCACATGCACCTGTAATTGCAGAACTTGCATAGGAGACCAGAGACCAGGGAATGCCCTGGTTTGCAAAAATACAGCAATCTCCAGTAACAGTTATAGACTCATTCAAAACAAGAATGGTGGAAGATTGACGGAGCTGGACACATGACATTCTGGTCTGGCCACGGCAGGCAATTACCTGAGATGCTGTGAGCACAGATACATGTGCATACAATACACAAACCATACCACATTACACACAAGCAAATTAAAAAAAAAAATGATACACCTGAAAACTTGAGGAAATGAGAGAAATAGCTATAGCTTTAATGAAATATACACTAATACATGCAAATAGCACTTCTCCTGATGCAATTACCCTCATTGCTCAGTTTGCCTTAGTTCTAACTCTGCAGAGAATGGTTTTCTTTGCTCTTTTTCCTCCTCCCTTTTGTTCAGATATGAGCCAGAATCTCAAGCATGCTTATACTGACACTTGAGCATTCTCATTCTTTCACTGAAGACATGCCTAGCATGTGACTGCTCTTAAACTCCAATTGCTGAACCAGCCTGTTTTCCTAATTTCTAACTCAGAAAGCAAGGACTTTCTCTCTTTCTTTAGTCCCTCCCTTCTTCTAGCTGCTATGAAGAGCTTTAGCATTCCAATTCTATTATTTTTTCCCTCAAACCCCAATAAATTGACCTAAAGTTTCCTTGAGTACAATTTTAAATTCTTTTATCTATGAGACTAAGATCCTACAAAAGGGACTCTGAGTTCTCAGTAACAATGTTATTAATGAATGTTAATAGTTAATCAGATTCATTAGCTAGTTGGATCAGGAGACACTAAGACCAAACCTCTCCCCCATAATCAACATCTTATAAAAACAGGGACTAGAGTTTTAGAACTTTTGTTACTGGAATCTAAATACTTGTCAAAGCAATGGGACCTAATTAGACCTCTGGCCCTGTGAGACCATGACAGCCTGTCTGGAAAGTCATTAATTAACAACCAGGTTTACCTGGTTCCAGGAGTCCTAAACTTCATAAGATTATTAAGTAGCAGGAGATTTATATACTGTTGCCTCTTCCTGTAAGAGTCGGTCTAGATGGGTCCATCCATCATCCAGATAAGAAAATGATCCTCAGGATAGCTGTCTCTGATTTATGAAAATAGCATAAAACTTGCCTAAAATGTAGATGAAGGCAGTGATCTCTTGACCATTGCTCTCACCCCTTGAGAGTGCCTTGGTCCACTCTAATAAATATTCTATCTCTTACTCTGTAGTCTGTGTGTCTCATCTGAATTATTTCAGTGGACATCACAAGGAACAGAGATATGTCCTAAATTCATAGGCTCTGGCTTGAGAATCCCATGTCCAGAACTGGGTTACCCCTCACAGTAGGCAGTTGATCAGGGAGACCCATGAGGTCCCCCAAACAATGTAGACCATTGCCAAGCATTTGTTTACCCAACAGAGTTAAAAGGTAAGACCCTATTGCTGAAGACACCACAGCGTGTCATCTCAGGGCACAGAGAAACCACGTAGGAACTGAGAGTAAAGCCAGTCATCTCCCAGCAAAACCTCATGGTGCTGGAAAGTACTAGAGAAGCTTCTGGTAAGAATGTTCCTAATGTACTAACTGCTTTAGTCTTTTGGTTGAGTATATGTAGTATTCTTATTTATACTGAGACCTTCACTGAATTTGGAAGGAGAAGACTTACATCTTAGTCCAGTACATAATGTCCACATGATTCTGGGCAAGTTACTTTATTTCATGGGGGTGCAATGCTTTTCTCTGTAAAATCTGGTGGATAAACTACATTAGGGGACATTGCCTTTCTGTAAATGGTTACATAGTCATATTTTTTCTCTAGGGGCCATGTTTTCTCACTTATGACTACTTGACTCTTCTATTGTGGAGCAAAAGAAGCCATGCATAATATTAAAACAAGCAAATGAAGGGACATGAGAAAAATGTGTTAAAATGTTAGTTTTATTTGAAAAAATGGCAGTGGACAATATTTTCAGGTCCACAAACTTGATTATGCCCCCAGCTAAAATGTCTAGTTATTGCATGAAGAATATGTTTACTTTTCTGGTATTAGAACTTTTCATAGAAGTAAAACACTGAAAAAAAAGACCCCAAGAGGTGACTTAGGGCCTTTATGAAGTTTGGAATGCATTCACTTTAGTCACCAATAATAACTGTCAAATTCCTTAGCCTAATTCAAAGATGTATCCCTCTTCATATCTTTTTAAAATAAAAATCACTATACAGTAAGCAATATACCTGAGTTGGGAAGCTCTAGAAAAATATTTAATACTTTTAGTTTGAATAGCTTGCCATTTTGAAAATTGACTTTACCTATGGCAGGAGATAGAAGAATGATACATTTCTGTCCCATTATTCTCATAGTTTCAAGTATTAGGAGATCATTATTCCTAATAGATCGAAACATTATACAATTTTTCTTCCATGTAAGGAAATTGTCATAAATTACTTTTTGAGATATATAGATTTAATAGATCAAGAATCATATCCTCTTTGTTGGCTCCTCAAAAGTTTACTCTGTTTATCTTTTTTTATTTAAGCTATTTGATGGGATTTTTAAAACACAACATGAAAGTACCCAAGACAATGTAGCAATAACTAATTCTAAATCAAAATAGCTATAAAAATACAATACAAGTATATAGTATATGTCATGGTACATCAATTAAAGTTAGTATTAACTTGTAATTCTTCATTTGTTGTCTTAGTGCACAAAATTCCCATATATATATATATATATATAGTCTTTTTATTTGCAAGCAAAGAGAAATAAAAGAGAGAGAAAATGGGCACATCAGGGTCTCTAGCTGCTGAAAACATACATCACATGTGAGCACCACTTTTTGCACCTGGCTTTATGTGGGTCCTGGAGAATTGAACCTGGGTCACCTAGGTTATTAGGCTTAGAAGGAAAGTTCCTCAACCACTAAGTGACATCTCTTGCCCTTAGTTCTTTTTAAACAATATTTTTTATTTACTTGCAAGGAGAGATAGAGATAAAGAAAAATAGAATGAAAGAAAGAAAGAAAACTGGTATACCAGGGCCTCTTGCCACTACAAACAAACTCTAGATACATGTGTCACTCTGTGCATATGGCTTTATGTGGATACTGGGGACTCAAACCCAGGCTGGCAGGCTTTGTAAGGAAATGTGTTTAGCCACTAAGCAATATCCCCAGCCCATAAGTTATTCCTTGCAGTGGTTTGATTTCTCTGGTCTTATTTATATATTTTATTCTACTAATATTTGCATAAATGCATAAACAAAAGCCCATTAAAACTCAAAAGGAGAGAATTCAACACTAAAAACAAACTGCTAACACCCCTGCCAAGGCTTAGGAACTATTATGGAAGAGGTGGGCATGAAGTCTGTAAGAGTCACAGGGTGGGTAGGCACAGCCTAAGGCACAGCCCCATAGAGGCCCTAATAACCTCACAGTAAACACCAGTTCTACTGAGGAGGGCCCTCAGGGAAATGGAGATCAAGGGTAAAGTGATACAAGACTACAACCTATGTAAAAAAAAAAAATATATATATATATATGTAGGTATGTGTGTGTGTGTTTATTAAACTATATTATATTAATTACATTACATATTACTCAAAGGGACTATTATTCCTTCAGATTGCAGGCTTGTCTGCCCTGCTGCATTTGTGTCAGGAGAACTATGAAGGCACCCCACCACATTTTAGATGCCAATGTTACTGCAATGTCAAAAGGCTGAAAACCACTGGATTAAAGTTTACTGTCCTTCAATCATGCAAGAATTTTCAAGATGCATGAGAAGATTGTAAAGAAGAAGTGATTGGTAAATTGTGAGTAGGAGCCACTAGGGTTGTACAAGGGGTTCCTGGTGAAAGTTCTAGAAAATTGTAGGTTTATAGCTTAAATGAGAAAAAGACTATAAGCAAATGTCAATTGTACTGGAGTTCTTTTTATTCAGAGAATAACCTTTACTAAAATATCATAAATATTGTGCTGGAATTCTCAATACTTGACTGTTGAGAGGCTATATGTAGGCACTTGATAAGAGATTCTTTCCCTTCTGGGACCCTTATCATTTCTCTGTCTTTCTATTATGTCTCATTATGTCAAAACACTAGTTAGCCGGGCGTGGTGGCGCACGCCTTTAATCCCAGCACTCGGGAGGCAGAGGTAGGAGGATTGCTGTGAGTTCGAGGCCACCCTGAGACTCCATAGTGACTTCCAGGTCAGCCTGGGCTAGAGTGAGACCCTACCTCAAAAAAAAAAAAAACAAAAAACACTACTATTCTCTTTCTTGTTTTTGCACTCATTTGGTCATTTGGCCTGTCTGGCCAAACTTGAGGCTTCGAGTATCCACCATTTTCACTGCTGATGAATTCTGCCTCCCATAGGGCTGCATACAGCTCAGCTTTCTTCAACTTTCAGTTGGCTGGTCTACAGGGAGAAGGTTTTCTGCTCAGCACCAGCTTGATTTCTCAGTGACTATGCTGCTCAGGCATGTGAAGTCTTCAGCAATAGGGTCTTACCAACTTTTTCTCAAGGGAAACCAAGGGCCTTGGCAATAGCCTGTAATGTTTTTGAGGCAACAGGGACTTCCCTGGCCAAGAACTCACTGGAAGGTATCCCATCCCTGGCACTGAAAATTTTGCAGTAACAATCTATGGCTTCTGGGTGTGCCATTATTCAAAAAAGTAGTTTTTCCTATGTTTTTATTCAGAATATCTTGGCCAGGGTTACCTTACTTAGTATAATGCTTTCCAGATCCATCCATTTCTCTGCAAATTTCATATTTTCATTTTACTTTACCGCTGAATAGAAGTCCATTGTGTAAATGTACTTTTCTATCCATTCATCCATGGAGGGACATCTAGGCTGGTTCTATTTCCTAGCTTTGTGAGTAGAGTAATTAGGGTCATATTCAGAAAGTCATTACCTATGCCAATAAGTTGAAGGGCTTCCCCTACCTTTTCCTCTAGAAATTTGAGTTTCATGTCTGATATTAAGGTCCCTGATCCACTTGGATTTGATTCTTGTGCATGGAGAAAGACAAGGATCTATTTTCTTCTTTCTACATATAGATATCTAGTTTTCCAAGCATCACTTGTTGAAGAGGTGGTCTTTTCTCCAATGAATATTTTTGGCATTTTGGCAAAAATCAGATGGCTGTGACTGCCTGGATTAACATCTGGATCTTCTATTCTTTTCCATTGATCTACATGTCTGTCTTTGTGCCAATACCACGCTGTTGTTGTTATTATGGCTTTGTAATATAGCTTAAAATCAGGTATGGTGATACCACCAGCCTTATTGTTTTTGCTCAAAATTGTTTTGGTTATTAAAGTTTTTTGTTTTTTTTTTTGCTTCTAAATGAATTTTAGGATTGCTTTTTTCTATTTCTGTGAACAATGCCATTGGACTTTTAATGGGGATTGCATGAAATGTGTAGATTGCTTTTGGTTAGTTTGACATTTTCACAATATTGATATATCTAATCCAAGAACATGGGGTATCTTTCCATTTCCTTGTGTCTTCTGCAATTTCTCACTTGAGTGTTTTAAAGTCCTCATTGTAGACATCCTTCACTTCCTTGGTTAAGTTTATTCCATGGTATTTTATTTTTTAATGAGGCAATTGTATATGAGAGAGATTCCCTGATTTTGTCCTCCACATGTTGTTAGTATATAGGAAAGCTATTGGTTTTTCTGTGCTTATTTTGTATCCTGCAATGTTGCTAAAAGTCTTTATTGGCATTAACAGTTTCCTGGTAGGGTCTTTAGGGTCCTGTATGGATAGAATCGTATCACCTGATAATGATAATTTGATCTCTTCCTTTCCAATTTTTTTCCCTTTTATGAGTGTCTCTTGCATTATTGCTATAGCTATGACTTCCACTACTATATTAATAAAAGTGGGGACAGTGGACACCATTGTCTTGTTCCTGAATTTAGTGGAAAAGCTCCAGTTTTTCCCCATTTAGTATTATGTTAGCTGTAGGTTTGTCATAAATAGCTTTTATTATGTAAAGATATGTTCTTTCTATTTCCAGCTGCTGTATTACTTTTATCATGAAGGGATGTTGGATTTTATGGAATGCTTTTTCTGTATCTATTGAGATGATCACGTGACTTTTGTCCTTCAGACCATTTATATGATGTATTACATTTATTGATTTGTGTATGTTGAACCATTCCTGCATCCCTGGGATAAAGCCAACTTGATGGGGGTGAATAATCTTTTTGATATAGTCTTGTATTCTGTTTGCCAATATTTTGTTCAAAATTTTTGGGTCATTTTCATGAGGGAGATTGGTCTGTAATTTTCTTTTTTTGTTCTGTCTTTGTCTGGTTTTGGTATCAGGGTGATGCTGGCTTCATAGAAGGAATTCAACAGAATTCCTTCCTTTTGTATTTTATGAAAAAGTTTGAGAAGCAGTAGTGTTAGTCCTTCCATTAAAGTCTGGCAAAATTCACCAGTGAGTTCATCTGGTCCTGGACATTTTTTAGTTGGGGGAATTTTTTAAGTTGTTTGAATCTTTGTACTTGTTATAGATCTATTTAATTGGTTAATCTCATCTTGATTTAATTTTATTAGGTCATATGAATCAAGAAAATCATCCATTTCTTTCAGATTTTCAAACTTAGAGGCATATATATTCTTAAAGTCTATCCTTATGATTTTCTGAAATTTTTTGATATCTGTTGTAATGTCATCTTTTCCACCTTGAATTTTATTATTTTTTTCTCTTCTTTATTTCTCCTGGTGAGATTTGCAATGGATTTATCAATTTTGTTTATCCTTTCAAAGAACCATCTCTTTGTTTCATTGATTCTTTGGATTTTTTTGTTTGGTTGTTTCTATTTCATTCATTTCTGCTCTAATCTTTCTCATTTCTTCCCATCTACTGATTTTTGGTTTGCCATGTCCTTCTTTTCCTAAGGCTTTAAAATGAAGCATCAAATTGTTTACTTATGAACTCGCTAATTTCTTAATATGGGCACTTAGAACTATAAAGTTCCCTCTCAGGACTGCTTTCATTGTGTCCCAAAGGTTTTTGTATGTTGTAGTCACATCATCATTTGATTCTATGAATTTATTGACTTCATTTTTTTTTTTTTTTTTTTGGTTTTTCGAGGTAGGGTCTCACTCTAGCTCAAGCTGACCTGGAATTCACTATGTAGTCTCAGGGTGGCCTCGAACTCACAGTGATCCTCCTAGCTCTGCCTCCCAAGTGCTGGGATTAAAGGCGTGCGCCACCACGCCCAGCATTGACTTCATTTTTTATTTCTTCTATTACACATTCATCATTAAATAATGTACTATTCAGTGTCCATGAATTTCTGTATGCTCTGTAGCTTTTCTTGTTGCTGGTTTGCAGTTTAATCCCATTGTGGTCAGATAGAGTACAAAGGATTATTTCAATTTTCCTGTATTTGTTGAGGTTTGCTTTGTGTCCTAATATATGGTCTATTTTAGAATGTTCCATTTGCTGCTGAGAAAAATGTATTTTCTGCAGCATTTGGATGGAATGTTCTGTAGATTATCTGTTAGGTCTATTTGTTCCATGACATCATTTAATCCAGGTGTCCCTCTGTTTATTTTTTTGCCAGGATGACCTGTCAATTGATGAGATTTGTGTATTGAAGACACCCACTACAATTGTGTTTGGTGTTATCTGTGACTTTAGTTCTAATAGTGTTCGTTTGATCAAATCTGGAGCCCGCATGTTAGCTATATATACATTTAAGATTGCAATGTCCTCCTGTTGGAGTGTTCCTTTAATGAGTATAAAGTAACCTTCTTCATCTTTCCTCGCTAATGTTGGTTTGAAGTCTATCCTGTCGGATATTAGGATAGCAACCCCTGCTTCTTTCCTAGGCCCATTTGCTTTTCCATCCTTTCACCCTATGACATTTTTTCTTCAGTATTTATATTTCCTTTCTCATGTCATGTAATGACCTTCTTATTTCATTAAGCTGGTTTCCTGTATTCTCTTTCAGTAGTTTGTTTTCTTCCTTGATTTCTTTGAGTATAGATACAATAATTTTGTTTTTGAATCTTAGTTAGGCATTTAATGTAAAACAGTCTCATTGTGATAATTTCTGATGGATTTATGATTTTTGGTGGGATTGTATTGTCTTGATTCTTTGTGTTTCTTGTATTATAATGTGGTGACTTTTTCATCCTGAATTGATTTGATGCTTGGGTTTTCTACCAATCTGCATTGTTCTTTGATATGGAGATCTTCTTTTATATACTTTCAGGATATGAGTTTAAGGTGTCAAGTGTAGCTCTTGTACCCCAATCCAACGACAGAAGTAATCCTAGGTTTTGAGTTTGCTTGCTAAGCAAGTATTGTAGTGGACTGGGTGGAACAATTTACTGGCAAATTCTAAACTTCAACTGAGCAATATACACATTCAATAAAAACTAGCACAGAGTATGGAGTTCTGGGTATTAAACAAGCAGATTGCCTTATAATGCCAAAATACCTAAGGGTGTGTGCTGCTCTATATCCTTAATCCTGTCAGCTGGGAAGTAGAGAATTCTGTTCTGAATTGGGTTCCAAGTCAGCTGGGATTTCAATCAGACCCTGTCCCCAATAATAACAGAAGGAAAAGAAAATGGCCCTATAAATCTGAAAGCATCAAAGGCAACAATATTCAGTCCCCAAATACAGTTTATTTGAAAATTGTAAAGCCAGCCAAGACTATGTAACCCATATCCTTCCCTGGAATGGAAAGAGAGATTAGCATTTCTGATGCATGCCTATGTATCTTTTTTTTTTTTTTTTTTTTTTTTTTTTTTGTCAGTCAGCCTTGTTACCTTTTGGGGTGGCTTCTAATCTCACCAATGCTGAGTGCCCACCTCGATCCCTCCGTGTTGTGCTGTGGAGCTGGAGTTCTGATCAGCTGTGCTGGGTGCACTGCCACTGGGGGCTGAATGCAGGAGGTTTGTGGTTCTGATGGTTGGGGGATGGTAGAGTGCATAAAGCCTGGAGTTGCTCACGCAGTCCATCCTGTATCTCTTTTAGTAGCTCCTTAGTTGATCTCAGCTGTCTTTCCTTCAGATTTCTTGACTTTGCAAGGATGCTGATGAGGTTGGAAAATCCCCTTGTTTGGTCTCTGCTGCTGCTGTTTGGCACGCCTGGTGGGCACTGCTGGGTGGGTATGCAGATCATGTGGATTAGTTGGCCACGAGCATCTCAGTGGGATTCTGGCCATATTCCTCCTTTTTGGTGGATCTTGGTCTCTCCTGCTTCTCTGTTGTGTATAACAATAACCTATACCCCTTCACTTTTCAGAAGAAGAGTGTATTTTGCTGTGGTTTTGTTTAAATTCCTCCCTAGGCTAGACTGGCGTGATGTCTATGTCACCCTCTTACCTGGAAGTCCGCAGGAATCCATTCCTCTGCTTTCATATCACTTGTGTTCTGCTATCCCTGCCTGATAAGATCCCCCTCCTTCAATGATCTTTTCAAGCTTCTAGCCTACTATTGCTTTCCCCACCATGATGAAAGTTCTTGAAATGGTAAGCAGAAATATATGCCTGCCTCCCAGAAGCTGTTCTGGGTATTTTGCTGTAGCAATTAGAAGGTAACTGCAACATATATGCATGTTCAAAATGTCTTATACATATTAAAAACTAGTTTTTGAGACATAATTTATGTTCATAAAAATGCAAAAGTCTTAGCTTCAGAGGTTCAAAGTTCCCACAAACTAAACACACCCTCTAAACTAGCACATAAGAACTCTTTAGCAGCTCAGAAGCCATCCTGAACTTATTTGAACTGCATATCTTCAGGAAAAATCATTATTAACACTTTCAACATATGAACTGGTTTATCTTGTTTTGAAATGTACATGATTTAAATCATACAATGCATATTCTTTAGTTATATATTGCCTTGCATATTACGTTTTGAGATTTATTGGTTAATTCTCATGGCTTTACTTGCATTCATTAGGTGATGATTCTGTTATTAATTTTTATCTAATGAGCTATGCATGTATATAAATACATATGCATATATTTATAGGAATATATATATATATATATATATATATATATATATATATATATATCCCTAGATAGTTGATGAGTATCATAAGACAATATACATTTATATTTCTTTTAGGAATTTTTTAGATGTTAAATCATAGGTTGTATATGTGGTGATTTTCAGTAGACACTAACACATGATTTTCTACAGTGTTGTTTCAAATTTCTAGTTTTTCTACATTCTTACCAGTGCTTGGGGGAATATTTATCTTTTCCCTTTTAGACTTGATGAACAAGCAGTGGCATGCTACTTGATGTTAATTTCAGTCAATCAATCAGGTTTTGTTGTATTAATTTGTTATTTGATTTTTCTCTTTCAAGTATCTCTTATGCCTTCTGCCTATTTTTGTCATTTCTCTTCAAGTGAATGTGTATATTTCACAAAATCCAAGCCTGTACTTTAGCATAGTGTGTAAGTTAGTAAGATATTTTAAAATTCTTATGGAAATGCAAAAGGTCAACAATGACAAAAAAATTTTAAAGCAGAAAATGCAGCTTAAGGATTTACATTTTTATATTCTATCTCCAATTATAGCAATAAAGTAATGGATGTATATGATTAAGTTAACCAATGGAACAGAATAGAGACTCTGTATGCCTGACAATATGACTCCTGAAGAAATGATGGTCTTTTCAATAAATGATTCAGGGTTAATTATCAATCAACACAGAAAATGTATTTTGAGGGGCTGGAGTGATAGCTCAGGGTTACAGTGCTTGCTTGCAAAGACTCATAGCCCAGGTTTGATGCCCTAGTAGCAACATAAAGCTAGATGCACAAACTGACACAGGCATCTGGAGTTCATTTGCAGTGGAAGGAGGTCCTAGCATATCCATTCTCTCTTCTGTTTTTCTGCCTCTTTCTGTATGCTCTCTTTCTCACACACACACAAAAGTAATTTTTTCTAAAAAGGAAAATGTATTTTGAACCAGGCTTGATACAATAGGCCTATAATCCAAGCTACTCTGTAATATATGGCAAAAGACCTCAAGCTAGATTCCTATCTTGGAAAGTGAGACTCTGCTTCCAAAACAACAACAGTGTGAGTTCAAGGCCAGCCCGAGACCATAGAGTAAATTCCAGGCTAGCCTGGGCCAGAGTCAGACTCTATCAAGAAAAAGAAAAAAAAAAAAAAAAAGAAGACATGTAATTTAGTGCACACCTGCCAGCAGTATCAGTCAGGCCATGGTTGCAATGTTCTCAATGTATAATAATAATAAGAAGAAGAAGAAAAATAAAAAGGAAGGAAGAAAGAGAAAGATCTTGTTTTGCTAATAATATACACAAAAGTACACAGATAAATACAAAAGGCTGAGGACTTTTGGATAAGAAAGCAACATAGTAGCCATGCCAAGGCATCCTGGGGAGGAAGAAAAGCAAACAAATAGGAAACTACATTTTCCACCAAAATGTGAAGTTGTGTAAGTTTTTATCAACCACAGTGGAGAAGTAGTACAGATTCAGATCTTCTAGTCTACTAGAATACTTCAATAGCAGGCAAACTCAAAACCTAGGATTACTTCTTCTGTTTTTCTTGGAGTATAAGAGCTACAACTGGCACCTTAAACTCTTACACTGATGATATATAAAGTCAAATTTACATGGCTAAGAACACTGCAGATAACTAGAAAACACAAGCATCATATTAACTCAAGATGCAAAAATCTCTACATCATAATACAAGAAACACAAAAAATCAAGACAATCAAATCCCACCAAAAAATTATAAATTCATCAGAAATGACCTCCAATGAGACTGTTTTAGATGAATGCCTGTCAAAGATTTTTTTAAAAAGATTATATCTATACTCAAGGAAATCAAAGCAATCAAAGAAAAAAAAAAAAAAAACTTCTGTAAGCATCCCAAGAGAATACAGGTAACAAACTTAATGAAATAATGAGGTTAATATAAGACATGAGTAAGGATATATAAATAATGAAAAATAATACCAGTTAGAAATACTAGAAATGAAAAACAGTAAGTCAAAGAGAAAACTCTGTAGAAAGTTTCATCAGTAGAATGAATCAAGGAGAGGACAGCATATTTAAACTAGAACATCAGGTGGTAGATCTAATACAGTCCAACAAAGACAAAGAGAAACTAATAGGAAGGCATGAATGGAAATTTCAAGACACTTGGGACACGATGAAGAGATCAAACACAAGAATCCAGGCCATAGTAGAAGGAGAGTAATTTCACTTCAAAGGCATAGCAGGTATTTTCAACAAAATCATACAAGAAAAATTCCCCCAAATAGGAAAAGTGATGCCAATACAGATACAGGAAGTTTGTAGAATACCAGACAAAATCAGGAAAGAGTTTCACACTGCCATGTCATAATTAAACTAAAAAGCATACAAACCAAAGAAAATATATTGAAAGCAGTTAGAAAAATAAAGTTACATAAAAAGACAAGCCATTCAGGATAACGGCAGGTTGCCGGGCTCTCAGGCAGGTAGGGCTGTAGGAGAGCCAGTCCTGCTGGTCTCTCCTTGGGGCTGAGCTGGATGGAGAATGTTGATGACCCACACTCTCTCCTAGTCACCAGAGAGAAACACACTGAGTCGGAGACTTGTTGAAGCAGGGTTTCGTTTTATTGTATCAAGCAGGCACTTATATAGGATCAAGGTAGGGGGTGGGAGTCTTAGGATGGGGTGAGGATTAAGGGCCAATAATATTTCACCACATTAGTAGTAGCTGGGCGTAGGCAGTTTTAGGTCAGGCTTGCTGAGTCACTCCTATGTGGAAGTCATAGGCCAAAGACAGGTGGCCAAACTCTAGCCGGGCTCAGAAAGTTCCACTGGGCCTCTCATCCAGGCTTCCTTAGGCCCAACATCTCCCTATTTTGTTTTTGTAAGTACAGCAGAAAGCATGGCCCCTATCTTAGGTTGTCCCCCTCTGGGGATCTTACCTGTCACTGGGTACCATGTATCCAGCTCATTGAGAATCCACTCCATGACCTGTCTTAGGTTGTCCCAGCCTGTCTGAGATCTTACCCGTCATTGGTCAGGTGGAGGGTGGAGGAGGGATGCTCATATGAGGACGGCCAGTCATACAAGGGGCTTGACTCCTGAGTAGTGAGCCTGTGATAATATATTTCGACCTCATGAAGTTTTATTGCCTCTAGTTGTTGGTGAATAAATTGTGTAATCTTATTAATCAAACAGGGCCCAATAGTGAGGATAAGGAGAAGGAAGGGCCCAAGTAGAGGGAGAAGGTAGGGTAAGAAGCCATGTAAGCCTGTCCATAGTGGGTTGTCCTGGAGGTCCTGCCGTCTTCTCTCCAGGTCCTCTTGAAGCCTTTTGATCTTGTCCTGAAAGATTCCCTATATATTGGTGTAGAAACAGCATTTTTCCTGTAAAAACAAGCAAATGCCTCCCTTTTCGGCCATTAATAGGTCTAGTCCCCTCCTGTTTTGTAGGACTACCACAGCCAGGGAATCTAGCTGTTGTTAGAGATCAAGGATAGTGTTGGACATGGCTTTTATGTCACTGATTAACTGGAGAGAGAGCTTTCTGTGGAGATGGACTGCCATACCCATCCCGGCTGTCCCAGTGGTCACGCCTGTGGTTATTCCCAACCCAATGAGTAAAGGTATCATTTGTACAGCTCTCTTAGGTCTCCCTCTAATATAATCAAAAGAGGGTATAGGGAGGGCTGTATCTCCAGGAATGGTATTCTCATCTGGGATCAAGGTAGCTAGGGGAAAAAGGCCCATCCAATTGGTGGGCAGAAAGTCATAGGCCATCCCACCTCCACAAACAAACCATTCCCAAAGGAGGGCAGTGTTGAGCACTGGGCTCAGTTGTGTTGAAAGTACAGAAGGAAGGACGAATGTATCCCACATCTGTTTTGGAGTTATTAGGGGAAGGAGGGGCCCAAATGCAAGTTCCAGAAGGAGACATTGGGAAAAGCTGGACTGGGATGGGGAAGGTGGCTGAGCAATTTTTTAGGGTCATATGGGCAACTTTAGTTGTATCATTGGTCATTACTGCCAGCGGCTGGGGAGGCCCAGATCAGAGGCAAAGCCAGCAATCCTCTGCAAGGGAGGGAGCAGTTTGGTTTAGCAGGGTGAAGACAATTTTAAATATGGATTCAGTAGGGGGGGTGAGGGGCTAAATCACCCTGATTTTCAGGAAGGGCAATAGGGTGATAACTAAGCTCTGGGTACTGGGCCAAAATGACCTGTTCTATCTTTTTATGGACTTGTTTTTCCCTGACTTTATCTTGAACTCCCCCACCATCTGAATAGCCAATGGGAGGGGGGCATAATCCCAGCAGGCTGTCTCACCTGGGCTGCCAAAACAGGGAGACCAAGCGTGTCCAGAATCCCCCACTATCCACCTACTCTTGCCTCCAGGGGTCACTCGATTTCTGACACCGGTCCAGTGTACCTCTTTGGTATAATTATTGGTGCACTGTTGGACGGTGGAG
This sequence comes from Dipus sagitta, assembly GCA_036346955.1. Taxonomy (NCBI): domain Eukaryota; kingdom Metazoa; phylum Chordata; class Mammalia; order Rodentia; family Dipodidae; genus Dipus; species Dipus sagitta. Next base: position 210,971,958 of record CM070770.1, read on the forward strand.
TAACAAACTGAGTGCATTGTTTGATAAAAGGTGGTGCAAGGGCAAGGCCCTGGCTTGCCTGCCACCATGGGTATAAATTTTTCTATGCATACCCATTTATTAGAGAAGGATACTAGGGATCCAGAGGTGTCAATATGATGGATTGCTGTGTTAGTACCTCAATCCACCTGTTGGATACCCCGTCCTTTTGTGGGGGGTATGGGGGATACTGGATATGTTCCACCCTGGCAATCACAGGGTTTTCCCATCTTTTTGGCCAGGATGGCTATGGCGTCATGTGAGTTTCCAAATCCTTCAGCACTGGGTGGAGTGAGCATTGCCAGCATCAGGAAAAATGGTAGCATCCACATCTCCAATCATTCCTGGGGGAAAAACAGAGGAACAGTCTTCAGGGGTGGAACACTCCCTGGAGAGGTGATTGTCAGTGTCCCCTTGTTGGGGTAAATATTTTAGGTTCCTTGCTGTTATCCAAATGGGTCTTTTTTCATCTTGAGGAAAGACACATCCAAACCCTCTCCCTGCTGTGAGGAGTGGGTCTGGTCCTCTCCAGGCCCCAGTCAATGGGTTCCTCCATCTTACCCAGATAGAACTGTAGGTAATGGATGAGGACCAATATTTTTGAAAAGGGGATAATTGTTTATCTTCTTTAGAAAAATTTAAAATATGTAGGGTAAATAATGCCTTTTTTAGTTGGTTGTGTGGGGGTAAGGATTCCCCCTTTTGTTTTTGTAATTGAGACTTGAGAGTCTGATTATATCTTTCAAAGATTGCTTGACCCCAGGGGTTACATGGGATGCCTGTGGAGTGTGAGATTCTCCAGGTCTGGAGAAAATTTACAAAAGCATTTCTTACAAAGCAGGGGCCATTATCAGTTTTGATCTGATCAGATAATCCAAGGGTGGCAAAGCATTGAAGCATATGGCTAATAGCATGTTTAGATTTTTCGCCTGGCATGTGCCGACACCCAGTAGGCATGGGAAAATGTATCGACTGAAAGAAAAATATATTTAAGCTTTCCAAATGGAGAATTTGCCAAAGATGATTAGGGCGGAGCCCTCGAGGATTGCTTTCTATAGTTTCAGTGGTGAGATAAGCCTCAGCTTGCTTCTCCAAGTATATCCTGACCTAGGAGGTTGGCCGTTAGGCCGGACACCACCACAGGGTGCACCTCCCCACAGTTACCATCAGGATCAGTCCAGGGCTGCCAGTTGGCCATTTCCCAGGACATTGACTGTCCACCCATACCAAGTAAAGGCGGACCAGGGACTAGCTGCCATGAAGGAGGGAATTCCTCCTTTCTAATTAATCATAGGCATAGAAGCCATTTTATCAGCCAAATTGTTTACTCGAGAGACACAGTGTGCTCGGCTCCAGTGTCAGTTTTGGCCTTAGTCCCAGAATCAGGGGCATGGTCCAGTGTGTTATGGACTGGGGATAGCCCCTGGGGGAGTTTAAAGGCTCACCCTGAAGGTTGAACTTGGATTTGCAATCCTTGGCCCAATGAAAACCTTTCTTGCACCTGGGACAGGGAGTACGCAGCACGTTAGGGGCCACAGGGACTGCTGGGGTATTTTTGGCCTGATTGGGGCACTCTCTCTTAAAGTGACCTTCTTTACCATAGCCAAAGAAAGATTGTCCCTTATTCCCCGAGGTCTGTTAAAGGGCACAGACCAGGGCAGCCGTGTCTTCACAGCGAGCAGCCTGCAATGCCCACGCCATGGCCCTAGCTTGATGGGAGCTGGATCCCATGTCTTTGGTGGCTATAATCCATTTACTCATAGAGTGATCTTTTAGTCCAGTGCAGGCCAACTTATGGTCACTCATCATGCCTTCCCAGACCAGAATTTTAATGAACTGGTCACGTAGGGGACCAGGGGGGAACTTTCTCTGTAGGCTCTTTTCAACCCTCTCTATGAAGGTGGCCAAGTCTTCACTAACCTTTAGTGTGATTCCTGTGATAGGGGGCTCAGATGGGCCTTCCTCTAGTTTCCTCCGTGCGGCCATTCCCAAAGCCCGCAACTGATCCCGGTATGGATCAGGGATGGCAGCTTGCTGGAGGCCCATGGAAAATGCATCAGCAGTGCATGAGAGCATGCTGAAGGTGATTGGGACTGGGGGTTCAGTGGCCTGATTCTGCTCAGCCTGAGACAGCACTCACCCTGAAAGAAGGCACACCACTTTATGTACAGGGGGCCAGAAAGAACAGCTTTAGCAAGGTTCTTCCAATTTTGGGTGGTACACTGATGATGAGCCAAACCCTGGAGGATGGTCTCCACCCAGGGGGAATTAGGTCCATCCTCTGAGACAGCCTTCCTAAGGTCCTTTAGATCATGATCCTCCCAGGGGTACCAGGTGGCAGGACGATACCACCGGGGTTAACGTTGACAGGGAAGAGGCTGGTCATTTCTCCCCCGCAGTAGGCAGAGGAGTGGAAGGGGTCTGAAAGGGATTAGTAGGGGGATCTAAAGGGGGTGGACCTTTAGAGGGCCACGGAGCACTTCCAAAAGGGTCGAGGGATGGGAACAAAGGCTCAGGCTGGCCTAAGGGACTTGGGCTTTGTTTAGGTTTCACTTGTAATTTCTTGTCACCCTATGTTCCATCCTGTGTCTAAGCCCCCATTTTCTCCTTCGGAGGTCGAGGCGGAAAACAGCCTTTTAGGGCAGCCACAGTCAGGAGAGCTCCCAAAGGGAGGATCTCCCACTTTTCCACCTGAGCTCTCCTGATTAGTCCTTCAACTCTATCCCAAGTGCCCCAGTCAAAAAGGTTACTCTCAGGCAGCCAGGGAGCAATCTTAAGCAAGCAACCCCATGCCTGAAGGGCTTGGTTATCAGAAAGGTTAAGGCCTCTGCTTTTAAGCAGAACCCATAATGATGGTAAGTCAGGATTTGGTTTGGATGAGGACTGCCCCATAATTTATGAGGGTACACTCACCCACGGACTGATTGGCCCATCAACGTTCTTCCGTTGAAAAGGATCCTCAAACGGGCCACCAGTCTGCCAGATTTTCCTACAGGTAGGGCTGTAGAAGAGCTGGTCCCACCGGTCTCTCCTTGGGGCTGAGCTGGATGGAGAATGTCTATGACCCAGACCCTCTCCTAGTCACCAGAGAGAAGCACACTGAGTCGGGAGACTTGTTGAAGCAGGATCTCATTTTATTGCACCAAGCAGGCACTTATATAGCATCAAGGTAGGGGGTGGGAGTCTTAGGACGGGGTGAGGATTAAGGGCCAATAATATTTCACCACATTAGTAGTAGCTGGGTGGAGGCAGTTTTAGGTCAGGCCTTGCTGAGTCGCTCCTATGCGGAAGTCATAGGCCAAATACAGGTGGTCAAACACTAGCCAGGCTCAGGAAGTTCCACTGTGCCTCAGGACTGGGCTTCTTTAGGCCCAACAGCAGGTTAATCAATCTAAACTTTAAAATCCAGAAAGGCTTGGAATGATGTATTCTAAGTTCTGAAAGATAATAACTGTTAACTAAGATTACTTTATTTTGCAAAGTTATCTATCCAAATTGATGGAAAAATTATGACATTCCAAAGAAACACAGGCTAAAGGAATATATGGACACTAAACCAGCTTTAGAGAAAATGAGTGAAAGGATCTTCCATACTGAAGAGAAAGAAAAGCATACACATAGGACACAGGAAAAAATAAATCATACTCAAAAAATAGTTAATGTAAGAGAGTAAAGGAAAAACCAGAAGAACTACAAAAGAAGAAAAATGGCAAGAATAAATACACACCTTCAATAATAACTGTTAATATCTTTGGCCTCAATGCTCCAAACAAAAGACACAGGTTTCCAGACTAGGTTAAAAAGCAGGATGCTTCTATTTGCTGCCTCTAAGAAACTCACCTTTCCACAAAAGATGGACACTATCTTAGGGTAAAAGGATGGAAAATGGTATTTCCAGCAAATGGGCCTAGAAAATAAGCAGGTATCACTATCCTAATATCTGATAGGGTATACTTCAAACCAACATTAATTAGAAACGTAAATAAGGTCATTTTATATTGATTAAAGGAACACTCCAACAGGAGGACATTAGGATTCTAAACACATATGCACCATATATGGGGAATCTCAGTTACATCAAACAAGCACTATTAGAATTAACACTTCAGATAACACCAACCACAGTTGTAGTGGGTGACTTCAATACCCCACTCTCATTAATTGACAAGTCATCCTGGCAAAAAATAAACAGAGAAGTATCAGGATTAAATGAGGACATAGAACAAATGGACCTAACAGATGTCTACAGAACATTTCATCCAAATGCTATAGAATACACATTCTTTTCAGCAACACATGAATCATTCTATAAAATAGACCATAAATTAGGAGACAAAACACACCTTAACTAAAAAAGGAAAATTGAAACAATTCATTGCACTCTGTCTTATCACAACTGGATTATAGTACAAATAAATAGCAAGAAAAACTATATACAACATACAAAAAATCATGGAAACTAAACAATACATTACAAAATGATGAGTGGGTCAATGAAACAATCAAGAAGGAGATGAAAAATTTCATAAAATCAAATAATAATGAGAACACAAGATACCAAAACCTCTGGGACACAATGAAGGCAATACTAACAGGAAATATATATATATCGTATATATTGGTTTTTTGAGGTAGGGTCTCACTCTAGCCCAGGCTGACCTGAAATTCACTATGTAGTTTCAGGGTGGCCTCAAACTCATGGCGATCCTCCTACCTCTGCCTCCTGATGCTGGGATTAAAGGCATGTGCCACCACACCAGGCTGAAAATTTATATTTTTAAGTGAATATATTAAGAAATTAGGAACTTTGCAAGTAAATGACCTAATGCTTCACCTTAAAGTCTTGGAAAAACAGAACATGGCAAACCAAAAATCAGTAGATAGGAAGAAATAATAAAGATTAGGGCAGAAATTAATGAAATAAAAAACCAAAAATGAGGCCGGGCACAGTGGTGCATGCCTTTTATCCCAGCACTCAGAAGGCAAAGGTAGGAAGATCACCATGAGTTCAAGGCTACCCTGAGACTACATAGAGAATTCCAGGTCAGACTGGGCTAGAGTGAGACCCTACCTTGAAAAAACAACAAAAAAAAAAAAAAGAAAAAAAAATGATACAAAGAATCAATGAAACAAAAAGTTGGTTCTTTGAAAGAACTACAAACAAGATTAATAAACCCTTAGAAAATCAGACCAAAAGAAAGACATACAAATCAATAAAATTAGTATGAAAATGACACCATTACAACAGATACCAAAGAAATTCAGAAAATCATAATGACATATTTTAAGAACATATACTCCACTATATTTGAAAATGTGAAAGAAATGGATGATTTTCTTGATTTATATGACTTACAAAATTAAATCAAGATTAACCACTTAAATAGACTTATACCAAGTATAGAGATCCAAGCAGTTAAAAAAGGTCCAAGCCCAGATGAATTGACTCATGGATGTTTCCAGACCTTCATGAAAGAACTAATACCACTGCTGCTAAAACTTCTCCATAAAATATAAAAGGGAGGAATTCTACCAAACTCCTTATATGAAACCAGCATCATCCTAATACCAAAGGAATGGTTCAACATATGCTCAATAAATGTAATACATAATATAAATGAACTGAAGTACAAAAATCACATGATTGTCTTAATAGATTCAGAAAAGCCATTGACAAAATCCAACATCTCTTCATGATAAAAGTTCTTCAGAAACTGGGAATGGAAAGAACATATCTCAATATAATAAAGGCTAGTTATGACAAAACTACAGCCAACTTAATCCTAAATAGAGAAAAACTTGAAACTTTTCCACTAAAATCAGGAATAAGACAAGGGTGTCCACTGTCCCCATTTTTAATTACTATAGTACTAGAAGCCTTAGCTATAGCAATAAAGCAAGAGACATACATAAAAGAGATACAAATTGGAAAGGAAGAGATCAAATTATCATGATTTGCAGATGATATGATTCTTTAATAAAGGAACCTAAGACTATCATAAAAGTGTTAGAGCTGACAAACACTTTTAGCAACATATCAGGTTACAAAATAAACACACAGAAATCTATAACCTTCTTATATACTAACAACAAAAATGCTGAGGATGAAATCAGGGAATCACTCCCATTCACAATTGCCTCAAAAAAAAAAAAAAAAGTACCTCAGAATAAACCTAAGCAAGGAAGTGAAAGATCTCTACAATGAAAACTATGAAACACTCAAGATAGAAATTACAGAAATGGAAAGACATCCCGTGTTCTTGGATTGGAAGAATCAATATTGTGAAAATGTCAATCTTACCAAAAGCAAACTACACACTTAATGCAATCCGAATTAAAATTCCAATGGCATTCTTCACAGAAATAGGAAAAAAATCCTAAAATTAATTTGGAAGCACAATAATGCTCAAATATCTAAAACAAATTTAAGCAACAAGACTGTGGTATCACCATACCTGATTTTAACATACATTACATAGCCATAGTAATAAAACCAGTATGGTGGCCCAGAAGTAAGTCCAGACAGCTACGGCCACCTGATGTTCAACAAAAATGCCAACCATTCTCATTGGAGAAAAGACAACATCTTTAGCAAATGGTGCTAGGAAAACTGTATATCTATATGGAGAAGGATGAAAATAGATCCTTATCTGCCTCTGTTGCAGTCAGGTTCACATTGCTGGTAGAAATCACCTGACCAAGACAAGCTTTGGGGGAAAAAAAGGATTTATTTTGGCTTACAGACTTGAAGGGAAGCTCTATGATATCAGGAGAAAATGATGGCATGAGCAAAGGGTGAACATCACTTACTGACCAACATCAGGTGAACAACAGGAACAGGAGAGTGTGCCAAGCACTGGCATGGGGATACTGGCTATAACACTCATAAGCCTGCCCCAAGAATACACTGCCTCTACAGGCGTCAATTCCCAAATCTCCATCAGCTGGGACCCTAGCATGCAGAATACCTAGGCTTATGGGGGACACTTGAATCAAACCACCACATTCTTCCATGGGCCCCCATAAACTGATAACCATACATTATATAAAATGCAATGCATTCAGTCTATCTTTAAAAGTACCCATAGTGGGGTTGGACAGATTGCTTAGTGGTTAAGTGCTTGCCTGTGAAGCCCAAGGACCCTGGTTTGAGGCTCGATCCCCAGGACCCACATTAGCCAGATGCACCAGGGAGCGCATGCATCTGGAGTTTGTTTGCAGTGGCTGGAGGCCATGGCATGCCCATTCTCTCTCTCTCTATCTGCCTCTTTCTCTCTCTGTCACTTTCAAACAAATAAATAAAAATAAATCAAATTTGCAGAAAAATGGATGGATCTAGAAAGGATTATACTAAGTGAGGTAACCCAGGTCCAGAAAGCCAAGCACCGCATGTTCTCTCTCATATGTGGATCCTAGCTACAGATGATAGGGTTTCTGGGTGAGAAGGAAAAAACTCAGTAGCAGAGGCCATTAAGCAAAAAAAGAGAAACAAAGGGAAGAGAAAGGAAGAGAGGAGGGTACTTAATAGGTTGGTATTGTATATATGTAAGTAGAAGAACAGATTAAGGGGGTGAAAAGGCCCAAAGTGAGGTCAGGGGAGGAGATTGAGTAAAGGAAAGGTGGAGGGAGGGCTAATCAAAATCTAAGAGGATATTAATAAATCATATTGAATCCTCCAGTTTTGGACAATGGAACACTCAGGAGCCATAGATCATTGCTAGAAAATTTTCAGTGCCAGCGATGGATACCTTCCAGTGAGTTGTTGGCCAGGGAGGTCCCTGGTGCCCCCAAAACATTGTAGGCCACTGCCAAGGCCCTTGGTTTCCCACCAGCAATCAATGGTAAGAGCCTATTGCTGAAGACTCCACATACTTGGGCTGCAAGGCCACAGAAATCCTGCTGGAACTGAGCTGATAACCTCCTCCATGTAGACCAGCTGACAGAAAGCTGGAAGAAGCCATTCTACATGCAGTTCAATGAGAGAAAGAGATACCTCCAGTGAAGATAATCAACAGTGGACACTGCAAGCCTTATAATTGGCCAGCCAGGCCAAATGAGCAAACGGGTTCAGTAGTGGCATGTCTGTCATGGTGGAAACCAACTGCCCTCTAACTGGACTGGAGGCCCACTCCAAAGGAGAGAATACATCCCTGATACTGAAAATTTAAAACAGGGGTAGTCATGAGACCTAGGGGTGTTACATCTGCTGATGTCTGGATAAGTGTATATACTATGCTTATCAAACTGCCCAGTAAACACTTCTCTTAATATTCATACACTTATATTAATGCTACTCTCACTTTGGGTAGAGAATCTTCTCTTTTCAGATGGTGGTGCCCTTGGTATGACTCAGAAGGCATCATGGTGCTGGAAAGAAGTGACTAGAGTACCGAGTAACATCTCGATCACACCTTCTAAGGCTCAGGGTCTAATGTGGAAGAGGTGGTGGAAAGAATGTAAGAGCCAAAGGAAGGATAGGACTCCTTAGAATGTGCCCCCTCCAGACACAAAATAGCCTCAATATCCATGACCTCATAGTGCCTGACATTATCTTCACAAGACCATCATAACAGGAGGAAAAGATCATGACATCAAAATAAAAGAGAGACTGATTGAGATGGGGAGGGAATATAATGGAGAATGGAATTTCAAAGGGGAAAAAAGGGGGAGGGAGGGTATTACCATGGAATACCTCTTATAATCATGGAAAATGTTTTAAAATTTTGAGAAAAAATACAATAGTATAAAATAATAATAATAAATTTAAAAAAATAAAAATAAACCAAAAAAAATTTTTTTAAGTACCCATACATTTTATCAATCCCAATGATGTTCAAACTTGCCCATAATCCAAGGTCTTTTAACTAAGCCATAATACAAAAAAATCCCCCCAAGTCCCATAATAGCACAGAATAGACATTCACACTCCAAAGTTAGCATTGCACATAGCAAAGAAATAGTCAACAAATACAAGATTGAAACAAGGAAAACATCAAACTCTGTAGCTCCACGTCCAACAACTCCAGTCAGTGACAAGTCTCCAAGTCTGATAATTATAACCAGCAACAAGTCTCTGGGGTTCCAATTCCACCCCTCCAGTTAGACTACTCACAATCCTGGGTAACTTCACCTGATGCCAGCAGCTATCTTTGGCAGCAATCTCGTGGTCCTGGCATCTCCACTGAGTCTCCACTGCAAGCCATGGTTCATCATCACAGCTCCATTGGGTCTCCATGGAGGCATCCAGAAAACCTGCTTCACACTGCCCATGGCCATTTCCAAAACACAAGACCATGTTACAAACTCAATGACCCTCCCTTTCCTGCATTTTTTATACTCCATAACACCAGTTAGGGTGCCAATTTGTTAATCTAGAGGGGAATAAAGCAGACTTTGAAGGACAGGACACTCCTTGAGCATTCAGACCCCTTTAAGAGTTTACATTCTTCCTGTTGCCCCAGTGCAGGTCAGGTGGCCCAATATCAATTGTTGTAATTTCTCAATTGCAGCTGAACAGGCAGCAATTTCAGCCTAAAGATTTCTTTATGTGCCATATCCTTCTGCTCATACAAGTCCATTTCTACACAAAGCAACACTGCACAAATTCTTAGGACATAGCCATAACAGCAAGCCTTGCACACAAACTGCTTCTTGCCTAGTCCAAGCAAAGCTCTTTCTCATCCTCATAAGCCAAACTTTGCAGTCCATAGTTCTTACTGAATTCAGGTCTTTCAACTCTGACCAGAATACTCCATGAAGCTGTACTTACAGCATTGCAAGGAGTCTCTTAGGTCAAGATTTCAAATCCTTCCACATTCCTCTCGACAATCATCTCCAAAAGTGTTGCTGGATCCCCCTGAATAGCCCTTGGAGGTGGGGGTAAGAAGGCACAGAGTCAATTACACAGACTCCAGGAGTCAGGTGAGAAGTTGAAAGCAGACTCATTTATTGAGGAAAATAGACATCTCTGTATACCTCTTCCCTGCTTCCCATTGGTCCTTTCATTGTTTGGCATTGTGTTGTCCATTTTTCATTGGCTCATTTCCTGTGTCAGTGGTGTCTGGGTGTTTAGGCAGAGTTTAGGTTGACTCACAGGGGAAATAGCAGTTGCACATGTGCTGTAGTCTCCGGGCCCCATCTAAGACCCCCTTCCCCCCACCACTATGCTTCTTCTACACAAAAAGTCCAAGCTGCACAGTTAGGTATCTAGCAGCGATTCTACTCCTCAAGTACCAACATTACTGTTACAGTCAGGTTCACACTGCTGGTAGAAATCACCTGAATAATGAGAAGCTTATCGGGGGGGGGGGAGGTTTATTTTGGCTTACAGACTCTAGGGGAAGCTCTATAATGGTAAGGGAAAATGGTGTCATGAACAAAGGGTGGATATCACTTCCTGTTCAACATCAGGTGGACAACAGGAACAGGAGAGTGTGCCAAACACTGGCATGGGGATACTGGCTATAATACCCAAAAGCCCACTCCCAAGAATACACTGCCTCCATCAGGTATTGATCCCCAAATCTCCATCATCTGGGAACCTAGCAATCAGAACACCTAGGTTTATGGGGGACATCTGAATTAAACCACCACACCCTCCATGCAAAAGAATGAAGTCCAAATGGATCACAAACCTTAATATTAGACCTAAAACTCTGAAACTGCTAGAGGAAAAAGTATGGGGCATCCTTCAACATCTTGGCATAGGCAATGACTTTCTGAATATAAACCCAGCTGCTCAAGAAATAAAACCACTAATCAATCAATGGGACCTCATGAAATTACAAAGATTTTGTACAGCAAAGGATACTGTGAATAGAGCAGAGGCAACTTACAGAATGGGAAAAATCTTTGCCAGCTATACATCTAACAGAGGACTAATATCCAGGGTATACAAAAAAATAAAAAAAAATTAAATAATAAGAAATCAAACACCCAATTAAAAATGTTCCATGGAACAAAATAGAGAGTTCTGAAAAGAAGAAATACAGATGCCATATAAGCATCTAAAAAAATGTACTACATCCTTAGTACTCAGGGAAATGCAGATTAAAACTACTTTGAGATTCCATATCAGTTCTGTCAGAATGGCTACTATCAAGAAAACAAATGACAATAAGTTCTGGCAAGGATGCCGAAAAAAGAGGAACCCTTCTATATTGTTGATGGGAATATAATCTGGTCCAGCCATTGTGGAAATCAGCATGGTTCCTGAGACAGCTAAAAATAGATTTACCATATGATCCAGCTATACCACTTTTAGGAATATATGCTAGGGACTCATCTTACTACCTTAGAGATACTTGCACAACCATGTTTATTGCTCCTTCATTCATAATAGCTATGAAATGGAACCAGCCTAGATGTCCCTTAACTGATGAGTGGATAATGAAGATGTAGTATATTTATATAATAAAATTCTATTCAGTGGTAAAAAAATCAAATTATGAAATTTGCACGGAAATGGATGGACCTGGAAAGCATTATACTTAGTGAGCTAACGCAGGCCCCGAAACCCAAGTGCCACATGTTCTCTCTCATATGTGGATACTAGCTACAAATGTTTGGACTTCTATGTAAATTGGAATACAACTCAGTAGCAGAGGCCAGTTAACTAGAAAGAGACTATAAGAGAGGAAGGAAGGGGGTGACTTAAGGGAATATCATTGCATATGAGTAAGTAGATGAACAGATTACTGGTGGAGGAAAAGCTTCAGTAAGGTCAGAGGGAGAGATTGAGTAAAGGAAGGATGGGGAAGGGTTAATCAAAATCTAAGAGGATATCAATAAGTCATTTGAAGACCTACTGTTTTGGACAATGGCACATCCAAAAGCCATAGATTGTTAATAGAAAAATTTCAGTGCCAGGGATAGGATACCATCCAGTGAGTTGTTGGTCAGGGAGGTGTCTGATGCCTCTCAAACATTACAGGTCATTGGTAAGATTCTTGGTTTCCCACCAGGAATAAACAGTAAGACCCTATTGTTGAAGGATCTACATGCTTGGGCTGCAAGGTCACTGACAAAAATTGCTGGAGCTGAGCTGTAAACTTCTTCCATGTTAGATCAGCTGTCAGAAAGCTGGAAAAATCTACACTGCATGCAGCTACATGAGAGAGATAGAAGTAGTCAGTGGAAATAAACAACAGCGGTCACTGAAAACATTAAGTTTGGCCAGCCAGGCCAAATGAGCCAGCAGGTGCAATAGTGGCATGTCTGTTATGGGGGAAATGAGCTGCTCTCTAATTGGATTGGAGGTCTGCTCCATGGGAAGGAATACATGCCTGATACTGAAAAACCTATGATAGGGGAGTTCATGAGCCCTAGGGGTATAACATCTGCTGGTATCTGGGTAAATGCCTATATTTTTCTCACCAAATTGCCTTGTAACCACTTCTCTTAATGTTTATGCTCATACATTAATGCTACTTTCACTTTTGGTTACAGGTTTCTCTTTTCAATTGGTGGTGACCTCTGAGATGACTCAAAATACACCATGGTGATGAAAAGAAGTGACAGAGGAGTGCTCGTCACTGAAACATCTCTATCAGACCTTTCAAGGCTCAGGGTCCATTGCAGAAGAGGTGGTGGAAAGAATGTCACAGCCAAAGGAAGGGTAGGACTCCTTACAATGCTCTCTTCTAGAAACAAAATGGCCTGTATATCCATGACCTCTCAGTTCCTGGCACTACCTACACAAGGCCATCATAATTGGAGGAAAAGATTATGGCATCAAAATAAAATACAGACTGATGGAGGGGGGGAGGGCATGTGATGGAAAGTGGACTTGTGAAGGGGAAAGTTGTGGGAGGGAGGGAATTGTCATGGTTTATTGTCTGTAATAATGGAATTTAACAATAATAAATAAAAATTAAAAATAAAAACAAATAAAAGTCTGACAACACAGTAGATTTTCAAGGCTGAACATAGCAATTGATGTTGCTTACTTACATGTCACAGAAAGACCTTACTTTGTGAAGAGAAGACTATATATTTTACAGATGGACAGATGAAGGCTCAAGTGTGTTTACATTCAAACTGAGATTTCTCGCCTGGACCTGGGTCTCTTGATTTTTTTTATGAACCTAAATTTCCAGTAAAACTTTGGATCTTCTCCCTTAAGTCCCAAGAAAAGGTTTGTTCAAAGGGTACTCCATGTACTCTTGAGGAGGTGGTGGTGGTGGAATTCTAATCCAAACTTATCCACACACTTTGCTCTTACTCTTGTAACAAGCTCCACAGTGTGCAGTTGGAAAATGATTGTAGTTCTGCTTTTTTGTTTTTGTTTTCTGAAACAAGAGCTTACTTTGTAGCCCTGGCTGATCTAGAATGCACATTCCACTTACTGTAGTCTCTTGAATGCTGAGATTACGTGTTCCCTACCACACCTAGCTGATTTCTGTTAATTCTGTGAATAGCAGAAACACAACAGGAATACGTATCATGGAAGGAGTGGAGGCAGAGAAAAATACTTTTTTCTTTAGTAGAATAATCTGTACCAATAGTGAAAACTACAGTGAGATTTTTAAAAAGCTTAAATACATGTTTTCATAGAGCTGATGGATATATTATATGAATATTATATACATGTATATATATATATATATATATATATATATATATATATATACACATATATTTATGCAGGTGTGTTTAATGCTCCTATTATGTAACAGAAAAATATTACGTGAAAGCTACCTCACTCTAGTTTTCAGAATAATCACAATGTACTTATATAGTTTTAATTAGACCAGGATGTTGTAGCAGTTTATAAGTTTCATGATTGTAACAATTCCTTTTGTTTTTGCAACCAAATAAGAAACAACTTAAGGGAAGAGGAGTTTACTTTGTCTTACAAATTGTGTTGGCAGACTCCATCACAGTGGGGAAGGCATTGTAGCAGGAGCATGTAGCTGCTGGTCACATTGTATATGCAATCAGGAAGCAAAGAATTATGAATGTTAGTACTCAGATCTCTTCTTTTTACTTGGTTTAGCACTCCAACAATAGTTAGTTAGGGTGGACCTTCCCATCTCAGTTTACTTAATCTAGGAACTCCCTCACAGATATGCACAGAGATTTGTTTCCATGCTGTGGTAGTTTGAATGTAGGTCCCCCATAGACTCAGGTGTTTTATTGAAGACTGTAACGTGGGTCTTGAGCCATCTGGCTGGAGGAGGTGTCACTGGGGTTGGATTCTGGGGTCTAGCCCAAAGGTGTTACTGGGGGCAGCTCAGATGCCAGCCCAAAAGTGTAAGAAAGCAATTTGAAGTCTGGAGGTCTTGATTGCTACCAGTTTGGGCTTGCTGCCATTTTGGTCTTTGCTGGCTGGTGGTGGTTTCTCTGTGCTTGTATTGGATAGGAGCTGTCTTCCACCATCAATGGAACTTCCTCTGGATCTGTAAGCTTGAAAGAGACCCCTTCCTTTCATAAAACTGTATTTGGATAGATGTTCATCCCAGCAATGTGAAGCTCTGTATGGCAATGCCCTTTTATTATTATTTTTAAAAACTATTTTACTGACAAGTTCCATAAATATATAAACAATGTACTATGATTATAACACCCCCCCAACTTCTCTTTTCCTCTTCCCAACCCCCCTGTCTACTGAATCTCTTCTTCTTTCCAATTAGCCTTGTTAAAGAAACTTGGATTCAATTTAGTGAGAAACCAGGTGTCACTAAGATAGGTGGGAAGTCTCAAGTTCATTACACCAGCAGGCCGAGAGGGGTTAGCACTCTAAGCTCTGGAACTCAAACTTTGGTGGCTCAGGGTTTATATAGGAAATTTGATATCATCCTGGGCCCTTTACATTATTGATGGGCCTCAGAGCCCTTGTCTGCACAACCAGGGGCCTTGAATGATAATTTTGCTATGATAAGTAAGTTTACAGAAGTAAAAGGCTTCAGGGAGCTTGCTTGCAGCTGTGCCATGGAGATAATAGCAGTGACAAACAAGGTAAGTTACAAAATAGAACTGCAAAGCATGGCATGGCCTTTAGGCAATACAAACACTGTAGAACAAGACCTGGCCCTACAGAAAAACGTTTCAGGACCGTGTCACTTTCTAGTTAGACTTTCTGGATTAATTAATCCCATCACAGTTTCTGTTCTATATTTTTTCTTTGAATTATTTATGAAATTTACTTTATGAACAAATTGCATGTTGGTCACATCCCCCTCATATTATGCTCTTGTATCTCCTCTCTCCCACCTCACTTCACTGAGGGCCATCTTCACTGGGGTGAAGTTATTCACCATGGAGTTTAAATGCATCAGTCAATCTCTGGGGGATAGACAATGACTCAAAGATACTATTTCCTACCCTGTGGTCTTAAAATCTTTCCGCCCACCTCTTCCACAATTTGCCATTTAAATCCTACCAAGTTGACAAACAAGATTAACTGTCACAATTAGTCTGGTCTAAAACTTGTTATGTAGCCCAGGCTAGCAATGAACCTGTGATCCTCCTGCCTTTACTTCTTAAAGGTTGAGATTATATGTGTACGCCATCTTCCTTAGTTGCTTTACTATTTTAATATTATTTGGAAAATATTTTTTTCTCATCTCTGTGTAGGGATTCTAATTGTATACAGGTCAACTAACTAAAAATATTCCTTGAGATCCAAAGCATTATTATTTAATTACACCCCTCCATGTTTTAGTTTGGCTAATTTCTATTACTATGATTTCATGTTCATTTATTTCTGCTTTTGAAATATGTGAAACTTCTCCGTACTTGGAAGAGAGGTATCTAGCATCACCTATCTTCCTCTTTCTTTAGAAGACAAAGTTATTAATAGGCATTTAATTTCATGGTGTGTAATATTGGCTAATTTGGGGAAAATAGGAAAGTGAAATGTTGAATAAGAAAATTATACTTTAGGGCTGAAGAGATGGCTTAGCAGTTAAGGCCTTGCCTGTGAAGCCTAAGGACCCTGATTCAAGGCTCAATTCCCCAGGACCCACGTTAGCCAGATGCACAAGGGGGCACATGCGTCTGGAGTTCATTTGCAGTGGCTGTAGGCCCTGGCGTGTCCATTCTCTCTCTCTCTTTCTCTCTCTGATTTTTTCTTTCTCCGTCTGTCACTCTCAAACAAATAAATAAAAATGAACAAAATTTTTTTTTAAAAAGGTAAATTATACTTACCTTAAGAGACTTCTAGGCTGATATAAATAACCAAATACCCAAAGAAGATAATATAGACAACCAATAGAACCAATGGGATCTTAATTAAGTATTCAAGTGCTTAATATTATTTTGATATTTATAGAAGACTCTCTATATGACGTGTAAGAATTAAGGTCTGAATGTTGTGTATTAGGGAACAAGGTGATACTGACAAAAAGGAAGGACATATTCAGGAAAAGTATTGATTATTTTTGATAAAATTTAAGAGAATGAAATAAAACCATTCAGTGCACTACAAGAAATTCATTAGTTGTAAAAGGGATAAGGGAAGGAGACCTAGTGTTGGTGGTGATGGTGTGGGAGAGAGATGCAAGTCCTGGTAAATGGAGTACTAGTATAGTGAAAAGGCAATATGGTGTTGAGGAAAGAAACCAAGAGTGCAGAAGACTGCAGAAGGGGCAATGGACTGGGTCACCTTAGTATACTAGAAGCCTTCTGAAGGGCTTTCATAGGCTTAGATCAGGCCCTTAAACAATTACGTCCCATTGACTGTGAGGACAGAGAGAGTGACTGGACATTCCCTCCTAGGTTTATGACCCTTTCTTTTCAGGGGAGGACACACTCTGCCTCTTGGATTTAAGAGTGGTGGTATAGGAGGTGATATGCTAGATGCCAAAGAAGGAGGGGAAATGAGAAGGGGGTCCCGAAAGTTCCACTGGAAATAATATTTCCTGAAGGGGCCAGAGCAAGGGCCTTATGGAAGGCTGAGCAGGTGGAAAAATACAGATGTTTGGCAAGGGAGAGTCACATTCCAGAGGTTACAATAGAATGACATTAAAGCATGGGCAGAAAGGGGTTCAGCATGTATTGAAGCAGAGGACTGGTCCCTTAGCATTTAGAATGTGCAGCAGAGACATCAAAGGATGATGAATTCTGACTTTGCTTTTTGGAATATGGTAGATTCTTATATACCCTGAATCCAGATTCACCTCACAGAGGATAACACAGGCATCTAGCTAGCCCTGTGAGGTCATGTTGTAACCTTCCTGAGAAGGGACAAAAGGGAAGACAGGAATGGAATTTCCTCCCCAGGGGATTGGCTTTGGTGATTAGTCCATGGCTAAGCTGTGGAGGAGGGAGAGTGTCTCCAGACCAATCAATGGATCAATATTGGTCTTGGTTGTCTTTGATAGGAATCCCCATGTAGGCACTAAAATGAAAGCCTAACATGCCATAACTGCTTGGTGGAAATGTCTTTCTGGGAGTGGTAAAGAATTATCACCTCACAAAGAGATAATTCACAAGGAAGGTTAGAGGGGTTTATCCATGAAGGGCATTCTCAGCTATGTTAAGAGTCGTTCATCCTAGGGGCAATGGGAGCATAATGAATGAATGACTTATTTTAAGTAATAGGATATAATTATATTTGTATTATAAAGACTGTTGCAATTAGCTTCTCTTTGATAGGACAAAACACCAGACCAGAAGCAGCTATTAGAATGTGAGGATTTATTTCAGCTTATAGTTTTAAGGTTTCATCATGGTAGGTCAAGCATGACAGGGCTGAGCTGGAGCCTAGCTTACATCTCCACAGCTGGAAATAAGTAGTCTATGTACTGGGCTTGCAGGTGGGCTATATTACATGAAAGCCCTCAGCATCACACCTCCTTCAGAAAGGCTCCACCTACCCAAAGCCCCACAACCTTCCCAAATTGCCAACCACTGGGGACCAACTATACAAACCACATGAACCTATGAGAGACATTTCATTAAAACTATTACAAAGACATTAGTCTGACTACAATATTGAGAATCAGAGATAGAAAAAAAATTCAAGATAGGGAAAGGAGGCAAGAAACTATAACATTTGTTCACAGAAAATATAAAATAGAAAGCAGTAATGTTAGTGTAAACCAGAAAAAGTAAAAAAAAATTGAAAGATAATTAAAAGAATGGACACAGTATATGTTGATTGTCAGGGATATAGTCATAAGGAAAGGGAAAGGATAAATTATAGGTTGGTTTACATTAACATGCCACTTATGAAATAAGGAAGCATTGAATGCATACCAACTATTATTTAATAATTTATTCATCTAAGAACTGAGTGAACACTTAGAGTTATTTCTTTTCTGTTTTTGTATGTGTCTACCCAGGCATATGGGTGTATAGATGTGTATATGCATTTATGCACATGAATTTGTCAACCAGATGACAACCTTGAAGAATGTTCAGGAATGTTGTACACTTCTTTTTTGTGGCAGGTTCTCTCATTGCCCTGGAGCTCACCAATTAGGCTACACTACATAGTCAGTGAGCTCTAGGTATCCTCCTGTGTCTACCTCCTCAGTTCTGGAACAACAAGTGTATGCTATTATGCCTGGCATTTTTACATGGGTACCAACCCTAGTTCAATCCGTAGTATTTGAGATCATTTATTTTCAGTAATTAGAAATACACTGTGAACCCTAAAAAGGCAATGAACACAGAAATATATTAAATTGTGGGATATGCATAATGGGATACATGTCTACTTTAATACAAGGCTTAAAAAATTAAATCTTAAAGCATAAATTCTCTACTCATTATTGTGTACGTAGCCTTTATTTCAGTTTAATCTAGGAATGCTAGGATTTTAGCATTATGTTGAGATTATTACACATTTCATTGTAGCCTTATTGTGGTTAAGATTGACAATATATTTAAAATGTTTAACATGGTATTTTAATATAAAATAGTTATGGAATGATTCACACAATCAAAAAAGATAATATTTCTACTCAGGCCCCTTTTAAGCACAGCTATGGGAATTCTAGGAGGGTTAGGTCATCTTCTAATGTGATTGGCTAAGCAAGCAGCAGTTACATTTGTACACCTTTGATTGGCTATGACCCAGATTTTATCAGCCTTGGGCTTGTTTAGACATGTTTCAGAGATTTGGCAGGAACTGACTCAGACCTGGAGCCTGCTATCTTAGCAAGTCCTTTTATTGTCATAGTTCAGAGGTATTGCAGGAACTGACTCAGGCCCTGGGCAACTATCTTCCCCAGCCACACGTAAGGGGCACTGTTGATTAAGAGCCCTTTGTTCATAGTTTTCCCAGAAATCTTGTCTGCCTCTCTGGAAAACTGAAACTTAGGTCTAGCTGTAAACTGGAGCAAATTTGATCCTCTCATCCCCCTCTTGAGATAGGTTCCAACTCAAATCCATGAGAGGGGTCTAGGGGTTGATATTGGGACTTTAATACCATGAGCTTAAAGCAGATACACATTCTTTGACAAACCTTATGAGAATGTTAAGGATATAGGGCCCACAGATGAGGGTGAGTAGCAACAGTATTAGGGGCCCTGCCACCACTGAAAGAAGGATAGTGAGCCAAGGGGACCAATTAAAAAAGGATTCATACCAGCTTTCAGGTTTTGCCTCTCTTTTTCTCTGTCTGTAATATTTTCTATATTAGAGACATTGATTCTCTGATGATTTCAGAATGGTTAGCATGAACACAGCATTGTTCTCCTAGGGCTAGTCATTGTCTGCCTTGTTGGAGGAATAGGAGGTCTAGTCCTCACCTGTTCTGAGGGGTAACTTCAGCTGGTGAAGATAAGGAAGTCTCAATATGTGAGACGGACTTCTTAGCTCAGATAATTCAGTATCTATTGCTAGGCTTAGGACCTTGTAATTTTTGTCTTGGAGAAGTAGAACCTAGGTGCCCACTCTGGTGGCCCCAGCAATGCTGAATGCAGGGTGGGGACTAAGACTGCAGCGATTGCCACACATTTTGTTCTTCCAGTCAGAAGAAGGGAGTCGAGTCTCCATGTCCTCACCTGAATAATAAAGGATCTTAGGAGTCAGCTGGACCAGCACACAAAATCCATCGGTGTGGTTGAGAGTTAAAGTATAAACACAAGGAGTCAACCCAGTAGGGCAGGCCCACCAGGCATCATCTGGAGGAATGAGCTATACCTCCTGATTTGGAGTTTTTGGGGTGTTGTGGCATAGGTGTCTATCAGGATGGGAGACAAGTTTATGTCATCCTGTAATGCATAGTCCATTCCCTTCAACCAATTCCAAAGTTAACCTCCCAACACCCATGTGGTGCTGGCAGCAGGCCCCATTTTCCTCAGATGTGTGTAATTCCCAAGGATGGCTATTCCCTTATGGTTGGGCGGGGGAGGGGCTTGCGTCTAAGCAGAACAAGCAGTCATCAGTGAGTTCAGGCCTAGAGTTATTTATCACTTGATGGGTGGCCTAGAGTAAGTTCCAAGGTCCAGATCAGGGTTGGAGCTCCTGACTTGGGGCAGGACTCATGGATGGGATAGAAGTCACCCTAGACTTATTTGTTAGGTTGGGCCTTTCAGTAGGCATGGCCTCCTGCTCCTGTGGTAACATTTTAATGGGTGGCAGGACCAGGTTGGGGCCTAGTGTTACTTCAGGCCAAAATCTTATCTTTTGAGTTAGGAGCTGAATAGTGAATAATATCCCAAAATCACTATTTGGTTTATAGAGCCGTTGTCCCCATGTGTTTCCTGATCCCCAGGTGGCAGCTTTTTTACCTTTGGGGGTAAACTTAATAGTGATTGGATTAGAGTTTGGGCTGCAGTCCATATCCCCATCCTGGTGAGTCTGACCCTGGGCTCCATTTAACCACAATGAGGTCACTCTTAACTGGGGGGCAGGGGTCCCAAGAGATTGTTACTGTTGACTCACAGTCGCAGCTTGCACCAAAGAATGATTCTTTCCCCCCTCCCCATTTGGTTTTCTGAGACTTCAATTTCCTGCCCCCTGGGCAGACATAGAAGGGGGTGTGTCACACCATGTTGTGCCCACCTGGTTGGTCACAATAGGTATCCCAATCCCCTTTAGTCAATGTTCACAAGTCAAATGTTATGTCAGGGAACCAAGTGGCAATAGGGGCTGAGTGGGATGTGGAATTAACAATCGTCCCTATAGCCATTTTAGTAACCACCCATGTGAGGTTATATGGCTCATGAGGGTTAGGTCCAGTAAGGGCCAAACCCATAGCAGAGATCAAGATCAGGATTTGTAAAGTCTTAGCTTTAGTGGGTCCAGTGGGTGGGGCTGAATCTTCCATCCTCCTGGAGTCAAGTCATCATGAGGCCTCTCCCATTGGTGTTGAAACTGTTGAGTGGTCTCTCATCTCTCATCTCATAGGTATAAGGTGGGAGTGATGTATCCAGGTTCTGACTGCATCAACCTTCACAGCTGTGGGCGTGGTCAAGATTACCATGTGAGGGCCTTTCCAGCATGGCTCGAGAGTCTTGTGATTGTGTCTCTTTATCCAGTCTTCTTCACCTGGTTCAAAACAATGGGGGTTAGGATGGGGAGCTGACTCATAAATTTGGTATATATTCAGACAAATCTGTTTTGGGACCTTATGGAGAGCTTGCATGGATTGCAGGAATTTTTGATGGTCAAATTCTACAAGGATTTCAGGTTGAAGGTTTGGCAGAAGGAGAGGGGGCCTCCCATATAGTATCTCAAAGGGAGTTAAGCCTACGGGATAGGGGGTGTTTCCAGCTTTATACAGGGCATAAGGAAGGGGGGGCTACTCAGCTACTGCCAGTTTTTAGGGTTGATTTAGTTAAGGTCTCCTTTATGGTCCAATTCATTCTATCTACCTGGCCTGAACCTGAACTCTGGGGACAGTAGGCACAATGAAGTTTCCAATCGGTCCCCATAACCTTAACAAGTGACTGTGTTACATAAGATATGGAGGCAGGTCCATTATCAGATCCCAACATGAAGGCAGTCTATACCTGGGGATAATTTCTTCTAGTAGCTTCTTAGCCTCTATGGTGGTGGTCTCTTTCTTGGTGAGGAATGCCTCCACCCAGCCTGAAAAGGTGTCTACAAGAACTAAAAGGTACTTGTATCCATATAGCCCAGTTTGACTTTGGTGTAATCTATTTCCCAGTTTGCGCCTGGTCTCTGTCCGCCTAGCCGGGTTTCCCAGAGCCGTTTGTCTTACAGTCAAGGGATTCACTGCCTTACAGATAGGGTAGTGGGAAATGATGTCATTCCCTAAGGGCCCTAGGTGAAAACTTTTGTAGTTGGCATTTCTCAGTAGCTCCTTAAGTTTTCTAAGACCCAGATGGGTATTTTGATGAATGTGATGAATGAGCTGTTTAGCAAATTCTGAAGGGAGGATTATTTGGCCTTCAGCTGCATGGAACCATCCCTCTTTTCAAAAGAGTCCTTGGCATTAGGTTAGGTCCTCCTTATCTTTTGAGCTGTAATGGGGGTGTTGGAGGGAGCTCTTGTGGAACCAAAGCCATCAAGGCCATGGCTGTGGAGTCTAGCACAGCCTCTTTTGTGCCCTTATCACCCAGTCTGTTTCCCTTTGCTCTTTTATTTTACCCCTTTTGATGGCCCAGGCAATGGACAATGGCTATCTTGAGGGGCAACCATATTGCCTCTAATAGGGCTAGGATCTCATCTTTATTTTTGACAGTCTTTCCTTCTGCCATGAGCAGCCCCCTTTCCTTATAGATGAGCCCATGGATATGAGCCATGGCAAAGGCATATCGGCTGTCAGTGAAAATGTTTGCAATTTTGTCTTTGGCCATTTTAAGGGCCTGAGTCAGGGCAATTAGTTTGGCCTTCTGGGCCGAAGTCCCTAGTGGTAGGGCAGAGGCCCATACTACAGAGTCAAGAGTTACTACCTCAGTGCCCACATACCTGACTCTGTTTTGCATGTAACTGCTCCCATCTGTGAAGTAGTCCACCTCTGCATTCAGACAGGGGATGTCTTTCAGGTCCGGCCTCACATTTTGGACTTGGTTCAACACTATTGAGCAGTCATGTGTAATGTCCTGGTCTGGGTCCAGCAGTAATGTGGCTGGACCGAGGGCTGAGATAGGGTGGTATCGGATGTGGGGTGGGTGCAGAAGCAGAGACTGGTAAGGCACCAATTGATTATTAGAGATCAGTCTGGGGGATTCTTAAGAATCCCTTTGATGTCATGTGGGGTGATTATGATCAATTCCTCTCCAATAGTAATCTTATCTGCATCCTTAACCAGCAATGCAGTGGCTGCCACAATATGTTGGCAGGCTGGCCATCCTTGTGCTACTGGGTCAAGCTTTCTGGACAGATAGGCTACTGGTCTTTTCCAAGGGCCTAGAGTTTGAGTCAACACCGATGAGCTATGCCTTTGTTTTCATCCACATACAGGTGGAAAGGCTTGTAGATGTCAGGTAGGGCCAGTTCTGGGGCCTTAAGGAGTGCCTACTTGAGCAGATGGAAGGCTCTGTCCATTTCTGGAGTTCAGCTCAAGGCACTCTCCTGCCCCCTTGTGGCCCCATAGAGAGGCTTAGCAATTTCCATGAATCCTGGCATTCAGAGTCTACAGAATCCCACTGAGCCCAAGAACTCACGAACTTGTCATCGAATTTTGGGAGTGGGGATCCTGAGGCTCATCGCTTTTCAGGTCCAATACAGCAGGTGTTGGCCCCCCTTGAGTATGTACCCTTGGTATGTTACCTCCTTTGGGCAGAACTATGCCTTTTTCACAGACACTCAATATCCCATCTGGTCCAGTTCTCTGAGCAAGGCATCAGTCACCAAATGACAGGTTTCTTCATCTGGGGAAGCAATAAGGAGGCCATCAACATACTGTAGGAGGGTTATTTGTGGGTGTACCTATTGGTACTCACTCAGGTCTTCATGGAGTGCCTCATCAAGGATGAGGGCAAGTTCTTAAACACTTGTGGTAGCCTAGTCCAAGCCAGCTGCCCATTGAAGCCACTCTCAGGGTCACTCCATTCAAAGACGAGCAAGGGTTGGCTAGCTGGAGCTAGTGGCAGGCTGAAGAATGTGTCTTTAAGATCCAACACCATATAGGCATCCTGCTCAGGTGGCAAGCTGCTCAGCAAGGTGTAGGAATTGGGCATTGTGGGGTGAATGTCTTCTACTCTTTTATTAACTTCCCTTAAGTCCTGCACAGGCCAGTACTCATTGGAGTGGGGTTTTCTTACCACCAGAAGTGGGGTATTCCAGGCAGACTGGCAAAGAACTAATGTCCCTGGTTCCCAGGGTCAGTTTATGTGAGGTGTTATCCCGACTTTTGCTTCCCAAGATGTGGAGTACTGATGGACTCGTGCCGGACTAGCATCAGCTTTTAGTTGTACCAAAATTGGGACCCGAAGTTTATCTAGCCCCATCTGATTTCTTTCTGCCCATACTCCTGAGATTTCCTCCCATAATTTTTCCAAGAATTGTTCCTTGTTGGCATTCAGAGAGGGCGGGGCATAGAGCTTGTATTCTTCTTCTCGAGACACACTCAGAACTTGTATGGGACCATTTTCATTAATGACCTGTACTCCCTCAGGGTTAAAATGGTTTTGTGTCCCCATCTTGGTCAGGAGGTCTCATCCCAGGAGTGGGTATGGGCACCCAGAGATTACTATAAATGAATGGGTTACCCATCCCATTCCCAAGTCCGCCTTTCTTCATAGTCCATGAATATTGGTTAGTTCCGGTGGCCCCCTGGACCCATGTTTTATTGTTAGATAGGGGCCCCATAGGTTATTTAAGGATAAACTGTTGTGCCCTTGTGTCTACTAGAAATTCTACTGGTCCCCCCACCACCACCACCCAACTTTAAAGTTACTCAGGGTTCATAGAGAGGATGTGAGCCCTGACCTCCTCAGTCACTCAGTTCTTCTATCTCCAAAACTTTTGACCTTTTCTCCCTCTGCTTTTTGGGGCAGTCATTCTTCCAGTGCCTTTTTCTTTGCAGTTAACTGCATTGGTCTTTTTACATATGGGGTTGTTCCTCTTTTTTTTTTTTTTTTTTTTTTTTTTTTTTTTTTTTTTTTTTTGAGGGTTTTTTCTTTTGTTTGTTTTTCCCCCTTCCATAGGGTATATCTTTTAATTTTGGGGAATCAGATCTTTTTTCTCCCTGTAGCCGCCAGTAGCACTCTGGTGAGACCTTTTGTTTGCCTATCTTCTGGAGTCTCCATATTGTTGTAGACCTTTTCTGCTAAGGCTATGAGCTCTGCCACTTGCTTACCCATGAATCTATCCAGTCATTGGAGCTTTCTGAGGATGTCCAGTGCCACCTGTTAGACAAAAGCCATGTTCATAGGGGACTGATTTTCTTTCGCTTCAGGGTCAAAGGGTATGTAAGTCGGGTAGGCCCCCAACAGTCACTCTGGAAAGGCCCTGGGGCTTTTCTCCTTACCTTGTATGATCTGGCCTACCATTGACAATTTTGTAGGTCTCCTGGTGGCCTCCCAAAGACCACCCATTAGAATAAGGTGGTAGACCTTTAGCCTCTCCTTACCTGCAGGGTTGTTAGAGTCCCAGTTCAGGTGAATTAAGGGAAAAGCAGTGTCAATGTCAGCTATGGGTTAGCTGTTTGGCCTTGGGACCGACTTTTGGGCTGCAGCTAGCACCAGTTCTCTTTCCTCAGTCATGAAGAGCACCTACTAAAGCTATTGGTAATCATCCCATGTGGGTTGGTGGATAATCATTATAGAATCTAATAGGTCTAGCAGGGCAGAGGGTTTTTCTGAGAACTTGGGATTTTTCATTTTCCAGCTATATGCCACTAGTGGCAACAGGGATGTGGGCCATATATTGTTGGCCTTCCTGATCGGGGGGGGGGGGGGGTTGCTCATAAAGTCAGTACAATTGTGGTGGAGTCTGCCTGTCTTGTGGTTTGGGCATGTGTATGGGGGGGGACTTATCATATTCCCTCTGTCTTTCTCTGGGCCCAGATCGGCAGCGACCACCTGTGGTATGAATCCTGGTGCAGGGTCAGGTACATAGGGAGGTAGGTAGATGTCTTCCTCAGGGACGGAGGGGGTAGGACTGCCAGCTTGTGGTCCTTCAGGGGCCCTCATTCCTTAACCTACAGGATTGTTGAAGTTGGTGGCAAAAGGGGTCTTAGCCAAGAGGGGGGCTCTCCACCAGATACTGCCAAACAGTGATGTATGGGACCTGGTCAGGATGTCCAGGATTCTCATACACAATACCTTTAACTTGGTAAATGGTGAGAGGGTGGAAGGTGCCTCCCTCAAGCCATCCCACATTAATGGTTAGTTTTCTTGGCTGTACTGTTAAACCCAGATTGTCCGCCAGGCATCGGAAATGCTTGAAGTGTGATTTGACTAGGTACAGTGGGATGGAACTTTCTGCCTGTCCCATGGTATCTCACAAGAAAGTAAAAAAGGACAAACAAGACACAAACACACAGACAGAAACAAACTTCCCAGGAAGTGAAAAAGAAACCAAAATGATGCTGACAGTGGCTTGTCCCATCAATGGACTCTGCCAGACAGGTGCGATCCATCAGTATTTATCAAAACCAGAATCAACTGGAGCTCTCTGGCTCCATCAGATGGGGCTCTGGAGTATCCTCAGAAGCCCCTGGCCTGGAGGTAATAATTGTTGCATCTGCCTGACCTTCATGGGCCTCCAGATTGTGTCTGGACATGAGATCTACCTGAAAAACAAGGAACAGAGCAGAACAAAGACACACATTACAGAGGGGAACCCCAATTCACTGATCAGCAGAGAACCAATTGCTCCCCTAGAAATGCTCCACTATTGAGTCTGGGGAGGTCTCCAGTGATCCCGGATGAGCCACCAAATGTAAGGCTCTGAGAATCA
Source organism: Dipus sagitta (assembly GCA_036346955.1). Classification (NCBI taxonomy): domain Eukaryota; kingdom Metazoa; phylum Chordata; class Mammalia; order Rodentia; family Dipodidae; genus Dipus; species Dipus sagitta. The sequence goes on from CM070770.1 coordinate 210,998,745, forward strand.
CTGAAGAAAGACCCTGGACTCAAAAAGTATGTTAAAACAAAGAAAATTTATTGTGCAGAATCAGCTACCATGCAGGGGTCAACCATTCATACAAAATGGCAACCCAGAGAGGAGCATGCAGGCCCCTTTTAAGCACAGCTAGGGGAATTCTAGGAGGGTTAGGTCATCTTCTAATGCAACTGGCTAAGCAAGCAGCAGTTACATTTGTACACCTTTGATTGGCTGTGGCTCAGATTTTACCATCCTTCGACATGTTTATACATGTTTCAGAGATTTTGCAGGAACTGACTCAGCCCTGGAGCCTGCTATCTTAGCAAGTCCTTTTTTTTTGGTCACAGGTCAGAGGTATGGCAGGAACTGACTCAGGCCCTGGGCAGCTATCTTTCCCAGCCACATGTCAGGGGCACTGTTGGTTAACAGCCCTTTGTTCATAGTTTTCCCAGAAATCTTGCCCGCCTCTTTGGCCTTAGTCCTAGCTTAGTCCTAGCTGTACGGAGCAAATTTGATCCTCTCATTTGGGTGTGATGTTAATATTCCTTGATGACAGTGCTGGTGAAGTGGAGACAGATGGACTCTTGGAGCTTGCTGGATAGTCACTCTAGAATAATTGGTAATCTGTAGGCCAATGTCCCCCAAAAGGTGTATGGAATTCTTGAGAATAACAACCAAGGTTGTCCTCTGGCCTCCACATGCACACACATGTGCATGCTCATCTTCACATATGTACTACACACATCACACAAAATAAATATATACAAAAAAGCTTCATATCAAGACATATTATAGTTTAATGAGCAAAAGTAGAAGGTAATTTTCAACGTAGCCAGAGAAAAGCATATACCAAGAACACTCCATAGGACTCTTAGTGAAGCCAGGCATAATGGTTCATACCTGGAACTCCAGGAGGCTGACCAGGTCAGGCTGTGCTAATGTGTGAGTTTTGCCATACAAAAATACAAAGCAAAATGTTTCTTAGGAATGATTTGAAGTACAGGAAAGAGAGGATGACATATTCAAAGTAATAAATGAAAATAGTGTATCAGCCAAGAAAACTATACCAGGAAAGAGCATGTTATTTTACTATTTTGAGGCAGTATTACATTGTAGCCCAGGCTGGCCTTGAACTCAATCAATCTTACAATGAATAAAATGGACTCTTACAATGGACTTTTTTGTTGTTGTTCTTTTGTGTTTAGTTTGGTTTGGTTTTTAGTTTTTAAAGGTAAGGTCTTGCTCTACCCCAGTCTGATGTAGTCTCAGGCTGGCCTTAAACTCATTGTGATCCTCCTACTCTGCCTCTCAAGTGCTGGGATTAAAGGCACACACCTCCATGCCAGACTACAATGGACTCTTACAATCAATAAAAGACATTGTTTATATAAACACACACACACACACACAAACATAAATACACACAAACTTCAAGAGATTCTCTTAGATCTGAACATACAGCCTGAAGGTAAATAAATGGAAAAAGATGCATTAATGGAATAGATGGCCCCCCAAATAGTCAGTGTTTTATTAGTTTGTAGTTTGCATCTGCAGCCAGCTGGATGGAGGCAGTGTCACTGGGTGGATCTTAAGGTGTGGTAATTGGTTTGAGATGGTAATCTGAAGACATGCAAAATGTGCTTAGCTGGAGTTCCTGAAGTGTGCTGTGCTGTGTGGCTTTTGACTTTTAGGCTTGTGCTTTTCTCTCTCTCTGCTGGACCTGTGAAGGCAGGCCACCTTCTTCTGCCCTTATGAAACTTCTCCTGGAACTGTAAGCATCAATAAATCCTTTTATCCATAACTGGCTGTGTCTTGGTTTCAGAAGCATGAAAAATGCAAGGAGTGGTCATGAATTGCGCATGGTTCCAGGAGCCACTGCTGAGATGCAGCATGAGGCAGGGAATGATTCCATGATTCCATGATAGGCTGAAACAGCCTTTGGAAGATGGACTGTGGTTTGCATGAAGACCTGAAGAGGTTTTGGATATACCATAACTATGCAAGGGCTAGCATGGAGTGCATAAGATGGAAGTGTTCTCTGGCTACTCTGCCCAGCTGGAGGGGTGGAACTGGAAAATCTGGAGACTGTCAGTCTCTGGTTATATTGAATTTGAACTGCAGAAGTTTGATGTTAGTTTGATGGCAGTTGAGTTTACATTGTTTTACTCTCTCCTTGCTACATATTATACCAATTGAAAATGTTATTCTGTGCATTTATATGTTGGAAGTATTTCACTTATTTGATTTTACAGGACTTAATATCTTAAATTGGTCAAGACTGTGGGGACCTTTGAAATTGAACTGAGTACAGTTTACAACGTGTGATGATTATGAATCTATTGGGGGCCAGGGGTGGAATGTGGCAGTTTGACTAGATAGCCCCTAATATATTCTTGTTTTATTAGGTTGCAGTTTGCATCTGCAGCCACCTGGATGGAGGCAGTGTGACTGGGTGGATCTTAAGGTGTGGTGGTGGATTTGAGATGGTAATCTAAATATATGCAAAATGTGCCTAGCTGGAGTTCCTGAAGTGTGCTGTGCTGTGTGGCTTTTGACTTTTAGGCTTATGCTTTTCTCTCTCTCTCTCTGCTGGACCTGTGAAGTTAGGCCAGCTTCTTCTGCCATTATTGAACTTCCCCTGGATCTGTAAGCTTCAATAAATCCTTTTCTCCATAACTGTGCCTGGTCTGGAAGTTCATCTCAGCGAACCTGAAGCTGTCTGATACAATAATATATAAAAGAAAACAAGTTAATTGTAATTATATCAGACAGAATAGACTCTACTTCAAAATCATCACTAAAGGCAAAGGATAATTATAATAATGTGAAAAGATTCAAGTTAATAAGAAAATATAGCAATTTTAATATCTAAGAAACCAACACCAAAATACCCCAAATTATGAAGCAAATATTCACAAAAACTAACTGGAGAAATTGCTACCATTACAATAATACATGAAATGGCTATATCTGTTGTTGAAATACTGAAATATTTGCTATATAACTAGAAATTCACTGTATATACACTAGGCTTACTTCTACTCAACATTACTGACAAACCTAGACAGTGTAATTTGACAAGAAAAAAAGTAACATCAATCCAAAACAGAAAGGAAGAAATAAAGTATTCTCTTTTTGTAGATGACATGATCATTACATGCAGTAAACCACAGGCTCCACAAAAAGTTAAAAGCTAACAAATGGAAGCCAGGCATGGAGGCCCATGCCTTTTATATCAGCACTCAGGAGGCTGAGTTCAGAGCCAGTGTAGGGCTACAGAGGGAGTTCAATCCAGGTCAGCCTGGGCTACAATGAGACCCTGCCTCAAAAAAAAAAAATCCAAAAAAAAAAACCAAAATCCAAACAAAAGCTATCTAAAGTGGGCTGGAGATGTGGCTTAGTAGTTAAGGCACTTGCCTACAAAGCCTAAGGACCCAGGTTTGATTCCCTAGTACCTATGTAAGCCAGATGCACATAGTGGTACATGCATCTGGAGTTCATTTATAGTGGCTAGAGGCCCTGGCGCACCCATTCTCTCTCTCTCTCTCTCTCTCTCTCTTTCTCTCTCTCTTTCTCTCCCTCTCTCTGTAATAAATTAAAAAAAATTAAAAACCAGCTAAAAATAGTACTGATTTACTCAAGGTAATTCTGTACAATTTCCCATCAAATATAGGTCATATAAAAAACTTCTCCGAATACAAAGAAAAGAGTAGATGCATAAAGGAACACAACAGAAATTCCTGAGATGAAAAATACTACAAAACAAAAATTTTCATTGAACAGCTCATTCAAAGATGTGAACTGGCAGAAGAAAGAATGTGGGAACTGAAAATATATTCTCAGAGTGTACATGATCAGAAGAAAAGACTAAAGCAAGAAGACAAACGTACCTGTGTGGGATATGTGCCTCATTCTGAAGTGGTAGTTTCTTTTTAACAACCCTGAAACAAACAACTGGGAATATTATTAGTATTCCATTCAGTTTTAGGCTTTCTCTGTGACTATATGTTAAAGATGCTACAACTTGATATATTTTGTATCCTTTTTTTTTTCTTTTTGTGTTTCGTCCTGTTTCAATGTGAGGAGTTTTCCATTAATTTATTTTTAAATAATTCTATAATCTCATTTGTGTACTTAACTGTTTAATCGATCTGCCCAGTTCTCACAGATTATTCCAATTTTTATTTCTAAAAAATCCATTTGAATTTTAATTTGTTGAGACAGGCTGAAGAGCTGATTATTTAAGTCAGTCATTAAACTAGGTAGAGGTGAGTGAAAAGCATATCTTAGACTCATTCTCCTTTCCTCGTCACTCTAGACCTGCTACACTTGAAACTGGGAGTCTATGTGATTCTGAGTCCTCAGTTCTGAAAGAATATAGGGATTAATCTCTACTGACCAGAGGTTCACAGACCAATGCTCTAGCCTCACACTATATGCAAATTGAAAATCAGACTAGCGTCTTAAAAGAGAAACTGAACATAGGTTTGAGATAAGACTTCTTTTATTTCCTTGTGTCTAAATTATAGCATGATTTTAGAAAAGTGCTTGAGAAATTTCAGACTAGCTCACTAGCATCACACAAAGCCTTTACAATTCAGCCAAAACATTGACAGAAGGCACAGTAGGGAAGTCCACTGTTAATTTTCCACACAAACATCAATTTGAGAATTATTCACCCATGTATATTCCTTCATACAAGTTAACAAAACCAGAAAGTGAAGCTAAAAAGTGCCATTGGACAGCAAAATGAATGTAACCATTGTCAGATGGCATAAAAAATTGGTTTTCTATGGCCATAGTGCCCCCCCCCCCCAGGAACTGTGGTATCAAGCCAGAAAGTCTTACCCTACTCAGTTCTATACTAGAAAGTGAGTCAAAAGTAGACATTTGATTGCCCCATCACTCAAGACAACTGACTCTTACATCAGACTAAAGGGAATGTCATGAATATGATTGATGCTGAATCACGTGAGGCCAGGTTGTTACAAAGAGAGGAGATATGGCAAGTGCTATGTCATTGCATGGAACTTAGCTTTGGTTCTCCACCCTAGCTGGAGGACACATTGCAACAAGTCTCCCACACACTTTGGGTCCCATTTCTGTAAATCTCTCATAGGCTCATCCAGATGGAGCACTGCCAAATGCAACATCACGCTGGGCTCTGGCGCCCTCTAATGCTGAAGTAAAAGCAACAACCATCACTGCAGAATTTCTAAACTCATTGAAATAGAAGATTCACCAGCAAGCCCAGACTATGAAGATGAATAAATACCAATTTTGTCAATACATCTTCAAGAAATAAAAGTATGGTTTGCCAAATAGATAAAACTGCGTTTCAGCAACAGATTTTGCAATGCAGACGGATAGATCAAGGTTGCAATATGAAGAAAACTTAGTGAATTTAAAGAAAAAAATATAGATGAAGAAGTAACAGAGATTGAAAAAAATTAACAGAGATGCTTAAGGTAAAAAGTATAACAAATAAAGTAGAAAATGTAATAGAGGGCATTAGGAGCAGAACTGACCAAGCAGAACAGATAGTCAGTGTTAAGTAAGATACACAGTTCAAAAGGACTCAGAGAGAAAAAAGAATGTGAAAGAACAGAAATACCTGATGAGATCTATGGAACATTATTAGAAGAGCAAATGTGTCAGTTGCTCATATCCAGGAAGGACTAGAAAAATACAAAGATCCAAAAAGTGAAACTATCTGGGGGAAGACATGAAACTTCCAAAGTAGAGAAGAAGCAGAAAGGAGAGAAGGAGATGGAGGGCATGCACTTGGATGAACATTTCCTTGTGAAACCCAGTACTGTCCTCTCAACCTAGAATACTATATCCAGAAAAGTTATCTCTATTTCTAAAGCAACAATAGAGAGATAAAGACATTTCTAGACAAATGAAAGCTAGGAAATTTCACTGCCATCAGACACACTTTATAGGAAATGTTGAACAGAATTTTTTACACCAAAACAAAAGAAAATTAATGTGTAGCAAGAGAACCGAAGGCATAAAACAGAGCTGAGGCAGGAAGTATCCCGTAGAACTCAGACTGCACGACCATGTTAATCATGGGATGTAAAGCACACACACACACACACACACACACACACATACACATATACATACATACACTAGGTAGATAAAAGGACAATATATATATTAATAATGACATGCACAATGATCTGTTAAAAGATGGAAAGTATAAAAAGATATAAATTATGACATCAAGAACTCCAAGTACAGATGGTAGACAATGAAGGGATGCAAAACTCATTGAAACAGAAAATAAGAGGCTGCTTAGTGCTTCCAAGGGTCAGGGAACATTATGGAAGAGGAGGGCAGAAAGAATGTAAGAACCACAAGATGCATAGGTATACTATGGGGCACTGCCCTCCTGACATGAACCATCTGGCACGTATGTGAGTGCACAGTATTTAATGGTGCACCCACAAGAACAACGTGGTTCTGAGACTATTAACATTTTGACCTGAAGATAAAGGAGGACAAAAGGAATGAGAAAACAAAGCAGAGGAAGGATTACCTAGAAATAGGGGAGTCCTCAGGAAGTATGTGGTGGGGGAGAGAGGACACAAATAAAATAAAGGGTCAGGAACACACATTAATCTAAATTCATATATTAAAGTTCCATTCAAACTCCAAATATGGAAAGGAATGGAATTAAAAGTAGGGTGATTTTCTTTTCTATTTTTGTCACCAAAATTAATTGATTATCAGTTTAAAAATAGTCTGCTACTGGGGCTGCAGAGATAGCTAGGTGGGCATGAAAGGACCTGCAAATGTCTGAGTTCAATTCCCAGCACCCACATAAACAGTTAGGCATGACCATGTATATCTGTAACCCTAGTCCTCTGGGGAGCAGAGACTAGAGATTTATTGGAACTTGCTGGTCAGTCAATTTGATTAAAAAAAAAATGGCTGCCCTGGTTTTACTGAGAGACACTTTCAAGGAAACATGCAGAGGAGCAATAGAGGAAGACATCTCTACTTGGCAAGCAGGTTGGATGGTACTGTCTGTGATATATGTAAGTCAGTGTTATGAAAACAAATGCAATCTAAAGAATAAAGAAAAAACTTGCTCTGGTTCTACATTTAAGAGCAAAGAAGTGAAGAATTATGAGTCAACATACAGACTTAAGAACCCCTCTGCTTTCTCTGAGGCAACATTCTGTTGCTCCATTACTTTGGAATGTCATCTGTGTGTCTCTATAAATTAGTAGTTGTTGGGTTTTTACATATATACATTGAGACCTACCTATAAGTTGAACCAATATGAATTATGTTCCATTGTATGTGTATTATATTTATTTTTCTATTAAAGAAGTTTCTGTTTTCCTGACAATGTGTGCTCTTTTAAGATGTATTTATAGTAGTTTAGAGTGTTCTAAATTTGGAAGGACTTTAATAAAACAAAACTCATTTACATTTCATGTCTTGTAATATCTAGTCCTATTTTAGATGGTGAATTTGTTGGTAAAATGTGAATATAATTTGAATGCAATTAAAATTCTGTTTTTTTTTCTTTTTCTTTTTGAGGTAGAGTTTCACTCTAGTCCAGACTGACCTGGAATTCACTATGTAGTCTCAGGGTAGCCTCAAACTCATGGTAATCTTCCTACCTCTGCCTCCCAAGTGCTGGGATTAATGGCATGCACCACCATGCCCAGCTTCAAAATGCTGTTTTAAAGAAATGAACTTTAAATATTCTTATTAAATGAAATTCTATTAAATTATTTAAGAAGCAACAACAAAGTCAATAAGCAGTTAATTCATGTTGTGTAGTGGTATCTTCTAAATTGAAACCTTTCATCCTATATCCTTAGGAAGTTCTAAGTTACAGCATGAGAATATGGCTCAGGGGTTAAGAGTGCCTGCTTGCAAAGCTTGTTGGCCTGAGGCAAATTGTGAATTCCAGCTGCAGGAAACCCTCACATGCCCATGCAGGCACACACACACACTAAAAAAAACCAAAAAACAAAACAAAACAGTTGAAGGATTCAGAAGCTTGTCAAGAATCATAAAGAATAAGACTCAGGAAGGAAATATCTCACAAGACTGTGAAAGTTCCTGAAATTTACAAGACCCCAAGGTGATATCAGGAGTAAGAACTGAACAAAAAGAAATGTCCAACCAGCCCAACTGCTGGCAAGTCATGCAGTGATCTTCAGGCATACAGCTTCCCTGTATTGTCACCTATGCTGGGTGGTAGATTTTTGGTGATGCAGCTGCCTTTGAATCATCTATGCTCCAACAAGTAACCTTTACCTGTTCTGCTATATGTAACACCAGTGATCTTACTGGTTCACTAAGCTAGATGTGGGTGGACACATTTCACTGGTCTGTTGTTTTGTGCCCCATCTGAGTTGAATGGATGCATGTTCATGTCTCACCAGGCAAAGTTAATGCAACAAACTAATCAAAACAAAAAGGAGGGAGAGGATCCAAATTAATAAAAATGAGGGCTGGAGAGATTGCCTACTGGTTAAGGCACTTGCCTGAAAAGCAAAAGGACCCAAATTCCATTACCCAGGGCTATATACACAAGATACACAAGGTGGTACATGCATCTGGAGTTTGTTTGCAGTGGCTGGAGGCCTTGGCATCCCAATTCTTTCTCTCTTTTTCTCTTCCCATCTATTTCTCTGTGACTCTCTCTCTCTCTCTCTCTCTCTCTTTTTTATTAATCAGTTTTGCACTCAGCGAATACAGTCAATTTGGTACCATTGTTAGGTTCATCCATGTCCTACCCCTCCCCCTGCCCCCCCCCCTTGTTGAGGTATATGGGTCATGCATTCTATAGTTAGTCCACAGTTATGGGGAGGATAAATGTCTCTGCATATCATGACCCAACATGTGGCTCTGACATTCTTTCCACCCCCTCTTCTGCAAAATTTCCCTTAGCCATTCTGGGTTCATTTGAGGTCTGCTTCAGTGATGAGGTGTTGGGGGCCTCTGGGTCTCTGGATATCTGATTTGGTAGGAGTTGATTTTTCTCTGTGTTGATCTCCTTCACCCTTCTGTTGGTACCCTGTTCACCAAGAAAACAGCACCCTTGCTTGTTTTGCTAATTGTTCTTAGTTTCAGCCCAGGCCCTTTTGAGGTATGATGGGGTGGCTCTCTCCTTAGGATATACATCTATCTGAAAAAGAGAAGCAGATTCTCCAATGGAGAGTAAAGTTAGCATCCGACAAATGAGATAACCCTTACTTTTTTATAGAGAATTTTATAGGTGTAGGTCCTCTTATAGCCCACGATTGGGGGTACCTTGATAATGGAGAGCGGGCTTATGTTTGGATATGGTTCTGACTTGTTTCCCAGCTCCAGCTATGGGTCCCTTACCACTCAGGGGATCAGTTAGCCAAATTGAGAGCAGTTGGTTTCCCACCATGGCAGTGTGCCACTATTGCACTTGTGTGAGCATCACGACAGGTTATTTTCTGCTAAGTATGTTAGACCATGAGTTGCTTGCACAGATATTGGTCATTTTCCCCCAGTTGTCCATGTAGCACCTTCTGGAACTAGACGTCCTGACTGTCTGGGGACTGACTCTCTTCCAGCTTCCAGCCATGCCATTCCATTTTACATGTCAACCGCATAAGGTGTCTTCAGCAGTAGGGTCTTACCACTATCCTTTGGTGAATCATCAAGTACTCTGACAGAAATCTGTCTTTCTTTTAGGAAACTTTTTAGGTCTCTCTGATCCAGGCTCATTGTGGATGATAGCCACATGCTGGTACTGGGAGTTACAGGTAAGTGCTCACTAAGCAAAGGAAGAAAAAGATAACTAATATAAAATAGTTAGAGAGAAGAGAGGGAGATTAGGAAAGAAAGAGAGAGAGAGACAAGCTGGAGAAGATTTAGGTTAGACTTGATCCTACCCTCTCCAGTGTCTTGTGATTCAGGTGTTCCCTCTAAGGGCCTGGTGAAGGTTCAGGCATTTGGTCTGCCTTTTAGGATGTAGAATTTTATGGTACCATTGCCATTTGGGTCAAGATTTGTGTTTCCCACTCCTTCCATTGAGCTCCTCTCCCTCCCCACCCACCCTATTGTCTAGTACAGGAGATGCTTGCTGGGTATGTAAGGCATCGTGAGTAGATTCAGGTTAAGTGCTGTATATGAGTGAGACTATGTGGTGATTTTCTTTCTATGATTGGGTAAGTTCACTGAGAATGATCTGTTCCAGGCTCAACCATTTTCCCTCAAATTTCATTGTGTCATTTTTCATTGCTGCTGTGTAGAATTCCATTGTGTAGATATACCACATCTTAGTTATACATTCTTCTAGTGATAGACATCTGGGCTGATTCCAGCTCTTAGCTATTACGAATTGAGCTGCTACAAACATGGTTGAGCAAATCTCTCTGGCCTGCGGTTTGAAGGTTTTAGGGTAGATGCCCAGTAAGAGAATTACTGGGTGTGTTGGTATTTCTATAGTCAGCTTTTTCAAGAGTCTCCATATTGCTTTCCAAAGTGGTTGTACCATCTTACATTCCCACCAACAGTGGATGAGTGTTCCTAATTCTCCACATCCTTGCCAGCATTTATTTTCATTTCCTTTTTTGATGTTTGCTATCCTTACTGGGATGAGGTGGAATCTCATAGTTATTTTAATTTGCATTTCCCTGGTGATTAGGGATGATGAACATTAACTTAAGTGTGTGTTTGCCATTTGTATTTCTTCCTCTGTGAACTGCCTGTACAGCTCTTTGCCCCATTTTGGGAGTGCGTTGTTAGACTTTTTATTGTTTAGGTTTTTGAGTTCTTTGTAGATTTTCGAGATTAGGCCTCTGTCAGTTGGATAACCAGAAAATATTTTCTCCCATTCTGTGGGTAATCTATTGGCTTTGCTTATTGTATGCTTGTCTGTAAAGAAACTCTTCAGCTCCATGTGATCACATTGGTTGAGTGACTGCTTAACATTGTGAGCTACTGGGGTTTTGTTGAGGAAGTCTTTTTCCATCCCTATATCATGGAAAGTTCTTCCTATATTTTCTTACAGTAGTTGTCAAGTTTATGGTCTTATATTGAGGTCTTTGATCCATTTGGACATGAGTGTAGTGCATGGAGAAATATGTGGATCAAGTTTCAATTTCCTGCATATGGTTATCCAGTTTGTCCAGCTCCATTTGTTAAAGATGCTGTCTTTTTTCCAGCCTATATTTTTAGGGCCTTTGTCAAATATCAAGTAGCTATAGTTGCTTTACCCAAAATCCAGGTCCTCAAGTCTATTCCATTGGTCTATAGTTCTGTTTTTATGCCAGTACCATGCTGTTTTTATTAGTATGGCTCTGTAATATAGCTTTAGATCAGGTATGGTGATGCCTCCGGAGGTATTTCTTTTGCTGAGGGTATGCATGGATATGCGAGGCCTTCTGCATTTCCATATGAAATTTGAGATCATTTTTTCATTCTCTGTGAAGACCACTGTTGGGATTTTAATTGGAATTGCATTAAATCTGTATATTGCCTTTGGTAGGATTGCCATCTTCACCATGTTAATTCTGCCTATCCAGGAGCATGGGAGATCTTTCCATTTTCTCAAGTCCTCAATTTCTTTTTTGAGTGTTTTTATGTTTTTGTTTTATAGATCTTTAACTTCCTTGGTTAACATTATTCCAAGGTATTTTACTTGTTTTTGTTGCTATTGAAAATGGAACAAGGTCCCTTATTTCTTTCTCTGTATCTTTGTCATTTACATATAGAAATGCTACTGATTTTTGTGCATTGATTTTGTATCCTGCTACTTTGCTGCAGGAGTTAATCACCTTCAGGAGTTTTGCAATGGAGTCTCTCTGGTCTCTTATGTATACAATCATGTCATCAGTGAATAGAGCTAACTTAACTTCTGCCTTTCCTGATTGTATCCCTTTTATTTCTTTCTCCTGTCTTATTGCTTGAGCTAGGACTTCCAGTAGTATATTGAAGAGCAGAGGTGAGAGTGGACAATCCTGTCTTGTTCCTGATCTCAATGGGAATTCCTCCAGTGTCTCTCCATTAAGCATTACTTGGGCCTTCGGAGCTTTGTATATTACCTTTATTATGTTAAGATATGAACCAACCATGCCAATTCTCTCCAATGTTTGATCATGAAGTGATGTTAAATCTTGTCAAAGGACTTTTCTGCATCTTTCGAAATGATCATGTGGTTTTTGTGTTTCACCTTGTTTATGTGGTATATTACATTGACAGATTTCCATATGTTGAACCACCCTTGTGTTCCTGGGATGAATCCCACTTGATCAAGGTGGATATTGCTTTTGATGTGTTGTTGGATTTGGTTTCCGAGGATTTTGTTCAGGATATTTGCATCTAAGTTCATCAGGGAAATAGGCCAGTAGTTTTCTTTTCTTGTGGCATTTCTGCCTGGTTGTGGAATGAGGGTGATACAAGCTTCATAGAAGGAGTTGGGTAGCTTTCCCTGTATTTCAGTTGTGTGGCACAGTTTGAGGAAGATTGGTTTGAGTTCTTCCATGAAGGTTTGATAGAATTCAGGTGAGAAGCCATCTGGTCCCGGACTCTTCTTTTGGGGGAGGTTTTTACTTACTTTGTCAATCTCCATGAGTGTGATAGGTTCATTGAGGAGATTAATCTGCTCTGAGTTTAGCTTTGATAGATGTTATTCATCCAGGAATTTATCCATCTCCTCCACATTATCCAGTTTTGTGGAGTAGAGGTTTGTGAAATAAGTCCTGATGATCCTCCCAATTTCACTGATGTCTGTTGTGATCTCTTCTTTTTCATTTGAATTTTGTTAGCTTGAAGCATCTCTCTTTTTTTGCTTGATCAAATTGGCCAGGGTTGTGTCAATCTTGTTTATTTTTTCAAAGAACCAGCTCTTTGTTTTGTCAATTTTCTTAATTGTTTTTTAAGTTTCCAATTCATTAATTTCTGCTCTGATTTTAATTATTTCTTTCCTTCTGGAGCTCTTTGGGTTGTTTTTTTATTGCTTTTCCTGTGCCCTTAGGTGGATGTTTAGGTTATTGATTTGGGATCTCTCTGCCTTTGTTATGAAGGCTTTAGTGCTATGAATTTTCCCTTGATTGCTGCCTCCATTGTGTTCCATAAGTGTTGGTACAATGTGTTCCCATTGTCATTCATTTCTAGAAATTTTGCAATTTCATTTTTTTATTTATTATTTAGTTTTGTATTCAGCAAATAAAGTCAGTTTGGTACCATTATTAGGCTCATCCGTGACCTACCCTTTCCCCTTGGCCCCTCCTTGTTGAGGTATACTGGTCCTGCATTGTGGAGTTAGCCCACAGTTATGGGTAGGCTAAATCCACTATCCATTTATTGTATGCTGTTCAGTTTCCAGGTGCCGTTGAGATTCTTGGTGGGTCTTTTGCTGTTAATTTCTAGCAATATAGCATTGTGATCTGATATCATGCAGGGAATTATGTCAATCTTTCTAAATATATGGAGGGAGGCTTTGTGATCCAGCATATTATCTATTTTAGAGAATGTTCCATGAGCTGCTGAGAAGAATGTGTAGTCTGTGGATTTGGGATGGAATGTTCTGTAGATGTTCATTAGGTCTAAATGATCTATGGCTTTGTTGAGCTCTCTTACTTCCCTGTTGAGTTTCTGTTTGCATGATCTGCCTATTACTGATAATGGTGTATTGAAGTCCCCAACTATGATGGTATTGGTAGTTATTTCTGTTTTATTGTCAAGTAGGTTTTGGATTATGAACTGTGGTGCCCCTCTGTTTGGTGCATACAGATTCATGATTGTAATATCCTCTTGATGGATCATTCCCTTGATCAGTAGGAAGTGGCCTTCCTTGTCTTTTTTGATTATTTTTGGTTTGAAGTCTATTTTATCCAATATTAATATAGCTACGCCTGCTTGTTTCTTCTTCCTGTTTGTTTGGAATATTGTTTTCTACCCTTTCACCCTGAGGAAGTGTCTGTCTTTAGTGGTGCAGTGGGTTTCTTGAAGACAACAGATTGAGGGCTCTAATTTTTATTATCCATCCTGTTAGCTTGTGTCTCTTGATGGGTGAATTAAGGCCTTTAATATTTAGGATAATGACTGTAAGATTTGACTTGATCTTTGCCATATTGTGATGGTATATGTGGTTTGGTGTTTTCATGGAATTTGAAGATTTTTTGTGTCTTCTCTGAGTTTGGTTATTGTGATCTGCTTCTTGTAGGCATTTGAGTTTGATGATTTGATTCTTCTGTGTGCAGAAATTCCTGAAGTACTTTCTGTAGGTTTGGTTTAGTGTTAATATAATTGTAAAGCTGAGTTTTGTCATGGAAAGTTTTTCTTTCACCATCTATTATGACGGATACTTTTGCTGGGTAGAGTAGTTTGGGTTGGAAGCCATAGGTTCTTAGCCTTTTCAGTGTTTCATTCCAGGCCCTTCTAGCTTTCAGGGTTTCCATTGAGAAGTCTGGAATAATTCTGATGGGGTTACCTTTAAAAGTGGTGTGCTGTTTTTCCATACCTGCTTTTATGACTTTCTCTTTGGTGTCAATGTTTAGAGTCTTAATGACAATATGTCTTGGACAGTTTCTCTTTTGGTCCAGTCTGTTTTGAGTACTGTTAGCTTCTTGTATCTTGTATCTTGATGGGCCTCTCTTTTAAGAGACTGGGGAGGTTTTCTTTGATTATTTTGTTAAATAAGTTCTCCATGCCTTTGGTCTGAATTTCTTCTCCTTCTGGTATTCCAATGATCCTGATATTATGATGTTTAAAGGTACACCACAATTCCCTCATGTTCTGTTCACAGAAACTTTTGAACTTACTGAAACCTTTGAACTCTCAAACTGTTTCACCCATCTTGTTTTCCAGATCAGCCTCCACATGGCTGGCTCTGTTCTTGAGAGCTTCTAGAGAGTTTTGGCTTTGTTCTATTTAGGTTTGCATTTTCTACTACTTTTTTATGTGTAGTTTCCATCCCTCTGTCAAGCTCCCTTTTCACATCATTTTCTGGTTTTCTTGATGCTTCTTGGAATTCATTCTTGCATTTCTTTATGTCTTCATTTAGCATCACCAACTGATTTTTGAAGGCCTCTTTTTTTTTCACTCTCCCACATTTCTCTTAACTGTCTTTGAATTCCTTCCATTTTCTTATCTATTAGGTCTAGTCTAGTGATGGCAGTATCCACACGTTTATTGGTCCTTTGTTGCTTTTCTGCAAGTTCTACCAGTAGCTTGGTCTGGGTTGCTTTTCTCATAGCTGCATTTTGGTTTTCTGATCCTAATTACTCTTCATTGTTTTGATTAGGTACATTCCTTTTAGGACTAGGTGATCTAACTGGATTTTCTTGCATTTGATTTTTCATGTTATTTCTTTTGTTCTGTGGTCTGCCCATCACAGTATATTGGCATGTAGGTGGGTGGATCAGCCAGGGCTCAAGCACATTGGGAATCTGAAGCAGCCTGAGGCAGTTGCCAAGCCGGCTGGGCTTTGGCTCTCACTTGCCAAAGCCGCCTGAGCTCCTGCCTGACAGGGTCACCAAATTTTCCTGAGCTCTCACGTGGTAATGTGCCAAAGCTGCCTGCGCTCACACTAGGAGGGGCACTGAGGCACCATGCGCCTAAGCAGCCCAAACTCCAGCATAACAGAACACAGGGACCCCGAAGCAGTCTGAGCTCCCCCACAGCAGGACAATGGCATTCAGCTGGTGCGGCAGACAGGGAGGGGCTGGCACCTGAGCTGGCACAAATGACAGGCAGAGACAGCCTGAGCTCACACAGGCAGTTGGAATGGGCCTGGGCTTGTGCGTGAATGTGCAGCAGCCTGAGCAGTAAATGAGCAAATGGGCTGAGCATGCAAAGCTTGCACAAGCAGGGATAGGCAGGGTGGCATGCGTGTTGTGGGCAAATGGATCAAAGGACCCTGAGCTCCAATGGGCCAGTGAGTGTAGCCTGGCTATGGTCACTCATGGGCAGGGGTAGCAGGGAGATCACCCCTGTGCAGTGAGGCAAGTGGAACTATGCTGGCCTGGGACTCTTTTTCTACAGTAAGTGTGGGAGTTTCCTGAAGCTGGGACTGTGGGTACCACAGCTGCTTGGGGGTGGGTGTGGGGCACTGGTGTGCTACCACACACAAGGGAATCAACAATTCCCTTATTTTTCCCCTCTGTGCCCTCCCACTGGCAATCTATTGGAGATTTCTCTCCCCTAAAAGATCCAGTGAACCCTTAATGTCTGGCCTTTCTTTCCTGGGGATGTCCAGTGCAGTTAGGTGGTTGCTGTCTTGGCCAGAAGTCCTCTTTCTCTCTTTCAAATAAATAAATAAAATATTTAAAAAATGAAAGATGAAAAGGATAGCATCACAATGGCTACCAATGGAATTCATAAAATCATATGTACCTTAAAAATATATGCTCTAGTATACTGGAAAATCTAAACTTAATGAGTTTCTAGCTAGGTATGATGTTTCAAAATTAAACCAAGATTAGATAATTTATGTTTTTTTAAAACTATTCATTGTTTTCCATTTTTAATGTTTTTCAATACATGTGTAGTGTATTTTGATCTTATTTCCCCAAATTATGCACTCTTATTCCTTCCTGCTCCCATGAGTCACCCTCATTGATTATCATCTGTAGTGGTTTGAATATAAATGGCCCATAACCTCGGGTATTTTTGATAAAGCTTCCAACTTAGTGGAAGGTGGGTCTCTGCTGGAAGATGCTTGTCAGGAGTGGATTTTAAATCTACCCTTAAGGTGTATTTTGAGCCAGCTTGAGCCCTGACTGCTCTCTTTGTCTCTCTGCTACAGATGGATGCTGAAGTGATCCAGCTTCTTCTGCCACTCACCAACAGAGTTACTCATGTAGAAGACAGAACCTCTAACCTAGAAGATAATACAGAAGAAATTGATTGGAAGGCCAAAAACTTTGCTAAATTCAAAAAATCAAGTGAACAGAACTTGAGGAAACTGTGGGGCACCATAAAACAACCAAATATCAGGATCATGTGTATACTAGAAGGAGAGGAAATCCAGACCAGAGGCATAGAGAACATACTCAACAAAATTATTGAAGAAAACTTTCTGAATCTTGCAAAAGAGAGGCCCATCCAGATACAAGAAGAGCACAGAACACCTAACAGGCAGGAACAAAAAAGAAACTTTCCAAGACTCATATATATATATATATATATATATATATATATATATATATCACTCTTAGCAATGGAGACAAAGACAGAGTGTTAAAAGCAGCAAGAGAGAAGCAATTCACAACATACAAAGGCAATCCCATTAGAACAACATCAGATTTCTCAATGGAAACCCTGAAAGCCAGAAAAGCCTGGAATGGAACACTTCAAAGTCTTAATAACTATGGCTTCCAACCCAAGCTACTTCATCCAGCAAAAGTATCCCTCATATTATATGGTGAAAGAAAAACTTTCCATAAAAAGTCAACTCTATAATTATATGAACACAAAGCCAAATGTACAGAGAATACTTGAGGGAATACTCCTCACAGAGCAGTCAAACAACTAATCTCAAGGGCCAACAAGAAGATAACAATAACCAAAATAAACCAGGCTCAAAATAGTACATAACACATGAAAGCAAGCAAATCCCATAAAACACCTCATCATGGCAGGGATTAATTCAAGCCTCACAGTAATAAGCTTAAATGTTAATGGTCTTAACTCACCCATCAAATGACATAGGTTATAAAGGTGGATCAAAACACTGAATCCTTCTATATGCTGTCTTCAAGAAACCCACCTCACCACTTGCCGGGGTCCAGCCCTGGTTTGAAGAAGGGTCCCCAAAGAGAGGTGTAGAGGTGTGAAAGGGAGCAGCACAATAATGACTCAAAGTCAAATTCTGATGCAAGCTGACAAACTAAAGCTGAAGGCAGCTGAGTCTCTCTCTCTGTCTGCCACAGCTCTTAACCTCAGTCTTTTACATTCTGATTATGTTATGCAAGAACAAACTTCAAGAAAGGTAAAGTTCCACAAATTCATAGACACCTTTTGCTATTTGTTAACATCAAACAATCCCATAATTATTTACCTCAAGCACAGCCGTCAGGCCCCTATAATGATTAACTATTTTTACACTTTCCCCATGTATGTGCAGTCAAGTACTTGTGGTTTCATGAGCTGCTACTTTCAGTTGCTATATTAAAGGTGATAGACAGAACAACCACAAAATGGAGGTTCCCACCATTGACCATTGATCCAATAAACCTGTTTATCCCCCAACCATTTCTTTTGAATTCCCCTTTCCATGCCCCTCCAATACTTAGATTTTGGTCCTCCAGATTGACTTCTTTCTGACCTCAGTTGTTCTTCCTGTAAGGATTCTTGGTAAAGAGTCATAATTTGTTGCAATTGCCACCATTCAGAAAAATTAGTCATGGAACAATTCTTACACTCTTCCAGGAGGTTCATTGTTTCCTTCTCAGTGTACTGTACTACATGCCTGACTTTCTTTAAGGCCTTAAGGAAAACAATTATTTCTGACTCATTTTCTTGTTTTCCCAATTCTATGCCAGAGCTTCTTTCAGATACATTGACCAACACTTCAATAACATCCATTTTTTGCTGGAAAAGTAAACTTAGAGGTTGGTGCACCAAATGAAAGAAAAAGACAAACATTACACAGAATGCCATAAATATCTGTAGCACAAAGAGCCAAAGATGTTTTCTATAGAGGGGCCACATTGGACTCCAAGGAAGAGACAGCTGGGCTGGAACTGTGTCATGCAGCTCTTCAGTGCTCAATTCCTCATGATCCTTAAATGGCATGCTTGCCGTCTCCAGCAACCATTAAAGATAGATACCTCCACAGGGTGAAAGGTTGGAAAATGATATTCCAAGCAAATGGAAATATAAAACAAGCAGGTTTTGCTATATTAATATCTGATAAAATAGACATCAAACCAAAAGTAATGAAAAGGGACAAAGAAGGCCACTTCTTACTCATCAAGGGAATGATCCAATATGAGCACATCAAAATCATAAATATACATGTGCCAATCACAGGGGCACCACAGTTTATAAAACAAAATCTACTTGACAATATAACAAAAATAAACACCAACACTGTCATAACCAGAGACTTCAATACTATCATCAATAGGCACATCAGCCAAGCAAAAAATCAACAGGGGGATAAGAGCTCAACAACATCATAGATCAACCAGAACTAATAGATATCTACAGAGCTTTACACCCCGATTCTACAGAATATACATTCTTCTTGAGAGCCCATGGAACCTTCTCCAAAGTTCACCATATATTAGGCCATAAAATATGCCTTCATAAAGTCAGGAGAATTGTAGTAACTTCCTGCGTAATGTCAGGTCACAATGCTTTAAAGCTAAAAATTAGCAAAAGGAGGCACATCAAGAATTCCACCAGCTCTTGGAGACTAAACAACACAATTTTAAACAATGAATGGATCATTGAAAAAATAAAAAAAGAAATTGTAAAATTCCTAGAATTAAATGATAATGAAAACACAACCTACCAAAACTTATGGAACTCAATGAAGGCAGTTATAGGGGGAAAATTAATAGTCCTAAATGCCTTCATTACAAAGACAGAGAGATCACAAATCAATAACATAACTGTGCACCTAAAGACACTGGAAAAAGAAGAAGAATACAACCAAAGAGCTCCTGAAGGAAAGAAATAATCAAGATTAGAGCAGGAATTAATGAATTGGAAACTAAGAAAACAATTTTAAAAATCAATGAAATGAAGAACAGGTTCTTTGAAAAAAATAAACAAGATTGAAAAAGCCCTGGCCAAACTGATCAAGAAAAAAAAAAAAAAAACACAAAAATAGTGTCTCAAGTTAACAAGATCAGAAATGTAAAAGGAAAGATCACAACAGACATCAATGAAGTTGGAAGACTCCTCAGGGCATACTACCAAAACCTCTACCTCACAAAATTTAATAATGTGGAAGAAATGGATGAATTTCTAGACACATACCACCTACCCAAACTAAACTCAGAACAGATTAATATCTTAAGCAAACCTATCACATCCATGGAGATTGAAAAGGTAATCAACCCCCGCCTGCCCCCCCCCCCCCCAAAAAAAGTACAGGACTGGATGGCTTCTCAGCTGAACTCTATCATACTTTCATAGAAGATCTGAAGCCAATTTTTCTCAAACTATTCTACATAAGTTGAGACCAGGGAATCCTCCTCCACTCCTTTTATGAAGAGTCATCCTAATACCAAAACTAGACAGAGATGCAAAAGGAAAGAAAACTAAAGGCCTGTTTCCCTAATGAACTTAGAGGCAAAGATCCTGAACAAAATCCTTGCAAACTGAATTCAACACCACATCAAAAGCATTATCCACCTTAGTCACGTAGGTTTCATCCCAGGAAAGCAAGGATGTTTTAACATATAGAAATCAGTCAACATAATACACCACATAAATAAACTGAAACATAAGAACCACATGATCATCTCAATTGATGCAGAGAAGGCTTTTGACAAAATACAATACCACTTCATGATCAAAACACTGGAAATAATACACATGGAGGGTTTATATCTCAACACAATCAAGGTTATATATAATGCTCCTAAAGCCCAAATAATACTTAATGGGGAAAAACTCAAGGAATTCCCACTGAGTTTCAGAACAAGACATGTGTGCCCACTCTCACCACTGTTCTTCAACATAGTACTAGAAGTACTAGACCAAGCAATAAAACATGAGAAAAATTAAAATGGATCCAAATTGGATCCAAAATGGATCCAAAGCAAGAAGTCAGGTTAGCCCTATTTGCAGATGGCATGATCCTATATGTAAGTGACCTGAAAGTCTCCACCCCAAAACTTCTAAAGGTGATAAATTCCTTCAGCAAAGTGGCAGGATACAAAGTCAATGCACAAAAATCAGTTGCTTTTCTATATGCAAAGAACAAATATACAGAGAAAGAAATCAGTGAATATGTCTCATTTTCAATGACAACAAAAAATTAAATACCTAGGAATAACACTAACAAAAGATGTGAAATAACTATATCTATATAATGAAAATATAAAAGCACTCAAGAAAAAAATAGAATTGGACTTGAAATTATGGAAAGACCTCCCATGCTCCTGGAAAGGTAGAATTAATATTATGAAAATGGTAATTCTACCAAAAGTAGTACACAAATTTAATGCAATACCAAAAAAATATCAGCATCATTCTTCACAGAGATTTAAAAAGTGATTTCAAAATTCACATGGCATGGCAAAAGGCCTCTGATATCCAAAAATATCCTCAGCTAAGAAACACCTCTGGTGGTATCACCATACCTCATCTAAAGCTATATTACAATGCCATAGTGACAAAACCGTCATGGTACTGGTATAAAAATAGAAACATAGACCAATGGAACAGAATTGAAGACCCAGACCTTAGGGCAAGCAATTACAGCTGCTTGAGTGCCAATCATGCAGACAGGAGAAAAGACAGCATCTTCAACAATTGGTATTGGACAAATTAGATGACCACATGTAGAAAAATAAAATTAAACCCACTCATTTTGCCATACACAAAAATCAAGTGCAAATTGATCAAAGACCTTAATTAAGACATGAAACTCTGCACCTACTGGAAGAAAAAATAGGAAGCACTCTCCATGATATAGGACTAGGAAAAGACTCCCTGAACAAAATCCCAGTAGCCAAGGAAATTAAACAAGCACTGAACCAATGGGATCTCATGAAGCTAAAAAGCTTTTGCACAAACAAACATGCCATAAGCAGAGCCATTAGATTACCCACTGAATAGGTATACCACTGACAGAAACCCAATATCTAAAATCTACAAAGAACTCAAAAAACTAAACAGTAAAAAAAATCAAACAACCCACTCCAAAATTGGGGCAGAGAAATAAACAGGAAGTTCTCAGAGGAAGAATTACAACTGCCTAACAAACACTTAAGAAAACGTTCAACATCCCTAACCATTAGGGAAATGCAAATGAAACTATTATGAGATTCCACTTTACCTTAGTAAGGATAGCAAATATTAAAAAATCAAATCAAAACAAATGTTGGCAAGGGTATTGAGATATAGGAACGCTCATCTCTGTAGGTGGGAATGTAAGGTGGTATAATCACTGTGGAAATCAATTTGGAGACTCCTGAAAATTATCAACAGACCCTGTTGTTCCCTTACTGGGCATTTACCCTAAAGGATCCACATCTTAGTTCGGAAATATTCACTCAAACATGTTTATAGCTGCTCATTTCATAATAGCTACAAACTGGAATCCTGGGGGTCTCCATCACTGGATGAATGGATAACCAAGATGTGGCATATCTGCATGATGGAATTCTACTCAGCAGTAAGAAAAAAATGATACACTGAAATTTGTCAATAAATGGTCAAACTTGGAACAGATCATTCTAAGTGAACTCACACAACCACAGAAAGACAACCATAGCATGCTGTCACTCATCTGCAGTTCCTAACCTGGATCAACCAGAGTTGCTGATATAACTGAATAACATCTTGAGGCTTGGAAAATAGGAAGGATAGGGCTTGGGGGAAGGGAAAAGGTGAGGAGGGAACACAAAACTGAACCCAAATTGAACTGGCACCATAGAATGCTATATCCTGGAAGTCAGACCAAATGGTGGAACCCTCAAGAGGATCTTAGAGGGAGTGCCTGAAGCGAAAAGGCCTGGAGAGAATGAGATGAAACCTAACCTCAAATTTCTCCTGTTTCTCTTTCTTCTCTGGCTTTTAAATTTTTCCTTGACCCACAATCCTCATCGGCTTACCTGCATCTTCAACAAGGAAGGCCTCTCCATAAAAGGGGCAGGGAGGTGGGAAAGGATGGTACCAACATGTGATGTACAAAATATGTCCATATCTAATAATAATAAAATAAATAAATATTTAAAAAAGACTTCTACAATGAAACCTTTAAAATACTTCAGAAAGAAATTGAAAAAGAACTTGCTTGAAACTTTCATGTTTTGGATTGTGAAAATGAATGTTCTTCAAAAGAAATGTGTAGGTTCATTGCAATACCTATCAATATTGCAATACCGTTTTTCTCAGAATTAGAAAAAAAAAAAGTCCTAAACTCAGTGGATGACAGAAAATAAAAGAAGGAATAGAGGGAGTTGTTTGGAACAAGAAAGGATACAGTGGGGTGTGAGTGGGGCAAGAAAAAGGAAAGGGGATGGAAGTTTATAGTGAGCACTAAAGAAGTTAGTCAAAAGGGGGATTATGTAGATTCAGTTTACACACTTTATTCACTCTTCACACATGTTAATCAAACTAATTCCCTTCCCTTGTTCTCTCAACTATCCTAGCCTCCTGGCCTTAACCCCTTGGGGCACTCACAGTGACTCCACTTGGCCTGCAGGCAGCCCTGTCTGGGCTGGGTCTTGCTTTTTTCCCTACCTGGCTGTTGAGGGGTCCCAGGGGCTGCTGTTCTCCTCACAGCGGGTGTCAGCAGAGAGAGAAATGTGGAGTGTGCCTCTCTGAGTTGAGTGACAATTTCCGGAGTCTTTTCTGGAATTGTTATACCCCTTTTTTCCCTCAGTCATTCTGGCTGCTGATAGCCACCTTAGCATAAGTTCATTTGCATATCACACCATATCGACACCCAGAGGGTCTGGTCAGTCTCTGGTCTTGGCCCCTGGCTGCCATGGTGATCTCTCCACTGCTGAGTGAGTGCCCCATTTCTACTTCCAACTATTGCTTTTAGCAACTCCCATGTACTTCTAACATCCCATTTTTATTTTTAATTATTGCTCCTAACATCCCACCCCATGATGCCCCAAGCCTAGGGGTGAAGGGGCATCACAAACCTTAAAAGTTAAACCACATTGCAAATCCACACTAAATTGAAAAACACAGTAAACAATCATATAATATTATTTTAAAATAACTTAATGTATAATAGTGAGAGAGTGTTTCAACAGTCTATATTCAATACAGATAAGCAGATAAGCAAGTCAGATAAGCAGAAAGTTGAAACAAACAAAACTTATCCAAAGGTTGCACCAGCTGTCTCAAGCAATATTTCTTCCAAGATCTAACAGGTAGTGGTAGGTTCTTAACAGGTAGGTTCCAGAGAACACCAAGAAAAATTAAGCATGATAGCAAGAGTCAGGATCATGTCTAATCATCTGTTGGATCATGGCAGGATGCACGTAACGTCTATTAAGGTGCACCCTTTTGGACACACTTGGAAGACTGGCATGCCTGGATACAATATGCATTTGCACTTGGACCCCGCTTCACTGATGTCTCTCATCACTGATGGGAAGTATTGATAAACGGCAAGTCAGTCATCAAGTCCATGACTCCCCATTTACATACTCTAGTTAGAGGCAAGATCATATAGAAATAGTACGGGAGGTCATGATGATGTCTAAAAGAGACAAGCCTGGGTCCAAATTGCATTCCAGCCAAATTCCGCCACCGCAAGGTCTTTTGATCCTCCTGTCTGATGGAATATCCAGCTTGTAACCTGCACAATGGATCAAATCTTTGGAAGGGCCATCAGGTGACATCCAGTCTGGGAAAGATGTATTCAATTGCAGACATGTTGTAATTCGTGCTACTGCAGCTTCTGCATGATTTATAACATATTATCTGATTGTCCATATGCACATCCAAAGGTATGGTGCAGATGAATTTTCTGCTGTAATGTGTATAGTATCACATAAAGTTTTAACTGCCTGCTGGGGAAAAAAAAAAAAAAAAAACCTCCCTCTGAGAGGCCATCTGTTGGTCGTGCTTGGGCTGTATCAAAGGAAAACATGGAGCACTCATATAGGGAGGGAGCAGGGTTTGCTACCTTATATAGAGTTGCAGGTTTCATTGATTCTGTTGCAAAAAATACTGGCACAGTTAGATTGGCAAAGTATAACCACTTCTGTTGTTTGCCATTATGTACAAACATGTAGGTGGTATTATGTGACATATTGACATAATATTGTAGGTGTGGTTGGGTCACTGTAAAGATCCAAACAACTGCTATCCCATTCAAAGGAAACCTATTGGGGCTGATAAAAGTAAGGGATTATTTGGAAATAAAGAATAATTGTCTTTGTATATAATCATCACATTATGTGTGACCCATGAATATTTCATAGTAAGAGGTAAAGTTTCTGGATGCTGCACACATAAGGCTGTAGGGTACACTTGGGTTCTGGTGGATTTATATAACCCAGGTGTTTCCAGAGCTACAATGCATAAGGTATCATATTCAAGGCATTTATAATTTGTTTGAGGATCAACATAAGTGGTGTAAGGCTGTGGTATTGGATCAGTAAGGATAATTGGGAATTTATAATGGTGAGTACCCAAGGTTAGTATCTTCTGCTAATCTGACATTGTCAGGAAACTGTCATTAGTGACATCCATATAGATTTCCTGCTAATTCCGTCACTCTAGTTTTGCCATAATATCGCAAATTAGGGAAGCCAGCCACACATAAAATAGTATAATTAGTTGATTTTAACCTCAGGTATAATCCAAACAATTCCTTGGAGGAAGGAGTCCCATATAGTGACAGGATTGGTGCCCACTGAAAACTATCAGCTGGTTGTTTTGTCTCCCAGTGGGAAGGCCAGGGATAAGCAGTGGGGGTAGCTGGTGGATCATCAGCCATTGTATCATTGGTGTTGTCATCATCATCATAAAAATCCTCAGCAAGATCCAGCATCTGTCTAGTCCATGGCACAAAGAAAGCTGACAAAAATTTTGGCTCTGCCCCATACTTGTATGTGAAGGTTTGATCCGTATCTTCGTTGTCCCATTCAAAAATATATCTGTAGGCTCCCCCATTGTGGTGAACTTCGTGATATGTCTTGTGCAAACATCAATCTTGCACATGTGCATAAGGTAGATTGCAGAGGCTGCTGTGACCTGGTGTCAGAGCTCAGTACCTCAGCAACGTAAAGAGTTCTCATCATGAATACTGGTTTGATCTATATCTTTTAGGGAAGCTCTGACTATTGGGCTGTATTGGGCAGTTGTCTTTCTGTAAGAACAGTACACGTGGTGGCCCACATGCTGGCATCAGGCATATTTAGCCCAAAAGGAGCATCTTGTATATGTAATATTGAGACCAATATGGTAATGGTTCTAATATTGTGGAACCAAGCCCTCAGAATCTTGTAATTCTGGTGGTGCAGCGGTAGTAGCAATTATGTCATTAATAATAATAGCAATAATATAAAAAATCACCACACCCATTCCTTGGGGTGTGGTATTCCACATGCTCCACATATCATTGTGTAAAGATGTCTATAATATAGAGGGTATAATTGGTTACCCATGCATGGGTCTATTGGATAGTCTTATTATTATATTTCCTGCTACCACAAAAGAGTAATGCCCCAGTAGCCAGACCAATACTATCAGGGTACACACTACGCTTATGACCCAGCTGATTAGTTTAACTACTTTCATGTTGAATGCCATCCAATGATATCTTTTAATTTCATCATGCATAGGTCTTTCCTTCCCCACGTTGTCTAGATCATATTTAGACCTCTGGGGGCCACAATTTCCTGTGGGGAAAAAGACTTGTCAGCTTCACACCGTGTGATTTTGTGTGGTAATAACATCATAACTTTATCTTTTATTTTGGGTAGGTCAATAACTCCATGCCCATATACTTCCTTCAAGAGGCTGACTGTATGCTGTCTGTCTCTGAAATTTAATTCAAAACAGGCTCTTTCCAATGCCTTCTTCAAAGTGTAGTGTTTGAAATTTATATTTAATTTTTTTTGTTTTTATTTATTTATTTGAGAGCGACAGAGAGAGAAAGGCAGAGAGAGAGAGAGAGAGAGAGAGAGAGATAGAGAGAGAGAGAATGGGAGCGCCAGGGCCTCCAGCTACTGCAAAGGAACTCCAGATGCCTGCACCCCCTTGTGCATCTGGCTTACTTGTGTCCTGGGAAATCCACCCTCGAACTGGAGTCCTTCACAGGCAAGTGCTTAAACGTTAAGCCATCTCTCTAGCCCTGAAGTTTATATTTTAAAAGGCCATTAAAAAGTTCTATATTCCCTGCTGCTGTTGGGTTATATGGTAAATGAAAATCCCAGAGTATATCCATTGCACGTACCCATTTTTGTACTACACTTCCTGTAAGGTGAGATCCTTGATCTGAAATAATTAGCACGGGGGGTCCCATGTGCAACCCAAGTTTACGGTGTATAAGTAGTTGGGATCTGATTTGGCTTGTCACAAGCCTTGGCGTTTCCCAAGCCTGTGTATAGATCTACTTTAGTACATGCACATTGATTATGGAAAGAAGATAAAGGGCCAATGAAATCAATCTGAATAGCACAGTTAAATTTTTCAGGCTTGGAGAGGTCATTAGGCAGGTTACGCTTAAACCTCAACTTGGTTCCAGGAAAGTCCTCACACCAGGAAATTATTCTTTTACATTCCTGTCAAGTTACAGATAGGTTTCTACATTACATCCACGTGAACATGGCGTGTATTCCCAAATGTCCTAAAGTCTTATGTCGCTTTATTAATTTCTCTCTATTAATTGGCGCTTCATTCTCAGGTACTAGATGCCATTGCATAGGACGTTTAAATGTCAGGCACAAATCTCTATTTTCTACAATCTTCCATGGGGCCTTATTTGTAATTCTTAGAGTCATAATTTGAGCTAACTGGTTTGCTTTACTGTTATGAATGCTAGTGACGTCTTGCCTACTTGTGTGTGTGTCCACGTGCGTTATAAGGACATTTACACCTTCTGCTAATTTACTAATCTCTATCCAAGCTTCCCTAGACCAAACATCCCTGCCATTGATCTTCCAATTAGTTTGTTTCCATTTAGCTGACCAGGGGCTATTCCATTGATCAGGCACCATGAGTCAGAGTAAATGCGGATCAACTGCTTCCCTTCTTTTGCTGACTGACTTAATGCCAGCAGGGCTGCATGTACTTCTGCATGCTGCGCAGACTTTGTCACCCCCTCATCCGTCAGGATATACCCGTCAGATGGTCTCCGGGCTAGATTTTCATTGCAGCTTGACCCCCATGTTTCTGTACATTCCGTCCCTGAACTACACATCCTCTTGCATTGGGTCCCATGCGGTAGTCCCCCATGTTCCAATACACCCCTCGTTTGGGGGAGGGGCGTCCACGACGGATGATGGCCTGTGTATAAGAGGCAGTTATGCCACCTCTTCTATCAGCCAGGCATTTCCCCTTTGGATGGCATCGCATGGTCCCTCACTGCAATACCTTCGGCTCTGATTTCATTCCAACCAAGGCTTCGCCTGGCATGTGCACCCATTCCAGAAGGGGGATTGGGGTTCTATTAGACATTGATTCTGGATATTGGGCCTAAATGTCCTCAAGGCCTCATACAGAGTCCATGCTAGTTTTTCAAAGAAGGAATATTTATTCTCTCAAAATGGAAACCTTTTGTAATAGAATGCTACTGGTAGTCTAACTCCCTGCAAGTCTTTTGTAAAAATGCTCCAGTCACCATAATTGTTCAGAAACAGTGTATCCATATATATCACATTCTCAGTTGTATAGTATGTAGTTGACAAAACTCAGATATGTATACACACACTTGATCAAAAGCTTGTTGTTGCTTGTCTCCCCAATGGAAGTCAGCAGGCTTCCTAGTGACATTATATAGCGGTTTCAATATTAATTGTAAATATGGTATATGAAGGCACACCAATATCCAAATAATCCAATTAAATGCTGGATTTGTGTTTTATTTTCAGGTGCTTTTAAATGAGCAATTTTATTGATAATACAAGAAGGAATCATGGGGCCCTCACTGGTCCAAATTATTCTTAACAATTTTACACTAGTGTCTGGGGGGTGGACTTTTTCATTATTAATTGTCTATCCATCCTCCTTCAAAGTTTTTACTAGTGCATCTAACACTTCCTGCACATTCTCCTTGGCATGCCCACAAACAATTATATCATCCACATAAGACCCAAGTGGGGGAGGGGAATGAGTTATAATGGTTTATTATCTGTAGGTATGGAAGGTGTTAATAAAAAGAAAGTAATAATAATAATAATAATAATAGTAATAATAAATAATGCAAAAGTTAGGATTCACAAGTCTGTGTGATCCCCAGTCTCAAAATCCTGAATCACTCTGATTGCACCAAAACTCATCCTGACCTTACATACAACATCAGTAGGAGCTCCTGAGGAAAGAAAAGTCACCATTCAGTTCACATGCAGCTTCTACAAGGACACTACTGGAAAGAGAAGTCACCATTCAGCTCATTGCAGAATTGACTTCTGTATTTGAGTATTTGTTTTATAACTTGTATTGGCTCAGCCTTTTCTTGCTATGCCCAATGCCATCTTGTGCAGTGTGAATATTCTGTACCATATGTTGTTTTGGTTTTGTAGGCTTATAGTAAAGATATCTTGATCTATGGGGATGATTGAACACTATGGAGATTGTGCAAAATAAGTAAACAAATAAATGTGGGGACTTTTAAAGTTTGACTGAATGCATGGCATTTTACATTATGGATAATAAGCAGTTTATGAGGTCCAGAGGTGTAATGTGGTAGTATGAATTAGGTGTCCCCTGGAAACTCATGTGCTCTGAACGCTAGATCCCAAGCTAGTGGTAATTGGAACCTTACTGGAGGAAGTGTTTTAGGAACAGGCTTATGGGTGTTAAAGACAGCATCCTCTTTTCAGTGTTTGGCACACCCTACTGTGTCTGTTCTCTACCTGATAGTGGCCAGGAGGTGATGTCCAGCTGCTTTTCATGCCACGTTTTCCCCAGCCACCACGTAGTTTTGTGTGTCATCATGGGGTTTTCTGTGCTTAAACCCAAACCTCAGCTAAATCAATCTTATACAAAATATCTTAACTATATTCTGATAGGTAAGAATAATGTTTTTACAATGTGAACCCTACCAACAAATTAGATCTAGGTTTGTCAATAGGAACATGACTTGTATTTTATACAGGACATTTCTTAATTATGCAGGATTGTCCTGGAAATTTCAAAGCCTTTATTGGCTATTTTGCTACCATTGTCTTTTGCAGACCAAAATAACTGTGTTATCATTTATCTTCACAAATAAGATACTGTTATATTAAAAGATATGTTATTATAGTATTCATACATATAATAATAGAAGGCATATAAGAATTAATTTATTTCTTCAATTGAAAACATTTATACTTATGAAGGTGATATGAAAGACTTATGTAACAATTCAAAACTCATATTTTGGAATATAAAGCCATACTATACGCCTATAGGTTTCTGAGAATTCATCAGTTTAGTAGTACTTTTCTAACAAGTGTGACTTGGTGTCCATGTTTTTCTACACAAGGTTGCCACTCTGCCATGAGCATGCTCTATTGTCACCCAGGATTGATCAATGTCTTTGACCTTGTGTCTGTTTTACTGACACCTAGTACATAGTCATGACCTGGCTCTAAATGAATTAAAACACATCTTGTTTCCCTTGTGATGTCCTTTGTTCAATTCTTTGCTGATTGTTTGTGTCTCAATGTGGAATTCTCTTTCCTTCTCTAATGTCTAAGAGAATAAAGCAAACCATCTCAGTGGCAGAGAACCCTGGATCCTCAGGGAAAAGCCTACAGAGTGGCCAGTATAGCCACTACTAGAACCATTGTGGGAACTAAAAAATTAGCAGTTGGGTCTGGAGAGATGGCTTAGTGGTTAAGGCACTTGCTTCTGAAGCCTAAGGACCTAGGTTTGATTCCCCAGAACCCACCGTAGCCAGGTACACATGGTCTGGAGTTTATTTTCTGTGGCCCTGGTGCACCCTCTCTCACTCACTCTAATAAATAAAAATAAACTCTTTTTTTTTTTTAAAAAAAAAGTTTGCTTGATTTAAAAAAAAATTGCAGTCATTGCTACCAGAGAGAGGCAGAGAATGGTGGTAGACAGTTCAATTAGGTAATGATTGCAAGTGTTGGGGTGGCTTGATGTGAGTTCTTGTATCATAATGCACTCTGTAAGACACTAACCCAGGTCTGAGTTCTGTAGACCATTCTGATCTCTTCCCCATCAGTTCTGTCACTCACTCCATCCCAGTCACATGGGCTGCTCCTGATTCTTCCAATGCCAGTAGTTATTCATTGTTCAGAAAGCTTGCCTTGCCTCCTTCTGCTTGTCATACTCCTCTAGACTGTGGCATGCCTGTTTCCTTCACATCACTGAGGTCACCCCTCACATTCCGTCTTCTCAGAAAGGGTTCTTTGATCATTGACATTCAAGTATTCCCCAGGTCTTGTTCAGATACTCCTGGTGGTATTGTCACATTTGCATTGTTCATATTATATTTTGTCATCAGAAATAGTGTTGTTTAATAGAAACATAACATGAATTGTATCATTTCTAATTTTTAGCAATCACATTTTCTAAAATAAACAAAATTGGAAAATTAAATTTACTCTTATTTTACTCAGGGTATCTAAAATATTATCATTTCAACATGTAATAAGTGTTAATGTCTGAGTAATGTTAACATGATTTTTTTCTCCTTTAACCTACAGATAGTTGTTTTACACTTGGAGGTAATTCACTTTCCATTAAACACATGTCATATGGCAATAGTATCCTGACTGGTGGCCACTAAATTGGATGATGGAGATTTTACAGTGATGTCATTTTTAAATTTATGTGTCTGTCTTCCTATGTACTTCATTATCCATGGATTTGTTACATGAATTTTCAATTTCTTAAATGTTGAACAATTTTGATGTGAACTTCATCATTACATTCTATAATCACAAACTGTATCTGAAACATATGGTTAGACTCCAGCTATACTTTCTCCTCTCCTCTCTTCCCTCTTCCACACCATTCCTTTATTCCTTTCCCTTTCTCTCTCCTTCTTTCTACCTTTCACTTCTCATCTTTCTCTCTTTCTCTTTTCTCCCACTCCTCATCTTCTTCTCTCCTTGTGGTGATAGGGTTGTATTCCAGAGACGTACACATGCTAAGTAAGTCTTTTAATTCTGAGCAATGCTTCTAGCTCCCACTCATTATATATATATATATATAAAATTAGGTGTGATGCTTCAATCTATGGAGTGGTTCCTAATTACCAGACAGACTTACAAAGTAATGGAGAGGAGAGAATAAGCAGGCTGTAAAATACTCGATTCACATCTATTGGAATGAATAAAAACAAAACAAGCTTTGTGACAATACAACCTGGGTGTATAATGGGAGGAACTGAGCTCTGAAATATTGCTCATGGAAATAAAATCTGGTATGTTCCCTATAGAACCTAGTATAGAAATTTGTAATAAAATTAAATATATTCTTATCATCTTATCCATAAATTCTGCTTTGAGATACTTGCTCATATAAAATAATCAATGTTCTGAAAGAGTATCTATATATGAATTTTTACAATAGTCTTATAGGTCATTTCCACAAAACGAAAACCCAAATATCCTTAATTATAAATGAGAAAATAAGCTGTACTCAGCTACACATTGAAATACTATTTAACTTCAAATAGAAACAAACTTTTGACATATGCAACATGATGGGTGTAAGTCAAATGCAAAATGCAACAGAAGCCGGACTCAGATGGTTAAATACTGTGTGATCCCATTTATATGAAATTCTAGTGAAAGCCAAGCTATAGAACAGCTCAATAATACAATTCATGTTAGGGAGGACTTGTGTGGGAGAGGATAAGAGCTTCCTGAGGACTTTTATTTTATTTCTTTAAGCTCATTTTACTGTATAATAATAAAATGTGATTTTTAAAAAGATGCAACTATGCTGGAAGGCAAGATAATCCAAACGGTGGTCCTTTGTATCCCCATGTCAGCAAACAAATTGAGGATGGTCATGATACATGGCAACGCATAACAGAGAAGCTTCATTCAGGTTGCAAAGAGAAGGGAGAAGATCTAGGAGAGGGAGAAGGAATCCATTAACCAGCCAGCAGTGTCAGGTCTTCTGCAGAACAAAGGACAGCTATAGCCACTTCAGCTTTAGCAGAAATACTGTCCTGAGAACGAGGGGGTATTCTGAGGTATGGGAGCATGACAGAAGCCCAGGCTGAGGATACTCTGATACAGATAGACACAGGATTTTCCCTGGGCTTGCTGGTGCTTAGTCGGTGACTCATAGGGTGGTGACACCAAGAAGTGATGTCAGAAGACTTAGAGAGAAAGTAAAAAAGAAGTAAAAAGAAGACTAATTCTAACTTCTTATACTTTTTAAATTAATTGTAGAAACCAGGCCTCAGCATCAGGCTAATTATTTACTTCAGTGTAGAACAAATAAATGTCTTCATTTTGGTCTTATTTTACACAATTTAAGGGATTAATTTTTATACTTTTATGTCCTCTAAGGCTATTCATGTTCATCTACCTGCTTACTCAGTTTCACTACTTTATCTTTTATTTTTTTGGTATTAAGATGATTAAATATAATTTAATCAGGTACAATTTTTTTTTTGAGGTAGGGTCTCACTCTAGCCCAGGCTGACCTGGAATTCACTAAGAAGTCTCAAGGTGGTCTCAAACTCATGGCGATTCTCCTACCTCTGCCTCCCAAGTCCTGGGATTAAAGGCATGTGCCACCATGCCTGGCTTACAATGTGTTTTAATGAACCGTTCCTTTTCCCCAGGCCTCATGGGTAAGGAAGGACGTACTTAACTCTAGTCATCATTTTATGTGTTAAGCATGAATGATACTTAAGTGAGACATATGAAAGACACAGATTTTTAAACTAATAGGATTAATAAAATGAAATGTTAATATAATTCAATAAGCAGGGATCTACCCTATGTGTACTTATATAAGCATCTCCATGATGGAGTTCCAAACAGAGGATGGAAGCTTTGGAATCCTATCTGACCAACCATTATTGTTGTACTCAGCTTCACCTTGTTGGTATGAACATTCAACCAGACACAGTTTATGGCTGAAAAGGACTTATTTCCACTTACAAATCCAGGGAACATTCCATCACTGGGGCAAGAAGCTGATTACTTCCATAGATCCAAGCAGAAAGAAACAACTACAGCAAGAAAAATACCTTCACCAACAAACACAAACTCTTCTGAGCTCAAACTATTCTCTCTATACCTTTGGGCTGTAATTCAGATCTACATTCAGTGACATTTGCCCCCTGTAGCAGTAATCTGCCTGCTAGGAGCTAAAGCTGTAAATCCAGTTTCAATAAAACACCTGAGTTTATGTGGCAATTTAAAGTATCACATTCAAACTATAACAATTACTCTACTTTATTTAACTTGAAGGAAGAAAACATAAGGAAAATAAATTGAGTGAAATGGAAATGTGTATTATAAGGATTTTACTGGATAAACCACAGGATTTATAACTTCCACAGCAAGGACTTAACAATTCATGTAACTATGTGTTTGCTCTGAGTTTTTTGTTGGAATTATAAAAGTACTTTCCAAGCTAGCTTCAAATGCAAAAAAAAAAAAAAAAAAAGAAAGAAAGAAAACCATCTCTATATACTATAGATGTAAAATATTAAATTAGGAAATATCTCCAGAAAAAAATAATTTTTTGTTTTTTAAATTACCAAGCATGCTAAGTGAGACACTCATAAAGTAAACCTCATTAAAGAAATTATTAAGAAGAAGTTTGAGATTTTATTGAAGTGGTTATACAAGAATATTTAAAAGCTCCATGAAGTTACTTTGGATTACTAATGTTTACTGTATGGTTTCAGTGTAAAATGTTCCCCCAAATTCTTGAGAGTGGAAGGGTTAGCCCTGAGTAAAAGCAGCATATTTGGGTCAGCTATGGAAGAATTGTTTGGATTATGGGGACTCTTGCCTCCAGGAGGCATAGCCAATGAAACAATGGAAGGTAACAATTATTTGGGGGAGGTGAGTGACTAAGGACTTGCTCTGAGAATGTGTATTTTGCTCCTGGCCCTTTACTCTCTGTCACTTCCTGCTTCCTGCCTGTACTGGGTAATCAATTGCTTGTACATTTATCCTCTGAAAATGATGATCTACCTTAGCCAATCACTAGGAAATGGAAACCTAAGTCTAAATAAATCATTCTTCCCTCATTATTCTCAGGTTTTTGTCTCAGTGATTAAAAGATTTTGGGAATGTAACTACTAATGACATGTTAATGTTTGGTTAATTCTTTCAGTAAACTTGATTTGAGCTCCTATTGGGTTACAATCACATTTTTGCATGCAAGTTTGTCTCAAATATAAGATACACTGCTAATAACTACTTAATCCTTCATTTTCTTAAGTAGGAATAAATGAAAACATACAAATAGTTCTCCAAACATATGTGAGTATTATTTTTCTAAGGAAATTGGTAAGTATTCCTACTAGAATATAACATAGAAGAAACTCTTAAAGAGGTTCTTAAGTTATAAAATAGTTATTGATACAACAGTAGTCACAAACCAAAGTTAAGTATAAACACTATTCTTATAGAACATAAAATGTGACAGTAGGGCTAGAGAGATGGCTTAGCAGTTAAGGAATTTGTCTGCAAAGCCAAAGGACCCAGATTTGATTCTGTAGGACCCACGTTAGGTAGATGCACAAGGGGGCACATGTCTGGAGTTCGTTTGCAGTGGCTGAAGGTCCTGGCGTGCCCATTCTCTCTTTCTCTCTCACTCTCTCTCTCTCCCTCATTCTCTGTCACATAAATAAATAAATAAAAATAAAATATTTAAAAAAATTACAGTATATAGAAACTGACAGGTCATTTTATTACACTGCTGCACTGTAACAGAATGCTCTTCCAATTGCAGTGTCTACCACAGAAGACAAAGTTGATACTTCAGAAACACTTTATAAAAATATGACTCAGGAGAAATTAGAATAAATAATTTAAATCAGTAATAGAACACAAGAGTAAATCAGTATAACAGAATAAGGAAATGATATTATAGGAATGATCATGGCAAGTTTTCTGAAGATAATGTATATGAGGTAAGGGCAGAGAGTAAGAGATAATTTCTTCTAGAAAGAAGAGCAGTATGTTTGTAAAGACAAAGAGCTAATGCCTACTCATTGAGGGGCACTGTCCATAACTTAGTCTAAAAGCTGAAGTCAAGTTGTATCCATAAAGAAATTCAGTGGTTCTCAGAATCTCATCTCTAACCCTCTACATGGGTTGAAGTCAAGTTATATGTATATAGACCTTCAGTGGTTCTAACTTGCTCATCTCTGGCCCTCTAGCTTGGGCTGAAGTCAAGCTGTATCCATGCAGAACTTAACGTTTCTAAGTTTCTCACCTTTGGCCCTGTAACATGGGCTGACCCTTAGTGATTCTAAGTTTCTCATCTCTGACTCTCTAGGGCTTGCTATTCTGTCTACTCTGTACTCATTTCAAACTTTCTTTCATTTAATTTTCTATATCCCATCTCTGTCAAGCATTCAATGACTGATAGTAGAAATATTTACTAAAATTTACTATGGAAGAACCAAACAGCAATGTCTGCTAGAATCTCCAGGTAATCAAACAAATAAGGCTTAATAACAGCTATCAGAAGAGGATAATGGCCTCACATCTCTGATCTAATGACAAAGGAAAATAGTTTTTAAAAAACTATAAAAAGCCAAAAAGAAAAATACAGAGTCTGTTCCAGAGTTGTTATAGCAGTGTAGTGTGCCTCTCCCCACAACAATAGTGACCAATGATTATGAGAGCTGTAGAAACTGGTCTTAGACATTGACATTTTAAAGAGAAAAAAAGAAAAAGAGTAAGGAAGGGAGAGCAGTAGCTGCAGAGGAAGGACAGACACTGAGGAAACACTCATTTTGGGCAAATTAAGCCAGTTTTATAACTACAAAAGGACATAGCAAGCAGGTGAATATAATGAGAAAGTCCATTTAGAGTACTATGGTGAAACTCAGTATGGTAAAGTAAATACTACAACCAAATTGAAACACTGTAAATGAATACCTTCTTAAGTCAGTTAAAATTTCTGTGATAAGCTTTATAAGTACAACAGGTCAAGGAGAAGGTAGGGCATGTTAGGATGAGGAAAAGATAGAGGATTTGGTAAAATCATATAGAGATCAACATAAATAAATAAAAAAAGATAGGAAAACAGCATTTGGGATTTATGGAGCACTATGAAAGGACCAAAACCACAAATAATGAACATAGATGAAGGAGAAGTATTTTATGTTAGAGACACTGAAAAAAAAGACATTTAAATCTTTAGCAGATATTTCCCAAACCCAGGGCAAGTGCTGCGCATCAAAATATAGAAAGATTTTTAAAAAGTCCAAACAAATAAGATCAGAGAAGAACATCTTCATATTATGTTCCAGTCAAACATGCAGAACAATATATAGAAAACTGTAAGACAAACACCAAGTCACTAGTAAAGGCAGATCCATTAAAATAATAGCAGATT
Organism: Dipus sagitta; assembly: GCA_036346955.1. Taxonomy (NCBI): domain Eukaryota; kingdom Metazoa; phylum Chordata; class Mammalia; order Rodentia; family Dipodidae; genus Dipus; species Dipus sagitta. The sequence goes on from CM070770.1 coordinate 211,036,080, forward strand.
TCTCAACAGAGACTTTAAAATCCAGAAGAACTTAGATGATATATTCTTAATTATGAAAGACAATTGAAAACAGAGTAAAATTTATCATAACAAGAGGCTATATAATCAAATTTATAGCAAAATCCATACCAAACTAAGAAAACCACAAAGCATTTTAAATTAAAAATAGAAATAAAACAGGGGTGCCTACTTTAGGAAGAATTCAAATTATCTCTATTTGCAGATTATACTATCCTATCCTTAAGTACCCTAAAAACTTCAATGGGAAATACTACTAAATATATCTAGCAATGCGGAAAGGCATAAAACTAGCAAACAAAATCATTAGTGTTGTGTGTAGCAATAACAACATACTGAGAAGGAAAACAATACCATTTACCATGAAATTAAAAAGAAATGCACGGGCAAAAACATATCCAAGATGTAACAGACCTCCTCTGGAAAAACAAAACAAAACAAAACAAAAAACCCTGTAAAACATTAAAGGAAGAAAGTGATAAGGACATATGTAGATGGAAAGACCACCCATGCTCATGGTTTAGAAGTGATACTGGGAAAATAGCCACCTTATGAAAAATAATCTACAGACCCAATGTTATCCCAGTAAAATGTGGTACAACTTTCACAGAATAATAAAAAAAAAAATCTTTACATTCATTAGGATCACCAAAGACCCAAAGGAGTCAAAGCAATACTGAGCAAATTGATTAATTCTGGTGTATAGTTTATATTTATTGAAACTGTCAAGAAAAAGTATAGAAAGGAGTAATGCTAGAGATATCATCATGCATGATTTCAAGCTATACTAAAGAGCCATATCAAAAAATCAACATGGGTTCTAGCACAATACAGACAAATAAATCACATCACTAGAGTAGAAGAGAAGAACCAGATATAAATCCACTCAGCTCCAGACACCAGTTTTTTGACAAAGATATCAATGTATGTATACAAAGAAATGACACTTCAAAAAATGTTGCTTGAGAAACAGAATACCCATATGTTGCAAAACTAAACAATACCCTCCCTTGTTCTGCACAAAAATCAACTCCAAGCAAAAATTCCAGAGTGAGTTCTAAAGTTCTAAAGTGTTAGAGGAAAAATTAGGGAAGATTCATCAAGGTATAGTCATGGAATAGACCTTTGAGTTGCTCTCTAGTCTTTCAGGAAATTAGGAAATTAAGCCAACAATGGACAAATGGGACCTCATACAAATGAAAAGGTACAACACTCCAAAAGAAAAAAGTTAATTGAGTTAAGAGACAGCCCACACAATGAGAGAAGAATCTTTGTTAGCTGTTCATAGGACAGAAGATGAGCATCTGCAATATATAAGAAGCTAAAACATTAAACTATCAACAAATTGAGTCAATAATGGGCTAATGAAATGAATAAACAGCTCAGAAAACCTGAGCCACTCCACATAGGAAAAATGTTCAATCACATGCACCATAAGACAACACAAAGCTACACTGAGCTTCTACCTCATCCTTGTTAGAATGGAAGTCTTATCTCTGTTTTTTTTTTTTAAACAAACAAACAAACATTGCCTGTGATGGGAACACAAGGATCAAAATATACATTACGGGGGGAACGCAAACTCATGCAGCCACTATGAAAGTCAGAATGGAGAGTCCTTGAAACACTGAATCATGTGACGCAGCTGTACCACTCCTGGGTGTTTACGCAAAAGACTCCAAGTAAACAGGTCAGAATTATATTTGCACATCAATGTTGGTTGAAGCAGTATTTATAAGAGTAAAGTTATGGGACCAACCTAGGTATCCAAAAACAAAGGGGTGGATAAAGAAAACACAATACATACATACATACATTTTGCTCAGTCCTGAGGAAGAACAATGTTATGTTGTTGCATAATAATAAAAGCAACTACAGATAATCACATTGGGACAATTAAGCCAGTCTTAAACATAAATGTATTTATCTCATATGCTATTCATTAATCTTATATAGAAAGATAAAAATTTCACATGTAGACGTGATCTGAAAGTGGAAGTGAAAGTGTCTAGGGAAGTAGCAGGAGGGACAGTTCATCATCTTACTCATTTGCTCATGAATCTTTCATGATTTTCCTTCACATCTGTAAAAATAGGCAAAGTTTGACACAGATGTCTGGGTCCTACGTAATAAAATCCTTGCCCTCCATTGCTACTTCATCTTAACGTACTGCTCTTTCCGCAGTCTTTAGCTACAGTGAGCTTTCAGTTACTTCATCGTGCCTTATACATTCATGGACATGGAGATGTTATGTCCTTCCTGAACATTAACTAGCCAAATTTTGAGTGTCTGGATATGTGGTGAGGATCACCAGAATTTATTAAGCAAATTAAAGTGGGTAATTAAAAGATGTACTACATCCTTGACCTTCTGGGTAAGGAACTTAGGCCATTCATTCATAAAAATTGATTTGAGTAAACACCATCGAATGAGTAACATCATCATGCAAGCATGTAAAGTTAATGATAAATTAACCCACCTGTCATCAGAGAGTCTGTCGAGGGCTTCAGTCCTGTGAAAAGCTCCCTTGTCTTGACTCACGGTTCATGTTTTCAAAGTATTCTGCTGCTGACCCTCATCTTTCTGGAAATTCACAGTACCATGTGAAAGATGTTGGCAGGGATGCAGACAGTGGAAGGGGTGGTGGAAATGTCACCTCGTGTCCTCAGATGCTTGAGGAGTCCTGCTTTGCTGCTCTCAGCATGTCTCTGCCCCCGTGAGACATAAAGGCCAGCAGAGCAATGCTGTCTACAGAGATGGGAAATGGAGCTGAGGGTGCATGGCTGTAATTGCACTTCTTAAAAGAAGGTAGTGAAATAGGAAAAAGATCACCAGGAATGTTTAACGTTGTCTAGGTTTTGGGAAATGATTACACAGACATGAAATGCCCAACACACCCGCCTTACAAATCTAGCCCTGTGTAGTACTTAGCAGACTGTACTTCCTCTCTTTGGAGCAGAGGTCCTCTGTTCTGACTGAGCCACAACTCATCCTCAGCTCACGTGCATTGTCCACAGGTATTCCACTGGAAAGAGAAGTCACATTCCAGCTCATTGCAGACTATATATTTATATAACTTAAGTTCTTTATTTTGGAAAAATGTGTGTGTTTAGGGGTGTCTATATGCCACAGTGACATCCTCTAGGTGTCTATGCTCCAACTTCTTTGAGACAGGTTGTTGCTAAAACAATCATAAGCTCTGAATATTCGTGTCTCCACCCCCTATTATTGAATAAATGTTGGAGTTACAGAAGTATCAGTCAGTTTGCATCCAGCATTCATGGGTTGATGAGAATTCAACTAAGGTCGATACATTTGGCAAGCAAGCACTTTTAACCACTTAACAATCTGCCAAAGCCCTGTATTCTGTATTTGAATACAGCTCCATGTTTTATTGAAAATGTGGAGGGCTAGTTAGCTAGAAACGCTATATGAGAGGAAAGATATGGGGGGGGGCTTAAGGGGATGGTATTGTATACATATAGCTAAAAGAACAATTAAAGGTGTTGTAAAGGCCTAAGTGCATTCAGGGGAAAAGACTGAGTAAAGGAAAGGTGAGGGAGGACTAATCAGAACCTAAGAAGGTATGAAAAAGTCATATGGAAACTTACTTCTGTGGACAATGGTGCACCCTAAAGTCATAGATTATTACTAGAAAAATTTCAGAGACAGGGATGGCATACTTTTCAGTGAGTTGTTGGTCAGGAAGGACCCTGATGCTCCCAGAACATACAGGCCATATCAGAGGATCTTGGTTTCCCATCAGAAATGCATTGTAAGACCCTAATTCTTGAAGACTCTTCAGGCTTGGGCTGCATGGTCACCAAGAAATCTTGCAGGAGTTGAGATAAAAATTGTCCTCATGTAGAACAGCTGACAGAAACCTAGGAGAAAAGGGTGCATGCAGCTCCATGGGAGAGAGAGAAGTCACCAATGGAGATAAACAACAGTGGACATTGCAAGCCTTAAGTTTGGCCAGGCACGCCAAATGAGCCAATAGGTGCAATAGTGTCATGTCTATTAGAGGGGAAACCAACTGGTCTCTAATTGCACTGGAGGCCTGCTTCATGGGAGAGAATGCATGCCTGATACTGAAAACCTGTGACAGGGGAAGTCATGAGCCCTAGGTGTGTAATGTCTGCTGGTGTCTGACTATATGCATATATCATGGTCATCAAACTGCCCAGTAAACATTTCTATTAATATTCATACCCATATATTCATGCTATTCCCACTTTTGGTGAGAGAAACTTCTCTTTTCAGATGGCAATGGCCTCTGGGGTGACTCAAAAGTCCCCGTAGTGCTGAGAACAATTGACAGAGAAGTGCTCAGGACCTAATCATCTCTATTATAACTTCCAAGGCTCAAGGTCCATTGCAGAAGAGGTGGCAGGAAGAATGTAAGAGCCAAAGGAAAGAGAGGACTCCTTACAATGCAGTCTTCCAGAAGCGAAGTGGCTTGGATATCCATGACTTCATAGTCCCTGGCACTACCTACACAAGTCTAGTATAATAGAAGGAAAAGATGATGACATCAAATAAAAGAGAGAATGGTGGAGAGGGGTAAAGATTGGATGGGGCGTGGAGTTGTGAAAGGGACTTGGGAGCAGGGAATTACCATGGTTTATTCTGTATAATTATGGAAGTTGTAAATAGAAAATAAATTAAGGGGCTAGAGACATGGCTTAGCAGGTTACCACGTGTTTGTGAAGCCTAAGGACTCTGGATCAAAGCTTGATTCCCCAGTACCCATCTACACCAGATACGCAAGGTGGCTTTTGCATCTGGAGTTTGTTTGCAATGGCTAGAGGCCCTGCCATGCCCATTATCTCCCTCCCTCTCTCTCTCTTTCTCTCTTTCTGTCTGTCACTATCAAATAAATAAATTAAAACAAGCAAAAATTATTAAAAAAGAAAATAAATTTAAAAAATAAAGAAATTGCAAGGCATGGTGGCACATGCGTCAGTCCCAACATTTGGCAAGCAGAGGTAGGAGGATCATCATGAGTTCAAGGCCACCCTGAGAATACATAGTGAATTCCAGGTCGGCCTGCGCTAGAGCAAAACTCTACCTAAAGAAGAAAGAAAGCAAAAAAGCAAGGAAGGAAGGTGTAGCAGACAGCTTTAGGTTCACTGAGATGAACTTCCAGACAAGGAACAGTTATGGAGGAAGGGATATTTATTGAAGCTTACAAATATAGGGGAAATTCTATAATGGCAGAAGAACCTGGCCTGCCTTCACCGGTCCAAACAGAGAGAGAAGCACAAGCCTAACAGGTCAAAAGCCACAGCACACTTCAAGAACTCCTGCTAGGCACACTTTGCATATCTTTAGATTGAAATCTGAGTCCCACCTCCACAATTTAAGATCCACCCCCTGACACTGCCTCCAGATAGGTGGCTGCAGATGCAAACTACAAACAATAAAGAACTGAATATATACTGGGTCATCTATTCTATTCAAACCACCCCAGAAGGAAGGAAGGAAGGAAGAAAAGAAGGAAGGAAAAAAGCAAGCAAGAACATAAAAGTGTGGTTTTTAAATACCACTTGGCCTTTTTATCTTTTATTTTCAAATTACAAATTTGTTAATATTTATTGTACACAATAAGGAATTCAAAATAGGGCTGGATAAATGGCTTAGATGTTAATGTGCTTGCCTGTGAACCCCAAGAATATATGTTTTAGTCTCCAGGTCCCAAGTAGCCAAATGTGAAGTGACCCAAGCTTGCAGTGTCACACAAGGGGGGCATGTGTCTGCAGTTTATTCACAGTGGTTGAAAATGCCCTGGTGCACCCATTCTCTCTCTTTCTCTCTCTGCCTCTTTCTCGCTCTCTGTCAGGAATAAAAAAAAGAACTCAAAGTATCTTTATGAATATGTATTAGATGCAATATTGAATGTGATTTTAGTGACTAGAGCTATTATTATTATTATTATTATTATTATTACTATTATTTACATTTTGGCTAGGGTGTGAGTGTGTGTGTCTGCTTGTTAACACACACGCATGTATCAAGTGTTTAGTGGTAAAAGAACATTCCCAAAAGTTGGTCCTCATCTTACACTTTGTTTGTGGCTGGGTTCTTTTGTTGTTCTCCGCTGCACACACCAGGCTAACTGGACTGTGAACTTGAGGATTCCTCTGTCTCCCTCATCCCTTCTCAGTGTAGGAGCAGTGCGGGAACTCATGCGCTATTGTGCTGGCTTTTATGTATAGTAGTAGATAAAACTCAGGTCCTCAGACTCTGGAGCCCTGTTTGGGGATTTTTTTTTTGCGTTCAGACTGTTAAAGAAATTCCACCTAAGATTAAAAAATGTCTTAAATCTGCTTAAGGGCAAATGTGAAGTCTGACTTTGTCATTATTCTACACTGTGCATAAGTCCTGTATCCATGGGAGTTCACTTCCAGGATGAGAATACACACCCCGGAGATAACCCAAAATTTCAAGGTAATATGTGCAGATCTGGGACTTGAGATCAAAGGGAAGAGATTGGAGGCAGTAGGATGCAGAGCCTGGAAATTTGTTCCAAGATTTGAACTTCTAAACCTTCAAGAGTGGGTATATTTAGTTGGTGGTAGAACCTTTGGAATTTGGTGTAAGGCTCAAAGTCCTAGGACACAGCATTCTGTTCTAGGCTGTTTGTAGTTGTTCTGGATGTCTAGGGCTGGCAATGCCTTTGCTCTGGGATCATCTACATGGTCTACTTGGTAATCTTGTGAGACTAAAAGCTACTGCTGCCATCCATGTCACTGGGACCCCACCCACAGGAATGTCAGTTAAGTGTGCCCCAGGTTTTCAGTCTCCTGCGCCTTCTGAAAA